>JALBWW010000006.1:21791725-24191725 GCA_023212625.1 Styphnolobium japonicum
GAGAATAGAAGGTGGACCCTTAACGACTTCGACATTGGAAAACCACTTGGAAGGGGAAAATTTGGCCATGTCTATTTGGCCAGAGAAAAGAGAGTAAGTTTTTTCTAACCTCCTGCTTTAATTATTTGAGGCTTTTCCAAACTATTATTAATTTTTGTATCAGAAATTCTGTTTTTGTCGTTGAAGATTGTGTATTTTGCTTTGCTGATCATATATCTGTGTTGCTTATATATATATATATATACACACTGAAGATTTGAATGTAAAACCATAACAGCAGTCACGTACACGTATAGCTATGCTTGTTCCCTTTTAGTTCTAAATGTGTATGTGATCATCATTGATTTGTACTTTTGGTATTTCTTCTTGTCTGTCCTTAGATATTCATTTTGATTTGAAATGTGCTTATGAATCAGAGTAATCATATTGTTGCTCTGAAAGTCCTCTTTAAGAGCCAATTGCAACAGTCTCAAGTTGAGCATCAGCTTCGGCGAGAAGTTGAAATACAAAGTCATCTGCGGCATCCCAACATATTACGCCTTTATGGATACTTTTATGATCAGGTATTCTTCTTGGTTATGTTGATGTTTGTAAGAACTATCCTTGTATTGATGAACAAGGGAAAGTACATTGCTAATTTACATTTTTTGTGTGAAATAACTTCATTGCAGAAACGAGTTTATTTGATTTTAGAGTATGCACCCAAAGGTGAACTTTACAAGGAATTACAAAAATGCAAATATTTCAGTGAGAGACGTGCCGCTACTGTAAGTATATATCATGCAGCAGTACTCATTTTTTCTATGTCTTGCTCGGTTGTTGTAACTTTTATCTGGTTAATTTGTATTGAGCAAGCAAATGCTGAAGCATCATGTGATAACACATCTGACTTAAGTAAAATAGAGTGTGCAGTTGATTTGTCATGTGTTCTAAATCAGAGGGAGAAGTCCTGCATCTGTCAGGCTACATGATTAAGTTTTCCCACTCGTACATTTTCTGAGATTGACAAGTTACTGCTTCTATTTGTTGTTGAGGCAGTATGTTGCATCATTGGCCCGGGCCCTTCTATATTGCCATGGAAAGCATGTAATACATAGGGACATTAAACCAGAGAACCTTCTTATTGGTGCACAGGTGATCCTATGCCTAGGCTGCTCTTTCTTTCACGGTCCTTTTGTTTGTTGTCTTCACCTTGTGCTTATTATGTCGACATCTTTTTCCCGGTCAGGGTGAACTGAAGATAGCAGACTTTGGGTGGTCAGTGCACACATTCAATCGCAGGCAGACCATGTGTGGTACACTGGATTACCTTCCCCCTGAGATGGGTATGCTTTACCTTGTATAAATCACTTCTTCAAATATTTTATGTTATTCTCTCCAAAAACGATGCACCACTATACACACACACACACACACACATATACATATGGTTACCAAGCGCTTGCACCACTATATTTCTTCTAAATACTTTTGAGGTTTCAACAGTGGAGAGTGTAGAACATGATGCGAGTGTAGATATATGGAGCCTTGGTGTCCTGTGCTATGAATTTCTTTATGGAGTCCCTCCTTTTGAGGCTAAAGAACATTCTGATACTTATAGAAGGTAAGCAGGTTAATGTAAACTAGCATTTTTATCATGCATAGGTGTTTCGTATATTCCCATACCAAAGTAACTGATGGAAAACATAGAGCGAAACAGTTTGAATGGACTAGGGTCTTCTTGACTCTACGATTCACATTCTAAATAGGAAACCATGTTAATGTGTGGTGTCTTTCTTTTAACTTGTTCACATTCTGATGATATGTTGCAGGATAGTACAAGTAGATCTCAAGTTCCCTTCTAAACCAATTGTCTCTTATGCCGCAAAGGATCTCATCAGTCAGGTTTTACTAAAAGTCTTAATGTCTTGCGCTATGGTTTTTTTTTTGTCAAGTTCTCTCAAGGTTCCATTTCAAGAGATATTTGTCAAGCATTTTCCTGAGTACTGTTTTTCCTTTGTTCTTTTTAATAACAGATGCTGGTCAAAGATTCCTCTCATCGTCTACCATTGCACAAACTTCTTGAACATTCCTGGATTGTTCAGAATGCAGAGCCCTCTGGTGTATATAGGGGATAGTGTACCTCGTCAATTGTTGAGGTTTCATAATTGGTTGAGAGATGCAAAACTGTTTGAACAAGTTACTAGGTCAAGATGATCCTTATGGTTCTTAAAAGCATTTGCTAAATAGATGCCTACTGAAAAAAAGTAATTGAAAAAGCATTTGGTTGAGAAATCGATCCAGTTTTGCATACATTGTTATTCCTAGCATGAAGTCACTAATTATTTGATTGTAAACCTTGCAGGGGGGAAAATTTTGATTTGCTAGATCTAGATCATATATGTTACCATGTTTTCTGCAGAGTATCTTTTTTTCTGCTATGGGTTTGTAATATAAGAGAGGCATACATACACACGGGGGAAAGGCGAGTTACAGCACGGGAGCAAAAAAAATGCAAAATGCATAGTAGGATTATGACAAAGTTGAGCTAAGAAGGGGAAAAATGCATTATGCACAAGTAAGTCAATGGGAGCTTGACTTAAGGCCTCTGCTTCACAAAATAAGACTGACTTCAATGGGAGCTTGACTTAAGGCCTCTGCTTCACAAAATAAGACTGACTTCAGCTTGAATATATATATACCAATCCAGATGCACCTCAATATTTCAAGAATTCAAACCATTAGCTAAATATTGCATGCATATAATTAGAACACTTGTGTACCTCATTTGAGCAAAAATGAGAATAGGAAAACAAGTCACTAGCTGGTAACTACTACTACGCACCAAAGGCATATAAAACGATTGTATGCCAGACTAAACTATTCACTACGACACAACTAATTTTCCGTAAAATTATCAAGCTAGAGCACCGGTCTTGATAAAAAGACATACCAACAAATGCAAGACAAAGAAAAAGACGAATAGAACAGCTCCCTCTACTCCAGGCTTGATCCAAATGAATACAATGCTGATAATCAAGCCAGTCTCTAATTTTATATCTTGATACTACTACTGTCAGCATGATTTCCCGATTTTGGTTCATCTTTGCAATTATCCCCCTCTAACAAGTGGTTGTTCTGCTTTCTTGGTTTGGGGTTCAAAAAGCTTGGCTGGTTGGTTGACGAAAGGAGTCTTGCCCACATCCTGTCAGTAATGACAACCTTATTCTGCCTCTCAATGATTCGCTGGTATCAAAATTTGAACATACATTCTCTATTGTCAGAAGATTCTGATCATGTGATAATACAAATTATGAATAAAAAAATAGGAGAAGCAATAGAATGCTAATAGGCATGAGGCTTTTGTTCATATGCATATTTGGTGAAAACATAATACAAACTTGATGTAAATAGCAGTATCATTTTTCCATCTCAATGACAGTAGCATATATCTATGCGTTCATCAATTACAAGCAGTTGATATCAGAAACGAACACAATTATAAACTATGACAATTCAGAATCCATGCAAGGATATGGAGTAACTTACATTGAATGGAATATAAGTATGTCTGCCATTGACCAGCCCAACTGTGCAGCCAGTATACCCTGCCATTGCCCCATGTACTGCACTCTGAGCAAGAAGTGTGCAGTAGACATTGTCCGATGCATTGCTTGGAATTGCCCGGATCATGTAAGTTGGATCTGCCAGATAACTCAGTTAAGAACTGTACACATAATTGTTTAGGTCAAATAAAAAGAAACTTTGAACCTACACCCCGCCCCCTTCCACCCCCCGGCCCTCTTCTCTATAAAAGTAGATTACTCAATAAAAGTCAAATAGATCAAAAGGGAAGAGGATGCAATTAGAGAAACTGACCTATGTACTTGAGATTGATGACCATCTTATTTTTCCTTGCAAAATGATCCTATTACAAAAGAATAAATGTTTATTAAAAAGAGAGTTTGTACATATTGTCTGTTCTGCTAAGAAAAACTTTTAACAGAAACAGAAAGTCTATTGAATCTGGATATATAATACGATGTAACTATGTACAAGCGAGCCATCTAACACAAAAGGTTGAAGTATATTGATCAACAGTGGGATTTTCATTGTTACAGGCACAGATATGCACACTAGTCATAGGGCTGAGGAAACAAAATCAGGTGACATACCCAACTTTAAAAGTTAGTAAAATGACACAACAAATTTTTCCTAGTTATTTCTCATTCTGTCACTGTTCAAGAATAAAAAAAAGTATTGGACATGCTTTTGACTAGCAACTGCTTTTTCATTTTCCAATCGTATTAAGTGGCACTATGAGGTATTTACTGAAAGTATACTGGATAGGTAAAATCAGAAGTAAAAAAGGATAATATTAATCAAATTAACGAACAAAGTCCACCAATTTAATTAGTTAACATTATATTAGTGTACAAAGTATATATTACAAGAAAAAGTGTCCGACCACCAGGGGTTGTGACTCAGGAATAAGAACATTTAAACTAGTTTAGCAGCCAGGCAGTATCAAATATCCTAATATTGGCCTCCTAGTGCAATTAAGTTTTTTGTGCTTAGCCATAGGTGGAGTTTAGATTAGGTTATGGACCAACTGTCTTAAAGGAGTGAGAGCAGGCATCATGAAGGTCCAAATCAATTAAATGAGTCTTGTCTAAGAACTGCCTATCCAGTTAATCTGTAATTGCTAAGAGCTCCCATGGCTAACCAAGAGAAAGCCTCCACAGTCTGGTGATTCCCCTCTAAAAGAGTAGGGAATTGGTCCACAGAGAACTCAATTCCACCGAGATTTATTACTTGGCAAGCAACATTAGACTACACACACTCCTAAGGAAAAGAACCATGTTTTAAGAATCTTCCTAAGTACAAGTAAATACCTTAATCCTCTGAGATATCCATAGACCAACATCTTGAAGTAGCTTGTTTCCAGATGCATCCTTCTGGTTCATATCTTGCATGCTTACTGTAAGAAGATCCTGTCCTGCTCCCTCAGCTATGACTATAACCATATGTCCATTTTCTTTTAGCCTTTTTTCGATAAATTCAAAAAGTCCACCATTTCCTTCAAGGTAGAATGGTGACTCTGGAATCAAACAACAGTCCACATCTCTACTAGCAAGAGTAGCATACATTGCAATGAAACCTGCAGGCATAATACCCTTTATAACAGAAAAACAAACAAACAAACAAGTGTGATTGAAGAGAACTTACTGTGAACATTTTAGTCATTTACATTTTCATCAAGTGACTAAACAGTTGAGGTTTAAATCATTTGAATTAGAAGCCTATAAGATATCAAACATAAAATATAAATGTGAAGTATACCACTATAACGTCCCATTAGCTTTACAACACCGATTCCATTCTCAACACTTTCAGCTTCAACATGTGCTGCATGAATGGCACGTTGAGCCTCCTCAACCGCAGTGTCAAAACCAAAGGACTTGTCAATAACCTAAACAAAAGGAAATCTAGATGAAGTTTTGATAGAACCTGGTTTAATAAGCTGGAATGGAGAAGGATTTCTACTTACAAATGGAGATTCACTCTCCTTGATTCTAAAAAAAACAGTAATAAAGAAAGGAAACCAGTATTTAACAGCAGAGAACCAAGAACAACTCTCAGGAAGATGAATCCTGAGCCCACCCATAGGAAATTCCTCTTTCTAACCACTCAAATTCTTCCCTACCTCACTTATCCCCTGCCTTCCCTCTTTATCCACATGTGCCCCTCCTTCTTCCCCTCTGATTTCAGACTTCACCTCCACTTGGAGGCTGCCAGCTGTCCATTTTGTTATTCCCTTGCCCCCTTTTCATCATTTTCTCTTCCCCTTCTCTAACTGTCATCCTTTTTGGCGTGACGCCCCCTTGGTCAAATTTTCCCCTGCTTCTCACCTTATCCCTCCTCCCATACACCCTTAACAGCTGTTTCCCCTTTTTGTGATACACTCTAGAGACTACGGGTCTTACAAATTTCTAAAAAAAATAGATAACTATTCAGATGTATTTACAAATGATAAAAAGGGAATGTGATCAAGCATACCGGGATGTCATTATCTATAGTTTTAGGAATTCCAGCAATTACTACTTTGAGACCCCGCCGTCTAACTTCCTGTATGATAACCAAAATGTATTCAGAATGCTTACCCAATACATCACCAGATGCTAAAATAATAACGGGTCAATCGGGCAGTTGTACTTATAAAATTTGTGCAACCAAAGAACATTTTTCAGTACGTCATATGCTCACTGCCTCTCCATTCAAACTACCATCAAGCTTGAAACATAAAAGGTAGTATTGTACCATACAAACTACATTTTTGGAAATCAACCTAATGTAATAGAATTTATTGCCACGATTACCTTCTGAAAATTCGTTATAATATTATCAGCTTATGGAAGGTATTTAAAAATTAAAATTAAGGTAAAGGTTCTATTGAATTTACACTTGAAGACGTGGGTCAATAATTGCATCCCCAACCACGTTTACACCAAGTCTAAAATATCATCAATTGTGTTGTTTTGAAAAGAAGAAAGCAAAAGAATGAGAAGGAATAGTAAATATAAGAATGCAGAAAATCTCCATACATATTAAAAGTGCAGTTCATAAGGCATTGGTGAAGGCAAAAATTTGGAAAACTAGTTTGTGTACTATCTCTGTATGTGGGCTTGCAATTAGAGTAAGCATGTGAAAGTTTATGGAAAATGTTTCCTGACCGAGATACAGAATGCAAATTGGATTTGGAGCACCTGATTAGGAGAAGAAAACTAGTTTCTTTAACATGAGCAAGCAATTTAACAAATAAACAAAAATAAACTATACATATTTTCTCTTTTGAATGAAACAAAAGTCCCTCTTATTTTTCTTATTGGAGACTAAGGGGGGAAAAGTTCTCTTTTTTTTTTTTAAATGGATATAGGAGCAGGGAGTACTCTATTAGGACAGACAACCTTTGGTTCACTATACCTCATAAATCACAGATGCTCCTCTCTGAGTTCCATCTCCTCCAATAATATAAACCTGCACCGATAAACAAAGAATGAAAATCTACGCCATGACAATAACCTACTCAGGTTTAAGTACATATAACGAACTCTAAATTTATGATCCCAGCATTCATCATCAAGAAAACTTCATCCGAGTATAGTTAACACAGTAAACCTGATTAATTCCACGATCTTGGATGCTGTCTACTATCTTGGCAGTATCATGCCCTCCTCGTGAACTACCAAGAATGGTACCCCCACGCTTATGGATGTCATTGACCACCTTGGGTGTTAAAGTAATGGTGTTCTTTGAATAGAAACCTCTGTAACCCCCCTGTATATAATTGGATAGAATTTAGTGGTTAAACCAATGAATCAAGAAGTGCAACACAAGTTATAAAATGACCACGTCTCATGTAAACACTACATCACGCTTTCGACTTCATGATTGGTCTCGTTTCAGGGTGAATGTCCAAATGTAGGATTTATCTGTTTTCCCAATTACTTTTGTGCTGTTATAGCAGCCAGTCATCTTACTTTACCAATGTCATGTTTCATTCACATATTTCCTCCATCATGGCAAGAATCAAGAAAAAGTGTTCACAACTTGTTCCATATGATTTAGCTTTCAAAATGAACATTGACCGTTTTGTTGCAAGAAATTTCTGACCTAATAATGCTATATCAAATTTTAATCTCAAAGCACCAACATAAAGTTAATCTACAAATCCAGTGTGACACAGACAAACAAGCAACTATGACCTAAACTTGCTTGAGAAGAATATAGAAATCCTCATAAAGACAATTAGATGTGTCCAAAGACATCTAATTAATTCAAAAGCTTGTATTTATTACTATTCTGTAATAACGACTTTCAAATATGGAAATATGGAAGCATACTTCCAATATCCTATTAATTTCCATAAATGTCTACCACATTGGCGTCTGATTGATTGCCCAGAGAACCACCCATACAATTCTATTCAGGAAAATGAAATAAATACCCACACAAAGAAGCCAGGGCTAAAATGACGTTCATCATAACAATGTAAGCTTTTTTTCTTTTTACCAGTGCAAATCAGAGGCTATATTCCAAAGCAAAAAATAACGCATTGAATGTAAATTAAAAGAGAATTTTACCACTCACATCTATTCCAAGGATTTTGTTGACACCATACATGTAAGAAAGACCACAGACAATTTCCCTTATGACAGTGTTGAGCCCAGGGCACAAACCACCACATGTAACAATACACGCATGCACGTCATCCGAGTTAAAATATACCTGAACAGCATAATCAAAATGGCTCATAGGTTCTCCATTCTCAACAATATATCTAAGATAAAAAGAGAAATTACCTTTTGTCTGGGTCCTGCACGTCGAAAATGTACACCTCTTGGACCATTCTTGTGAACAATAATCTATGGAGGTCAAATAAAAGTTTAAACCAATGCACCTTGTTATGCTGATTAATAAGAAATAATAAATGCATTGTTTTTTCCTTTTTTTTTTCTCTCCTTTTTTTTGCATTGGAAAATAAAACAGAAAAGGTTCAATGAGAAAGAAAGGAAGGATTGAAGCCTTATTGCATTCATCTTTTTTTCCCTCTCTATTGTTCAGAATTAACGAGGTAGTGGAAATCAACAATAATAACCATTAAGTGATTAAGCCTTATGCCATTGGAATCTATCAAAAACTAAATTTTCAGTAAATAAAATAAAAAAGCAATATATTACATTGAATACAATATTAGAGGAGTTTGAGATAGATCAGGTAATGCAAAAGAATGCGTACAAAAGAGAACCTTTTGAGGAACGGTGTCATCCACGTTCACAAAATACTGCCTGATGACGCAAACGAAACGAAGCCACAAAAGGAATCAATATCTCGAACACAACGCACACTATACAAAGGACATCACAATAGGAAATGAAACGCCTTCACTTACTTAACAACCGAGTAAGCCGGATTGGACCTCAGTGGATTCGGAAATGTCTGCAAACAAATCCAAAGATTCCATAAAAATAAATAAATAAATAAATAAAAACAAGCATGTGAATGTGAATGCGATTCATCAAAATGTCACTGCGAAATTCCAAAGAAAGAGATATACAGGAAGGTTGGGAATGTAGTCGGAAAGGTGAGGAACGTCTTCGAGTACATAACCAGCCTCGCCATGGACCATTTTCAACTGCGAATCATTGGACGCCATTGGTCCCTACCTATTACAGTTTCTGTTTTTTTTTGGAGCAGCGACGAAATTCAAAGTGGAAATGAGCGAGAAACAATGGTGTAGACTGTGTGTGTGTGTGTGTGTGACTGTGGGTGTGTTTGCACTTTGCACTTTATAGGCTTGTGTGTGGCAATCTCGATGTTGACGCGTGTCACGTGAGGAAGGGCCTCTCTCCGATCTCTACCGTTGGTGGCAATTTTTTTTTGAGTGAATGGACGGTGGAGATCGAATCGTTTGTTGAGAAGGTAATGAACTACACTGCAGAGAATCGTTGTGGTTCTGGAATCCTTGGACACTTTTTGAAAACAGGTGGCGCCGGATACTGTTTACACAATTTTTTTTAGTTGCAGCATGTGGTCGGTGCTGCTGTAAAATAAAAAAGAGTTTCAAATTTTGGGATAAATTCAATTTTTCTAATAAAAGTTGTATACTTTTTGAAAAAAATAATTCTATATTCTTCCAAATAATCAACTTAATAATTCTTTTCGGATTTAGATCCTCTTGATTAATTAAATAATAAAAAATTAAATGATTTTTAGATTTTTAAAATATTAAAGATATTTATTTTTTAATTTAATATTTTCTGTTTTAAATAATTTAAAAATGATAATATATATATATATATATATTAGGAAAATACAACCTTCCTCTTTTGAAAAAAAGACAAAAGGTTCAACTTTAGGGCAGCCTGGTTTTTTATACTAATTATTGTGATTTATTAGCACTTATTGTTCGACAAAGTCATTGTTTTTCTTTCAAAACTCAAACGTTTTTTACCCTATAAAGAAAACCAAAACTTTTCTAGATATGTATTAAAAGTTTTTAAAAAATACATCTCAAATTAGATATATACTGGTCATATGCACGGTAAGTTTATTTTGAAAATCTAAATAATTTTGAAATAACATATACTTTTTACGAAATAATTAATAAAAAATTATAAGTAGAAATTTAATTTTTTTACTTAATATGAAATAATTTTATATGACTATTTTATACTATAAGTAAATAATACAGGTTTTAATAATGTATTTCTTTCTTTTCTTATATCATTTGGATTTAATATGTTATTGTAAATTTGAAGAAGATTTACAATGATTAATCTAGTATCAACTTAACATCATCAAGAATAAACTTCAAATATAAATCATCCCCGAGGTTCGAAGTATGTTCTAACTTTAAAATAAAACGAGTTTTTCCCGCAACTTAAATTTCTCTGTACAAAAAAAAAAAACTTAGATCATCAAAAGTGGAAATAAAAGCCTGAAACTATAATCAACTGAATATCATCCAACAAATCCAAATTTCAACCTACTTGAAATATGTTTATTAAATTAAAAAATAATAAAGTAGATATACAAACAAAAGCAATAAACACACACAAAACAAAAAAAAAAGCACTATGATGAGAAGCTCCATGATCACCAACTACAAAATGATTACACCATCTCTGATTACAGAAATATTTTTATGATAGTTCTAAACCTGCAAATATCTAATACTATATGTAAAATATCATTTTAATATCCATTCTTGATTCAAATAAAGACTGTACAAATCCACTATAAAACACTAACATTTAAATGTATAAATAAATGAATAAAAATATACATGCACTGCATATTAGAATATCAAGACTTTTCGTACCCAAAAAAATATCATTACTGCATCTCTATTATATTAATCAATAAATTATGACAATGGAATATTAATGTAACAATGTTCTAAAAAATCCAACAACCATTGCCCAGAGGTAAGAACTTGATTACTATAAACATTATTTTAATCAAATAAGATATCCAAGAAAAAAATGTGTTTCATTAATCCATTCTATATAAAAATAAAAGACTGTACAGATCACCTATAAACACTAATATTTTAAAATATAAATACATGAATAAAAATATACATAAACTACATATTAGAATATTACTAGATTAACTCCTGTGTGATGCACTAAATAATATAAAAAAATTATATTATATATAATAAATAATAATAATAATTAATTAACATAAGAAAACAATAATTAACATGAAGGGTTATGATTAAGGATCGATTGAGGGTAAGGATCATGTCACGTCACTTTTATGTTAGCAACTTAACATAGAATGAATGAAAATGACCTATTGCAATAATTGATATAATTTAATAATTAAATTAGAAGATTTTATAGTTTATGGTAGCTGTTTGTAAATGGACAAAGTTTAATAAGTCTAAATTCATTTTCCTTACATTAGCAAATTAATGAATAGTGGATAAAATGACCTATTGCAATAATTTATATAATTTATAGATTAAATTAGAAGATTTTAAAGTTCATAATGGTTATTTACAAATAATCAAAAGTTTAATGGTATGAATGCATTTTTTTTAAATTAAAATCTATAGAAGGTATTATTTATACTGAATCTAATGATGTAACTTTTGTACCTTATTTAAAAATTATTTATATTTTATATTATATAATATAACTTTACCTTCACTAACATGTATTCATTCAATACAATAATAGTGTTAATACTTTCAAATAGATAATAAATAATAAACAATAAATATTAAATTAAAATATAATAATAATAATAATAATATATTATTATTATAATAATAACATAATAATTATTTTAATAATACTATTGTAATATGTCATGACCTACTCTGGAAGCCATGACTGATGTACACATTATTTAACATATCTATTTCAGCTTGGCAAGCTTCACAACAATGAAGAATTTTCAAATACCAAACTTTTCAATAAAACATAGTTATAATACACATAAATTTCCTACCAAAAATTAGGCAAAACTTTCTTTGTGAATTTAACAATTTGTCAAATACAACATCTGCAATATGCCTAAAATATAACCAAATATTCATTTCAAATTTAAAATGTTATCATTGGCTAACAATAAATATATCTAGTTCTTTTAAAACAAAAGATAATCCAAACCAATAACATTTATAGTTGCAAACCCTGGAATCAATAAGAACAACTATCCACCAAAATAAGTTAGAGGCATACCAAAGATATCAATTAGGTTTGAGATGAACAAGTCGCAGCTAACTTAACTAACAACCTGCAAGTTTGTTTAAATATATATAATGGAATGATTCATACAAACTCTATGAGGGCATAATACACAAAGTGAACTAGAAGAGGAAACAAGTAATAATACAAATGTTTAATGTTTGAAACTAACCTCAAAATATACTGTCCAATATGAATAAAGCTTGAAAAATAAAACTACTATGTTAAATACTTTATGTTCTCCAAAATTGTACACAGATATAATTTATTCAAACATTCTAATCATCAACAAATAATCCATATGGGTAATACTTGAAAGAACCATAATACAAGTTGGAGAGTCAACTCAACCCAACAAGTTAAATCTCATGCTTATCTCAAACCAAGGGCTTTGCCTAACCCGAAACAAATCTCATGGCTAAGGTCTGTTCACCCTACAATTACATAAAAGGGCTAAGGGTCCTCCCACCCAATAGCCAAACTAAATCAATTGGCCCCGTCAAGTCTGTCTATATCTTTGTATCTACTATGTGCACATATGTTATTATATCTCTTCGCTAAAGGCAAATGATGTTCTATGAATGTTGAAAACATAATAATCAATAAGAAATATAATATACAAATATTATCCAACAAACTAGTAAATTCTAATTTTTACAATTCTCAATAATAAGATCTGTAATAATTTCTAAGTACTCAAATAAACTTTCAATTCATAAAAAATAATATTTCCTAGCGTAGAATGAAAAAGATAATTTAATCACTATTTTGTAACAAAATTTCATTTGAAGTAAAATTCAATTATCTAGGAAAGTCTTGTTTCCTCAATTAAAACAGTAAATATGCCACTAAGTAAATTATTCATTCACCTAGTACCGATTCTCAATCAATCTATTTCCTTCAACCGCACGGTCAATTCGATTACTCAAATGGTTTTTCTACAACCAGTAAGACTGTAAAATTTCAAAATCACACATGGGTACGTTAACAATCCCTATTCCATCAATAAACCCCAATTTCCTAACCAAAATCCCTAACGTTTAACATTTAATTTCGTTACCCAATTGTCATATTCAGAGCCTATGTTAAATCATAGTTTTGGATCATGAAATTACCTTTAAGAGTCAAAGATAAGAGGTCGGAGACGTGGGTACCGAAAGCCCTTCTCAAATTGCTAGGGATGTCAACGAGGCAGGGCGAGGGTGGGGTGTACTCCCTCGCTCCCTATCCCAGCCTCCCAAATTTTCCCTTGTCCTCAATCCCCGTCGTGGGGAGCTTTCCTCCCTCATCCCTGTTCCCGCAGATCCCCACGGGGACCCCAAAATTCATAAAAAGTTACAAAATTACAAACTAAAATCTAATAAAATTTTAAAAAAAATTATATAAAATTAAAATATTAAATCTAAAGTTAAATCATAACAAGTTCAAACTTAAATAGTACAATCATATTATTCAAATTAAATAAACATTACAAAAAAGGTTTGTAACAACAATATCAAGTTTAATTTTTCTTGTACATATGGTCTTTATCACCATTCCATCCTTAAATCACATTCCCAACTTGACTTGCCTGCAAATTAAACACATAATCATATTCTCTTCATAAAATAATATTTAAAAATTATGAAGTAATCCAATAATATATTCATTACCTCGTCATCGACATCCTTATCCTCACCAATGCATTCAAATTGAGACATTATTTTTGAAGAACCTAACAAATAGAGAACCAAATTAACTTTGAAAAGAAAAACATTTATGAAAAAGATAAATAGAGATGAGTTCAAAATAAAATATATTACCTTGCATTTCTTTACGTAACCAATCTTGGGTACACATCAAAGCCTCCAAAGTGTCTTCATTCAACCTGCTACGTTGTATACTTAAGACACGATCACCAGTACTAAAGGCTGACTTTGAAGCAATTGTAGAGATAGGGATAGCTAAAAAGTCCATTGCAATTTTTTGCAAAGTTGGATATTTCAATCTATTTTGTTTCCACCAACCTAATATGTCAAAACTTTCTGCATTTGATTCATCAATCAAGACAGGCTCTTCTAAATAGCAAGTTAATTCTGACTTCATAATATCAGTTAAAGCATTTTGTTTCACAAATTGGAAATAATCACGCTTCCAAGTTGACTTTGTAACTTGAGAAACATTTATTAGTGTCGATGCACTACAATCACTACTAGTAGGAAGAACACTCCTATCCCTTGCTTGATATTCATCAACCAAATCTTGACATATTTTCTTCACTTTTTCCAATTCCTTGGAGCATCATCTCCATACATAAGGGGGAAGAAATAATTCAACAATGTCATTTTCAACCTAGGATCCAAAACATCCCCTATTGCCATCACTCAATTTATCAAACTCCAATATTTGTCAAACTTCCATATCATACTTGTAGCCATACTTTGGATGGTATCACTACAACAAGTTTGCCAACTTCTTAAAGCCAATCTTTGTTCACAAACTTTTGGAAAATAAATATTTGATGTTGGATACTGAGTACCCAAGAGCAACTCAGTGACTAAAAAACATTTCCAACTTATCACAAATTTCACTTGCCATTTTCCAATCATCTTCACTTGGCAAACATTTATATTCAGAATCACGTTGTCTTATATGTTTAAAAACTTCTTGGTAAGGTAATGCAAAAGCAAGCATTAAATAAGTAGAGTTCCATCTAGTTCTACAATCAAGTGCAAGCTTCTTCCTATAAGTCATGTTCAATTGATGACAACTATCTCTAAATTTCTCCTCTCTCTTCGGCGTTGCAACCCAAAAAGCAACAATGTCCCTAATCTTTTCAATAGATATACAAATTGTTGACATGCCATCTTTTACTATCAAATTCAATATATGATTACATCAACATATATGAAATAATTCCCCACTCAAAACAAATAAAGTTAATGGGATCTTATCAAACAAATGATCAATCATTGCATCATTAGTGCTACAATTATCAACAGTTAATGTTGACAACTTTCTATCAATATTCCAATCCATCAAACACTCTACCAAAACATCACAAAGAACGTTAGCAGTATATGGTGTAGGCACATAAATGAACCTAAAACAAATATCACATATAATCATCAATCATAACATTTACAAATCAAATATAAAGGAAATGAAACATATTCACAATAAAGTAGTTACATAGTACTTACCTAATGATCCGATTTTGCAAAGTCCAATTATCATCAATGTAATAAGATGTACTAGACATATATCCTTTGTTCTGATTGCTAGAAGTCCATATATCAGTAGTTATCGCAATGCAACTTCTATTCTTTGCAAGTATCTTAATTTGCTTTGACTTTTCACTTTCATATAACTTCATTATATTACTCTTGACTGTATTGTGAGAAACTATTTTGAACAAAGGTTAAAGAGCATGGTTATACCTTCTAAAACCGATATGGTCAACCATTATAATTGGATATTGATGCAATATAATCATCCTTGCAAGTTCCCTCCTACCAGCATCTTGAATAAATGTATAGTTACTAACTACAAGTGATTCAGGTCTATCTCCCAAGGAACTAGACGATTGTTCCATAACTTTTATTATGGATTGCTTTGGACCTCTCATAGTGTGAAGTTAACATGTCCCAATGTGGTCATGTAAATGCTTAGTACCTTGTTTAGTGTCACCACCAAGTTTCCTTTCACAATATTTGCATATTGCCTTCCATTTTTCATTTATCTTCTCCCTTTTAAAATGCTTCCAAGGATTTGAAGTTAAACCTCTTTTTTTAGGACTTGAGTGGGAGTGCTGTTCAATGTTAACTTATGGATCTTATGTTTCCATATTTCCTTCATTAGAAGGAGTTTTAGTTACTTGTATCTCATTGCTTTCCATAAGACTATTAGATGCTTGACCCTCACCAACAGTTTTTAGACAAGTTCCTGCAATACAAGTAAAATTTTAATATTTTCCACATCCTTCTAAAAATAATAGGGGTAACTAGAATTGCAGGAACTCACACAATACAATCAAATCTAATCTAATAAAACCAAAATAAACAGACAAAAATAGAGTAATAATATGAGTAACCAAAAATGGAATTTAATCAAACCAAATAATCTGAATTTAGATTTTAGAATATGCTAACCATTCTCTATTCAAATCCTCGCATTTTATGTTTGTAGCAATACCTTCAAAATTGATATTAAGGATATAATAAAAAAGTGAAAGAAAACAATGTTGGTGGAGTTTGTCGTAACTCCTAATCAAAATGAATTAGCATTTGGAACCTTTGAACCTTCTTATGTTCCTCGTTGGTTAATAAGTCAAAGTCAAGGCATTAACTTTATAATTTATTTATATAAATCATTGCATTGATTTGAGGCTACTATGCTACCACATGGCTTAGGATTTGTCAGAAGTCCCAAAAGATGTGCAATTTGAAATTGTTACGCAATCCAGTTTTACTTGATGGAGATGCTAGATAAAAGTGATGTTAGATAACTCGTGTTTTAAATAGAACCCTTCCTATTTCTCACTCCACTCAATACTACTCTCACAATCTTATTTCACTGAAAGAGAAAGAAAGAGTTAGAGCAAAGCAGAGCAAGAGAAAGGAACGAGAACGAGAGCTAGCTAATCTTAGCTTAAAGCCCATTCCACACATCATCTAAAAGAGCAAAGGCAAAACCATCTGAAAGTTCAATACAACCCAAGATCACAACAGCTAGCATCTAACCTCCACCAACACCACACCGCTACTCCTCCTATAACAAAAACAAACACCGTTTTACTAGAAAAAAGAGAAACATAGAGGGGGCAAAAGCAAAGCATTATTGAATTCAATCAAGTAAACATTATTCAGCAAATACAATGCAATTTCCTTCCAATCCCAGTACTCAATCCCAATCTCTTCTGATGCCATAAACCCCCCTCTCTCTCTCCCTTTCTCTCTCTCTCACAAAACAGAAAAAAATAAAAAATAAAAAAAAGTTCACATAGATATCAAACTTGGTAGTGGTATTTTTTTATTGGTGCACCTCGTGAAGACAATTCTTGAATCTTGGATGGCTAGAACATTAGTGGTAGATGGCAGTCGTATGGTGCAATATTTGGCTGTGGCAGCTCATCCATAGAGGAAAGGATCCAAAGGTGGCGAGCGGGCGAGTTGACGATGACAACTAGGCGACGTGGCACAATACACGATGGAGTTGGCACGGTACAATGAAGAGCGGATGGAGTGACGTAGATCTAGGTTTTCTTTCTTTTGTTCATAGTGACACCACACTCACACTTGCGCAAATCTAATCGAGGATAGTTTCAGAGTTTTGAAAATGAGTTTAGTTTTTTTTAAAAATAAAAAATATGAAAAGACCAAAATGTTATTAATTTTTATAATATATAATACAATAATAAAGGGTATATGTAAACACCCTATTTGACCGAGGAATGTTAACAAAAATTAAAAAAGAAAAAAGAAAATACAAAATTGGCAGAGGGGATCCACACCCCATCTCTCCTGCACACATACAATCATCACACACATCACACCCACACCATCATGCTTCACTCCAACACACACAATTATCATCAGCCATGATTCATTAACATTTTAGAGGTGTAAAGGCATTTGAAGATGAGGAAGCCCATACCTTGATCACAGATAAAAATGGGAGAGGGAGGGAGTAAGGGGGGAAGAAGGGAAGAAGTTTTTTTCTTTGGCTAAGGAAAAAGGAAAGAGTTTTCAAGCTTGTAGGAGGTTAGGTAGGATACCTCCTACCCCCAACCTCTAAAACGTTTTATGATATTTGCATTTTTGTTTTTTTGTTTTCTTTCATGTTTTTTTTCTTCATTTTCTTTCATCGCTTCCATTTCTTTTCTTTCTTTGGTTTTTTTTTTTAACTTCATCTTCTACAAACCTCCATTTCTCTCAAACATCAACACAGAAACCCCAAACCAATAGCCACCCGCAGCACCAAAACAGAAAACCCAAACCGACCGAAACTCATCACCTACAGCACCAAAACAAAACATCCCCAACACCCATGGCCACCGCGCACCTTCACCACAATACCCAAATCAAAACCCAAACAGCCACCCGCACCCAGCCAAACAGCCATCTGCACCCATCAACCTCCAAATCACCTTTCTTCACCAACACCACCGTCTAACCCTCCATCCAAACACCAGACTTCACCAAAACACCACCCTTCGCCTCCCTCCAATATAGAACCTAGTCACCTCATCTCCATCAAACCCCCCTCAAACATAGAGCCACCACACCCAGATCGAAACAACCATTCATCTGCACCTCACCTCCATCAAGCCACCTAACCATCACAAAAACAGAACCCATAGCCAAGCCACCGTCCAAAACCACAACACACCACCCAGTCACCACAACCACTGTCCAACCAGCCGACCCAGAACTTGGAAGAGAATTTTGGTGTAGTGAATTCTGAGTGGGTGTAGATGAAAGAAAAAAAAAACAAAGATAGAGGGAGAAAAGAATGGGTTGATCGTGAGAATTGAGTGAGAGAAAAGGAAGAAAGAGAAAGGAAGAGAGAGAATAAAACAAAGAAAGATAAGTAAAATAAATTTAAGGAAAAAAAAAGAAAATATAAGTTTCAAAAGTTGAGTTGGTCGTAGGAATTAGAGGGTAAAAGAAAGAGAAGAAAAAGAAGGAAAGAGAAAGGTAGAGAAACAGGAAGAAAGAGAAAAAGAAGAGAGAGGAGAAAGAAAAGAAGAAAAAATTGTAATGAATAAAAAAAATAAAAAAATGAAGTAATAAAAAGAATAATATAAAAAATTAATTTTTGGTTCTCTTTAGCTTAGGTTGGTACAAATTTTATTGTTATTAATTTCTTTCACTGTTTTTTATTTTATTTTATTTGCTCTTGTTTACTTTGTTTATACTGTTTTGTTTACTTTATTTGTTCGTTTAATTATTTGATTTTACTACGTTTAAATATTTTTATTTTTATTTAGACATTTGATATCAATTATTTGTACTTGTATTATGAAAAAAGAAAAAAAAAGAATAAGAATAAAATATATGGTCTAATGTCATAATATTTTTGTTAGTTGGTGTTGAGGGGTCAAGTACCCTCTGACCAATTTTTCGTGAGCTGGTTCTGCGGGCGTAGTACCATGTGTCATTTCACTTAGGATGCACTAATTCACTGTTTATCAAATCATTTTTTTATTAAGTCAGTTCATTTTCTTTTAATCAATAAAAATCTAATAAATCTTTTTTATTAAAGTTGTTCAACATATAACCACTTTAAAAAAAATTACTTAATTTCGAATGACCTAATGTCATGACTAATTATATTTAAGATTTAAATTAAAAATAAATTTATTAATATTTTCTTAGATGGCTCGAAGAGGCATGTGCTCACTAGCCTATTTGGGATTGCTTCTGTGGACTATTGCCATGTTCAACCCCACTTAGGACTCGTTCTTAAAATTAAATAAATTAAATATCGCTTAGATGGTCTTGAGGAGTCAAGTACCCACTGGCCAATTTTCTTTGGGATGACTCTGTGAGCATAGTATCATGTTCCATTCCATTTAGGACTTACTCTAAAAAATTAATAATAAATTAAACATCACTTCGTGGTATCGAGGGGTCAAGTACCCACTGGCCAATTCTTCCTGGAATGGCTTTGTGGGCATAACACCATATTCCATTTGAATTAAGACTTATTAATAAATTCACCTACTTTTATTCAAATCAATTTTTTTTTAAATTCAAGTTTACAGTTTATTTAATAAAAATTATGTAAATATTTCTTTTAAATCAACCATTTCCCAATATTATATTTTAAAGAACTACGTGACTTTGAATTCTCCATTGCACTTGGGGGATATGTAGGCACTCACGGCAAGCCAAACGTATAAATAGTATAATTTAATTTTTATCTTTATTTTCTTCCCATACCTGTAAATATTATAATTTATTTATTAATTTATTTTTCTTTATTTTCCACCAAACCTGTAAATATTCAATTTTTTTGGTTTATTTTTCCTTCAAATTTGTAAATTGTTTAGTTTAGTTTTTATTTAATTTTGTGAATATTTATAGTTTAATTATTTTTCTTGGTTTTGACAACAAACTTGCAAAATATTAAATCTAACCTTTTGTGTTTATTTTCCTTCAAATTAGTAAATTGTGTAATTTAGTTTTTATTTGAATTTGTGAATATTCGTAATTTAATTATTTGGCTTGTTTTATCTTTATTTAAGGGGTAAATCAAATATTATTTGGGTTATTAAATTTGCACAACTAGCTTAAGGTAACCGCCATAGGACGGATGTATTAGGGGTGCTGTAGGATTAAGTTCATGCCCTTCCCTGTGCATAATCGACTCCCGAACCCTATTTGGTTATCGCAGACCTTTTCTTTTTGTTTTATTTTAAATCTATTTTTAAGGGTTTTGCCAGTCATTTTCACTACCCAATAAACGATTTGTGGCGACTCCATTTTTAAGAATTTTCTCTCGCCGCTCTCGTCGTGATTTTTTCCGGTCGTGACAGTATATATGTAATTTATTCGGGGATAGGAACTCTACGAGGTAAAGGGAATGATTCCCGCCCCCGCGGGGAAAAACTCCCCACCCATAGGGCCTCGAATGGGGCAGTCCCCGTGGGGATCCCCACAAACAGGTATAAATTGACATGCCTACAAATTGTTGTCTAAAGCCATGTAATACTCACAAAGGATGGCGAAATGGGGAGATGTAAGGTTGAGAGTGATAAATCTCACTAAATTCCAAAGTTTTTGTGTTGTAGGTTGAGATTTTGGTGATGAGTTGAAAAGATAATAGGAGGGGAAGTGAAGAAGATAGATGACAGAGGAAAGAGAAAACAAAATGAGGGGGAGGGGTTCTACCAAAACTCTTGTGGGGTGGGATTTTTTTTTTAAAAGGTTGACATCCCAAAATTACCCAAAAAAATGCCCCTAATTTGTTGTGTCTTAAGTGCCGTCACATAATAATAATTATTTATTATTATATTAATTTCTAAAATTTCATATTAAACTGAAACTAACTAAAGTTATATGTCGTTTCACATCAACCCTGCTTATACTCATTACCTGCATCTGTCACAAATGAAAATTGATGAAAGTTGATACTAACTCAAAAGACACAATTACCCAAGTCATCTAATATATGAACCTTCTGGATGCATGTTGTGTTAGTTCCTTTTCATTTTTATCTCACTCTATTTGGTGTTACGTTTCTCAATTTGTGGTTCCATTACCTTTGTTTTTTCTATCCATGGCGGTCATTTTCCTTTGGCCGGTGTGTTTTCTTGCTTTCATTCGATAAGTTTGCTCCTGTCTTCAACCTGCGGGTTTTGCTGTATAGCTTTTTTGTGGAATTTCATTTCTTTTTGCATTTTCAATCCATTTGCTTCATTTTTCATTTTCTTGTCTTTTTTCAATGCATTCTGCTCTGTACTTTTAGTTTCTCCTTCTCGATACTAAGGTAAGATTCTTCCTAAGTTTTTTTTTCCGATTAATGTTGTTATTTGATTACAAATCAGTTTTGCTATCATTCTTTAGGAAATTTTCAAAAAAAATATCAAATGTGGAACAACAAAGTGGAAAATCTAAATTGTTGTCAGTGTTTTCTTTATATAAAATATATATCTTGATTACTCTGCCAATGGGGTTCATGCATACATCTTAGAAGACCCTATTGTTCTATTAAGTTCAAATAATGTGTGATATGTTTCCCCTTCTAACAATCTTGGCTTATTGTTGAATGAAATCCAAATTTGATTCTTATATAACAGTTTTTGTTTCAAAATGTCTTCACCAAAGAAAAGCCTTGCTCCTAGGATCCAAAACTACACCTATGTTCGTAGTGATGCCTATCATGTAGGATTTTTTCACTTTATCCTTATTTCTTGAATGATTGTCCTGTACATTATTTGATACTAATTACCTACAATTATCATAATAAGTATTATTTGTTTAATATTTTATACAAGAATGTTGAACTTCATAAACAAACTTTCCTTGTTTTATGGACCTCAACTGAATTTGTTCAAGTATGTTTCCTGTATATGATTTTATAGTAAAATTATAGTAACAAATGATAAGTAACTTTTTTGCAAATATAAGAATAAGTTTCATTTAATTTCACTACAAGAAACGTGCAAACTTGTGGTAGTTTTTAAGTCTATTTGTGGCGATTTTGGACCTCCTTAAATTAATTTCTACGGTTTTACAAACCCCCTTATACGGTTACCACAAACATATTTTGGCAGTATTTTAGTGACTGTCGTGACAACCTCCGCAAATACAAATGTCTATTTGTAGAGGTTTTGAACCCCCTAAATAAAATTATGGAATTCGTGTAGGGATTTTAGGGCGGTTTACAACCCCCTCAATTTTTATTTAGAAATTTTGTATGGCCATTTTGCGGAGGTTTTTGACCTCCTCAAATTGATTGTTATAATTCCATAATTTTATTTTTTTGGGATGAGGGGTTTAGAATTGCCACAAAATATCTTGATGGGACTTTTTATATATAATTTTCAGTAAACATGTATTGCATGTTCCATCTTTTTCAATTTGCATTCAACCTGTACAATTACATGTATATATAATTTTATAGATCTTCCCATATAATGTGAATCAAAATTCATTTCAAGTATCCATATTAATATAAACATGATAACTTCAAATCCTCATAGTAATCTAAAGTATTATAATTCATTCATAGTAACTTAAACATTACAACTAAAATCTCACAGTAATCTAAAGAGGTCCCACAATAAATAAGCATAAAAAATCATAAAGAATGAGTTTGGTCTTCGTGTTGCTACCACCCGATGATCTTCTGGCATTCATGGATGCTCACTTACAACATCACTTGGCTGAAATAATAAAAGAAAATCATAACACAATGACAAAGAGACTAAATGACAAAGACAAAAGCATAACACGGTGACAAAGAGACTATGCTTCGTAGGAAGCAAGTTATACCCAATGCAAAAAAAAGTAAACTAGTATAGAGAGAGCTTACTAGAGAAAATTGTAACTAACTTATACCATATGCTATGAAAAAAATTATCTTTTAACAAAATATCATTCATGAAAGACATCACTAAAAATGCTATTAGGAAAATCTATGAATACATTATGAATGTGAGTTACTATTCATATCAAACTAATGTCAATTATCTTTGTAGAATGAAAGCATCTAGAGAAGTGTAATTTGTTATTTATGAAAACCACATATAATAAAAGATTAAGTGTGTCTATAACTTCGGGACCTTTTTGAAGGGTGTCTATAGCTTTTTTGACATCCACTAGATCATCTATTACTATTTCTCACCATTCTAAGGGCTCGTTTGGGTAAGGTTTTAAAAAAAGGACTTTTTTATAGACCTTTTTTTAATAGAGTCTTTTTTAAAGAAAAAGTTATTTTGCATTTGGATGCATTATTTGTGAAGTACTTTTAAGTAATAGAATGACTTGTAAGTTTGTTTGGATAAGAAAGAACAAGAGTTTTTTTATAGCAAAATTACTAAAAATGTAGGATATCTAGAATAAATAAAGTAGGGTTTACAAGATGAAAAAAATAGAGAACAAAAGATGTGATTTTTAATAAAAGAAAATAGTATTTTTGTCGATAAATTATATTAAAAACTACTTCTCCTTCTCATTTTTTCAGAAGCTGAGGATTACTAACTTCTAAAAAAAGTGGTAATTAAGCTCTTTTTTTTACTTCTACTTTTTTTTTAAAGTTTCATCTAAACATACATAAAAACTTATGGAAATGCTTTTTTTTTTAAAAAAAAAAGCCTATCTAAACACAATCTAATTCATCTATATCAATGTAGCATGTGATAATGATAAAGCATTAAATTTCAATTAGTTATCCCAGCAAAAAAAAATTAGTTCAGTTTTGGGCCATAGGTTTACGAACAAATTGACTATGAACCAGAACTATGAAGTTTAGATAGCAGCAAGATTCTATGTCAGAGTATTTTGAATTTTGTTTAGTTTCATCTTGGTATTTATCATTGGAGATAATGAATGACAACAACCTATCATCATTCTAGTAACTTGTCTTTGCTTTAGGCCCTTAGGGTTCCAGTGACCGCATACAATCTAGTGGTTATACCTTTGGAAGACATGAGAAGTCTCCATTCTATACAATATCAAGTGAGAAGAAGTACTTTATTTAACTAGCAATCCTATTGGTCATCCTTGATGTGATGAACTAGTCAGCTTTCCATAACATAAAGAGTAAGCCAATGACAACTTTCATACCATCTTATATAGGAATTGAGTAGATTCAAATTTATTTTGTGATGTAGATCTTATATAAAACAAATATTGAATCTTACTACACATAATGAATCTAAACCGTTAAGTGAATATAAACTAATATATTAAAAAAATTCAAAAGAGAGTGGTCGGGAATAAGTCAAGTAGTTAGAGTGAGTAATTGAATATAAATCATATATTGAGGTTTTGGTAATGATTTTTTTAAATAAAAGAGAAACTATTTTTATTTGCCCATGACACAAATTAAACTATATATATTGATAAAATCACATGCCAAAACTTGGTTATTTGAAATTCTTGGTCATTTAGACAGAGGTACCGCAACAAAAGATCAACAGTTATGGTGTAGGATAGAAAGTTCAACAAGATAACAACAAAAGATCACTAGATTTCTAAAAAGAGATTGTGAAGAAATTACCACCATTAAAAAAAACAGATAAACAATTCGGTTGGCATAGATTATTATACTAACATGGCACAGTAACATTAGCAGGTTAGAAGCAAAAGCAAGCCTGACACAATCTAGATAACTAATTTACACATGATAAATGCTCAATTAGAAAATTGATAACGTTCAAGAAACAATTCATTGTAAAATATTAAGCCAATTTGAGATCAAATATGCTAAAATCAATACATGCTATCACATGTAACATGACTTCCTCAAATAGATTATCACTCTCCATCTGAAGATTTCAGGCTTTTACGAGGCAAAGGCATATACAATTAAGGTTTAACATAGATCCTGAATGCAAAACGAAGATCAACTTTCACATTAAGAGTTGTGATTAATCCTGATGCATAATGATGCTATGAACGAGAGATCAGAAGATGCATAAACGGAGACATAGAGAATATCAAAGTACCTAGTGTGCGGTGAGGCGCCTTCTGATAGCTCTAGTGTGTGGTGATGTAGAAACTTCTTCTTCTTGTAAGCCTTTTACTTCTGGGAAATCATCGTCAATACATTTTAGAATTTAATCAAATTTGTGAAGAAAAAAATCTCACTGTTAATAGGAACCAATCTAAAGAGATTAGAACAATTATCCACAACAGCTATATAATTTCCCAAGCAGTTGAGAAACAAGGGACGAAACCATAACAATTGATTTAAAATTGAAACAACATAGAAGGCCAAAAACTTTTCGATTAAAAAGAGATGGGAAACATCCATAGATCATTGGCCACATCTAAATATAAAGAATAAAAAACAAAGGCATGTGATTGATCAAACAAAAATCACAAAAAATGCAAATTTTTCCAATATTACAAAAACATATGAAGACTTTATCAAACCACACATCCACTTTAGAGAGTCTAAAACATATGGCATTTAAAGATTCTATTTTTAACAAAAGAAAAGAGAGAAGTCACTAAAACGAAATTGGCCAGAAGAAGTATTATCAGAGCAGAAGCAAGGGATGCCTTAAGGTGGTGGAACCACAAAAGTGAGACATGCCTTCTACGTGGAACAAAAAACAAAGGCCACTATGGGCGTGAGCTAGAGAGAGACAGAGAATGTTAAACCCTCATTTCACTATAGAAATCACACTCCATTGCAGTGCACATTGTTTGCAAGAGAAAGTGAGACAACACATATTGTTTAGGGCTTCGCCAAAAACCTTGGTAACACGAAGGAGAGGAATTGGTTTAGATCTCTTGGAATAATTCAACAATAGATTCTCATTTTTACATTCACAAATGATTCAGGAAAATAGAAAAAGGGAATCGAAGCTCTATTAACTAGTTTTATCACTTGAACTTATAATTTTCTCTCAATGTCTTCTAATCCTTTTGGTTGAAATCGCCTTAGTTCATTTCCTAAGTAATTTTTCGAACTTCAAATGCCAAACTACACTTGAATTTAATTAAATCACCTAATTAAACATTAATCCATTTAATTAACTAATAATCTAATAATTATACAAATCCAAGACCTAAATTCTAGTCTTGGCTGAAACATGACCTAAATTAGGTTTCTTAGATTTTTCATCTGAATCAAGTCAAAATTCACCAAATCTTGCTTAGTTATCATCAAATATCCTAATTAACCATTAAACCACTTGATAAATCCTTAACTCCATAATTAAACAATTTAAAACCCTAAACCATAGCTTGGCTAAAATATGGTATAAGTTACGGTTCCTAGTGTTTTCAATCCAATCAAGCAAATAACACTCCATTTCAACATAATCAACTTGAAATTCAAACCATCATCAAACAACCATAAACCTATGGATTTCGAAATCTTCACTTTAACCATGGTTTTCCAATATTCAACCATAATCCATAATAACCAAGCATAATTTGATTATGTTCTTGCATAAAAATCCATAAAAGGATTCAAAACCAAGGAAATATCATTATAACTTCAAATTTGAAAAGTCAAGAAGGTTGAAGCAACTTGAACTCCAACCTTTCTTGCTTCTTTTTCTTGAAGTTTGAAGGCCCAAAGATAGGTTTGTTCCTTGATTCTTGCTTGTAGATGAGTTCTTGATTCAAAACTAAGCATTTGAGATTTTTTCCTATGTTCATTAGAATTTTCTCCTTTTCACTCTCTCTTTTTTCTCCAACGACCTTGCTCTCCTCCTTCTCTTGATGCTTCTTCCAAATGGTTTGAAGAAGCCTAAATTTCCATTTAAATTATTAACCAATCATATGTTAATATTTTTTTATCATTTAATGATTACAATTATATTTTATCTAACCTTAAACAATAGTTTTCTAACAGTTACCCTGCTAACTTGTTGTCTTTCTATTGGTTAACATAAAGAACTACTACTTTATACAGATATCTAGTTAGATTATAACTATCTAGTTCATTTCTAACTAGATTTTAATTATATGCTAACTAGATTCCATTTAGTTAGCTAACTTTTGTCTTATTCTACTACTAACCTCAAAATGACCACTGAGTGCCTAGTGTCATAACCCTATAATTATATAAATGTCACCGTATATTTTGTTACCAAGTAGCTTCAATAACTCAAGAGGGGGGTAAATTGAGTTTTCAAAACTTTCACAAAGTTTGTTTCAATGATACTACTTATATTGAATCAATGGACTTAGAAAGGATAATGACTAAGAATAATGAGCTCTTTAATACAGAAAATATAAGACAAGAATTCACAATATTAAAAACATCAAGCTAGTTAAATTGATAAAATATAGCTTATAAGTAAAAGATAAGGGTTGAGAGAATGCAAACAAGATTTATACTGGTTCAATCACTTCTTGTGATCTACGTCCAGTCCTCGAGATCGTCCACCCGAGATTTCAACTATATTCAAGTTTCAAACTTGGGTGCTTGATAAAAACCCTTACAATATAGAGCACTCTTCACTTAGCTTGGGATCCTCCACCCTCTATGTGCAAGAGCCTCCCTTAATACAATAAGGAATTTCTCTCCTTGAACTTATACAAGATAATCAAATGGTTTTTGGTTGTTTGTAACGCTCACAAGAGCAGATATACAACTTGAGGAACTAATGAGTATTTGATCAAATCACTAAGCAAGCTTTTTCAAATAGAAAACAGAGTATGATCAACTGAAGATTAGAAAAAGCTCTTTTAAAATGAATTTATGATCTTGGGTCTCTTTTAAAATTCATTTAGATGAGCTATAAATAGCTCTCACAAACTTAGATCCGTTAGGTAGTAGGTGGGAATCAAATCAGTGTTTAAACTAGCCGTTGGAAAAGTTTCTGGAGCGTGTGTAGTCGACTATACAACTGTTGTAGTCGACTACCATGCCTTTCTGACTTTTAAAAATATGAGAGTTTATTTTATAAAAATCGCGAGTAGTCGACTACATTTACATTGTAGTCGACTACAATAGCTCTTGGACACTTTTAAAAGCAAAAGACATATGAGATATATTTTCAAAATTATTATGTAGTCGACTACAGATCTATTGTAGTTGATTACATGTCTCCTCGGATTTTATGAGCTTTTAAAAATGAACAACTTTTAAAATGTTGTAGTCGATTACAATAGCTTTGGTAGTCGACTACAAGCGTCCTCGGGTTAACTTGTATTTAACATATGAGTATTTTTATCAGCATTGTAGTCGACTACCTCAGCATTGTAGTCGATTACCTCAGCATTGTAGTCAACTACAAGTATTCTCGGGACATTTCAAGAATATAGGTATTTCAAAGTTTTGCCTAGTGTAGTCGACTACAGGCTTTGTGTAGTCGACTACAAGTCTGTTCTGACTTGTAGAAAACATTGTAAACTTGAAATTTCACAGCTGTGTAGTCGACTACACCAAACTTGTAGTCGACTACAAGTGTCTTAATTGACCAAGTTAAAAATTCTTTCTTTCTAAAGCATTTTAAAGATAACTTTCTTTTTCTCAAACCTTATTTTTGAAATAGTTTTGTAAGGTTAAAACAAGCTACTTGCTAAGTGATTTAAGCAATCAAATACTCTTACAATGATAAGTTAAAACCTATAAGACTTGAGTAATCCTTGTGATCTTGTTCTTGTTCTCTTGGTGCGGAAACCTTTGTTTGGTTATCATCAAAATCCTATATGTTAAATGTTGTTCACATATTCCACTAACTTATACTGGGTATTTTAATAAATTCTCTTCTCATTTAGATAGTTTTCAAGGCTCTATTTTCCTAAAATCACTAAGAAACAAAATAACAATTCTAATAAAAATATAATTAAACAAAACATATTCACAGGTCAATAACACTTATAAATACTCATATATAAATAGATAAAAATATATCCTAGATAATTTTCTATGTTCTCTCTATAAAAGAGAACATAAATCACAATTTTCAAGCATAAGTAATGTACAAATAAATAATAATTAAATAAACAGACAAATAAACATATTGTAAATAATTTTCTGTTTATTTTATGGGCTGATCATACACATGATGACAAGAATTGGATTGATATAATTTACCTAAATCTAGAACATAATTCCCCTATTGAAATTATATCTCATTCTCTCAATGATAACGAAAACTTAGATCATGATTTCTCATTTGATTCTGATAGCATTGTTAAGCATGCATCACTGACCCTTTCTTTTGAAAGTCAATCCTTTACTCTCATTTTCACATTGTACAAAGCTTTTGGACATCAATTGGTTAGTTTCTTGCATATCATCTTCATTTTTTTAATTTTCAATCATACGTACTATTTTACTTAATTGAATTAGTGTTTCTCTTTCTATATTGTTTTTTTTTCATCTATGGAGAATGTACCAAATAACTTTGCAATACAATTTATGCTGCAAATTACTGACAAATGGACTTTAAGAACTCCTAATAGAATTCAGACTGTATGTGAACTCATTCAAAGTAGGAGTATGAAGAGTAAAGTCAAATACATAATTGGATAGAAGCCTTTTTGCTAAACTAATCAATTGAGGAATGGTCATACTTGCACCTTCCAATGCAGAAGATCAAACTTTAAATGTTTTCATTTATCACAAACTATTTTAAGATTGCATTTGCTAAACTTTTTGGACCATCTTTAAGTTTGGATTGTTCTCTATTGTTTTTAATTTCTCTGGATTTGTAACTTATATTAAACTCAAATAATTAGAAATATTGTTGATGGTTTGTTGTTAATCATATCTTTTTTGTCATATTACAATATGTGTTTCTTTTATGCCTATCTTTCTTTATATGTAACAAGTCTCCATATACATAATTTCAATGGTTATCCACTTAAAACTATTTTAATTTTATGCTGCAACTCATGTAGCATTATACTTATTCTTTTCATGCATATACTAACATGGTTTATGGAAATGATGTATATGTATATTATAATGTCATTTTGATATATCAATATAAAGGATATCTCTTTCAATCTAAACACTCGTGCATCGCACGAGGATCCCACTAGTTATTTAAAACTTAAAGGTAATGAATAATTAAAGTATCATGGACATTTATGTTTCTCCTTTTCATTATGCTTATTGAGATGTTGATTTTCTTGAAAAAGTGATAGGTGTCAGATTATTATTTAAATGATATATGTTACTTTGAAATGCTAATATTTTTAAATGTTATTTTCTCCTTTTAACAGCATGAGATTGAGAAGGCATAATAGCAGTTGGATGGGAAAGTATTTTTTGAGAATGAGGTTAGCAAAATACTTTTTATCACTATTGTGATTTTTTTTTTGTTTCTCTTCCCTTTTTTTTTTCATTTTTCATAGGAATTTGGCATTGCCAATTATTTAAATCTCTGTACTGGACTTAGTTTATGTTCTAGATAGTAGAATATTGCATTTTTTCCATGCTTTTTTTAATCTTTATATCACAATCAATGGGTTCGTTATTATTAGTATTCATGATACTAATGTATTAATGAGATCTCTATAAACCTTAATAGTTTGGGTGCATATTCATCAATTCTTCAAATGAATTTGGACGAATGTTGATATCTTCTACATTCTAAATAGGTGTCAAAGCATGGAAAGTTGAAGTATAAGAATGAAAATGATTTTGTTCAAGTTTTGAAAGCAGAGGATCTTCAACAAATGTTTTCTAGCCATGACATAGGAGGTGACTTGCTTTATATAATTGATGTTATTCAATTATGAATGTATTTTATGTTGAAAGTAGTTTGGCAACTAATAAATATGTTGTTACAGGAATCTCCTCATAAGAAAACTGCAAATAACCCCCCATCATGGTATTCCAAGACACAATATCCTTGTTCGAATTATTGTCATTTGTCAAAAACTTCCAAGGCTTCCGCCAAGTTACCGTGCCTCACTAAGGCTATCAAAAACGTGTTCAGCAAGAAGATATTAGACTCATATCCCAAACACACAATTAAGGAATAAATCTAGTAAGCCTAAGTCACATTCTCAGTTAATGTGCATTCTTTGATATAAAACATGCTCAGAACAAGAAGGCTCCAAGAATTGTTGGTGATTTTCTTGCTTCCAAGGAAAGGATAGAGCAAAGCATATATATTGATTTGACAATAAGATCTTCCCCTTTGCTTGGCAATGGCATGACCGATTCAGTTACGACTTACGCTTTGTAGCCAAAGTTATGACATTTTATGCTTAATTAATGTCATTAACAAAAAAGGAGACATTCTTGCTTACACCTGTGTAAGCTTTTTTCTTCCTATACTTAAATTATTGTCACTAATTTTATGTGAGTCTCACATCAATATGGGTCATATTGATAATCAAATGTTGATAATCTTCTGGAGGAAGAAAAAGTGAGATTTACATTTGGAAATTTATCACCTAACTAAATATGCAATTCAAATAAATGTATTATCTAAAAGTATTCTTAGACACTTAAGGTATTTTTTTGACTTTTGGTATTTTATGATAGTGTTTTTAATTTTGTATCTCAAGAAAATTTTTGTAACTCTTTGTATGATTTCGTCATGTTTAAATGAGAATTTATGAAGTGTTCTATTATTCCAAATTTTATAAAGCATTCCTCAGATATTTGACTTCATTTTATAGAAGATGATTAACAAGAGGTTGTCGAGACCCCGTCAAATAATAATAATTACCGGTTCGCAAACTAATTTGTAGTATAGAGCATGAACCGAATTGTCTCTCAATGATCCAAAAAGAACAAATATTTAATCAGATCAAGATAATTAAAAGGGAGGTTTAGATGATTTGAAAAGAAAATATACTAATTGAATTAAAGGAGAGTAATTAACAAATTAACCAATCCAAGGAAATTTTACCGATCTTGAGTTTAATCCATCATTGATCACAAGGAATTCACTTAATTGCTAACCATGTTCTTGGCCTTAGATCATATCAAGACGCCTCAACATGATCAAAGAATCCTCTACTAGATAAGCATCTAGGATTTAATTAACCAAGGTTAGATAAAGTAAGCACCATCCAAACATAGATTAACTTAAGATCAAGAATTTAACCAAGCTAAACAATCCATCAAAAAGCTTTAATAAATTGTTTAGTCTTTGTGATCCTCTTGAATACATGATAATAAAGCTATTATCACATAAACATCCAAATCAAATTAAGCAATTCAATCTAGATCAAAATTGAAAGAAGAAGAAGAGAAACTTGAATAACAATTAAGCAATATGAACAAGTAAAACAAGATCTCCAAATTAAACATTAAGATGGCTAATCCCTTGGATTGATTATGAGAGCCTAGCCTTCCATGGATGGGAAGGAAGAACTCATAAAATAAATAACAAAAACGAAATTCTAAAGAGAAAGAAGAAGAAGAGAAAGAAAACTCTCACAAATACTCAAACTTTCTACAAACTTACTTAAAATTGAATTTATAATAATACGAAGAGATTGACTCTATTTATACTAATCCTAGAAGCCAATTTGTACATGTACATAATCTGAATACAAGCTATAAAAACAAGGAAATTGTCAAATATGGAAGCTTGATGCATGGTAGGTGGGTTGGTGCATGGTAGGTGGGTTGGTGTATGGTTGGTGGCTTTTAGTCAATAACTCTTATCCAACTTCTGGCTTCAAATTCATCACCTAGACAGTGCATTTTGGCTTAGATGTCTTCATGAAAGTTGTAGCCAGTTGTCTCCTTGAAAATCTCCAATTTGAATCATGTCATTTGGACTTTTAGAACTCCAGAAATGCCAAAAACACTGCACCTACCTCAAGTTAGGTTGGAAGAACGTGTTTCCAAATTCAGACCAACTTGTAGCTTCAGAAGCATGCCTAAAACGACATCTATTGACAAAATGGTCTTCAGTGAAGTTGGAGATATGGGTCTTATCTTTCAAATGACCAAGTTTCAGCCCAAGAGGAGGTCTATAACCCACTATATAATCCAATATGTGCATACTACCCAGATGGTTCCGTGACAACAAACTCACTCTGTATTGCAAGGCTATTTTGGGCCCTTAGAATTCTGATCCAGCTCTTGAGTTCTTCATGAAACTTGTAGAGCATTGTCTTAGCTTTCCAAAGACACCAAGATCACTTCAATTGGATCACCGAGTCCCAGGTTATGGCCTAACCAAGGAAGAAAGGTCAAAATGCATCAAAATCCGAAAATTATCCAATATTTAAATTAAAACCCAATGAAGCCCAACAACATTAAACTCATCTAAAATACTAATATTGGGCACAATAAACATCTAATAAAGCCTAATACAAAGTTAACATAAGTGTCTCAAATTGATTGATCAATGATTAGAAGGTTCGAGTGACAACATTGTGATCATACACAACTAATGTATCATGGACATTTGTTTGTCTTTTTTTTCCATTGAGATCTTCATTTTCCAAACAACAAAAACCCAAATGACAATTATTATTTTCATCAAGAAAAATTTTACATTCCCGTAATGTCTTATTTCATGTTAATGAAAAGGTTAGTTCAATTCTTGCTGCATGTGCTTGGTAGCTAGCTTGTTCTTTATGTTGCTTATGCAGAGTCTGTTCTTTATTTTTATTTTTTGCATTCTTTTTAATCATCAATTAGATGTGTCATCTTTACTTATTTATGGCTGGCCCTTCGTTTTGCTTCTAGAAGTTTTCTTTTGACTTATTTACTTACTTGAATTTTATCCCGTTAAAACTTTAAATGAAGACATAATAAAAGTAATTAAAATCTAATTTTTTATATGAAAACAATTATTTTAATATTTTTTTATTTTGATATATATATTATTTTATATTATTTAAATATTTCAATATTTGACATTGCACGTAATTCAAAATTTTACATGAAATCATATTAATATATACATATCATCACAGTGAACATTTTGCATGAAAACATAACAAATGTCGTATATGAATTGTTCACCCCTTTCTTTAAGGGTAAATGGTGCACTAAAGTGATTATAAATGATGATAGATTTTAACATATTGGGTGAATTTAGTATATCGTTACAAACAGGAGTAAAAATTCAAGATGAATGTTTGTTTTTCTAACATAGGTTTGATTCTTGGATGTTTGCATTCTTTTTATTATTAATGTGAACACCCTATTTTGACTAGGTCTTTTTTTAGAAAATCTCAACAAAATTAAAAATCAAATAAAAATCAACATTTATTTTTTAAGTTAAAATAAAAAAATCCATACAAAAATCAAAAAAAGAAGAAAAAGAATTAAAAGGAAAGGTCAAACCCGCAACCCATAGCACCGATCCATTCCACTCAGCCCATTCCAAACCATTCGACCCAATCAACCAAAACTCATCAGCACGTGGAGTTCTCCCCAATTTGGGGAAAGCATACAGTGGTAGGTGGGAGTTTGGGGATGCAATGGCAAAGAAAGGGTTGATCAATAAACAAGGTATGAGATTACTTGTCAGCCCAACCACCCTTTTTTTAGATGTTGATCACATATGGGGGATAAAAAGAAAAAGAAGGGAAAGAAAGCGGGGGGACTTTTTGGCTTGTGCTGAGAAAGAACCAAGAGAAAAGAGAAAGGAGAACGAAGGAGAAGTTTGGAGAGGATTTGGTCATCCGTTATCTATCCTTTGTTTATGAACTTACAAGAGGTCAGTTTTTGGCTTATCTCATTCTTTTTCTTGCCAATTTCCTTTTATACGTCTAAATATTATTGTGGCATCAATAATGTTGTCATTGATGTTGGTTCCATTTTATGTTTGGTGATTTTCTTCTCATTCTTCTTCTCTCCCTCATGAACAAAACCTAGCATCATCAGCTTCCATACCTCCACAAACTCTAAATTTCCATCAACCCGAGAAAACTCTCTGATCACTTCCAACCATTTCCAATTTCCACCATTTTGCACTCACCCAAACCGAGACCATCTAAAATCCCAAGTCACATCCAAATCCACTATACAACACCATGGCACCATGATAAACATTATTCACATGCATTTATAATCCCTCATATTTAGTAATTTATACATCTTATGTGCTTAATTGATTGGATTTGGATTTGTTTTATAAGTTTGGTTTTCAATTGGCTTATTTGCAAATTTGCAACATTTCGTGGTTTTTGAGATTGCCTCTCTATTTTGGCCATATCTTGAGTTCTTGGCATCTAAAAAATGTGAACTTTACATTGTAAAAAAGCTAAGAGGAAGACATACAACTTTCATGAGAGCTCAGAAGCTGAATTGGATGTATAGTAGGCCAAATTGGGCCTAGAAGTCAGAACATGAAAGCTATACCTGGAACCCGACCCGCATGGATTAAATGGGCCATAAATTGGTATTGGGATGTCCAATGGAGTTGAAACGGGTTCCAAATGAAAGCTTAAACGATAGGCTATAACTCTCATGAAGACAACTTTTTCAAACTGCATCTCTTTTATGGTGTGTTTCCCACGTGAAGTTAGAGGTCATTTTAGCTATCCTTTGAGACTAATTTGGGCATAACTTTATCACCTTAAGTCTAAACTAAGCAAATTAGGTGGCCTTGGAAAGCTAAGAGACTGAGGATTACAAATAATCAAAAGGAAAACTTATATTTTCAATTTTTAAGACAATTATTATGGGGCAAATAGAGGCACGTGAATTAGACTTTTCATATTCAGCATAGATTAAATCTTGGGGTTTCTTCTCCTTCTCTCTAGGTTTCTCTCTCTAGTTCTTTCTTTCTTCCTCTACAAGCCTCCTTGGAATGCAGCCATGGAAGGCTAAATCTAAGGTCAATCCAAGGTGCTTGAAGGAAATTCGATTTGACCTAAGACCTTGTGCTTTAAATTCTGAAATTGAATGCAATTAAACTTTCTCTTCTCTTTTCTTGGTTCGAAATTATGAATTCAATAGATAGAGATATCTGTTTGTGTGTTTAGAATTATGAATTAAGGTGTAATTTTGGTTGATTGATCATTGTTATAGCCTTTGAATGAAGAGATTAGCCTAACATATTTGTTAGCTAAGTTAATTGAATTCTTGTTTCTAAACTAACATTGATAATACAGATTTGTGTTTCTTTTGTTAGTTAAATTCTAGATGATCATATAGTATTGAATCTCAAATCTAATGCAGAGATATCGGTTAGGTTTGAATTAATCAGTTCAATTGGATTCAAGTTCATGATTAGTGGTCAATGATAGCTTAAATTGGCTTTCTGATGGATCTTGGATTGATTATTTTGTTAATTGCTTCTTTTAATTCATAATTTGATAATTTGAAAACACAAAACCCTCACTGTTTAGAGTCTTGACTTGATTGAATTGCATTCTTGATCTTTAGGAGATGACTTGGTTCATTCCCTTATACTACAAATCTTTTGTGAATCAAATCTTACTATTTGATTGGGGTCGACAACTCATATCACACCACAACCACCTATCCTTCCACCTTGAACAATATTTCATGCACCCATTCTTGCATTTTCACGTAAAAAAACCGAGTCATCCTCACCCTCTCATAAAAGATCATCCAAAGCTACCCATGAACAACCAAAACCACCACAACATCCCCTTTTTTTTGCCTCTAAACATAGCACCAACACTCACCCCAATAACCATCAACAGCCTCCCAAATTTGTAAAAAACCAGAAAACAGAGCATGCGCCTGTATCCGACAAACCACCCATTTCCTAGAACAATTTTAGACCAACCACCCATTTCCCATATCATTTACGACCGACCATCCTTTTCCATTATAATTTCTGACCTATCATCTACTCCTCCGACCGATCACTTCTAACCAAGATTACCCTTTCGCCGATCGGTTCTTACCAATCCGACCTTTAGCTATTACGCACAAACCCTTACATCTCCCAACCGAACTAATCCAACCTAGTATTAGTCTATAACCCATCAGGTAACTTTTTCGAGCCGAGCATAACTTTAGCCGATCAACTTCTCAGACCATTTCCCTGAGCCGTGTCACCCTTAACCCATTAACCCCTCAACTCACCAAGCTGACCGAGTAGACTCAAGCCTTAGCCCATCAGCCTCAGGATCACTTGGTTGACCGAGCTGATCTAACCTTAACTCATTTACCCCACAGCTCACTAAACTGAGTCAATCGCCTTAACAGTTTCCCCATCAACTAGACCAACCGAGCCGAGATCCCACTGATCAATCATTTTGAGACACTTATGTTAGCTTTGTACTTAACTTTATTAAATGTTTATTGTACCCAATATTAGTATATTAGTTTAGTTTATATTGTTGGGTCTCATTGGGCTTTAATGCAATTTGTGAATAATTATCGGATTTTGATGCATTTTTTACCTTTCCTCCTTGGTTAGGCCATAAATTGGGATTCAGTGATCTATTTGAGGTGATCTTGGTGTCTTTGGAAAGTTAAGACAAGGCTCTACAAGTTTCATGAGAACTAAAGAGCTGGATCGGACTTCTAAGGGTCCAAACTAGCCCTGCAAGTCAGAGTGGGTTTGTTGTCGCTGGAATCTAAGTAGTATGCACATATTGGACCATATCGTGGGCTATAAGCCTCCTTTTGAGCTGAAACCGATGCAATTGGAAAGATAAAACGTATATCTCCAACTTCACTGAAAACCATTTAGTCAATAGATGTCGTTTTAGGCATGATTATGAAACTACAAGTTGGTTTGAATTTGAAAACACATTCTGCCAACGTGACTTGAGGTAGGTGCAATGTTTTTGGAATATCTGGAGTTGTACAAGTCCAATTGGCATGAAACCAATGCCAAAAGTTCAATGAGACAATTGTCTACAACTGTCATGAGACCTCCAAGCCAAAATACATCGTTTAGGGCATCAAAGTCAAGCTGGAAGTCGGAGAAGAGTTGCTGACTAAAAGCCACCAACCATGCACCAATCCACCAAACATGCATCAAGCTACCATATTTGACAATTTTCATTTTTTTTACAGCTTGCATTCATATTATCTTCGATTATAAATTGGATTCTAGGATTAGTATAAATAGGGTCAATCTCTTTGTATTAAGCATAATTCAATTTGAAGTAAGTTTGAGTATTTGTGAGAGTTTTCTTTTTCTTCTTCTCCCTTCTCTTTAGAATTTCGTTTTTGTTCTTTATTTTCTGAGTTCTTCCTTCCCATCCATGGAAGGCTAGGCTCTTATAATCAATCCAAGGGATTTACCATCTTGATGTTTAATTTGGAGATCTTGTTTTGATTGTTCATATTGCTTAATTGTTATTCAAGTTTCTCTTCTTCCTCTTTTGATTTTGATCTAGATTGAATTGCTTAATTTGATTTAGATGTTGATATGATAATAGCTTTATTATCATATATTCAAAGATGATCACAAAGACTAAACAATATATCAAAGATTTTTTATGGATTGTTTAGCTTGGCTAAATCCCTGATCTTAAGTTAATTTATGTTTGGATGGTGCTTACTTTATCTAACATTGGTTAATCAAATCCTAGATGCTTATCTAGTAGAGGATTCTTGATGTGATCTAAGGCCAAGAACATAATTAGCAATTAAGTGGATTCCTTGTGATCAATGATGGATTAAACCCAAGATTGATAAATTTCATTGGATTGGTTGCTTCTTTAGATTTGTTTACAACTTTAAGTCTTGTACTTTTGTCAATCTTGTTAATCAACAACAAAACCCTCATTTCTAATTATCTTAATCTAATTAAATCTTTGTTTTTGGATCATTCAGAGAGATTCAGTTCATTCTCTATATTACAAATTAGTTTGTGAACCAGTAAATTTTATTTATTTGACGGGAATCGACAACTTCTTGTCACCCACCTTAGCCTTAACCCCTCAGATCAACTATCTCGACTGAGTTGATCCCATCTAACCTCAGATCTACAAACTGACCGAGTCGAGCCTAGTCTTTTCCTCAACCTCTCCTGAACCGATCGCCCAAAACGATCCGACTACCCTTAACAGTCTTCCCCATTGACTACTACGATTGATTCGAGCTTCACATCTAAGCCTCAGCTTACTACCCCTTCAATCTAAGCAGATCCCATATTAGCCTTAACCCCTTAGCTCACTACCTGACTGATCCGAGCACATCCTATCTTGGCCTTAACCCCCTCAGACCAACAACCAAGCCGAGCTTACCCTTAGCCTCTAACTCACTGACCGAGCTGCCTTTTTCCTCTTGACCACCTTTGTCGCCGATCATCCCGAACAATCCGATCATTCCTTTGATTCACCTCTAACCCCCTCGATTGATCCAGACCGATCAGATCTTGTCCGCCCATTTGTATCAACATTTGACTTATCAATTTTCAATCGAGCAAATAACCTTTTCCCTGATCTCTCGTGACCGACTGAGCCTTTTGTTTTGGTCTCCAATTGGGTACCTCTTCCCGAGTCGATTAGATGACTGACTGACCAAATCATGATTCCTATTGTATAATCAATGGTCTAGTCGGATCCTTTCTAAAGTGCTCGGATTGTCGATCTACTGATCAGTTGTTTCCCCCTTTACTGTTACATGTGTTTTGGTCTCCAAACGGGATACTTCCTCTCATTGTCGATCGGACCAGATCATGATCTCAATTGCAAAGCTAGTGGTCTGGTTGAATCCTCCTTCAGGTGCTCAGATATCCAATCGTTCATTCTCTTTTGTGCTATTGTGTGTTTGTTTTGGTACCTAAATTGTTTAATTTGAGTTTTTTTTAATAAATATTCATGAAATAATTGTGTCACTTTGTGTTATCTTAAATCTCATTTGAATTGTAAGACCTGTTGCATACCCTAACCTGAAATTAGAGTAACCTTCCATCGCCCAACAAAACTTTTAATCCACTAAAGAAAAGTCGGTTTATTTATTTAAAAGAAAAAATTGTTTTATTTAATATGAACAAAACCCTCGTTAAAGCATAGGCCAAGCCCAGAGTTTTACACATGGGCTTAAAAACTATGGCACGATCCTTAACAAAAAGATTCGCACACTTAAATCGCATTGGACTTTTCGCACCGGTCACTTGTGTGACAACTAGGACTATATTATTAGGTAAGAACGCATTGTCGTTTTCACTACACCGTACAGAGAAAACAGGAAAACGAGCAGTTTCCAGGTAATGCTTTTCTCAGTTCAATTTTGTTTTGTCTACTGTTGGCAGCGAAACAAATAAGGCTTTGATTCAAAGAACCTGCAAGACAAGACAAGTTTCTGTAACAGAATGGGTATTCCGTCGGAACTGAGGGACATGTGGGTATCGCACAGAAAAGGTTTTCTTATTGCTTCTCCGGCCGAAGAGCAGAAGATTTTGAGGACTAAGCAATGTACTAATGGTATGATTTTTAATTTTTTTTTATTTTTGTTATTGATTTGACATGTGTATTTGTTAAACATCATTTAAATGGAGCATGCATTATGGTTTTTCTTTTAAAAATAATTCTGGATAATTATATTTCAGGTTATCATTTGTGGTTCATCTTGTTGCCTAATTCGATTTTATTTTTTTTTAACTATGTGATCTGAATTTTAGGTTATGGATCCTTGTTTTCATACTTCTGTCTTAAAAGCTATAATGCTATGTTTGGATGGGAGGTAAGGAGGAGGAACGGAGGGGAAAAGTGACCCAATCAAATCCTTGTTTGGAAGATTTTTAAGGAGGAGAAATGGTTTGTTTTAAATTAAATAAAAGGAAATCACTTTGATTCTCTCTACTTTAACTTCAACTCCCAAAATAAGGGGAAGAGAGTTCCCCCTCATTTCCTTGCTTAAACATCCAAAAAAGGAGAAGTAAATCCCCCTTCAATCCCTTCCATTCTCCTCAGCTCAGAAACTTCCAATCATAGTATAAAAGGGGAGGGGTGTCTTTAATGTATTAGTAGTTAAAAGGAAAACAAGGTTTTTCTTAGGAAAATAATTCTTGAGTCAAGAGCCATCGCTTGTTTTACTTTTCTACTGATTGGCCAAATTAATGTTAAATTTGATTGGAGCTTGAGGTAATGCATGTTTACCTGGCCAATGGCCATTCAATAAATAAATGTCTTCGTTCCTTTGTCTCCAATATTTTCATCAACAAAGCAGGGCTTATATACTCTACATATTTTCTTACATTATTATGATATCTTGTCAAGGGGTGCCTGTGATCAAGGTCAACATGAATTATACCATTTAACCTTTTCTAAATATGCAGAAGGTGTGCGTGCTGGATTCAAGGCAGCTTCCATTGCATGTGTTGCCAGTGCTGTGCCTACAGTATGTAAATTTTAGATTTTTGAGGAATTGCTAATAAAGTATTGTGCTAGATATTTCTTTTTTAGGTGTTACTTTTTTTTTTTGTTATAAAGTCCTATATTTCACCCGTTTCTGGGTATTTATGTCTGTATGAATTGGTCAAAGAAAATCTTATAATGTCAAAGATAAGACAGCATTTTATCCTGGAAGTAATTTCACCCAATGAGTTAACATTAAGTGGTAATTGCTACTTAATGTTAACTCATTGGGTGAACATTAAGTAGCAATTACCACTTAATGTTAAGGTGTACTGTGACTTTAAGTTGAAGGCCTTTCTTGGTTTTCCTACCCTTGATCCTTTGACCTTTGGGCTCTGAGCATTTGAATTATGACAGGAGTAACCTGAGGATGCACTTTGTCCAAAATTCTTTGTACCTCAAGGGTGTAGGTGAAGTAGTGAACAGTTTGGATCCAAGGGCATATATTATACTAATATAATGTAGGAATTAAGAATGTTATTGTCCCTCACACCCTAATATAGTAGTTGTCATGTTGTAAACATAATGCTGATGGATTGAACTTCCATATGACAGGAACTGTGAGTCTTGGCTGTATATTTTTTGATGATGATAAATCATGCAGAAAGATAACACTAAATATTTTTTGATTTCACAATTATGTCTGTTACCAATTGTGCTCCATGCATGAATGATAGGTTGGCCTGTTAAAGTTTGTTTAGTTCATGTTGCTTTTTTTCAAATTTGCAGTAATCATGCAGAAAGATAACACTAAATATTTTTTGATTTCACAATTATGTCTGTTACCATTTGTGCTCCATGCATGAATGATAGGTTGGCTTGTTAAAGTTTGTTTAGTTCATGTTGCTTTTTTTCAAATTTGCAGTTGGCTGCAGTTCGCATGATTCCATGGGCAAAGGCAAACCTCAATTATACTGCTCAGGCACTTATCATATCTGCTGGTATGATCTCAACTTTATGTTACAACTTACAAGGGAACTTTATTCATGTAATCTTAATATCAGAGAACTAATTTAAGAGAGATTTGCTATTAAGTTTTGTACGAACAAAAATAAATCTTGTTTTCAGTAAGTTCTCTGCGCATTGTTATTAATTAGCTTGGGAGCAGGAAGCAATAAATCTTGATATCATCTTATTTACAAATTCATATATGTACTTAATGAAAAGGATTACCTCAATTCCAAAATTCAATGAAGAAGGAATAGGGCTCATTTTTTGCTATTGATTCAATTGTAAATGAAATATTTTACTTATTTCCTTTAGTTTGCCTCTCTTTGCAAAGTGTTTGAATACATAATTAAGTTTAATACTGGACTTTGGTTGGTTAACAGCATCCATTGCTGCATACTTCATCACTGCTGATAAAACTATCTTGGAGTGTGCAAGAAAAAATGCCCAGCTTGAAGATTCTTTGAGGCACAATAGATAATACAGTTATATCTTGGAAACTGCAATAAGTACCAATAGTTGGTCTTGGAGCATGATGGTGCTACTTGTTGTAATGGCTAGAAGATCAGCAGGCCTATTCAAAGTTTTTCTTCTGTGGGTCTCTTTCTCTCTTTCTCTCTCTCAGATGGACCTGAAGGTGTATGTTATTAAAATATTTTGTCTTGTGTAGCCAAGTCATATGTGGATTTTCCACTCCCTCCGCCTTCAAAAGTTGTAATTCTAAGCTATGCAGTGGGTGACTTTCTTTTGCTATCTTTGGTTGCCATTTTCACTTGTGACAAAAATAAAACCCCTTCTAACTTCCACGTTTCATTTGCAATTTCTCATTTAAGTCTGATTCTAATTGCATATGTTGTCAGACTCCCATACCCGTCTTACCATTCACCCGGTACTTCTTGTGCTCTTCAGAGAAGGACCGCTGTAATGATATGTATAATGTGCCATTTACTTCATTTAGGTTCCATTTAGGGGACGGAATTTTGCTTGGATTTGAGCATTCGAATTAGAATTGGAATTCTCTTGTTTGGTGTGTATATTAGAATTAGAATTTTAATTCTGAGTTTAATTCCATAGAATTAAAAAATAATTAATTTATCCTACTTTCAATTCTTAGCTTAAACATTAAAAATTCTAATTCCAAGCATTAAGATTTTTTATTTTTTGAATATTAAAAGATAAAAGTTAAAAGCTATTCTACAACCATTGCTGTTCACAACATCGATAGAGTTTGGCAATGTTGTCGTTGGCGTGTTCCGGCCACGTTGACTAACACGTCTTTGACATGTTAACCGTTGATGACCTCTGATCACTGTCGTTGTCGCGCGTGTAATGGTCAAATTGTCGCGCTTCCTCCAATTATTAGCGTCAGCGTCTTACAATCACTTTTGCCGTCGCAGTGTCATTTATTTTGACATCCATTATGACTGTTGTAATTTAGCAATGCAAGCTTTATTATTTATTTTAGAATTTTAAATTATTATTTATTATTTTAAGTTTATTTATTATATCTTTATAAATTTTTTATAAATTATTCAAATAAGAAATTTTCATTTCAGTTCAGTTTAGAATTACAATTTTAAACTCTCAAATCTTTAATTATCCTGAACATAAAAATTAAGATTCTTATCAATTTCAATTCTACTAAAAATGGAATTGAAATTAGAATTTTAAATTCTAATTCTAATTCTGTCATCTAAACAAACTCTTATTATAATTAGATTAATTCCATCCTTGAGGGCATGGTCAGCATCCGAAATTCATTTGATTGAAGGAGAGCATATATTTCATGTCACTATATTGATTTCATGTAAATTTGTAGTATAGGCAAGATGGCATCTCTTCTTCCTTTGAGTGGTTGATATTCGGTTAATGTCAACTTTAATTAGTTAAAGGGTAAAAGTTGATGAGAATGTTTGTGGAAAAAGAGGAAGAAAGAAAGAAAGTAATCTCTGTTGGTAAATAAAGTTATAAAGCACGAGAACGTAAAGCTTGAAACTAAAAGGCCAATTACAAATTTAGATAGACATTTCTGTGAGCCTTGCTTGAAATGGCCGTCTAGAAGAATATTCTAAACTTAGCTGAAATATTTTATTTTATTTTTGGCCCTCCCAGGAGTGGGGTGGGGGCTGCTAGAAATTTCAACTTGGATGGGAAGAATATTTAATGATACGCATTGATTCAAGATGCTTTGTACAAGGGTAAGGGGAGACCAAGTATATTAACGAAGTGGATAATGCTTTGTAAAAATGCCTTTGGAATTTAGTTGTCTTATGCTACGCTAAGCCTCATGACTTTGTTTGGCAACACCTAACACGCCAACAAACTATGTTCAACTTATTGATGAACTTCCAAGATCCTATTCTACAAAGTTTTTCGCTGATATTAGATACCCCCCAAAAAAAAGACAACATAGAATTGGAGATATAGATTATGACTTACTCTTAACCTTGGAAACCACACTAGATTCAATAGAATATACAAAATTATGATCTTAAAGAGCAACGAAAAGAAACTAGGAATAATATAAAAAGAAGTAAAGTGCTTACCACAGTACTAGTAAGTTATCATAAATAAATAACATTGGATAACCTTCTATGATATGTATATATAACCGCCCGCTTCATTTTGTTTTAGGGTTCATAAGTAAACGAAGATTGCAAACTTGCTTGCTCTTTGATACTTTCAGAGCCTCAATGGATACAGACAAGAGAATGAGAAATTATAGTACTAATCATTTGCAGCATATGGTGGTAACTGGAATGTTGAAGAAGGAAATGATTATAGCCTCCAACTTGAGACCAAGTATACGGGCGAATTAATTGGATCAGCATATTCACCGAACTTATCAGATGCATCCTCATTTTCTTTCTCATCATCGTCATCCAATGAGCCTCTAGATGATTTTTCTGAGCTTTTGGCCCAACTTCCTATCAAGTAAGCATCTTGAGGATACCCAAGCCTCTTCATAAGTAGTTCATCAAACATTTTAAGGTTCGTTACGTTGATTTCTTGGCTCAAATTAATTCCTTCCTTGTGTTATCTGCAGGAGAGGGCTTTCCAAGTACTATAAAGGAAAATCCAGAACCTTCACATCCCTCTCAGATGTAAGGTGTGTAGAAGATTTAGCAAAGAGAGAGATTCCTCATAGAAAGAGAGCTCATAACCCATTGCACAGTCCTAAGGCAAACATTTCAAAGAAGGCTGGAAGGAGCTGTTTCACGTCTTTACTGTCTAAATGGAGTTAGTTTCAGGAGAATTCGATTGGAATAATGTTATATTAACAATTAACATACATAATTACGAGGCCCATTATTAACCTACTTGTGTTTCTGATCCTGGTTATCTTTTGTAACATATATGGCTTGCAACAAGAGAGCATTGATGCTGTTTGTTGCAGATTTATACAAAATGCGATATTATCTTACCCCGGATTTGTACAATAAGATGACTCTCTTATGGACTTAATAGTATGTTGGAACCTAGGGTAGAAAGCTGGACAGGAGTGCCTTATATAACATTAACTAAAGGGCGTTACATCCATTTATTTTCCTGTGGATCGTTACTTTGATGAGTTGAGACATAGATTTGTAATTCTAAACTAAATTGAAATTCTATTGTTTGAATAATTTATTAATAATTTATAAAAATATAATAAATAAATTTAAATTAAGGCAGTGCTAACTAGGTCAGAGCACGCAAGATGCTGATGTTGATCGGAGGCAGCCAGTGATGACATGGTCGAGCACGCATGATGACAAAGGTTATCGGAGAATGCCAACATCGTAGTTAAAGTACGTTAGTGACGATGGTTGTCAGTGGTAATGGTGGTTGGATAATTTTTAATTTGTTCCTTTCAATATTCTAAAAAATAAAAATTCTTGGAGTTTGAATTAAAATTTTTAGAGTCTAAACTACGAATTGGAATTAATATAAATTAGTTATGTCTCAATTCTATGAAACTGTACTCAAAATTGAAATTCTAATTCTAATGAGTACAATACCAAACAAGATAATTAGAATTTGGATGTCGAATTCTAATTCTAATTCTAAGGCTCAATTCTATCCTCCAAACAGGACCTTAGTAAACTCTAAACATTTAGGGTAAATGCAAAAAAAAACCTCCTTAAACTTTGGTCGATGTGTGATTTACCCCATGAGTTTTAAAAAGGGTAAAAAAAAAACTTGAACTTTACTAAATGTGTAAAAAACTCTCCTCTAACACCTAATCTTTAACCGTATAATCTACCAAGTTACACGTGATTACGAGAATAATTAACCGTATAATCTACCAAGTTACACGTGATTACGAGAATATTATTATTATTATTATTATTATTATTATTATTATATATTAAAATAGAGTTTCCTCTATTTATCAAGCAACCAAAACAGAAGTACCAGCCGACCTGGTCATATGCAATACCGACAAACATCTATAAAATAGATATCATAAAGAGGTCTCCGACCTCAACAGAAAGTACAACATTATGTTCTGTGCATAAAACATAAATGTTGATATTCACAACAATCATATTGAACACAATTTACAATATTATTATCACCATTTTCTACGGCGGCATGAACTAAATACTAGTGGAACTAGAAACATCAACAATAGTTCACCAGTTCCCCTGCTATGCTCCAACAAAATAAATAAACAACGGTGTCCCATTAAATACATCAAAGAGCTCAGCTCCATCCAAAATAAATCACGACAACAAAACGACAACTGCTACAGCCGATTACCAGCAACCCCGTACTCACTTTGTAGAGGGCCCTGACTCAACTTGCGAGTCTAAAGGTGAGAGGAGTGAGATATAAATCCCAGCAAATGTGAATATACATGTAATTAAAGTATGCATGAGAGTCAAAATATGAGAGCATAAGGTCACCAATATATATACTTCAACGGTGAATTTATAGAATAGCTTGGAAAATTACATAATAACTAGTGAAATTGTTAGGAAGAAAACATACCAGCAATAACACAATGTGTCGATGGTTGTTAAGGTAAAAAAATAGTCTTAATAGATTTTAACTAAGTGTAGGAACTTTTACAAGCTAAAGAAGTATTGAATAAGGGTAATTCAGACATCGCTCAGTGATACAGGGCGTCGCTCAGCGAATTTCTATCAATTCGCTACTGACTTTCATCGCTCAGCGAGACTTATCGTCGCTCAGTTACAACCCATTTCTAGGTACTATCGCTCAGCGAGGTCATATTGTCGCTCAGCGAAATTAACCCAATTTGCTACTAACTTCCATCGCTCAACGAGACTTATCGTCGGTCAGCGACACCCCATTTCTGGATACCATCGCTCAGCGATGGAATGTGGTCGCTCAACGATGAGAGTCCTCATACCCCACACAAATTACCAATCAACATAACTAATTTTCAACCTCTACATCATGCACCCCACATTGCAACAACATAACTATGGTTCACCCTCCATCAACATACACATCACAATGCAGTAACATAATTAGGGTTCACCCTACATCAACTCGCATACCACAATACAACACATAATTGAATTTCACTCTCCTTCAACATACACATTACAATGCAATACATAACCATGGATCAATCTCCATCATCATACACAATGATGTGTTTCGTATCGCAAGTGCACGATTTCGTCAAGTAGTAAAAATATCGATCCACAGGGACTTGGATTATGATTAACAATTATCCTTAATTGTGATTAACTAGGTGAAACCAATATTATAAAATTGTGGTGATAGAACAAGAACATAGAAACTAAAATCTGGAAATAAATAAGAATCTTAATGTTTAGAATGAATGCAGAAAAACAGTGTAGATAAATCTGGTTTTTAAGAGATCTAGGATATGGGTTCACCACGATGGTAATTAACAAGTCTGTAATCTTATCACCTCTTCTCAACTAAGTTACACTTGAAGACGAATCATCCTAAAGAATTATTGTTTCCTTTCAGAATACAATAACGTATTCAATCTAACTCAACTTCTATTTTCATGATAATCAAATTAGAAAGAATCCATTAAGAGCAGATGATTCATAGAAAGCCTCAAGAGTTTTAATCTACTTTCGTGATTTAAAAGCTCAAGTTCAGTTTATGGAGTTCAATTATCAAGAGTCACCTTCGCTTTTTCCCTTAATAACTAAGATTATGCAAACAATGTGGCCAGCATTTTCACAAACACTTGGTGTGCCAAAAACTGAATCAAGATAAACTTAGCATTGAAGAGATAGCAAATTCATACATCAAGCATTGTTAATACACCATCGGGTTACTACCAATTCCTAGAACAAAAGAACTACTCAAACATGTTTATCAAAATACAATCCATGAGAATGAAGAACAACATTCAGAAAATAAAATACAAAAGACTAGAAGAGATGAGAAGAAAAACTCTACAGAAAACTTGTGGCTGCTCTTGTGAAGTTCCTCCAAGACCAAGCTCTCCACTCAACCCTAATGGCATGCCTTTTATACACCACACACCCTCCTCTCTCAACCCTAATTCTTTTCAGGTCAGAAGCAAAGGAATGGGCTGCCTACAGGGCCTTAACTTCGCATTTGTGAAGCAGCAGGCTACCAACCACGGCCGTGGTGGCCACCACGGCCTGGCCGTGGTTGGTTCTGACTTAAGGATTTCGTGCTCACGAAGGCCAACCAGTAGTGGTTGATTGACTTAGAAATTTCGTGCACTGATGGCCAACCACGGCCGTGGTGGCCACCACGGCCTAGCCGTGGTTGGCTCTGTCATCAAGCATCCTTAGGGAATTTGCCAAAGTGTCCAACATCAAACTTGTAGCCTTGTGTCTTAGCTTTCCATAGCAACTTGAATCACCTCAAAAGGACCTCTGTAGCTCAAGTTATGCTCAAATTACTCCTCAGGGGTCCAGCTGATTTTGAGATCTCAGTATCTCTTCAGGGTAGTTCTGTTTTGGCTCCTCCAAGCTTCAATGTTGCACCATTCCTACAATTGAACATAAACACACCGCATTTATCTGAACTAAAACTAAAACGGAGGATTAAGAGAATAAATGTACTAAAAAGATAATGAAATGTATGCAAACTAAACTCAAAACGACATGAAGAATCACACACATCACACAACAATGCCCAATGACTCTCAAGGTCCGGCTTTTCCTCATGTGTGCCAAGGACTACGTCATGATCTGGCTTTTCCTCATTTTTGGCCAGGACTACCTCATGGTCCGGCTCTCTTTCATTCTTGCCAAGGACTACTCAAAGTCTGGCTTTTCCTCATTTTGCCAAGGACTAACTCACGATCCGACTTTTCCTCTTTTATGCATCCAACATTATAATCAACAATCACACGTCAATACCATTCATTTCAACACCACAATCAACATAAATGCATGCCTCAACATCATCACTAAGGTTAACAATCATGCATCATCATCATTCATATCAAATTTCAATCAAGATAATAGTGCACAAATCATCATTCTAGATAGGGCATGCTTCAACTTCCTATAACTAGGCCATACACCAATTCTCAAAACTAAGCAATTATCCTCATTTTGAAACATGCCATCAACACATCCATTCTACAATTCCAATCACATTCTTACATCATTAACAAGACTAAACAAGCATCAAACACATATTAAAGTCATAATTGTTAGATTATTTCCCATCAACCCTCAAATCCTAACTTTCCCCATGCCATGACTACAACTAAACTCACTCACCAAGGTGATTTGGGACACTCAAGCCACCACCTTTGAGCCTTCCAAGACACACTAACAGCCCCCCCCCCCCAAGTTGCAACTCTTGCTCCTCGAATTTCGTGCTCCAAATGCTTCCAACTATTAGTGTTAGACTCAAGAGGTACTTCCCAACACTTCTTCTCAAAGGACCCAAGCCCTCCAAGCAACTTTAGGCACTAGGTATTTTCGAGTTTGGGGAGGAAAATAGAGGTTTCAAGATTTTGAAACCATAAGAGTGTAGAGGAAGGTGAGAGAAGTAATTTTTGTGAAGGAAGCAAAAAGAAAGGAGGTGAAGAAGATGGTGTTTTGGGAGCTTGAGAGGAAGAGCATCAATGGAGGAAGAGATGGAGGAGGAAGATGGAGTTGGGGTGTTCTCTTCCCCTCCATCTGCCGGTTCTCCACTTAGAGGAGAGAGGAGGAAGTTTTGCTCTCCATTTTGCCTCCAATCATTCCCAATTGGACTAACTTGCCCCCCAACTAAGTGTTATTATTAAAATTGTCATTAATGAGTGCAATGGACTAGAGTGTCCCTAATAATTTCACATTGTTCCCTAAAGTGTCCTCATTCACTAATATTTTTACTAGTTTGCTATCGGGTGTGGCCTTCTGCTGAAATACCCCAGCGGTGTGGCCGGAACCGCAAAAATTTAAAATTTCATATTCTCTTTTTTTTCTGTCCAGATTCTTCTGGGCCAGCCATAGTTATTAAAATATTATTATTATTTCTTAAATCTCGATTCTCACCCCAATTTCCCAGAGTCATACACTTAGTCAATCATAGTTCAAATAAAATCTCAGAATTAAAATCAGGGATGTTAGATCTCCCCTCTGTCAATCATCCAATTCATTAACGAAAATTGTCACTTGTACTTCATATGATCACTTGAAACCACCAGAATCCTTAAGCAGCAATGAAACCATTTGTTTGCAAAGCCTCTCTCGCATTGCACAATCATCCACTTTTCCTCGCTTTACCTTGCCTTGCATCTCACAGTGCTAATTTAATTTGGTTTGGACATTTTGGGTGGGATTAAAGAAGACGAGTTGTCCCTCCTACAAGTCTCTCTTGGTAAGTGGTTATCGCTTTCTTACTTTCATGCATTTGTTCAACTATGTGTTGGTATTGGCGTTGATTCAAATGAAATCCAACATTAAATTTCTGATTTTTAATCCATTTTTATTTCTAATGTTGACTTTTAATCCAACATCAAGGGTTTGGGTAGTTTCAAATGATCATGTAAAGTACACTTGACATTTTTTGTTAATGAAATGGATGTTTGATAGACGAATGAGTTTTTTTTTACCAATTTAGTAATTTTCAAGGGGGTTCTTTTTACCCTTTTTAAAACTCAAGATGTAAATTGCACACAAACCAAAGATTAAGGGTTTTTTTTTAACATTTTACATAAACATTTATTGTGAAAACTAACAATTAATAAATGTTTAGCAACTCATCTTGATTACGTACTTAGGGATGTTCAGTAGTTCTAGTCAACTCGCGAATCCGCATGACCCAACCCAACCATACCCATAGATGGTGGGTTAGTGTAGTTCTAATAATTGGCTTGGGTTTGAAATCACCAACCTATGAAACTTGGGTCAGTTTGTGAGTTTTGATACTCTTAATCCAACCGAAACCATGAACCCACCATTTTTTTTATCATTAGTGAAACGATATCGTTTTGAAACTAGTTAGTGTCATTCCATTTAAGTTTATAAAAAAATATCTTTGACTGAAAATACTAATGGGTATCAAATTGAAGGACCATCAATTGAATTTGGAGAATAACCAACAGATGGAGACAAGAAGTGATATGAAGCCTCTACAAGTTAACAGTTTGCTTTAAGTGCATAATGTATTGTTAGTAGATTATGACTTTGACTTATGGTTAGTTGATTATTACCCTGTTGGTTAGGACATATATGTTTGTGTTAAGACTTTGATTTATATGAATTTCGACTTCTATTTAATCTTATGTGTTGAGGAAATATGATTAGATAAACTTTTGCACTAATTATCCATGACTTTTTGTTTTAAATCAACTTGTTTCTACAACTTGAATTGATTTTGTTTAACTGTTTATTTTTTAACATGTGTATCCAACACAACTCAACTCACTCATGTGCATATTGGATTGGGGCAGCTTGAGAAAAAAATTTCTAAATCCGAATCAACCCAACCCATTGTCTATATGAGTAGGTCAAATTCAAAATTATCTCAAACCCAACTTAACATATAAATACCCTTATCAGTACCCAAGAAAAAAATAACTAACATTCAACTCACTCAAATCCACATATTTTAATTTCTCCTAACTCTTTTTTAATCTAGCAGTGTACAAGATGAATTGGAATATTTTAAAATGAGGGGTGTACTTTAAAAAGTAAAGAGTAAGTGGTAACCGCTTATGAGAAAATCATGAGAGTGAATTCTCACATATTCATGATTTGTAATACATATGCTTGTATTTTATAAAATTCAAAACCGTTAATTTTTTTATTAACATTTTTTAAAGTATACCCCTCAATTTAGATAATCCAGATAGAAGAATACATATGTCAAGAAACATAAATGTTTTGATTGTTTAAAAATATATTAACTTTTCCTTTAATTTTATAAATTAAAAATAATTTTAAATATTCAAAATATTTTTTTAATTATTTGATGTTAACATTTGTATTATTTTCTTTAAATTATATTTATTTCACCTTAAAAGGTGTGCATTTTCTATGTTCCGTAAACCCTGTTTCTTTCTTTCATTCTCGTTTGTTTCTAAGAGTTAAGATACTCACTTTTTTTTTAATACCTTTTTCGTGTATAAATTTCATCAACAGTTGCTATAGCACTTTTTTTTATGGGTAGTGATACTCAAAATAAATTATTAGACATTTATTCACTGCTAGTCACATAATAAATATTTAACAATTTATCCTGAAAATCAACACCTGTAAAAGAAAGATAAGTATCGTAATAAACTCAATTGTTTGATCGTTATAGATCTTCAACATCAGAGTCTAAATGTGGAGCATCTGTATGGTGAAAATCAAGATAAAAAGCAATGAGAGCCATGACAATTAGTCACATTGACCGACTCTACTACGCCTAATGTATATTTAGATTGGTGGTAAGAGATAGAATTAAGTGAAACGGAATAGTAAAGGATCTCATTATTTGAATGTTTAAAAAAAGAGATGAAATAAAATAGAATTGGGGAGACTGCATCTCACTTTATATCACTTCATTCTCCCATTTTTCTTTCCCTCCAAATTAAAGAGAAAGAGATAAAATGAGTTATGAAATTACATTTTTTATTTTTAATCTTCATATTCTTGCATTTGAGATAAAGACAATATGAGAACAATAAACTTAAAATTCTTTCCATTTCATTTACTTCTAGTAAAAGTTACAAACAAAAGAATGAAAACTTTCTTCCACTCTACCATTAAACATCCAAACAATGATATAAAAACTTTATTCCATACCATCCCATTATATTCCATTTCACTTTATTATATGTCATTCTATTCCACTCACCATAAAACATCCAAACATAAGTTTCTAAGATTCATGTCAAGGACTTTCATCATGTCCTAATATGTTATGAACTTGTTGGGATTTAAATTTTTTTTTATGTTAATGGGAAATGTCGTCCTGCAGTCTTTATTGTGGTTCGCTAGTAACTTAGAATAACTATCACACGAGGGTTGCATGCATTCGTCTCTTTATTTTTCCTGGCCTAAGCCAGCGTTAATTTGTCCCAGGATAAATGACACTAATTTTTAGAATAAATTTGATAATCAAATAGCAAGAACTATTAAGCATTAGAAAAACTTCAACAACATAAAATTGATAAAAAATTTCCTTTTATTGGGGGCAAAATGATAAAAATATATATATATATTCATCCATTTCGATATATTGGGTCAATCGGAAAATGGGGCATGCGTACATTCAAAACCTGACTATACTACACTTGTTTTACGGCCTCAGACCCTTTCAGCAAAATTCCGATAATCAACATCTGTTATTATTTAAAGTACATTTACGCTCTTGAGGTATACTAAAATAATACCTAGCCCCATTCTCATACAAGAATGACACTCCACCCCATTAAACTCCACCTCATTGATCCAATATGCATTTAGACATATTGGGTCAACCGGAACATCAGGCATGAGTACATTCAGAACCTGACTATACCACATTTGTTTTACGGCCTCAGACCCTTCCAGCAAAAATTCTGATAATCAACAACTGTTATTATTTATATTAAATTACACTTACACTCCTTGAGGTATACTAAAATAACATCCAGCCCCATTCTCATGCAAGAATGACACTCCACCATATTAAACTCAAGAGACCTAACACAATCTTCTAAGATGCTATTCAAATATTCATGTTAACTTGCATTTACCCTCCTTGAGGTATACTAAAATAATATCTAGCCTCATTCTCATGCAAGAATGACACTCCATCCCATTAAACTCTTCTACCTAACAGAATCTTCTACGTTGCTAACAAATTATTCCTGTTAGCTTATATTTAATCATGGTTAACTTATTTATCTTAATTTTAACTATTTATTTTATTATTTAAGAAATTTTAAACCTATGAATAATTAATAAAGCTAGACGAAATGATCACATTGTGTTGACCTATATAAATTTATATTGATAATTGTCTTCATTTGTGAAATTATTGAATAATTGGTTGTTTTGGACTAAGATTCTAAGAGAAACTTTCACGTGATTGGTACGTGACTGTCTCGAAAGATGTGAGAGACCAAGTAATGGCTGAGCTCGAAGGATGACAGAAATACCGATGAAGTTTAAGGCAAGACCAACTTGGTTAGCTCTAGAACAATGTATAAGAAATTCTCAACGAACTCTTCTCTCTTCACCGTTGTGCATGTCAGCACATGGCTTTTAAATTTTTTGTATACCTAAATCTCTCAGTACGTAGTCTTGGAGATAACCAAGTTGGCTTTGCCCTAAACTTCATCAGTGCTTTCGGTCATTTGTTGAGCTCTGCTACTGCTTGGTCTCTCCCATGTGTTGGGATAATCACATACCCTTGATGTGGAAGTTCCTTGTAATTAGAGCATTAGTTCCAAATAATAAATTATCCAAGAAATTTACAAAATGAAGACAGTTATCAATACTAGTTTGCACTAATCAACACCGTGTGATCATATCATTCTGTCTAACTATTAATTCTTCAATAATTTAAAATAATAATTAAAAAAAATAGTTAAAATTAAGACAAATAAGTTAATCATTGTTAAATATTAAATTAACAAGAATACTCTGTTAGCATCTTACAAGATTCTGTTAGGTAGAGGAGTCTAATCAAGTGAAGTGACATTTCTTGCATGAGAATGGGGTTAGGTGTTATTTTAGTATACCTCAACGAGGATAAGTGTAATTTACTCTATTATTTACCATGGCAAATGCATATAACACCGAAACAAAATTCATCAAATTGTTCACAGTTACACCCTGGATTTTCCTTTCTTCATAATTCATACTGTAAAGCTGACATGCCATTAGGCATAAACCCTATTCATCCTTAAATAAAAGAATTAGTTACAACTTTTAATGAGTGAGATATATGACATGGTATACTTTCTTCAGCTTTAACCTTTTTTGAAGGAAAATAAATGATTCTTCAGCTTTAACCTTTTTTGAAGGAAAATAAATGAAAAAATTAATCAGGGGAAACAGCTTAAAACCCCTTTTGATTAGTATGAAATGCTTATTGTAGTTTTCTGCTTTATCTGCAGCTCAGAATGCATACCGGTAGATGGCATCAGCTACACCATCTTCATCATTGCTGGAACCAATTACATTAGCCACAGCTTTAGTCTTCTCTGATCCATTACTGAGTGCGATGCCTAGAGAAGCCAGCTCAAGCATCTCGATATCATTTTCCCCATCACCAATAGCCATTATCTGCATTTAATTTAGCATGGGGAAATGTTAAGATGGAGGTCAATAAATTATAATATATGAGAAATATAACATTGACACCTCAAATCCGCAATCATACTACATTGGCATGGCTAATAAACATCATAGTTTTGCAATCTAAAATTACTGTCTTGTCCCCTCAACACAATGGATGATTAATAATAAACTTCAATAGATATATGCCACACCATGTGAAATGCAATCACAAAATCAAGTCATGGAAAACTTGGCCAGAATCTAATGGTGTACATTTTAAGCAGTGAAATCAGATTAGCAAAACTGTCTGTATTATTTTAATTCAAATATTACCACCCCTTTCATAAATGTGAATAATGTTATTGTCAGAGTTCAGGAGAGACTGGCAATACAATAAATATCAGGGGAACAGATATTTGTGGTACCTCCTTAGCAGTAACCCCCAAATGATCTAGCAGCACTTTTACTCCATTCCCTTTGGATGTTCCCCAGGGTACAATTTCCAGCATGTCTGGCACAGCTTGAACAACAGTGGCACGACCTTTTGTTGCATCTGACCAGTATGGCCGCAAAGTTCTAGCCACCCTCTGGGCAGTGTCTAAGAAAATAATTTTCTGTGGAACCAAATATGTGTCAGCAAGAACTGGAAGTGACAAGCATAATAATGAATTTTAGTTAGGTTCTTTACAGCAGTTCTATTTGGGGAACCGGTGCAGTCAAGTAAAACTAACTTGTATGTCATGTTTACTTAATACAAAAAAAAACCATGCAGCAAAAATAAGCAAAAAAATACTTCTAAAGTGAAATGTCAAACTACAAGCTTCAAATTATGAGTCCTTCCTTCCTGGCATGGAAGAGTTGGTGGTGTGCACTGTGCAGTGTTTAGCTGCCTATAATGAATTGCAAATTTTGCCATCACTGAGCATCCATGCACACGGTAATCAAAAACTGAAACCAGGGAGCAAGGATTTGTCCTAATGTATACCTGTATGTCAGCAGAAGCCAGGAGATGTTCAACAGAAGGCATGATCTCAGCCTGCATAGTCTTTTTTCCTTAGACACAAAGCAAATGGGGTAATAGAATACAAGGAAGCATATAGAATTCCATAAATGAGGTACCTTCGGTTCATGGTATACTGTATGCAGTGAATCAACAAGTGGGTCATGAAAAAGGGTTAAGCAGCGGCCCTCACTGAATGCAATAAGAGGAACCTTACTCTCCAAAGAGTAAAGACAAGCCTGCATTTTAAAGAAACACAATTCTTTCTTTTATACAATGACAAGAAGAATCTTCCTAAAAAGCAAGAAAACTCTTGAATAAATAATTAAATATTTAGATTTGAAAGTTGAAACCCTCAATCTTTCTGTTCTGTAGAGAATTGGGATAAGAAATTAATTTCCACAGATGCCTGAAAGTCAGCTGGATTAAAATGTTTTCTTTTTCTCTTTTTGGTAAAAGAAAACAAAACTTGAAAATTTATGGTGGGAGAAACATGAGATGGTCACATGAGGGCAGGTCAGGGTTTGATTCAGGGCTAACACTACAGCAGCACTACCATAATGTTACACAAGAAATTGGGGAATACAGTGATAACCAGTCAATAGCCACAGCTCACCATCGCAATGAAATCCAAAAGGACAAAGGAATAAAGGACAACATATTGAAATCCAACAAAGTAATTGTTGTTTATTTCAAAGGTAAAGTTGTTTTGGGAAATTGAAAAAAGAAAGTTAAAAAGTTACCTCTCTACAGACATTTGGATCTAAGTTGCTCCTAAAAATTTCCCGTCCTTGTCTACCATAAACAAGCAATCCCTGGAATCAAGAGGTGAATGGAATATAAGGCACAGGACAATAAAGCTCACAAGTTAAGAGCAAACAGCAACCTAAAACAAAGAAACTATGAACGAGGCAAAATTATATACAAAATTAAAGTCAGATACTTCATGTTGTTGATTATTCAATTAAACAATATATGTTTGATGCTAAATTCATCACATTATTGATTTGCATACTATCAGTTTAGATCATGTAACCTTTGAGTTTCCATTGAGCTTTATAGCATCCGTTACAGGAAAAATGCATTGATGATAACTTTACCTTTGGTGAATGAAAGTTGTGCTTCCAACAAAGATGCAGTCTATTATTATCACCAAAATAAAAACTAAAGACAAAGTGTATTATTAGGTAGGGAAAAAAACGTTTACAGTTTTTTTCTGTTTTTTTTTTTTTTGGTAAAAGAAAGTTTAGGGGGAGCCGGGAGGGGAGGTTGCACCGTTCCAAGGCAATGCCACAAGCCTCAGCGAGGGCTTACAGTGGTACTTACAGATGACCTACCAATGAAGGATCACTAGCAAGAATCAAACCCTAGACCTTTGAGTTGCTACAGTTCGATCCTACTAATTAAGCCAACCCTCATTGACAAAAAAAGAAAAAAAAAAGGTTTACAGTTAAAGATGCATGTATATGTCAAATTGCCAGGAGAACCCATATATGAGATGTTGCCCTTAATAAGCATACTGAGTCAGGGAGCTGAAGAAGCTAAGAAATTTTCATTTATAGGAAAACAGAAGCTTATATTGTCAATCAGAAGGATAGAGAAGACCAGAGTCCCAGTATATATTTTAACAGAAACTTCTCTATGTAAATAGGTCTGAAGGGAGAGAAGTATGGTATGGACATATACAACTAATACACAGGAAGAAGAATATAGTAAGAGACGCTTATCTGTTAGTCTACAACACATTTCTCAGTGTAAAAGCCTAAATCTGTACTTACTCATCAATCTATATGAGAAATCTCCACAAAATTAGCCTCTAAGATCATCATTGTCATCAAAGATCCATCAGGTGATTATTTAATTGATGTAGAATGAAGAACCAACAGGAACCAGGAACCCTTGGGATTCCAAAAAGACCCAAGAATCCCCGGGATTCTATCAAAGTTACAATAACCTCTATTAATCAATATCAAACCATCAATAACATAGAGCACCTAAAGGCGTATTTGTAATCCCAAAGGTGGTCAAAACCCTAATCAAATCATAATCAAACACTAGTTTCCACAAAAACAATAACTTAAATAAAAATAAGATAAAATTCCTAAAAATTAGATCCCTAAAACAAAGTAAAATCCCTAAATTACCAAAAATAACACAATTATCCCTAAAAATAACATAAATAACTCCTAATCATTCTGCATCATTAATGTTTCCAGTTTTATCATTCCATCGGATTACTTTCAATGAGATGGAGGTATCGTACCTATTTAATATTTACAGTAAATTTTGACAGAATATTGAATAGCATGTGTTACATGTATGCAAAATTGTTACATGCAGACAAATGTAGAAGGGATTACAATACTCAATAATGCTTTCAGCCACACATATGGATTGCCTTGCTGAATCAAACAACATCATGAATATGAAAAGGGCACAGAGAAATGACCTGTAGGAATACCCCAGGAGAAAATTCAGAAACAATGCCATCTTTTCCAGCTAAATCCACCATCTTAAAAATATCTATCACAGCTGGACGAGCCTATTTCCCAACGTTCAAAACTAAGGATCAGAGCATATTTCAAACCATATGTATGTATATATTTATATAAGAAAGTGCACTCAGATATATAGCAGAAACAGCAATCAATGATTGATATGTATTGGCCAATATAGAATAAATAATTTCTAACATGATACCCTGACAAATCATGGAACTATTAGGTCTTACTTTTCCAGTGGCTATCACAATTTTCACACCCCTTGATGAGGCCTCTCTCAAAGCGTTGGCAGTTGTAGGAGTAATTTGACTTTTTCTGTTCAGCAATGTTCCTTTATATAATACAGGAGTCTATTAAAAACCCGAAAAAGGATGAAGGAATATCTAAAGACTATGTTTCGGTGTGATCTTACCATCCATATCACAGAAGATATAGCTGAACTTTGGTTTATAAAATCTAAGACTGCCTTCTTTCTTCCTGTCTTTTGACAATTCATCTGTAAGATTATTTCCCCACATACTTTTATGCAAATGACAGCACTTGCATTAGTGGGAAGCGTATAATACCAAAAAATAATACAAGTTGAGGAATGCCAAAGCCTACTAGTAACAGTACAATTACCATCTGAACTGTCTTGGTGAAAATCTGAATTGGTTTTAGCATCATATGCACTCTTTATTAGCCCTTTTCCTTTCCAACCAAGACTCTTTAAAAGGAGTTCCTCCTCTCTCTCCATTTCTACTTCAGCCTCTTCACTTACTTCATGATCAAATCCCAAAAGATGTAACAAGCCATGAACCTGAAAAAAGATTAAGTGATTACTATTCTCGAATCTCAACTTTCAATTCATACAACGTAAACACAGTCTTAGAAGATAAAATACCAATTTGCACGTCTCATTGTCTTTTTCAACCACACACACAGGACTAGAAGAAAATGAAACACCAGTTCACTTTCCACCTTATGTATCTTAAATCTTAACCAACAATTTATTTCTACTCAAATTTCAAACTGAAATGGAAAGTCAAGTAAATATTTTACTTTGGCACTTTCAGTGCATTGATTCTTCCAATGCAGGATGCTTCACTTTTTTCTCTTTTTTTGTAGCAAATACATGCACTTGATAGGCCTCAGTATTAATTACATTAATTTTTAATCTCTTTCTTTGAAATGAATTCGTTTAAACATTTATGATCAAAGATACTATATTTCAAAAGTATCAACATTATTTGAATAAATTGAAGAAAGAAACCGATATCAAAGCTAAGCAGTTGCCTCACTCATGTGAATTTAACCATGCCTGTATCAGAAACAGGTAATAACAAATAACATAATAAACTTTAGCACAAGGAAGATAATAGTAAGAATAGAATATTATCAAACCAACCATTAGGATACGGATCTCATCAAGAAGAGTGTGCCCTCTTTCCTCTGCTTGTCTTGCAGCTGTCTCGACAGAAATTACGACATCACCCAACATAAGCTGCAAATAACAGAATTCATCAAGCACTTAGCATCCAAGGTAAGTTCTCAGTTTTTATTAACTCACTACCACATCCCGCCATAGTTATAATCAGCTAGAAAATGCAATTCTTACAATAGGAAGCTTAATCCCAGGTATATGTTGCGACATTGAGAGAACATCAGTAGCGTGATCCTCATCTCTCCATTCCTTATTAAGTTTTCGAATAAAATCATCATTGCAAAGAAGAACCGATAACTCAATACTTTCAAACCCGCCAACATCAGTTATAGCAGTATCTCTTGTTTTATACCCTGAACCTTTCAAACCATCAAATGCAAGTTTCATTGCCATTGGAACATTCAGACGAAGCATCTCCGCAATGCTCTGCACTCAGCGAAAACAACAAGACAAAAAAGAAAAGGAAGAATCAACTAGTCAATCCTATGGGAACATACATATAAATATCTCTCCTCCTAAAAAAACGTTTCAAATGAAAATTTGAAACTATTTTAAACTTGACATTATTATCCTTACCTTGTTCTTTTTTGTTACTCTTTTTTGCAAATGAAAACTTAAAAGCTCAAAATCAGATAGAATATCAGAGTTTAGATCTCAAAAGATACCAAAATTTCAGGATCGTCAGGCAAATCTTCTTCAATGCAAATGTCGACGCAGAGCTCCAACTCCTTCTGTTTGCTCTTGGGTGCTCGTCTTCTCACCTTTCGATACTCCCTCTGCTCGGCACGAACGGCCCCAAAAAACGCCCTCAAACGCTTGTTGCCTTCGTTTCGGCACAGAACGTGAAAGAAGCTGCGACCGAAAAGCGAAGATTTTGAAGGGAGAGAGACATGGTGAGGATTCGAAAGATGAGCGAAACCCAAATGCGAAGAAGAGGAACGGATTGTGGGATAGAAATGAGGTTGGGTGGCGGTGGCCCACGTAATAGCACGTGCCATGGGATGGGAAGAAGAGTAGAAAGGAGGGAGGCGGAGGAGATGATGAGAGAAACGAGGCAGCATGTAGGAATGGTGGAGTTTAGTTCCCAGGAAATGGCAATTCAATTTTGTTTGGCTTTTTGCTTTGAGCTAGAGTGACAGTGACTTGAGCGTACCCAAGGAGGCTGCAGAATATGCTTCCGCCTCTAAACGGAAAAAGAGCATTATTATATAGTACTTTTCACTCAAATGCCCCGCCCGCCCGGGGCTTAGTAGGAAAGGATGTAAGTGGATTGGTGAAGCTTTGAACCTCTAACATTATCATACTAATAAGTCTTTTAAGACATAAGCTTGTGCCAATTGAATTATAAGATCATTCATTGGCTTTTACTCATTTTGATTCCAAAGTCTAAACATGTGTTGTGTCGTTAAGCCTAATCACAATCTTACATTTTCATTAAATTCACGTTATGTCATGAATATTATCGCAATATTTCTCAAACTTTATCAACATATTATATGTCATATCTTAATCAAGTGAATAAGAGAAGTGAGTTACCCATTCAATACTAACTTAATTTCACAAATTTTTGAGAAATATATATTTGAAGTTGGATATTGTGTTCCTAAAAAATAAATGAGTCACATCATAAAATATCTTCAACTTACCACAAATGTCTTTAGCAAACTCACAATAGGCATTACTTGGCATACTTTTATATTGAGGTTCCTTTTGTCTTAAGCGAGAAAAAACATCACTATACAACCATGCAATTTTCAACATCACATAAGTTGAGTTCCACTTAGTTGGGCAATCAAATATTAATTTTTTGGTAAATGGAACTCTTGTTTTGTTACACCAAATGACAAAAGTTTCATGTCTTTTAAGTGTTGCATTCTAATACAGAACACAGTTATGAACATTTTCAACATCTTCCTTAATAATGTCTTAATCATCTTTCACAATCAAATTTAGTATATGAGTACAACAATGCATATGCAATAACTTACCCTCCAATAACAAAAATCCCCCATTCAAGCGTCCCAATAACTCATCCATCATAGCATCATTAATAAAACAATTATCCAATGTAATAATTGATAATTTTCTATCTATATTTCATTCCAACAAAATCTTCATCAATGTTTCAGTCAACACCTCACTTGTGTGAGGCGTAGGAACATAAGTAAAGCTGAAAAATAAAGAAACATGGAAATTAGGAAGTGATTAAAATCAAAGCTAAATATGTAAGGAAAATGTTAAGAAAATTACTTCAAAATACGACTTTGCAATTTCCATAAGCTATCAATGTAATGCGTCGACACAACCATGTATCATTTCCTTTGATTGGAAATCCACATGTCAATAGTAATTGTCACTCTACTACCGTTTCTGTCCAAGCCTTTCATTGATTTGAGTTTTTCATCCTCATATACTTGCAAAATGTCCTTTTTAATTGTGTTGTGAGTTGGACACTCAAACAAAGGTTGCAAAGTAGACATAAACCTCCTCATTCTAATGTGATCCACTATATTCAGAGGATACTCATGCATAACAATCATCTTGGCAAGACAACTTCTTGAAATGTCTTAATCAAAAGAAATAGAATCTCCATTTTTTCCTTGTTTCGCATAGCATTTAGCAATAGTTGATTGCTTAGAACTAATTTGCTTGATTCTCTTATAGTAGAATTGCACATGATTTTTTAATGTCTTGGTTCCATTTCTTGGGTTTACTCTCAGTACATTGCCACAATGATAACATTTTGTCTTCCACTAACCATCTACTTTAAATCTTTGGAAATGCTTCCAAAAAGTACTTTTTACACTAGCTTTGTTGTCATCTTCTTCAGTTGCTTCTTCTCCATCTACCGGTGTTGCAACACTAGTATATGTTGTTTTTGGATGCTCTTCAATTGGATTAGAGCTTTCTACTATAGGAACAGGATTATTGGTAGTTCTTATAGGTGGTGACATCGTGCCAACATTAGGAGATGACGTAATGTCGTCTATTAAGAGAAAAATTAATAGCACCTACATAATAAAACTAAGATGATATTTAACATTAAGCAAGTGCTACTTATATTACGCTAAACTGATTTGATGCCACACACATACATACACACATACATACATATATATATATATAATACCCATATCGCATCATTCCGACAATTTTCTCATTCTGATTGGAGGCATATTTATGGCATATATATATATATTCGAGCAACCCAAAAGTGAAATAGAAAGTAAGGGAGGTGGAAGAAAAATGAAACCTGGCCAGAGCAACCAAGCTCAACTAAAGATGCACGAGCACGACGTGAAGAAGTTGCTGACGAGAGGTTGGGGGAGTTGCCGACGATGGAGTGAATAGGCAGAGGAGTATGTAGGGATGGGGGGAGTGGTGGAGTTGAGTACGAGAAACTCAACCTAGGACATGAGAGACATACGAGATTAGGACTTAAATGGAGTATAAAATGCATAGTTTAATATAAGATGGGTGCAAGGTGAGTAGGCCTTCAACCCGCACCCGCCTCGCTCTGCAGCACTATTTCAATTCGCCTTGCTCTGACCCGTATCAAGACAAGTTTTAAAACCTCCCCATAGGGGGAAATGAGGGGAGGGTGCCCACGGGTCGGGTTGAAATTGTCATCCTTAGTTCTAGGTGACTAATGTGTTCAGTAATGGTTTTATCGTACACCAAGATATCATCAAAGAATACAGTAACAAGGTGTTTAACGAAGGGTTTAAAAACAGAGCTCATGATAGCCTAAAATATGGTAGGTGCATTAGTTAGTCCAAAAGGCATAACCAAGAACTCATAGTGTCCTTAATGAGTACTAGATGGTGTTTTCTCAATATCAACTTAGTGCATTCTAATTTGATGGTATCTTACCCTCAAGTCCAACTTGGAAAAGATTGTGGCCCCATTGAGTTCATCTAAGAGCTCATCAATGGTAGACATATGAAATCTATCATTCACAAATATAGCATTTAGGGTGTGGTAATCAACACAAAATCTCCACGATCCATCCTTTTTCTCACTAACAATGCTGGGGAAGAAAAAAGGCTTTGTCTATCCCTTATAATGCCATTGGATAACGTTTCATTTACTAGCTTCTCAATTTCTAAATTCTAGAAGTGTGTATATTTGTATGGTTTAACATTTATGGGCTTGGAATTTGAAAGTAGGTGTATCTTATGGGTAATGGATCTGTTTAGGGGTAAGGTTGTAGCTTTTTGAAAAACTAATGAAAATTTGTCCAAAATTGGTTTCAATTGGTCAGAGGTAGAGATTTAATTTGGGATATGTGTAGTGGATAGTTGACAAGAGGTTGTCGACACCCGTCAAATAATAAAAATTACCGGTTCACAAACTAATTTGTAGTATAGAGAATGAATTGAATCGTCTCTCAAGGATCCAAAAAGAACAAATAGATAATCAGATCAAGATAATTAAAAGGAGGGTTTTGATGATTTGAAAAGAAAATATACCGATTGAATTAAAGAAATGCAATTAACAAATTAATCAATCTAAGGAAATTTACTGATATTGAGTTTAATCCATCATTGATCACAAGAAATTCACTTAATTGCTAATCATGTTCTTGACCTTAGATCACATCAAGAAGCCTCAACATGATCTAAGAATCCTCTACTAGATAAGCACCTAGGATTTGATTAACCAAGGTTAAATAAAGTAAGCACCATCCAACATAAATTAACTTAAGATTTGGGATTTAACCAAGCTAAACAATCCATCAAAAAACTTTAATAAATTGTTTAGTCTTTGTGATCCTCTTTGAATACATGATAATAAAGTTATTATCACATCAACATCTAAATCAAATTAAGCAATTCAATCTCTATAGAAATCAAAAGAGGAAGAAGAGAAACTTGAATAACAATTAAGCAATATGAACAAGCAAAACAAGATCTCCAAATTAAATATCAAGATGGTTAATCTCTTGGATTGATTATGAGAGTCTAGCCTTCCATGGATGGGAAGGAAGAACTCAAAAATAAAAGAATAAAAGCAAAATTCTAAAGATAATGGAGAACAAGAGAAAGAAAACTCTCATAAATACTCAAACTTACTTCAAATTGAATCATGTATAATACAAAGAAATTGACTATATTTATACTAATCTTAGAAGCCAATTTGTAATTGAAAATAATCTGAATGCAAGCTGTAAAACATGCAAATTGTCAAATATGGAAGCTTGATGCATGGTTGGTGGGTTAGTGCATAGTAGGTGAGTTTGTGTATAGTTGGTGGCTTCAAGTTAGCAACTATACTCCAACTTCCAGCCTGCTTTTCTTACCCTGAACGAATTATTTTGGATTAGAGGTCTTCATGACAGTTGTAGACCATTGTCTCCTTGAACTTTTGGCATTAGTTTTATGCCATTTGGACTTTTACAACTCCAGATATTCCAAAAACACTGCACCTACCTCAAGTTAGGTTGGCAGAACGTGTTTCCAAATTCAAACCAACTTGTAGCTTCATAATCATGCATAAAATGACATCTATTGACTAAATGGCCTTCAGTGAAGTTGGAGATATGGGTCTTATCTTTCCAATGGTCGAGTTTTAGATCAAAAGAAGGCCTATAGCCCACGATATGGTCCAGTATGTGCACACTACTCAGATTTCAGTGACAGCATACTCACTCTAAATTGCAGGGCTATTTTGAACCCTTAGAAGTCTGATCCAGCTCTTGAGTTCTCATGAAACTTGTAGCGCCTTGTCTTAGCTTTCCCAAGACATCAAGATCACCTCAAATGAATCACCGAGTCCCAAGTTATGGCCTAACCAAGGAGGAAATGTCAAAATGCATCAAAATCCAAAAATTATTCACAATTTGCATTAAAGCCCAATGAGGCCCAACAACATTAAACTCAACTAAAATACTAATATTGAGCACAATAAACATCTAATAAAGCCTAGTAAAAAGTTAACATAAGTGTCTCAAATTGATTGATCAGTAGTATCGACATATGTAATAAGGTGGAGATGGTATCATAGGAAACAAATTTTTCTAGTTGTGCAGTGGATACCAGATCTGTTTGAATCTAGTGTTGAGTTTCAATTTCAATAAGAGATCAAAGTAAATAAGTAACGGAAAAAAATTTGAAATTCATCTATGGATCCATGTGATAACCATAAGCCGTGTTAGAAATATTACTTCAATGATGGGACAATTGTCTCCACAGTCTACCAATCACTAGCACTGCTAGGATGTGATGCCTTTACGGTATACACATGAACGAACAGAAATCAGGCTCTCCCTCATGCCACAGTGCTAACTTGGGGGGGGGCAAGGGGTGTTCCTTACGCTCTCCCTCTCTCTCTCTTTGTTGATGGCTAGAGTTTTAAGAAAACTTTTTTCCCCTATTCTACACATATATATACACACACACATACACACATATACATATATATACAGGCAGCGTAGCCGCCTTAAATGAGTAGTGAGGAGCATTGTCACTGCCTGCTCATAATCTAACCTGATTCAGAATTATTTGCAGACCTTCTAATTGGTTGACTTATTTAGTCTAACTATAGGTCCACTCAGTTATTAGGAGTCTTAGTCTCAATTGGATTCCTAACTAATTCATCTTATGAATTTAAAATTTCAATTTTGATCCATTCAAAGTGTGTAACCATATAAGTTTCCATTACATTAACAATAATACTAAAATTCTATTTTAGTACTACAAATAGTGAGCGATATATATTAATACATCACTGCTACCCAAGTAACAGGAATGCTAGTGATTTCACATAACTTATCTGTGACCAATGTTACCATGTAGTCTAGTCATTTTGTCCAGATATCTCAATTGAACACAAGGTATAGAGCATGTCACTTTTGTATAGTTCAATCATTAGTTTCTTGATGTTCGAGTAGATTTATTAAGACAAATGAGATCAATATCTCATATTGACTCATTTGAGCACGTCCATACATTTTGTAGTCTCACTCAATCAAGGGGTCGAAGATATCGCTCATGTAACACCCCAAAGTTTCTATTTTTAATTTAAATGTTGATTTTTCAAATTTTGTGATTTATGGTGATTTTTATGATTTTTTGTGAGCTTTATTTAATAAATGTTTATTTTGCATTGACTTTATGTGTTGATTTTCGACTGTTTTAGAAAATAAAAATGATAATTTTTAATTTTGGTCAGGAAAAACTTTGACTATTTATTGGGGTAGGGGAAGTTTATGAACCTCAAATCCGAGAACAGATTATTAAGTTTTTCATTTTTAGGGATTTTATTGTCAAATAAAAAATTTTAAGTACATTTTATTGTCCATTAGACAATAGATACTAATCCTTGTCCATCGGATAATAATTATTGAAAAATATCTAGAGTTAAATATCTAGTGTTGAGGTCATGGATGATGTCACTTAGCTTGTGACATCATTGCTTACTTATGGCTTAATCACCTAATTTATTTATAATTAGTGAATCATTTAGATCATTTAGGCTACGTTTGGAAGTTTTATGATGGATGGAATGGAATGGAATGGGATGAGATGGAGTGGAATAAAGTTCTCATACCATTATTTGGATGTTTAGTGATAGAATAGGATGGAATGGTAAGAATTATAAATTTTTAATTACCATATTACCCTTACTTCATACATATTAATCTTAATTATTTATTTTATAAAATTTAATTTTTTGAATAACATTTTATTTTCATGTACCTTTCCATAAGTTCTTATAAAAATGTGAAATGAAAAATGTGAAAGAGTTTTTTAAATTTATTTTAAGTTAAGATAAATTTGTAATTTGTAATTGATTCCATCCCATTCCCCCCAATTTGGGGGGGGGGGGGGAAGAAAAATAAGGGAATATGATGGTATGGGATGGAATGAAAACTCCCTCATGCCATTCCTTTCCATCCTCTTTTAAAACATCCAACACAATGGTATCTCTTACCATCCCATTCCATTCCATCCTTTACCACCAATCCAAACATAGCCTTAATGTTGGAGGACAACACAAAGCTTCTCCAAGTTTCTTCAAAGTGGACGGCCAAGGCAAGTGGGGAGGAGGGTGGATTATCTTGATTAATCTTTTACCAAGTTGCAACTTACTGTTCACTTCTTATTTCTATAAATAGGCATTTTACCAACACTTAAGAAGCACAAATTTCTCTCCTTTCTCTCTCAAGAAACCCAAGGCCAAGCACTCAAGAATTGCCTTCCAAGTTTGAAACCAAACATCCAACCATATTTCTATAATCCAAACATCAATCTAGGAAGCTTTTGTATTGAAAGTTTCTTGAAAAGTAATTATCTTCAATCACTTTCTTGAAGATCCAAAGTTGAAGAACAGAATGTGAAAACTCTTTATCTTCACTTTTAATTTCTATTTCAAAGTTTTAGAGCATTAGATTGATCCATAATCATCTTGTTTCATGTCTTGGAGCTTAAATAGTATGAACTTGGTTTCCTTTAAGGATTTTTGTTGGTGAAAAAATAAGGAACTTTCACAAATCCACTAGAGAGGATTTTTGAATTAAGGTAAGTGAGAGTTTCTTTATCAACCAATATGGTAGTAGGAAAATAGAATTTATGGCTTATTCTCTTAAATTTTCGTGGGATTATTTATGGTTGATATTTTAATGGTTTATGCTTTATGTTCCATACTTTATGATTTGTGCTTTATGATTTTATATTTTATTTAGCCTATGTGCTATTATAGTTTTGAAATATTGCATGAACTTGTGACAAATGAAGCATGATATATCTTGGATATATATAAAATGATTCATGTTCATGAATAAGCATGATTAAGACATGTATATGTTTGGCTTGAACTATAGAAATCATGGTGGAAAATAAATGGATTTTGGTCCAAAGACCTATGAGTAGTTCAACCACTATGTTTTGAAAAGGTTAGCATAAAATTATTTTAAATTAATACTTATTTTTATTTTTAGAAAATTGAGGAAAAACATTTTAGTGATAATTTTAGATAGAAATAAATGTTTTTAAATAAAAATAATTTTAAAAAATTTGTTGAGAAATCACTTTTAATATTTAAACTTACTTTTTTAGCTCAAAATAGTAAGCATAAATTTAAAAATATTTAATTTAGTTCAAAACAACTTAATTTTGTGAAAAACACTTTACGAGATTGAATATTTATAAAAATTGCTTTATACAATTGAAAAATAACTTTTTTTATCTTACGTGATTCAAATATATTATTTTTTGATTTACGCTACTTGAAAAATAAGAAAATAATTTTACGCGATTGAGAAACATAATAAAAATGTTACAAAATTTTAAAAAACATAATGAGGTGTTACGCAATTTAAAAATCGTAACTAAAATGTTACGCAAGTAAAAATTATAACCGGAAAGTTATGTATTTGAAAGAAATCATCACATAAGCATTTCTATGTACATGTGTAAACAATCAAACTAAAAAAATGTAAAAAAGGTAATTTGAATGACATATTAAATAAATTAAAAAAACACATGTATATAAAGTCAAGCTGAGTTCAATATACTTGAAGTATAAAAATCTTATTTATTTTTTAGGCCCGCTCTCAAACCAAAATATCTAAGACCTAAACATCTTGGGTTAGGTCAAATCATGAACATCTATACATAGTAAATAATATTTTCCCATACATAATAAACAGTAATTTCCTTTATTATATATATTTTTTTGCAGTATGCCATTTATGAATCCATTCAAACTAGTTCTAGAAAAGGCATTTTTTCTTGTTAGCCCAATACATGACATTATTCATTGTATCACTCTTTAAGAAGAGAAAATCTGATTTTTCAAAAAAAAAAAAAAAAGAAGAGAAAATCTGATAGAGTCCATTCGTATATGCTGATAATTATTATCAAAGATAAGATTAAAATCAAGTTTCAAACACATTCTCACTATATATATTCATCTCTTTTTCTCTCCGTTGCCACTTGTGATTTTGAAGCATCCCCACCTCATAATCCTCAAGCAGCTTTCTTTTCCGTTTTCACCTTCATTCGCTTATTCCTCCCTCTTCATCTTTCTCTCTCTTTCACTTTGAGATACAGGATCTAAAGGCAACTACATAAATGTTTGGATGACTATTTTTTCCGATGTGAAATTGATGATCAAACGAGGTGAGGTGATTCCCCAAAACCTCACTCTCTCTTTCAATTATGCTTCGCTCTCCCCCTTTCTCTCTCTTTCACCTAGATATATTGGATTCACATCAAACTCTGTTTTTCGTTCTTCTTTGCAATTTGGAGTCTATACTAAATGCAAAATTATTCATCCACGCAAATCATGATTGGCTCGCAATCGGTTTTAACATTTTGATTTTGGAGACTTGATCGTGTGGTCATCGGTTTTCAAAATTACTTATCAATTTTTTCAATTAATTATTTTTATTTTCTTAATCATTTTAATTAAATTAAAATTTAGTTATTTAAATATTTATTTATATTTAATTAATAAAAATAATTATAAAAAATTATAATTATAGATAATTGATAAATATAAATAAATAATCAAAAGTATAAGTAGACTATTGAATATATAAAAGACTACTCTGAGATTCTTGTTCTTTTTTAAAATATCTTAATTGTTATAAATATATTTATTTTTAAATATTTATTATAAAATTAATAATTAATAAATAATTAACAACTCAAACATAACAACTCCCAAATATATAACGTTATTAACGTGCAGTCGTCGGGGGCCGTGGAGCGTTAATTGACTTTACTTACAAAAATGGGGATTATAATTAAAGACATATTAAGTATATGGAATATTCCCAAAGGCGCCCTTAACCCACCGAAACCCCAAATCCTGCGTGCGAGTGCGATTCCCTGGTCCTTCCTTCCTATTGTGGATCTTTCTTTCCTTTCTCTCTCAATTTTCACCATCTCTCACTTGCAAACTTAACTCACAGGGCTCAACAACGTACACCGAGCTCGTGTTTGATTTGAATGATGCAAGCAACAACACTGGGTGCTGGTTTTGTTCGCATCTAGGTTGAATAAAATGGTGGGTTCCGAGAGTCCCAATGCTTCTTCGACGACGCCGTCTGAACACCGAGGGATCACAAAGCCAATCTCTGTTGCCGGTCCCACCGACGCTGATTTTCATCGCAACGTGGAATTGGAGAGGGTAATTTCATCATGCCATGCCACGCCACATGAGAGTCTGAGACCTTTTTTATTTTTATTTTTATTTTCACTTTTCTAATAAATTGGACTTAATTGATTTGTTTTTTAATGCCAGTTTTTGGTTGATTCCGGGCTTTACGAGAGCAATGAAGAAGCTGCGAAGAGGGAAGAGGTTCTCGGTCGCCTTGATCAGGTGATGAAAATTGTTGGATCTTACTTTTTCTTTGACTCTGCTATTCTCAACTTCTTCTCCGTTAGAGTATGTCATGCCTAGAATGCCTTTGTTCCTTCCTGCTGTTCATGTGATGGAGTTTGTTGATAGCTATTGTGTGCTGATGTTTGCACTTTTATTAGTTGGATAGCGACATTGCAATTCGAAATTCTTATTTGCTTTATGTGTTCATACCTACCTTGGCATATGCTTTACAGCTGCTGCTTTTTTATTTTACTACTATCTTGTGTCTTCTAACTTCATAATATTGTGTACTTGTGTTATTTATGGTAAAGATATGCCTACAAGTTCTAAAAGAGCATTATGAAAGTTGTTTTATGTTGTTACATATTGAAGAACATGTTTTGGTACCTTGCTAGTTTGATGCTTGTTCAGGATTCATTACATTCGTCATTCTCAATGTTACTTTGTTTGGCTTCGGGATGGTATCCTTTTTAGTTGTGATTGAGTTGTTTCACTATAAACAAATGGTTATTTTATTTTATTTTACTTATTTTTATAGTGACAAAGTTAACCTATAATGTAGATTGTAAAAAGCTGGGTGAAGCAGTTGACCCGCCAACGAGGCTACTCAGATCAGATGGTTGAGGATGCAAATGCTGTCATTTTCACTTTTGGTTCTTATCGACTAGGGGTGAGTATGGCAGTGTTCCCTTTTGCTGACTCATTGTAAATTTGTAATGCTTGCATGTAGTGAAAAATTGTATACAATGTAACAAGGGACGATTGCTAATTTCTCACTCTGCTGGAGGAGTAACATTTATTATCCTGAGTCTAGCGGACTTCAATACAAAGTTTGCGATATGTCTTGATTTGATTCATTATAGCTATATGCCTGGAATGTGAAAAGAATATTTTTGCAAAGAAACCGTTCTAAATGAGATTGACATGAGTTGATGATAGTGGAACTGGAAGGAATTCAAATCAGGATATTGGGATGATTTGAAGGAGAAAAATAGTATCTATGTGATATTAGAGAAGGGTATTTGTTGTCATTGGGCATTACTAAGAGTCTGATAATAAATGGTCTGGTGGTCCCTTTCTGCCTAACACTTAACAATCTTTATGAATATTAGTTATAGCCTCTCAAGAAAGAGAGACCTGATGTTTTGGGTCAAAGCTGATGTGTATCTCAATAATGCTTAATTCCTCAGGAAGTGCTGGAGTTTTCTCGTATGGAAGAGGTGCTATTTTGATTTATTTGAGAGGATGTGAGGAAGCAGGAAATATGAAAGTTTAAATATGCTTGAGATGTTGGCATCAATATATAAAGGTTTTTTCCAAAAACAAAAGGTATAAAGACACTGGAAATTAGGGGAGAGGGAGTAAATGTTGACTATTTTTTATGCATGTCTTTCTATGTGTATGGAATACTAAATTTGTCATGTTGAAAAGGTTGGCATACAGAAAGTTAGATTGATTAATTCGTTTGATTATTGTGATTGTCAATTGCATGATTATCAATCTTTTGGATTCATTTACCCTGGTTCAAATTACTTTCTTATGCAAATTAGCAAGCTTCTGTTTATGGTTCTTTTTGGGGAATTACTTTCTCCAATAGTCCAACTTTCGGCATAGGAGTGACATGGTAGTAATTGTGGCAACAATTTCTCTATCTTTGACATTTTTGTTTTTGAAAAGGCTGATCTGGCCATCAGCTGTTTGTCTGTAAATTAGTCATGCTTCAGTCACTATCAGCAAATGACTGATGAGGGATGGCTTATCTTGAGTCTCCTTATCAATTTTATCATAACATGTCATAGTCTTTCATTCTCAAGAATGCCAACAACTTCTTCCCTTCCCTTCTCCTTCATTTTGGTTAATATGCTATTGTAGCAACAACTAATGTTCTGTTTTAAAGAAAATAGTAGCATACAGTAAATGCGTCTCAATGTTGGTGTTTCATAGTAAAACATTCTTACCTGTTTTGTAAGTGGCTGTTTTATAAGTATTTGGATATTTAGCAACAATTATCTGATTTACAGGTGCATGGACCTGGAGCTGACATAGACACTTTATGTGTTGCTCCGTCTTATGTGAATCGAGAGGTGACACACTGCAGCTCATTACTTTTGCTTAATTTTGTAAAACCCTTGGCATTTGTTATGGTTTTAGCCAATTCTTCTCTCTTTTGCAGGAAGACTTCTTTATCATTTTGCATAACATCCTGGCTGAAATGGAAGAAGTTACTGAACTTCAACCAATTCCCGATGCTCATGTCCCAGTAATGAAATTCAAGTTTCAGGGAATATCTATAGATTTGCTGTATGCAAGTATATCACTTTTGGTTGTTCCAGAAGTAAGTTCATTTGCCTTATTTAGCAGGGTTTTTATATGTTCTGGAGCTCATTTTCATGAGCAATAATTTTGGTTAAAATTGCAGTCCTCTTACGTTCAGAGTTTGAGGGCCTCCCTAAGATAAGCATGCCATCATTTATAAAGTTGTGAGCCCAGATGCTTTTAAAAAATTAATGTAGTCATGCTTCTTCATTAAATGTCCTCTATATGTAAACCTATCATTATGTTGTTTATCTTTCTTTCCTGTTTTTGACATGTTTGAATTATGGGGTCTTTATCTTTTTGTCCGTTTGCTATATGTGAGTGTAGGAATTAGGAAGGAGGGAGAGAGGGAGGGAGGGATGGTTAATTTTCTGGTTTGTGGTAATTATGTTTTAAATTATGTGCTGGGTCTGCTGGCCTTTGTACTTATTTTTGCTAAATGCATGCTTTTTTTTTGTTGATCTTAATTTCTTTATGCAGTTTGTTGAGTTTAATACATTATATTGGACAAAAATAATAATGAGCATTGTATTGTTAATTGTTACTATGTATGCATTTCTAGTTGCCTATAGTGCTTTTTGTTTGTTTCTGAGAGAAAAGCATGATCCTATGGTTTTTCTTCCTCTCTGCTCTTTCTCAATCTTCTTCCTCAGGATCTAAATTTTTTTAAAAAATTGATATGGTTTTCAACCGTACTTATCCACAGGACCTGGATATCTCAGATGGGTTTGTGCTGTATGATGTTGATGAACCAACTGTTCGAAGTCTTAATGGTTGTCGGGTGGCAGATCAAATTCTTAAACTTGTTCCAAATGTTGAGGTTAATATATATGTAATTTTATTTGGTTCATTGATATATTAGACTTGATGGTTCTTCAGCTTATTAATTTGGTAGTACTTTACCACTTGACAATGGTAGCACTTCCGAAGTACACTGAGATGTTTAAAGTTTTGGGCTAAAAGGCGTGGTGTTTATTCAAATGTAAGATCTACTACCTTTTATGTTTTTCATCACCATTGGCATTTGCTTTAATGTTTCTGTCTTCATTCCCTTCTTTTGGTATGTTTAGGTTACTGGATTCCTCGGCGGCGTAAATTGGGCTCTTTTAGTTGCTCGTGTTTGCCAGCTTTACCCTAATGCAATTCCTAGTATGTTGGTTTCTCGATTCTTTAGGGTATATACTCAGTGGCGGTGGCCAAACCCTGTAATGCTATGCTCTATAGAAGAGAATGAACTGGGCTTCCCTGTATGGGATCCTCGTAGAAACCCCAGGGACAGATTTCATCATATGCCAATAATCACTCCTGCATACCCTTGCATGAATTCCAGCTTCAACGTCTCGGCAAGCACTCTTCGTGTTATGATGGAACAGTTCCGCCATGGCAACAAGATCTGTGACGTAAGAGGAGTCTATTATTCTTTAGTTTTTATTAATTTTCTGACTTCCTTTATTTGATTGATACTTTTACTGTTAGGAAATTGAGCTTAACAAAACCCAGTGGAGTGCACTTTTTGAGCTGTATCTCTTTTTCGAGGCATACAAAAACTATTTACAAGTGGACATAATTGCAGCAGATGCTGATGATTTACTAGTATGGAAGGGTTGGGTTGAATCTCGGTTGAGACAGCTTACTCTGAAGGTAAAGTCTTGTTGTAGTCTAGTATAAGACTTCCTTCCACTGGATTCAGTCCATGTATTTTTTTTTTTATTCTTTGACAATAGCTAATCTCTGAACATTTTAACATATGTTTATTTTTTTGGCATCATATTAACATATTATGATGCTTTTTGTTTATCTCTGAGAAGATAGAGCGGGACACAAATGGGATGTTGCAGTGTCACCCTTATCCACATGAGTATGCGGACACATCCAAGCCTTGTGCACATTCTGCATTTTTCATGGGCTTGCAAAGAAAAGAGGGAGTAAGAGGTCAAGAGGGGCAACAATTTGATATACGTGGAACTGTTGATGAATTCAGACAAGAAATAAATATGTCTGTATATTGGAAACCAGGGATGGAAATTTATGTTTCTCATGTTCGTCGAAAGCAGCTCCCTGCATTTATTTTTCCAGATGGTTACAAACGGACTCGAATGCCAAGGCATCTGAACCATTCAGCTGAAAAAATGGGTGAGGATGCCACTAAGTGCTATTCTGGGTCTTCTGAAAGATGCATCAAGAGGAAAAATGATCCTGAAATGGTGGATGTGGAGCCAGGCAAACCAGAGAAGCGGATCTCTATTAGCCCACAGAGGCTAGAGTGTGTTTCCCCTGAAAGTAGTACTAGTAAATCAGGTGGTGCATCTCAGATGAGTAGTGATTTTATTGAAGGAGTCAGGTTTGATGGTTCAACAACCAAGGACGCAGACAGAAATTGTGAAATTAAATCATCAGATGGGCTCCTAGGAAGCAGAATAGGTACTGAAGGACCTGACATGCAGATTAGTGATACAGGTGTTGTTGACTCCAAATTTGATAAGCAGAAATCAAGGAGTCCAGAAGTTCAGAATGAGGTAAGCCAGCTGAACCAGTGGAGAAATGTTCCCTCAGGAAGTTGTTTGGTTGATGTGAAGTTCCTTAATTAGAAGTTGGTGATCCATTTCAGAATGGAGTGAATGGGGACAAAGTTCGGGATCCGGATTTAGGTTGCTTGGAAAGTGCAGAAACTGCATCTACAAGAAACTTGCCAAACTCTGAAGAGGGTGCTGTTAATATTGATCAACGACTAGTCAAAGCTTGTAATTTTTCAAGGGCTGAATGTGCAGACTATGTACCAAGTGCTGGCACCCAGATTCTCAATTGTGAGGTTAGTTTCTTCATTTGAAGACTTTTGTATTAGGAACTGTTGTGGATGGCAGTAAGAAAACTGGAAGTCTGGGAGATAGTGGTAGTCAGGGATAATTGCAGGGTGATGTTTGTATGGCAGATCCAGATTCAGTTTTGAAGATTGGGTGTTTTCATGGAAATAGAGTATTTCAAAATAGCATGGCTGAAGAAAGGAAGGTTTTGAAACTTCTAATCTCTTTCTGTTTTTCCCATAATAAAGATGATCTAATTTTATAATACTTTTCACACTTCCTTGATTTAATAACAGTTGTTAGAATTTTGTTTTTGATGGGTTTTCAGAAGAAATAAGGGAGTATAATCAGTTTTTTTTATCCTGTTTTGATTCTTTCTATCTTTGTTGTAGCTCGTTAACATATTATTTCCACTCAGAATGGTCTGTCCCTATTCTCTCTGTCTTGTTGGGTCTTTTAACTATGACCCACTGTTTTTACATATTTTCCCTGTTTATTATAAGTTACTTTGACTATCAATTTCCATGGTCATTGAATTTCATAGACAATTTTCTGACTGGTGAATATGTGGTCGCAGGTCCTGCACCACTATACGTGCTATCTTTCCAGTAACTGCTTAAGAACCTGACTTGTTTTGTGTATAGAGAGGCTCAGTGACCAGGCCTTCCTTTTTGTTTCATTTTTATGATTTTTAGTTTAATGCTTTGTTGGTTTCCTAATTATTATTCTTTCTATTTTCCATATTGTGTATAGCCAGATGTCAGACTCAGAAGTGTTGTATAAACTCAAGATGGGGCTAGGTCAGAATCTTTGCAGAAGCTAGTGAAAGGCATGCTTTTAAACTCTTACAATGTGAATAAGAATATCTTGATACTGTCCTCTTCGGTTGTTGTGGCTTTTTGTAGGGGAGTGAACATGACATTTGAGGTGAATTGCAGAAGTTGCTGCTCTCACACTACTACCATATACTGTGTTGGGGCTGTTGCGGTGCTGAGATCCAAGAGTGGGAGTGAGTCTACATTTGAACAGTGATGAGCAGATGTCAATGCGGTGAAACAGATTGGGATGGAGTTGAGATGATCGTGCTTGTACATAGATGAACAGCTTGATGGAGATGCTCGAAAATGTGGTCTCATCCTGTTGTCTGTGAAACTTGGTCTCATCTTTAGAACTGTGAATTGTTGTGTCATAAACCTTAACATATTTATGAACTTTGATTTGTTAGAGGAGTTGGAACTTCCTTATTTGCTTGTGATGTGGTTGATACATTGATGTACATTTAATCAAATAGTCATTTCAGCAAGGTAAAAGAAAAATCCTTTGTTACAAGATGGTGGCAGATGAGTAGGGTGGTCTTCTACATCTACCCTTGCTTTGGAAGTTCAGACGTTGGGGAGGATCATTCTGTTCATGGCCTCATTCAATGTCTTTCAATTTTAGTGAAAGCAAACAATCTTGTGATATTTTATCTTTCATGCATGTGGTCACTTGGTTTCTTTTCTTGTTTGCCCGGGGTAGTTTATCTATTTGGTGTTAATTATGTTTTCCTGAGTAGAAAGGGATGGGTGAAAGACATGTTGTAGGGGCGATTATCCTGTGAGTAATGGTGAGTGACTTTTCTTCTTCTTACTGTTTTTGGTAACGGATATTTTTAAAGTACTGGAACTTATCTGATTTTAGTTAATTTATTTAAAGTTCATTAAATTACGTTGCTAATTAATCATTTTGATAAAATAAAGTTGTAAAATGGAAAACATTTTCTCCGTATTTAGAATCAATTAAAAGTATATTTAATTTGATATAATTTGAATTGATTTAATTTAATTTAAAAATTAAATTTTATATTTAAAACTTATTATAAAAAATAGATTTGAATTGATTTTAAAATTAAATTTTATTTTAGAATTTATTAAAAAGGAAATTGATATTATTTTTTTATTTTATATACTTATATTAATGTAAAATAAAAAAGTTAACAAGGATAAAATAGTTAATTTAAATAATTAAATTTAAAATTAAATTAAATTAACTCAAATCTAATCAAATTTGAGTAAATTTTTATATATACATAACTTAAATTTAAAAAAATTTAAAATCAAATTAATTCTTATTTTTTAATATTCTAAACACACTCACATTTACTACTAATGAGGTATATCATCCTCACATACGATTTTTTTTTAGTTATTCTACAGGAACCTTTATGAATACCTTAATAATATCATGTATAAGAAGAAATTCTTAAGTAGACACTACTTATTATAGACACTTTATTTAATATTAAACATGTATATAATTATATAAATCATATTATAAATACATTTATCTCTAAAAAATGACTTTACATATATTTAATATTGAATGTAATGCCTATAATAAGTAATGCCTTCACCATGTATAACTTCTTATAATCGTTGTTCATAAATTTGTTTATATCCTAAAAAGTTTAGATTAATAGATTTATCATTACTAAGATATATGATTGATTGATTTAATGGAGGATAGCGAAGTTTCTCAGAAAGAGTACACTATACATATTTCCAAAATTTGAGCATCACTTCCTCAGTAAAACACGACCTTTATTTTACCATATCTTTTTTTTTTTTTTTTTTGGGGTAAAACGCTTTATGATCCATTTGAAGACGGTAGTATTACATAGTCCTTTCATTTCGAATTATTCTTCTCGTGGAATACTGCCCTGTTAGGCTATTACACGCTATACAAGCAGCTTTCTTCATTTTCGCTTGTAGCCTTACTATCCTTGTAACTAGAAATGTAGGTGTTATCACCAAGAAGGGGAGCGATATCAAACCCAGTTCCCATTCTTCTACGTCCATACCCTGGTGGACAACAACACTGACGAAGAACTTGCAAAATCTCTTTCACGGAAGGCCTATTTGAGGGTAATCTGCTTGTGCAAATAAGGCCTAATTTAAGGACTGTAGTCATCTCTTCCACGTAACATGTTTCTTTGATTTCTTCATCCAATGCATCAGTAAGGCACTTCCCCTCACTATAATGCTGCCACGCCCAATCTACTAGGTTGCTTCTATGCTGGCCTCCGCTATTACTATTTGGTTCTTTTCCAGTTACAAGCTCTAGGAGTACAACCCCAAAACTATATACATCAGCTTTCTCGTTAATCTTCGTTGAATGGGCATATTCTGCAATGCAAGTGAAGCCTACAATTAGATTACTCCATCAAAGGATCAGTTGAGTTCCATATGAATATTAAATTTCCAGAAAATGCAACACCAATAAAAAGTTGTTTTTCTAGTTGCTACCATTTACCTGGTGGAATGTAGCCAAAAGACCCTGCTATAGCTGACATGGTATGTGGCTCCCCAGGCTTTGCCAACATCTTGGCGAGACCAAAATCTGCAATACTGGCCCTGAACTCGGAGTCCATCAATATATTGCTAGACTTAACATCTCGGTGGATGATTGGAGGTGAGCATTCATGGTGCATGTAACATAGGCCTTGTGCAGCCCCAATGGCAATCTTCAGCCTCTTTGGCCAGTTCAAGACCAGATGATTATTGTTAGGTGAACTCAACCCAGTAGCTGATGCTTTCTTCTTTCCATGAAGCCATTTGTCCAGGCTCTGATTTTCCATGTACTCATAGACAAGAAGCTTGGAGTTCTCACTTGAAAAGCAACACAAAAGCTTCACTATATTGGAATGCCGAATGGTGCCCAGGATTTCAACCTCAGCCATAAACTCTTTCTCCAGCTTGTTATCCAGATTTCTGCAATTCCAAATCTTTTTCACAGCAACATACTCACCTGGACGATTAGAAGCAACCCGATAAACTTTCCCAAACCCTCCACTTCCTATGAGGTTATTATCTGTCAAACTTGAGAAGAGATTCAATTCCGTGAAGTCTAGCCTCTGGAATGAAGTAAGCTTCCATGTTGAAAGGTTACGCCCACAGTGCTTTTTGCCCCAGTTCTTTTTTACCTTATAGAAGGAGGCCAGCAAGGCAGTGGTTAGCAACACAATGATGGTGAGAACAAGAATCAGGGCAAGGTATTTGGAAGAAGATTTGCTGGATTGTGGGGTTTTGGTCACGCAGCTCGAAAGGTTGAAATTTGGATTATAGGCACACAGATTAGGATTGTTCAAGAAACTGTTTTCATATGCGAGGTTATTAAACTCATCAGGGATGTTCCCAGAAAGCTTCTTGTTGGAGGACAGGTTGAGAAAAATAAGCCTCAAATTACCAAGCTGAGATGGGATTTCACCAGATATGTTATTTTCAGCCAAGTCCAAGTAAACAAGATCAGGAAGATCACACATAGCTTCTGGAATTTGGCCAGAAAGTTTGTTTCTTGAAAGAGTCAAAGTATTCAGTGATTGCCAGGAGATTATCTCCAATGGAAGTGCACCAGAAAGTTGATTACCATCAAGCATGAGAGTATTAAGCTGAGAAAGACCCGTCAATTCCCTTGGAATTTCACCCAAAAGCAGATTGTTTCTTGCATCAAAAACTACTAGATTTACAGCAGAAGAAATCCCACGAGATATCTGACCTGCAAATTTGTTGTTTCCGATCTCCAGTCTCGACACATTCCAAGCTAACTTACTTGGAAGTTGACCAGAAAATGAGTTATTGCTTAACCTCAAAGTTGATAGGTTGCTCAAAGTCCAGAGACCCAAAGGAACCTCACCTGAAAACTTGTTATTAAAAAGCTGAACCGTGCGCAGACTAGTACAATTCCCAAGCCATTCAGGCAAGTCACCACTAAGGTTGTTAGAAAAAGCAATCACACCTAGCAAAGCACCACCTGCACATAAATGTTCTGGCAACCCACCACTCAATTGATTGTCTGCAACTTCAAACGATTCCAGCTTCGAATACAAGCCTAATTCTGGTGGCAGAGTTCCATTCAACTTATTACTAAAAACCTTAAACTTCTTCAGCATTGGGATTAGGCCCAAACTTCTGGGAACCTGACCAGATAACTGATTCGAAAACAAATTCAGCACGGTCAAATTCTCCAACTTTCCAAATCCTTCGGGTACCGAACCCGTCAAATTGTTCATGGACAAATCAACTTGGGTCAAATTCAAGGCCTGCACCGAACTTGGTATCTCACCCGACAACCCATTATGGTACAGAAACAACAACTGCAAATTCCTGAGCAAAAACAAACCACTAGGAATATTACCTGTCAAACCGTTGAACGACAAATCAAGCTGCACAAGACTCGTAAGATTACCAAAACTTTCTGGAATCTCCCCTATCAAATTAGACCCTACCATCCACATCACCTTCAAACTCCTCATTTTTCCAAACTCCAAAGGGATCGCCATGCTCACCAACTTGTCATTATAGGCCATGCCCAACATTTCGAGTTTCGACAAGTCCCCGATTTCCTTCGGAAACGTTCCGTCGAACTCGTTGTTATGGAGTAACAGCGTTTGCAGCTCCGAAAGTCTTCCAACTTCCGCCGGAACATCGCCGGAGAAATTGTTCCCGCCGAGGTTCAGGTACCTTAAAGTTCTGAGCTTCGCTATGGATTCCGGTATCGTACCCGTGAAGTAGTTCTGTGACAGGTCCAGGAACTGGAGGTTGGAGCAGTTGTACAAGAATGTTGGGAACTCGCTGAGGATGTTGTTGTTGGAGAGGTCGAGTTTGGTGAGGTTCTTGAGTTCGCAGATTGTCGCCGGGAGCTTTCCGGTGATGTTTTTTCCTGGGAGGAGGAGCTCCGTGACGGAGCCGCCGGTGCATCGGATCTCCGCCCAATCGCACGGCGGCGACGATGAGTTCCATGGTTGAAGCGACGGTGGATCGCTGAGTTGGTGTTTAAGGTTGAGTAGGCTTGTTTGTTCGGTGCTTGTTGTGAACTGTGAAATTACTTGTGAGGGTAGTGTCGTCGTAGTGAGCAAGAGGAGGCATTGGAGTGGGAATATGTGGAGGAAGAGGGGTGTTTTGGACATTTGGGATGTGTTGGTTCGCTGCTCCGGTTGGGAATTTTGCCGGGAAATCATGGCGAAAGTTACGTGCAAAATTCAATTTAAACATGGGGGAGCTTGCTGGTTGTGTGAGAATTTGAGTTTCTAAAGAAATCAGTCAACAATGCACTTGAATCACGAGCGTGACACCGAAAGTGATGGAACCAGCAATTAAATTAGTCAACTAAAGAGTTTTGTTCAAACACGAATACGATTAAAAGCATTATATTGTGAACTGTGACAAATGATCGATACTTAGATTAGTTATGTATGTACTTAGGGAATTTAATTCTTAATTTATTTGTATGAAAATATATTTATTAAAAGAAGTTAATTTTTTAAATAAATTTTAGTATTTTAAAAAATTAGTCTTGTGAACAAGAATGATATTTGTATATTAAAATTTTATATTATTTTTATTTTTGATTGATGATGAATAAATTTTTAATTAATATAATATATTATTTAGTTAATAAATTTTAATAATAAATTACTTACAAGTTAATAATTTATTAATTAAATAATATACTAAATTAATTAATAATTTATTTATCAATAATTAAATATCAATTATTAAAATTTATTAATCAAATTTATATTACCCATCTTCCATGCTTTCGCACCATTTTTGTTTTATTGATCTATTGAAGGATGTTTAGAGAGAAAACATCGTTATTTTTTAGCACGTAGAGAAATCTCAACGCTTTAGGTATATTAACTATCTTCCATGCTTTATTTCTCACCATTATTCGAAGGAACTAATTCCTAATTTTTTTTTGTTTCATTGATGTATTGAAGGATGTTTAACGATGACTATATTCAAGACTAGATGTGAGTAGTGGAGTTTAAGTAGCGAGTATAGAAAATAAAATGAAGAAAAGCTTTATTGCAATTTCTTCTTTAGCCAGTTGGTGTTTTAATTGACTTGGTTTACCTGAAGCACCTATAGAAGCTCCAATATCCAGATGGAGCCACAAATAGGAGGATGGAAAGATATGACTAATTTTACTATGGGGCCCTTAGATGGTTTCAATTTCATCTTAGGGTTAGGGTTCTTGGATACCAAACCAAAGTTGTCCCTACACATGTAAGAGAGGAATCTCTCAATCATATAATCTCAACGCCTCAGGTTTATTATCCATCCTTCATGCTTTCTCACTATTTTTTTATTGAACTAATTCTGGAATCTTTTTTGTTTCATTGATGTTTTGAAGGTTGTTTAGCGAGGATGAGTTCTATAGCAAAGTGTTGCGGTTGTCACTTGCAACGAGTATAATAGACAGTTTTCTATGGTATTGGATACTTGTACTTTCTCTAATTATTTTCTCCTGATTTTTTATGTTCTTTCTTATTATGGGTTTCATTTTTCTTAAATTTATTACATGGGTTTAAGAACGAATAGTGATGTCAAAGAAAATTCTCTTAATCATGTAATCTCTGAGATAACCAAGTGAAACACAAGAAGGGGGGTTGAATTGTGTTTCTTAACCCTTTTTGATGATTAATAAAAGATTTTCCTTTTCAACAGAAAATAGAACACAACGAAGGATAAAGTTTGACAAGCAAAGAGCTTAGAACCAACACCGCTTAGTCCTATTGGACTCTAAGGATTTTGAAAAGACTTTTAATAAAACGGTTAACACGTTCTAAAACCAAATAAAAGATCTTTGTTAATAAACACAATAGTAAACCCCAGAGGTTAGTGAATATAATAAAGCACACTAGAAGAGAAGAGAAGCTTACACACGAGAGTTATCCTGGTTCACTCTTATCAACCAAGAGTTACGTCCAGTCCCTTCAACCAGAAGGATTTTTCAACTAATCTTTTTCGCGATTACAAGTATTATGCACCTCTTCAGGTAACAAGTATTTTCAACCTCTTCAGGTTCAATCTCACAAGTATTCTTTTACTCACAGCCTCTTCAGGCTTACAATGCTTAAGAGAATAAGTGAAAGTAGATTAGAGCTTGAGTTTGAAACTCACTGACAAATGAGAATAGACAATAGAAATCTCAAGGCTTTTTCTTTTTACATGTATATGGAAATCCAAGAAGAAATAAAGCTTTTTAGACTTTGTAGGATGCTTCGGCAAAGATCTTTTTTTTTTTTTTAAAGTGCTGCTTCTTCTCTTTATAAGTAAGAACAAATTGAGCAGACTTCATGGGCTAGATCGTCCAATGGAAACATTTATTACCGTTCTGAGTAGCATTAAATGCATCTACTGGAAAAGTGCTGAACTTCTTCTGTCGGTGACTTTTATTCTACGAGATTTCCAATCAATGAAAACAAAGTCTGATTTGTCTAAGATTGCAGACGGTTTCTTATTTGCGGATCTTTGTAGTTGTTAGACAATGTCGGCAAAAAGTGGCTTAGTTGACTTCTTTACGTCGAGAGTCGAGTTCTTTTCTAGCATTTAATGAGGAGCAGTTCTTCATTTTTGAAATTTCACTTAGGCGAGAGCTTGAGCTTGAACTTTGAAAGAGTGAGTTGAGTCAGAGCTTTGTGACGGATCGTATTGGACGAACTAATAAAAAGTAACAGTACATGCATACAAGTATTGGACGCACCAATAGTAAAAGTATATAATACATTTATTGGACCCACAAAGAGTTATAGCATATTGGACGCACGAAGAGTTATCTTTAAGCATAGAGCAGAATGGGCGCACATACAAGTAGCGATTTGTTAATACTATTGTCGAAACACTTACTTGTTCAAACTAAATAAATATTTTTGTTATCCTCAAAACTTAACAGGGAAAACTATAGCTTTTAAGAATTTAGTACTTAAACCTTTTTATAAGAATTTGGTTTCAACAATCTCAACGCTTCAGGTATATTACCCATCTTCCATGCTTTCTCACTATTTTTTTTAACTGAACTAATTCCAATATTTTTTTTGTTTCATTAATGTATTAAAGGTCATTTAGCGAGTCTCATATATTCTATGTTCTTGCTTATTATGGGTTTCATTTTTCTTAAATTTATTATATGGATTTGTTTTTGTTCTTTTTTTTTCAAATGTTAAATGTGTATATAGCTCAATAGATATAGATTGTCTTAATCATAGGATTGTCAAAATGGGTCAAATCTCTCATGCCAACTTATTTAATTACATAAATTATACGAGTCAGACTTTCATATTAGTGACTCAGATAAACGCAAGTATTTTTGGCTCGCCCTATCTAACCCGCAAGCTAGCTTATTTATATTTTTTTATATAATTTTCTTTTACATCATTTTGCATTTAGATCCTCTATGCATGGTCCATTAGTTGTATATATTTTTAAAAATTTTATAAACCATGTTGTTTTGATCACATAAATATATGTCTTGTTGAACTGTGTTCGTAGTCCAATTTAAAATTTCATTAGAGAAAGTGAATGACATTTGTGTGATGGACAATAGTTACTGTTAGTAATATAAAAACAACATGATAATATGAATTTTGTCAACATATGCATATAATGGTTGATTTTGATGATTGGGTTAAATTTTTCTTTTTTCTAAATTACAAGTGAAAAGAATAATTGAATTAAAAAAAGTTGTCATTAATTGGGTTAGCCCGTTTAGGCTACGGGTTTATATAAGGTGAGTTAGGCTAATTTTTTGACAACTCTTTTAAATGTTGGAATCTTTGACATGACTCATTTAACTCGTTGTCCGTCACAAATGGGCTTAAAACCGACCTAGCTAACCTGTTTGACAACCCTACACAAGTTTGCCTTTTTTGTGATGTTCTCAACATATGGATCAAGAAAGAGGTTATTGACATTGACAAGATTATTTTATTATGACTTATTTAATTATATTTGCTACAAAGTCTATTTGATGTATTATTTTTTATAGTTTGCTCTGAATAAAAAGACATATGATAAGATATAATATTATTTAATTCATTTCAATTATAAAGTTCATGTTAAAATTATAGATAATAGTGGTATTGTCACTTTTGTGATGTTTGAGGGAGGCAAAAGAAGGGAGTTTAATGTGGATGAATTAAATATTTGTGTTTGATGTTTTAAATCTTTATTTATTAATATTGAAACTTATATGAACATACTTTTTAGCACCTATAGACTCTGATGTTTCTTTGGGTGAACAATCAATTGTAGAGATTTCTAGCACTAAGCCAAGCAAGAAAATTAAGATTGGGAAAGAATAGAATTGTGTGGTTTATGATAATTCATTTAAGCAATGATGCAAAATGATTATGAGTTATTTATGTTATTTTTAGAGATGATTATGCTATTTTTGATATTTTTGGAATTTTACCTTATATTTAGAGATTTTATCTTATTTTTAATAAATTAATATAATATATTGTTATATAATTTTCTGATTATGTGAAATATTATTACATAGTTTCTCGATTATGATTATTATTTTTGATTTGGAATATTATTACATAATTTATCAATTATGATCATTGTTTTAGATTATGTGAGATACAATTACATAGTTTTTCCATTATGCAAAACACTGTTATAATAATTTAATTTTGCTTACTATCTACTATCAATTTGTAAAATAGATTCGTCATGCCAAATAAAATTAAATTTAGAAAAATATGTGAATTGATTTCACAAATATATATATATATATATATATATATAAATTTTTTAAATATATGCAAAGAAAAAGGCCTAATAATTATGTCATAAGTTGCTATCACAGTCTTTAGAGACTTTTCTATCTAAATTTATTATTTTATTAAATAGAAAAAATCATATAATTAATTTTTTGAGAATGAATAAAAGACATAATAACTTTCATTAGTTTTATATTGAAATTAAGAGTCATATCATTTGAAATTCCCAAAAAACTAAATTTATTTATTTTTTAATCAGTTTCATATATTTTATTTTAATCACATGGTTCTCATCATAAATTAATCATATCTTGTCATATAATATGAACGGTCCATAAAATAACATAATCACTCACATGATTTATAATAATTAAAGAAATAATAATTTCAATCATTAATATACAATTATACTCTAATCATAATAAAAATTAATAATAGATTAAAAATAAAATAATAATAATAATATATTATTTGGCCCATCACACATGTTAAAAAATTTATTAATAAATTAAATTAGAATACTCTCTTCTTATGTTGAACCTAATTATCCTTTTTCCTATAATATATTTAGCATAGTTAGAGATATAAAAAAAAAGGACAGTCTTATGGTTTAAGAATTTAGAGTAAACTAGCAATTTCGTCTTCGAAAGATTCGGGTGACATCAGTTTAGTCCTTTAATAATTTTTGACATCAAAATAATCCTCGAATGTTCTCCAAGACACTTTTAGATGACCAATTTAATGTAAAAAATTAACATTCGAGGATTATTTTGATGTAAGAAATGACATTTGAGGATTACTTGGACGTCAAAAATGACATTTGAAGATTATTTTGATATAAAAAAATTATTAGAGGATTAAACTGATGTCATCCAAATTTTTCGGGAACAAAATTACTAGTATGCTCAAGAATTTATTTATATGTTCCCGGGGAAAAAAAAGAAAGAAGTTATCATAGGTGACTCTGGTTTTTCCAAAAGCTTGAATTGGTTTCCCTTCAAGTATAAACACTTTAAAAAAATTCACTTTAAAGTAAGTAACCAAACAAGTGAAATTTCAGGATCAAACTCAAACTATAATTAATGCCAACCAAAGTTTCGCCTCAAAGTCTTCTTATAACTTGTCTAAGAGAATGATGTATTATTTGAGGATCTAAATTTTTTAGGATAAATTAATTAAGACACTGAACTTTTATTATTACTAATTAAAGATCACAATTTTATTAAAAATATTTTTATTAATAAAAGTATTGAAAAGACCAAAAATTTAACTTAACATATAAGAAACAATTGATTACCAAAAAGAAAAAAACATATAAGAAACAATTTATAACATGAAAAAAAAAAAATGAAATATATGACATTTTTTCCAATTAATTAATAAATATTATCAAAATATTTTTCTATTAAAATTGATATCCTTAAGTGGTAAGTTTTAAAATTGATTTCCTTAATTGATTATTATACAACAAATTTCTTTATCTCAAATGGTCAATTCTCACGAGGCATTCATGAATTGGGATTAGTGGTAATGAAAATTATAAGTAGTGGTTAGGAAGATTCACATTATTATCATTTTTATTATATTCTAATTTTAGGGCTTTGTTCTTGGCTATGAATAACTAAATGTTGCTTAGTCAAACTTCCAAAACATGCATACTTTTAACCAATATTGTTAAAACCAGTCCGTACAATGAACCAGTGAGACTTCCGATTCAGTTTCAACCGGTTTCACCGGATGACGTCATAACAATAGTCTATATGTATTAACAATATAAAATTATAAGAATATTTATGAAATGTGAAAAATATTGATTTTTTTTAAAAAAAAATTAATGGTTAATTGGTTCAACCGGTAAACTGAGTAATTTAACAAGATTTTGATTAGTTTTGACCAATTTTTATTGGTTCAAAATAGTCTGACCGTGAATTCAATTATAAGGGTGAACCATAATCATTTAAGTGTTCTATTTATAGTCAAATCGGTCGAACTATCTAGCCTAGTCTGGTTTTAACAAACTACTTTTAACTATAAGGCTAAGTTTGAAAGTTTTATGGTAGGTGGAATGGAATGATATATAATGGGATGAAATAGAATGGAAAGGGATGATATGAAGTAAATTTGTCATACTATTGTTTGGATATTTAATGGTGGAATAAAAGAAAGTTTCCATTCCCTTATTTGTAAGTTCTAGTGGAAGTGAATGGAGTGGAAAGAATTTTAAGTTTATTGTTTTCATATTACCCTTATTTCAAATACCAAAAGATAAGGATTAAAGATAAAAACGTAATTTTACTCCCCCCCCCAAATTTAGAGGGGAAAAAAATAGGAGAATGAAGTGGTATGGAATTCCCCAAATTCCATCCCATTCTATATTTTTTTCAAACATCCAAACAATGATACTTTCTACCATTTCATTCCATTTTGCTCTATTCCATCCCTTATCACCAATCCAAATATGCCCTAAGGATCTCGCTTTGAAAGCCTCCTCGCAAACTTTTTGACGCCTTCAGTCATAATTATTAAACTTGGACCGATAGTTGACTCAGTCAGGGGACTAAGTCAATGAGTCATTGGTTCAACCAGTAGGTCACTGGTTGAACCGCATAAATTAAATATATATATATATATAAATGCACACTACATATGATGATATTTATCATTATAAACAACTAAAGTATCTTTATTTTGAGAGAAATGATAACCTTTAAGAGAAAAAAAAGAGTTTAACCCTTAATTTATAAAAAAAAGTCCTAATATTTTCATTAATATGCTCATAACTTAGAAAATAAGTTTTCTTTTTGAAAAATTAGAATTGACTTGGTGTAAATCTCGAAAAATTATATAAAATAAACATATAATTAGTCTAAATGGGATAAATATGTAAAAAGTTATGACTTCTCAAAGTGTAAGAACTTTTTTTTTTTTAAATTTTATGACCCATCCGGTTCACTGGTTCAACCAGCTGAATCATTAGTTTTTGGCCCAAACCGGCCAAGTCGAACCGGGTCATACCAGTTCTGAGACATGTTTGATCTAACTAATCACCTGAACCGATTACTTGGCCGATTCACCGGTCCGGCTTTAATAACAATGCCTTCAATAGTCGTGCGTATGCAATTTTTGCTATATGTCTAATTACTCTTGCTTTTTTTACTACTAGTAATTTCCAAACTAGAACAAAAAATTGATTTGAATCTTAACAATTTGTTTTGATTTTAAAAACTATGCTCTTAATAATATATATTTTTAGTTTGAATCCTAACAATTTGTTTTAATTGATTTTACCTTACAAATCCCACTTTATTATTTGTCTTAGAAAAATGTTAGTATATAAGTTGGAAGAGTTTAATTTTGATTCATTGTAAGTATAAAGTTTTTTTAACATTATTACTTAATTATGTGTATTGAAAAATTATTAAAAGAATTTGACATTTTGAGTAGGTGTTGTTATGGTCAAATTCTTTTAATAATATGCTAATATTTGGTTAAATGAGAAAAAAATGTTATACATGGACCTCACCTTTGATAATCAATTAAAGACCTCAACTTTATTGTGATAATTAATTAAGGACTTCAACTTTAATATAAAAATATTTTGATTATATTTATCAATTAAAAAAAATTAGGTCATATATCTCAAGTTTTTTGTTCATGTTATAAATTGTTTTTATATGTCAAGTTGGATTTTTTTATCTTTTTAACATTTTATTAATAAAAATATTTTTCAATCAAGTTGTCCTTAATTGATAATAATAAAAATTCAATCCCATAATTAATTTATCATAAAAATTTTTTATACTCAAATAATGAATCACTGAATTAAATGATATTCCGTGGAACAAAATTAAATCCAAATTGGAATGTGAGGGTATGAGAAAGAAACTGCACGTGCTAAGCTGTTTTATTGTACAGTTGTAACAGGCAAGAATAAAGTGCTTCAATCTAGAAGGAATATGACCCCAGGACTAATGAAGAAAATTTTGTGGAATAGGACAAGTTGTGGTTAGTTATTCGTGTGCAGTGCAAACACACGCAAGCTTTAATGTCATTGTGTTTCTGGATACAATTTGATAATATAATACAGTGAGCAAACTTATATTTTCATTTGCAGCCGAAGACAGCCCCAGTCAACTTTGACTATTTTTTTACCTCTCCTACCAAGCATATATTTACCCTGAAAGTAAGCAAGGTGAGACATGATGCAACATCATGATAATATGCACAGTATTACAACGTAGACAATCTATTTCTGGCACTGAGAGTGTGATGTAATGTTGAAAATGTGAAAGGAAGGCAGACGTGACAATTAGCAACTTACTTAGACCAGACCATCCATACGCTGAATTTGTCACTAAAAAACGAACAACCTTGGAAAAAAGTGGCCCATACCTCACACTGTAAAACATATACTTTTGTAAGGCAATATATTTTCTTTCACCTGCAGGGGCTTAGTCAACGAAACTGCCCATTTATTTGCGGAAAACAGGCGATGGCGGACGAATTTGAGAAGTTCGTGGTTTGGTGTATCATGATTTAATTATTATTTTTTTCTTTTCTTTTCTGAAAAGATTTTACTATATTTAGTTTAAGTCAAAGAAGGCGACAACTTCTCAAGAAAATGTCTGAAGCCAATATCTGAATACATGACTGATACCCCTTCGTCAAGTTTTAGTAATTTTATTTTCAAGTGGAATTCACCATCTAAAAATTTACAATGAATGGAATTTCGGTTGCATGGGTTCACTAATGCAATGTTGGCTTCAGAGTTCAGAAGCTTGTATATCATCACAGCTAAAGATGGGGCTTTGTTAGGGAAGTAAGAGGGAAGCAAAAACTATCGAGGAATAAAAATTAGAGATAAAAACTAACGCTTAATTAGTAGGATTGAACTGTGTATCAAAAGTTATGAGTTTGATTCTTGTTGATAATTTTTATTAGTAGGTCATTTATAATTATTATTGTAAGATCTCGCTGAAGCACGTGACATGTCTTGATTTTGGAATGAGGCAATCTCTCCTGTCCTAAACTTCTTTGTACAAAAAAAAAAGAGATAGAAAATCTATTAGTTTGGACAAGGAGAATGTGAAAAAAAAACTGATAACAAGAGAAAAGAAAAAAAAATTGTAAGATTTTGTACTTTTAAATTACACAATAATTCCTGACAACATGTCATCTAAATAGGGATAAAGATGAACAATGTACATAATTGTCTTTCTTTACATTTGTTTTGATAGAGATTACAAGCTAACCTCCTGTTGTCTCCATATATAGTTTTTTCCTCTCATTTTATTCCCAAGCATAATGTGAAAGTTCTATATAAGTTATCAGACACTACGCATACTACTCCTTATATATAAAGAAGTACAGTAAGCATCCTAGCTACTCTTTATACATGAAGGGCTTATATTTACGAAGAGCTTGATTCAACCCATGAATGGCTGCACATGCTGCAGCCACTGACAGTAGCATGAAACTGTTAGAAAATGATGTACATTCTAGCTTCGAGTGGTAGTAAGCTAAATAATATTCAAGTCACAATGCTTGGTGTTTGGAGAAAAGGTTAGAAGAATTTAGAAATCTCCAGCATATTCTAGAACCTTAAAGAACATTCTAGAGCAGATCGGAACGTTTTAGAACCATGTAAAATATTCTAGAACACTTTGAAAAAATTTAGAATCTTATGAAAAGTTCTAAAAAACTCTAGGCACTAAGAAATCTCTAGACTCTTGGAGAAGACTCTAAGACTCTATATAAACCTCTAGAAAGTTGTATGTAAATATCTTAGAGTAAGAAGGTGAAAAGGTTTTAGAACCTCATTGCCACTATACATTTGACTTAATCTCTACCGTCCATTGAAGAGGTAAAGTACTTGCACAATTGGTGCAAGCCAAAGCCAAGGCCAAAGCCACAAGACTATATATACTTGCTAATAGCCTTGTATCTTATCTCATTCTATCAATAAAATTTCCTTTTCTACAACTATTGTTCCTTAAAAACTAAACTCATAATTAATCATCCTTTCTAAAACTAACAAAAACAAAGCTCAAGGTTTGAAGTCCCAACCATCGGATTGTCCGTTTTCTGATCTTCTGTTTGGCAATGAACATCTCCACTGGAAAATAGATCACTAAGGGCCAGAACCCCATGGCCCCAAGAAGGGCAAGCGTGTCATTGAAAAAGGGCATTGCCATGGCCAGAACAGTCACCACCACCACGAATATGGTCCTCCAAACTAGCCTAAAGAAATTGAGGCTGAACTTCATTTTGCCAATGCTCACGGGGTACTCCCCTATTACAAAACTTGAGCTTGGCCACCTTTGACCAGCCAATATTTCAACTACACGAAAAATGGGTTGGACAACTACCTGTCCGCAATTTTGTCAAAATCAGTGGTCATTTCACTATGAAATTAAGATAAAGAAACCAATATAGTCTAAGTAAATCCAAAATCTAATTCAAAGATTAAGCATGATTGTCGGTAAAATGTTTGAGCATATCATAGAATGAGCATGATATTATGAATTTAAAGGCAATGTATTAGAACCTGATATGCTCCAGCCAGGTGCACTACAATGAAGACATTGGCCAAGTCAATAAGCCAAAAAGGCTCTTTAAACCCAGAGCTCATGAGGATGCTGCCAGGAGTGTCTGACCCAAATGCAGCATAGCCAGAGCATGCACATAAGAGGAAGATAATTGTCATCGTGAATATACCTATCCGTTTGCCATCTTCATCACTTTATTTTCTGGCGGTGATGACTTTAAAGAGTCCTTTTTTTAATACCAGATCAATATAAACAATTTTAGACATATCCAACTAAATACTCGATTCTTTCCATTTTAAAGAAATAAGTGTGCAGTACCATCATTAAATAAAAGGACAGAAAATTAACCAAAATCTCAATTCCATTTTAGAGGTCCACTGACTGCACTCTATAACATATATAGTATATAATAAGAAAATGTTATATAATGCAGTGGATCTCTAGAGCACCAATCATGCAAATAAGTGTTTCATTTTTATTTTTTTTTTGGTTATAAAAGAGGTACTAAACTTTTTCTTGTCATCCGTTCAACAATTCAAAAGGCAAGAGACAGGATACATAAGAGCCTAAAAGAAAGGAATTACAGGGCATATGCTTTATCCTCTTGTCTGATGAAAGGATAATAAGGAAACTAACGTTAAGTGTGAATATTAAGACTTACAAAATATTGAACCATGTTTTTAAACAAAAATTGAGTGCCACTAAGTTACTATGTCATTGGCATTCATGCAGATAACTTATTAGTATATAAGGAGAGGACAAAAATTTATACTAAGAGCCGCCATAGCTTAGCTCAGAAGATTAAGTAGATTGAAGTTTGAAAAATATTTTAAGTTTGATTATTAATAAATCAGAAAAAAAAAAAGCATGTGCTAGGACACAAATACAGGAATAGTCAAAAGCCTTAATTATATTATGTTCATACCTGGATATCTATCGCAATTTGAGCATAGGAGCTAGCAACTGCAACGTTTCTCAGTGCCACGAGCATCGCCCACATTTTTTCTGCTGATCTTTGGCCCTTGCTGCTATGGCTAGCAATAAGTTGAGCTGAGCCGAGTGAGGCCTAACTCAGGCTCAGCTTGATGACAATATGTTTGACTTAGGTTCGAGCTCAATAAAAAAACAAGCTCATTTCTAGGTTCGAGCTCAGCTCACTATGAGCTCACGAGCAGCTCAAGCTTGGTGAGCCAAGCTTAAAATCTATATCAACACACCATCATTTAACTTAAAACATTAAAATCAACCATAACAGCAAAATGTATACTCACAAGTTCCAACCAAAAAACTACAATTGTCTTCAAACATAAATAAAGCAGCCACATAATTTTAGAGAATTATGACTAATAGGTTTTTAACAAAGTTCAATTTACCAGCACCATTTCATTACTTATAAAAAAGTTATATTAAAATTTTTTGTTATATATATATATATATATATATATATATATCGAGCTGGCTCACGAGCTCATGAGTTGAATATATGAAAGCTCAAGTTCAACTCATTTACTAAACATGTCAAAATTGTTAGTTCAAACTTAGCTCATTAGTTCATGAGCCTAGCTTATTGAGCTGTTAATGAACCAAGCCGTGATTAACTCACGAGCCAGCTCGACTCATTGCCAGCCCTACTTATTGCCCCCAATTAAAGAGGTACTCTTTCCTTTCCCTGTTCCAATCCATGTTCCCCCAAATACAAATCCTCATAACCATTATTACAAAAAATAAAATAAAGTTTAATTTTGATCAATTATCAGTATAAAGAAATTTTATATTATCATCCAATCATATATTGACGTTAGATTTATTAAGTAATTATTATGATAATAAAATTCCTTTAATAATGTATCAGCATATGATTTGATGTCAATATAAAATTTCTTTACACTGATAATAGATTAAAATTAAATCTAAAAATAAAATAAGTCATCATAACCATTACGAAACAGGTTTTAGCACCTACTTTAAAAAACGGAGAAAAAGGTTATATGAGCCATGGCCAATAGTCCATGCGTATTTTGGGCCACGGAGTCTTCTTGTTTTTTTGTTCTCGACCAATAGTTTACATCTTTGGATCAATGGTGACCAGATTTAGAACTCAAATAAGATAATGACTATGCGATGGCCAGAGAAGCAAAATCACTAGCCAATTCAAGCCCAGCCCATCTTATACTACTCTAACAAATGACATAATAGCTTCTAGACTTCTAGTTTTTTTTTGTTTTTGTTAGTTTTTTTTTTTTGGTAATTGTTGTTAGTAATTCTATACTTCCAGTTTTATCTCTAATGAAAAACAAAAACAAAAATCACATGTCTTGAGACGATATTATCCCAAATGAGACTAATAATACATGTTTTAATTTTGATTCATTATTAGTGTATAATTTTTTTATACTATCATTTAATTATTTATCAAATGATTAAAATAATTTGACTTTTATAATTATATCTAAAAAGTTTAACTCTTTTAATAATTTGTTAATATATAATTAAATAATAGTGTAAAAAACTAAAATTTATAATTACGGTATACAAACCTGTCAAAACCAAAATTTATACAGAACTCAAAGATGAACGAGAAACGGAGGAAACTTAACCTTGGATGATGGTTGCAAGAGAAAGTCCAATACCAATAAATGCATACCCAAAAGATATGATCGCTGCGAAGATTGAGAGCCAAGACAGCTTGTGAAAATTGGGGATTTGGGACAAAAATATTTCAACTATTCCAAGAATAATCATGTATGGATTATTTGAAAAATGGCATGGAGCTGCAATCCCCTTTTTGTGGAAGCAATTGATTATGCGTATGGCCCTGAAATATGCAACGCAACATTTAGTAATAAATCACTTTGAAATAATGCTAACTTCACAATAATTAAAGTCACAAAAATTATTTTCTGCTGTTGTGATATTAGTATTATTCATAAAAATAACAATTACCATAATTTAAACTTATAATCTAGCTTAGCTACTCTGCTACGCCAAGTTACTTTTTGCTAATGTTCTAAATGCTATGAAAGTAACCTGAAAGAACATAAAAGAACTTACACCAAACTAGTAGATGTAGTTATTGTGTAGCCAATTGCAAACCAAGTAACGTTGCCGTACTGGATCAATCCACAAAACACATGCATTTTCACACCTAATAGTTGGCCGAAAGAAATACATACACAGGAGTTAGAATTCAACTTGGACGTGTAGTGAAGTAGAAGTGGCATGACCTGAGATTTGGCGTTTAGGTACCTAAGTTGGTTTTCACAGCCTCCATGTAAGTGTAGTTCCTCTTGCCAGTGACGGGGTCTGGTGATCTGTAGCAATTAGCTAGAAGATTGGAAGTGTAGAGGGTGACGCAGGCAAAGACCAAGAGAGAGGATATGCCAATGAACCATCCCAACTGTGCCATGGCCCAGGCTAAAGACAGCACCCCAGCACCAATCAATGCCGTAATTATATGTGCGCTTGCAGTCCACGCTGTCCCTGCTTGTTTTTTATTTTATTTTTTTTGTCATGGAAACTAAACTAATCACTACTTCCTACTTACTAGCCATTTTGTTCTTTCAATTGAAATTTCTAATATACTAAAACTTTTGAATTTTTCAGACATTATGTAATTTATTGAGTAATGTACTTAACTTGCGTTTTTTTTTTTAGGGTAAGGGTTTTTAGATTAATTTTTACATTAATTAAGACTAAATTCCTTCTCTAAGAAATAATACATTTAGGATAATTAATTTCTTTAAGTGTTAGCCTAAATTTAAACTTAAGTAGTTAAAATATGAATAATATCTCCTTAACTATTAGTTCAACTCGAATGCCAACAGAATGAGAATATGCAATGAAATCGGCTAAGCTCACAGTGATACCCGAATCCAAAAGGGTAAAATATATAAAAGAATACTAATAAAAAAAAGTGATGATTTAATGGAGTCGTCCCTGTTAAACATCATAATATCTTACTTTTAAATATACACATTTTTTCAAAATTAGTCAGGTTATCTAATTATTACAGAAAAACTATTTTAAATTTTGGACAATTTTTATTTTTCTTTCTTTCCTCTGATTTTTTGTATTTCCTTAACAAATAAGTCCATTTTATTAAGTATTCCTTATGCCTAATTATATTACTTCATTTTTTTATTAATTTATCTTTAGTTATTTTTTTTATCAAAATTAAAAACATTTATATCAACAGATTCTATTTTAAAAATATAATTTTTATCTAAGAAATTATTAAAACGAAAAATCAAATAATTTAAGAGGTTGACCTACTGGTGAATGATGTTTGCTCTCTAGACTACTCAAGTTTGAACTTAGTTTGTGCCAGTACTTAAAGAAATTAATTTTCCTAAATGTATTAGGTATAACATATAGATACAAAAAAAATAAGTATAAATAATCACTTATTTTATTAATGTATGAATCAATTAATACTAATAGTGCAGTCACTTGAACTTAACTCAAACGATAAATATAAAGTAAAATTTAGGTAAAAGTCATACATTCAATATCTGTAAACAAAAAATTATCAATAATACTGTTTGCATGAAGATCATAAAAGTATGTTGTTAATTTGTACTAAAGAAAATAATCATATACTGTCAATTAATTAGAGATAACTCATAAGGACACATGGGTCATAGCAACGTTTATTTTGAATATTTTAAAAAAATTCTATTTTTTTCCTTTTAAAATGGAGCTAAGCCCAATTTATAATTTTTATCTTAAAACTCTAGAGTAGCCACATTTTTAGATGTTCTTAGTTACAGAATACTTTTAAGAATTTAATTTTAATTCATTTTCAGTATAAATTTTTTTATATAATTATTTAATTATATATTATTACATTATTAAAATAATTTGATTTATCATCTTTATATTAAAAAAAATTAGGTTTCAACTTCAAGGGTGAAGACATAATTAGCATAAAAATAAAAGAAAAAAAAATTGAGGCCTTTGAGTACTGTAAAGAGCATATCTGGTTAGTCCAGCTTTTATTGTACGAGTGTAGTGTACTAGTGTGTGTAGGCACCACTAGATACGTGGGATCTGTAATAAATTTTTCGAATTTGTCTACATTTGCTACGATGGTAAATGCACCATTTCGTTTTATAAAAAAAAAAACATATAATTAAAGATTTAATTTTTATTTATTGTAATTATAAAAAAATTTATATTATTATTCAATTATATATTGATATATAATTAAAATAATTTAATTATAATAACAAAAGTTTAAATCTTGAACTAATTAAAATAATTTAGGGAAATAATTAATTCCCCTAAATGTATTACACAAGTCAATAAAGGGATGTGACTTTAAAATTACTAAGAGAATAATTTAAATTTTATTAACATAATAATTGACTTGAGAATATTCTTATTGTATAATGCAAACTAAAATAACAAATACTAAGTTAATACTATAACAATGAATGATTAAATAATAATACAGTAATTTAAAATTAAACTCTATAATGAAAGTATGGCTATTATTATCTTAAACCTTTACCGACCAACCCCATGTAATAATAATTAATAGCCATGTGCACTGGGAAGGGAAACGAAACTGATATTTGTGTTTTTGTATTGAGAAAGAGATGGACACTGCCAAGGACAAAAGCGAAAGGCAAACACCATGCATCTAGCAAGTAGCAAGGAACACAAAACCAGCTCACGTTAAATTTATAGTGATACTCGAAGGTCTCCTCCTACTTCTAGCCAGCTACTCTCTCACTGGACAACTAAAACAAGGAATTGAAGTTTCTTAATTTATCTGTATCCGAAGCTCATTTTAATTTAAAACAAGAAAGTGTGCACGAAGGAGCTCATCAAGCCAACTAACAAATTGTCAAAGGAGACGAGAGAATTACATGCAGAAAATTTAGAGAAGAAAAAAAGAGAGAGAAATAGACCTGTTCTTTTGGGTTTGCCGTCGTCATCCAGAAGAACACCCGCACATGCAATTTCCATCTCCTTCCTCAAATAATGCTCTTCAAAGTTGAAACTCTTTGCAATGATTTGAATGAAGATTGCTACCAAATCGAGGAGCATATATATACTAAAAGTTTATTTGGTTGTGTGAATAAAAAGTAAAAATAAATTTAAATACAATGTACTTATTATTATTATAGTTAAGTTTAGATTTGATACATTATCACTATATAATTTTTTATATTAATATATTGATATATTATTAAAAGAATTTAAATTTTTAAATAATTATTATGATAGTTAAACTTTTTTAATAATTCATAATATATTATTAGATGATAGTATAAAAAAGTATTAACTAACAATAAATAAAAATTAAATATTATATCTAAATATATTCTTTTATGTTTTACTTTTTATATACTTAAGTATAAGTATAAATGAGAGAGGGCCCTCCCATTTATAACCAGAATGCATCTGTTTCTTTGCTGTAAATGTCTTGACACTGAGCCTAGTTAAATATCACTTTTTAGTGAGTGTGTGAAAAAATGTCACTTCACCATCGGCAAAATTCCTTCAACAGTTGACATTTGTGATATTTGTAACCAGCCTTGCCTATGTGTTGCTCTACCTCAACCTCAAACTTTGTAAACTCCTAAATGCACCCGAGAAATAAATTTGTAAGAATTTGTTTGATTAAAAAAAATGTGTTAATAGATAATTTACTTTGTTTGCATTTCAATGTAATTAATGTCATATATACTTTAGATTTAATTTTAATTCACTATAAATGTAAATTTTTTTTATAATATCATTTAATCATGTGCGAGCACATCATTAAAAGAATTAAATATTTTAAATAGTTGTTATGATAATCAAACTTGTTAGCCAATGGCAACCATCACACAAGAGGGTGGTGAATTGGGTGATCACAAATTTTAAAACAACTTTGAGCAATTGTGCATTTTGATGCACTCAAACAATACATGCAGCGGAATAAATATATTAAAGACAAATCATGCTTAGAGACAATCAAGAACATTAACTTCACATTCAAAACATTATGCTAATCACATTAAAGTTATATAACAATATCAATAATAATGTGATTAACCAAGAACAATCAATTATCATTGATACAAATATTCTAGATAGCTCAATTGCAACTTCAATTAGTGTAAAAACAAGCAAACAAGCTAAACATTAAGTTCTAATGATCAAGACAACAAGCTCACAAGATTATGCAGTAAATTTATAATTATAGCTGCAGAACATGTATAGATAGCAAGAATATCAAGTGAAAGTGCTGTAATGTTAAGAGAGTAAGGGATAAGAGAGAGTGCAAACAATATTTACTGGTTCGATCACTTCTTGTGATCTACGTCCAGCCCCAATATCATCCACTTAAGGTTTCCACTATTCTTCAAGCTTGTAACTTAGGTGCTTGAGAAACCTTTACAAAGTTAAGCACTCTTCACACCTTTGGGATCCTCCACCCTTGTGCAAGAGCCTCTAACTCTTCAAGCTTTACCGGTGCTTGAAAAACCTTTACAAGCTATGAGCACTTCCTACACCTTTGGGATCCTCCACCCTTTGTGTATAAGCCTCACACTTTCAACTAGAGGGAACATCTGCCCTCACTTAGTGTTTACAAGATAAGAATATGATAGAATGAATAACTCTCTCAAAGAGTAGATATACAACTTGAAGAACTAATGGATAGATGGATTTTTGACAATGAAGAGCTCAAATATTGATTTTGATAGAAAAAGATCAAATCCTCATAATGATTTGCAAATGGGTGTTCATCAACTTGTTAATGCTTCAATATTAGCTCCTATATATAGCCCAAGTGATAAAATGGTCGTTGGTGGTGTTAAAGAAAGATTTCCTATGAAAACTAGCCGTTTATAGCCGTTATTCTGACTTTCTGGCAAGCAATATCCGGATATTTGAACTTGGTATCCGGATATCCTAATTTCTGGGCTTGTTCCAAGAACAGAATATCCTGATATCTGATTGAGATATCCTGATATCATAACTCGTATCCTGATATTTGGTTGAGATATCCTGATATCATATTAAGATATCCTGATATCTGATTGAGATATCCTGATATCATAACTCGTATCCTGATATTTGGATTAGATATCCTGATATTAGAAAGTTGTATCCTGATATTTGAAATGTGTTTTAGCTACTGAAGCAAGATATCCAGATATCACAAAGCTGTATCCGGATATTTCAATGTTGATTTTCCTCTAGAGACAAATATCCGAATACCAAAGGCTTGTATCCTGATATTGAACTCGTGAGTGCTCTCTGGAGTCAAATATCCGGATACAGAAAGTCTGTATTCGGATACAGCATTGCAGCACACAAAAATCAAACTTTCAACGATCATAACTTCTTCGTTTCTTAACGGAATTAAACAAATGACCATGCGTTGGAAAGCTCTTTGAGTCTACTTTTATATGAAACAAGTTTTAGATCAAAAACTCAAAGTAGTTTGAAAGTTATGATAAAAATAGTGACCATAGGTTAGTTTTCCAAAACTCAAACTTGGCTATTTTTCATAGTTTTGACATACCACCATGACTAACTTTTCAAAACTTGTTTGTTGGGCATTTTAGCAAGTTTAAAAACATTTGTCTAGATTGAAAAACTTATTTGAGCTCTCTTCTTGTAAAACCTCTATCATTACAAATGAGAATAGCCTATAAGAGAAGTATACCCTTTTAAGTCTTTAGGCTTCTTGATGTAATCCAAGTTTATAAAAATTCTTCTCTTCAAATCTTCCAAATGCTTGGAACATCTCTTCATTCTCCATCTTCTTGAGTTGAGCAAGATTAAGGTCTTTCACATTCTTGTTCTATTGGTCACTCTTGATACTTGGACTATCCTACAAAGTATAACTCACTTAAAAATCATGGTTAGTCCAAATCCATAGCTCAATATTTCAATATGCATGATTCATAAATATATAACTATATATTCTTCATGCATATATGATTCACATAGACACATATTCAATATCAATTCCATTACAACACATATAAAGTATTATTGGATATATTCTATAAATTATGCTACTCATACCAATGCATGATCCTTATATAAAATAAACAAGATATATTACATAATCATGCTTGATCAATTATATTCCATTAAGCAAATGTAGGTAGCATATTCATTGTCTACTTATTTATTTGTCATCATCAAAACATATTGATTTAAACCATTGGGGCAAACATTTTTCCACAAAACTCTGTTAATGATTTGACAATACATGATTAGATGACAGTGTAAAGAAATTTTACATTGACAGTGAATCAAAATTAAACTCATATACTTTTTATTACATTTAAATTTAATATGTTATTAATTATTATGATTAATTAAATATATGCAAAATTTTGTTTATTCTCTATTTTGTTCCAATTTTATAATATGTTCCCGGGGAAAAAAAAGAGCCTTAAAATTTAATGTTGTATTCAATATATGTGTGGGCCACACCATGGACCTAATTTCTTAAAAACATGGTTGGGTTAATTTTAATACCGCAAACGCTTTTTGCAGTTGCAAGAATCAGAGAATAAATAGATTATTTAGATCTCCCAAGTATTGGATAAGAGTCAAATTCAAATTTTCAAACAACACAGCTGTCGTTATTATATTAAAATAAAAGACATGATCTCTTAAGCTTATGCTCATGTGAATTTTTTTTGTTTTTGTTTTTGTTTAGGTATCACTATATATTTTGAGTGTGAAATTAATTTTATTTGAGTAGTGAGACTGTCCTTCTTCATTAGTGTTTTTTCGGTAAGGTCGTGTGTACTTTAATTTTTTGAATTTTTAATTCAAAAAATTAATTTAGTTATAATATGATGTTTAAAATAAACTTAAACTGTTTACTTACCAAAAAATTCCTAAACTAAAATAGAAGAAATTTTTATAAATAAATTTTTTCTTATAAATTTTTACAATAAGAAAATACATGTTAAAATGCAAGAAAGATAATATAGGCTTTTAACAAATTTATTTTTTTAGTTTTCATATTTATTTAATATCATATGTATACTCCTGTTGACTATTTAAATGAAATGGCAACAAAAATTGAGTAATAATTTACATAATGTTACAATTTTAAGGAGTTGACAAACAACATGAGTTATATATAACCTGATTTTCTTAACTTGACCAAAAATAAAAGTACAATGGGTAAAACAAACTACGGGTTAGTTTTAGCTAGTAAGCATGCTAGCCCTCACATGATAAGACCCAAGTTTGAATCTTAGTGGGAGTCGCTTTGGTTAGAAGACAACAAAAATTCTTGTGCTCTATGTTGCCAACTGTAGATTAGTCCCATAGGGGCCCTAAGGGGCCTAACTCATGGGGATATTATGGGACGCCACTTGGCTCAAAGAGCTAATTAAGGTGGTTAACAAAAAAAATATTACAATGGGTTAAGTTTTTTCCTTCTACTCGGTACTACTATAATTGGGATGGGCTAGGCCCATGAACCAACTTCTTGAATGATGGTAGTTAGTACCCAATCATTTGATAAGGATAAAGGAAGAAACTCATATGTCGAGAAGTTCGCCTAACTGAGTGATACAGGTAAGGAGGAGGTTCCTTTATGAACTCTAACATCTTGGGTATAAATAGGGGATAAACCCCCATAGGTATGGCCATGAACCCTAAACACTAGCCTACCATTTACTATCATTAACTTGAGTATCAAAGTGCATATTGCAGGTACCCACTCCTATCTGAGGGCACTCCAACAACTCGGGAAAGCATAAGTTGACATTGGAAGCCCACAATCAGGTATCTGGATTTGAATATTGGCGTCGTCTGTGAGAATCTGGTAAACTCATTCTCACCATGGTTTCCAAGCCTACTACTCGGCAAACCACTTGCAACCATGTTTAGAATCACAACCTTAACAATGGATAACCAACACCCCAACCTACCACTGATTAGCCCCTCAGGCTTGACAATTTGGAACACCTCAAGGAGATCAGTTAGCTAAGAAACTAGATTAAGGGGCTCAAGAGGGGTAACTAGATAGAGGGGATAGTTTACAACAACGATTATGCCTCAAGACAGATTATGACCACTGGGCATGCCCTTAAGAAAAGACCAACTTATACCAAACACAAACCACTGAAGTCTTTAAGCAGACTAAGACCACAACCTAAGTAGGCATTTATATGTTTAATCAACCCTTCTCCGACTTCATTATGGTGGTAGCCCTACCCAAGAATTTTCAGACCCCAACTAATGTAGATTCGTACAACGGATCTACTGACCCTCAAGAACACCTGAATGCTTTTAGCTTGATCATGTTGCTCATAGGTGCCTCTAACTCGAACAAGTGTTATGCCTTCTCCCGAAACCCCACATAAATAAGCCATCCATTAGTTTTCTACCCTACCACCTTGGTCTATTTTAGAGTTCTTCGAGTTAGTTGCCAAGTTTCTAGCCAACTTCACCACCAGGAAAACACAACCCAAAATTGTGGCCTGTCTAATCAACTTTAGACAAGAAAAAGTTAAACCACTCAAGGACTTTATGAGAAGGTTTAATAATGAAGACATATAAATAAAGGATCTCCCAAGATCCATGGCCTTACTAACTTTGCTCAGCAAGTTGGCTAGCACTAAGGGGACTATGAACAACAGATCGGTCATCCAACAAACACTACTCACACTAAACATTGCTAAGCCAGAATTGTGATGAGCATGCAAGAAGAAGCCAAAAAGATCAATAAGATGTCCACTTGGTTCACTCTCTTATATGGACATCATTACAGATGAGGATTCTCCTCTTCGCTCTTAAGCCAAGTATGTTATGGTCAAGATTCATGAGAGCATTTGGGGGAAACACCTAGGGAGCAGAGCCTTTGCAACAAAGATTCTCCAAGTAGGGTATTACTGGTCGACTATGAAATCTGATATATCCGATTATGTCAAGAAATGCGGTAAATGGGGTTGAAGATGGCTTTGCTAGCTTCAATACAAAGCCCACAGTGGAACTCGATGCCACTATTACCCTATGGTCATTTCATAAATGAGGCATGGATCTGCTTGGATCATTTTCCCAAGCTCCAAGCCAAATTAAATATTTGGTGGTGGCGGTGGATTATTTCACCAAGTAGATTGAAGTTGAGCCCTTGGCTACCATCACCACGGTGAAAATTCAAAATTTTGTATGGAAATCTATTATTTGTAGGTTGGGGATTCCCAAGTCTTTTGTTACCGACAATATGATTCAGTTTTTCTATAAGAAATTGAGTGTTTTGCTCTAATCTACACATTATCTTGCAGTTTACCACAATAGGCACCCTTGACTAACAGGCAAGACAAGGCAGCGAATAAAAGTAATCCTCAATGGCTTGAAAAATATATATTAGACCACACCAAAGGGAATTGGGAAGAACAAATCCCAAGCATACTACAACCCTCCTCACTCAGCTACCAATGAAACTCCTTTTAGGCTAACGTATGGTTTCAAAGGCTATGAAACTAATAGAAGTCAAGGAGCCAAGCATGACGAGAACCTCCTTTGACTTATAAAGCAATGGCTAATTCCAATGTTCTAACCTCAACATACTCGACGAAGTACAAGAAATGGTTGACATCCGAGATGTTGCTTTCAATGTAAAAGCGACCAAGAGGTATAACACTGGTGTGAATTCGTGAATTTTCACAAGGAATGACCTTGCACTAAGGCAAGCAGATATCAGAGAAATGAATTTGATTGAAGGAAAACTTGCGCCTAATTGGGAAAGCCTATATCGAGTTGTTCATAACCTCGGGAAAGACGCCTACAAGCTAGCGAGGCTGAACAAACACTTGATTTCGAGATTGGGAATGCTTATATCGAGTTGTTCATAACCTCGGGAAAGACGCCTACAAGCTAGCGAGGCTGAACAAACACTTGATTTCGAGACTGGGAATGCTTGCAACCTCCAAAAATACTATAGCTATAACTTTGTTTTACTACTCTCTAGTTATTCAATTTTATTGTTGTTATTCAACATTCTTTATTTTATTTCCTATTTAATAAATGTGATGACACATTAGGATGTAATAAGTGAGAATTGCCCACAGTTGTACCGATGCATTTAGCATGATTGATGCACTTTTGTTATTCATCAATAAATTTGAGGTTATTAAGTTATTTGTGGTTATAGTTATTTTGCAGTGATGACTATTATCTATTATTTCAATCTAAATCCATCCACAAAGCAATTGACTTAATATGATAGAAAGGCTACTGTTTTAAAGTTTTCCCAAAAGGTATTCTCCCAAAATGGTTAAAACCACTTGAGCAGGAAGCACTAAGGAGGAAACTATTCAAAGTTTTCTCGAAAGGCATCCCTCGAGATGGTCACAACCACTTGAGTAGGAAACACTAAGAACGAAACTATCTAAGTCATAGAAATATCATCATAACTTCAAATTTGAAAAATCAAAAGGATTACAAGAACTACATTTCTTGCTCCTTTCCCTTGAAGATTAAAAGCCAAAATATGAGTTTCTTCCTTGGTTTTTGTAGATAATTGATTGATTTCAAATACAAGCTTTTGACAAAAAAAATTTCCTATTTTTCTTCTCATTCTTTCTCCCTAATCGGCCTTCTCTCTTGGCCTTCTCTCTTCTCCTTGTATTTGTCACCTATGACTTGAAGAAGCCTTGATTTTCTATTTAATTTTAATTTAATTAATTGTAACTAATCATAAGTTAACATTTATCATCATCCAATGATTACATCTAACTTTAACCAACCAAACACCAACATGTAACCTCTAAATGACTTGTTTCTATTGGCTAACTTAAAGAATTAATATTTAATATAACCATCTAGTTCAATTCTAAGTAGCTTCTAATTATATGCTAACTAAATTTAGTTAGCCTTTTTTGTCTTATTCTACTACCAATTCCAAACCGTACATTGTGTCCCTAGTGTCATAACACTATAATTACATAAATACTATTGTATATTATACTAATTTATACTTGGTATTTTAATAAATTCTCTTCTCATCTAGATAGTTTTCAAGGCTCTATTTTCCTAAAATCATTGAGAAATAAAATAACAATTCTAATAGGAATATATTAAAAAAGATTATATTCACTGATAAAAAATACTTCTAAACATTTATATATAAATAGAAAGAAATATATACCAAGGTAATTTTCTGCATTTCTCTTTTTAATAGATAATGGACATCATAAATTTCAAACATAAATAATGTGAAAATAAATATTAAATAAATAAACATACAGGAAATAATTTTCTATTTATTTTAGGAGATGATGTTACATTTCTCCCTCCTTTTGAAAAACTTTTGCCTTCAAAATTTAGTTACCTGTTGGAAATTATTTTGGATAGCTTCTTCTCATTTCTTCTTCTATTTCCCAAGTCATTTCTTCTATAGTCATTCCTTCCCATAACACTTTAACTAAATGAACTGTCTTTGCTCTTAACTGTTTATAATTAATATCCAAAATCTGTACAAGTCTTACATAATAAGTTAAATCATCTCTTACCTGCACTAACTCATTCTCAATTATGTGTGAAGGATCATGACAATATTTTCGTAGCTGAAACACATGAAAAAAATCATTGAGATTTGAAAGATTTGGAGGGAGTGCAATTTGATATGCAATTGGTCTTACTTTTTTGAGAGTTTGAAAAAGACCAATGAATCTGAAACTCAACTTTTTAGATTTGAGGGGTTTTCCAATTCCAATCATAGGAGATATTTTGAGAAATACATGTTCTCCTTCTTGAAATTCTAAAGATTTTCTTTTTTTATCTGCATAATTTTTCTACATACTTTATGCAGTAAGCAATTTACCCTTGGTTATTTTAACCTACTCTAAAGTCTTTTGTACTATTTCATGTCCTAGTAGGTTTCTCTCGCTTACTTATACTAGCACAAAGGAGATTTACATTTTCTACCATATAGAAATTCATATGGTGTCATTACAATATTGTAATGATAATTGTTGTTGTATGCAAACTCTATTAATAGTAGATAACTATCACAACTTTTATTCTGTTCCATCACACAAGCCCTAAGTATATCCTCTAAGGCTTAAATAATTCTCTCAGTTTGACCATTTATTTGAGAATGATATGCTATGCTAAAACACAATTTGTCATCACTGCTTCTAAGTAGTTTATTCATAACACAGAGTTTTAGCAATGTTGTCCGAACCGGCCAGTCAAACTGTGAACTGATCCCTCATTCAGCTATGATTCAATGCTAGAACCGAATTTATGGGTGAACCGAGTTGAACTGGTCAAAACTAGTGAACCAACCATCTTTTTTATTTTTTTGTTCTTTTTAATTTCCTAATTACTTAACTACTCAACTGAAAGTGATAAAGCTTGATAATTGAGACTCTAAAATCTTATTATACATTTTATTATTAATAACGTGTGTTATGAATCATGTATGTATATATATATATATATGTATATATATATATATATATATATATATATATATATATGACATCATCCAGTTTGACTAAACGGTTAAACCGATTGAACCGAAACTGAAAATTTCTCCAGTTCATTGTCCGATTCGACGTTAACAACATTAGATTTTAGTTAATTTAATTAGTAAGAATTTTATTTATTATGTAATCAAAAGATAGGCACTAAGAATAAAAAAGTTTGCTTAGATTACAGCTGCTATTTGATATATATAATTACTCTCATAACACAGGCAGCGTTTACAAATATATTTCAGCATTCAATAATTTATTGCAGAATAAACTTTAAACATCGTAATAGAAAACTATAAAAAGACGAGTTTTTTAAAGTTAATCTCAATAACCCTTACAACCCAATGGGTCGGCCTATTGCCATTCTGTTTTCCTTCCTTTTCTCCTGGCTTCAACTGGTCCTGCTGGCTTCCTTCTGGTGCTCATGAATTTGTAGCAGCTACAAACACCAATCATTGACAGCTACCCACCTCTTCATGGAATGAATGTATAGTTCACAAAGAATGGCCAAAAATAAAGAGTAGTTCTAAAAGATGGGCAGGATGACAGCTTGTGTGTGTAGAAAACTCAATCCTTTCTTATAACTAGATATTCAGCTGCAAATGAAAACCAAATTCAATTCCAAGCAACCAACTTAAAACAAAGTCATAAACTTCTTGCATAGATTCATGAGTCACGACATGATCACACGCAGGTTAATGGTTAACCACTTGTACGACTTGATACCCTTGCCATCAATCACTTTCCTCTGGGCTCAACATGTTTGTTAACTCTTCCAGCTGAGTCATCTCCCCCCCAAAAAAATATTTAAGGTAATTTTGCTGCATTTATTTCAGGTTTTGGTTTCCAAATGGGCTATTATTGTTTATACATGAAAAGTTTGTATTTGTTGAGATTCTTGCCAATTCCATGAATTGAACCAACTGTAGCGGCCACTGAAATAAAGAAGCAGATGAAGCTTAATAGTTGGAGCACACACCACTTCAATGACAGTTTTCTTATGTGTTTCTGAGCAATGTGCATTTGTATAGGGAAGAAGACAATGAGAGGCCAGAACCCAACTGCTCCAAGCAGGGCAAGAAACTCATTGAAAAATGGCATTGCCATGGCAATAATTGTGGCCACTATCACAAATATCGTCCTCCAAATTAGCCTAAACAAGTTCAAGCTGAATGTTACACAGCCCATCCTGATAGGGTATTCCTTGTTTACGAAATTTGAAACTGGCCACACCATGTTTGCACCCATTTCAACTATACGAAAGAATGGTTGAGCCATCACCTGTTACAGAATATTGAAGTCTCACAAATATTAGACATCATAATTCAACAAAAAATATATTATATATAGAACAATGTTAGTATTAAATTTCATAAATAACGATCCAACCTGATATGCTCCAATCATGTGGATTACAATAAATATGTTCCCCAGGGCGACCAACCAGAAGGGCTCGTAAAATCCAAAGCCAGTGAGGATGTTCCCTGGTGTGTGATCGCCAAAAGCAGCATAGCCAAGGCCACCACATAGCAGGAAGAGTGTTGTCATTGCTGTGATCCCTATAATGTTAGCCCTTTTCATCTGTTTGTTTTCTGGTGGATGTGACTTTAATGTGTCCTAAACAAAGCATGTAATAATCGAATTCAGTGTAACAACTGATAATTCAATTTGCTATAGCAGCTGCATCTCTTTCTCTTCTTTTTTATTTCTTAAAATAATGATCATAGTAAGTAAAGTGTGTTTTACCATTATATCATAAACAACAGTAGCATAAGAGCAAGCTAGCGCTATGTTTCCCATTGCACTGAAAACCCTCCAAATTTTATCCTCTGCAGATAGTTCTGGCCCTACTTTGGTTCCAGTTATACTGGTTTGCGCTCCTTTTCCTGTCGACAGCCAAAATGCCTTCGTAGTAATACGCAGTTAGAAGAAAACTGTCAAACAGACTTCACAATTATTACATAAGAAATCTATTTACGTAACACTTGTATTCCTGACTGCATATACAAAACTGCATAAGTGGTTTTAATTAAATTTATGTGTCCCTGCTAGTAGCTTATACCTTCTCTTTTTTTTTTCTCAGGTGCTTGCACTTTCAATATAACAGAAAAACGTAGCTTAGCCTTGTTATACTTTTTATATTAAAAAGATACAGTTTCTCGTGTCATTAGATTACTTGTACAATTCAATGGCCTAAAGAAAGAGTGTTATTTTTTCTTTTGGTGAATTTTAAGTGTGTAAGTGGTACGCAGTAGTAGTAGTGTATTACTCTTTCAAGAATTTGGTGGACTTCTTACCTCAAAGAGAACCTAAAAAAATGAAGAGAAGAAAAGTTTGATGTGGTGAACCTGAAGTCTTTTAATTTGAACTTTGTACACAATTCTTAGAATCACAACTATCTACAAGTTTAAAAGTAAATGACTCTATTTGAGTTTGAGGTTAAAAAAAGCTTAAATGAAGTGATTTGAATGAAAGAAAAAAACAAGTCTAGTATGTAGATTAAATGTCATAAGACTGTGGTCTTTTATAGGATTTGTACGAGAGAGTGATAAAACTTGATGAGCCACAAATTTGGAAAGGAAAATGTTAGATAACGAAAAAACATATTAAAATGCTTACATAAAGGCCAAATAACCACTTCATATAATTATTCAATTCAATTTAAACTACATTATACTGGCTGGTTTATTGGTTCTTATGAGTAAATAACCACTCAAGTTGATTCTTATCTCAAATTGACTCATTTAAAAATTAGATGAGCCCTACTCGATTGTGTCACACTCTGTAACTGGACCTATGAGAAGCCACAGAAACCCAAATCCTTATGTCCAGCGTTTATTTTGAGCTTCTACATTTATAATTGAAAGAGGAAAACACATACTCCTCTGTATTAACGTGACACCTCCAATCAGTATGTAACTACTTTTTTTCTTTTTCTTATTTGAGGTACCGTAGCATAGCTAAAATCAGTTGTCTACATGGCTAGTTGAGCTAATAAGCAAGCCAATTGAAGAAGAGTTGAAAATTAATCTATACAAGAGAAGAAGCACACACGTATGCCTATATGTAAAGCTAAACTAAATAAATAGTTAACTTCTACTCAATAAAATTTTGGAATGAATGTTGAAATTTTTTTGATAAAGAACAGTGAAAAATATACCTGAGACGACGACCGCGAGAGAAAGCCCACTTCCAATGAATGCATAACCAAAAGAGGTGATAGCAGCAATGGTTGAGAGCCATGTTAGCTCGTGGAAGTTTGGGATTTGGGACAAGAAAATTTGCAAGAACCCAAAACCGATCATGAAGGGATTATTAGAAAACTTGCAATAAGCTCCATGACCTCTTTTGTGGAAGCAAACTGCTTTCCTTATAGCTCTGCCACAATATATACATAACCATAAACCAGAAAAAAAAAAAATAGACTCAGTCATCTCATTTGCATATTATTATATATAATAAGCTATATTCATAATTAACTTATTAATGTAATAATAACGTACACCAAGCTTGTAGATGAAGTTATTGTATAGCCCACTGTGATCCCAGCGAGCTTCCCATATTGGACCAATCCGCAAAACACATACATTATTCCACCTAATTATCAAATGGAAATATGGAACTAATTGAAACATTAGAAATAGGCCATGAATATAACATATAGATGTATAACTTGGAAATTAAGTAATACCTAAGTATGCCTTGACGGCCTGCATGTAAGTGTAATTTCTCTTGCCAGTGACTGGGTCTGGATATCTGTAGCAATCAGCTATAAGATTGTAGGTGAAAATGGAGATGGATGCAAAGGCTACCATAATGGCTATGCCTGCTATCCATCCTAGCTGAGCCATGGCCCATGCCAGAGCCAGAACTCCTGCCCCCACCACTACGGTTACTATGTGTGTGCTAGCCGTCAACACATTCCCTGCAAGTAAAAGAACAAAAGGACTTCAACTTTTTTGTTTTTTTGTTTTGTTTTGTTTTTTTCCTTTATAACTACTTCACATCAAGAGAGTTCAAGTTGAGGACTAACGAGGCTATCTCAAACGCAACATAAAAGTTTTTTAAAATAAATAATTTGTTGTTTCATCCATTTCTCCTCTTTTGGGAAAGGAGGGTTCAGTCCCAGCCATCCTGTTCCCTTCCCCTAATTTCTTAAATTAGCAAGACCCTTAAAATAAATGCTGATATATCAAATCAATGTCAAAACATTAATTGTTCTGGCAAGGAGCTGTTTTCAATTTCAAAAGCCTTTGAAAAATTAATATTGTTTTCAATATTTACCACAAAAAAGCTGTTTTCAATTTCTAATATTAAAAAATTTAAAACTAAAAAAAGTTTTTAATTAATATTTTCGTCTTCTAGATCTCTAAACATTTTACAAGGATTGTTTATGGCTGAAAACAACTCTTTCAAACGATATGATTCCATCCGGTACATATATTATATATAACTCAAATGAAGACAATGTTGCGGATGGTCACGCCCGAAGAGTCTAAAAGGAAAAAAAAGACAAAAATATCTTGACTTATTTTAAGTAAGAAATTTTTTAAAATCATAAATTCTCTTTTATTAATATTGGTGCATATGCATATAGGTATATTGCAGTCCTAGCATAATTATTGTATATCTTTTCATCACTTTTTTAGTTTTAATCACATAAAAGATGCAGATATAGGAGGTAGGAGTTGGTCATCAAAATTTTGAAGAAAAGAATATGATAATAGATGCAGGAAGTTAGAAAGAGATAGAGAGAAAGCAGACCGGTTCTTTTGGTTCTCCCATCATCGTCCAGTTTCACTTCCTTGTTGTCCATTTAGATCCCCTTCTGCTGCTGTGGCAAGTCGCAACTCTGAATGAAGCTAAGTTGGTACACCAATTTAAAACCAGAATGTGCTGTAGATACGGTAAAAAGAAATAGAATGATGAGCCATTCCCATCACTCGTTTCTCGGGTGGAAATGATTCCCTTATATATAGGGCTAATTATATAAATATAAGAGAGGGGGCAGAATGATTATATTGTAGATATTGTAGATAGGCCCAATCCCCCCCCAGTGTACACACAGTGTACATCCTTTTCTTTGCCGACCTGCCATCTCTCTGGATAAGATGCGCGTATGCACCGAATGAGATTTTTACATACCACATCATTTAAAAGATTAAAGGCTAAATTTAATTTGTCCTTAATTTTTTTTACAGTATCGCTAAATTTAATTTGTCCTTAATTTTTTTACAGTATCACTCTATCATTCTCTGACATCGACTTTATCACTTTCCTTACTTTAAGTAGCATTTTGCTTTCTTCTTTTTTTGTTTTTGTTTTGAAAGAAGCATTTTGCTTTCTTGTAGTTTTATTATCAACATATTTATTAATTTATTGCGTCTTTTTTTTACTCTATCAAATAAGAGAGTACTTATTTATGTTATAATATGTTAATCAGTAGGTTTATTTACATCAAGACATATTCAATTTGTACACATCAAAACATATTTATTAATTTACCATCTTTTTAGTTAAGGTACCTAATTTTTAACAAGGAAAAAATGGTTTTCGAGATAATAATATAATTTTTAATAAAATATCACCACTTCCATTAGTTAAATGAATTTGTAGTCTAAGTTAATCCTACTAGAACTAACTAGAAAAATGATATTGTCCTAATCCACATGAAGCAAATTGAATTTAATCTGACCACAAAATATAATGTACTTAACAACTTAAATTTTATGTGAATAAACTTTACATACAATATATGATATAAATCTCGTTAAAAACATTTTGTGACTAAAATTACGTGATCAAACACATAAACATTAACTTTACACTCAAAAGTGTGGACACGTTGAAAAATAAATAAACTAAATATAACCCTTACTTTAAAAGGTTCGTTGTGAAAAAAAAATCAATCGAATTCGATTCAATGAAATCTTAGAGATTATCACAATCTAATTGACTAAGTAATAGAAATATATACCAAATAACTTAATTACTTTTTCAATGTCTATGTCGAATATATGCTAAGGTCGTTATTTTTTTGTCTTAGTACTAATAGTTGTCTCTATTTGCCGATCCAAACAACATTTACGTTGGGCATAATAAGAATTTAACAAATTCTCTTATCTTCTTAATTACTTAAACAAAAAATATTAAATAAAAAAATAAAAATATTTAATATCTTAAGAACTCAAAAGATATTTAATATGATAAAAAAATCAATCGAATTCGATTCAATGAAATCTTAGAGATTATCACAATCTAATTTACTAAGTAATAGAAATATATACCAAATAACTTAATTACTTTTTCAATGTCTATGTCGAATATATGCTAAGGTTGTTATTTTTTTGTGTTAGTACTAATAGTTGTCTCTATTTGCCGATCCAAACAACATTTACGTTGGGCATAATAAGAATTTAACAAATTCTCTTATCTTCTTAATTACTTAAACAAAAAGTATTAAATAAAAAAGTAAAAGTATTTAATATCTTAAGAACTCAAAAGATATTTAATATCTTCTTCTTGAAGTAATTAAGAGAATTAGTAGACTGATGGATATATAATTATTCATATAGTAATAATACCATTAGCATTAGGTCACGGGACACCACAGATTTCAACAAGAGCTTCTAGTAATATGTATAGATTATGTATCAAAGGGATTTGTTAATAGCATAAATCAAACTAAAGTCTTTTAAATGAAGTGTTTCAATTTTTACCAACTGTATCAATTGTTGTTGCTCTTTAGACTAATAACAAGTTATGGTACAATAAAAATATTCTAAATGATATACGATTTTTGCTTCAATAAAAAAGTTTAGGAGTAAGATTATTGAGTTATTGATGCCTACCACAAGTACATGGTTGTATCGCGTAAATAAAAAGATTGTTCTCATAGGGACTTTGCATTGATTACCAATTTTTTTTTTCACATTGGTGATTAGCTAAACTAAATTAAAATTGTATTTAAAATGACAAATTGTTGGGAAACTAAACAAAGATTTGATTGAATAACATGAAAAATAAGTTCTTGGGATTATGGTTTTTCATAATAACGATTGACACTTAAAACCAATTTTCCTAATGCTATGGATGTTGGATTTTTAAAGGTAAAATAAGCAAATGTAATTATTGTCTTCTTTCAAACAACAATAACATGTTTAAGCTAATAAACAACCTATTTTCATAGTAAAAATATTAGCAAAAACTCATTAAGAACAAATATTTGTTACAATCTCAAGAGAATAAAATCTATTTTCATGATTCATTCCCCTTGTTCAATCTCATAGTTCTAATATCAAACTTCATCTTTCAGTTCTTCGCTTGATATCTGAAATCATGCAAACATAGAATAACACCCATAGCAAAAGGGGAAAATAAAAAATAGCAACAACCCTTCGTTAGAATACCCACAATCCCAAGATTAAAAAATTACTCATTCATATTCATAATAGAATCAAACAAATATAATTGGAACATTAAGAAAGTAAGGGAGAAAAGAGATAGAGATAAGGAAAAAGGATATAAATTCTTATTCCATTTGAAGCAAAGTTTGGAGAAGTTGCAGAAACATATATTCCAAAGCTACAAAAAAAACTAATTTTCATATAAGAAAGTAGAGGAAGATGAGTGAATTTCGTGTCTTTTCCTATCAAAAAATCACTCCATTTATAACCTATTACAACACCATTTACACCCTATTATAACACCTCTTTAGATTCTTTAGAAATAAATGGGTTGTTACAAAACTGATTCGAGTTATGGCCATAATGGCCATTACTGGTAGACAGTAAGTAGATCTGGTTGACTCTTCAAATTCTAGTTGCACGAATTACGACCATTACTGCCTGACTATAATTCTTTATAGTTGGCTTCTTGATTTTGGACTCTTCATGACTTATGGTTATAATTGCCATTATTGGTAGACAATAATTCTCTCTGGTTGGAACTTGAATTGTTACATTCTTGCCACACAAATTATAAGTATAATCCCCAACACTAGTGAGCCATAATTCTTTTTGTTTCCTCCAAAAAAAAAAAAAAACTTTTCTTTCTTGTTTTCCACCATTCCAACTATTAACAAAACAAAATAAAAAGGTAGTCAAATAGAACAAAAGTAAAATAAAAACCTAAAATCAAAAGCATAAACATATAAGTTAAAAGGATAAAATTCTAACTTATCAGTTACTTTATTCTCTTCTTTTGTACAAACATGATTTGTCCCCATTCTATCTGTCTCCCAGTTAGTCAATTGCAAATGCATATTTCCTGTAAAGATACTTGAATGAAATAGAAAGGTATTTATTAATATATATATATATATATATATATATATATATATATATCAGAGTCTCACTAACCAAATGCACAGCACAGCAGGCTGTGTAGAATGAACTCCGTTTAGGTATTGTCTAAAATATATTCGCTTTGATCCTGATAAAGACTGGTGAATTTTCCAACCATAACGAAAAAGTTTGATAAGCTGAGTTAGTTAACTTCTTCAACCCACAAAAGCAATGAGTAGAAATGTAGAATATAGGTAGAAAAGGATACTACTCGTATATGAGTGTATTCACAAAAACCCCAAAAGATATGCAGAAAACTTTTTTAGATTCAGTGCGTATTGTTAAGTGAAGCCTCTTTCTTGATTTGTCTCGTCTGCCAACCATTTGTGGGAGCAAACAACAGGAAAGTACAGAAAAATTTGCCTAAGGTCATGGTCATGGGCTCATAGTCGCACCAAGCTAAAAATGAGAATATATATGTGGATGTGGGAAAAGAGAGTTTGTGACCACATATATGGCGCCTAACCAGTATGCATATGTGTACCCAAACAAAATTGAGATTCTACCCGTTAAGCTAGCAGACCCAATATTCTCTACGGGTTCTAGAACAGATTGACGACAAAATACAGATATTTAGGTTGCAGTGGTGAAGGCAGATGCATGAATATGGAGATAGTGCTGAAATAAGTGGATGGTGTGAATATGAAAGTAGATGCATTTGACTAACTAAAAGAAACATTATGAATTTTGAAATGGATATAGTCAATTATTAAAAATAAAGCAAATTAAAAAAGGTGAATCATGATGGTTGGCCTCTTAATTGTTGTCTTAAGTGGCAGCTTGACAAGTTTAAATGATTAAGACTAGCAATTGCAAATGGATCGTGAGTGTGAGTAAAAAAAATTGATAATTAAAAGAATTCCTAAAAATAAAATGTGAATATATAGATATAATATAATTTAATCTAATATATATAACATATAAAGAGAGAGTTTAAGTTTGTAAAATTCTCATAAGTGGCATAAAAAATTACATCTATCCGAAGATAAGAGATGCAATACGTGTCCTTTACAACCAATGATCTCTTCTCTCTTTAAAAGATAATAGCAATCTCTATCAGTATTTTCTTAAATTTGATCTCAAAATTTTAAATTGTTTCCTTTTATTTTCATTCACAATCTTTATCATTATCTTTCAAAACAAATTAAAGGAAAGTAGAAGCTACCTTATTCCAAGGCCGAGAAATGTCATACGACGGGCTTACAATAATAATTATATATCACATACTAATGAAGGATTTTGCATGCAGATGACTTATCACATCTCTTTCAGGAAATAATTCTGTGGTGTGTCAAAATACTTCTCGATGAGAATAGACATGCTATGTATATCTGGTTGGAGGGTATAATATTCCGTCTTGCAGTCATAGCATTCCATGTTGATAAGAATGCCACTATGGCATCATAAAACCCCAGATCAAATGCTTACTTCCAGCATCTTAATAAATGCGTGCTTGCATATTGTACTGATCAGCCAACTTAGGCACTGTCAGCTTCCTTAATTATAGCAGTATAATTTAGACTATCTTGTCAATATTATCTCGCTAACAATAAATTGAAAAATGAGGTAACCCCAATTCATTTGCTTAGGGGCTAAACAAGCACACATGTAGCAAGATATGCCACCAGATTAATAAAAGAGTAAATTATCAAATTAGTTTTTTAAAGATATAGGTGATATCAGTTTAGTCCTTTAATAATTTTTACATTAAATTAATCTTCGAATCTTAATTTTTTTCACATCAAATTAGTTATCTAAAGTTATTATTTGACATTAAATTGGTAAAAAAAAACTAATTTAATGTAAAAAATTATTGAATGACTAATATAATATCTGTAAAATCTTTCAGAGACAAAAATGATAGTTTACTCTTAACAAAATGAAGGACAATTACTAACGAGGATCCAATTGATGCTCAAAGGATATACAATAAATATGTCACCAGCATAAGGACTTAGTGGAGACAGAACTAAGATGACTAATTATTTTCAGACCGAGTGTGTCACAGTCAAATACTATGGCAAAATAATTTACTAATTTTCTGATTCATTATACAGTAGAAATAATAATGGAAGAGATTGAAAAAATAAAATGAATTAAACAACCAAATTCATTGAGAATGCAAAATATAAAAATTCACCTGTCTGGCCAGGATTGCACCAAGAAATTATGGTACCTATACATCAAATAATCTTGCCACTTTCGCGGTAGTCAAGTATATGCTCATAAAAATACTCCACTAAGATGACTAATTAATAAAACCAGTTCTTTTGACAACTAATCAAAATGTAGCTGGGTAGTAAAGACTTTGCTAACCAGTAAGGGAATCAAAGTTAAGATGTTTACAAACCATGTGAATAAAAAGTTAAGGAATTAAATGAACAGTTAGGAAAGAAGAGTTAAATGATAAGTATGTAAAGTTGAAGCTTATACAAGGTTTTACATTTGAGCGAGTGTTAAAATTTTATGATTTTCTTAATAGAAATTTATCCAAAATTAATTTGGATCATCATGCTGATGCCAAAGCCTAACTAGAGATTTGGTTTTAAGACTTTGTTGGCCTTTGTTTTGCAATGAAGGCTTTCAATGGACTCCAGATAGAAATCAATAGTCAAAGGAAGATGGTATTTCATCTCCCAACAAACACACACCTATGAAGTGTTTAGAGTCTTTACTCTTTAGATAAGCTCAAGCATAAACTTCTAACTTATAACAAATTAACAAAAGTAAGAAACAAAACTTGGAATTTATAACTGATATAGCAACTCAATAAAAAAAAATTCTGGGCAACTTTAGCCATTGTTCAGATTCTTATTCTCCAACCAAAAAAAATTATTTATGCACTGACATTTTCTTACCACACTAAGAATGTGTTTAGATTTGCTTAATTATTTGGAATAATAGTTTTTTTTTTATATCTATAAAGTTATTTTTAAAAAAAGTATACATGTTTGCATTTTGTTATGAAAAGTTAGTGATTGTTTTTTTATACTAAAAAAAAGCTTTTTTCCAAGAGTTAAAATTTCAACATTATTTCAAAAGTTGATTATTTGATTTTAGATTATTTTAAAAGTTTTAAGAGAGAAATATCTCTTTACCCTCAATCAAATAACTTTTTTAATCATTTCATATATGTTTTGGTAATTTAATACATAAAAGCGATTTTTTTATATAATCCAAACAAAACTCTTTATCTTAAAATCGCTTATGAATTAACATATCCAAATATAAATTAATTTTATCATAATTGATTTTCTTGAAAATTGATTATATACATAATTGATTTTTAACATAATCTTGTTTTCATAGTTAATCCAAACATATACTAAGATTGTGTTTGGATACCCATTCCAAACTTAATTTGGAGCTCTAAATTGCATTTGACCACAAAATGTAATCCAACCTCCTCCTTTCTCTCTCCTTTAGTCCCTTTTGCTCTCTCTCTCTTTAATGCTTCCCCAAGAAAATAACCAGATGCCTAGAATCCCCTAAATTTCTCTCAAAAACTTCTCTTCCAAATAGAAAAACCATCATATTTGATTTAAATTTTATTATATATTATTTTAAAATTTAATCTAATAACATGTATAGTTATACTATGTCATGTATTATGTTTTTAGTGGAGTAGTCAATTAGTCTCAAAGTACATAAGAATTTCTCCTTCCAAATGTGTCCATGTTTTCCCCCATGTTTTCCCTATTTCACAAATGCCCTTAATTGTTGTCCAAATCTCCATATGGAATTAGGCGAATCCCCAAGAATGAAGAGAATTTAAAATTTTTTATTATTTCCAAGAATCGACGAGCTGTAATTGTGGGGAGTAGAGGTATCATTTCAGGCGAAGCTAATTTTGGGTCGAGCTAGGCCGATTTTAATGCTAGCTAGCAAATAGCTAGCTTAGTCTATACAGGCTATGGGCTACTCCACGGACCCTTCACTTTTGTTTATTTCATCCTTCTTTAATTTTTTGATTTTGTGTTTATAACAATAAACTATTGATAAATAAAACTTCCACATTAATCAAAGCCCACAAAAGTCATGGAAGCTAATTAGATAAGTATAACATAATTATATTAAGTATTAGCAACATATCCAGTAAAGATTTACTACATTATTTTCAGCCTAAACAATTTAGGATATGTCCTTGAAGCATCTCTTGAACCATAAATTAAATAATTCAAGGAACTAGAACAAGTGAATATTATATACAAATCGAGAAAAAAGAAATACTAAGATGTATTCATCAAATTTGATTCTTTTTTCTTTATCCAAGCAACCAAAATTTCCATGCAAAAATAGAATATTAACAACTCAAATTAAAACTAAAAATAGAGGAATGCAACTAATTGAGAGCAAAGATTGAGAATGAATCAATGAACTAACATCTAGGGCCTAACTTCACTCACTACTTCATTTTATGTTATGCAATTCCTTCAATACACTTGTTAAAGAAATGGTTATGTTAGATAAGGAACTAGCCTATTTATAAGCCTCTTTTGATGGTCTTATAAACCTATGAAATCTAACCAAAACACTATATTTCTATGGGAATTGAATTAGGTTCCATGCATTAAGACAAATCCTCAAACGCTTGCTATGCATGACCAAGAGGTATATGTCTATCCTATTAGCTAATTAACTCATTCACCAAATTTAATGAAATTGAACATGCATTATCCCAATACAAGGTCAAACATCTATTTCCCTATGTCTAGTTCAATAAATTTCCCAAATCAATCACAATTGGAGGTCAATCAATTGAAAGCATTAAGCATTGAAAATGATAACCATGACCAAAATCCATATAAGTGCATAAGAAATGACAATCCAATCAAATTACATAGCAAGATCCATTAGAACCCTAGAAAATAGGTTTAGAATTCCATGAATATAAAACTATAAATCCAAAGCATGAAAGTCAAATTCATCAAAGAAACTAAAAGAAGATGAAGAGAAAAACTAGGGATTTAATAATCTTCAAGCTCAATCTTCTTCTTTCTCCTTGAGCTTATTGATTCCTTGCTTTCTCACTCTAGAAATCCGTGAAAATTTAGAGCTTCTCTCTCTAAACTTTCCTTTCGTGTTGAAAAAATGAAAAAAGACCCCTCAAATTCCATATGAAATCACTTAAATGCTGATATCAGCGTCAGGGGTCAAGGTCACGACTTCATTTTCCAAAGTCGCGGCCTCATGCTCTTAGGTGGCAAACTTGCACTCAGCAGAAGCCATGGAGCCGCTGCCTTAATTTGTGAGGCCTATGCCTCAACGTGTTTGAGAGCAACCATCTATTTTCTCTTCTATGTTGTTTCCTCTTTCTTCTATGTTATCCCTTAGTTATTGTACCTGAAATTCAACACAAAAATGACTCAATATAAGCTCAATTAATGAGGGGGGAAATCATGATTGAGAATAAAAATCTTGAATGAGATGCATGGTAAAAAATTATAACTTTTTTAAAGAAAACATGCAAAAATTAACACAAACTCAAGGATCTAGCATCAATTTTTCATGAAAATATAAACTAAATAACTTTATTTCATAGAGTTATCACACTCCCAAACCTAAGCTTTTTGCTAGTCTCGAACAAAAGAGTTCTCAAGATTTTTTTATGTTTATCATTGATTCTCAAGAAGGAAATAAACTTGAATTGAGAAATTCCAAAAATATGATATCATATAAAACCTTAGGAATTGTATCTCAACTTTGTTTAATGGACAAGTATCTATGCAATCCGAATTCATGCCTTTGCTTTCATGCAATCATTGTATAAAAATGTATTCTCAAAGAATGACCATAATTCTCCTTCCAAATCCTAATATGCATTCTTCAGATAGGATCATGAAGCTACCAAAGCAAATCCACCTTAACTCTCTTGGGATTGTCTTTCATCTCTCTCTCCGCTAATGTAGACACAAGCACAATTAATGATCATGAGAGTCTTTAAAGCTTGTAATGTAAGGCCCTTGGTAAGGGCTATGAAATGAAGGAATGGATAAAATCAAATTGGGAAACAAAAGCATGCATTTCACAATTGATCAAGTATTGATGTCATAAAGTGCTATTTATTAGAACCAAGAATCCAACACTTATTTCTTTTCTTTTCCACTTTTACACTTTTCAATACCTCACTTGATTTATTTGCAACCAATTTCTTTTGTTTCTATACTTTATACTTTTCCATTGCTTTTATTTTCTTTTATTAAATTTCCTTTCTTCTTCATTTTCTTTCTTTTTCTTTCTTTTCTTTTTTTTTTATTGGATCCAAAAATTCTCTAATGATGAAGCACTATACTTTACTTAACTTGAATTATGCCATTGCAAGCTATGCTCCCAACAAGGTTATGAATGGAAGATAAATGCATATGAATGGGGTAAAAGGGAGGATGATATGGGTATGAAAAGAAAATTGTAGCACAAAACATACATAAAGCTTCAAAGGGGGTACTAGGGATAATCATGGGTAAGCTTGAAAGGCTCAATTGATCCAAAAGAATGCCCTAATCCTTTCACTAATTGTACAATGCCTAGGATTTTACCTCAAGAGAGAATCAAACAACCTTACAAGAATCGAGCATTCATTACCATTGACAATTCATGAACCTCTCCACATATGCAATATTTGAATTCATCCAGAATTTATTGTACACCTTTGAAAAATGACATTATATATCAATGAAAACAATAGAGCTTAACACAATTTCACTTCACATAAGCATTCTCCAAGAAACACCATTAATTCACAATTCCTTTCTTATCATTGGTAATGTCAACCATTTCAAGATTTTCAATTCAAAATTCTTCAAGTTTAGTTTATCCTTCTAGTGAGACTATTAACTGAAAATAATCCTCCCCCAAACCTAAATGAGGCATTGTCCCTAATGTTCCAAACGCATAGGAATCACACACAAAAGTAAGGGTAAAGGGATAAAAAGAGTTACCATATATGTCCAACAAAATTCAAATTACCAATGAGCAATCCATAAGCAAACCTCAAAGGACTTCAAATAATGCATAAAAAAGAGTGTAGAGGAACTAATCAATAGGCCAAATGCACGAAAAAGAGAGGAGAAGCAAGAGCTTGGAGTTGCCCCAATGGCTATGCTTCTTGTTTGCTTGAAAAACCCCTATTTACTTGTGTTTATACATAGGCTAACTTTTAAATGCTTAAAACTCAAAAGAACTATGTAAGACTAAACAAACCAACAACTAATGACTAGACTCTCAACAAGATAACATGGTCCAAAGTATGAAAAATGACACATGTAAGAACCAATTATCAAAGCTAAACAAAGATGAATTATGAATCTAAAGAAAAGGAAAGATAATTTGGGTTGCCTCCCAAAAAGTGCTTTGTTTATAGTCTTTGGCTAGACTTTCTCTAATTACTCTGGATAAGCTAAGACCATCCAAACACCCTTTTATAATCTTTAAGCACACAAAGAAGCTTGTTGACTTGCTCATCAGTAAGTAAGGGTGAGGCAATATCTAGCAATGTAGATTTATCGCCACTAAATGCATACTGCAAGTGAGATGGCAAATGCTTGAGCTCCAAAATAAGAGGTTCCTCAATGTATGGTTTAGATGAAAATGTCACTCTATTAGAAAGCTCCAATGGCTCAAACTTAGGAGCTTTAGTCAATCTTGGTCTAGCATCAAGTAAGTTAACACATTCAACATACTCATCATCATCCAATTCATAAGGAGACATTAATGAAGCTTCAAGAGGGTCACTAATCACACTTTCACAAAACACATTAGCCATAAAATTATCAATAGCATTAACAAAAGAGCATTCTTCACGATCATGAGGAAATTTCATAGCATTAAAAATATTAAATTTCACCTCTTGGTCTTGCACTTGCATGGTGAACTCTTCTTTTTGTACATCAATACGTGTCTCCCGGTTGCTAGGAAGGGTCTTCTAAGAATTAGAGGAACATTACGATCCTCTTCTATGTTAAGAATGATGAAATCGACCGGAAAGATAAACTTGTCTACTTTAACTAGTACATCCTCCACAATACTTCTAGGATATGCATAAGATCGGTCCGCAAGTTGCAACATAACCATGGTCAATTTTGCTTGCCCCAAACCAAGCATTTGATAGATTGAAATAGGTAGGAGATTAATACTAACTCCCAAGTCACAAAGAGCTTTCCCAAAGAATTGTTGGTCAATAATGCATGGAATGGTGAAATTACCTAGATCCTTAAGTTTAGGAGGTAGTTTGTTTTGCAAAATAGCACTACATTCTTCTGTGAGAGCTACCGTCTCAAACTCACCAAGTTTTCTCTTCTTAGAGAAAATGTCTTTTATGAACTTAACATAACTTGGCATTTGTTCCAAAGCCTAGGCAAAAGGTATGTTAATGTGCAACTTTTTAAACACATCAAGAAATCTTTGGAATTGAGCATCAAGCTTTCGCTTAGCAAATCTATTAGGAAAAGGTAGTGGAGGTACAATTTGCTTCTCACTTTGTCCTGGCTTTTGCTCTCACTTTCAACTTCAATGGGCTTCTCCTTTTTACTTTCTTCATTCTTCTCTTTCCTTTCCTCTAGCACCTTACTACAACTAAGAGTGATTGCTTGACAATATTCTCTGGCATCACTCTTTGGATTATTTTGAGTGTTGCTAGGTAAGTTGCCTTGAGGACGGTTGGTCAATGCACTAGCTATTTGCCCCATTTGAATTGCAAGAGTCTTCAATGAAGTCGAATGACTTTGTAACATAGCATCTGACTTAGCTAAATGTGCATCAATTTTAGACATGTAAACATTTGTTTTTCTCATGAATTTCATAAACATCTCTTCTAAGGAAGGCTTCTTTTCTCAAGCTGGAACCCTAGCTTGATTGTGGAATTCAGAGGGAAATGATGGTGTTTCCCACAAATTGAGCATTTTCCACATGAGATTGGCAACGATCACTTGCATGTGAATCCCCACAATGATCACAAGAGGCAAATGGGCTTTGATTAGGATTAATCCTAAATGATCAATTTTCTTAGCAATAGCAGCTACTTTAGCCGAAAGAGAAGTAATGGCATCAACATCATGCACTCCTATTAATCTCTTAGATGTGAACCTTTCTGATGGCCATTGGTAGTTATTGGTAGCCATTTCCTTGAGAAGATCATAGGCAGCATCAATAGATTTACTCATTAAAGCTTCACCTGTCACTGCATCAATAATATCCCGAATACAACCCAATAAACCATTATAAAATGTTTACACTTGAAGCCATTTAGGAATACCATGATGAGGACACCTCCGGATAAGGTCTTTGTACCTATCCAAAGCTTCATATAAAGATTCAGAGTCATATTGCACAAAAGAAGTAATATTCCGCATCTTTGCCGTCTTGGCGGGAGGAAAATATTTATCTAAGAATTTATGAGCCAAGTCATCCAATGTAATGATCGAATCCGCTGAGAGAGAATTTAACCAACTCTTTGGCCTTGTCCTTAAGAGAGAAAGGGAATAATCTCAACTGAATTGCATCTTCAAACACACCATTGTGCCGAAAAGTATTACAAATCTCAATAAAGTTGAAGAGATGAGCATTTGGATCATCATTAGGAAAGCCACCAAATTGGATCGAAGCCTGAATCATTTGCATGATGATCGGTTTGATTTCAAAGTTATTAGCTTGGATAACCAACCTCCTTATGCTCGAGTAGAGATCTTAAACTTGAGGGGATGCATACTCCCTCAATGATCGAGTGTGATCATTGTCATTCTCCATGGTGTTACTAGAAGTTTGGGATCTTTCTCTCAAGAGTCTTCTGTAAGTTCTTTCAATTTTTGGATCTAAAGGATGAAATTCAAGAATACTAGAATGGCACATACAATGAGAATGAGTGCCTAAATTCAAAGAGAAAAAAATTGAATTAAAGACAAGCAGATTGATATTAAAATCAACAAAATAATTAATCTCAATCCCCGGCAAAGGTGCTAAAAACTTGTTGGTTATTATTCTAGACTACGTAAATATACGTATCGACAAGTAATAAATAGAGAGTATCAAGTATCGTCCCATAAGGATTGAATCAATTATTTGCTTATTATCAACTTATCACAACTTAATCTTTATCCAAGCAACCAAAATTTCCATGCAAAAATAGAACATTAACAACTCAAATTAAAACTAAAAGCAGAGAAGTGCAACTAATTGAGTGCAAAGATTGAGAATGAATTAATGGACTAACATCTAAGGCCTAACTTCACTCACTACTTCATTTGATATCATGCAATTCCTTCAATATACTTGTTAAAAAAAAGGTTATGTTAGCTAATAAATTAGCCTATTTATAAGCCTCTTTTGATGGTCTTATAAGCCTATGAAATCTAACCAAAACACTATATTTCTATGGGAATTGAATTAGGTCCCATGCATTAAGACAAATCCTCAAACGCTTACTATGCATGACAAAGAAGTATATGTCTATCCTTTTGGCTAATCAACTCATTCACCAAATTGAATGAAATTAAACATGCATTATCCCAATACAAGGTCAAACATCTATTTCCCTATGTCTAGTTCAATGGGTTTCCTAAATCAATCACAATTCGAGGCCAATCAATTGGAAGCATTAAGCATTAAAAATAATAACCATGACCAAAATTCATACAAGTGCATAAGAAACCACAATCTAATCAAATTACATAGCAAGATTCATTAGAACCCTAGAAAAGAGGTTTAGAATTCCATGAATATAGAACTACAAATCCAAAGCATGAAAGTCAAGTTCATCAAAGAAACTAAGAGAAGATGGAGAAGAACTAGGGATTTGATAATCTTCAAGCACAATCTTCTTCTTTCTCCTTAGGCTTCTTGATTCTTTGCTTTCTCACTCTAGAAAATCCTTGAAAATCTAGAGCTCCTCTCTCTAAACTTTCCTTTCATGCTGAAAAAATGAAAAAAAAACCCCTCCAATTCCCTTTGAAATCACTTAAATGCTTATATCAGCATCAGGGGCCAGGGTCGCGGCTTCATTTTCTAGAGTCACTGCCTCGTGCTCTCGGGTGGCAAACTTACACTCAGCAGAAGCCACGGAGGCGCGTCCTCAACATGTTTGCCAGCCACCATCCATTTTCTCTTCTTCTATGTGATATCCTTAGTTTATTGTACCTGAAATTCAACATCAAAATGACTTAATATAATCTTAATTAATGAGGGGAAAAATCATGATTGAAAATAAAAATCTTGAATGAGATGCATGGTAAAGAATTACAACTTATTTAAAAAAAGCATGCAAAAATTAACACAAACTCAAGAGTCAATGATGGGCTTGGGTATTCCTAATGGATCAAGAGATTTCTAGGCTAAAATTTAGCAATGGGTCAGGTTCAGTCTTGATTTGAGAATTGGGCCATGAAAATTTGATTTTGGAATTAGGGAATTAATTATTCATTTTACTTATTTTTGTGTTCTTAATATTTTTTAAAAAAATGGACACGATGGGCTATTATATTTTTTTACTTTTAGAAATAAGCCAAACAAAAATTGGGTGTGTCACGACTGGGAAAAATCTCGATGAGGAATGACGAAAGAAAAATAACTTTAAAGACAATGGAGCTGTCACCAATCGTTTATTGGGTAGGAAAAATGACTGGCAAAACCCTTTAAAAATGGATTTAAAATAAAAACACAAAAACAAAGGTCTGCGAAAACCAAGCAAAGTTCGGGAGTCAATTATACATAGAAAATGGCGGAAATATAATCTCACTGCACCCCTAATACATTCATCCTAGATGGTTACCTTAAGCTAATTGTGCGAACTATATAACCTAAGTGACATCCATTTTACCATTTTAGCAAGTAGAGAAATTAAATAAATGCAAACAATTATTCACAGATGACAAGGAAACTAAATTGCAAAAATTAAAAGTTTGGGTAGACTTACATGCCTACGTATCCCCTAGTACAATGAAAATTCAAAGGCGCGTAGTTCTTTCTAAAAAATGATTGTGATTTGCTTGATTTTAAATTAAAAGAGGAAAAAACAGTAGACTACACGATAGACTCTTACCCATTCAAAATAAACTCAAAGATAACACAAGTGATACAATTATTGCATGGATATTTATCAAACTAAAATTAAACAGTTTGGTGCAAAAATAAACACAACAACACAAAAGAGAAAGGACCGATCGGTCGAACATCCGACCACCTTAGGAAGGATCCGACCAAATCATTAACTATGCAATTGAAATCATGATCTGGTCGGTCGGTTGAAATGATCGGCAATGGGAAGAAGAACTCGCTTAGAGACCAAAATACATGAAACAACAAAAGACTCGGTCGGTCATGAGAGATTAGGTAAAAAGTTATCTTCTTGGTCGAAATCGATCAGCCACAAGTGGATACAAAGGGTAAACAAGATCTGATCGGTCATGACTGGTCAGAGGGGTAGAGGTGACTCAAAGGGAATGATCAGATCGGTTAGGTACGATCAAGAAAAGAGATGGCAAAGGGAAAGGCTTGATTAGTGTGTTCAATCGAGGGTAAAGGATGTCAAAGCTGAAGGTTCGATCAGGGTAGAGGTGGTCAAAGGGAAGTGCCTTATCGGTAAAGGATAAGCTCAACTCGGTTAGTGTAGTTGATGGGAAAAGTATTTATGGAGGGTCGAATCAGTTTGGTGAGTGACAAGAGGTTGTCGAGACCCGTCAAATAATAATAATTTACCGGTTCACAAAATAATTTGTAGTATAGAGCATGAACCGAATCGTCTCTCAAGGATCCAAAAAGTACAAATATTTAATCAAATCAAGATAATTAAAATGGGGGGTTTTGTTGTTGATTAACAATATTGATAAAACTACAAGACTTAAAGTTGAAAACAAATCTAAAGAAACAACCAATCCAAGGAAATTTAACCGATCTTGAGTTTAACTCATCATTGATCACAAGGAATTCACTTAATCGCTAACCCTGTTCTTGGCCTTAGATCACATCAAGACGCCTCAACATGATCCAAGAATCCTCTACTAGATAAGCATCTAGGATTTAATTAACCAAGGTTAGATAAAGTAAGCACCATCCAAACATAGATTAACTTAAGATCCAGAATTTAACCAAGCTAAACAATCCATCAAAAAGCTTTAATAAATTGTTTATTCTATGTGATCCTCTTGAATACATGATAATAAAGCTATTATCACATAAACATCCAAATCAAATTAAGCAATTCAATCTAGATCAAAATTAAAAGAGGAAGAAGAGAAACTTGAATAACAATTAAGCAATATGAACAAGTAAAACAAGATCTCCAAATTAAACATCAAGATGGCTAATCCCTTGGATTGATTATGAGAGCCTAGCCTTCCATGGATGGGAAGGAAGAACTCAGAAATAAAAGAACAAAAACAAAATTCTAAAGAGAAGGGAGAAGAAGAGAAAGAAAACTAACAAATACTCAAACTTACTACAAAATTGAATTCTAACTTACTTCAAATTGAATCTCTTAATACAAAGAGGTTGGGTCTATTTATACTAATCCTAGAAGCCAATTTGTACATGTACATAATCTGAATACAAGCTATAAGAATCTGAAATTTGTCAAAAATGGAAGCTTGATGCATGGTTGGTGGGTTGGTGCATGGTAGGTGGGTTGGTGTATGGTTGGTGGCTTTTAGTCAACAACTCTTATCCGACTTCTGGCTTCAAATTCATCACCTAGACGGTGCATTTTGGTTTGGATGTCTTCATCAAAGTTGTAGCCAGTTGTCTCCTTGAAAATCTCCAATTTGAATCATGTCATTTGGACTTTTAGAACTCCAGAAATGCCAAAAACACTTCACCTACCTCAAGTTAGGTTGGAAGAACGTGTTTCCAAATTCAGACCAACTTGTAGCTTCTGAAGCATGCCTAAAACGACATCTATTGACAAAATGGTCTTCATTGAAGTTGGAGATATGGGTCTTATCTTTCAAGTGACCAAGTTTCAGCCCAAGAGGAGGCCTATAACCCACTATATAGTCCAATATGTGCATACTGCCCAGATGGTTCCGTGACAGCAAACCCACTCTGCATTGCAGGGATATTTTGGACCCTTAGCATTCCGATCCAGCTCTTGAGTTCTTCATGAAACTTGTAGAGCATTGTCTTAGCTTTCCAAAGACACCAAGATCACCTCAATTGGATCACCGAGTCCCAAGTTATGACCTAACCAAGGAAGAAAGGTCAAAATGCATCAAAATCCAAAAATTATTCAATATTTGCATTAAAGCCCAATGAAGCCCAACAACATTAAACTCATCTAAAGTACTAATATTGGGCACAATAAACATCTAATAATGCCTAATACAAAGCTAACATAAGTGTCTCAAATTGATTGATCAGTGAGCTGAGGGATAAATGGGGTAAGGGTAAGTTCTACTTGGTCGGCCAAGTGATGGGATAAAGTGTTACGTGGATTGGGTTAGTTTGATAAACTAAGAGATTGATTGGTTAAGGATTAGGTCTGCTCGGTAGGGTAGTTGATCTGAAGGGTTATAGGCTAAGACTAGGTTTGCTCAATCAGGTAGTTGATCTGAGGGTAAACTAGGAAGGGGTAGGGTCAGTCGATTAAGAGATCAGTTAAAGAGAGGTTGATTAGGTTAAAGGTGTGCTCGACTTAATTAGTTTAGGGATTTGAGAGGTTGATTGGTTAAGGCTAGGCCTGATTGGTCGAATAGTTGATTTGAGAGGTTGATTGGGTTAAAGGTTGGAAATGTTAGGTCTATTTTGAGGAAGTGATCAGTCGGTTTGGAGATCAGTTAAGGAGGGATTGATTGGGTTAAAGGAATGCTCGGCTCAGTCAGAAATGGTCTAGGGAAGTGGTGGTCGGTTGGAAAATGGTTCTAAAAAATGGTTATTAATCAGAAAATGGTCTGGGGAAGTGGTAGTTGGTCGGAAAATGGTTTGAGAAGTGGTGTTCGGTCGAAAAATGGTTTTGGGAAATGGTAGTTGGTTAAACACGGACGCAGGCTCTATTTTTTGGTTTTTTACAAATTTGGGAAGTTGTTTGATGGATATTGGGGAGGGTGTTAATGTTGTGTTTGGAGGCAAAGTAGGGGGATATTGTGATGGTTTTGGTTGTTCATGGGTGGCTGATTGACAAGAGGTTGTCGAGACCTATCAAATAAAATAACCGGTTCACAAACTAATTTGTAGTATAGAGAATGAACCGAATCGTCTCTCAAGGATCCAAAAACAAAGATTTAATTAGATCAAGATAATTAGAAAAAAGGGGGGTTTTGTTATTGATTAATAAGATTAATAAAAGTAGGAGATTCAAAGTTGTAAACAAATCTAAAGAAACAACCAATCCAAGGAAATTTACCGATCTTGAGTTTAACTCATCATTGATCACAAGGAATTAACTTAATTGCTAACCATGTTCTTGGCCTTAGATCACATCAAGAAGCCTTAACATGATCCAAGAATTCTTTACTAGATAAGCATCTAGGATTTGATTAACCAAGGTTAGATAAAGTAAGCACCATCCAACATAGATTAACTTAAGATCTAGAATTTAACCAAGTTAACCAATCTATCAAAAAGCTTTAATATATTGTTTAATCTTTATGATCCTCTTTGAATACATGATAATAAAGCTATTACCACATCAACATCTAAATCAAATTAAGCAATTTAATCAAGATAAAAATCAAAAGAGGAAGAAGAGAAACTTGAATAACAATTAAGCAATATGAACAAGCAAAACAAGATCTCCAAATTAAACAACAAGATGGCTAATCCCTTGGATTGATTATGAGAGCCTAGCCTTCCATGGATGGGAAGGAAGAACTCAGAATTTAAAGAACAAAAACGAAATTGCAAAGAGAATGGAGAAGAAGAGAAAGAAAACTCTCACAAATACTTAAACTTTCTTGAAACTTACTTCCAAATTGAATGCTTCTAATACAAAGAGGTTGGGTCTATTTATACTAATCCTAGAAGCCAATTTGTACATGTACATAATCTGAATACAAGCTATAAGAATATGAAAATTGTCAAAAATGGAAGCTTGATGCATGGTTGGTGGGTTGGCGCATGGTAGGTGGGTTGGTGTATGGTTGGTGGCTTTTAGTCAACAACTCTTATCTGACTTCTGGCTTCAAATTCATCACCTAGACGGAGCATTTTGGCTTGGATGTCTCATCAAAGTTGTAGCCAGTTGTCTCCTTGAAAATCTTCAATTTGAATCATGTCATTTAGACTTTTAGAACTCCAGAAATGCCAAAAACACTGCACCTACCTCAAGTTAGGTTGGAAGAACGTGTTTCCGAATTCAGACCAAATTGTAGCTTCATTATCATGCCTAAAACGACATCTATTGACAAAATGGTCTTCAGTGAAGTTGGAGATATGGGTCTTATCCAACATTTACATTAAAACCCAATGAAGCCCAACAACATTAAACTCATCTAAAATACTAATATTGGGCACAATAAAAATCTAATGAAGCCTAATACAAAGCTAATATAAGTGTCTCAAATTGATTGATCAAATTCCCCCACACTTAAGCTTTTGTACTCCTGGACAAAACACATAAGAACAAAACTAAAGAAAAACAAGAAACATCATATTATTAAACTAAAAACATAAAAAAACTGATTATACCTAATCTAATCCATTTTCGTAGGAAAACACGATGGCACTTAGCATGTGCCACAAGCCTTTAAACCCCTAGGTGTCCCTAGTGGACGAGTTGTAGTCTCGTGAGGGTTTACCAGGATGATACCCACAAACATGTAATATTTTATTTAATCAATTCAACTAATTTTTTAAATACAAACATTGTATCAAATATAAACCATAATTAATAAGTCAAGTATGCTTAACAAAGAATAGTTGAATCAAATCAATTGAGAATAAAGTATAGCATAATCATGCTTTAATCAGAAATAGGCATGTTCAGATTGAGTAAAATTCTTCACAAGTGACACTCAAATCACACAAGGTGTTTAGGTTAACTGTTTACGCTCAACTCAGTCAAATTATGAAAGTATTTTACCATAGGCTTGCATATACATCAATTCTCCACTACTTAGATCAAATAAATTGCAAAAATCAAGAGGTCTTTCAAAAAGTTGTAATGGAACTTATAAGGTGAAGGAAGGGAACAATATGGATAATAGCAGGTTAAAACCAAAGAGAATAAAAGAGCATTGAGTAGTAACTCAAGTAGAAAGAATAATTTTTTTTTACCTAAAACCATAAAATGCTCATTCTCTTCACACATTCCTTCCTTTTTCTATTTTTTTTTTCTTTCTTTTTTTTTTTTTTTGTTTTTTTGTTTTTTGTTTTTTTGTTTTTTTTTTGTTTTTGTTTTTTTTTTTTTGTGTACCAAGCATTTCGTATCAGCACACCAATTCCTCCACACTTAAATCATTGCAAGCAAAAGAACTTCTCCAATAAGAAAATCAATGCTCTCCCATTCCCTAAGGTAAGGTAAAACATGGTTTTTCACTCAAAGCTTGTAATGAGCTAAGAACAAAGAATAGGCAAATAGGCTCAGAGGGAGTTAATATTGGATAAATGCAAGGTAGGTTTATTTGGCCTAAGCAGCTAAGTCAAGAAAAAATGCCTCTGTCATTTTCATGCAATATACAGACCAATGTAATCTCAAATCGATTCAATGCAAGTTCTAGAAAATAAATTCATAATTAACATCACTCATGAAAGAAAATAACCAAGTGTAAGTATCAAACTTGGAAAAGCCCAAAACTCACATAGGTATGGAACATTCACTCAATTCAACCATGACTTCTTCCTAATATCCACAATCATATACACATGTATATCATGAAAATGATTCAACTATAAACTGTTTTGCATACTTTTATCATCAATTAAGCTCAGATTCAGCACATGCTTGTATCAAAATCAATTGAAAAGATCAAAATTGTGTGTGTGTGTGTGTTTTTATTTTTTTTATTTTTTTATTTTTTTAATATATATACAAGAACAAAGATGATTTAAGATCTATTATGAAATGCAAGTTAAGATGCGTCTCAAGAGCAAAACTACTCCTTACTCTGCCATCATACATCTAAAAAGTTAGTAACAATAAAGATTAGCTTTTTTTTTTTTTAAACTAAACTATGTACATGGTAATGTCAACTATCCCTCCCCCCAACTAATTAAAGACATTGTCCCCAATGTCAAAATAAAGATAGGTAGAGTGTAGAAGGTCTTACCAGAAAACTGCAAATCGGGCCTGAAATAAGAAAAATTACAAAAAACTAAAACCATAAGAGAAAACAAAAATTCACAAAGACAAAGTCAAATCAAGTTTTTGCTTTTTGCTGCTGCTGCCTTGTTCCCAATTCCGTGGAGCCATTACTGGATCACGTTGTGGTACAAATGCATTGAGTTGATCGAGCAATTGTTCAGGAGTTGCAGCAGTTATAAGACTTTGACGTGTCGCTTATGAGATGAACTTTTTTCTACAACATGATCAAGAAAACAAAACAAACTGTCATAAAAACCATTAACATTTAATATACCTATGGGTTTTTGGTGAAAGTTCTGCTGTGATCAGGATGTAATTTGAAAGAGTTCTTCCAATGTTTCAAAACCACCAGGTAGGGCAATAAAGGCATCAGCATTTGCTATCATAATGTTCATGCGTTGGTGCATGCAAAATACCATTACTTCATCCCCTAATGTTTTTCCAATAGGGTTGCTGGTAGATAAAGGACTGGAATGACACCAAGGATTTTGCCACCTCCTAAATGTGCAGCAGTCGCTACACAACCTATTAACCAAAGACTACCTCCTCCGTAAACTAAATGGATTTATCTCTCAGCTAGCACTTGACCAAGATGATTTGCAATATTTACAAACTCTTTATCTTTCCTAGGATTAGATCCACAAAAGACACAAACACTCTTGATCCGACGAACTGAAGTGACTTCCATTTTGTCTTTTTTTTTTTTTTTGTACTCTCACCTTATCAATGATCTGAAGAGAGCAAAGTGCATTATTTAAAGAATCAAAACTCAAATGTAATAATTGCACCTATAAAGGAGGGGTAGAACCATGTGTCAGGTAAGTTTGAAAATAAGCATAGCAATGATAATAGCTATATGACAAGGATAAAAGACTAATCTATATGTGTCAGAAGAAGTTTGAAAATATGCAATACATATTTCAAAAGAATACGGCTACTTTTGATTTGAAATTTTTTTTTTGATTTTTTTTTGATTTTTTTTTAATAAACAAGAAGAAAAACAAAAACAAAAACAAAAATAAAAATAATACTTACAGGAGGTGTGATTGTGGCTCACAAATTCCTCTGGTTTTACGTCCAGTAACGGTTTGAATGCTCTCTATAGGCCAATGGTCGGCTTCCCATCCAATTTTCTTAAAAATTGGCAAACAGGGTCTTTTTGAGTCAGATTCCCAAGACTATAACGCTTATGTTCATCTTGGAATATTGGCCATAAATCGAGAAGTACTCTTTGCACATCTCCACTAGGATGCGTCTCAAGAGTCAATAGAATGTTATCTAAAGACTCCTTACTCATGCCATCCTTAATGAAGTCAATTTTATCAAGTCGATTTATAGACGCCATTCCAATTGATCTGCATTTTGTGTTACAGGTCCACCTTGCACATTTATAGCAGACTTGTAACCTTTTTGCTCTCCTCTTTTTTGCATATGAACTTTTGCCTAGCCCTGGCATATATGAAACAAGAGCATCAGAAAATTCCCCTGTGATTCGGACCTTTGCTTCGATTATCCAGCGTATATCCGCAGGGATGCCTTTGTGCATAAGCATCCTTAACCTCTCAAACCTTGCACAATAAATGTTAGTTAAAGCATTTTGAGGGAGAGAAGGGAATCGCTTGCGGAGGTTGTCAAGCTGATTATCCATTTTGAAAGAAAGAAAGAAGAAAAACAAATTGAGTAAAATTATATACAAATTTCAGTGTTTGTGGGTAACTGAAGGGACCGAAAAAGATTTTCACGGAGTACCGTTATCCGCCATTTAACCGGTGAAAAATCATCTGTCAACGAAAAATAAACAAAATTAAAACAGAAAAAATCAAACTCTGATAGATTTTCTCACTTGGCACCGATTTTCTGTCTCGATTCCTGTGATTGCAAAATAAGTCAAAGTTGAAAGATGAAAGAGTTAGAAAACTTGGGTTGCCTCCCAAGAAGCGCTACTTTTAATGTCCTTAGCCAGCGTGATTGAAGATTTTGCACGAGCGATGGGTCCTCCCCAATAATGATTCAATCTCTGGCAATTGACATTAATCGTGGCTTTTTTTTCGTTTTTTCTTTTTTTTTTTTACAACACAGAGTGATCAATCATGGTAGAGGGCATCCTGCAGTTGAACTTCCTCCACGAGGTTCTCTTGAGCTCCTTCATAAAAATTTTTGAGGCAGTGACCATTAACTTTGAACACTTTGTTGGTGGCGTCACTCTTAATTTCCACTGCACCATGAGGAAAAATGTTAGTGACAACAAACGGACCGTCCCACCTAGACCTTAATTTACCAGGCATCAACTTAAGGCGAGAATTAAACAAGAGAACTTTTTGCCCAACTGAAAACTTCTTAGAAGAATAAACTTATCATGGAAGGCTTTGGTCTTTTCTTTGTAGAGTCGGGAGCTCTCATAGGCATCTAGGCGGATCTCTTCCAATTCCTCGTAATCGCAACTTCCGCTCTATGCCGACTCAGGCCAAATTCATGTTGCATTGCTTCACAACCCAATATGCTTTGTGCTCAATTTCTACTGGCAAGTGGCATGCCTTACCATAGACTATCCGATATGGAGACATCCCGATTGGACTTTTGTAAGCAGTCCGGTAAGCCCAAAGAGCATCCTCAAGCCTCATGCTCCAATCCTTCCGATTAGGTTGGACTGTTTTTTCAAGTATGCGCTTGATCTCTCTATTGAGATCTCGGCTTGACCATTAGTCCTGGGATGGTAAGGTGTAGAAACTTTATGCAACACGCCATATTTCCTCATCAATCCCTCCATGCTCCGGTTACAGAAATGGGTGCCTTGATCACTGATGATAGCTCTCGGGATTCCAAACCTGCAGAAAATCTGTGATCTAACAAAATCCACAACAACTTTGGAATCATCAGTCCGAGTGGCTTTAGCCTCCACTCATTTGATACATAATCAACAGCTAGCAAAATGTAAACATAACCAAAGGAAACAGGAAAAGGTCCCATGAAATCAATACCCCATACGTCAAAGATTTCACAATACAAGAGAGGTTCTGGGGCATCTCATTCCTGCGAGAAATGTTCCCTGTTCTCGACTTAATCGCTCACAAGACTTACGTAACAAATATGCATCATGAAACAAGGTAGGCCAATATAAACCAGAGTCTAAAACTTTCCTAATTTGTATGTTGAGGCCCAAAATGTCCACCACATGCAAATGCATGACAAAAGCTAAGAACAGAATGAAACTCTTGATTAGGCACACATCGCCTAATAATTTGGTCACTACAAAATCGCCACAGATATGGATCATCCCACACATAATATTTTGATTCACTCTTAAGTTTATAAATTTGTGCACGAGTGAAATGTGAGGAAAAACTGTAGCAACCAAGAAATTCACCATATCAAGAAACCAAGGGAAGATGTTCTTACCTTTGCGTACCGCATAAACCGCTCATCTCGGGAAGGAGTCCCGCATACGGGAAGGGATCGAAGCCCTTTCAATGCGGCTCAAATGATCTCGCCACTAGGTTCTCTACTCCACTCTTGTCACGGATCTCTATGTGAAACTCTTGGAGCGGTAGCATCCATCTTATTAGTCGGGGCTTTGCATGGCTTCTTCAAAAGGAACTTCGTGAGCTGCATGATCGATAAACACAACAACCTTAGAACCAAGCAAATATGATCTAAACTTATCCAAAGCAAAAACAATGGCTAAAAAGTTCTTTTTCGGTTGTGGTATAGTTGGCCTCGAGCAAAGATCTAGAGTTACGGAAGCATAGTATATCACATGAGAAGCTTTCCCCACTTTCTGTGCCAAGACGGCTCCTACTGCATAGTTAGAAGCATCACACATTAACTCAAATGGCAATATCCAGTCAGGTGGCTGGATGATAGGGGTACTAGTCAAGGCCTGCTTCAAGTGGTTGAAAGTTGCCTTGCACTTGTCATCAAAATTGAACTCCACATCTTTCTGCAGGAACTGGGAAAGTGGAAGAGCAATCTTCTTTGAAGTCGGCAATGAAGCGCCTGTAGAAACCTGCATGACCAAGAAAAGAACGCACTTCCCGCACGCATGTGGGGTAAGATAGACAAGTAATTACATCAATCTTGGCAGGATCTACCTCAATGCCCTTACTGGATACTACATGGCCTAAAACTATACCCTGTTCTACCATAAAATGGCATTTCTCAAAATTTAGCACAAGGTTAGTCTCAATGCATCTTTGCAGTACTCTAGATATGCTAGCTAAACATGAATCAAAAGAAGAACCATAGACAGTGAAGTCATCCATAAATACCTCCATGCACTCCACTAAGAAATCAGAAAATATGCTCACCATGCACCGCTGGAAGGTACTAAGGGCATTGCAGAGGCCGAAGGGCATCCGTCTGTAAGCAAAGGTGCCGAAGGGACAAGTAAATGTGGTCTTCTCCTGATCCTCCGGTGCAATGTGGATTTGGAAGTATCCAGTGTAGCCATCTAAAAAGCAGTAATGGGACTTACCAGCCAACCGTTCCAGCATCTGATCAATGAACGGAAGGGGGTAATGATCTTTCCGAGTGGCTTGGTTGAGACGTCTGTAGTCAATGCAGACTCTCCAGCTATTCTGTACTCGGGTTGGAATGAGCTCATTCTTCTGGTTGGCCACGACAGTCACCCCGGATTTCTTTGGAACTACTTGCACCGGGCTCACCCACTTGCTGTCATAAATGGGATAGATAATGCCAGCCTGCAGTAGCTTGGTCACTTCTTTTTTCACCACATCTAGAATAAGAGGATTCAGTCTCCTCTGGGGTTGTCTCACTGGTTTAGTTTCCTCCTCAAGTAATATCCTGTGCATGCATGTGGAGGGGTTAATACCAGAAATGTCTGCAAGTGTCCAACCAATTGCCCTTTTGTGTTGCTTCAAGACTTCCAATAATCTGGTTTCTTGCTCAGGTTGGAGGTGTTTGGCCATTATCACCGGGAGCTTCTCATCCTCTTCCAAGAATGCATACTTCAAATGCTCGGGCAAGGGCTTAAGTTCAATGGAGGGTGATTGCTGGACTGACGGTACTAGTTTTGGAACCGAAATTAAATCTGCTAAATTCTCAGCAGTTGCACCTGTACCTGCAAGCTGTGCACAATCTTGCAAAACAACATCATCATATCCTATGGAATCAAAAGAATCACACTTAGCAGCAGGATGAATGATAACATCATTAATAACAACATCATTGCCATTAATAACAGAAACAGAATCATCAATGTCAGCAGAATTAACAACAGCACATGATAAGTATGTAGAAATCTCAGCACAGGCTGCACACATTGCAGTAGGTTTACAACCAAAAAGTCCGAAGCAAGCAGAACAAGTATCACAAGCTATGCTATCAGTGTATCCTACAATTTCAGGAAACTCTGCCAACATATCAGCATGCATATCTCTCAACCAGTAAATCAATGACATCAAAATGAAAAACATAATGATCCTCTAAAGGGTATTTCATGGCATCAAAAATGTTAAACTGAATGATATCATCACCAAATTCCATGGAAAGGGTACCAGCATGCACATCAATCTTAGTTTTAGCAGTTTTCAAAAATGGCCTACCTAAGATCAATGGGGGTGGGGAAGAGGCAGATTCATCTTCCATATTCAACACATAAAAATCAGCTGGGAATATTAAATTATTTACCCGAACCAGAACGTCTTCCAACACTCCTGCAGGTTGAGCAGTGCTTCGGTTTGCTAACTGAATGACAATGCCGGTGGATTTTAGCTCTCCCATATGCAATGAAGTGTAAACTGACTTTGGCATTACATTGATGGAGGCTCCCAAGTCTAGCAAGGCATGAGTGAACTGTTGGTGCCCTATGGTGCAAGGGATGGTAAAAGTGCCTGGATCCTTGCATTTGGGAGGCAGGTTGGGCTGAATCAAAGCAGAGACATTTCTCCCCATACTCACTTTTTCAGTGCCCTTTAGCTTCCTCTTATGGGTGCACATCTCTTTCAAGAACTTGGCATACTTGGGGATTTGTTTAATTGCCTCCAAGAGAGGTATATTCACCTCAACCTTCTGAAAAGTCTCCATAATTTCCTTATCCAAGTCAGTCTCAATTATATGCCTCGGCTGTATCATTCGATTGGGAAAAGGAAGAGGAATGTTGGAAGCTGACTTTTTTTGGATGTTCACTTTTCTCATTGCATCGAATTTTCACATCAGCTGATTTGATCCGATTTTACGCTTAGTTGTTGTAGGATCATTTCTTCTTGAATCTGCTCTGACATCTGAATTAGGCGCGAGAACTTGAAGTTCTTTGTAGAATATTGTTTCTCCGGGTCAAGGGTAGAATGCGGAATTATCTGTGCCTTTGGTCCATTGATTTGCTTACCCTTTGCGTAAAGCTATAGCACTAACATTGCCTCTAGGGTTTGGAGTGGTTTGAGAGGGTAATTGGCCAGAACCCTGTGACTTTAATTCATGAATTGATGTGGCAAGTTGACCAATTTGAGTCTCCAAGTTCTAAATGGTGGTTTCAGTTCTCTGTTGAAACTGGATGTTATTGGTGGCCAACTGTTTCACCAAATCCTCCAATGAGGGCTCAGATTTTGTGGCTACAGGACCTTCTTCTTTGGAATGGTGGTCTACTTGGTCCAAAGATGTGGTCGAAATCGATTTGTCCTTGCTTGCTGTTTGGAATGGTGGTCTATCTTGGTTTGGTGGTCACGATTTGATGCATTCCCATATCTCAGATTGGGATGGTCCCTCCAGCCCGAGGGTTGTAAGTGTTGGAGAATGGATTATATTTCGTTGTTCTTTGTTGATGGAATTGTGGCTTCCCAGAAATATACCAGTGCGACCACAGATTGGTCTTGAAACTCGTAATCATCTTGCAATGTGGGGCACGCATCTCGTGGGATGAGAGGAACTAGAACATATGCTACAAACTCTTGCAGGGGTTTGCACACGTGGTTCGTGTTGTCCTATTGCCATCCGTCTAACCAAAGAAGTGAGCTCATCCAATCTATGTTCCACCCTTTGTTGATCGGCATGTGAAGAGGTATTAACTTCATTGACTACTCGTTGCGGCACCCATTCGAAAGTACCAAATTGCCGAGAATTTGCCGCCATGTTTGCAATTAAGTTTACGCGGCAATTTGAGTTTTATCTACCAATGCTCCACCACTTGCAAAGATCAATCATACTCCTTTCCATTGGCATCAATCCTTCATAGAAGTATTGGATCAGCATTGATCACTAATTTGATGGTGTGGGCGGCTTGAGCACAATTTCTTGAATCTCTCCCAATACTCATGGAGAGTTTCACCACCGATTTGCCTTATGCCACAAATATCTTTCCTTATTGCAGCTTCTTGATGCAGAAAGAACTTCTCCGTAAATAATCTTTTCATGTCATTCCAAGAAGTGATGGCGGCGGGTTGTAAGTAATACAACCAATCCTTAGCAAAGACCATCCAAAGAGAAAGGAAAGGCCCTTAGCTTGATGTGATCTTCACTATTCCATGAGGTTTCATGGTGGAGCAGACAACATGGAACTCCTTCAAATGCTTATGTGGATCTTCACCGCAAGACCATGAAACTTGGGCGACAAGTGTATCAATCCGCATTTCAACTCAAAATCAACATTAAGTTCGAGGATATTGAATGCACAAAGGTTGATAATTCACATCAGGTGCAACCAATTCCTTAAGGGTTCTATTGTTATAGTCAGCCATAGTAAAATCAACAGACTCAGTATCAGACACTGAAGTACTAACAGAAGCAGACTCAACAAGATTAAAAGAGTCAACAAGATTAGGTGCAATGTCAAGTTCAAGTCCAATTCCAGAAGTAATTCTATTAGCTCTATGAATGCTACTACCAGTCCTATGAATTCTATGAAGTGTATGAAATGTTCTATCAATTTCAGGATCAAATGAATGCAAGGTACCAGGATCAGATCTAGTCATACAGCATGCAGTTCATAAGAAGGTATTAGAAAAGCAATAACAACTAAAACACTAAAAATTCCTAAAACAAATACTCCAAAAAATTAAACAAAAATAAAAAACAGTATCAAATGAATTTTAAAAATTATGGAACCACCACAGGATAAAATCTACACACAAATGCTATCCAACAAAATCTTAAAAAATTGAAAAAGTGGTCTAAACGATGGAATTTGGCAAACATAAGGGTGACCTCACTGTAAACAGTGAGCCTTTCTCAGAATACTATTTTCCATTTGTGTACCAAAATTCAGATCAATCAGAGATGCCCGAACCGAAATTCTTGACACAATGCCCTTTATCCAATTTCAGCCGAATCCCACTTGAAAAAGCTTAAAAAACAAAACAAACACATTTGTTAGAGTTAGATGGGATCTTGAAATGATCAAATAGTTGCCTTGGATCCCCGGCAACGGCGCCAAATTTGACAAGAGGTTGTCGAGACCTATCAAATAAAATAACCGGTTCACAAACTAATTTGTAGTATAGAGAATGAACCGAATCGTCTCTCAAGGATCCAAAAACAAAGATTTAATCATATCAAGATAATTAGAAAATGGGGGGTTTTGTTGTTGATTAACAAAATTAATAAAAGTAGGAGATTTAAAGTTGTAAACAAATCTAAAGAAACAACCAATCCAAGGAAATTTACCGATCTTGAGTTTAACTCATCATTGATCACAAGGAATTCACTTAATTGCTAACCAAGTTCTTGGCCTTAGATCACATCAAGAAGCCTTAACATGATCCAAGAATTCTCTACTAGATAAGCATCTAGGATTTGATTAACCAAGGTTAGATAAAGTAAGCACCAGCCAACATAGATTAACTTAAGATCTAGAATTTAACCAAGTTAAACAATCTATCAAAAAGCTTTGATATATTGTTTAATCTTTGTGATCCTCTTTGAATACATGATAATAAAGCTACTACCACATCAACATCTAAATCAAATTAAGCAATTTAATCTAGATAAAAATCAAAAGAGGAAGAAGAGAAACTTGAATAACAATTAAGCAATATGAACAAGCAAAACAAGATCTCCAAATTAAACAACAAGATGGCTAATCCCTTGGATTGATTATGAGAGCCTAGCCTTCCATGGATGGGAAGGAAGAACTCAGAATTTAAAGAACAAAAACGAAATTGCAAAGAGAATGGAGAAGAAGAGAAAGAAAACTCTCACAAATACTTAAACTTTCTTGAAACTTACTTCCAAATTGAATGCTTCTAATACAAAGAGGTTGGGTCTATTTATACTAATCCTAGAAGCCAATTTGTACATGTACATAATCTGAATACAAGCTATAAGAATATGAAAATTGTCAAAAATGGAAGCTTGATGCATGGTTGGTGGGTTGGCGCATGGTAGGTGGGTTGGTGTATGGTTGGTGGCTTTTAGTCAACAACTCTTATCTGACTTCTGGCTTCAAATTCATCACCTAGACGGAGCATTTTGGCTTGGATGTCTCATCAAAGTTGTAGCCAGTTGTCTCCTTGAAAATCTCCAATTTGAATCATGTCATTTGGACTTTTAGAACTCCAGAAATGCCAAAAACACTGCACCTACCTCAAGTTAGGTTGGAAGAACGTGTTTCCGAATTCAGACCAAATTGTAGCTTCATTATCATGCCTAAAACAACATCTATTGACAAAATGGTCTTCAGTGAAGTTGGATATATGAGTCTTATCTTTCAAATGACCAAGTTTCAGCCCAAGAGGAGGTCTATAACCCACTATATAGTCCAATATGTACATACTGCCCAGATGGTTCCGTGACAGCAAACTCACTCTGTATTGCAAGGCTATTTTGGGCCCTTAGAAGTCCGATCCAGCTCTTGAGTTCTTCATGAAACTTGTAGATCCTTGTCTTAGCTTTCCAAAGACACCAAGATCACCTCAATTGGATCACCGAGTCCCAAGTTATGGCCTAACCAAGGAAGAAAGGTCAAAATGCATCAAAATCCGAAAATTATCCAACATTTACATTAAAACCCAATGAAGCCCAACAACATTAAACTCATCTAAAATACTAATATTGGGCACAATAAACATCTAATGAAGCCTAATACAAAGCTAATATAAGTGTCTCAAATTGATTGATCACACATCAACATCTAAATCAAATTATGCAATTCAATATAGATAAAAATCAAAAGAGGAAGAAGAGAAACTTGAATAACAATTAAGCAATATGAACAAGCGAAACAAGATCTCCAAATTAAACATCAAGATGGCTAATCCCTTGGATTGATTATAAGAGCCTAGCCTTCCATGGATGGGAAGGAAGAACTCAGAAATTAAAGAACAAAAACGAAATTGCAAAGAGAATGGATAAGAAGAGAAAGAAAACTCTCACAAATACTCAAACTTTCTTGAAACTTACTTAAAATTGAATTATGATTAATACAAAGAGATTGGTTCTATTTATACTAATCCTAGAAGCCAATTTGTACATGTACATAATCTGAATACAAGCTATAAAAATATGAAAATTGTCAAATATGGAAGCTTGATGCATGGTTGGTGGGTTGGTGCATGGTAGGTGGGTTGGTGTATGGTTGGTGGCTTTTAGTCAACAACCCTTATCTGACTTCTGGCTTCATGTTCATCACCTAGATGGTGTATTTTGGCTTGGAAGTCTCATGAAAGTTGTATCCAGTTGTCTCCTTGAAATTTTGCAATTTGAATCATAGCATTTGGACTTTTAGAACTCCAGAAATGTCAAAAACATTGCACCTACTTCAAGTTAGGTTGGAAGAACGTGTTTCCAAATTCAAACCAAATTGTAGCTTCATAAGCATGCCTAAAACGACATCTATTGACTAAATGGTCTTCAGTGAAGTTGGAGATATGGGTCTTATCTTTCCAATGGCCAAGTTTTAGCCTAAGAGGAGGCCTATAACCCACTATATAGTCCAATATGTGCATACTGCCCAGATGGTTCCGTGACAGCAAACTTACTCTGCATTGCAAGGCTATTTGGGACCCTTAGAAGTCTGATCCAGCTCTTGAGTTCTTCATGAAACTTGTAGAGAATTGTCTTAGCTTTCCAAAGACATCAAGATCACCTCAAATGGATCACCGAGTCCCAAGTTATATCCTAACCAAGGAGGAAAGGTCAAAATGCATCAAAGCCAAGAATTATTCATAATTTGCATTAAAGCCCAATGAAGCCCAACAACATTAAACTCATCTAAAATACTAATATTGGGCACAATAAACATCTAATTAAGCCTAATACAAAGCTAACATAAGTGTCTCAAATTGATTGATTAAATTCCCCCATACTTAAGCTTTTGCACTCCTGGGCAAAACACATAAGAACAAAACTAAAGAAAAAACAAGAAACATTTTATTATTAAACTAAAAACATAAAAACTGATTATACCTAATCTAATCCACTTTTGTAGGAAAACACGATGGCACTTAGCATGTGCCACAAGCCTTTAAACCCCTAGGTGTCCATAGTGGACGAGTTATAGTCTCGTGAGGGTTTACCAGGATGATACCCACAAACATGTAATACTTGTAATCAATTCAACTAAATTTTAAATACAAGCATTGTATCAAATTTAATCCATAATTAATAAGTCAAGTATGCTTAACATAGAATAGTTGAATCAAACCAATTGAGAATAAAGTATAGCATAGTCATACTTTAATCAGAAATAGGCATGCTCAAATTGAGTAAAATTCCTCACAAGTGACACTCAAATCACACAAGGTGATTAGGTTAATTATTTACGCTCAACTCAGTCAAACTATGAAAGTATTTTACCATAGGCTTGCATATACATTAATTCTCTACTACTTAGATCAAATAAATTGCAAAAATCAAGAGGTCTTTCAAAAAGGTTGTAATGGAACTTATAAGATGAAGGAAGGGAACAATATGGATAATAGCAGGTTAAAACCAAAGAGAATAAAGGAGCATTGAGGAGTAACTCAAGTTGAAAGCATAAAATTTTTACCCATAACCATAAAATGCTCATTCTCTTCACACATTCCTTCCTTTTTCTATTCTTTTTTTCTCTTTTTTTTTGTTTTTTTGTTTTTATACCAAGCATTTCGTATCAGCACACCAATTCTCCCACACTTAAATCATTGCAAGCAAAAGAACTCCTCCAATAAGAAAATCAATGATCTCCCATTCCCTAAGGTAAGGTAAAACATGGTTTTTCAATCAAAGCTTGTAATGAGCTAACAACAGAGAATGGGCAAATAGGCTCAGAGGGGGTTAACAATGGGATAAATGTAAGGTAGGTTTATTTGGTTAACAATGGGAAAAATGCCTTTGTCATTTTCATGCAACATACAGACCAATGTAATCTCAAATCGATTCAATGCAAGTTCTAGAAAATAAATTCATAATTGACATCACTCATGAAAGAAAATAAACCAAGTGTAAGTATCAAACTTGGAAAAGCCCAAAACTCACAAAGGTATGGAACATTCACTCAATTCAACCATGCTTTCTTCCTAATATCCACAGTCATATACACATGTATATTATGAAAATGATTCAACTATAAACTGTTTTGCATACTTTTATTATCAATTAAGCTTAGATTCAGCACATGCTTGCATCAAAATTAATTGAAAAGATCAAAATGAAATTTTTTTTATTTTTATTTTTTAATTTTTTTTAATATGCAAGAACAAAATAATTTAAGACATACTATGAAATGCAAGTTAAGATGCGTCTCAAGAGCAAAACTACTCCTTACTCTATCATCATACATCTAATAAGCTAGTAACAATAAAGATTAGCTGGTTAGTTTTTTTTTCCTAAACTATGTACATGGTATTGTCAACTATACCTCCCCCCAACTAATTTAAGACATTGTCCCCAATGTCAAAATAAAGATAGGTAGAGTGTAGAGGGTCTTACCAGAAAACTGCAAACCAGGCCTGAAATAAAAAAAAATTACAAAAAACTAAAACCAGAACAGAAAACAAAAATTCACAAAGACAAAGTCAAATCAAGTTTTTGCTTTTTGCTGCTGCTGCTGCCTTGTTCCCAATTCAGTGGAGCCATTGCTGGATCACGTTGTGGTATAAATTCGTTTAGTTGATCGGGCAATTGTTCAGGAGTTGAAGCAGTTACAAGACTTTGATGTGTCGCTTGTGAGATGAACCTTTTTTCTACAGCATGATCAAGAAAACAAAACAAATTGTCATAAAAACCATTAACATTTAATATACCTATGAGTTTTTGGTGAAAGTTCTGTTGTGACCAGGATGTAATTTAGAAGAGCTCTTCCAAAGTTCCAAAACCACCAGGTAGGGCAATAAAGGCATCAGCATTTGCTATCATAATGGTCATGCGTTGGTGCATGTAAAATACCATTACTTCATCCCCTAATGTTTTTCCAATGGGGTTGCTGGTAGATAAAGGACTGGAATGACACCAAGGATTTTGCCACCTCCTAAATGTGCAGCAGTCGCTACACAACCTATTAACCAAAGACTACCTCCTCCGTAAACTAAATGGATTTATCTCTCAGCTAGCACTTGACCAAGATAGTTTGCAATATTTACAAACTCTTTATCATTCCCAGGATTAGATCCACAAAAGACACAAACACTCTTGATCTGACGAACTGAAGTGACTTCCATTTTCTTTCTCTTTGTTTTTTTTTTTTGTACTCTCACCTTATCAATGATCTGAAGAGAGCAAAGTGCATTATTTAAAGAATCAAAACTCAAATGTAATAATTACACCTATAAAGGAGGGGTAGATCTGCGTGTCAGATAAGTTTGAAAAATAAGCACAGCAATGATAATAGCTATATGACAAGGATAAAAGACTAATCTATATGTGTCAGAAAAACTTTAAAAATAAGCAACGCATATTTCAAAAAAATACGGCTAAATTTTTTTTTTTTTGAATTTGTTTGAATTTTTTTTAATAAACAAGAAGAAAAAGGAAAAATAAAAAAAATAAAAAATAATACTTACAGGAAGTGTGATTGTGGCTCACATTTTTCTCTGGTTTTACGTCCAGTAACAGCTTGAAACTCTCTATGGGCCGATGGTCGGCTTCCCATCCAATTTTCTTAAAAATTGGCAAACATGGTCTTTTTGAGTCAGATTCCCGAGACTATATCGCTCATGTTCATCTTGGAATATTGGCCATAAATCGAGAAGTACTCTCTGCACATCTCCACTAGGATAAGCCTCAAGAGTCAATAGAATGTTATCTAAAGACTCCTTACTCATGCCATCCTTTATGAAGTTAATCTTATTATCTTGGTTTATAGACGTCATTTCAATTGATTTGCATTTTGTGTTACAGGTCCATCTTGCACATTTATAGCAGACCTGTAACCTTTTTGCTCTTCTCTTCTTTGCATATGAACTTTTGCCTAGCCCTAGCATATAGGAAATAAGAGCGTCAGAAAATTCACCTCTGAGTCGGACCTTTGCTTCGATTAACCAGCGTATATCCGTAGGGATGCCTTTGTGCATAAGCATCCTTAATCTCTCAAACCTTGCACAATAAATGTTAGTTAAAGCATTTTGAGGGAGAGAGGGGAATTGTTTGCGAAGGTTAACAAGCTGATTATCCATTTCAAAATAAAGAAAGAAGAAGGGAAAAAAATTAGTAAAATTTTAACCGGTGAAAAATCATCTGTCAATGAAAAACAAACAAAATTAAGATAGAAAAATCAAACTCTGATGGATTTTCTTGCTCGGCATCGATTTTCTGTCTTGATTCTGTGAATGCAAATAAGTTAAAGTTTGAAAAAATGAAAAAGTTAGAAAAATTGGGTTGCCTCCCAAGAAGCGCTACTTTTAATGTCTTAAGCCAGCGTGATTGAAGATTTTGCACGATCCATGGGTCCTCGCCAATAATGATTCAATTTCTGGCCATTGACCTTAAACGTGGCTTTTTTTTTTTAACAAAGATTTATATAGAAAACAGAAAATAAAAAAAGCAGACAAAACAAAAAATAAAAATAGAAACAGAAAAAAAAGTAATAAAAGACAAACATCGATGCAGACAAAGAAAATGTATGAAATAGAAGCAGACCACACAAACAAGAGAAACAATGAAGAATGAAAAGAGTAAATTGTAACAGTCAAATAAAAACAGAAACAATATTAAAAACAATAGCAAAACAGTAAAAACAAAAAGAAAACAACAACTAGAAAAATGAAATAAAAGTGTAGAAAGAAAACTCCCTATGGATAGCAGAAGAATTAAAGTTCCAGCAGCCACACCATAGCCAGTGTAATGGATCACCACATCCAAAATCAAAGTGTTCAGTATCTTCCAGGGTTGCTTTACTTGTTTAGCTCCATCTTCAAGTAAAATCCTACGCATGCAAATGGAAGGGCTAATGCTTGAAATGTCTACAAGTGTGCATGCTCTCAGATTCTCCCTCAAAATGGGTAGCAACCTCTCCTCCTCATCAGTAAGGAGGTTTTTAGCCACAATGAACTCCAATTTTGGTGGCTTCACTACTTTGCAGATTGAGTTGCTGCATAATCTGCTGAAAAAGATTCATCATATCTCAAAAAGGCAGCAATCTCAACACATGCATTACACAATATATCACCATCACAACAAACAGAATCATCAAAATCAGTAAAACCAACAAATTCAGCACGCAAATCATCAACTGGTTTATGCACATCAATGGTCTCATGTTCTGCAGAATCAGATATCTGCATCTGTTGCTTGCTCAACTGACTCAATGAAGATGCTAGTTGACTAACTTTGGTCTCCAAGTTCTGTACTACAACTTCTGTTCGCTGCTGGAATTGGATGTTGTTTTGAGCCAATTGTTTCACCAAATCCTCTAATGTAGGCTCAGATTCCATGCCTATTGGGGCTTGCTGCTGCAAAGGCTGCTGGTATAAACTGATTGGTTCAACATAAGGTTCGAACCAGGGATGTCCTCCCCAATCATGGTTATATGTGGTAGAATAAGAATCATATTCAGGCTGTTGGTATTGTGGTTCACTAAGAAATACACATGTTGCATCAACAGAATGGTCATGAAATACAGAATCATCATCTTGCAATGTGGGACAAGTATATGTGGGATGAAAAGAACTACAACATATACTACAAAATCCTACAGGTTCTTGCACATGTGACTGATGCTGTTCCACTGCTAACTGCCTCACCAGGTAAGCCAGCTCATCAAGTTTATACTCCATCAGATTAGTGATCAAACACAAAATCACAAAAACAAGTCTAAAAATATACACAAAAAAATTACAGAAAACATATCTAAAGATTTATAAAAATTATAAGACCACCACAATGTGAAATCTACACAAAAATACTATCCAATAGAAAAATAAAAAATCTTAAAAAATTGAAAAAATGGTCTAAACGATGGAATTTGGCTAATCTAAGAGTGACCTCACTATAAATAGTGAGTCTTTCTCAAAATAATGTTTTCCATTAGTGTGCCAAAACTCAAATCAATCAGAGATACAACCAAAATTCTTGACACGATACTCTTTACCCAATTTCAGCCGAATTGCACTTGTAAAAAAACTTCAAAAACAAAACAAACACAATTGTTAGAGTTAGATGGGGTCTTGAAATAATCAAATAGTTACCTTGGATCCCCGGCAACGACGCCAAATTTGACAAGAGGTTGTCGAGACCCGTCAAATAATAAAAATTACCGATTCACAAACTAATTTGTAGTATAGAGAATGAACCGAATCGTCTCTCAAGGATCCAAAAAGAACAAAGATTTAATCAGATCAAGATAATTAAAATGGGGGGTTTTGTTGTTGATTAACAATATTGATAAAAATACAAGACTTAAAGTTGAAAACAAATCTAAAGAAACAACCAATCCAAGGAAATTTACCGATCTTGAGTTTAATCCATCATTGATCACAAGGAATTCACTTAATCGCTAACCATGTTCTTGGCCTTAGATCACATCAAGACGCCTCAACATGATCCAAGAATCCTCTACTAGATAAGCATCTAGGATTTAATTAACCAAGGTTAGATAAAGTAAGCACCATCCAAACATAGATTAACTTAAGATCCAGAATTTAACCAAGCTAAACAATCCATCAAAAAGCTTTAATAAACTGTTTATTCTTTGTGATCCTCTTTGAACACATGATAATAAAGCTATTACCACATCAACATCTAAATCAAATTAAGCAATTCAATCTAGATAAAAATCAAAAGAGGAAGAAGAGAAACTTGAATAACAATTAAGCAATATGACCAAGCGAAACAAGATCTCCAAATTAAACATCAAGATGGCTAATCCCTTGGATTGATTATAAGAGCCTAGCCTTCCATGGATGGGAAGGAAGAACTCAGAAATTAAAGAACAAAAACGAAATTGCAAAGAGAATGGAGAAGAAGAGAAAGAAAACTCTCACAAATACTCAAACTTTCTTGAAACTTACTTAAAATTGAATTATGATTAATACAAAGAGATTGGCTCTATTTATACTAATCTTAGAAGCCAATTTGTACATGTACATAATCTGAATACAAGCTATAAAAATATGAAATTTGTCAAATATGGAAGCTTGATACATGGTTGGTGGGTTGGTGCATGGTAGGTGGGTTGGTGTATGGTTGGTGGCTTTTAGTCAACAACCCTTATCTGAATTCTGGCTACATGTTCATCACCTAGATGGTGTATTTTGGCTTGGAAGTCTTCATGAAAGTTGTAGCCAGTTGTCTCCTTGAAAGTTTGCAATTTGAATCATGCCATTTGGACTTTTAGAACTCCAGAAATGCCAAAAACACTACACCTACCTCAAGTTAGGTTGGAAGAACGTGTTTCCAAATTCAAACCAACTTGTAGCATCATAAGCATGCCTAAAACGACATATATTGACTAAATGGTCTTCAGTGAAGTTGGAGATATGGGTCTTATCTTTCCAATGGCCAAGTTTTAGCCCAAGAGAAGGCCTATAGCCCACTATATAGTCCAATATGTACATACTGCCAGATGGTTCCTTGACAGCAAACTCACTCTGCATTGCAAGGCTATTTTGGACCCTTAGAAGTCCGATCCAGCTCTTAAGTTCTTTACGAAACTTGTAGATCATTGTCTTAGCTTTCCAAAGACACCAAGATCACCTCAAATGGATCACCGAGTCCCAAGTTATGTCCTAATCAAGGAGGAAAGGTCAAAATGCATCAAAATTCAAGAATTATTCATAATTTGCATTAAAGCCCAATGAAGCCCAACAACATTAAACTCATCTAAAATACTAATATTGGGCACAATAAACATCTAATAAAGCCTAATACAAAGCTAACATAAGTGTCTCAAATTGATTGATCAATCATGCAGCTCTTAAGTTTCTTTTGAAGAAGCCAGAGGCAAAGCCTCGACTAATAAGGTGGATGCTACCGCTCCAAGAGTTTTATATAGAGATCCGTGACAAGAGTGGAGCAGAAAATCTAGTGGCATATCACTTGAGCCGCATTGAAAGGGCTTCAGATCCCTTCCTTGTACAGGACTCCTTCCCAGATAAGCAGCTTTTGCAGCTACAAGGTAAGAACACCTCCCCTTGGTTTGCAGATATGGTTAATTTTTTGGTTGCTAGTGTTCTTCCTGCATATTTTACTAGAGCTCAATCTGATAAATTGAAAAGTGAGTCTAAGTACTATGTATGAGATGATCCTTATCTGTAGAAGTTTTGTAGTGACCAGATTATTAGAAGATGTGTCTCTGATCATGAGTTTCATTCTATTCTTAGCTTTTGTCATACATTTGCATGTGGTGGGCACTTTGGCTCCCAACGTATAGCTAGGAAGGTTTTGGACTCTGGATTGTATTGGCCTACCCTATTTCATGATGCATATCTGTTTTGTAAGTCTTGTGAACAGTGCCAGAGAACAGGGACAATTTCACACAGGAATGAGATGCCTCAGCAGCCTATGCTGTCTTGTGAGATCTTTGATGTTTGGGGTATTGATTTCATAGGCCTTTTCCCTGTTTCCTTTGGTTTTATTTATATTTTGTTGGCTGTTGATTATGTATCTAAATGGGTGGAGGCAAAAGCCACTCGGACTGATGATTCCAAAGTTGTTGTGGACTTTGTTAGATCACAGATTTTCTACAGGTTTGGAATCCCGAGGGCCATTATCAGTGATCAGGGTTCACACTTTTGTAACCGGAGAATAGAGGCTTTGATGAGAAAGTACAGTGTCTTGCACAAGGTTTCTACACCTTATCACCCCCAGACAAACGGGCAAGCCGAGGTCTCAAACCGAGAGATCAAGCACATATTTGAGAAGACAGTTCAACCTAATAGGAAGGACTGGAGCCTGAGACTTGAGGATGCTCTGTGGGCTTACCGAACTGCCTACAAGACACCGATAGGGATGTCCCCATACCGGATTGTCTTTGGGAAGGCGTGCCACCTTCCGGTGGAAATTGAGCATAAATCCTATTGGGCGGTGAAACAATGTAACCTTGACTTGAGTCAATCCGGATCTCAAAGGAAGCTCCAACTTTAGGAACTTGAGGAGCTTCGATTAGAGGCATATGAGAACTCCCGGATCTACAAGGAGAAGACTAAACTCCTTCATGATAAGATGTTGGTGCGAAAAGAGTTCACCATTGGTCAAAAAGTCCTTCTCTACAACTCTCGCCTCAAACTTATGCCCGGTAAGCTTCGTTCTAGGTGACTTGGTCCCTTCATTGTTATTAATGTTTTTCCTCATGGTGCAGTAGAAATTAAGAGTGAAGCCACCAACAAAGTGTTCAAAGTTAATGGTCATCGCCTCAAAAATTTTTATGAAGGAGCTCAAGAGAACCTCGTGGAAGAAGTTCAACTGCAGGATGCCCTCTACCATGATTGATCACTGCTGTGTTGAAAAAAAAAAAAACCTCAAGCCACGATTAATGTCAATTGCCAGAGATTGAATCATTATTGGGGAGGACCCATCGCTCGTGCAAAATCTTCAATCACGCTGGCTGAGGACATTAAAAGTAGCGCTTCTTAGGAGGCAACCCAAGTTTTCTAACTCTTTCATCTTTCAACTTTGACTTTTTTTGCAATCACAGGAATCGAGACAGAAAATCGGTGCCAAGCGAGAAAATCTATCAGAGTTTGATTTTTCTGTCTTAATTTTGTTTATTTTTCGTTGACAGATGATTTTTTACCAGTTAAATGGCGGATAACGGTACTCCGTGAAAATCTTTTTCGGTTCCTTCAGTTACCCACAAACACTGAAATTTGTATATAATTTTACTCAATTTGTTTTTCTTCTTTCTTTCTTTCAAAATGGATAATCAGCTTGTCAACCTCCGCAAGCGATTCCCTTCTCTCCCTCAAAATGCTTTAACTAACATTTATTGTGCAAGGTTTGAGAGGTTAAGGATGCTTATGCACAAAGGCATCCCTGCGGATATACGCTGGATAATCGAAGCAAAGGTCCGAATCATAGGGGAATTTTCTGATGCTCTTGTTTCATATATGTCAGGGCTAGGCAAAAGTTCATATGCAAAAAAGAGAAGAGCAAAAAGGTTACGAGTCTGCTATAAATGTGCAAGATGGACCTGTAATACAAAATGCAGATCAATTGGAATGGCGTCTATAAATCTACTTGATAAAATTGACTTCATTAAGGATGGCATAAGTAAGGAGTCTTTAGATAACATTCTATTGACTCTTGAGACGCATCCTAGTGGAGATGTGCAGAGAGTACTTCTCGATTTATGGCCAATATTCAAAGATGAACATAAGCGTTATAGTCTTGGGAATCTGACTAAAAAAGACCCTGTTTGCCAATTTTTAAGAAAATTGGATGGGAAGCCGTCCATCGGCCCATAAAGAGCATTCAAGCCGTTACTGGACGTAAAACCAGAGGAAAATGTGAGCCATAATCACACCTCCTGTAAGTATTATTTTTTCTTTTTTCTTTTTCTTCTTGTTTATTAACAAAAAAAAATTTCAAAAAAAATATTTTAGCCGTATTTTTTTTAAATATGCATTGCGTATTTTCAAACTTCTTCTGACACATATAGATTAGTCTTTTATCCTTGTCATATAGCTATTATTATTGCTTTGCTTCTTTTCAAACTTGCTTGACACACGGATCTACTCCTCCTTTATAGGTGTAATTATTATATTCGAGTTTTGATCCTTTAAATAATGCAGTTTGCTCTCTTCAGATCATTGATAAGGTGAGAGTACAAAAAAAAAATGGAACTCACTTCAGTTCGTCGGATCAAGAGTGTTTGTGTCTTTTGTGGATCTAATCCTGGGAAAGATAAAGAGTTTGTAAATATTGCACACCATCTTGGTCGAGTTCTAGCTGAGAGAGAAATCCATTTAGTTTATGGAGGAGGTAGTCTTGGGTTAATGGGTTGTGTAGCAACTGCTACACATTTAGGAGGTGGCAAAGTCCTTGGTGTCATTCCCAGTCCTTTATCTATCAACAAGCCCATTGGAAAAACATTAGGGGATAAAGTAATGGTATTTTGCATGCACCAACGCATGAACATTATGATAGCACATGCTGATACCTTTATTGCCCTACCTGGTGGTTTTGAAACTTTGGAAGAACTCTTTCAAATTACATCCTGGTCACAGCAGAACTTTCACCAAAAACCCATAGGTATATTAAATGTTAATGGTTTTTATGACAGTTTGTTTTGTTTTCTTGATCATGCTATAGAAAAAAGGTTCATCTCACAAGCGACACGTCAAAGTCTTGTAACTGCTGCAACTCCTGAACAATTGCTCGATCAACTAAATGAATTTGTACCACAACATGATCCAGCAATGGCTCCACTGAATTGGGAACAAGGCAGCAGCAGCAAAAAGCAAAAACTTGATTTGACTTTGTCTTTGTGAATTTTTGTTTTCTCTTATGGTTTTAGTTTTTTGTAATTTTTCTTATTTCAGCCCCGATTTACAGTTTTCTGGTAAGACCTTCTACACTCTACCTATCTTTATTTTGACATTGGGGACAATGTCTTTAATTAGTTGGGGGGAGAGATAGTTGACATTACCATGTACATAGTTTAGTTAAAAAAAAAAAAAACTAACAAGCTAATCTTTATTGTTACTAACTTATTAGATGTATGATGGCAGAGTAAGGAATAGTTTTGCTCTTGAGACGCATCTTAACTTGCATTTCATAATAGGTCTTGAATCATCTTTGTTCTTGTATATATATTAAAAAAAAAATCACACACACACACACAAAATTTTGATCTTTTCAATTGATTTTGATACAAGCATGTGCTGAATCTGAGCTTAATTGATGATAAAAGTATGCAAAACAGTTTATAGTTGAATCATTTTTATGATATATATGTGTATATGATTGTGGATATTAGGAAGACGGCATGGTTGAATTGAGTGAATGTTCCATACCTTTGTGAGTTTTGGACTTTTCCAAGTTTGATACTTACACTTGATTATTTTCTTTCATGAGTGATGTCAATTATGAATTTATTTTCTAGAACTTGCATTGAATCGATTTGAGATTACATTGGTCTGTATGTTGCATGAAAATGACAGAGGCATTTTTTTTCTTGACTTAGCTGCTTTGGCCAAATAAACCTACCTTGCATTTATCCAAATATTAACTCCCTCTGAGCCTATTTGCCTATTCTTTGTTCTTAGCTCATTACAAGCTTTGAGTGAAAAACCATGTTTTACCTTACCTTAGGGAATGGGAGAGCATTGATTTTCTTATTGGAGGAGTTCTTTTGCTTGCAATGATTTAAGTGTGGGGGAATTGGTGTGCTGATACAAAATGCTTGGTACAAAAAAACAAAAAAAACAAAAAACAAAAAACAAAAATCAAAAGAAAAAAAAACAAAAAAACAAAAAAGAAAAATAAAAGAATAGAAAAAGGAAGAAATGTGTGAAGAGAATGAGCATTTTATGGTTTTGGGTAAAAATTTTATTCTTTCTACTTGAGTTACTCCTCAATGCTCTTTTATTCTCTTTGGTTTTAACCTGCTATTATCCATATTGTTCCTTTCCTTCACCTTATAGCCATTATAACCTTTTTGAAAGACCTCTTGATTTTTGCAATTTATTTGATCTAACTAGTGGAGAATTGATGTATATGCAAGCCTACGGTAAAATACTTTCATAATTTGACTGAGTTGAGTGCAAACAGATAACCTAAACACCTTGTGTGATTTGAGTGTCACTTGTGAGGAATTTTACTCAATTTGAACATGCCTATTTCTGATTAAAGCATGATTATGCTATACTTTATTCTCAATTGGTTTGATTCAACTATTCTTGTTAAGCATACTTGACTTATTAATTATGGTTTATATTTGATACAATGCTTGTATTTAAAAATTAGTTGAATTGATTAAATAAAGTATTACATGTTTGTGGGTATCATCCTAGTAAACCCTCACGAGACTATAACTCGTCCACTAGGGACACCTAGGGGTTTAAAGGCTTGTGGCACATGCTAAGTGCCATCGTGTTTTCCTACGAAAATGGATTAAATTAGGTATAATCAGTTTTTATGTTTTTAGTTTAATAATATGATGTTTCTTGTTTTTCTTTAGTTTTGTTCTTATGTGTTTTGCCCAGGAGTGCAAAAGCTTAAGTGTGAGGGAATTTGATCAATCAATTAGAGACACTTATGTTAGCTTTGTATTAGGCATTATTAGATGTTTATTGTACCCAATATTAGTACTTTAGATGAGTTTAATGTTGTTGGGCTTCATTGGGTTTTAATGCAAATATTGGATAATTTTCGGATTTTGATGCATTTTGACCTTTCTTCCTTGGTTAGGTCATAACTTGGGACTTGGTGATCCAATTGAGGTGATCTTGGTGTCTTTGGAAACCTAAGACAATGTTCTACAAGTTTCATGAAGAACTCAAGAGCTGAATCGGACTTCTAAGGGTCCAAAATATCCCTGCAATGCAGAGTGGGTTTGCTGTCAGGAAAATCTAGGCCGTATGCACATATTGGACTACATAGTGAGTTATAGGCCTCCTCTTGGGCTGAAACTTGGCCATTGGAAAGATAAGACCCATATCTCCAACTTCACTGAAGACCATTTAGTCAATAGATGTCGTTTTACGCATGATAATGAAGCTACAAGTTGGTTTGAATTTGGAAACACGTTCTGCCAACCTAACATGAGGTAGATTCAGTGTTTTTAGCATATCTGGAGTTTTAAATGTCCAAATGGCATGATTCCAATTGTAAACTTTCAAGCAAACAACTGGCTACAACTTTCATGAAGACCTCCAAGCCAAAATGCACCATCTAGGTGATGAAAATGAAGCCAGAAGTTGGATAAGAGTTGTTGACTAAAAGCCACCAACCATACACCAACCCACCTACCATGCACCAACCCACCAACCATGCATCAAGCTTCCATATTTGACAATTTCCATATTTTTATAGCTTATATTCAGATTATGTACATGTACAAATTGGCTTCTAGGATTAGTATAAATAGAGCCAACCTCTTTGTATTAGATGCATTCAATTTTGAAGTAAGTTTCAAGAAAGTTTAAGTATTTGTGAGAGTTTTCTTTCTCTTCTTCTCCATTCTCTTTACAATTTCGTTTTTGTTCTTTTATTTCTAAGTTCTTCCTTCCCATCCATGAAAGGCTAGGCTCTCATAATCAATCCAAGGGATTAGCCATCTTGATGTTTAATTTGGAGATCTTGTTTCGCTTGTTCATATTGCTTAATTGTTATTCAAGTTTCTCTTCTTCCCCTTCTGATTTTTATCTAGATTAAATTGCTTAATTTGATTTAGATGTTGATATGATAATAGCTTTATTATCATGTATTCAAAGAGGATCACAAAGATTAAACAATATATTAAAGCTTTTTGATAGATTGTTTAGCTTGGTTAAATTCTAGATCTTAAGTTAATCTATGTTGGATGGTGCTTACTTTATCTAACTTTGGTTAATCAAATCCTAGATGCTTATCTAGTAGAGAATTCTTGGATCATGTTAAGGCTTCTTGATGTGATCTAAGGCCAAGAACATGGTTAGCAATTAAGTGAATTCCTTGTGATCAATGATGAGTTAAACTCAAGATCGGTAAATTTCCTTGGATTGGTTGTTTCTTTAGATTTGTTTACAACCATAAATCTCATACTTTTATTAATCTTGTTAATCAACAACAAAACCCCCCCTTTTCTAATTATCTTGATCTAATTAAATCTTTGTTTTTGGATCCTTGAGAGACGATTCGGTTCATTCTCTATACTACAAATTAGTTTGTGAACCGGTTATTTTATTATTTGATAGGTCTCGACAACCTCTTGTCAGTGGCTTTGATTGGTGTTTTATGTGGAGGATGTGAGTTCTCTGCCTTTGAACGTGAAAATGCAAAAGATGGTACGTGAAATGGTTGGGTAGTGATGCAAATGTTGTTTTGGGATTATGGAGGTTGTGTGTGGGTGTGGGTGAATGAGTTTGACCATTTTAGGTGCATGGGAGATATGGTAAGGTTGGAAATGGCTGGACACGATTGGGGAGTTTCTCAGGTTGAGGTGTGTAGCTGTGTGTGACTAGAAGTGTTTCAGTTTCAAGGAGAATGGGTGGTTGAGGTGCTTCTCCTATGAGTTTATGACATGGTTAGATGGTGGTGAAGTGAGAAAAAGAAAGGTAATTAAGTTAAAACAAACATAAGCATAACCGACCATATTACAAACACATTGCATATACGTAACCAAAGTTCTGAGAGACGAACAAAAAATATCAAGATTCAAAGATTCACACAGATTAGTGATTTACCTCCTGAAGCTCAAGTTAGAAGAACAGCTAGTAAATGATCAGCCTTTCCCCGAAATCAATCATCCTCTTCTCTTCATTCTCAGCTGTTCTTTCTCGGTTTCTTTCTCAGGTTTCTCTTTTCTCTCGGTTTCTTTCTCAGTAAAAACCAAAAGTGTCTATTGCTTTCTCTCTCTTTCCCTTATATCCCCTGTGTATGTGATCATCATTTTGAAATAAGGGTGGTTAGGCTAATCAAACAACCCATCCCTTGCTTGTCACCAATGTCCTTTTCCTCTACTGCACCTCTTCTAACTCTCACCTGCTCCTCTCTGTTTCCCTCATTTCTCCGGACTCTCCAAGCTGATGGTGGGGTGATTATTGGCTCGATTGGTTTAGTCAATTTTGGGCCAGATTTGGGCCAAGCCCAGAAGATCATGGGGTGGATGGATTTAGGCTGACCCCATAAGTCATGGAATAGATGATTGGGCTAATTGTGTTGTGGGCTTGACCCTTTTTCTTTTAATCTTTTTCCTATTTTTTTATTTTTGATTTTTTTGGATTTTTGTATTGATTTTCTTTACTTTAACTAAAAAAATAAAAGTTGATTTTTATTTGATTTTAAAATTTGTTGAAATTTTCTAAAAAGGCCCGTTCAAAATAGGGTGTTCACAAGGTGCTAACACTCACATTACGAGATTTATTGCACATCTAATTTTTTATAATAATAAAATACACTTTGGTCTATAGCAAGTATATATATCACGATATGCAAGAAGGAATTAGACTTATATATCAACTTTAACTCATGGTTGTGGAAATCTGTTATTATATATTAAATGTAATGTCATTAGGGGACATGAGTCACTCTCTCAACAAAAAATTTCCTGCCTAACTCTAAGCTTCTCTTCTTTCATAAGATTGAATGCACTCCAATGGCTTGCCATAAATTGCAGGCTCAGTCTTTCATAGTAAAATTGTAAAAGTTATGTCTACTATTTTTTTATAGTATGCCATGTCTACTTTGAAATAGTGCAAACATATATTAAAGTAATACATTCCATTATAATAATGAAAATAATGGTTTGTGGTAGATTAAAATAATAAAAAATTCTCTCATATCTTGATTCAAAAGTGGAGGAAGACAAAATTCCTCCATCTTAGTTTTCTCCATAATTTCCATTTCAAATTCAAGTTCTTTGTGGTGAAGACACAATCTCCTTCGTCTATATCTTCTTTCAACTAAAGCTCATTTCTTTTCCTTCCATTTTCATTCCAAGCACTAACGTGTGTTATTGTTTTCTCTTATTTCCTTCTATTATACTACTACTTTTGTATTAGTCCTAGCAATTGATTTTAATTTCACTCTTCCATTCCATCTTCTTCTTGCCGAAAATAAATTTCTTTATATCTTCAGGTAAACATTGAATTTTTATCAATCTGGCAAAGAAAACTCCTTCAAAAGAAACACAACCAAGTAAGAATTTGTTTCTTTAAATATGTTTCTCTCTTTAAGAAACTCCATTATTTCTTCACTTTGTGTGTGAGAAGCTCCTTCAATGTTGTTGCGAGAACACCCACTTTGTTATTTGACCTATAATTTTGGTTTTACCTAACTTTTTTTTTTAGACTGTGCGAGTCTAAATATTGAATTTTTTTATGATGTGGTGGTCACTTGAATGGTAGAATCCATGGTGGATTCTTGTGAAGATAAGATAAAAGGATGTATGTCTGAGATAAATTTACATATACTCTAAATATTTTAATTTATGTGGGTAATTAGTGTTAGATTTTCTGAGAGATGGCTTTGATCTGCTGTAAATATTCTCCATATTTTGTTTTGCAAATTTTCCTGTGCTATATTTTTATTCTTTAACTAATGACACATCTATTGAGCAAGTATTGTAAAATTGGATGGGATTAATTGTTTGAAATTTGCTACTAAACACCCTTGTAATGTAGTTCATCAAGGGGCCAATACAGACAAGCTACTTCATGCAACAAAACCAGAACATGATGATTTGCAAATATCCTATTTTATGACTTATATAATAATATCTTCAAGTTGAGTTCTTAATTCATTGGTGAAATGAATCACTACATAGTTGTATTCTTGGTTGCATTGAGAGTTTTGTGACCTATATAATAATACACTCTATGTTGTCCTCTAAACAGCACATTGTGAGTTTTGTTGCATTGCTTTATTTGGCAAAGTGAGAGGTTGCAAAAGATTTTTCAATTTGTGAGTACTGTGTATGATCTTTGTGTTATACTTGGTATAGAATTCTTTAGTACTATAACCCACATTCATCCAAGTTTATTTGATTTTACTAGTGTTCAATATAAAAGTACAAGTAATGTCCCGCAACTAGGATGGTTAAGACAATCTTAACTTTGTATTAAATAACCCAATAAAAAAATTATGAAAGAACTGGAAAAATAGTCACTAGATAGTTTAAAAGAAAATTTTTGTGTAAATATGGATTGAAATGATGATGATTGCTACTGTCTAATTTATATATCATCGTTGCTTTATTGGCAGCATGCTACAATGTTAGAAAGGAACATAAACAAATTAAACAATTCATGTTTTTCTTATATAGTATTTTTTTTTACGGAACAAACTAAACATGGCCTAAAGTTGAATTATCCCCTAGTCCATGGGGACTTATCCCATTCCCAAGGTACTGAGACAATAACTTTAATTCATTGAGTATGCAAGTTGCTCTTTCTCATGTTGTCATTTGTCTTGTACCCACAATATTGCTTTTGATACTTTGATGTTTTTGATGAACTATAAGGTTTCTACTTACTTTCAGGTCATTGGCACTAAAGAAATGCTTGTTGGTACATCAATAGAGAGCCTAAGAGAAGCAATATAGTATGGTTTAGACTTAGAATCGAGCAAAACTAACTTTCAGACCAGTTGAAAATTTGTTACCACTTATAATAATTTGCGTTTGCTTGATATAATGTAGTACATTGCAAGAACATAAGTAAAGGCTATGTTGGATAATACTTGTTGTATCATTGATGGATGTGACGAATATGACTACTGTGGTATGTAAGTCTTTTACACAAAAAATATATATACTATATTAGATAATACTTGTTGGAGCATAACTGACATCATATCAGCATCTTAGCATACTAAATGAGCCAACATATTTAATTAATACCTTTCTTTGGACAAATCAAATGTTATCAAAATAATCAAATCACATAGTGGCTCGTGCAAGGCATAGGTACTAAGCTAGTTCTGGCACAAGTTTTAATTTTCTTTCTTAGAGCAAGGGAATTATTAATACAATAAACAAAATAACAGGTAACCCGTGCAATCATACGGGTATTATGCTAATTAGAGAAATATATAACTACCCATTTATACCTACTCACAGTTTTTCTCGTACAAATCAATATTTTTGCACTATTATTATTGAAGATTTCTAATTCCTTTGATGTTCTTTCTCCTTAACCTTTTGAGGTTGAGCACTACTAGCATGAAGGCAAACAAATTCTCATTTATAAATACTTATAGAATGCTCCTCATTTCCAACAACACGATGACACCTAATTGAAAAACAATTCTTTTTTGCAAATATGAAATAATAGTTAAAAGCTTGGTCATCATTGTCGAAGGTCTACCCATCATAAGAAATACAAATATTGTTATTGCTTGCTTAAAAAAAATGATAGAATTAAAGAGCTTTGAATATTCTCGTATTCTTCACATTGTGGTATAGTAATGCTTACATCATCTCTGCATAAACAAAGATGCTCTAAAGGCCAATCGCATGTATCACTTGTCTTCATGTACATTTGTTATTGCAAAAAGACTTTTCTGTTATTATCGTGAGAAGTTTTCCCTAGTGACATTCATTGTCAAATGACTAAGTGGTTTAAGAATAATAGTCATGCCATAATTAATGAAATTAGCATATGGTTTTCTATTGGTACTTATTTAAATCAACAAGGATAACTATTTCCCATTTAATTAACAATGTTTCTTTGGTTTCTTATAGATCATCTACATAAAAGCTTACATGCCTCAATAGTTTGTTAGATGCATTCAAATGCTTCTATTTCAAAAAATGAGAATGTTAATCAAAACAAGGATATAATTGATAATTTATAATAAATATGTTATTGTATTTCACCTATACTCATTTCTTTCATTTTTCGCACATTGTTTTTCTTTGCATCACTTCAATTCCTACATAGTGATGTCACTATTTCTCTAGAATTAGACTTGAACCAATCATTAAAATTAAGAGTAAACATTCATTTTGGTCCTCCAAAGATACAAATGTCATCAATTTGGTCCCCTAATAATTTTGGACCAATTTGATGTAAAAATGACATAGAATGACCAATTTGATGTCAAAAAATCACATTGAATGACCAATTTGATGCCAAAAATTGACATTAAAGGACCATTTTGATGTATTCATCATTGGAGGACCTACTTGATAACACTTGTATCTTTATATGACCAAAATAAATATTTACTCTAAAATAAAAGTTGAGTGGAACAAATATTACCATACTCTTGCAGACAAAATTACCATATAGCATTCACATATATAAAAATGGATTGGGTTTTGTTTTAGGGGCTAACTGACATACTATAGCACTTGAGATTTTAATATCAAATTTAGTCTTAGTGTTCAAGGAGGAGAAGCACCATAGTGCTCACAATCTCGCGAGAAGTGCTGCTCACTGCACCCTAAACTAACTCTAACCTTTACAATTTCAAGTTCACCTTTGGGTTTTAATATCATATTTGAAAAACTCATACTTTTGTACAGATTCACATATAGAACCCACCTAATATATAGTCTTTTTCTGATTCTCTCACCTATTTTGATGGTGCGGCAATGGGTGAACCCATAAAGTAACAATTAATATTGAAATGAAAATGAAGTGATTATTCTTTGTTAATTCTACTCATTGCACAAAGTTATATTTGTTTATAGTTAGCAACCTATAAGATTTTATGAGATAAGGACAAAATTATCATAAACACTTGCAGGCATTGGAATACACTCTGATGATGTATTTGATTCCTACAAAACTTTATTGTTAATGTAATAGCAAATAAATTTCATATGGTAGAAAGAATGGATTAAAATTTGATAGGGTTTGACATATAATTGTGTCATTTTATTTTACTATATTTACTAAGGAGTCTCCATAGACCAGCTAATTATGTAACTTAAAAAATGGTTAACTAGTTTGAACATTTTACTTTCAAAGGTGAAAATCATCCCCTAAAAATATTACACCGATAGAAAAGTGATTGTAAGTTAATCGTTGTCATTGCGAAGGAAAAACACGTTTTATTATTATACTTAATAATTATTATTTAACACTTACAAATTAATTTTGCTAATCTATAGTAATGCATGCATATTAAAAATGTACTTCATTGAATTTTTCTTTGGCTTTTCTTTTTCTTTTCTAACCTCTTTCATTTTGAAATTTAACAATTTGATGGTGCAACTATTGTAGAAAAAGAGTATTTAAACAAGTGTAATGGTCGCAACTATTACAAAAAAGGGAAAGAACAAATTAAACAGTCACCTAATGCAAGAGTTATATTTTAAATTCAACAGGCACATGATAAACATATTTTATATGCATAATTTAGCACCTCTCATTGGTCTATTCTTATGAAATTATTGCATATATGAAGTGAAAATTGCATAATTCCTCATATATTGGTTATGTTGTTACAAATTGAGCAGAACACCCGAAGGACTATTCAAAGCAGTTGTTAAACCAAAATATCATGAACTTGGATGTTGATATCAGTATAGCTCAAATAGAAGAGAAATGAAGACCTAAACTCAATGAATTTTGGGTTACATCAAATTCAGGACAAATCAGAAAATTTTTGCTCAAACCTATACTCGGTTATTTGGTGATTTCTCAAGATCTAACCGTTGGATGTAGCTGAAATTTTGAGATGTCATGCATGACATAATTCTCTATGACGTTCCTAGAAATGAAGATTTCCAGATTAGCACCGGAAGTGGGTCAAAATTAGGCAACAAGTTGGTGGCTGTCATTTTTGATATAATCTGAGTAGTTTCTGAAAAATGGTCAAATCTCAAGATCCAACCGTTAGATCTGGCTGAAATTTTGACATGTTCTTCATGACTGCATGTGCTACAACTTTCATGAAGAGAAGAGTTTCAAATTATGACAGGAGCAATGACGAAATTGGTAATCTTCGGAGCTGAAATTTCAACCCATGTGCAAAGAGATTTGACAAAATTGTAATTGAATAGTTCTAGCCTTTGCCTATAAAAGGAAGGCATTTGCCACACTTAAGGGCATCCCATTTCTGAATTCTCTCATTGTAGTTTGAGTTAGGGGTGATACTTTGATAAATTGTGAGATTTATACTTTGATTTCAAGGTTAGATCTTCCAATTTGTTTAAAGGAAATCCCAAAGCTCTTGTAGTTTGTATAATATAATCTTCATCTTATTCAAGTTTCTTCATCTTGATGTCTAGTTAAGGTTCTTCCTAGAGTTAGGGGTGAAGCTTTCATAAATTGTGAGATTTATACTTTGATTTCAAGGTTAGATCTTCCAATTTGTTTAAAGTAAATCCCGAAACTCTAGCCCGTTGTGTTCTTGTTAATACCAACAACCACTTTCATTTCTATCATGCTTTTCACTTGTTCTTTTGTTTCCTTTAATATAATGAGTAGCTAAATTTCTATACTAGGATTGCAATTTGAACTCACACGTAATTTGATTCGTTTATCATATCCAAGAGTAGGTTGATTATCTTGAATTGTTTATCTTACTTGTTCTTAATGCTTTTAATTAATTGGCCATTAATTAAATTGAATTGATAAACCTTAAGCAACTTGACAAAGGGATTTTGGTTTTAGATCTAAGTAAGATAACATATGATCTTTGTGCGAAAGCCTTGAGTTCATATAGGATAGACATATACCTATATGACATATGTAACCATTAATGAAATCGGAACTTAATGAATTCTTGATTATTTGATAGACATAGACATATAGTTTATCATTAATTAAGGATATTTCTATTTGACCATCGAAAGAGGCTTATAGATAAGTTAAGGATTTCTAGTTAACAATTCAGAAAATTAATTGATCTTAGATAGAAGTAAGTGAATCAAGTAAAAGTGTGGGGAATAATTGCAATCCTAGGCTTGGTTAATTTGATCATTAAATTCTTCTTGTTGTATACTTTAATTTTTAATTTTTCATAACACTTCCTTTTATTAAGTTGTTTAAATAAGATTGAGTTTTGTAAACTTTTAATAGATAGTTAAATTTAGAATTAATCCCTGTGGGTTCGACACTTTCTTACTATTATATTACTTGATTTGCGATAACGTATACTTGCGTTCTGATTTACCACATCAAGTTTTTGGCGCCGTTGCCGGGGATTAATTCTTTATTTTACTACTATTAATGCTAGCATACTTGATCTTAATTTAAACTTGTTCTTTTATTTCTTTTTAATTTTTCGAACTGTTTTATGCGCAGTGCTCGAGACAAGGAGTTAATTCCTCTTAATCTTGAGATTGAGCGAACTTGCCGCAGAAACAGAAAAGAACGTCGTCAAGAGTTATTGCAACAAAGAAGAATGGCTGACGATAACAGAAATCAAGAACTTGGGCTAGCTAATCAACAACCAAGAACTCTTAGGGATTATATAATTCCTACTGCTGATGGAGTTCATTCAAGTATTGTCAGACCTCCAATACAAGCTAACAACTTTGAGATTAAGTTAGGAGTGATCCAGATGTTGCAAAATAATCAATTTGGAGGTTTGCCTCATGAAGACCCAAATGCTCATATAGCAAATTTCCTGGAGATCTGTGACACTTTCAAGCACAATGGATGTTCTGCAGATGCTATTCGGCTAAGAATTTTTCCCTTTTCACTGAGAGACAAGGCTAAAAGTTGGTTAAATTCTTTACCCGATAGCTCTATCACTACTTGGGATATGTTGGCACAAAAATTCTTAGCTAAGTATTTCCCTCCTGCAAAGAGTGCAAAGTTGAGGAATGAAATTACCTCTTTTCAAAGAATATGATTCAGAATCATTGTATGAGGCATGGGAGAGATTCAAGGATCTACTTAGAAGATGCCCTCATCATGGGGTACAAAAGTGGCTTCAAGTTCAAACTTTCTATAATGGATTGACTAACTCTCTGAGGTCAACCATTGATCTTTCTTCTTTGGTGGTGCATTGATGAACAAAACTGTTGATGAAGGTTATGATTTATTGGAAGAGATGGCTTCCAATAACTATGAATGGCCTACTGAAAGAGCATCACAAAGGAAAGTAGGTGGAATTTATGAAGTAGATACTTTATCTACTTTATCTGCACAAGTAGCTGCGCTGACCAAGAAGCTAGACTCAATTGGGAGTCAATCCAATCAACAGTCAATACATGCTATTCAGAGCCCTTTCATGATCTGTGAGTATTGCTCTGGACCCCATTCTGTTGATCAATGCTCTTTTAATTAAACTGCTAATTATGTGGGTAACTTCAATCGGCAACAACATAACCCAAATTCAAATTTTTACAATCCCGGTTGGAGGAATCACCCAAATTTTTCTTGGAGAAATAACCAAGAAGCTTCATCATCAGCTAGACCGATGAGACCACCTGGGTTCCAACAACAAGCTCCACAACAAGAGAAGAAATCTGTAATGGAAGAAGCCATCTTACAGTTGACTAAAAGTACTCAACAATGTATGAATCAACTTCAAAGTCAAGGAGCTTCTATTCGGAATCTTGAGGTTCAAATAGGGCAATTATCTGGTTTTATGAATAATCGCCCTCAAGGTAGTTTGCCGAGCAACACGGAGACCAATCCTAAGGGAGGTAATAATGAACAATGCAAGGTTGTTACCCTCAGGAGTGGCAAAGAACTGGATGAGCCTATTCAAAAACCTGAAGAAAATGAAGATGAGAAGATTCATGAACAATCAAAGAGCAATTTTGAAGAGCCTTTTCCATTGAAGAAATCTGAGAAGGAAGAACCCCCTCCACCTCCATTCCCACAACGACTTCAAAAGCAAAAGATGGACAAGCAATTCAATAAGTTTCTAGAGGTATTCAAGAAACTTCATATTAATATTCCTTTTGCTGAAGCTTTGGAGCAGAATCTTAGAGCTATGTCAAGTTTATGAAGGAAATCTTGTCCAAAAAGAGAAGACTTGGATATTTTGAAACTGTTGCACTTACTGAAGAGTGCAGTGCCATATTACAGAAAAAGCTTCCGCCAAAGCTAAAAGATCCAGGGAGTTTTACTATTCCTTGTACTATTGGAAACAAATTTTTTGGTAAAGCTTTATGTGATTTAGGAGCTAGTATAAATCGATGCCTCTTTTACTGTTTACAGGCAACTTGGGTGATGGAGGTGAAACAAACCAATCTAACTCTACAATTAGCAGACAGATCTCTCACCTACCCAAAAGGAGTGGTGGAAGGCGTTTTAGTGAAAGTTGACAAATTCATATTTCCTGCTGATTTTGTAGTATTAGACATGGAGGAGGATAGAGAGGTTCCAATCATTCTTGGGAGACCTTTCCTAGCTACTCGGTAGAACTCTCATAGATGTACAAAAGGTGAGTGACTATGAGGGTACAAGATCAAGAGGTAACATTCAATGTCTTTAAAGCTATGAAATATCCTCAAGAATCGATGAATGCCTCATGATTAATGTTATTGATGATAGCAAATTCGAATCTAGTACTATTGGTTTTAGTGCTCGATCCTTTAGAAGATGCTATTATTAATCTACCTTGTGAGGATAGGCAGAATCCCTTGAGTTTTTGCAATGGCTTAATGCATCACCATCTTACATTCATATCGGAAAACAATTCGAGGATTTGGAGTTGTCCATGAAAGATGGGACTACAATGAAATCCTCGAGTTGAAGAACCACGAGTTGGAGCTAAAGCAACTTCCGATCATTTGAGGTATGTGTTTTTAGGAGAATCTTCTACCTTACCGATTATTATCTCATCTTCTCTTAATAGTGTGCGGGAAGAGAAATTGCTAAGATTGTTGCGAGAATATAAGAAAGCCTTGGGATGGACCATAGCAGATATCAAAGGAATAAGCCCATCTATTTGCATGCATAAGATTCTCGCTAGAGGAAGGATCAAAACCCACCATTGAACATCAAAGGAGGTTGAATCCAATAATGAAGGAAGTAGTCAAGAAGGAGATTATTAAATGGTTGGATCTTTGGAATCATTTACCCCATCTACGATAGTTCATGGGTCACCAAGACAATGTGTACCTAAAAAGGGAGGTATGATTGTAATTACCAATGATAACAATGAACTAATCCCCACTCGAATCATTACGAGTTGGCGAGTCAGTATGGACTACAGAAAGTTGAACAAAGCAACACGGAAAGACCATTTTCCTCTCCCTTTCATTGATCAAATGTTAGACAGACTTCTTTGGTCGAACCTATTCTTGCTTTACGGATGGATATTCGGTACAACCAAATTGCCATAGCTCACGAAGATCAAGAAAAGACAACTTTCACATGTCCTTATGGGACATTTGCTTTTCGAAGGATGCCATTTGGATTGTGCAATGCACCTGCAACTTTTCAACGATGCATGATGTCAATCTTCTCAGATATGGTGGAGTAGTCAATTGAGGTATTTATGGATGACTTCTCTGTATTTGGTTATTCTTTTGACCTTTGCCTTAATAATCTTGCTTTAGTGCTAAAAAGATGTGTAGAGACTAATCTGGTACTAAATTGGGAGAAGTGCCATTTTATGGTTCAAGAAGGAATAGTCCTTGGCCATAAAGTTTCTGCTAAAGGGATTGAAGTTGACAAAGCAAAGATTGAGACAATTGAAAAATTACCTCCACCTACTTCAGTGAAGGGCATTCGCAGTTTCTTAGGGCATGCAGGCTTCTACAGACGATTCATTAAGGATTTTTCTAAGATCTCTAAACCTTTGTGTAATTTACTTGAGAAAGATATTCCTTTTGAATTTGATGAATCTTGCCTTGAAGCTTACAGGATTTTGAAAGAAAAGTTGATTACAGCACCAATCATTGTTGCACCAGATTGGAATATCCCATTTGAACTCATGTGTGATGCTAGTGATTTTGCAGTGGGGGCAGTTCTTGGTCAAAGAAAGAACAAAAAGATGCATGCCATTTACTATGCGAGCAAGACCTTGAATGATGCTCAACTCAACTATACTACCACGAGAAAAGGAACTTCTTGCTTTGTGGTATTTGCTTTGATAAATTTCGATCTTATTTAATTGGAACAAGAGTAATTGTCTATACAGATCATTCAAGAATCAAGTATTTGATTTCCAAGAAAGATGCTAAGCCGAGGTTGATCGGATGGATACTCTTGTTACAAGAATTTGATCTAGAGATTCGTGACGAGAAAAGGACAGAGAAAATCAAGTGGCCGACCACTTATCTAGATTGGAAAGTGACAATAATGAAGGAGGTAAAGTGCAAATTAATGAATGTTTTCTGATGAACAACTCTTTACCCTTCAAGGTAATATACCATGGTATTCGATTTTGTTAATTATCTTGTAAGTGGTATTTTACCTCCCGAGCTTAAGCGGCAACAAAGAAAGAAATTTTTGCATGATGTAAAATACTATGTTTGGGATGAACCTTTCTTGTTTAAGCAATGTGCGAGATCAAATTTTAAGAAGGTGTATCCCGGTGAAGAAGTTGATAACATCTTGCATCAATGCCATTCATCGATTATGGAGGACACTTTGGAGGAGAAAAGGCAGTTTTGCTAAGGTGTTACTGATCGTTTTTATTGGCCATCATTATTTAAGGATGCTTACTCCTTTGTTGTAAAATGTGAGTGCCAGCAATTTGGAAATATCTCTAGAAGACATGAGATGCCCCTCAATAACATCTTAGAAGTGGAGATCTTTGACGTATGGGGTATTGATTTCATGGGTCCTTTCATCTCATCTTTTAATAACCTCTATATTCTTGTTGCTGTTGATTATGTTTCTAAATGGGTTGAAGCAACTGCTTTACCCACTAATGATTCTAAAGTGGTGTTGAATTTTTTGAAGAGAAACATATTCACTAGGTTTTGAACTCCAAGAGCAATAATAAGTGATGAAAGGAGTCATTTTTGCAACAAATACTTTGGAGCCCTTCTTGCTAAATATGGAGTAACTCATAGGGTGGCAACTGCATACCATCCTCAGACTAGTGGCCAAGTTGAGGTTTCTAACAGAGAAATCAAGAGGATCTTAGAGAAAACTGTGAATCCCACAAGAAAGGATTGGTCCAAGAGATTGGATGATGAATTTTGGGCTTACCGATCAGAATACAAAACTCCGATTGGGATGTCACAATATCGATTGGTGTTTGGCAAAGCATGTCACCTTCGGTGGAGCTGGAACATAATGCGTATTGGGCTATCAAAAAGCTCAATTTTGATATGAAGCAAGCTGGAGAAAAGCGTTTCCTCCAACTCAATGAGATGGATGAGTTTCGTCTTCAGTCTTATGAAAATGCCAAATTGTACAAGGAGCAAACAAAAAGGTGGCATGATAAGAAGATTGTCAAGAGAGAATTCCAGGCAGGGCAAAAAGTCTTACTTTTCAACTTGAGGTTGAAATTATTTCCTGGAAAACTTAGATCAAGATGGTCAAGACCATTCGTGATAGTCAAAGTGTCCCCATTTGGAGCAATTGAAATCAAAGATGAGAAAACTCAAGCCACGTTTAAGGTCAATGGTCAAAGATTGAAGCATTATTGGGGAGGACCCATTGATCGGGAAAAATCTTCAATCACGCTGGCTGACAATGAATGATCTTTGACAGATTACTTTTCTTGGTTAAATGGCGGATAACGGTACTCAGTGAACTTTGTTCTATTCCCTTCGGGCTACTCCACAAATCGAAAATTTGTATATAATTTTACTCATTTCTCTTTCCTTCTTTCTTCCCAAATGGATAACAAGCTTCTTAACTTACGCAAGCAATTCCCTTCTCTTCCTCAAAATGCTTTAACTAACATTTATTACGCAGGTTTGAAAGATTAAGGATGCTTATGCACAAAGGCATCCCTGCTGATATACGCTGGTTAATTGAAGCAAAGGTCCGATTAACAGGTGAATTTTCTGACGCTCTTATTTCATATATGTCAGGTCTAGGTAAAAGTCTATATGCAAAGAAAAGAAGAGTAAAAAGGTTACTGTGCTATAAATGTGCAAGATGGACCTGTAACACAAAATGCAGATCACTTGGAATGGTGTCTATAAATCGAGATGACAAAATTAACTTCATTAAGGATGGCATGAGTAAGGAGTCTTTAGATAACGTTCTATTGACTCTTGAGACGCATCCTAGTGGAGATGTGCAGGGAGTACTTCTTGATTTATGGCCAATATTCCAAGCGGAACATGAGCGTTATAGTCTTGGGAATCTGACTCAAAAAGACCCTGTTTGCCAATTTTTAAGAAAATTGGAAGAGAAGTCGACCATCGGCCCATAGAGAGCATTGAAGCCGTTACTGGACGTAAAACCAGAGGAAAGTGTGTGCCACAATCACACCAACTGTAAGTATTGCTATTTTGTTTCTTCCCTTCTTTTCTTCTTGTTCAAAAAAAATTTAAAAAAAAAAATTCAAAAAGATAGCCGTATTTTTTTGAAAAATGTTTTGTATATTTTCAAACTTCTCCTGACACATATAGATTAGCCTTTTATCCTAGTTGTATAGCTATTATCATTTCTGTGTTTATTTTCAAACTTTCCTGACATGTAAATCTACCCCTCATTTATAGATGTAATTATTAGATTTGTATTTTGATTCCTTTAAATATTGCACTTTGCTCTCTTCAGATCATTGATAAGGTGAGAGTAAAAAAAAAAAAAAAAGAAGAGAGAGATGGAAGTAACTTCAGTTCGTCGAATCAAAAGTGTTTGTGTCTTTTGTGGATCTAATCCTGGAAAGGATAAAGATTTTGTAAATATGGCAAACCATCTTGGTCGAGTGCTAGCTGAGAGAGAAATCCATTTAGTTTACGGAGGAGGTAGTCTTGGGTTAATGGGTTGTGTAGCAACTGCTGCACATTTAGGAGGTGGCAAAGTCCTTGGTGTCATTCCCAGTCCTTTAGCCATAGGCAATCCCGCTGGAAAAACCGTAGGGGATGAAGTAATGGTATCATGCATGCACCAACGCATGAACATTATGATAGCAAATGCTGATGCCTTTATTGCTCTACCTGGTGGTTTTGGAACTTTGGAAGAGATCTTTCAAATTGCATCCTGGTTACAGCTGAACTTTCACCAAAAACCCATTGGTATATTAAATGTTAATGGTTTTTATGACAGTTTGTTTTGTTTTCTTGATCATGCCATGGAACAAAAGTTCATCTCACAAGCGACACGTCAAATTCTCGTAATCGGCCGCGAATGTGAGCAATTGCTCGATCAACTACACGAATTTGTCCCACAACGTGATCCAGCAATGGCTCTACTGAATTGGGAACAAGGCAGCAACAGCAAAAAGCGAAAACTTAATTTGACTTTGTCCTTATGAATTTTTGTTCTCTGTTATGGTTTTAGTTTTTTTTGTAAATTTTCTTATTTCAGGCTCGATTTGCAGTTGTCTGGTAAGATCTTCTACTCTCCACTTATCTTTATTTTGACATTGGGGACAATGTCTTAAATTAGTTGGGGGGAGGGATAGTTAACATTGTCATGCCATGTACATAGTTTGTTTAAAAAAAAAAAAAAAACTAACAAGCTAATTTTTATCGATACTAACTTATTAGATGTATGATGGCAGAGTAAGGAGTAATTTTACTCTTGAGACGCATCTTAACTTGCATTTCATAGTAGGTCTAAAAACAATTTGTTCTTGTATATAGATATATAAAAAAAAACAAAAAAACAAAAAAAAAGATTCATTTTGATCTTTTCGATTAATTTTGATCTTTTCGATTAATTTTGATGCAAGCATGTGCTGAATTGTAGCTTAGTTGATGATAAAAGTATGCAAAACAGTTTATAGTTGAATTATTTTTCAAAATTCGTGATATACATGTATATATGACTGTGGATATTAGAAAGAAGACATGTTTGAATTGAGTAAATGTTTCATACCTTTGTGAGTTTTGGGCTTGTCCAAGTTTGATACTTATACTTGGTTTATTTTCTTTCATGAGTGATGTCAATTATGGATGTATTTTCTAGAACTTGCACTGAATCAATTTGAGATTACATTGGTCTGTATGTTACATAAAAATGATAGAGGCAATTTTCTTGACTTAGCTACTTTGGCCAAATAAGCCTACCTTACATTTATCTCATTGTTAACCCCCTTTGAGCCTACTTGCCCTTTTTGTTGTTCATAGCTTTTACAAGCCTTCAGTGGAAAAAAAAATCATGTTTTACTTCACCTTAGGGAATAAGAGAGCATTGATTTTCCTAATTGGAGGAGTTCTTGTGGTTGCAATGATTTAAGTGTGGGGGAATTGGTATGTTGATGTGAAATGTTTGGTAAAAAAAAAAAAGGAGAACAAAAAGAAAAAAAAAAGAGGAAAAAAAAGGCTAAATTAAAAAAAAAAAGAGAAAGAGAGAAAATAAAAGGTTGTTAAAAAAAAGGGGGAAGGAATGTGTGAAGAGAATGTGCATTTTAGAGTTTTTGGTAAAAGTTTATGATTCCTACTTGAGTTACTCCGCAATGCTTTTTATTCTCTTTGGTTTTTAACTTGTTATTATCCACATTGTTTCCTTCCTTCACCTTATAACCTCGTTACAACATTTTTGAAAGACCTCTTGATTTGTGAAATTTATTTGATCTAAGTAGTGGAGAATTGATGTATGTGCAAGCATATGGTAAAAAACTTTCATAATTTGACTGAGTTGAGCGCAAACAGTTAACCTAAACACTTTGTGTGATTTGAGTGTCACTTGTGAGGAATTTTACTCAATTTGAATATGCCTATTTCTAATTAAAGCATGATTATGCTATGTATATTTTACTCCTAATTGCTTTGATTCAACTATACTTTGTTAAGCATATTTAAATCTGATACAATGCTTGTATTTAAAAATTAATTGAATTGATTAAATGAAGTATTACATGTTTGTGGGTATCATCCTGGTAAACCCTCACGAGACTATAACTCGTCCACTAGGGACACCTAAGGGTTTAAAGGCTTGTGGCACATGTTAAGTGCCATCGTGTTTTCCTACGAAAGTGGATTAGATTAGGTATAATCAGTTTTTATTCTTTTAGTTTAATATTAGGTTGTTTCTTGTTTGAGGACAAACAACAAGTCAAGTGTGGGGGGATTTGATAAACATATTTTATATGCATAATTTAGCACCTCTCATTGGTCTATTCTTATGAAATTATTGCATATATGAAGTGAAAATTGCATAATTCCTCATATATTGGTTATGTTGTTACAAATTGAGCAGAACACCCGAAGGACTATTCAAAGCAGTTGTTGAACCAAAATATCATGAACTTGGATGTTGATATCAGTATAGCTCAAATAGAAGAGAAATGAAGACCTAAACTCAATGAATTTTGGGTTACATCAAATTCAGGACAAATCAGAAAATTTTTGCTCAAACCTATACTCGGTTATTTGGTGCTTTCTCAAGATCTAACCGTTGGATGTAGCTGAAATTTTGATATGTGATGCATGACATAATTCTCTATGACTTTCCTGAAATGAAGATTTCCAGATTAGCACCGGAAGTGGGTCAAAATTAGGCAACAAGTTGGTGGCTGTCATTTTTGATATAATCTGAGTAGTTTCGGCAAAATGGTCAAATCTCAAGATCCAACCGTTAGATCTGGCTGAAATTTTGACATGTTCTTCATGACTGCATGTGCTACAACTTTCATGAAGAGAAGATTTTCAAATTATGACAGGAGCAATGACGAAATTGGTAATCTTCGGAGCTGAAATTTCAACCCATGTGTAAAGAGATTTGACAAAATTGTAATTGAATAGTTCTAGCATTTGCCTATAAAAGGAAGGCATTTGCCACACTTAAGGGCATCCCATTTCTGAATTCTCTCATTGTAGTTTGAGTTAGGGGTGATACTTTGATAAATTGTGAGATTTATACTTTGATTTCAAGGTTAGATCTTCCAATTTGTTTAAAGGAAATCCCAAAGCTCTTGTAGTTTGTATAATATAATCTTCATCTTATTCAAGTTTCTTCATCTTGATGTCTAGTTAAGGTTCTTCCTAGAGTTAGGGGTGAAGCTTTCATAAATTGTGAGATTTATACTTTAATTTCAAGGTTAGATCTTCCAATTTGTTTAAAGTAAATCCCGAAACTCTAGCCCGTTGTGTTCTTGTTAATACCAACAACCACTTTCATTTCTATCATGCTTTTCACTTGTTCTTTTGTTTCCTTTAATATAATGAGTAGCTAAATTTCTATACTAGGATTGCAATTTGAACTCACACGTAATTTGATTCGTTTATCATATCCAAGAGTAGGTTGATTATCTTGAATTGTTTATCTTACTTGTTCTTAATGCTTTTAATTAATTGGCCATTAATTAAATTGAATTGATAAACCTTAAGCAACTTGACAAAGGGATTTTGGTTTTAGATCTAAGTAAGATAACATATGATCTTTGTGCGAAAGCCTTGAGTTCATATAGGATAGACATATACCTATATGACATATGTAACCATTAATGAAATCGGAACTTAATGAATTCTTGATTATTTGATAGACATAGACATATAGTTTATCATTAATTAAGGATATTTCTATTTGACCATCGAAAGAGGCTTATAGATAAGTTAAGGATTTCTAGTTAACAATTCAAATAATTAATTGATCTTAGATAGAAGTAAGTGAATCAAGTAAAAGTGTGGGGAATAATTGCAATCCTAGGCTTGGTTAATTTGATCATTAAATTCTTCTTGTTGTATACTTTAATTTTTAATTTTTCATAACACTTCCTTTTATTAAGTTGTTTAAATAAGATTGAGTTTTGTAAACTTTTAATAGATAGTTAAATTTAGAATTAATCCCTGTGGGTTCGACACTTTCTTACTATTATATTACTTGATTTGCGATAACGTATACTTGCCTTCTGATTTACCACATCAGCACACAAAAGATGTGATTTTCAATTGAATAGAAGTTTGTTTGAGTGTTAAATATCACAATGGTTTGACCAAATTATTCTTTTGTTGAGCTTGCAACTTGCAAATTGCAACACAATTAAGATGTATCAGAGAATGGGTTAACAATACAAAGATAAAAATATGTTTAAGCTTAAAGTCGAAAGTAGCAATCTATGCATTCTCCAATTGTGGGTTTAAGTGTTGACCATAAGCGGATTATTTAGGAAGTTCTTACATCTTAACATAACTAAAAATGGATGTAGTTGCAACTTGAATGTTCTTCCAATTATTGGATGTATAGTTTCAAAGTTTCAAAGAGGAAAAATAAAAACAAACTAAAAGATATGCATATATAAGAAATAATTTTTTTATATCAATTTAATGATGTACACAAAGTGTTTCTTTCCTTGATTTACATATTGAAAATATCACAGAATGTCACACAAAGTTAGGTAGCCCTTAGTCTCTCTAGCTTAGCAGATTCTAGAACCTTTTCTTTGAGTGTCAGAGTCATCTATAACATTTTGGCCCTTCTTACAATAGTAAGTATTAGTTCAATGTAAAAAAAATTAGTATTATTAAATGGATGTGAATTCGTATATATGTGAGAGTTTTTTTTTTTTCCAATTGCAAATTTGCATAAGCATAGATACAATATTAGCTTGTAGAGACAATCACAAAGTTAAATAAAAAGGAATGCCAGCATGTATATTAAATTGCTCATATCTTTTCTTTTTTTGCAACCTTTGTTATTGTGACTATGTACTCTACATATATGACATTATATATTTTTGACGATGATTGAAGTGAGACTTCAAGCGCGCTTTTAATTTTTGTAAATTTGTGTCTCTTTATCTTAGCATCTTTCTCTCTCCCTTTTGTTTCCATAGTCAATTGTGGCACTTCATGCACTTGTTCACCTTTCACATTATGGTGACTTGACTCCACGAGAGTTATTTCATCACTAATACACAAATCTCTTTCCATTGTAATGATTGCCTTAGAGGTGTAGTCTAATTCTTAAAAAAATGTTGATATCTCCTTTGATTCTTTTACCAAGGTCAAATGATTTACTCACTTAATATTATAGATGGATCTTTCTTAAGATCCTTGAGGCGTTGTCTTGGTCGTCAAAATTATTCTCACTATACTCGATTTCAAACCTTTGTCAGCATCCTTGGTTCAATGTTGCAAAATGAAATGACTAGGAATTTGAATGACACTCTTTGCCTAAAAAATTACCAGTATGTGTCTACACAATATCTTCATAAATTCATATAGTTGGCTGCCACAACCCCCTAGACTTTGGAAAAACTTGAAACCTTTAAGTGCATTATTAGAGTTGATAGATTGTAGCTTCATGTGGGCCCAAACTGCAAGGGAGTAATATGTATTTTACCCTTTTCCAAACATAATTCTTGTATAAACAGATGCAGCATGCTCCTCAAGTTTTGAACCAACACTCAAAGTACATTATTTGTGCCTAGATTCATAGTTCTTCTTTCTTTTTACCTCTAAGTGGGTATTCCTTGCTTTCTCAAACTTTGACACACATTCTCATAATATTGTTGTTGCATCTACAAAAGAATAAAAAATGCACTAATAGTATTCATTATAGCAAAGAAGATGCTTATGTTATATATTGGTATCCATGATTCCCTCATCTTATATAGCACCTAAAGCCATTCATTTTTTCCAAGCTATACTCAATCATTATGCACTGCCAATCTTCTTCTTAAAAAAAAAAAAACTTAGTGGTGAGTGATTCTCAAATACACCTCTTTAGCTCATGCTTAAAAACCTTTTTTTTTGTGATATATGTGTCTTTTCTTTCAAGGAACTTCTTTCTAATGTGCCACAATCATAGGTTATGACAGATAGGAAATACTTTTGCCAAGGAAGCTTCAATAGCTAAATCTAGATAAGTTATGAAAGACATTGGTTTCTTTTCCATCCATTGCCTCACGTCAATTTTCATACAACAATGTAAAAGACATTTGAGACTCACTTTGTAACAAAGCACAAACGAATAAATGGGCTGAGTTTGATAGGTTGACCCAAATAACACAACAAATAATGTGGCTTATGCTAGCAAAGTTTAAGCCTGCAAATTTTTAGACCCAGCTTGTGCTGGCCCGAAAAATGGCTAGCTCGCCTTGAGCTAGGTTGGCCTAGTGGCCCGAAAGTCATTTTCAATTTCTTGCCAGCACTCATGAGTAGAGGAAGAGCATACTACCATTTTTTTTGTTTGACGTCCATTAGTCAATTGGGCTAGCGCCCTAATTTGATGGCCAATGGCCAATGCAATGTGCTTGGTGACACAAAGAAAAACAAGTTGCATCAATATGACCATTTCAATGAAGTGTGCATGTACTTGTAAATTTGCACTTTGCTACTTGTTGTTTAGACAATATATGGCCTTCTTCATTTTAGTAGAGCTAGAAATTGAATTCACACTACATTATATAATCATAACAACGTTTGGTTATTGGCGTGGCTTAGCGCATAAAATATAATCAGATTCTAAGATTTTGTTTATTCTCAAGGAAATTGAGTAAATTAATTATTGATTAAATTTAACTAAACAAAGCATTATACATGGTAATATTATAATAATAACAATAATAATAATAATAATAATAATAATAATAATAATAAGCCACCAAATTAATCATCCAAAGATACAAGCGACATCAGTCTAGTCCTTCAATAATTTTTTACATCAAATTAGTCATCGAATGTCAATTTTTTTACATCAAATTGGTCTTCTAAAGTTATTTTTTACATCAAATTGGTCCTAAAAAAGGGTCAATTTGATGTTAAAAATTATTGGAGGACTAATGTAACTTTTGTCACATCTTTTAGGGATGAAAATGGTAGTTTACTCTAATAATAATTAGAACTTTATTTAATGTATCCCGAAAAAATAACATTAACACAAGAAAGTTATAAATCCTCTGGGCTAGGCTGGCTTGGCATGGCTCGACCCAAAGCAAGTTGGCCCGGATTGGCAACCTTAGGTAACCATACCTTGATCTAGCATTCGCCCAATTAAACTTAATAATATGATAATCATCATCACACTAGATTGCATAGAAAATGTTAGGATTTCCAAGCTATTTTTATTTACAATAATTGAGAAAAACCTGAGCATCTCCAACATCTAGATTCTTTCTCAAGAGATTTATAATGTGATTCCAACAATCTCTATTAGAGAAAGATGAATCACTGTATTAAAAAATTGTAACAACCTTTGTATTAGGTAAGCCTTCAACCTCAAATTTTTCGACAAGTCTTTTTGTAGCAAGACATATCTTTTTATGACTCATCATATATGACACACTTCTAGGACTAATCATCACATAATTATGATAATCGTTAAAAGATTTTATAACTCAATTGTCTTCTGACGTGCCCTTTGAAACAATAAGTGAATCTTGACATCTAGTTAAACAAATTTTTTTTAGTTTGACCATGTTATCATGAGTTTTTTTTTCATTTTCATAGCTTTTCACTTTGTGTTGACCTTCATTAGAACATACAACGACACAAACCTTTCTTCTTAGCAAATAAGTTATAAAATTCTCTAACTTTTTCAATGGATTCAAATTTTATTTCAATGTGAGGTTGGATATTTAGTTTCTCTCTAACATTAGTAGCATCTAGTATAATGTTTTTACAGCATGTTTATGAATCTTTGGACACCACATCCATAATTTCATATTCTCTTTACACATAATTATCAGAAGTAACAGTAATCTATATATTCATGTTAGATGAATTGATAGCATTGTTATCCATTGTTTGTTGTGCCTAAAAATAAGAAAATATTCTCTAATGGTTGCAAAATTAAACAACATAGAAAATAAAAGGAATAAATAGGATGAAACACAAGTGCATGTAATTAAATATGGATTTAATAGATTTATTATCTAAATAATAATCATAAGAATGATGTAATTCATAACCTATATTGAGAGGTTAAAGCATAAAGGTATGAATTCGGCTTAACCAATAGTTACAAACTAAGCCCAGTGTGTTGACAAGAATAATCTTTTATCATAACTTCTTGGACTCCTAAGCTTTTACTCAAATCAAAATTAGTAATTAGGATCAAACAATAAAATAGAGATACTTAGAATATATTAGTCACTTGAAGTTTGAATCGAGGCTCCAACTTAGATGATAAAACAACAAAAGGACAAGTTGAAGTAGTAAGAATTGAAAAATAATGGCATTGACTAGAGAATGATTGTGGGAAGTTAATAAAACACAACATGTTTAAGATTAACTATTTTCTTGTTGTTGGCTATGGGGGTCAATGAATGAATGAAAGAAGTTCTTGAAAGATTGAAATTTGACTGGATAATAAATATATACCAAAGTCTACAATTTTGTTTGATTACTTTAGTGGGTTTGCTAATGCAAGGGGTCCATTAACCTAGCCATAATGTTTGGGCTGCTCTTTGCATGCAAACTCTCTGACTATGACAATGTTTTACATAATTATATTGTGCTTTAAAATCTACTTAATTTAGGGATGAGAGCTTTTTCCCATATGTGTGTGTGCGTGTGTGTGGGTATGGGTGTACGTGTTTGTTTGTAAATACATACTCGAATATGTATATACAAATGTATATTTATACATATGACATGTAATATATACATATGTGAATGCAAATATATCCATATAGATATTAACTAAGTAAATCCAAAATTATCTTGTTTGATATTTTTTTTGTAAATTAATTGGATTCATTGTACAATCATTGTGAATTTTTTTATTGAAATTTTCATTAGTAATAGGGTAAGGTATGGGGTTTTTAAAATTTTGGTAAGAGTGGGTTTGGTACCCAAATCCAATAGAGGTGCTTCATCTTCATAGCACTATTTGTAAAAATTGTCATATTCAATGTGAACAACACTTAAAATAACAATTTTTTATTTTTTCGTACATGTGCCTAAGGGAGGCCCCACCTTAAGGGATTCCTACTAGGGTAGGGACCATGGGAGGGGGGGGGGGGACGGAGAGGGGAATTGGAAATGGGAAATGGGAAATTGGTGTTCCATCAAGAGTTCTAACCCGAACTTGCAAAACATATATCCAACCATGTGAGTTACACTCATTGAACAAAAATAATAATTTAGTCTAAGCATCAACGACGTATATTACTATAAGAATAGTTATTTTTTTCCCACTAAGAACTAATTTTATTTTATTTTATTTTCTTTATTTATTTTCTACTTTATGACAATTTTATATACCCAACCATGCATACAATATTGAATGGAGTGAAAACTAATTTCATTCATAACATAACATAACCAAAAACTCTCATATTATTTTATTCTATTTTTATTTTAAAATTTTAAAAGTGAAAAATAAAAATAAAATCGTATGGATTTTAGATTCTTGTTTTGGTATAAGGATTGTAGATAATTTTAAATAGTCAATGTAATTTACTTAATCTGTATATTTCATTAGTTTATTTATTCAATATATTTCTATTCAAATAAAAGTATTTTAAAGTTTTATTTTATTTGCTTCTGTTCTGACAAAATCTGAATTTGATATTTTGATTCTTCAAAATATAAAACTCATCTTAAAAAACAATTAAAAAAACTGGTTTGCTGTTTAAATTGATTTGAAAATTTAATATTAACATTTTATATTTTATTTTATATACATAAGAGATAACCTTATAACAAGTGTGAGACTAATCTCCCACAAATTAACTAGTAATTAGCATTACTACACATCCCAACTTACAAACACCCAATGAAAGCCCGACTCTCTTATATGTAAAAGGGCGTACTTTCTCGATTCCTTTTATCCAGCAAATTCTTATTGTTATTAACTCTCCCTAAAATAACGTGACGTCTGATAAGATTTTAAAACATGACATGGCAAATGACAAACAACGGCAAACTTGAAGGCAGCGTCTGCAAATTTAGAAGAAAAGGTCTTCACTTTGAGGATCCATTACCAATAGTTTAGTTCGTTACTATAATTTGTTTCATTTCCAATTTCCAATCCTTTCGCGTTGGACAAAACCCAACCCTAGCACTGGCAATGGAAGAGGAAGACCAAAGAAGAATCCTCGAGAGGGAGAGGTACCAGATCGAGCAGATTCGCTTGCTCGATCTCGAGGAGTTGCAAGTTGAAGAAGTCGATGATCTTCAAGATTCTTCCGACGATGACCACGACCCTATGTAATTTTTACAAACTTCCTCTTCGTTCCCGTCATATTTTGCTAGCCCAAGTGTTTGCGCTTCCAATGTAGAAAAAAAAAATGCAAGATAACCCATTAGACCTCAAAACAAACCAATTTGAGTTTTTTTTATTTTTTTGGGAGTACTAACAGTCTTCTGTTCATGCTGTTTGGAATACACTAGTCGTGGCTATGGTGGCGCTGCCTTCACTGGTGAATTCACTTACAATACCTGTATAGCATCCTTACATACATATCTGGGTGGTAGGCATATTTGTCTGTTGGTTGTATATGCCCTTGTGTACAATACATTGGTTGCCAACCAGATTGTTTGATGTAACTCAATATTACTTGCATGTCACAGAGGTTGAAGACACACACCACAGGACAGCTTTCTTGGATGGTGGTGCTATATTGAACCTTCCACTTTTCTGTCTCGAAGGTATCTATGTCATCCTTCATGGATTTTATGATCATGCTTGCACATTTGCTCCGTCATTCGTTGTTTGAATAAGGGGCTTCTTCCTCTGTAAATATTCAATTTCAAAAGTGGTTTCTTGGTTTGCCATTTTGGAGTTACTTATTAGTATTACATCATTTAAGTTTCTATTTGCTTTCCCCCTGGCCTCCTTGTTAGTAGTTCTTTCTTTCCCCCAATTTGTTTAGGTGTCTGGATGGGATTTGAGGTCTCCTAAGCCTTTTCATTGGGCACTGGGTGCTTTCAGCTATTTCATTTTTGGTCTGGATCATATTAAATTATTATTGAATATATTCTTGAAAAATGGTCCAATTAATTGGTTCTAGCATAAAAAAGTGGTGGAAAATTGTCATCTCATAGGACTTATCTTCTTATCCTTCTCATTCTCTTTCTGTAATTTTTAACTTATAAGAAGAACTTGGACTAATCCTTGCAATATTCAGGAGTTGTACTCTTTCCTGGGGCTACTCTTCCCCTCAGAGTTATTCAATCCAATTTTGTGGCTGCTGTTGAGAGAGCCTTGAGTCAAGTTGACGTTCCTTACACCATTGGTGTGGTAGGTGAACTCCTTATGATGACTGCTCATGATTTATCCATGCTTGGGATTCTCTTTTAGTTTTTCTTATAAAATATGAATGTGATATGGATGTGCATGCTCCTTCCAGATTCGAGTTCACAGTGATACGGCAAATCGTAGGATGAAATCCGCAAGCATTGGGACAACTGCAGAGGTATTACCTCTCATGTCTCAACTGATGTGTTATTTATAACAAATTGATACTGAATTATTTTGCAGAATTATTTTGCATTGCTACATGTTTGTTCTCACATAACCTGTAACAAATAAAATACAGTTCTGTTAGATTTATGGAATTTGATGATTAGCACCTCCCTGCAGAAGGGAGTGAATCCTAACTTCCTAAGAAACATGATAAAGTGGTAGGCAATTCCATTTGCTTCTGAAAATTAATGTCAGTAAAGGTATATGTCACTTGCCACATGTTTTTCTACAAAACCTTTCTGATGCAATTGAGGAGGTTGGGATGTGCAGAGCTGAATTAATTGCTTACCTAATACCTACATCTTATTCATTGATGCAAAGTCTGCTTTTGCAATGCAGCAGTGAGCAAACCCACTCCCTTAAAGGAGGGGGAAAAACTAAAAGAAAGCATCTGTATTTACGAGTTAGAGTTTTCTTACTGTAGTCAGAAATCAATGTGAATATGTCTATTGGTTTATATTACTTGCTAAACTCTTCTCTACAGATTCGACAATATGGGCATCTGGAGGATGGCTCACTGAATGTGGTTACTCGTGGACAACAACGCTTTCGCCTAAGACGGAGTTGGATTGATGTGGAAGGAGTGGTTAGAATATTATCATGTTCACTGCTTTTTCTTTTTCTTTTTTTAATTTTTATCTTCATAGGCATTGGTTATGTAAGTAAAGGCTGATGATTCTCTTTTACTTTTTCTTTGTTTGGTTGGGGCGGTTCTTCTTAGCCTTGTGGAGAGATCCAAATTATTGAGGAAGATCCACCTTTGAGAACTCCAAGGGATGCTTTTGGAAAATTAGCACTGTTGAGTAATCTGCCCCGTAACCATGCCATCTCACGTATGTTGCCTCCAAATTATTCTCCCGTTAAAGTTTGTGGGTCCAAAAATGGGGAAAATGATTCAGAAGGAAATTCGGAAGAGAGCTTTGAGATTGAGCTTTCACTAATGGAAAGGAGAATTCACCAATCAGTCATTGGCTCCGGTTATGAGCATGATATGATGGATGAATCAGCAAGCAGCAGCGATGATAGATTCATGTATGAGTCAGATCAGGAAATTAGATCCAATCTAAATGACTCTGACAACTTAAGGTCATTGCTATCTGACAGTGGAAAAGAAGCTGAAAATCTGGATTCGAGAATTGGGAATTGTTCCACTTCCGGAAAGCAGTCCTCCAAAGGGGGAGAACTTAATAGGTGTTGTAAAAATATAGATGCCTACCCATCACGTAGAATTTCAAGAGCATTCTGGCCCTATTGGGTATATCGTATGTATGACTCCTATTGGCTTGCACAGAGGGCAGCAGGTAGTTTTGCTTTGCTTCTTCTAACTCTTTATCAGACATTTTTTGCATGTTTAAAGTTGTTTGTGTTTACATTGTTATAATATGATAGATACCAAGAAAATAGAAACCAAATATTCTGAATATACTTGTATTGATACGAGTAATAGGTATGATATCGAGGTGATATCAGTACCTGGATTACAGTTTAGGAGATGGAAATACAGAGAAAAGGAAAAAGAAGTCTAAGGCAATTCGAGAGTGCCTCTCTCTCCCAAGTCCGAGCCAAATCCCAGCCTAACCGCTTCTGCTCTCCTACCCCTCGGATATACTCTCTCCTATGATTACAAAGACGTGCGCGCATCCCCTCACTCTGCCAACGTGGCAGAGTTAGTTACAACATTCCCCCCTTTGCTTACAACATCCTTTCCCTCCTCCTGATCATGTGCCTTGCACCTCTTGTGTTTCCTCACGTAGACTTTGATGGGCCTAGAGGGCCTATCATGAATTGGGTTTGCATCAATACCCCCCCCCTTCAAAACTCACCTTGTCCCCAAGGTGAAAATCGAGGAATTGCACTGCAGATCATCCCAAGGTTCCCAAGAATTCTCGTATCTTTGGTAGTTGCTTCCATTTCATGAGTACTTCGGACTACCACGAGCATTACGCCTTATGGCTAAAGCTTCCTCTGTTGAACTCGTAGTTCCTGGTCTTCGGTCAAAGAAGCGGGAAGAGGCTGACTGCACTGTAGCCACCACAGACTTTCTTCAATAATGACACATGAAATCTTTGGATGCACACGACTCTCTGCGGGTAACTTGAGCTTATACGCAGTGGGTCCTATCTTCTCTATTACCTCATAGGGTCCATAGAACCTAGGACTGAGTTTACAGTTCGCCCTTTTAGCTATTTGTCGCGGCTTGTATGGTTGGATTTTCAGAAAACTTGGTCCCCAATTTGATACTCAACTTCCCTTCGATCTTTTGATCAGCTTTCTTGTTTCATCCTATTTTGGGCTCGAACCAAATGTTGCTTGACTCTGCCGACACCTATTCCTTTTAAGTCATCTTACTCACTTCCTCAATGGAGGTGTTTCCTTCATCCCCTTTTATTACTCTTGGGGACTTCTCCCATAAAGAGCTTCGAATGGGGTCATTTTGATGGCTGAATGGTAGTTAGTGTTATACTGCATTCAGCCCAACTCAACCATTTCGCCTTGCTTCGGCTTGGTACCGTGAGGCACCTCGGATATGTTTCCAAGCATCTGTTTACTACCTCGGTTGCCCATCTGTTTGTGGGTGATAGGCGAAGCGAGTTTTAGTTTTGTACTGCCAATTTGAGCAAATTTCGGTCCAAAAGGAGCTTATGAACACTCTGTCCCTATCTCGACACAATAGAAGGCAGGGAACCCGTGAAGTTTAATCACCTCCTTCAAGAATATCTCGGCCACATCCTTGGCGGAATAAGGGTGAGCCAAAGCAATAAAATGTGCATACTTTGTTAGCTTTGTCCACCACCACCAATATGGTGTCCAAACCAAAAGCTCTAGGTAATCCACCTATGAAATCCATCGAGATGTCGGTCCAAACACGATTGGGTATGGGTAAAGGCTGCGGCAACCCCAGGGTCAAGGCTTGGTACTTGTTTCTTTGGCAAACGTCACATGAGTGTACATCTTGTTGTATCTGTCCTTTCATTCCCTCCCAAAACACCAGTCCAGCAATCCTCTTATAGGTTCTAAAGAAGCCCGAATGGCCTCCAATGGCGTAATCATGGAATTCCTTAAGAAGCATGGAGATCCTTGGGGAGTTCTTGGGAATCACCATTCTACCTTTGTAAAACAACCTCCCTTGCTTGATGTGGTAGCCTGGGTGACTAGCAGGTTGGGCTAGCAAATCTGCACTATACCTTTCAACTTCACATCGGTTTGGACTTCTTCCTCTAACCCTTCCCATTCATGACAATGGACCGTGGATAGAGCTGAATATTGTAGCTTCCGAGAGAGGGCATCCATTGCTCTATTTTCATTCCCTGGTTTATATTTGATGTCAAAATCAAACCCCAACAACTTGGAGACCCATTTCTCGCTCTTCACCCATCAATCTTTGATACGCCAAGAACCTCAAGCTTCTACGATCCGTATGGACGGTAAAGTGTACGCCCAACAAGTAATGACGCCACTTTTGGACAAAGACAATCGCCATCAATTCTCTTTCATACACCGATTTGTTTTGGGCCCTTCCCGATAAAGTTTGGCTCATGTAGGCCTTTGGTTTTCCCTCTTGCATGAGGCCCCTATCCCTCTCCCCAGATGCATCGGTTTCCACTATAAATGGCTTCTCAAAATCTGGAACAGCAAGCACCGAAATCGACGTCCATAGCTTGCTTGAGGCTCGAAGGCCTCTTGGGCCTCACTTCCCCACTTGAAATTGTCTTTCTTAAGGCTGTGGGTGAGTGGCCAAGCAATCTTGCCATAATTTTTCACGAACTTCTGTAATACCCAGTTAACCCAAATCCCCTCAAACTCCTCACATCCTTTGGTGTGGGCCAATTAACCATGTCCTCAATTTTATTCGGATCTGCGAAACTCCTTTCTTGGAAATTAGGTGCCCCAAGTACTCTAATTGTGCACGGCCAAAAGTGCATTTCTTCTTATTGGCAAATAAGCGATTTTCTCTTAGCAATTGTAGAACTATCTTTAGGTGCTCCTTGTGACTCCTCTCATCCAAACTATATACCAAGATGTCATCGAAGAAGACTAACACAAATTTCCTCGAGATACGGCTTTAGGATTCTGTTTCATAAGGGCTTGGAAAGTAGAGGGCGTTGGTTAAGCCAAAGGGCATGACCAAATACTCATAGTGCCCTCATGAGTCCTAAATGCTGTTTTGGGAATATCCTCTTCCCTCATTCTAATCTGGTGGTAGCTTGATTTTAAATCAAGCTTGGAAAAATTTCTTGCTCCCAACTCATCAAGCAACTCATCAATAACTTAGGAATAGGAAATTTATGCAGTATTGTGAATGCATTTAAAGCAGGTAGTCCACACAAAACCTCCACCCCCATCTTTTTTTTTTTAACTAAGATCACAGGACTAGAAAAGGGACTAATGCTTGGTCTAATAATTCTGCGTGCAACATTTCACCGACAATTTTCTCAATTTCATTTTTACGGTAGTAAGGGTACTGTAGGGTCGACATTGGGGATGTGAGCTCCCTCCTTGAGAGTAATCACATGGTCCTGCTGCCTTTTTGGAGGTAGCCCCTTTGGTTCTGAAAGATGTCATTGAAAGCCTCCAAGATAGTTTCCAATTCTCACGCACGGGGTTGTGTTTCCACCTCACCCTTAACGGTGATGATATTCTACAAAGTACCCTCCTCCCTCGGCTGAGCCTTGATCATAGTCTTCCAGGATGCTTGGTTCTTGCATAAAGAGGGGTCTCCCTTCAACATAAGCTTGTTACCTCCATCTTTCCACGTAATGACCAGGTGTCTGAAATTGGCCTCAATATCACCCAAGCTTGCCAACCAATCCATCCCCAAAACCACCTCTGTCCCTCCTAACTCCATTAAAAAGAAATTCTGCTCAATCTCCACCCCTTGCACCCTCATCTTCACTCCCCTGCAAACTCCCTCGTTACTCACTCTATCACCCGTGCCCACCTCAACCACATACCTAGGAGTGTCCTCCACCCTCAAATCCAACTCCTCACAATTCTACGGGAAATGAAATTACTTGGTTGCTCCCGAATCCACCAAGTACTAGTACGGTCTCGTCGAATCTCCCCACACCTTAAAGGACTGTTTGAAGTCGCCCTCTTTACTTTTTAATGATAGTTGGAGAATCTTAGCTTCCAACTCCAACTCCATTCCATCTGCTTCCTGAGTTTCGAGTTCCGCCTCTTCCTCCTCACCTTCCATCAGCACCAGTTGAAAGTTCTTAAGTTTACAAATATGTTCAGCCCCCCATTTCTCTCCACACTTGAAACATAACCCTTTCCTACTTAGTTCTCGAAGCTCGTCTTGCGTCAGTCTCCTCCCCGCCCCTGTTTTCTTCTCCCCCCCGTTTCCAGAAATCTGTTTTGGTTCAGTTGGGTTGGTAGTCCCGTAGTTGGGTCTAGGCCCATACGTGTTGGGTCGGCCCACCTCTGCACTTGGGCGGTTCTTCCAGACACTCCCCTTGTCCCCCCATGCTGCCTTTTCCTTCGTACCCCCTTGTCCTTTTTGGAAGGCCCAGTTTTTTTCCTCCAATAATAGTGCCCTGTCCATCAACTCTGACAAGGATCTTGGTTCATAGAGCTTCAGTTCTGCTTGAATTTCCTCCTTCAACCCATTCAAGAAAATGCTCTCCAACATCACCCGTTCATCTCTACTTAACGGAGCTATGAGTAGTTCAAATCGCTCCCTATACTCCATCACGGACCCAGTTTGCCGGATGCTCAACAGAGGTCCCAACGGGTTTTGTACCATCCCTGGTTGGAACCTTCGGATCACTGCTCTCTTAAATTCAGCCCAGCTCAGCTCCTCGGTTTGCTCCTCCCACCATTGGTACCAATTTAGAGCTCGGCCCTCCAATGCGAGTACCACGGCGTCGAGCTTGTCATCTTCCCTCACCATATTCACCCGAAAATACCTCTCCACCTTCACGATCCACCCGTGTGCCTCGTCGCCTCCAAACACTGGGAGTTCCAGCTTTCGACCGCCAGAGTCGTACGGCGGCCGGCGACTGTCCTCCCTCAACTTGGACCTTGATCGCGACCAGCTATTACGACTGATTGAACTTTCGTCCTCGCGATGTCGAGACCGACCTCTTCGTCTCCGATCCTTCCTCGCTAGGTGTCTGAGTTCCTCCATTTGAATCTGATTCTCAAGCCTCCATTCTTGAAAGCTACGCTCCAAATTTTCCACTCTGGCTTCCATTGCTGTGCGGGTAATGACCATTCACGCTCCGGGATCGAGAGCTTTGATACCAATTGATAGATACCAAGAAAATAGAAACCAAATATTCTGAATATACTTGTATTGATACGAGTAATAGGTATGATATCGAGGTGATATCAGTACCTGGATTACAGTTTAGGAGATGGAAATACAGAGAAAAGGAAAAAGAAGTCTAAGGCAATTCGAGAGTGCCTCTCTCTCCCAAGTCCGAGCCAAATCCCAGCCTAACCGCTTCTGCTCTCCTACCCCTCAGATATACTCTCTCCTATGATTACAGCACGTGCGCGCCCCCCTCACTCTGCCAACGTGGCAGAGTTAGTTACAACATTCCCCCCTTTGCTTACAACATCCTTTCCCTCCTCCTGATCATGTGCCTTGCACCTCTTGTGTTTCCTCACGTAGACTTTGATGGGCCTAGAGGGCCTATCATGAATTGGGTTTGCATCATAATATCACTATTGCTCGCTGAATTAAGTCTTGCTTTTCTTTTCTGCATGCTGATCAATCAGTATGATTTTAAAATTCAAAAATGGATCTCAATGGAGAATTCTTATGAAGAAGTCGTGCATTTGTTAGAATTTCCAGAAACAGTTTTGCTGAAGCCACAAGTACAATACTAATTAATCTATGCTTTTGTCCATATTTTGATTTGTTTTTGGATTTTTTTATCCTCAGATTGACTGAAAATATATAATTCAATTTCTCATTTAGAGTAGCTCCAATTGCAAGATTAAGTATTAGTTCCTTTGAACTTTGTTAGAGATAACAACCCAGATCCACATCAGTGGAGGGTATATACTAGGAGTAATAAGGAACCCACTTCAGATACAAGCCCAAATTGAGCAGACCCACATCAGTGGAAGGTGTATACCAGGAGACATAAGGGTGAAGTGGTCAATGAGATGGAGAAACGGTTGGAGCTGTTAGTGGGGCAATCTGTTAGAGGAAATCGCGGAACAGATCAGCAAGGGGAATCACAGCATATAGGGACGGTGCTAGATTGGAGGGAGGCAGGGGAGATTTCGTCATCATTTTCAGCATTAGGCTGGGGCAAGCCAAAGCTTGCATGGGAGTCACTCCTGGGAATTTTGCTACTTTTATTCTGTTTTATTGTTGCTAATTTCTCTGTATCTCCACTGTTCTACATCCATAAGTGTGAGAAGTTCATCCTCAATACTAGAGGATGTATCTTAATTCCATTTTCATATTCCTTACTCTATCAATCTTTTAGAGAATCTGTTGATCAGAGGCCCTTGGCAATGTTGTTATTGAGTTTTCTGATCAAGGCTTATCAGAGGGCCTCACAATTTTTATGCACAGTGCCACAGTTTTCTAATCAAGGCTTTTAAGTGGAGTTTAGTCTTGATTGAATCCAAGACTGGAGATTTTACCAACTACCTATTGTTGTGCTTCAAAATAAGAAGCATTTGTCATTAATCTGATTGTTGATTCTTAACTAACATATTAATTAGAAGGTGGATAGACATTTTCTGAATTTTGAGTATTAGCTTTAAAAAGTATTTCAACTATTACCTTGGTCTATACATTTCTTAATTGATTCCTTTTTTTAGGTGAAAACTATGGTATTGTGTAAAAAATCAAATTAAATAACAGATTCATGTTGGAATTTTGGCTCTTTTATTAGGCTGGTTTGGATGAGCTTCTATAAAAAGGTATTTTTAATATTTGCTTTTTCAAAAAGATATTTTGTGCTATTTTATGTTTGGATGCAATATTTGAGAAGATTTTTTTTATGTTTGAACAGCTTTTTTATGTTATAAAAAAAGTCTTTTTTAGAAGCACAAAAATCTATCTAGAAAACAAAGCACAAATTGTGCTTTTTAAGTGTTTCAGTCATTTTTTAAAATCCCATCCAAACACATTAAAATATAAGATTTTTTTTATAAAAAGAATCAGATTTTTTTTAATAAACAAGTTAAATATGTTAATCGCAGAATAAATCTAATGGTTGTGTTGACAATCTATAGATATGTGGAAGCAAATAGTTGGGGTGCCAAGCATGGATGGCCTTGTTAAGAAGCCAGATGTTTTATCGTTTTATATTGCCAGCAAAATTCCTGTTTCTGAATCCACAAGGCAGGAGCTTTTGGATATCAATGGCATCTCATATAGATTGCGCAGGGAAATCGAATTACTAGAGAGCATTGATCTTATTCGATGTAAAAGCTGCCAGGTAATTATTGTCTCACCAATGCCCCCACAATGTTGCACATAAGATTGCTTGTGTTTAAATATAGAAAGAGACAATTTTGTAACTATATTATTATTTTTCAATTTTCATCAAGTGCAGAGAGTAATGTTTCTTTTTTTCAACATTTTAAAATTTGCAGACTATAATTGCAAAGCGAAGTGATATGTTGGTGATGTCTAGTGAGGGTCCTCTTGGTGCTTATGTGAATCCAGATGGTTATGTGCATGAGACAATGACTCTCTACAAGGCAAATGGCTTAGCTCTCATTGGGCCAGCAGTTACAGAATACAGTTGGTTTCCTGGGTAAGTGTCAGTCCATTTTCGTTTCCTGTGTATGTTATGAACATATCAACTTATTTATTTCTCTTTAAGGTGTGTCAAGGATCTAAGTGTTTTGTGCCATGAAGCTTACGGACAAGGAGAAAACTTATCATGCTTTATGTAATGGTGATAGTGAACTGCATTATATTTGCTTAGTGTGTACGTAGTCATTTAAATGTGGTTTAGCTGGATTCCATTTTCCATTGTAGAATTGGGTTTGGCCTCCAAGTTTATAGAGATCTTCTCTTCCTGTTATCTGGGATTCTGGGTTTTGGGAGAAGAAAGGAAGTGAAGGTGTTGCCAAGTTGTGCTCTCTTTCTGGGCATGTGGTGCATTTGGTTAGAGGATAGTTTCCCTTACTTCCTTGTGGTTGTGGGTTTATGCACTTGATTTTTTAAAGGGGTTTCTTTGTTAGATATACAGAGAAATTGGATGGCTCTCTTGAGCTGATGTTTTTAATTTCTCTTGTTTTCTGTGCTGTTAGGTGGATTCCTGAATCCTGATCCTCCTGTTCTGTATTTCTCTTCTCTTGTGATAAATTTCTCTTTTATCAAGAAAAAAATGGTGCCGATCAGCTTAGACCATTACAAGGTCAATAAAAATTTCAAGTGATATTTTGGCCATGATTATTTTAATGCCCTTCAAAATGAATTGACTGTATGTTAACGTCAGATATTTAATAAGCCTCTGGTTATATTATATTGAGATTTTTCATTTTCTTTTTATTCCCTTAGCCAGCTAACCTCAATTTATTCTATTATAATTGATACACTTCTGATAGATTGCCACAGAAGGCTTTATCTCTAAATGTGTGTTATGAGTTTTAGATGGTCAGAGAGTAGTAGTAATCTTTTCCTTCACTGTGAAGTTGCTTCCCTGATCTGGAGTAACTTTTTTAATAAGTTTTGAGAAGCAGCGGGTATGCCCTGATACTGTAGAAATTTTCTTACTATTAATTTTCTAGGCTTCAATTGAAAGGAGTAAGATTCTATGGCTTGTGCTCTATTTTCTGGGTTGTGGGTTATTTGGTTAGAATGAAATGCCAGTCTTTCAGCAAACATTTTTAGCCACAGAACCTATATTGAGCAGGGTTGTTTTCTCGGCATCTTTGTGGAATGCTGCTCATGATTTCTGTAAGGAGGTTGTCTTAGGCTGATACGCAGAGGGATTGGAAGGCTCTCTTGCTTGCTTTTCTTTTCAATTTTTCTCTCTTTGTATTATCCTTGTGATTTAAGGAGTATTCTTCTATTATAAAAAAATTTGTTTATGATATTTGGTTAGCAGCAACTTCATATAAACCTTTCAGAACATCGGCGTCTCTGCAACTTCTTTTGTAGTGATTTTTTTGCCTTTTCGGTGATTAAATGTTCACACATATGACTGCTGAATAGACATGCCAACCTGTAGCTTCTCCCTAGCCTTATTGTTCTCCTAATTGAGTGGGTATTATTTTGCCAATGGCCCATTTTTTTCCTCAATGGCACTCCTTTATTTAAGTTTCAGTTCCTGGGTCGAGTACTGTTTAACCTTTCTTCTACCCAGGGATATAAATGGGAAAAGATAAAGGAAAGGATGAACGTATAATGTGTGCCACTATGTAGGTCTAGGATTTGTGAGGATTAGCAATGTGAATTTTATTTAATGTCTTCTTGCGTAAAGGCTGCATGATGTACTACTTTCAAGTACTTTTTATTGGGTTGTTTTAATATGCCAATCTGCTACTTTTGGCAGGTATGCTTGGACTATCGCTAATTGTGCCACTTGTGAAACCCAAATGGGGTGGCTTTTTACAGCCAAGAACAGAAAACTGAAACCCAGGTCATTTTGGGGGATACGGAGCTGTCAAGTTGCAGAAGAAATGCGCTAAGACCTTCAATACTGGTTTAGTGGCCACCTAGTTATGAGTTTGATCTGTATACATTCACCTATCTCCAGCTTACTGTGGAAACCCATGTTCATGTAGCACTGTGCATGATGATATATGTATGTATTCCATGCTTTTTTAACAGCTTGGTAGAAATAAAATCACACGAAGGTAATATCAGATGCAAATTCTTGTAGCTCCTGTAGCTGTGGCGTTTTCACATTTTAAATGAAGAAAGGACGCAATATCCCTCTGGATATGTGTCAAGTTTATTCTGCATTGACTTTATTCTTCTTGTTCTTTGGAAAAATTGGAGGTGTGCCTGTAGTTGTAACATGTTTTCAGTTTCTGTCAGTTGTGTTAACTCCAACGTCCAGGCATCCTTTGTGTTACCAGCATCCGCTCCACTGCCTCAAGTAGAGGCGTTGGTATGTTTAACTTGAGGATGATAGCAGTTAGAGAATCAAAATAGTAGTTCCTTTAAAATCGAGTTATTTAACCCTAGAATTAGGGTCAAGTTATTGAACTGGCAGCCTATATAATAAAATAGCATAATTGGCCAGTTCACAAAAAGTTTGGGTTGACACATGTTGACAGCTTTAACCATAAAGCTTACTAGTTTTAAAACTTTTTTTTGGTTTTTTGGTACGTCAGTTCCAAAACTCTCTTTACATGAAGTAGTCATGGGTTGTGGACCACCGTATAGTGCAGTCAAGTTGCCATCGTTGGTAAAGATGGTAAAGATTGAAGTATTTCGTTTGATTTTTGCTTTCATCAAAAAAAAATTTGGTAGGCATTTTATAAATATTATTATTATAAGTTTTCGTTAAAAATTGTGACATGCTCTGGTTTTGAAATAGGGTAGCATCTCATTTTCCAAAAAATTTTATTAAAAAAAAAGGGTAGTCAAATTAGGCTTTAATGTTTTATGAAACTATCAAGTTATTGGTTGAAGTGATAAGTGGTTCTAATATCAAATGTTGAGTTAAATGTTTGATTCTTGTAATCGTCATTGTTGGAAAATGATTTATAATTATTATACTTTCAAATTCAAACAGGATTAGTCTCATACTCAAAGGGTATGACAATATTTATGGTTCAAACCAAGAATTAAGATCAATGAGATATGGAACTGAGTTTATTTAGCTCCTTCCCTATTATTCCTCAAATAACGGTCTAATGATCATACATTTAGTGGCCTTATGGAGTCCCACTTTCCCTGGGATATTTTGGTATGGTTTTGGTGTCATGTTTGATCCTGCTTAGAATCTAAAAATTAAATAAAAACTCATTTAATGGCCTTATGGAATCACATATTCCCTCAACTATTTTGGGATTGTTATATGACTAGTGTTATGTCCAATCTAGCTTAGGAAATAAAATCTAACAAATGTTCATGCCCCTGTTGAAACATGTATTTCTTTAGCTATTTTGGGGATTATTTTGTGACCTCGTATCATGTTTGATCCCGCTTATGATTCATCGCATGTTCGCCCATTTAACCAAGTCAAACATTGGTTAAATAAAAGGATTCATTTTCTTGATATTTTAAATTAAAATTAGCCAACTCACAATCTTTTTAAAAACATGACTTTGATTTCTTCATTGCACGTTGGGGATACGTAGACACTAATTTAGTTTTTAATCTTTATTTTTCTCCCAACATGTAAATATTTTAATTTATTTTTATCTTTATCTTCTATTTAGCTTGTAAATATTTAAATTTAATCTTTGATTGTTTTTTAATTGAAGCTTCTAAACATTGTAATTTAGTTTTTGATTATTGATTTACTTGTCCATTTATGTTTTGGCATTGTTTATTTGTTTTAAGGGATAAATTAAATATGTTTAGATTAGTATAATTCACACAATAAACTTTAGAATAACTATTTTAAGATGAATGTATCAGAATGACAGTAGGATTTAGTTTTCACTTCTTGAACCCAACTTTTGTATAGCAAACTTGTTTTCAAAATTTGAAAAGGGGTTTTTCTTTCAAATTTCCCTAACTAAATAAAAATTGGTGGTTTCTCCCTAAATTTTTTTAAAACATTCCATTGCCTTTTCTGTTGCGGCACACTTCAGAATCGATCATGACAGCTTTAATAAAAAAAAAAGTAGATTGTTTAATATTTTTTTTTATAAAATACAAATTTATCAACCAAACGTTAAATTATGTGATATTATTGTGAATTTGTGATTATTATACATACCAAGTTTGATACTCATTGGATATTTACATCTACCTAATCTAATAAATGACATTTACTTATATTTTGAAAGTACATTATACGTTAAAGTAAAATTGTAAACAGACTATAAATTAATTTTAAATTCTATAAAATTTTTATGGGCTTGATTTACCTCACAAATACTTTCATCTAATGGTTAAATTAATAAAATTCAATATTTATAAAAATTTATTCGATAGAGTAATTGTGTTGTCAAGACTGACTCTTTCATTAAGTGGATCTTCACCAATATATGAGACATATCAAATTAGATGAGCAAGTCTTGATTATGAGACTATACATGAGTGGTGAGAATTAAAAGTATAATGTTGTGACTTTTTAAGTGATTATATAACGTCTACATAACTCTATTGCTAACTATTTATAGTTGACCCAATGATTAAAATTTACTTCTTTCGCTTCTCACTTGGAACATGTTTGTTTTAGATTTTAAACCTTTTCAAACGGGCATTTATGGAGGTTTTGCTGCGAGAAGAATTGATTCTTTTGGAAGCAAAATGTGATAGCTTTCAATGAAATCCGTGTGTTTGTTTTAGATTTAGGTGAACACAAACGGAAAAAATATGCTTCCAGATGTACTTGTTTAGGAAGGAAGTTTTTTTTCACTTCCCCCAAACAGTTTTGAAGTTTCAAAAATTAAAATAAACAAACCTTTAATTCATCAATTTTAAAAGAAGACCAAATGGATGTAATTATTGAAATAACCTCATGTTTATGTCTTTCAAAATTTAAATAATATTTTTTGGTAATTTGATATGTAATTTTACACCATTCAAATAAAATTAGTTCTTCTAAATAAATTTTAAAATATCATTCTTAAGATGTTTTAAATATAAAAATTGATTCGGAAATAAAAAATCTAATCCAAATAGTTACTTGATATGATCCTGCTTGTGTGTTGAAAAGAGGGTCATGACAGATCCCTAGTTGGCCCAAATCCAATATCATAGGATTCAAGAGGCCCATAACAGCCCATCAGTAGTTCACTCTACAGGCTTTCTCGACATACCCTTTTCGGCTGATCCCCACCCCAATGCTTCCGTTTTAGCCACCGATAAAAACAGAACTATAATTCTTTAATCTTTATCCACTAAATAAAACAAATAAATAAATTACCAGGGTTTTGGGGTCCCTAGTTTAGAGGAGAAGAGAAGCTCATTTGACACAATACAAGTTTAAGGGTTTTGGCTTTTGAGCGAAAGGAGCCAAGTTTCAAGTTTCAATTCATGGACCGCTTACGTCCTCGGAACAGACCTGTATCTTCTGGATTCACAAATGCGGAGGTATGCAATGCATTCATTCATTGGGTATAAATAGAAACATAACATGTGGAGCATTTATCTATCAGCTTATATCAGTTACAAACAATTGTCACTTATCTACCCATAATGAATTGACCCAAACAGATTGAGAAAATGGAGAAACTTCTGAAGGAATCAGGAAAACAATCATTGGGCCGTGATTTTTGCCATAAGGTTGCCACTAATTTTAAGTGAGTTTCAGTCTGAATGTTCCGGCGGTTCAATTTTCAATTCTTGTTGGTTTCTGTTCTTCTAGCAATACGTAAAAGAGGCTTTTGTGTTGTTATTGAGGATTTGTGTTTGGCATGTTATGTCTCTGCAGCCGCTCCTCTGACCGTGCTGGGAAACCTGTCAAAAAATGGACTGAGGTTAAACACATTTTCTTATCTCATGTATTTTATTTCTTTAGAAGGAGAGCCTTGGCGCAATGGTTAGGGTTGTTGCCATGTGACCTGAAGCTTTATAGCACCAGGCTTCCCTTTTATGTATTTTATTTCTTTAACTCCGTCAAATATTGTTACATTCTTTCTCTAACGTCAAGGAGATGATTTGTCTTTGTGACTTTTAGTTCCGCGTTCTTTTTTTCTTATTAATTATTCCTTTATTTTTGGGAGAAAACTTTAGATACAGAGTTGGTTTCAGACTAGGCTTCGAGACTCACCGGAAGTCCCTGAAAATGAGTTGATATTCCCTAAAGGCCTTGAATGTAAGAAAGGTGAGACTTCTGGCATGCCTTAAGGTTCTTACTTCTTAGCATAGCTGTTACTTCTGCCTATATGCTTCATCCATAATGTAAAACTTCATGTTTATGCATCCATTAGATTTATCAACTCTTCTTCTCTATGTTCTAGTCTATTGTTGGGTGTTTATTGTTAGACAATTAAATGCAATTTCTTCTTTTTTTTTTTTTTGTAATTTCTAAATATTTTGACATTAGCAACATTAGCATATCATTAATGGCTGACTTGCTGCCACACATTCACAAAGGAAGAAATAAAAGAAATGGTGCTTTGGTAAATGAGTTTTATTTGTCCAAAAGTAACATTTCAATGTAAAAATTGTAAAATCTTCAAACAGTAAAATGGCCAACATGGGATCTATCTATTTAAATATACTTGCAGATTGCAGTGTCTAGTTTCTACCATTGCTGCTTAAGCCTATGGTAGGTTAGTTTACAATTGATTTATATGGGGTTTATGTTAGATCTGAAATATGATAAGATGGCTTTATGTGAAGCTTCTTTATGGCATTAGGAGCATGTTCCCTAGATGAAAATAATGACACTGAAGGTGCTGAACTGACTTGGAAGCAATGAAGAAAATATGAAAAGCAACATATCTCTCCATGGGCTACTTCTCACTTTCTGTTTTCCTTTTATTTTTTGTCTAGTTAGTTGATATGCTTGTGTTTAATAGATATTTTGAGTCAACTTGTAATCAAAGGTATCCAATTAGCTCATCCTGTGGAGATTGTGTTTGATATGTTTGCTTTGTAGGAGAAATTATCCGAGACCCATCAGAGTTGGAATTTGAAGTTAGGTCATCGACAGATGGAGCATGGTGAGAACATATCCAGTATTGCATTTAGCTTGAATTATTTTAGTAAATCATGAATGCTGGACTGCTGGAGGCATGGATATGAAGTATTTAAAATTTAATCTCATTGAAATGTTTTGATCTATACCTTTCTGAAGAACTAAAGAAAATTATTCTCTTGTACCCTTTCCTCGTAGTTTAAACCTACATACTGATATTCATCCAAATTCCAAACTAACAATATTTTTGTTGAAAGAGTCAAAAGAATATTCAAATACTAAGTCAGATAACGTAGAAGTCCTAGATGTTAGCACTAAGGATAGGATAAACGTAACTCTTGATAAGATAAAGGTAGTTTCCCATTTTTTGGAATGTAGATAGCTAATCCCTTGATTCACGTCCTACCTCTTTTATAAGAGAGGACTTTGTACCCTGTTTTTTCATGTGTATCCGGAATAGAAAAATATTGTTTCTCCTTTCAAGTTGGTATCAAAGCAGGGCATCAAAACCCTAGTTTTGCTCCCAAACAATGTCCGACGTTAAACTCAAGATCAACTCTCCATGAGATTAACTCAGGTTTGGCTCCTTCCGCACCAATAAATCGGACTGCTGAACTTAAGAACCCTATAAACGATTGTCACTCAGTTCAGATGACCTCAATTTGACTGAATGGGGCAAACTTCGTTCAATGGTCTCAATCTGTATGCATGTACATCCGCGGCAGAGGAAAGATGGGTTATCTGACGGGTAAAACAGAGGAACCTCATAGTAAAGACCCACGGTATACTACCTAGGATGCTGAAAACTACATGGTAATGACATGGCTAGTGAATTCCATGGATGTGGATATCAGCTCCAACTACATGTGCTATCATATAGCCAAGGAACTATGGGACGTGAACCAGTTGTACTCAGATCTGAGTAACAAATCCCAAGTTTATGTGGTAACCCTTTAAGCTGGAGGAAATTCGACTAAGAGGAGAAAGTGTCACCAGATACTTTAACACTAAAAAGGGTATGGCAGAACTTGGAGCTCTTCCATGACTAGAAATGGAAGTCAACTACCAATGGAAATCATTACACGAAACTAGTGGAGGAAAACACAATCTTCAAATTTCTTGCAGGCCTTGACATTGAACTAGATGAAGTTAGAGGATGGATCATTGGCAGGACACCTCTTCCTTCACTTGGTGAAGTATTCTCAGAGGTAAGAAGAGAAGAAACTTGGAAGCATGTCATGCTTGGGAAACAAGGCAGTACAGATTCAGGCTTGGTATACTCCAATGCCTTAGCTGTAGCAGATGCATATGTCAGCAGATATGTTCCCAACTAGTGGCGGACTGGGTGTGGTGTGATCACTGCAACAAACCACGCCACACGAGACAACTGTTGGAAGCTCCATGGTAAACCAGCAAACTGGAAAGGCAGCAAGCACGGGAATAAACCCAGTCGAGCCCCTCCTATAGCTCATGAGACCAAATCAACCCCATTCAGTAAAGAGCAACTTGATCACCTCCTAAATCTGCTAAAGTCCAATTCTGTGTCTAGTACTCCTAGTGGTTCTCTTGTCCAAACAGGTAGCAATTCTAGTACTTTATCCTCTACTTTAGATTCCGCACTGACCATATGACTAGTCTTTCCCCTTTGTTTAAAAGTTATTCCCCATGTTTTGGTAATCAGAGTTGTCAATAGTGCTCGTTGCGCCCGAGATTGCGGTGGTGCAGGGCGGAGCGCAGTTCATCTGCCACCAAACGCTGGGAGCAGAGCATTTTAGCTTCGCGAGCATGGAGGACATGGTTGCAGGCTCTTTGTGGGTAGAATCACGGCCATAGCGGCCACGACAATGAATAGAGAATGAAATCTCCGTTTTACCCCCAAAATGAACTCCTACTTCCACTGATTGAGAGATTTTCTGGTCTTTCATCACCCATCTCACATTGCGATCAATTTTTAGGGTTCCTAGCAGCTCTGTTTCGCACATATTGCACCAGATTTGGAGTCGCAGCCTTTGTTCGCACAAAACCGGGGATTTCACACTTGCCCACCCTTGTTTCACCAACTTCACACTAGCCCACCCCTGTTACACACCCCCTCTTGTTTGAACACAGCTTGCAGGTCCTCTGTATTGCGTACAGAACATCCTCCATCCACCATTTTTGCACCTATGATTGATGACTCAGCCTCTGTTTCGCACTCGCACAGCAGGTTGTCCCACTGTTTCACACAGATCTTCTAGCTTCTTCCCTCTGTTTTGCACAACTCCAGCTTCTTCCTCTGTTTCGCACAGCTCTTCTCCTCTTCCAGCTTCTTCCTCTGTTTCAGACTGTTTTGCATAGTTGCATCCTCTGTTTTGTACGCATTTCCTAAACATTAGTTCTTCTTGATACTTTTAAGTTTTTTCTATTTGGCATGACTAAGATCAATGATGAATTCGTCTTTGACTTTTGAGTCTGAAAGCTTTGTTTATTGTTTTATTTATGCTATAAAGTTTTTAAATCATTAGGATTATTAATTATGTGCGTTTCATAAAAAAAAATTACTTTTTTTTATTGCAGCCGCTATCTTCAGTGTAGCGGCCGCCACACAACTTCCTATACCGCTATAGCGTTTTCTAAGGTAGCTGCTCCACGTTGCTTTCCGCCATTAACTACTTTGCTAGTAAGGAGAAAATTAGAATTGCAGATGAGAGTTTTTCACCTATTGCAAGAAAAGGTCTTATAACACTCCAATCTTACTGATTTAAATTCTGTTCTGCATGTTCCAAAACTCTCATGTAACTTTTTATCTCTTAGCAAAGTCTACGAGGATTGTAATTGTAAAGTTGTCTTCCTTGACTCATTGTCTATTCCAGGACCAGAATTCAGGGAGGACGATTGGCAGTTCTAAGATGATGGATGGTCTTTACTACTTTGAAGATTATTTTCCCGAGAATAAAGTAGCTCAGGGTCTTAGTGTACAGGTTCAAAACTTGCCCGAGATCAAATAATGCTTTGGCTCCTTTGACTAGGGCAGCATCCTAGCTTTCAATATCTTAAACATTTGTTTCCTTCTTTATATAAAAATCAGGATTGTTCTAGTTTTCAACGTGGCAGTTGTGTTCTTGCCAAAAGTCATCACATTTCTTATATCTCTAAACCTTATCGTGCATCTAAACCATTTCACATAGTTCATAGTGATGTTTGGGATCCTTCCATAATTAACACAATATCTGAAAAAAGATCGTAGGTAAGCTTTATTGATGATCATACATGATTATGTTGGGTATACTTAATGCGTGAGAGATCAGATGTGGCAGCACTATTTAAAAACTTTTGTAACATGATTGAGAATCAATTTGAAACTAGAATTAGCATCCTAAGAACAGACAATTGCACAAAATACTTTAATACTTGTAAGGGAAGTTTTTTGGCTGAAAAAGATGTTCAACACCAATCTACATGTCGTGATACTTCTCAGTAAAATGGTCTTGTTGAAAGAAAAAATAGGCATATACTTAGGGAAGCCCGTGCCATCATGTTTTCTATGAACATCCCTAAGGGTATGTTTGGGAGGGAGGAGTTTGGAGGGGAGGGATAATTTCTCATTTCTAAATTGAGATAATTATAAAATGTTTATAAAAATGAATAAGGAATGATTTAAAGGTTACGTAATAATCTCTCATTTTATTCCTCTCATTTAAAAAAATTCTCAAATAAAGGGAAAGTTTAATTAAAATAAAAAATTACCATCCCCTCCCTTTCCCTCCAAACCCAAACATACCCTAAGTATTTGTGGGGGGCCATCTTATTTGATAAATAGAATGCTTTCTAGGGTCTTAAATTGCAGCACTCCAATAGATAACTTTAAAAATGTGTTTCCTACATCTCAGATGTATGCTGATCTTCCATTAAAAGTTTTTGGTTGCACAGTTTTTGTTCACATACCAAACACTCTTTGTTCCAAACTTGATCCCATGACTGAAAATTGTATTTTCATCGGCTATGCTCCACAACAAAGAGGATATAAATGATATAACCCTGCAATTAAAAAATCTTAAGTAAGTATGGATGTTATTTTTTTGAAAACCAACCTTTTTTTTAATAAAAATTCTCTTCAGTACAAGGACAAATGAAGATAATTTTTGGCACTATTCCCACTACCTAAGAATATCTTACAGTCCACAACTATTGATAAGGAAATAAATGTTCAGGAAATTGATAATGATGTGCCAAAACTTGATAACTCACAAGCAGGGGGAGAAGTGACACAACTAGATCGTGAGCTGCTGGTTTACACTTGAAGGGTAACAAAGAAGGACAAAGGCCAGCCTGTCATCCCAACATAATAACAATCTAACCCTCCGGATATTGAACCCTTGGATGTTTCAAGTAACAAGGACCTTTCCAATTGTAGTTCTGATTCTTCTCTCTATTGGCTGTGATTCTCACCAGCCCACGCGAGTTTAGTTTCTCGATGTTCCAGCCTTGTGTTTGGCTACTGGTCCTGTTTCCATTTAGCTGCTCTCATTGGTGGTTTGGCTATGCACTTGTGAGTTTTGTTGTGTTATGTTCTAGCTGCTAGCTGTTGATCGAGCTGATTTGAGCTGTTTTTTAGCCAATTTGAGCCAGATTATGTTTTCAAGGTTTTTGGGTCTCTGATATCAATCTTGCTATTTGAAGCTTCTCAATGTTGTTCTTGATGAATTTGGTGATGTTTGGACCTTGCTGGGCATGATTGCTTGCCAAGGAATTGAGTTGTGCCTCTTTCCAGAGATGTCTTACTGTGCGTATTTCTAGTGATTTCTCTTTCATGGTGTGTCTTTCCAACGATGTTTCTTCCTCCTTGGTCATGCAACATTCCAACCAACTCTTCTGGTTGTGCATCATTCCAATCGTCTTGTTGAGTTATCTTTCCAGTAGTGTTGCCTCTCTAGCATCTCCGGCATCCCAAAGTTGTCTTTCCAACTATGGTTTATGGAGACCACATTATTTTTTAGGGTTATTTTCTTTTAGCGTGTTTATTTGTAACAAGTTTAAAGCTTAGTAAGCTTTAGCTTGAGGGGGAGTGATAGACAACTGGACCAAAAATAGGAAAAAAATGCTGAATAAACTCTTTGTATTATTGATTATGCTACTGATATCAGTGTGATATCAGTATCAGAGATAGGCTTGTACAAGTGACTAACTGGAAAAGTAAAGATAGTGCAGACATTTCGAGGGGTCCGCCGCCTCCCTCCCAATGTTTCACTCAATTCTTGCTTGACTCACTCTTCCTCACTTCCTCCCTATATGCTCTCACTTCCTCCACCGAATCATCTTTCCCTCCCACTAACTTCCACACCAAAGATTCTCGTTATGATTGAGATCCATAGTATTCACACTTTCTACATCTCCCCTCCTAACCTTCTTTCCCACGTGTGCTTTCTTTCTAGAATATACCTTAGTAATAGGGGGTCTAACAATACTTCCCCCCAAAAGTTTCACCTTGTCCTCAAGGTGGAAATTAGGAAAGTGGTCTTTGGATTGTGGCAAAGGATTCCCAAGAGCTCTCAAATTCAGTAGGTCCTCCCATTGGATGAGCACCTCCATAGATCCATCTACGAGTTGTTCTTGTATTTAGCACCTCAATTGGATTCACCCTTAACTCTCAATCATCCGAGAGAATAGGCTGGTAATGGTGGCTAGTAGCAGCCTTTGCAACGGACTTCTTGAGCAAGGAAACATGAAAACTGGGTGCACACTACCGTAATCGGGGAGTTTCGGCCTTGTAAGCCATCGTGCCTACCCTGTCCAATACCTGAAAAGGGTCATAAAACCTAGGGCTCAGTTTCTCATTAACTTTTTTAGCTAAAGATTTGAGTCTATAGGGTTGGATTTTCAAATACACAAAATCTCCAGGCTGAAAATTCACATCTCTCCTTCTTTTGTCGGCCTGAGTTTTCATCTTATTTTGGGCCTGCACCAAATTATCTTTCAGGTCATCCAACATTGCATTCCTCTCAGCCAGCAATTGATTGACCTCTTCCACGTGAGAAAGATCTCCGGAACATCTAAGCAAGGGTGGTGGGTCTCTGCCATATAAGGCCTTAAAAGGGGACATCTTAGTCGAGCTGTTATAATTGATGTTGAACCAAAATTCAGCCCAGCTGAGCCATTGAGGCCATTGCTGAGGTTTGGCACCTGTAAAACATCGTAAATAGGTTTCTAGACAGCGATTCACCACTTCTGTTTGGCCATCCGATTGCGGATGGTATGCTGAACTCATCTTGAGATGAGTACCTGACCTCTTGAACAGCTCTGACCAGAATTGACTGATGAAGACCCTATCTCTATCCGAGACAATGGAGGAAGGGAATCCATGGAGTCGAACGACTTCAGTAACAAACAGCTCAACCACTTCTTTGGCAGTAAACGGGTGGTTTAGGGGTAGAAAATGTGCATATTTTGTGAGACGATCGACCACTACCATGATGGTATCTTTCCCCTTCGCCTTAGGTAGGCCTCCTATGAAATCCAAGGAGATATCTTGCCAGACCTGAGTTGGAATAGGTAAAGGCTGAAGTAACCCCGCGGGGGAAAGAGTTTGATACTTGTTTCGTTGACAGATGTCACACATGGAGACAAAATCTTTGATGTCTTTTTTCATGCCTTCCCAAAACAGCACCCCTGAAATTCTTTTGTAAGTCCTAAAAAAACCTGAATGTCCACCCATAGGAGAGGAGTGGAATTCCTTGAGTATGGTGGGTATTCTCCCTGAACGCTTAGGGAGGACCAACCTACCTTTGTACAACAACTGTCCTCCCTTCCTTTCATACCCCGGGTGAGAACCTTTATTGGCCAGCAGATCCTGTAGGATACCTTTGAGTTTTGGATCTGAGTGTACCTCTTCCAGAATAGAATCAAGTTCAGCAAAATGGACAGTAGATAAAACAGCAAATTCCAGCCGCCTTGATAATGCGTCTGCAGCTCTGTTTTCACATTCGGGCTTATATTGGATCTCAAAATCAAATCCTAACAGCTTAGTTGTCCATTTTTGTTGCTCTTCCCCCATTAACCTTTGTTCAGTCAGGTATTTGAGGCTACGCTGATCCGTTTTAATGATGAAATGGCGTCCCATCAAATAATGCCTCCATTTTTGGACTGCAAGAACAATAGCCATGAGCTCCTTTTCATAAACTGACTTTGTTTGTGCTCTATCCGATAACCCTTGACTGAGATAGGCGATAGGTCTGCCTTGTTGCATTAAAACTGCCCCAATGCCCTTCCCCGAAGCATCTGTTTCTACTGTAAACTGCCGATCAAAGTCTGGAACAGCTAGCACCGGTACAGAGGTCATTGCTGTCTTGAGTGCATCAAAAGCCTGCTGAGCTTCCATCCCCCATGCAAACCCCTCCTGTTTTAGCTGCTGGGTTACGGACCTTGCTATTTTACCATAATCCTTCACAAATCGCCTATAGTAGCCCGTGAGTCCCAAAAATCCTCTTAGACTCTTTATATCCGTAGGAATGGGCCAAGATAACATTGCTTCAACCTTTTTTTGATCAGCGGCCACTCCTCTGCTGGAAATAATATGACCTAAATACTCCAACTGGAATTGGCCAAAGCTGCACTTCTTCTTGTTGACCAAGAGAGAGTTGTCTTTTAAGGTCTGCAGTACCTTCTTTAAGTGCTCCAAGTGTGACACTCGGTCTGGGCTGTAAACTAAAATGTCATCAAAGAAGACTAGGACAAATTTTCTTAGGAAGGGTTTGAATACCTCGTTCATCAGAGATTGAAAAGTTGAAGGGGCGTTGGTCAACCCGAAGGGCATCACGAGGAATTCATAATGGCCCTCATGAGTCCGAAAGGCTGTCTTAGGTATGTCTTCCTCCCTTACACGTATTTGATGATATCCTGATTTTAGATCCAGCTTAGAAAAGACTGTTGCCCCTGTTAGCTCATCCAACAGCTCGTCTATGGGAATTTATCTGGCATAATCACCCTATTCAAGGCCCTATAATCTACACAAAAATGCCATCCTCCATCCTTCTTTTTGACTAAGATAATAGGGCTTGAGAAGGGACTTGTGCTGGTCCGAATCACTCCAGCAGTGAGCATATATCTGACAATTCTTTCTATTTCATTTTTTTGATAAGGATACCTATATGGTCGAATATTCGGAATTTGGGCTCCTTCTTTGAGTATAATAGCATGATCATGCTTCCTCTTAGGTGGCAGTCCCTGTGGTTCCTGAAATAGGTCTCCAAATTCAGCTAACATTGTATCTAGCTCCTGCCATTGGGGGTTGATAGGTTGCTGTTCTGTTGTCAAAGCTTGGTACTGGATCAAGAACCCTTGCCCTTCATCTTTCAGAGCCTTACACATGGTTTTTAGGGAAGCTAGAGCTCTAGAGAGAGATGGTTCTCCCCTTAATGTCACTGTCTTACCTTCTACTTTCATCCGCAAGGTCAGCTCCTTAAAGTTAGCCTTAATGTCCCCTAACTCTTCCAGCCATTCCAACCCTAACACCACGTCTGCACCTCCTAATTCGAATAGATAGAAATCATGGATGATATCAACCCCTTGCACCCTCATCGTCATTCCCTTACACACCCCACTGCATCGTATTTTACTCCCATTCCCCACTTCTACATAATATTCCGGAGTCTCTGAAATGGGCAGCTGCAACTCCTTCACCAAATCCTTAGCTATGAAATTGCTGGAAGCTCCACAATCAACAAGTACTACTACCTTCCTTCCTTGTACCTCTCCCCATAATTTCAATGATCTCTTGGAAGTCATGCCCATAATACTATTAAGGGACAGCTGCAGTGCTTTCTCTACCATTTCCTGATCCTCGTCATGATTCTTTTCTTCCGGAAGATTTTCTACGTCCTCTTCGGATTCTACTAACAGCAGATGAAATTGCTTGTACTTGCATATGTGTTGGGGACTGAACTTCTCATCACAACGGAAACATAATCCCTTGCTTACTTTTTCCTGCCATTCAGCCTCAGACAACCTTTTGGAGCCTCCGCCTCTCCTTGTATTGCTGCTCCCTTCTCCCTCTTTAGTGTCTGTGATGGGCCGCCCATTGCTATTGGGCCTGGTAGAATTAGTAGACATCATAGATCCACTTCTCCCAGCATCATTTGTAAAACTAGGCTTGGGCCCATTTCCTACCCAAGCAGTTCTGGTGGGTTGAGAAAATCTAGAAACTCCTCGCTGGTTTGGGCCTAAACCACCTCTCCTTCTGGCCTAATCTCGTCCTTCAATCAACAGCGCCTGGTCCATCATGTCGGAGAGGGTCTCCAACCGGTGGAGCTTCATTTCTGCTCGAACCCGAAGCTGCAACCCATTCATGAATTTCTGCTCGAACCCGAAGCTGCAACCCATTCATGAAAACACCCCTCAACATCTCCTCATTCTCATGTTTCAGGGGTCCAGAAATCTTTTCAAACTGTTCTCGATAATCTGCTACAGTACCCACTTGCTGCAAACTTAGCAATACTTAGTAAGGGTTCTAGGCAAGCGCAGGTTGAAAACGGCATATCACCGCTGCTTGGAAAATTTCCCAAGTTGCATCTGGGTTCCTGGCCTCCCACCACTGGAACCAATTTAGGGCCCGATTCTCCATTACAACCATCACAGCCGGCAATTTCTCCTTCTCTGCGATCAAATTCACTTGAAAATAACATTCGACTCGGTTGACCCATCCATACGCATCGTCTCCATTAAACACCGGAACCTCCATTCTCCTCCATCGATCGTCCCCAACGTGGGTTCGGTGGATTCCAAATGTGCGACCATCGGTTCTGCTGTCACTTTCATCCTCCTCACTCCCATTCGCATGGTATCGTGACCTCTCTGTGTTCTTCCCTTCCAAGAATCGTAACAGCTTGGCTTGTACTTCTTCACTTCGTTTCAGTCGTGCCTCTTGCGCCTCCCTTTCGGCCAAGCTTTCCATTCTCCAGCTCTCCATGTCCTTCCTAATCTCCTCGATCCGTCTCTGGTTCTTTTCCGTAGTCTCCAATCTGCCTCCATTCTTGTGTTAACCATTCACGGCTCCCAAGATCGGGAGCTCGATACCAATTGATAGAAAAGCTGGACCGAGATATAGGAAAAAATGCTGAATAAACTCTTTGTATTATTGATTACGCCATCGATATCGGTGTGATATCGAATCGAGAAGATAGGCTTGTACAAGTGACTAACTGGAAAAGTAAAGATAGTGCGAGACACTTCGAGGTCGCCTCCCTCCCAATGCTTCACTCAATTCTTGCTTGACTCACTCTTCCTCACTTCCTCCCCTATATGCTCTCACTTCCCTCCACCGAATCATCTTTCCCTCCCACTAACTTCTCCGCCACCAAGATTCTGTTATGACTGAGATCCATAGTATTCACACTTTCTACATCTCCCCTCCTAACCTTCTTTCCCACGTGTGCTTTCTTTCTAGAATATACCTTAGTAATAGGGGGTCTAACAGGGAGTGTTAAGAATATTTCAGAATATCTTTAGAGTATTTTAGAGTATCTTTAAAATGTCTTAGCATATTTTCAAAAGATCTTTATAATATACTGTGGAATCAATTAGTCCTTTAATTAAGGAAGTAATCTTAGTTGTTATTTCCTAATTTCATTATGTTTCCAAATTTATTTCCTTAATTAGGGTTAGGAGTCTTACTGTATTAGTAGGTTTGGACTTGTACTAGTAGTACTAAACTAGTACTTGACCTTATTATTAATATAAATAGGAGTCAGTGCTTTGTATTTTAAACACATCATATCAACCTGATATCAAATTTTTCTGAGTCTATTATCTTTTCTTCCTCTTCCCCATCTAAATCCTATAATTTCAACAAGATCAATAGCCCATGGAATCTATGAGATTATGTGGATTGAAAGCCTACTAAGAGAATTCAGGGTTTACGACTCCACTCCTATGAAAGTCTACTGTGACAACAAGGCAGCAATCTCCATTGCTCACAATCTTGTCCTCCATGACAGAACCAAGCATGTGGAAGTAGATAAACCCTTCATTAAAGAGAAGATAGAAAATGGACAGATATGCGTACCCTATGTCCCTACAACAGAACAGGTTGCAGAAATTCTCACCAAGGGACTGTCTGAAAAGAACTTTGATGGTTTAATTAGCAAGCTCTCTGTGGGAGATTTTTGCTAGTAAGCTTGAGGGGGAGTGTAAAAGAGTCAAAAGAATATTCAAATACTAAGTCAGATAACGTAGTTGTCCTAGATGTTAGGACTTAGGGTAGGATAAATGTAACTTTTGATAAGATAAAGGTAGTTTCCTATTTTTTGGGGATGTAGATAGCTAACCCCTTGATTCACGTCATACCTCTTTTATAGGAGAGGACTTTGTACCCTGTTTTTCATGTGTTCTCAGAATACAAAAATATCATTTTTCCTTTCAGGTATTTTTATCCTTGATGCCACGTTTACCTTGCATAAGTGATAGGTCCTTAAATTGTTGATAGCTTCATTATAGATCACATTATCCCCTTGGCATGCATTTTTGATGGAGAGGCTGCTTGAATTATGGTTGAGCACTTGAGCCCTCAGGCTTTGGCTCATGTAAATCATAGACTCGCATCTCATTGAGTAATGGAATGTGATAAGTAAATTAAATATGGCTGCGCCGATGTCACTAATAGGCACTGTCACCCTTCCCTAACTAAGGTGTACAGTAGGAGAAAAGGTAGGCACGTGGGAAAGGTGTGTGATCAGCATGTTGTGGGTTTGCATTGTAACAACCTGCTTATGTGGCAGGTGGGGCAGGGAGCAGAATCAGGTAGTGGGAATGGAATAAGAAGAGAGAAGAGAAGAGAGAAGAGGCAGGCAAGGATTGGCATGGGCTTGGGAGGGACTAGACACCCTATACCTGTCTAGCATTTTTCTTTCTACTTGTAATCTGTTCTTCCATTTCCGAAATACATATCAGTGCTAGATATCACACTGATATCTGCTCATGATTCAGTATATTTGCATTTCTTCATTTCTGAGTTTTTCTGGGTTCCTGTCAGTCACCTCTGGCCATCTTTTCTTTTTTTATTGTGTAGACACATTCTCTGTGGTATGAATTGTGTAGTCATAAATGGCTAGAATTGTTTGCATCCATTGTGGGGTAAAATTGTGCTTTTGGCATTTCTGTTATTCTGCAGATGGTAGTTGCGTAAGAATTTCTCCAACAGATATTCAAAGTTGTAAGGCTTTAGTATCTTCATAGTATTTTTGCTTGTCTTGTATCTTGTTTTAAGCAGGATATCTTATCCTCTAATTTGATTGATTTCCTCTCTTTAATAGCAATACATTGTTTTGTTAAATAAAAAGGAGAGAATTACGTGAGAGAAAAAGAGAGAGAAAAGAATGGTGGTGTTGGTTGTTAGTGCATAGTCTTTAATCTCATTGATTTCATTTTGATTCAGACCAAATTTGCTATCATGAAAAAACCAACCAAGCCTCTTTTTCTTTGATTTTGGAAAGAGGATAACTAATGAGTGACCATGTATACTCTAATGGTTGGCCTACTTAAATCTTGGGTTGACCCAATTCATTAATCTTGCAATGTCATATAATGTTGATGCTCAATTGCTGCCAGTAACTATTGTCTCTTCTGTCCTCTATTCTCCCCTCCGTCCTAAAATTTTTTGTATGAGTTGTACTTTTCCTGCAGGCCTAAAAAGGGAATGAATGATTTTCGTAATACTAGTGAATAATTTTCGTAAATTTTACTGAGCCTCTACCATTACAATTTATACAATTTGCAATTGGGTCTAGACAGACATACGGACTGTATTTCAGACAACTCTTGTTGAAGCCAATTATATTCTTCACCAATTTTGTTTGCCCTAAGGTCAAAGGTATTTCTGCAGGTATGATGTTGAGATGTTTCTAGCTCACAGATTTCTTAGCACAGGCGAAGCTGTAAGTTCTAATTATCATGAGTTTCATAGCATAGTGCTGCAAGACTTTGGGTTGATCATTTGATTACCCCTACAAAAAAAGGGAAAAGTTTTTGCCATCTGATACGGTTTTGCCCTTTGTTAAAGGAAGTCCATGTCAGATTTGTTGGATTTGGAGCTGAGGAAGATGAGTGGGTCAATATTAAAAATGCAGTCCGAGAACGCTCAGTTCCTTTTGAAAATACAGAGTGTTCCTACCTGAAAGTTGGAGACCTTGTCCTGTGCTTCCAGGTGATTCAGGCTGAAGTTTGCTCACCAAAGTGTTGTTATCTAACCTCACAGTATTTCATTTGACAGTTTCAATTGGATTTTAGGAGAGGAGAGATCAAGCAATTCACTACGATGCTCACATTATGGAGATCCAAAGGAGAATGCATGATATCAGAGGATGCAGGTGTCTCTTCTTAATTCGGTATGATCATGACAACAGTGAGGTATGTATTATTTCTGCAATTGCTTTGTGTTAACCATTTCATGTGCGATTTAAGTTTTCAATTTTATATTTTCTATTCCCAGGAAAAAGTTCGTTTGAGGAGACTTTGCCACAGACCAAGATCCTAGGTGTATTTGGTCTCAAATAATTTTTGACATTCCAGCTGATTAGGTGGTTTTCAAACATTTAACAACGACCTGGATACCCAGCAGAAAGCAACTAGCAGTTGAACATTTTGAGTACTCATGCGAATGTAATAGCTGAAACATGTTTTCGTCCCTTTATTATAGGTTGGGAGAGAGTTTTGAAGTTGAAATTTGAAACCTTTGGAAAACATTTTTTGATCTTTGTAACTGAGATTCGCCAGGACCTTGCTTGGTCACAACTTAAAACACAAAAGGGGAAAGGTTGAAACTCTAGCCAGTCCTTACAAGGGGACGGCTACAGATGTTGATGGTTTTGTGAACACATTTAGATCTGCCTGTAACTGATTTAGGGTTGGTTGAATCTCTGTTTATGATTCGCGGCAGCTCTGTTCGTGGGTATATACAGGCTATAACCAAGCCTGCTTTGTAGAATTGTAGTTGTCTCTTTTACTGGTCTTTAAACTACTTGTCGATAAAACTAATATTATCTTGGGAAAAACAAGATTTATAATTATGCTGAACTGATATAGTAAAAAGCGTCTCACCCCATAATCCAAGCTAAATTTTATATGACCTCAAATCCGTTTACAAGAATACAAGACCTTTCGACCTTCATTTAATCAAGAATTAAAACAGAAAAACAATTCAACCTAATCTTGCTTATTTATTTTGTGCTTTACACCAAATAATTCTTTTCGCATTATGCGAATAAATGGGAACTAGATAGATTCAGGTTTAGAAATACTTTTAGCTGGCATGTTAAGACTAGTTTCTACTTAAGCCTCATGATAGAATTTCAATTGAAAGAATCTTTTGACAATTGTCTATCTAAAATCTTGAAAAGTAGCTAATCTTAAATTCTGACAAGTGTGATGTAAATATAAAGTAATTATTTTTACAAGTATCACTTAAATATGGAAAAAAAAATAGTGCATTAAAGAGAATATTAATTAATAATACTAAACTTAAAAATAAGTATACATTCATCCTCATTTTTAAAAGTGTGAAAGTAATGATAATAAATAGGAATATAAAAAGAATATTGGAAATCAAAGTATTTTTTAATTAACTTTTTCCTTAATTAGCGTAGATAATAAATTGAAGGTTAACCTCATCAATACAAAAAGACTATAACACCACATGCCTATCATATGATCCCATACAAGCATTGTTAATATATATATATATATATATATATATGGGGTCCGGAAAGGTGGAAGAACAAAGAAGAAAGAAGAAAGATCACAAGGGAGAGTAGGATGCAGACGGACTGCTTACATAATTAAAACATGTAGATGCAATATAAAGATAAAGATAAATAACAACCGGAGCGGCGGTAATCCGCACAGGACCGGCGAAGAGATGAAGAAGAAGAACGTTTATTAAAAGAAAGAAAGCTTACAAGAGTATCTCAGGGGCAGAGCTCCTCTCTCTAGACTCTCTATCTAAGATTTGGAAAATAAAAGGATGCCTTCCAACATGGATGGGCAGGGCCTTAAATAGAAATAAAAGTTTACTATTACAACAGTAAAGGTAACATGACCGGAACTATTCTAATAGTTAAAATGCTACAGTAACTGCTACATGAATTTTTGAACAGTAACTGTCGGCAGGTTTGTCGTTTGTCTGACTCAGCAGTCTTCGTCAAGGTTGATGCCGAAACAGTCATCTTCATTCTGGTAGAAGGTTGATGACTCTGCTGAAGAAGTTGGTGAAGGTGGTAGACTCGATTGCTTCTTTGGAGCTTTAGGCTTATCAGAAGAATCTTGTACTTGCTGTTTGTCTTTGTTTTGTTTTATCATTTGGAGGATATTTTGAAGATTTTTCTCAAGACTATCCTGAGAGCTTGAGGCAGCAATAGCAGTTGTGATTGCAGCATGATGGTTGAGGAATTGGCAGGTTTCTGGATTTGCAGGAGCAAGCCAATTTTTGTTGTCTTGGAACCAAGCTAAAACTTTGTTTGAGTCGGCTCTTGAAGTATCAAATTGTGCCCACCATTTAACAAAGGCTTGTTTTTGGAGGACAGGAAGTTGGTGAGTGTTTTCATGAGCTCCATATTTGTATTGCCATGAAAATACCCAAGATAAGGATAATTTGCTGAAGAAGTGTAATTCAACTGGAAAAGGATCTTGTACCAGATGAATCCTCTTTTGAAAAGTTTGTAATCCTTCTGCAACGGGTGCTGGGAGGATTTGTTTGGTTGGTCCGAAGTAATCCCACCATTGGATGAACCACATCGGAAAATTATATTTAATATTATTTTTAAAATAGATAAGCCATGAATGGCGGTTGATTTTATTTTGAAGCCAGAAGACATTGGTCCAGGCTTGTTGATAGTCCCAATAATTAAAACCAATGGGGTTAAAATTCTGAGAAAATTTTGTGATTGCATTTGGGTCTTTTCCATATTTGAGAGGGGATAAGACTTTTAAAATTTGAATGGTTGAATGGGAAATGACATTTGGATCTTTTGGATCTTTGTGGTGTTTGATAGAAACAGAATCTGTGTCTACAAGGATGAATTCATAAAATTGTCTAGTTTTGGAATTTGATGTTGGTTTAAAATGGAAACCATGAGGGAAGATTTTGGAGGGAACTTTATAGGAATTGTTGTCCCAAAATTCAGGTTCCATTTGGATGGTTGGAATAAAACAGTTTTTGGCTTTATAGGTGGTTGGAGGGTTTTGTTTTGATTGAGTGATAGTAATAGACAAAGAAGGGGAAGCTACCGTAATCTGTTTGTTTTTTAGATTTTGGATGGCTAAAGCAAGGTTTTGGGTCTCAGATTCCTCTTCAGAGGCTATGTCAGCCCAAGATTTGTGAGGGAGATGAGTAAGACCTTGGTCTTGAAAGGCTTGGAGAGTTTGGATAGGAATGGCATAATCTGCCTTTGTTTGTTTGGATTGGGAAGACGAAGCTTCGGGTTTGGATTTCTGAGTGGATGACTCAGATTTGAATGGTTGATGAGTGAAAGACTCAATTGGGGTAGAAGACCCTGATTGTCGGGTAGTAACCCGGTTTGTTAGTCCAGGAATGACTATTTTATTAGAACTCTTTCCTCCCGAGGAGGATGATTTGGCCGAACGCGGCATCTGATTAATGTCCCTGAAGATATTCACGGGTGAGGTAGTCAGGGAGAGAGTTGGTAGTACCTTTGAGATATTCAATGTCAAAATCAAAAATACTTAATATTGCTTGCCATCGGGCAAAAATTTGTTTGGATGCTAAATTTTTAACATCTTGATGTAAAATATTTTTTGCAGAAGCACAATCAACTCTAATAAAAAACTTTTGATTAAGCAAATCAGATTGAAATTTAGAAATGCAGAGCACAATTGCTAAAACTTCTTTTTTAACTGTTGAATAATTTTGTTGTGCAAGATTCCAATGTTTGGAAGTAAATGCAATAATAGTTTCTTTACTGCGACATATTTGTTTGAGAATGCCACCATAACCAATGTCAGAGGCGTCAGTTTCAACAATTTTGAAAGATTGGGGGTTAGGCAGATAAAGACACGGAAGATGCTTAACCTGAGTTTTGACTTGTTTGATAATATTTGTATGAATGTCTGTCCAAGGGGGAGGACTATTTTTCAGACGATCATGAAGGGGTTTGATAAGATTACTTAGCTGAGGAAAGAAATCAGCCACATAGTTTAAACAACCAAGAAATCGTTGTAATTGGTTTTTGTCAAGAATTTGATTTGGGAATTTGTCCGCAAACTCGATTGATCGGTTAATGGGAATAATAGTTCCTTGGTGAATATTGTGACCCAGAAAACGGATATTGGTTTGAAATAAAACAATTTTGGATTTAGACACAGCAAGACCATTTTTCTTAATGATGCTTACAAAAGCGTGTAAATGTTTGAAATGTTGGTCAATGGATTGGGAAAAAATTAAAACATCATCAATATAGACAACAGCAAAGTTTGAATATTGGTTGAAAATATCGTTCATAATATTTTGAAATTCAGAAGGAGCATTTTTTAATCCAAAAGGCATTACGTTCCATTCGTACTGCCCAAAAGGGACTGTGAAAGCTGTCTTGTAGCGATCACATTTCTTAATTTGAATTTGCCAAAATCCTGATTTCATGTCAAATTTTGAAAAGATCTTAGCCGAATGTAATCAATTAAGTAAATCTTTTTTGTTTGGAATAGGATACCTAATCCAACGAAGAGCTTGATTAAGTGGTTTGTAGTTGATAACTAAACGAGGAGTTCCCCGTTCAATTTCTGCATTTTTGTTGACATAAAAAGCAGAGCAAGACCAGGGACTTTTAGATTTTCTAATAAGTCTTTTGTGAAGGAGGTCTTGGATTTCTTGTTGACAAGTTTTAAGAAGTTCGTCATTCATTTGGATTGGTCTAGCCTTAGTAGGGATTTGTTTTTCATGAAAATCCTTTTCGTAGGGTAAATCAACCACATGTTTTTTCCTTTCCCAAAAAGCATTAGGGAGATCAGAACAAATAGAAGTTTGAATTTGTTCAAGAAGAGAATTAATTCGGTTTTGAACATTAGGTTGGATTAATTGAGAGTCAATGGTTTTATAGGAAATTTCTTCCTTAAGGTAATTGATCTGTTTTTGTTTAATTTGGACTATATTAAGACTTCTTATGACAGGTTGTCGGAGAAATCTAAATATAATGGTTTTTCCTAAATGTTGAGTAGAAATTCCTTCGTCAGAAATCTTGAGAGGGAAGAGTGATCGAATGAAAGTGTTCCTAAGATTACCTCGTTTTTAAGATTTTTGACAAGAAGAAAAGGTGTTTCAATACGGAGACCATGGTTGTCAATGGTTGCAGAAGAAAGTTTGAAATTAATTTTTAGCTTAGAGTCGTTTGCCGTACTAAGTTGTTCGGAAGTTTTTTCAAAATATTTTGTTGGAATAAGCCCTTCAAGAATGCAGTTGGAATCTGCTCCGGTGTCAAATAAAGCGACAGTTTCAAGGACGAATTCGTGAATAATAATTTTAATGTTGATATAGAATTTTTGGATTTTTAACTTGTTAATTAATCCAAGAAAGTCATTATCAGATTTAGGAGATTTGGGAGAATTAATTTTGGGAGTTTCTATATCAGTTTCGGAATCTGTTTGGGAGTTTTCTTGTAATTGGGCCAAGACAGATTGATGAAGATCTTGGGTTTCTTTAAGTTGTTTAACTTCAATTTTGAGATTATGAATCTCGTGTTGAAGATCTTGAATAGTAACTGGTTTAGAAATATTCTTTTCTAATCTTTTAAGAGTTTCTTTGAGATTAAATTTCTCGATGGGAACATAATTTTTAGAGGAAGAAGGTTCTTTTATAGCTTTTTTAAGTTTGTTAAAGTAATTTTGTCTTTCCTGAGGATCAGGAAGAGAATTGATGACTTCAAAAAGAAGATCTTGGTCTTTGGTTAAGACATTTATTTCATTTGGAGAGTCTGAGTCTCCATAGGAGGTATTATCATCATGTTGGATGTGGTTTAGGTCTTCAGAAGACTCATGTTCTGTTTCTTCCTCAGAAGTTTGGATTAATAAATTATTAATTTGTTCTTCAACTGAAGGATCAAGGTTTAGAGTTTTTATTTTGTTTTTTAGACGACAATATTTACTAATGTGGCCTGGTTTACCACAAGAATAACAGATTATTGGTTTGTTGGGTATTTTCATATCAATAGGTGGTTTGGACTTAAATTCTTGTTTGAGTCTTCTAGGAGGGACATTGTTCTTATGTTTGTAATATTTGGACTTATGATAAGTTTTCTGTTCATGATTGGGCTTGGGCTTAGATTTTTTCTTAGCACAAGGTAAACCAAACTGTTCGCAAAATGATCCTAAGTCACGTTTGTTTTCGGCTTTTTCTTTGGCAAGTTGGTGTTGGATTTTGTCATCTTGACAGATTTTTAAAGCAACCTTTTGGATATAAGCAATTAATTGCCCATAACTTAATTGCTCATAAGGAATTTGACCGTTGGAGGTATGACTTCGAATTTTATCCCTAACTTTGTCTCCTAATGATTTAGGAAGACCAGCTAAGAATTTTTCTTTCCAAAAGGGTTGTTGACTATCTTCTCTAGTGTAAACCCTAGAAAGGAAGGTATCACGATACCACCTAAAATCAGCTAAGGTTCTACATTTGAGGTTTGAAAGGAGTTCAGCAGATCTATCTTTCCATAGCGAAGGGTCACCGATAAAATGTTGGGCTATGGTATAGATAAGTTGGTTAGTTGCGTCAGGAATAGTTTCACCGTTATTAAGAATGGGAATTTGATCATCTGTCATTTTTATGGCAGAAAGAATTTGGTCTTTTTCGTTTTCAGTGAAATAATTATCCCACCATCCTTTGAGTTGGTTGGAAAAGCCAAAGACAAGAATGTTGGTGATGGTGACTTCGGAACAATCCAAAGTAGTATGATAGGCAGTTGCTGCCATAGTCATGTGTTGGAGTGTATTAAGAATATTATACTCAGTTTGACCATCTATGTTCCATTCATAGATATTGTTAGCGCTAAAACTTTTAAAATTTGGATCTCTTTCTTCAAGAAGAAGATCGGGGGCAGTTGCTTTAGGATAGAAAAGTTTGGAAGGATTTCGCCAATTAAGTGTTTGACTAATAACAGGATTAACTTTAATCATGGAATTAATATCTGTTTCAGAATGGTTGGAAGAGGTAGAAGCTTTTAATGTATTAATTGTTAATCCTTTGGTTGTGCTACGAGTAGCTGGTTTATCATGAGAAGTTTGAGGGGGTATCAGGAACTATAGGTCCTAATTCTTTAAGTTTTTCATTAATTTTTGAAAGAAATTCATCTTGTTTAGATAAAACTTCTTTTTTAATCTGTGTTTGAGGATTAAGCATTTATAAATCCTTTTTTAATTGTTTAGTTATTTTAAAAGGTTTGAATAAGGGTTTTTCAATTTTCCGAGGTTGAGAAGTTGAAGAGGAAGATTGAGAAGGTTGTTTAGAAGCAAGTTTTTCTCCAATAACCTGAAGATAATTATTTGTATAATTATTTTGTTCCATAAGACTTTTAATATCTTTAGAATTAACGGTTTCTTCAATATTTTTGGTTTTGAAAGGCGATGCCATAAGAGGTTGTTGTTTTTCATTTTTAAGATCAGGAAGTTGATAAGAACGAGATGGAGGAAGTTCAGTTTTGATCATCTCACCATCTTTGAGATGATAAACAGTGATAACATTAGTTGATCGTTCATCAATAATGTTAGTTTGAAAGGGATAATTAATTTGATTTTTGACTGTGTAAGCAAGAAACCAGTCAAAGAAAGGAATGTTCATCTTAACTTTGTTAAGAAAATCATAATAAGTTTGTTGAATATCATATTTATTTTTACCCTGATAATTTTGAAAGAACCATTCGCGTTGAGGAGTCCATTCCTCAGAATAGAAATCTTTCCTAAGGGCAATCTTATCAATAATGAATTTATTTATCATCATAAACATCATTAAGAGAAGAATAAGTTGGGGATTGAAGAGATTGTTGGTCATCTTCTTGTTGGTAAGTTGGGCGAGGAATACTAGATGAAGTATCTAAACCTTGAAGGTTGATGTTTGATGGAGGAATTCGAAGAGAAGACATGGATCTCCTAGAGAGAGCAGATCTAAAATCTTCAGATTTGAAGTCTTCACTTTTAGATGAACTAGCAGAACTAAAGGAATTTCTCCTATCGAATACTAATTCAACAGATCCGGTTGAGAATTGTCGGATTTCTCGGAAATCAGGAGTGATTCTGGGCATGGCAGGTGTTGCCTTATCCAGGGTCCATTTTTCTGGTAGGATTACGTCCTTCCAAAGAATAGTTTTGGGCACAGAAACATTGGCCTTTGTGATATCAGTGAGAAACAAAGTAGTTTCTCCTGTTGTTTTAGTTTTAAGAACATGAGAATTTGAAGAATTCATTACCTTGTATTGAATCCTATACATTAAGGTTGCAGGAATAGATCCTGGTTTCATATCTAAACCATCAATTTTGAGATTAAGGAACAAAGCATCCCTAATGTTTTTGTCAGCTAAACTAATAGTTCTATTAGGATAGCAGTTGAAATAGATTGGGCCATGGCTTAGGCTTGTTTCTACAGTTCCTAAGAGTGAATCTTGAAACTTATTGTGACGAATGTCTCTTAAACAAAGAAGAATAGAAGTGTTTAATCCTTCCCTAATAAGAGGTTTAATGGCTATTTGTACACATCCAATGTGTAAAAAATTATATTTTTTAGTTTGGTGTTCATTCAGACTTGTTTCTGAAAGAAGATGGAATTCTTCACCGACATCTGGGTCGATGGGAATATTTTTCTCAACAGTTCTAATAATGTAATCAGAACTGTGGTACCATTTACCTTCAGGTTTGTAAAGTTCTTTTTCAGGAATTTTGGGAATTTCCCAGTTGTCTATTTCTTGGTTAATATCTTCAAAATGAATTTCTTCGTTGAAAATATTAGAAGTTTGATTTAAAGTTTGTTGTGGAACAAGAGAAGAAGATGAAGGTTGGGATGAGCGTCGAGAAAAGCGAGAAGAGAATGATCGAAGCATATTCAAAAAGAATTCCCAAAGATATCATCACCATCATATAGTTCCATAAAAATTTAGAGATGGATTAAGTTAAATTTTATCAACATGAACTAGATCTTGAAATTTTAATTTTATTATACTTAAAACTTAGTCATGCAAAACATCTATAGATCTTAACCATAACCCCATTCAGTTCTTGTGTTAATCTACTTTGTGATGCATCGTCAAATTAGCCTTACTGCCTCACCAGGACTTACTGTTACAGCGCCACAAGGGAGAGTAGGATGCAGACGAACTGCTTACATAATTAAAACATGTAGATGCAATATAAAGATAAAGATAAATATATATATATATATATATATATATATATAAGGTTGTTAAAAACGAGATTTTACCTAAAAATGCTAAAGGGTCTGGTAAAAGCAAAACGTAAAAATGTAGATGTGACACATTATATAAGATATGTATATATAAATATTAGTATATAAAATTTTTACTTAATTTTAAGTACTACATTAATAAATTTCATAACTTATGCAATTTAATGTCATACTCAAGTCATAACTCAAAAAAGTCCAACCCAATTACTCATAGGTCTTCGGTCGTGTACCACCGCAATAAACTCAGAGATGAGAAGTGAAAAATTTTGAATGATAAAAAATGGTCTTGCGGCCTGCCCTAAACAGATGCCAAATCGGGTTACCAACTTCCCATTGTCCAAACCCAGTTTAATGCCCATAACTCGAAAAAATCTAGTCAAATTACTCATAAATCCTAAAAGCATAAAAATTTAGACTCAAAACGCGCTTTTAACGCTTTTACTCCTCAAAAACGTTTTTTCAAATGCTTTTATTAATTTTCAATTTCACCTAACATCTAACAAGATTTTATGTCTTAAAAGCGTAAAAACGTATGCTTTTACGCCTTGAAACGCGATTTTAACAACTATGTATATATATATATATAATTGATATTTTTAGAGTAAATATCTATTTTAATATTATTTTAGTACTCTAATGATTTTTTACATTAAATTAATCCTTTTGGAAGATCAATTTAATATAAAAAAACATTAAATACCAAATTTAATGGCAAAAATTGATATTGAAGGACCAATTTGATGTCAAAAATTGACATTATATGACCATTTTAATGTACTTATTATTAGAAGACCTAACTGATGACATATCTTTGAAGTAACAAAATAAGTGTTTATTCATTGATAATTTTAAGAGTTTAATTTTGATCTACCGTCAATGTAAAATTTCTTTATACTGTCATGCAATCATGTGTTGTCAAATTATTAAAAGAGTTTGACTATCACAATAACCATGTAGAAAGTCTAACTCTTTTAATGATGTGTTAGCACATTATTAGATAATAGTGTAAAGAATTTTTACACTGACAGTGGATTGAAATTAAATCCTAATTTTAATATATATCATTACATTTATTTATGAAAAAAAAAAGTAACTAAAATATTTTAATCATAGAAAATCAGCTTCGGTTTAGGTCAGCTTTGATCGGTTCAATTAAGTCTTAAAACCAAAATCGTTTCACTGATCGATTCACGATCTGATTGGTCCGACTAATCAGTCTAGTTTTGTCCAAACAACAATACATACAAGATCAAGAGTGTTGATTGCTAAGATTTATCAAAGATAAAATAATTAACAAAATTTATCTCTAATTTCTTTATTTTTTGATGCATAATTTTATCTCTATTTTAAAAATTAATAACTGCTCACAATTTTTACTTTTAAAATTAAAAGTCATATAAACTTGTCAATATATTTTACTTTAATTGAAGTTAGAGTTCAATATAATTCATTAAATTTTTTAACTATATTTAGCCTTCGATTAAATTTACTTTGTAAAATATTAAATAGTTTTTTAAAATCTAGATATACTCTTTTTTTTGTTAATATGAATGATCTAACGATGAATTTTTTTTGATGTACTTTTTATTAGAAAATAACATATATAAATGATCATAACAAATGAAATGTTGAAAAAATAAATAATAAATGCACTCTTGTTATGTTTTGGGAGATCACAAACTTTGCATTAAATTTTTTGTTTAATAATTTTGTTCATTTTATTCAACGCGTGAAGGTTGAAGTTATTAATACTTTCAATTGTCTACTAAAATTCCTCATCAGTTAATTTTTATTTTTATTTTTTGTATTGTCATCAATTAAAGAATTTTAATTTTTAAGTCGTCTTGAATAATTATTTTTATTTACTTATTTACATTATTTAAGAAATTACAATAAAAAATAATTAGTGAAATGTGTGAATAAAGAAGTAAGAGGGTCAATAACATTACCTTAGGTAAAATATTTGATTATTTTTATAATTATATTCAGTTGTCATGAATAATGTTAAAATAAAAAAATATCTCATTATATTCAAGATAAGATCCATTTGACCATCCATTGCAACTCCATATTAATGTGAAATTCTTTATTTTTGTAAAGTCAAATTCTTTTTAATAGTAAATTGGCCATATAGTAATTTTTAAAATCAAAATTCTTCATTTCAAATTAAACTTTTACTATAAGCGAAAAGAAATTCTATATAAAAAAATTACACAAATAATATTTATTATTATATTTATACATGCATTAACCAATAAAATTTGATAATTATAGAGTTCTAATTTTAGTTATATTTTTTATACACCGGTTGTTCGGGTTTTACACTAGTTTATATTTATGTATGTTCCAATACGCAATTCAGTTATCCACTAATAGCAGTGATTTGCAACAAGGATCAATAGATAATGGATCCTATCAGTAATTAGATTAGGAATAAACCTCGATCATTTTCGTAAAATTGATCCTATCTGCTCCATAAAACAAGTTGGTAAATAAGAATGCATAGCTGGCTCCGATTTTTTTTCTGGTTGTCGGACCGGCAATGTAGTACATAAAACATTTAGAGACTTGCAGTCATTACCCGGCGTCCTGAAATGAACCATTGGATAAATTAGATTTTTCCTATTTGGATTTTTACTTTCGTTTTATTAGGGCCGGGGAAGGAAACCATATGCATATTAACACAAACGTTACATTTAATTGAATATAATAGACTATGAATTAAGCATTTCTTTTCTTACAGAGGACTTCCACCTATACATCCATGAGTTCAGCTACAGTGCAAGCAAGTTTCACTTCCTAACTCTATCTTACGCAAGTAGTTAAACTCCATTTGGACAAATATCTTATATAAATATTTATTAGAATAAAATTTATTTAATAAATTCTATTGACATAAACGCTATATAAAATAAATCAAATAACGTTTGAATGAACACTTTGAAAAGCGCTTTTTATAAATCATTTTAAATAAATCTTAAAAAATATGTAATGAATTGTGTCAATCTCTTTAAGTCAATTTTGTAAAAAATTATTATAAAAACAACTAGTACTTAAGGTATTTTTAATTTTCACAAAAACTTATTTTCATAAGCTTAAATTTTTATCTAATGAAAATAAGTCCAAAACAGCTTATAGAAATTTGATAAGCTATTTTAATAAGATTATTCAAACAGAATAAAAACTTTCATAAGCACTTAATGTAAAAAACAAACCCAAATAAGATACATATAAATTTATCCAAACGAAACCTTAGTATCATTACCCTCAATTATAAACCATGAGCATGTTTGAATTATTAAAAAAAAAATTGATTTGATAAAATCCTATTAATTCTGTTTTTAATGAATTCCAAATATATGAATTAATTTCTAAATTAATTTAAATTCAGTTTTTTCAAAATAAGTTTCAAACAAAATTTAATTTTCAAATCAAACATAAAAGAAAAAATATTTAATTTGATTTATAAATAATATCTTGTTTCTGAAATCTTCAAAAATAAGGAATAACTTAATGTTTAAAATCCAATGGATTATAATGGTTTAGATTTAATAAATCCTGTCAAATATGATGGAATTTGTTAAAATTTAATTATTTAAATTAACTATCTTACCATATTAACTTTCTGATTTTTCACAATATTATTCACAATGATATAAAAGTAAAATAATAAAACCTAATTAATTCTGTTTTTAATAAATTCTAAACATAAAAATTAATTTTAAAAGCAATTTAAATTCAATTTTTTAAAATAAGTTTCAAACATAAAATTTAATTTTTAAATTAAATTAATTCAAATCAAATCAATTCCATTTTTTAATTGATTCCAAATACAACTTATATGTTTAAAGATTTTCTCAAATCAAGGACCCATCTTACAGTATCTGATTTCATTTATTTTGCAGCAGAGTTAAATTTAAGCATGCGATTAAATTTCAAGAATTATATTGTGATAACAGTGGTTTGAAAAACCAGGCAACTAATACATAATATTAAGTCAAGCCTACAAAATAAAGTGAAAATCCTACAATGCAGTTTATCAAACTTTTCTAACACGAGGTCCCAGTGCCCGATGCTCTCACCATTGTGGGGTCTGGAGGGTCAGATGTACACAAGCCTTACCCCTAGAGCGGAGAGGCTGTTTCGGCGACTTAAACCCATGACCACCAAGTCACAATGTAGCAGCAACCTTACCATTGCGCCAAGGCTCCTCCCACAACGAAAAATTAGCCATGAATATTTTTGGCAAACTTGCCATGTTTTATATTGCTTTCTAATTAATTTTTGCAATGTCTTCAAAGTTTTTCAAAGAAACATAATTCTCCATTTTATCTGTTACCAAAAAAAGCACAACAATTAAGCACAATGAAATATTGAAACACTAGATCATGGACCACAGCCAACATTGAAGGATACACATACCCAGGGGCGAAAGGGGGGAGAATTTTCAAAATTGTAAAAATTACCTCCAGTTTCCAGTTTTTATTTTATTTATAAAATTTGGCTTTTGCGCCTCTAAATGTGACTTCTGCCCCACGAAAAATTCAAATATTTTAAAAAAGGAGAAAGAATTACATACGGTAAATAGCTCCACAAACTTCATTTCCTTGAACAGCTTCACTAGACAGATGGGATGCTCCAGAACCAACATGGACAAATCTGCGAGTTATCACAGCCACTGAACTTAAATGAAGAATCCAAAGAACCTGAGTTTCTATTGTGAGGGAGAGAAACGTGAATCAAGTAACAAGCAACAGGACATATAAGGTCAAAGAAAAACCAAAACTTACCACCAAAATATCAGGAACTGAAGCTTGGTGCCATCAGGCCAAATGAACATCAAACAATTCATCTTAAAGGCATATCTAGATCAAAGTATGCGAACATCTCGACTGCACAATATATCAGAAATTTGAATAACAATATCTGCAGAGTTAAATATCCGCTTCAGATTTTCGTGATACACAAGTCGGTAATCAACAGGTATAGAAGAATTATCACCGCATCTGAGCTTTCAAGATAGCCACTTCTCATCAGAATCAAAAGTGCATTTTGCCATGTGTGATGGTACAAAAAGATATCAAACAAAATAAGCACCCAGTCATGTAGAATGACTGGCCAGGAGCCAATGCAGATTTTGGATACTGGAAGTAAAAAGTGGTTAGAACAATAGTGATATAATTGCCAAAGTCAGATAAGTAGCAAATAGATGGATATCATTTGCTATTGTTAGCAACTGAGCAAATGCTCACATAGCTCTTCTTTTAAAACAATCATATGCTAAATAGACTGACACATGTAGATACCATGATCTTCCAAACTGAAACACTCATGGTAAAGAATTAAATAATTATCAGACTCACAGTGCAACAGACAAATAAAAATGTTCAGCATAATTCTGGAAAAGATTGAAACTAAAGAATCCCTTATCCTTTCTTTCAATCAGATTACCCCGATAACATTTAATGAGATGAACCCACAAATACACAAAGTTGGAAGTAGCTGAATATAAATATATAATTATCACATAAAAGAAAAAGACAATAATGATAATATTGTGATTACAATAATTAAAGAATTACATACTGCTGCAAGAGTATACCACTGCTTTCTGTCTTTAAGGTCAAATTCAGTCATCCAAGATGCCAGAAGTAGCTTTAAGTCAAAAGAAGGAATAAAAAGGATCTAAGTACAAGGCAGCACAGCTCAAAATGTCCAGTTCCCACTGGAAAATCATAGTTGCACATTTGCAAAATACCATCAATAAACAAAAACCTAACCTGTGCACGTGCCTTCAACACAGTAATTATTGTTCAAATCTATACAAACTTTCTCTAAAGACTCATCTCAATGGACAAGAAAGATTTAATTTTGCTTATAAGCATTTTGACACAGTTGACATACAGTGCACAGGTATTGTGTCATATGATATGTGATGGCGACCATAAAGGAAGATTTAGCATACATCAATGCTGAACTGCATTGTTCAGAAAACTTGTCAGAGAGAGGATCTCCAGTTCCCAAGTGGCACTGTGGCAGATGTAAGAGCAAGCAAGATCATGCGTGAATGTCAAAATGATGTCAGCTGGAATCTCAAATAAACTTCAGTAGTTCATGAAACTGTTCTCCCATAAGAAATAGATGCAATATAGAGGTTCTTTGCCCATTTTTCCTGCATAAACAATATATCAAATATAAGAATTTATGATCATGGAATGACATTGGATACAGGCAAATCAGGTGCAGTATTTACCTTGACATGAGTACTGGGAAAGGCAGATGTGCGGAGTGTCTCTTGAGTTTCATCTGCTGGTTTTCTTCTTGGAACACTAAGAACTAAAGCTGCTTGGTCCAATGTTGCAGCAGTTGAAGTGATGCGGTATCCATTATCCCACCTTCGATGAACACCTTCACTAGGATACAGGAAATCAAGTTCCACAACCTGGAATTAATTTTAGAAAGAAAAACATACACATCAGCTATGGTTTTTCAGTACCAATGGGAATTTTAATTAAAAAATATATATTTCAAAAAAATAGTAAGACCTGATCTGAAAATCCAGCACCACGGGACATAACAATTGCCCATCTACTTCCAGCAGTGGCCATAGCAGTGACGTAAAACCCTTCTCTCCATTTTTTATTTATCCACTTGAATGGAAATGAATCACTGACTTTATAGGATTGCTGTAAGTATTGGGTCCCTGAAACCAAAAAACCAACAATAGAAGTGAGACACAATGATTTAAACACAATACTACTGGCCCAATTATGCAAAGGTCATCATCAAAACCGTTAAGCCAGCCAACTATTGCCATCAAAAGACATGATGCCTGAAGAATGGAGCTTCAAGGATACTAAGGATACTTACCTTTAGACATTACAACCAATGAGCTCCCATTATTAGCTCCTGCTATGGCACTAATGTAATAATTATTCTCCCACTGTTCCATAATCCATTCCTATAAAAATAAAACAATAGCAGATATCTTAGTTTATTAACGTGCATTAAGTTCATATATGGAAAAGAATACACTATTATAATAGATACAAATATAATATTACTAACATCAAACACATAATGCCTCAAATTGCAGTTAATTAACTGTATTCAACTGAAGCTTAACTCAACCAACCTTGTGAAGAAAGTAGGGTGAGAGTTCATGAACTTGTGCAGTGAAACCAGTGCCGGCATCCATAATCAGTGCCCAAAGGTTAGAACAAGAAGCCACACTGCTGATGAATAACCCATCTTCATATCCCTTCTCAATGTGTTGGGACAGCCGCACATCAGCAACATTGTAATGGTACCTTCACCAGAAAAATAAAAACTTTAAACTCTGAACATTTTGACATCGGCTGCAAGAACTTATTTAACTTCAGAAGAAAACCTTTGCTTCATTGGTCGGCGAGCATTGTAAACACTAATCCATTGCATTGCTGGCATTCCCATTCTGACCTTCTTCTTTGGTTGTTCATCCTCCTCCTCCTCCATGGTCAATCGTCCTCTCTTTTGTCCAACCTGACATATAAGCTTCACAGCACAAACCAAAAAAGTGCAACAAGAGTCAGCCTTCATATATGTAAACAGCAGACTGCAAAATTTTAAAAGCAATAATACACTTAGTACCTTCTGAGCACCGTCAGTGTTTATCGGCCTGATGTCTGGATTTGGACCAACAATTCCATCGAAAAGGGATATATATTTTGCATAATTTGGTTCTTCATCAAACTTCAAATTCACCACATACTCAACAAACTGCCGGAAAGGTTGAGGACAAAAGCAACACAAAGTTTCTGGGGAAGTGGCCATCTTCTTCTTGCAGACAAGAAACCCTTTATTTTCTCCCTGCAACAAACAATTTTATTAGAATGACACATTTTATTTATTATTAACACTACAGTAACTATACTTGAAACAACATTAACCTGATATCCTTGCCAGGGTAGCCGGCCACGAAGAAGGAAGACTAACGTGAAAGCAAGAGATTCCAAGTCATCTCTCCTGCTACCTGTTCTACCAAGATGAGCATGCACACTAGCATAACGAACTGTCCCCCTATGGCATGAATATGGTATGCAGCATCAGACAAAAGCCTGGAATTCACTAAGAGGGTTAATAGTAAATTAAATACACAAATAATTTACCTAAATACATCTGGACGTTGATCATACTCAACATGAAGGCCAGTCGAACTATCACGCCATCTGGTTGCTGCGTGGTATAATGGGACAGGGTGAGTACACAAGTTATGAAAAATTATGCAAATCTTCATTGAAAATGGAAGTACCAAAGGTTGATGGGTAAGGTGGTATATTTACCTAATCCAAGATCAACCAGAAACAGCTTTTTCTCATCAGGAGTTCCCGGGGTGCCAAGCAAAAAGTTCTCGGGTTTTACATCACCATGCACGTATCTGAAATAAAGGCAGCAGCACGATGACATTCTTTGCAACAAATGAGATCAATATTGTTAGAAATTATGAACCCTAAACAAAATGTTGGCAAATTAGCAGATATGTCTAGATGTTGGCAAATTGTACACGTCTATATGTATAAACTTGCTGGTTTAACGGATTATAACACAAATAAACACTTTCTTAGTTGATATAGCCCAAAAAAGACACAAAGCTAACAAATATGTTGGTAACAAAACTACAGGGGAGCAAAGTGATAACAGAACAACTCACAAAGGGTTAAAGTAACAAAGTCAAAAGACTCAAAACCACTGGGTGACAAAGTGATATCACCCCAAACCAAAGGAGGGCAAGCTGAATTTAACCCTTTTTTTTACAAAAGAAGAAATTCATTAAGATTTAGAGAAGAGATTACAATAAATTTGGAGGATTAGGAATCCTCCTTAGTGTAAGAGGAAAACACAATACAACAAAAAGAAAACATCTATGGGGCAAAGCTGCCTAATCCCTCAACATATCTGTTAGGGAAACCCCTTAAAAAAGGCCACATGCTTTACACCAAATAGAAGCCAAACGCCCAATCTTATCCCAAATTACATCTACTACATCTCATATCAATCTAATATCATATTATTCATAGTCCCTCTTCTCCTTTTCCACCTAAACCCTATAATTTCAACAAATATAACAGTAGCCTGATACAATTCTAACTTAGAAGGGCATGGCTAGAGGTAACAATAATCTTTATATAAGTATTTGTACGGATAATGGGTAAAAAAGAGTTCCCTCCCCTCTCCCACCAGAGGTGCAAAACATATTGTTCTTCCATCATTTCACCAAAAGGCAATAACCAATTATTGATCATGTTTCTCTCACATACTAAAGAGAGAGAACACCTAAATAATAACATAAGGCGAGACCAGTCTGGCCACTGACATAGCCAAAGTTCCATAATACGGATTAATCAAGCATTCTGGACAATATCCAATCTGTTCGAGAGAAGAAAAGCCAGATATAAATCATAAGCAGAATCAGGAGCAAGAGTATCACCCTCTAGAATGCATCTTCTCTAATATGGAGATAGCCTCAATTGCTATGCATGCCACCATTTCAATAGACATCCTAAAGCCAAAAAAAGAAGAGGAAATAAAGTTAGATATGCAATATTCACTAATCACTACAGCATTAACAAAATAAGTCGCATTATCTTTCACTAACATTTCTGAATTCGGAGAGATACTTACGTGTGTGAGTTGTTATTCCAAACATCCCATAGACTAGGGCCAAGCATGTCCATGACCTACACGCAATGTCAGGTTACATTACAGACACATTCAGAGAGAACAACAAGCCCACATCCCTATATCAAGGAAATTCCGAGCACGTACCATAACATAATAGTCGCCTTGCCGCCCCTTAAAATGAACTCGTGGAACACCATGACTACCACCTAATGCACTATAAAAATAATAACGGCCAAGTTAGCACTAACACTAATAACATCAATAAGTAAGACCTCGGCAAAGATAGGTAGTGACTCACTTGTAAACCTGCCACTCATTTGGAGGTCCATAATTGCACCCCTTGCTGGTTCTATGCTCAAACTTTAAGGCTACCTGAAATTATTGCATAAAAAATATATGCATATAACAAAGAATCCAAGATGTGTAAGTCAAACAAACACTTAAACCACAGCAAAACACTAATCCCATACCTCTATAGCTCCCGCACCGGTCCGTTCGCTAGAACTTGAAGCTCCGGCGCGCCGACCAACATAGACTTGTCCAAACCCTCCCTTCCCAAGCTTTTTCTCGATTCTGTATAACGGGGAACCACCAACCTGAACCTGTTATGAAGAAAGCAAAAGAAGATTAAATATCCAATAAAAAAATTTTAAAAAAAGATGATCTAATCTGAAAAAAGAAAATTCAAAAGCAACCTTCTCAGGAAGGGGAGGTGTGGTGCCCTGTTCTTTGGGCGCCGGAGCCTTATCGGCGCTCCGGCCACCGCTGTCGTCGTCGTCCATGGCTTTCTCCTCTCTCGAAACCCTAAGCGGAAGTGCGTGTTGTTGTTCTTCTTGCTTCTTCTTCTTCTCTTGGTCTTGTTCTTGTGCCTTGTTATTCACAAGATTATTATCGATTTCATAAGCTGCGATCGTGTTCTTCTCCTTGCGATTCCTCCGGGTCTGCGCGGTGGTTCTGGTTCTTATCCTCTGGCGGGTTCTGGGCCCCTCGGGTTGGGTAGTCGGATTCGGGTTTGGGTTATTGGATGCCCGGTTTCTGCGTGCTCTGCTACGCAGTTCAGGCATCTTGAGGCTTTTGGCCCATGAAGAGGGGTAGCCCTATGGGGAGATTCATGAAGGTTCTAGAATCATCGACGGGAAACCGACCAGTGCAGTGGGGAAAGTATAAATGAACGCGGAAAGATTGAGGAAATGGTCGTGCAATAGATTAAGATATAAGAGACGATCTACAACAAAAGGATTTAGGGCACCATGAGAGGGAATTTTAGGCAATGTAGGCGGAGACAGGAAAATAAAAGGATTTATTAAGGTAAATATTTCTTTTGTTTGAAAAATTTATTAAAAAAATAAGGAAGAAAATATGATATTTTTACATGGTTTTTTTAAAATAATTATTTTGTTTACTTTTATAAAAAAAATTAGAAAAATTGTTTAAAAATTAAATATTCAAATGAAAAATTTATTATTCAGCTTTGAATAATCTTTTAAAATATTTGAAAGGAAATAAAAAGATGAATTTTAGATTTTTAGTACAAACTACACTGGAGGATACACATTAGAAGCAATGCTTTGTTTCTTAACTTTTTGAAATTAGGTTGATTTTTTGTTTTATAAATACATTAAATTAGTCATTTAATGTCAATTTATGTTATTAAATTATTTTTTAAAGTGACATCAAATTGGTCCTTAAAAAGATAAAATTGATAACATTTAATTATTGAATGAGTAATTTGATGTTTTTGATAAATGAAAAACTAATGTGATACTGCATATATCTTTAGAGGACCAAAATGTATATTTATTCTAACTTTTTCTCTATTCATTTTAAAAGAAATAAACATTATTTTAGCATTGTATGACATTAGTTATGAAATGGTTATGGATATTATTTTTCTTTTCTTTTTTATTATATTGTTTGATAGCATGGAGAATGCTCAGAGTATACGATTTCTAGATAAGGGCAAGCAAATGATGTTAGGGACTATAATACCAATCATCTAGGGGTGTTGAGATAGGTCGAGTTAATGAGCCGACTCGAATAACACGACACAAGATATAGGTTGGGCCAACAAAACACAAGCCTATTGTCAAGGACGGATCCACATTATCAACATGTGCCCCCACTCAAGTTTACAATTTTTTATTACAATAGTAGTGTTTTATCATTCTTATCCCTACCATTTTTAAAGTTTGTCCTCATCATGAGAATCAATAAGTAAATTTCACAAGCTTAAGCTACCTCACGTGACACCTAAAAAGTTGAAATTTAACTCTTCAAATTTTCATCTCACAACAATAACAGCTGTGAAATTGAAAAAGAACACAATGATATTACTAGTAGCAACTGCAACTACAACTGTTTAAAGAATATTCTTTACTATCAATATCACTAAGAAACAGATGCACAATCGTATGAGAGATGAATAGTTGAATGATTATTTGGTTGCGTCTATGGAGAGAGAAATTTTGATAGTACTGATAATGAAAAATCATTTAGCATTTTCAAAATATGAAAATGTGAAGAGAACAATTGTAAATTTGTCTTTCATTATTTTATATTAATATATTTTTTATGTATAAATATAAAAACATAAAAAAATTATTTGGTAATGTGGAATACTACTATGATAATGTGGTAATTCTGTCCAGGTACTTGATGGGGTGTGACATGGAATTTGTGAATTTTTTTTTTGTCAAGAACCATTATGTTGACTCACTTGCTCATGGAATAATTACATAGGTAAAGCAATATAAGAAGTAACCACCACAACCGTGCTATTTGGTATCCCTTCTCTTCCTTTTTGGAAAGTTTTCACTCTGAGTTTGTAACTTTATGATAAGATTGTAGGAGACTACTCCGTGTAGTATGACTTTATATTCCAAAAGCCATGCTATGTCAAAATTAAATTGAAAATGATATAAATCCATGTTAAATGAATTGCACACCAATATCCTCCACCAACTTATGGTATCTTGGACTTTGGTGGCTCATAAATCAACAGCTTGTATTTATAGCTTCATTTATGGGTCTTCAACTATAATCCAATTTCTATCTTAAGTGTAACCAAAACAAACAAACAAAATCATTAGGGGCTCGTTGTGGGAAATAGACAATCAAAGAAGATTTTTATTGAATTTATTTCTTAGTTGGATTTTGACTCTACATCAGGTTGAAACTTCAATGTTTTTGCTTTCTTGCAATAGCTATGCAACTCTTGTTTCCCTTGTGCTCTATTCTGTTTTGTTTTCATATTTAGGTGTGACATTTATATTCTAGGCAAATTAAGGTTATTTGATTTTCTTTGCATAAAATGGAAATGTTTTCTTTTTTTTTTCCCTCTTTTGAACCGCCCAAACAAGAAAATGTATGTTGTTAAGCTATGAATAATTTCTTTTAACTATTTTCATGTAAGTGTATAGATATATTATTCCTAACAAAACCTATTTTCAATCTTGTTGCCTATTTCTTTGAATAAATAAGTAATTGATCATCTAATCTAAGGGCCATTACAGTGACTGGCTCAAAGTCATCCTCTATCCTTTATATTATTCCCATAACAAGGTATGCATCTATATATTAATCTCAATATTTTATATTAAGGGCTTGTACATTAGGAGATTAATTGTTTTATATTAACGGCTTGTAAAATGGTTTTCCATGCAACTGCGCGACGTAGTTATAGTTGTTAGTTTGTTAAGTTGCCTTGTTTGAATTTTAACTTCTACAACCATAATATCCCATTTTACGCCTCTATTTTCAAAGTATAACCGTAGGTTTTGTTGAAGCTTCATGTGCTTAGGTATGTTACTTACTCATTTTTATTCTTTTTAAAAGTTATATTTTGTTTTTGGCCACCTGAACCTCTAGTACAAACTCATTAAGTTTGTTTCAAAAAAGTCTTTGATGAAGTTGTTTTTAAATCAGTTGATTTTTTTCTAAATAATTTTTTGCTTTAGTACAAATACAATGATGTTCTATTAAAAACAATTGGCTCAATTTAGCCACGACTTTTAGCAGTGGCTAAATATCACAAAACCATAGTAATCTAAACACTATAACAATTGTCAAAATTGTAACTAACTAATTAGCCATGCCTTTTCCTGTTTTGTCAAAATCATTGTAATCTTTATTTAACCACGATTTTGGTAGCGAACTAAATTGTGGGCAAAGTATGGTGCTACTTTGAAGTTGTTTTATGAGCTATATCATGGTAGAAAGGTTGGGTATGATGATGATGATCTTTAGTGTGAGTTTTTATATATGATCAATTGGGCAGAGATTGGATGCTAAGTCTGAGCTTAATAAGTGAACACGAGGGTCGAGCTTGGTCAAATACAATAAAACTGGTTCATAGCAAAATTTGTGGTATGAGTGGATGAACCAAGTCGTCTCTCAAAGATCCAGATGCAATTTGATGAATTCAAGATGAAAAATGGGGGGATTGATGTATTTAGATTACAAATGCAAGAATTCAATTAACAAAAATCAATTAAGAAAACAACTAATCCAAGAATCCATCCAAAATTTCATTTGATCCATTGACCACTAAACGTGCAATTGAGTTCAATTGATTGGCTAACCTAGATCTAACAAAAAGCTCTACGTTAGATCTAGCATTCACTACTAGGAAATCACCTAGAATTCAACTAACAATTGACACACAAATCTACAGGTGCACAATTCATGTTAGATTTATGTTAGTTAAAGAACAAGAATTCCATTAACCAAGGTAACAAATCTGCACACCAAATCTCTTCAATTGAAGTGATGAAAACGTCATTAATCAACTAAAATATTTGGAATAACCAAGTGAAACACAAGAAGAGGAGTTGACTTGTGTTTCTTAACCTTTTGGAAAAATTTTCGCTAATCAATTTATAAAACAGAACTTAGTAGGTTTATAAAACATAATGAACGTTAAGAATAGTTTAATTAAACATTGGACACAAGCAAAGAGCTATAAGTCCAAATAATTCTTTTTTTGTTAAGAACATCAATGGTAATCCCTAAACGTTAGAGAATATAAAATAAAGCAAGGTAAGGGATGAGAAAATCGCACCAGATATTTATACTATTTCACTTTTACAAACCAAGAGTTACGTCCAGTCCCTTGTACTTGAAAGATTACCCACTAATCTTCACAAGATTACAAGTATTCTTCACAATGTCTCTTCAGGCTATAACTAAGTATTCTCAACCTCTTCAAGTACTAACTCCAAGTATTCTTTCTAACAAGCCTCTTTGGGCTTAACACAAGGTTATAAAAAAGTGTTTGAAAACACTTAAGCTCAACTCATGATATGTGAGAGTTTGACAAATAAGCTTAGAGTAAATGTAAAACTCTATACAAGAGTAAAATGAAAGTGTAAGAAAAATCTCATATTGTATCTCTTGCTTTTTCTCTTGTTCTACTTAATCCTTTAAAGACTTCGTATATTTATAGGCTTTTGAGCTTGAACTTGTCTTCATAAGCTTCTTCGTCCAACGATAATAAATGTTACTGTTCTGAGATGCATTAAATGCTTAATACTGATAATGTGTTGATTATCTTTTGAAAAGTGGACTTGGTTATCAACATTGCTAAGAATCGTTGATATCTTTGTACTGAATCTTCTGAGTGAGCAGAAAGTTCCCATTTGCTAGTCCTTTATAGAGGTTAGGTATGTCAACGTTAGCGTACAAAATTGACTTTGTTTGTCGTGTACTTTGTCAGAGGTCTCTTCAGCATTTAATACATTGAACAGTTCTTGTATTTGAATTAGCTTTAGACGAATGCAATTGTAAGTAAGAACATATAGATATCATTTGGATAGTCCAATAATAAAGTATACGTATAACAGTTCAATTCATTTTAGACGTAAGTGATAAAACAATCAGTTATCTTTATAAAAAATTTTCTGAGTCTAAAATGTTTATAAAAGATTTAAAGTGAGATTCAATACTAGACTTTTACTTTCTTTTAATCGAAATATTATAAGTTTGATTAAAACTTATTTGTTTATTCTAATTTAATATCTTTGTTGTCTTCAAAACTTTGAGGGGTTCAATCATTTGAATTATTTTGGTTCCAATATTAATTATTTGATTTCGTCTTTGGTTCCAACAAATTCATCACAATTCATAATCAAGAACACACAAATAGAGATCTCCATTCATAGATTCAAGATTAGAATTAAGAGAAGAAGAAAAAATTCAATTGAACATCAAATTCAAAATCCAATACAAGGTCTCAAGATTAAACTAGAATTCCTTTAAGAACCTTGGATTAATCTTAGAATTAGCCTTTCATGGATGCAGTCCAAGAAAGCTTGTGAAGGAAGAGAGCAGAGGAATAGAGAGAAACTCATAAGTCTAGGGAAAATGATGGAATGAGAAGTGTATTTTCATTCTCTATTTTCCCTCTTAATAACTGATCATAAAATTCAATTTACAAGTCTGTCACTAGATTATGACTAATCTCCTTCTTCTTATCTTTAATTGGCAATCTCATTTGCCTAATTTAGGTTTAAGATGAGAAAGTTATGCTCAAATCAATTTCAAGAGGTATCTAAAATATCAGCTAAGTTCACGTGGAAAAAACACTATCAAAATGATGTAGTTTCGAAAATTAGTCTTCATGAAAGTTGAAGCTTTGAGTTTTAGCTTTCCATTGGCATCGGTTTCATATCCAATTAACAACTACAACCCAAGTTATGGTCAATTTCTTGGACACGGGTCAAGTTCCAGCAACAACACCCTTGCTCTAAATTCCAAGCCCAATACGGCCTACTAGACACCATATTCAGCTATTAAGCTATTAAGAAAAGTTGTATAGATCCCTCTTATAATTCTTACAAGGTAAGATTCATATTTATTAGATGTCTAGAACTCAACATATGTCTAAAATACAGAGACAATATAAAATTCAATTAATGATGGAAAATGTAATTAAGCTCAAATGGAACTCAAACATATAAAATGTGACAAAGTCCAATCAATTAAGCACAACAAGGAGGTAAGATACAAAATATAAAGGATTAATAATGTATGCAAATAGTATTTATCAATAAGTATTTGAAAGAAAACTGTGAACCTTACAACAGGCTTGTGAAGTTGGATCTATTGAATTGGTGGAAGGTGAATTCAACTTGATTTTCAATCCTTGCATCCATAGCTCGGGAGGTGCTAGCCTGCCTTTGTTGTCACTTCTAAGTATGCTATTATCATAGAAGGAATGGTGCTAATTGATCCTTATCATAGTTCATTAACACCTCAAATGGAAGAAGCTCTCATATGTACACAAGATTGGGTAAAGTTTGCACTTTTTCATTGCTTTTAGATGAGGACTTCAAGGTGCTTAAAAAATTTGAACAAGTTAATGTTAGAAAACTCATTTTGAAAAAAATATTTCTAGGTGAACTTTTCCATATATACAATTCATTCTTCCAAAAGTAAGTTTATCAAAATTAATTATTTCAAAAGATATTGAGCTAAAAAATAATTCTTCATCAATTACCCAAACAAGCACTTATTTTGATGATATTATGTTTAAAGTATAGTGATTCTGATAAGTTTGATTATCTCTGGTTATGACTCTATAGCATAAGCATGTTCTAGCATTCAAAACATCTTAGAGCTCCTGTTGAATTACATGGAAGAGGAAAACATGGAAGCCTCCACAAGGTGATGCTAGACAATGAGGTGTTGTTGGAAATCAAGATGATAAAGGATTAGAGAATTTCAAAACAAGATCTAAAGGGAAGGAAGGGCAAGATAGGCCAAGTGAAGCATCCACATGTATTATGTTAAGTAAAGTGCAATTACATCCATTTGGGATAGAGAAATAAGCAAATACGACATACACCACAAAAAATAGGATATTTAATGGTTAAGTTTTAGTACAACCATAAAAGTTGTTACTAAAAAGGTAATTTTTATGGACGACATTTAAAAGTCATCACTAAAGCCATATGGTCCTTTACTTGCAGTGGCAACCCATAAATGTTGCCACAAAAAGTCTTACCTTCCGTAGTAACCCATCGTTGTTGCCACAAAAAGCTTGAACTTCAGTGATGATGATGACCTAACATTGTCGTCCCAAAAGTTTGACTTTCAATGACAAACAAATTTAGTTGTCACTAAAATTCCTTTAGTGACGACCTCTAGTTGTCATAGAAGAATTCTTCAATGAAGATATTAGTTAGTCGCCAATGAAGAGTGAATTTAAAAATAAAATAAAAAACTTCCTAATGGGAAAAAATCTTAAGTTTACAATTTTACTTTTCACCACTCTTCCCTCGTGCGTAGCCTTCTCCCTCTTGCACACAGCTCATATAAAATCAATCCTATGTTTCTAATTTCTAGTACATATGTCCTTGTTACTTGTCCTTTTTACTTCTTGATAGACTGTATTTAGAATCAACACTAGTTTTGGTTATCTAAAGATATATATGCGATATCACTTGGTCCTCTATTTTTCAGTAACATCAAATTGATCTTTCAATGATAATTAATGCCATCAATGTTGCCTTCAAGGACCAATTTGAGATTATTTTAAGGATTAATTTGATGTAAAAAATGTGACATTTAAGAACCAAGCTGGCTGATAAAGCATATAACTTTCGAGAACCAATTTAATGTATTTATAAATGGTAGACCAATGTGATGTTACGTATATCTTTGAAGGAACAAAATAGGTGTGTACTCTTTTATTTATTAATCTTTTAATCAATTAAATTTTATAAACATAAAACAATTTTTTTTGAAATGTAAATAAACATCATTATGTAAGACATGGTAAGGATCAGTAGGTAGGGGTGGACATGGGTTGAGTTTAGGGTACTTTTAGACCTGACATGCTCATGAAAGCAATGGGTTGAGTTGGGTTGGGTTGGGTTTGATAAAAAAAAAATTCTCCGACCCGACCCGCTCATATGTGGGTTGGGTTGGGTCCAACCCATGGGTCTTGAATATTTAAAAAAAAAATTAACATACTAAAATAGAAATCAAAATTCATACCAAAAAACATAACTTAAGTTTATAAGTGACATAATATAAATTATAAAACGTAAGTTTCAAACACAAAGCACGTATATAACTTTAGGATTCAATCAACACAAACAAAGATACATCAAATAAAATTAAATAATGACATCCATAAGTTCACAACAGCATAACCAATGCATCTTCTCCTATTTGATTTCCTGCAAGCCAATGACAGTAACATCATTATCAATAATCATTAACCACAATGTCAATCATTATCAATACAATTGTTAACATTGGAAGAATTAAATGAAATAATAATTTAAAAAGAACTAGAAGCCAAACCGGTTAAATGACAAATATCCAAAAGGATAAATTATTACGACGAATAAGTTCATCTCTAGCCGTAGACACATCTAACAAGTAAAGAAATCATAAAGCATTAGCAGCAAGTATTAATGATTAAACTAGTAATAATTGACTAAACAAATTAAGAAAATTCTATATAGTACATTACTTGCTTCAATTTTTTCAATTTCATCCATTTGAGCCTAAAGATCAATTTGTTTATCAAGAGTTTTTAACCAGTTTTGAGCACAAATCAATGCCTCCATAGTAGAAGGTTGCAGAGAACTACGAAAAGGGTTAAGAACTCGTCCTCCAGTACTAAATGCAGACTCAGATGAAACTGTGGAAACAGGAATTGCCAAGATATCTTTAGCAATGCAGGAAAGAAAATAATACTTTGTTGCCTTCCCTTTCCACCATTTCAAAATATCAAAACCATCATAATCATCCTCAACATCATCCTCCATATACCTCTCAAATTCATTCCTTTTCACCTCATGTTGCTTTTTTCTTACTTTCAATCTAAATTCGGATGACCAACTACTATTATTGTCTTCAAATGTAGAGGATGGAAAATCCGATGACATGTAACTAGAATCACTAGCATCGGGAGGAAGAGGATGCATGATTTGATAATGTTCATACAATGTCATCATAACACTTTTCAAGTTCATCACCATTTTCTTACTCATTTCAAAACCATACATCCTATCAAAACAAAACTCAACATAATCCATTTTATACCTTGGATCAAGAACAACTGCCACAAATAGAAGATAATTGAGAGCATCATCCATACCATCCCAATATTTATCTAACTTGGCCTTCATGGATAAAGCCATGTCTTTCAATATAGGATCTTGCCCTCCAACCCATTTCTTCAAAAAAATTTGGATGTCACACAATTTATGGAAGAAAGAATTTGAAGTAACATGCAATGATCCAGAAAAAGTGAGAGTAGCATCATAAAAAATCTTCAAAAACTTTACAAATACACGAGCATGCAACCAGTCATAGGAAGATGGAGTTCCTCATTCAATATTCACAAAAGAAGGCTCATCATATTCATAGTGAGCAAATACTTTCTCATACTTTTTAGCCGCCTCTAGCATTAAATAGGTGGAGTTCCACCTAGTTGGCACATCAAGACACAACCATTGTCTACTCTCTATGTTTGCATCTGTCACACACCTTCGGAAAGTGGCTTGTCTTGCAGGAGATGACTTTACATACTTACATGCAGCCCTAATTTTAAGGATCGAAGAATTTATTTCCTTTAACCCTTGAGTGACAATTAAATTAAGAATGTGAACACAACACCTTAAATGCATATACTCTCCATAAATAGTCGTTCCATTCCAATCACTTAACCTATTTCTCAAATAATGAATAGCCACATTATTAGGACTAGCATTGTCAACAGTGACAGTACAAATCTTTCCAATCCCCCAATAACAATGAAGAAACCCAATATCTTCTTATGCAAATACCATTCATTATCAATGTAATGAGCAGTCACACATATATAATTCAAGTTTTGTATTGAAGTCCAAGTGTCGGTGATGAGTGATACCATTTGAGAGTTAGATGATAAAATGGACTTCAATAATGCTTTCTCATACAAATACAATTGCATAATGTCTCTAGTCACAATTCTTCTACTAGGAACTTGAAATTGTGGTTGAAGCACTTGAGCAAACTTTCTAAAGCCTTCATTTTCAACAAATTTAAATGGAAGCTCATCAATGACAATCATTTTAGTAAGTGCAATCCTACATTCTTGATTGAAAGACAATAATTTGAGCTTTGTAGTACCATCAGCATTATCTTCACATTTCTTTTCAAATCCAATGGTTTTTTGTTTCTTATCAACCACTTTATTTGGGTTTTTCTTACAAACAGGGAAGTGTTTATTTAAATTACTTGTACAATGATTTCTAGAACCACATGCATAAATTTTTTCACAATATTTACATTCAGCTTTTTGACCAGTTGCATCCTTGGTAAAGTGTTCCCAAACATGTGAAGATAGTCTAAAAGGTTTTTTTCTTAAAGTCAATACCTCTCCTCCACCTGTAGGTGATGGTTCAACTCCTTGACCTTGTTGTTCAGTAGATGGACCCTCAAGTTCAACTTCTTGAATACTATTTGTAAGTGTAGGTGCACTTCTAATTTGAGAGCTACCGGTTGTTGTTGATGGAGCATTACTCATTTTCTGTGGATTAAAACAATCAACTAATTAAGTATTTAGCAATGTAAACTCAAAAATTCCAAATTACAAAGAATATTTGTTCACCATATTTTTTATTGAGACCATATCAATTACAAGTTTAATACCATATTGTAAAGGTTGACAGTCACACAGAGCCAACTAAGGACAAAGTGGAATAGAATATTATATTCTAAATAATGAAAAAAAACTTGCTTATTAACCCAGAAACGTGATCAAAGTTACATTTTTAATTCAACATTAAAATGTAAACCCTAACAATCTCAATAAAAAATATTCTATTAACACAAAAAAAAGAACTGATCTAGCAATGGAAGATGATACTAGAAATTTGAGAGGTTGTGAGCAAGAAGCTGGTCGGTCCCATGAGATGAGAAAGGTAGGGGTGAAGAAATGAAGAACGGCGGTGGGGAGGCAGAGAAAATCTGGGTTCTGTTCTCAGTTCTGTGCGAAAGGAATGGAGGAGGAAAGAAATTCCCCCTTTATGCAACGTCGCCGTTTAAGGCTTAGGTTCTTTTTTTTTTTTTAATTTCAGTCACATGGAATTGTTGAAACCAATTTCTTATAAAAAGGTTTGAGTTCTAAATTCTTAAAAGCTATAAGCTTTCCCTGTTAAGTTTTGAGGATAACAAAAATATTTATTTAGTTTGAACAAGTAAGTGTTTCGACAATAGTTTTAACAAACCGCTACTTGTTGTGCGTCCATTCTGCTCTATGCTTAAAGCTAACTCTTCGTGCGTCCAATATGCTATAACTCTTCATGGGTCCAATAAATGTATTATATACTTTTACTATTGGTGCGTCCAATACTCGTATGCATATACTGTTACTTTTTATTAGTTCGTCCAATTTTATCTGTCTGCCAAAGCTCGGACTCAACTCACTCTTTCAAAGTTCAAGCTCAAGTTCGCGTCCAAGTGAAATTTCAAAAATGAAGAACTGTTCCTCATTAAATGCTAGAAAAGAACTCTGACAGCTCACGGCGACAGAAGAAGTCAACTAAGCCACTTTTGCTGACATTGTCTAACAACTACAAAGATCTGCAAATAAGAAACCGTCTGCAATCTTAGACAAATCAGGACTTTTGTTTTCATTGATTGGAAATCTCAGAGAATAAAAGTCACCGTCAGAAGAAGTTCAGCACTTTTCCAGTAGATGCATTTAATGCTACTCAGAACGGTAATAAATATTTCCGTTGGACGATCTAGCCCATGAAGTCTGCTCAATTTGTTCTTACTTATAAAGAGAAGAAGCAGCACTTGAAGAACTAGAGATCTTTTGCCGAAGCATCCTTCAATAGCCTAAAAAGCTTTATTTCCATATTCGTGTAAAAAGAAAAAGCCTTGAGATTTCTTTTGTCTATTCTCATTTGTTAGTGAGTTTCAAACTCAAGCTTTCATCTACTTTCAATTATTCATCTTAAGCCTTTTAAGCCTGAAGAGGCTGTGTGTAAAAGAATACTTGTGAGATAGAACCTCGAAGAGGTTGAAAATACTTGTTACACGAAGAGGTGCATAATACTTGTAATCGTGAAAAAGATTAGTTGGAAAATCCTTACGGTTGAAGGAATTTGGACGTAGCTCTTGGTTGATAAGAGTGAACCAGGATAAATCTCGTGTGTAAGCTTCTCCTCTCTTCTAGTGTGCTTTATTATATTCACTAACCTCTGGGGTTTACCATTGTGTTTATTAACAAAGATCTTTTTATTTGGTTTTAGAACGTGTTAACCATTTTATTAAAAGTCTTTTCGAAACCCTTAGAGTCCAATAGGACTAAGTGGTGTTGGTCCTAAGCTCTTTGCTTGTTAAACTGTCTCCTTCGCTGTGTTCTATTTTCTTTTGAAAAGGAAAATCTTTTATTATTCAAAAAAGGGTTAAGAAACACAATTCAACCCCCCTTCTTGTGTTTCACTTGGTTATTTCAGGAATGACGTCGTTCCACATATTTTGTTTGTTTTTTGTTACGCTAAAGTGTAAAAAAAAACACATGAAACGACGTCATTTTAGGTGTTTAGTTTTTTAAAAAATATATATATACTGGTTGGGTCGGTTTTCTGCGGGTTGGGACTCCCCTAACCCACGAACCAACCCATATTTTGCGAATTTGAACATTTTCAACCCAACCCAACCCACATACCTAAACTAACTCACTAAAAATGGGTTGGGTTGGGTAAATTTCAGCGGATTTGTGGGTCTACCCAACCCGGTGTCTACCCCTATCAATAGGTATTAAAATTACCCAAGATATCTACATAATAAACAAAATGAAATCTGAGACACGGTAAGGACCAACAGGTATTAAAATTACTCAACATATGCACTTAATAAACAAAAATATCTCTAAGTATTGCAACTCCTTATTCCGTAGAAAGTAAGCAAAACAAAGCAACTGCCCAAGGAACTAGCAACAAGTTCAAGCGTTTGAGCCTTCATCCACTTGTGCTTAGGTGATTGCATAATCTACTCTCATTCTTGATTCAAATTGAGCCTTTTGGCCTTTTACATAATCAAATTTTGACTTAGTGATTGAGATTTTGGTACTTTACAATTGCTCCCATTCCATCCTTATTCTTAATACAAGACATGGTTCAATTGCTTTTATTCTTGATAAAACACGACTCATTAAGATGTTTTTTTGTATTATACAAGCTTTTATATTTTTGCAATTGCTTTCATTTGTCCTATTGCTCTTATAATTTCACAAAAGGAATTTTTTATCATCACTTCCTAAATCTTCATCTTGATTCTTCAAGGTAATTTATTTTTCATTATATATGATTTTATCACGTGGCTTCTCAGTTGTAATCAATTTCCTAACATTAAAAGCACAAAATTTTAATTTCATTGTTTGACTATTTTTTATGATTAAGTTTTTAGTGGAACTAACTTTATTTTCACAACAAGTCAACAACCTTTGAAAGTTTGATTGAGCATTGAGGTATAGCATGAAAGCAAAAAATAATTAATATTTTATTGGACGAGAAAGATGTCAATCTTTTGGAGGATGTTGTGCAAGCCTTCAAAAGCTAGTGCTTAAGTTATCAATGTCTTATAATATCACCTGTCACAATGCTGTTTTTTTATTTACCTTGTTATCTTTTTGTCAGAAATGATACAGGATGTCTAGGATCAAATGCATTTGTTGTCGATGGCTTTAATAGTTGGAGGAAAGTAAATGAGGGGATAAATTGTCCAATGTTGGGCAATCTGGGAAAGGGTCATGATTTAGGATTTAAATCTCTTTCCCATTTATTTTTTTGTTTATTTCCCTATTCTTTTAATTTAATGTTGATAACTCAACAAAAGAAATCTCTCTTTCTTAATTGGCAATAAATTTTCCTAGTTATCAGTTTTTCTTGCTGAGTTGTCAACATTTAATTGAGGAGACAAAGAAGGTGGCAGAGAAAGGAGACAAGAGATTTGATTCCCTTGATTTTCCACATAAAAGAGTTATAAAATGTTGTGATGATTTAATGAAACAATCTTAACACATTTATAAGTTGTTTAAAAAACAAGCATCAAAGGAAGTTGGAAACAACTTTCTGTGACTCAAGGCCATAATTGACAATGCTTGATGGTTAGCTTTTCAAGGTTATGCTTTTAGAGGGCATGATGAGAGCTTCGATTCACAAAATAGGGGCAAGTTTATTGAATTGATGCATTTAGGAATTTATGCCGACAAAGTTCATGTGCTAGAAAATGCTCCACAAAGAAATGCCACATATACATCACCAAGAATTCAAAAGGTGATTTTTAACATCATGCCAATAAAGTGAGAAATGCAGTCTGGGGAGAAATTGGTAATGTCGAGTTTTGGATCATTGTAGATGAAGCTAAAGATGATGCAAAAAGAGAACAAATGTTTATCATTTTGAGACTTGTTGATAGCGGTGGCTTCATTCAGGAGCAATTTTTTCATGATCCACATGTTAAAGACATGGCAACAACTTTGAATAATCAAATATGTGTAGTCCTCTCTTGACATAAACTTCATGTAGAAAATATTTAAGGATAAGGTTATGATGGTGATAGTAACATATAGGGTGAGTGGCCCTTTGTGTCCATTGTGCCATTATAGTTTACCCTATTCTGTTCCGACAACTCATACCCTAGTATTGTGAACCCCACTAATAACCACCCTTCTTCCCCAAACCCACTTAAAAGGATACACTACAAGAAAATATAGTATTTGTGAAGATCATAAACATAAAAAAAACTATATATGACCATCAAAAATATTTTTTTTGACACTCATTTAACTGTTGTTGAGTGTCAACAAAAGAGTTGTCAATAAAAGAATTTTTGACACAAAGTGACTGTTAAAAGTACTCAAAAGATTTTCTTGATAGTTAGTGACTGTTAAAAATACTTACTGCAATTGTCACCTAAAACCTCCACTATGCCCCTCTTATTTGTTGACGGTCACAAAATGTGATAATAATTTTTCAAATTTTTTGACATGCATGGCCATCAACAAAAGTGATATTTGTGACAATAGCAATCGTCAAATTTTCTATTAATATTTATAACATTTGAACCTATTTTGATAATATATGACAATAAAAAAACACTTTATTTTAATAAAATAATGCATTACAAAAACCTGTACCATTTTTCATATATATATATATATATATATACAACAATAAAAAAACACATTATTTTTTTAATAAAAAAACGCATAACAAAATCTTGTACTTCTAGTATCACAGAGTATCATTGAAACAATTGAAGTATCAATTTATAACAAAAATATCTATGATTTCTCTAACAAAAGTAGAAGTCCACCATGTACTTCTAGTATAGTTAGAACAAAACAAAACTATTTTTCCTTCTATTTTTGTCTCTCAATTCTGTTTGACTAACATGTATAGTCCAGCAAAATATGTGTGCTACAATCTCTAACAAAATATATGTCTACAATCTACAGCAAAATATGTGTGCCACTCTTCAAATCTGGATCTCAAACCTGCAATAAAGAATAAAAAAAAAGAATTACAAATTTGCATCCTTTAAGAGATTGGGCATTGGCTAGAAAACTTACAGTACCATACAAAAAATGGGCATCTAAGTATATATGAACATGACAATCTTGTTATTTTGCAGTGCATGCTACAAGAATCCTTAATGATTGCATTATATTTATTTTGATTTAGGTAAGATAGTAAATCTATATTGTAGCTTCACTACGTTTCCCATTATCCAGTGTCAAAGCCATTAGCTACCTGGCTAAGAAAGGGGAACACAAAAACCAGGTACACAGGTCTGCCTTTGCTACATATGCAAACTATGTGATTCTTTCTTTTCTTCTTTTTCTAGTCTACCATTTATAGCTTAGGTCAATAATCTATTTATAATTAATATTTTTCTTAGCATCATAGACCTTTTAAAAGATTTGAATAATGTATTGGGTGAGTTTGTTCCATTGATGCACTGCCAAATCTTGATAAAAAAAGTTATAAGATGGTTCTGAGTTCTGACATAACATTAACATAAAATAATTATATACGACAACAAAGTTGGTTTATGACATATGCTCATATAATTCAACTGAAACATAACTCTAAAGTGGGATCTAAACCAAACAATATTTTTAATATTTATAGCCATTTGATATTTGATCATATGTTATTCTAATTTCTGACTATCACATTAGACTAAAGGCTAATCACATTTTCCTACTCCTAGCCTAATTATATAAACCAAGCATGCAAACTAATGCCAAAACAAGCTATGATCACAAGTTCACATCCAACAATTCCAGTCACTAGTCAACTACCTTTCCCAAAACCTCTAGCCTGTTTCCCTCCTAATGGAGAGATTCCAATACTCCAATCTAGTTTAACAATTCCAGCCACTATAGATCTTGATTGCAAAAATTAGTCCAAATTGTGTATTCTCTTCAGTATTGAGATATAATCTCATATTTTGAGTAAGAGTTGACATCTCTTGCGTCCATTGATACTCTGCGTCCAACAAGGTTTGTACTTGTTAATATATGTGGTGATTTATCGGTTAAGTTGATATGTCTATTGCATTTAATTTAATATTCCTTTTGTCTCATTTGAATCTTTTCAAATTTTTCACGCTGAGTCAGTTTTCGAAAGGTCACAGAAGTTACTTTTTACTGCAGACGTGATAGTTACTTTTAATACTCATTTATTGTGATATTTGAAAAACGATTCACCTTCTCTTTCCAGAAACCCTTCCTCTCTTCTCAAATTTTCAAAATCCTTTCACAAAGCTCTAAGAAATGGCAGGAGGAATGACTCTTAAAGTTGAAGAAGCTGAGGTATCAGTGGAATATTTCTTTCAAGCCTCTGTTCTAGCAGATTGTGGGGTTGATATCCTGGATAGTCTTTAAGGTGCTGGCTGGGAGAACTACTTCAGAGAACCAGTGGAAGTTTATCCGGAACTGGAGAAGATATTCTGGAAAAATGCCTCTATGTCTGCAAATGAAGTTAGAGGAGAAATTCTGGGAAAACAAGTGGTAGTCTCAGAAGTAACCATCTCAAATGCTACACAGTGTTGGTTGGAAGGAGCTACCATCACCTCAGACTGGGATAAAGCTTTAAGTGGAATGGATGCTGTTCTTGACACCTTACTAAAGGAGTCATCTACGGGGAAATTCACTGCATCTAAGATGCATGACAAGGCGAGAGTACTGCATCAGCTGCTAAACAAGGCTATACTTCACAAGGCAGGGTCTAAAGATTTAGTTTCTACAGTCCATGCCTTCTACCTATGCCATCTGATGCTTTGTCAATAGATCAATCTCCCTTCCCTGTTGTTTAAAAATTTCAAGAGAAGTGTCCAAGAAAAAGGGAAGAAGACCACCATCTCTTATGGTGTCCTCCTAACCAAGATCTTCAGAGATCAAGGTATCTTTAGTCCCTATGAGACTAAAGACATAGAAGAGAAAAAGAAGATCTTTGGACGGATCCAAGAGCAATAAGTCTTTGGATGAAGCAATCTGCTGAGAATGAAGCTAAAAAGCGTCTAAGATTTTCTTGAGCAAAAAGAGCATTTAAAAGCTGTAAAGGCTGAGAGTCCAAAGCAGAAATCATCGTCCATCCAAGCCGTTCAAAAAAGAAGATTGCTAATGGACGATGACTCTGATGATGACCAACCCATCGCGAAAAGGATGAAGGTTGCGTCCAAAGTGACAATTCCAAAGGGAACTCGGATGAAGCTACCAATCAAAAGAAAACCTGCTACCCAAGCTGCGTCTACTCCTGAGGAACCCACTCCTGCTCCCCTCCTCTCACCACCTTTACCCTCATCTCAACCGGAACCTCAAATCTTTTTCACCTTATTCTCACTTACCTTCCTCTTCATAAAACATTGAACCCTTCTCACAAACACAAGCCATATCATACAAACCCTCTTCACCTTCAAAACACTTCACCTTAACCGTTCCTATCCCAAACTTCTTCTCTGTGGGTGTTACCCCCCACATAATCCCTCAATGGGAATCTAAGGACTATTCTCTCTCACTCACAGCAAGAAGATCCCGATGCTGTGATGGTTGCTCCACAAGAATCCATATCTTCCCCCAGTCAACTCACTTTCAAACCAGTCACTTTGGAAGAAATGGATCAGTTTGCAAGTCCATACGACACTATCTTTGTTAGTGTCATCAAAGGGAGTCTCTTGCTGAAGAATCTGAGATTTGTACCCCTTCTCTGATCATCTCTTCTGCCATCGCCATCAAGATTCAGCCTGATCGAGTGTGTCCAAGACTGCCAATGGTGGACTTGAACAAGAACAAGGATTTGAAGAAGTACAGAAGTCAAGCCATGTTGCCAACACCGTTCTACTTCAAACCTACCTTCGGCATTCAAAAATCACCTAAGGTAGACTTTGGATTCTTACGGCAAATCTCGGAGAAAGAAGAGGCAGAGGAGAAGGATGCAAAGACCTTCTGGGAAAAGCATATTTGGGACTGTGAACAATATGCTTTTTCATCAAGACTAAGCAATGAAGAGAAAGAAGATACTGTGACGGTGCCAGGCCAGAGCTTTCAGTGTTTTCATCCAATCTACATGGTGGACGATATCCTTGGCTTACCACTGAGAATGCTTGCGTCCACAATCTTTTCTTCTCAGAGCTATATCTCCGGACCTCCTTCTGACAACTTAGGAAGACCTTATCCCTGGGATCAAATGTTTGGATATCGAGGAGATCATCTCCCTTGGAATGTTGACCTTCCTTTGTCAGATGACGAAGTTGAATCAATTGAAGTGGTTACGACAGCAGAAGAGCCAGCATCCACAGTCTCTATTATTGCTCCTATTTCGATTGCTCCTCCAGCGCCTTCCACTGAGTTAATTGTTAGAGAGACCTCTGCTGACCACCCTCCCATTGTGGACCCACAATCTCAAGTGCCCCCTAAAGTTCATGCCTATGTAACCAATCAAATGGATCATCTGTTCAAGAGAGTTGAAGACCTCCTCAAATCTCTTTTTCAGCAAGGGCCTCCTCCTCCTCCTTCTTAGTTTTTTTTATTACTTTCAAAATTTTCTTTTAAATTTTTTTTATTTTATTTTTTTTGACAATGATGTTTTTCTCTCACTTTTTGTCTAATGACAAAGGGGGAGAAAATTGGGAAAAAATTCTTGATTGATTCTGTTTATATTGTTGATAAAATAATATAAGCATATCTGTGAATTTTCTGTATTTTGTTTACAATGAGCTATTTCAATTGATCATACTTATTCTGATGCATTATCTGATATCTAAACTGATTATATTCTTACTCTAATGCTGGTATTGGTAAAGGATGTGCTTACTCTGTTCTAACATTAGCATTTTCCCATCCTTTAAGTATTTTACTCAAAATCAACTTTTGCTCAAAACTAAGCGTTGTGTTATCACACTTACTCACTCCTAGCTAAATCCTGTTGTATCATTTGTGTGTCCATTCTGTTTTTATGCACGTTCTTAGGGGAAGTGTTCTCTCGTGTAAAAAAGTTAAGAATTCAATCAAAATTTAAAATGTTTTGTCATCATCAAAAAGGGGGAGATTGTTGGAACCAAAGAACCTTATGAAATTAAGTTTGGAACCATACTGATTAAATAATCATTACCCCATAAAGTTTTGAAGATAACAAAAGTTTCAATTTAGATTGAATAAGTAAAAGACTCTTGTAACTTGTTTCTTAACTATTTCAAGAAGAAAAGTGTTAACAAACAGTTAATTGTATGTGCGTCCATTCTCTTCTGAGCTAAAGGAAAATAAGTATGCGTCCAATACCTTTTGAACTGTTTCACAAAGTTTCATTATATTTGGATCGTCCAATGTTTTTCTTACTAGGCTCAAGTTTCAAAGTATTCGTCCAATGCCAAAATTCAAATATAAAGAAACTATTCTTCATTAAATGCTGAGAAGGACTCTGACAGCGCACACTTCAAAAGAAAGTCAACTGAGCCGCTTAGCTGACATTGCTAACAACTACAAAGACCTGCGAATAAGGAACTTTCTGTGCGCTCAGACAAGTCAGGTGTAAGCTATCATATTCTTGGACATTTCTGATAATCAAAGTGTCTTTTCAGAAGAAGCTCTACACGTTTTCATCTTAGGCATTTAATACCACTCAGAACGGTAATAAATGTTTCAGTTGGACGAAAAAGCTTATGAAGACTGCTCAATTTGCTCTCACCTATAAATACAATTGTCTTCGAAGAGAAGTAGTGACAACTTTCTGAGAAAATCAAAAGTGAAAAGGATTAAAGCTTTCATTCTTCTTTGTATTCAAACTCTTGTAAAGAGATTAAGTCTTGAGATTCATTTTCAATCCTCACTTGTAGTGAGTTAAAAACTCAAGCTCTTCTATACCTTCTTTTATTCATTGGTGTTTAAGCCTGAAGAGGTTGTGTATAAAAAAATACTATAAATAGTAGAACCTGAAGAGGTTGAGAATACTTATCTACTTGAAAAGGTGGACAATACTTATAATCTTTGTACAAGATTAGTAGAAAATCCTTCTGGTTGAAGGGACTGGACGTAGCTCTCGGTTTGTGGGAGTGAACCAGGATAAACATCTGGTGTAAGCTTTTCTTTCCTCCTCTTGTGTTTTACTTATTTACTAACTTCTGGGGATTGCCATTGTTTTCCTAACTAAAGAGTTGAGTTAAACCGTAGAACTTTTTAACTTCGTTTAAAGTTGTTTATCTCAAATTTGCATTAGCGTCCAATTGGACTCAGAAGCTTTCTGCGTCCATTGCATTTCGCTTCTTGTGAAAAAGTTTTTTTAAAAAGGTTAAGAAACACAATTCAACCCCCCTTCTTGTGTTTCACTTGTTTACTTCAGCCCCGACTAATAAGGTAGATGCTACTGCTCCAAGAGTTTCATATAGAGATCCGTGACAAGAGTGGAGCAGAAAATCTAGTGGCAGATCACTTGAGCCGCATTGAAAGGGCTTCAGTTCCCTTCCCTGTACAGGACTCCTCCTAGATGAGCAGCTTCTGCAGCTGCAAGGTAAGAACACCTCCCATTGGTTTGCAGATATGGTTAATTTTTTGGTTGCTGGTGTTCTTCCTGCATATTTTACTAGAGCTCAATCTGATAAATTGAAAAGTGAGTCTAAGTACTATGTATGGGATGATCCTTATCTGTGGAAACTTTGTAGTGACCAGATTATTAGAAGATGTGTCTCTGATCATGAGTTTCATTCTATTCTTAGCTTTTGTCATACATTTGCATGTGGTGGGCACTTTGGCTCCCAACGTACAGCTAGGAAGGTTTTGGACTCTGGATTGTATTGGCTTACCCTATGTCATGATGCATATCTGTTTTGTAAGTCTTGTGAATAGTGCCAGAGAACAGGGACAATTTCACACATAAATGAGATGCCTCAGCAGCCTATGCTGTCTTGTGAGATCTTTGATGATTGGGGCATTGATTTCATGGGCCCTTTCCCTGTTTCCTTTGGTTTTATTTATATTATGTTGGGATTACAAAGTTGATGGGGACTTTGTTAGATCACAGATTTTCTGCAGGTTTGGAATCCCGATGGCCATTATCAGTGATCAGGGTTTACACTTTTGTAACCGGAGAATAGAGGCTTTGATGAGAAAGTACAACGTCTTGCACAAGGTTTCTACACCTTATCACCCCCAGACAAACGGGCAAGCCGAGGTCTCAAACCGAGAGATCAAGCACATACTTGAGAAGACAGTCTAACCTAATAGGAAGGACTGGAGCCTGAGACTTGAGGATGTTTGCCGAACTGCCTACAAGACACCGATAGGGATGTCCCCGTACCGGATTGTCTTTGGGAAGGCATGCCACCTTCTGGTAGAAATTGAGCATAAATCCTATTAGGCGGTGAAACAGTGTAACCTTGACTTGAGTCAATCCGGATCTCAAAGGAAGCTCTAACTTCAGGAACTTGAGGAGCTTCGATTAGAGGCATATGAGAACTCCCGGATCTATAAGGAGAAGACTAAACTCCTTCATGGTAAGATGTTGGTACGAAAAGAGTTCACCATTGGTCAAAAAGTCATTCTCTACAACTCTCGCCTCAAACTTATGCCTGGTAAGCTTCGTTCTAGGTGGCTTGATCCTTTCATTGTTATTAATGTTTTTCCTCATGGTGCAGTAGAAATTAAGAGTGAAGCCACCAACAAAGTGTTCAAAGTTAATGGTCATCGCCTCAAGAATTTTTATGAAGGAGCTCAAGAGAACCTCGTGGAGGAAGTTCAACTGCAGGAGGCCATCCACCATGATTGATCACTACTTTGTTGGGAAAAAAAAAAGAAGTCACGTTTAAGGTCAATGGCCAGAAATTGAATCATTACTGGGGAGGACCCATCAATCGTGCAAAATCTTCAATCACGCTGGCTGATGACATTAAAAGTAGCGCTTCTTGGGAGGTAACCCAAAGTTTTCTAACTCTTTCTTTTTTCAAACTTTGACTTATTTGCTATCACAGGAATGGTGACAGAAAAAACGATGTCAAGTGAGAAAATCTATCAAAGTTTGATTTTTCTGTCTTTATTTTGTTTGTTTTTCTTTGACAGATGATTTTTCACCTGTTAAATGGTGGATAACGGTACTCTGTGAAAATCTTTTTCGGTCCCTTTAGTTACCCGCAAACACTGAAATTTGTATATAATTTTACTCAATTTTTTTCTCTCTTTCTTCTTTCTTTCGAAATGGATAATCAGCTTTTTAACCTCCGCAAGCGATTCCCTTCTCTCCCTCAAAATGCTTTAACTAACATTTATTGGGCAAGGTTTGAGAGATTAAAGATGCTTATTGATCAATCAATTTGAGACACTTATGTTAGCTTTGTATTAGGCTTCATTAGATGTTTATTGTGCCCAATATTAGTATTTTAGATGAGTTTAATGTTGTTGGGCTTCATTGGGTTTTAATGTAAATATTGGATAATTTTCGGATTTTGATGCATTTTGACCTTTCTTCCTTAGTTAGGCCATAACTTGGGACTCAGTGATCCAATTGAGGTGATCTTGGTGTCTTTGGAAAGCTAAGACAAGGATCTACAAGTTTCATGAAGAACTCAAGAGCTGAATCGGACTTCTAAGGGCCCAAAATAGCCTTGCAATACAGAGTGAGTTTGCTGTCACGGAACCATCTGGGCAGTATGCACATTTTGGACTATATAGTGGGTTATAGGCCTCTTCTTGGGCTGAAACTTGGTCATTTGAAAGATAAGACCCATATCTCCAACTTCACTGAAGACCATTTTGTCAATAGATGTCGTTTTAGGCATGCTTCTAAAGCTACAAGTTGGTCTGAATTTGGAAACACGTTCTTCCAACCTAACTTGAGGTAAGTGCAGTGTTTTTGGCATTTCTGGAGTTCTAAAAGTCCAAATGACATGATTCAAATTGGAGATTTTCAAGGAGACAACTGGCTACAACTTTGATGAGACATCAAAGCCAAAATGTATCGTCTAGGTGATGAATTTGAAGCCAGAAGTCGGATAAGAGTTGTTGACTAAAAGCCACCAACCATACACCAACCCACCTACCATGCACCAACCCACCAACCATGCATCAAGCTTCCATTTTTTACAATTTTTATATTCTTATAGCTTGTATTCAGATTATGTACATGTACAAATTGGCTTCTAGGATTAGTATAAATAGACTCAACCTCTTTGTATTAGAGGCATTCAATTTGGAAGTAAGTTTCAAGAAAGTTTAAGTATTTGTGAGAGTTTTCTTTCTCTTCTTCTCCATTTTCTTTACAATTTCGTTTTTGTTCTTTAATTTCTGAGTTCTTCCTTCCCATCCATGGAAGGCTAGGCTCTCATAATCAATCCAAGGGATTAGTCATCTTGTTGTTTAATTTGGAGATCTTGTTTTGCTTGTTCATATTGCTTAATTGTTATTCAAGTTTCTCTTCTTCCTCTTTTGATTTTTATCTAGATTAAATTGCTTAATTTGATTTAGATGTTGATGTGGTAGTAGCTTTATTATCATGTATTCAAAGAGGATCACAAATATTAAACAATATATTAAAGCTTTTTGATAGATTGTTTAACTTGGTTAAATTCTAGATCTTAAGTTAATCTATGTTGGATGGTGCTTACTTTATCTAACCTTGGTTAATCAAATCCTAGATGCTTATCTAGTAGAGAATTCTTGGATCATGTTATGGCTTCTTGATGTGATCTAAGGCCAAGAACATGGTTAGCAATTAAGTGAATTCCTTGTGATCAATGATGAGTTAAACTCAAGATCGGTAAATTTCCTTGGATTTGTTGTTTCTTTAGATTTGTTTACAACTTTAAATCTCCTACTTTTATTAATCTTGTTAATCAACAACAAAACCCCCATTTTCTAATTATCTTGATCTAATTAAATCTTTGTTTTTGGATCCTTGAGAGACGATTCGGTTCATTCTCTATACTACAAATTAGTTTGTGAACCGGTTATTTTATTTGATAGGTCTCGACCACCTCTTGTCAAATTTGGCGCCGTTTCCGGGGATCCAAGGCAACTATTTGATCATTTCAAGATCCCATCTAACTCTAACAAATGTGTTTGTTTTGTTTTTGAAGCTTTTTCAAGTGGGATTCGGCTGAAATTGGATAAAGGGCATTGTGTCAAGAATTTTGGTTTAGGCATCTTTGATTGATCTGAATTTTGGTACAAAAATGGAAAATATTATTCTGAGAAAGGCTCACTATTTATAGTGAGGTCACCCTTAGTTTTGCGAAATTCCATCGTTTAGACCACTTTTTCAATTTTTTAATATTTTTTATTATTTTGTTGGATAGCATTTTTGTGTAGATTTTATCCTGTGGTGGTTCCATAATTTTTAAAATTCATTTGATACTATTTTTTATTTTATTATTATTATTTTTTAGAGTATTTGTTTTAGGAATTTTTAGTGTTTTAGTTATTATTGTACCTTCCTATGAGCTGCATGCTGTATGACTAGGTCTGATCCTGGAACCTTGCATTCATTTGATCCTGAAATTGATAGAATCTTTCATACACTTCACAGAATTCATAGGACTGGTAGTAACATTCATAGAGCTAATAGAATTACTTCTGGAATTGGACTTGAACTTGACATTGCACCTAATCTTGTTGACTCTTTTAATCCTGTTGAGTCTCCTTCTGTTAGTACTTCAGTGTCTGATATTGAGTCTGTTGATTTTACTATGGCTGACTATAACAATAGGACCCTTAAGGAATTGACTGCACCTGATGTGAATTATCAACCTTTGGGCATTCAATATCCTGAACTTAATGTTGATTTTGAGTTGAAATCTGGATTGATACACTTGCTGCCCAAGTTTCATGATCTTGCAGGTGAAGATCCACATAAGCATTTGAAGGAGTTCCATATTGTCTGCTCCACCATGAAACCTCATGAAATAGCTGAAGATCACATCAAGCTAAGTTTCTTTCCTTTCTCTTTGGATGGTCTTTGCTAAGGATTGGTTGTATTACTTACAACTGTTGCCATCACTTCTTGGAATGACATGAAAAGATTATTTACGGAGAAGTTCTTTCTGCATCAAGAAGCTGCTGCAATAAGGAAAGATATTTGTGGCATAAGGCAAATCGGTGGTGAAACTCTCCATGAGTATTGGGAGAGATTCAACAAATTGTGCTCATTGCCCACACCATCAAATTAGTGATCAATCGCGATCCAATACTTCTATGAAGGATTGATGCAAATGGAAAGGAGTATGATTAATCTTGCAAGTGGTGGAGCATTGGTAGATAAAACTCCGATTCTTTGCCCGAGAAACTTAATTACAAACATGGCGACAAATTCTCGGCAATTTGGTACTCGAATGGGTACGCAACCGAGTAGTCAATGAAGTTAATCTTGCTTCACATCTTTGATCAACAAAGGGTGGAACATAGATTGGATGAGCTCACTTCTTTGGTTAGACAGATGGCAATAGGACAACACGAACCACGTGTGCAAACCCCTGCAAGAGTTTGTAGCATATGTTCTAGTTCCTCTCATCCCACAGATGCGTGCCCCACATTGCAAGATGATTCTGAGTTTCAAGACCAATCTGTGGCTGCAGCTGGTATATTTCTTGGGAAGCCACAATTCCATCAGCAGCAACAACAGAAATATGATCCATTCCCCCACACTTACAACCCTGGCTGGAGGGACCATCCCAATCTGAGATATGGGAATGCATCAAATCAGTAGACACCAAACCAGTATAGACCACCATTCCAGCAGCAAGCAAGGACAAATCAGTTTCAGCCACATGTTGGACCAAGTAGACCACCATTCCAGCAGCAAGGTCCTGTAGCCATAAAATCGGAGCCCTCATTGGAGGATTTGGTGAAACAGTTGGCCACCAATAACATCCAGTTTCAATAGAGAACTGAAACCACCATTCAGAACTTGGAGACTCAAATTGGCCAACTTGTCACATCTATTCATGAATTAAAGTCACAAGGTTCTGGCCAATTACCCTCTCAAACCACTCCAAACCCTAGAGGCAATGTTAGTGCTATAGCTTTGCGCAGTGGTAGGCAAATCAATGGACCAGTACAGCAGATAATTCCAGATTCTACCATTGACCCAAAAAAACAAGATGCTGTAGCAGATTCAGCAACAAATGATCCTGCAACATCCAAGCAGAAAGTCAGATCAAACCAGCAGTTGACAGAAAATTCAGTAAAGCAGAAAAGTGAACATCCACAAAAGTCAGCTTGCAACATTCCTCTTCCTTTTCCAAACCGAATGATACAGTCGAGGCATATGGTTGAAACTGACTTGGATAAGGAAATTATGAAGACTTTTCAGAAGGTTGAGGTGAATATACCTCTCTTGGAGGCAATTAAACAAATCCCCAAGTATGCCAAGTTCTTGAAAGAGATGTGCACCCATAAAAGGAAGCTAAAGGGCACTGAGAAAGTGAGTATGGGGAGAAATGTCTCTGCTTTGATTCAGCCTAACCTGCCTCCCAAATGCAAGGATCCAGGCACTTTTACCATCCCTTGCACCATAGGGCACCAACAGTTCACTCATGCCTTGCTAGACTTAGGAGCCTCCATCAATGTAATGCCAAAGTCAGTTTACACTTCCTTGCATATAGGAGAGCTAAAATCCACCGGCATTATCATTCAGTTAGCAAACCGAAGCACTGCTCAACCTGCAGGAGTGTTGGAAGACGTTCTGGTTCGGGTAAATAATTTAATATTCCCAGCTGATTTTTATGTGTTGAATATGGAAGATGAATCTGCCTCTTCCCCACCCCCATTGATCTTAGGTAGGCCATTTTTGAAAACTGCTAAAACTAAGATTGATGTGCATGCTGGTACCCTTTCCATGGAATTCGGTGATGATATCATTCAGTTTAACATTTTTGATGCCATGAAATACCCTTTAGATGATCATTTTGTTTTTCATTTTGATGTCATTGATTTACTAGTTGATGATATGCATGCTGATATGTTGGCAGAGTTTCCTGAAAGTGTAGGATACACTGATAGCATAGCTTGCGATACTTGTTCCGCCTGTTTCAGACTTTCTGGTTGTAAACCCAATGCAATGTGTGCAGCCTGTGCTGAGATTTCTACATACTTATCATGTGCTGTTGACATTGATGACTCTGTTTCTGTTATTAATGGCAATGATGCTGTTATTAGTGATGTTGTCATTCATCCTGCTGCTAAGTGTGATTCTTTTGATTCCATAGGATATGATGATGTTGTTTTGCAAGATTGTGCACAGCTTGCAGGTACAGGTGCAACTGCTGAGAATTTAGCCGATTTAGTTTCAGTTCCAAAACTAGTACCGTCAGTCCAGCAACCACCCTCCATTGAACTTAAGCCCCTGCCCGAGCATTTGAAGTATGCATTCTTGGAGGAGGATGAGAAGCTCCCGGTGATAGTGGCCAAACACCTCCAACCTGAGCAAGAAACCAAATTATTGGAAGTTTTGAAGCAACACAAAAGGGCAATTGGTTGGACGCTTGCAGACATTCCTGGTATTAACCCCTCCACATGCATGCACAGGATATTACTTGAGGAGGAAACTAAACCAGTGAGACAACCCCAGAGGAGACTGAATCCTCTCATCCTAGATGTGGTGAAAAAAGAGGTGACCAAGCTACTGCAGGCTGGCATTATCTATCCCATCTCTGACAGCAAGTGGGTAAGCCCGGTGCAAGTAGTTCCAAAGAAATCCAGAGTGACTGTCGTGGCCAACCAGAAGAATGAGCTCATTCCAACCCGAGTGCAGAATAGTTGGAGAGTTTGCATTGACTACAGACGTCTCAACCAAGCCACTCGGAAGGATTATTACCCCCTTCCGTTCATTGATCAAATGTTGGAACGGTTGGCTGGTAAGTCCCATTATTGCTTTTTGGATGGCTACACTGGATACTTCCAGATCCACATTGCATCAGAGGATCAGGAGAAGACCACATTTACCTGTCCCTTCGGCACTTTTGCTTGCAGACGGATGCCCTTTGGCCTTTGCAATGCCCCTGGTACCTTCCAAAGATGCATGGTGAGCATATTTTCTGATTTCTTAGAGGAGTGCATGGAGGTTTTTATAGATGACTTCACTGTCTATGGTTCTTCTTTTGATTCATGTTTAGCTAGCCTATCTAAAGTGCTGCAAAGATGCATTAAGACTAACCTTGTACTAAATTTTGAGAAATGCCATTTTATGGTAGAACAAGGTATAGTTTTAGGCCATGTAGTATCCAGTAAGGGCATTGAGGTAGATCCTGCCAAGATTGATGTAATTACTTGTCTATCTTACCCCACATGCGTGCGGGAAGTGCGTTCTTTTCTTGGTCATGCAGGTTTCTACAGGCGCTTCATTGCCGACTTCAGCAAGATTGCTCTTCCACTTTCCCGCCATTCGCAGAAAGATGTGGAGTTCAATTTTGATGATAAGTGCAAGCGACTTTCAACCACTTGAAACAGGCCTTGACTAGTACCCTATCATCCACCACCCTGTTGGACATTGCCATTTGAGTTAATGTGTGATGCTTCTAACTATGCAAGTAGGAGCGATCTTGGCACAAAGAGTGGGGAGAGCTTCTCATGTGATATACTATGCTTCCAACTCGGATCTGCTCGTGCCAACTATACCACAACTGAAAAAGAGCTTTTAGCCATTGTTTTTGCTTTGGATAAGTTTAGATCATATTTGCTTGGCTCTAAGGTTGTTGTGTTTACTGATCATGCAGCACTTAAGTTTCTTTTGAAGAAGCCAGAGGCAAAGCCTCGACTAATAAGGTGGATGCTACTACTCCAAGAGTTTCATATAGAGATCCGTGACAAGAGTGGAGCAGAAAATCTAGTGGCAGATCACTTGAGCCGCATTGAAAGGGCTTCAGATCCCTTCCCTGTACAGGACTCCTTCCCAGATGAGCAGCTTCTGCAGCTGCAAGGTAAGAACACCTCCCCTTGGTTTGCATATATGGTTAATTTTTTGGTTGCTGGTGTTCTTCCTGCATACTTTACTATAGCTCAATCTGATAAATTGAAAAGTGAGTCCAAGTACTATGTATGGGATGATCCTTATCTGTGGAAGCTTTGTAGTGACCAGATTATTAGAAGATGTGTCTCCAATCATGAGTTTCATTCTATTCTTAGCTTTTGTCATACATTTGCATGTGGTGGGCACTTTGGCTCCCAACGTACAGCTAGGAAGGTTTTGGACTCTGGATTGTATTGGCCTACCCTATTTCATGATGCATATCTGTTTTGTAAGTCTTGTGAACGATTGCCGAGAACAGGGACAATTTCACACGGGAATGAGATGCCTCGGCTGACCTATCTTTGTCTTGTGAGATCTTTGATGTTTGGGGTATTGATTTCATGGGCCCTTTCCCTGTTTCCTTTGGTTTTATTTATATTTTGTTGGCTGTTGATTATATATCTAAATGGGTGGAGGCAAAAGCCACTCGGACTGATGATTCCAAAGTTGTTGTGGACTTTGTTAGATCACAGATTTTCTGCAGGTTTGGAATCCCGAGGGCCATTATCAGTGATCAGGGTTCACACTTTTGCTTAGGAGAATAGAGGCTTTGATGAGAAAGTACAGTGTCTTGCACAAGGTTTCTACACCTTATCACCCCCAGACAAACGGGCAGGCCGAAGTCTCAAATCGAGAGATCAAGCACATACTTGAGAAGACAGTCCAACCTAATAGGAAGGATTGGAGCCTGAGACTTGAGGATGCTCTGTGGGCTTACCGAACTGCTTACAAGACACCGATAGGGATGTCCCCGTACCGGATTGTCTTTGGGAAAGCGTGCCACCTTCCGGTGGAAATTGAGCATAAATCCTATTGGGTGGTGAAACAGTGTAACCTTGACTTGAGTCAAGCCGGATCTCAAAGGAAGCTCCAACTTCAGGAACTTGAGGAGCTTCGATTAGAGGCATATGAGAACTCCCGGATCTACAAGGAGAAGACCAAACTCCTTCATGATAAGATGTTGGTACGAAAGGAGTTCATCATTGGTCAAAAAGTTCTTCTCTACAACTCTCGCCTCAAACTTATGCCTGGTAAGCTTCGTTCTAGGTGGCTTGGTCCCTTCATTGTTGTTAATGTTTTTCCTCATGGTGCAGTAGAAATTAAGAGTGAAGCCACCAACAAAGTGTTCAAAGTTAATGGTCATCGCCTCAAAAATTTTTGTGAAGGAGCTCAAGAGAACCTCGTGGAGGAAGTTCAATTGCAGGATGCCCTCTACCATGATTGATCACTACTGTGTTGAAAAAAAAAAAAGCCACGATTAATGTCAATTGCCAGAGATTGAATCATTATTGGGGAGGACCCATCGCTCGTGCAAAATCTTCAATCACGCTGGCTGAGGACATTAAAAGTAGCGCTTCTTGGGAGGCAACCCAAGTTTTCTAACTCTTTCATCTTTCAACTTTGACTTATTTGCAATCACAAGAATCGAGACAGAAAATCGATGCCAAGTGAGAAAATCTATCAGAGTTTGATTTTTCTGTCTTAATTTTGTTTATTTTTTGACAGATGATTTTTCACAGGTTAAATGGCGGATAACGGTACTCCGTGAAAATCTTTTTCGGTCCCTTCAGTTACCCACAAACACTGAAATTTGTATATAATTTTACTCAATTTGTTTTTCTTCTTTCTTTCTTTCAAAATGGATAATCAGCTTGTCAACCTCCGCAAGCGATTCCCTTCTCTCCCTCAAAATGCTTTAACTAACATTTATTGTGCAAGGTTTGAGAGGTTAAGGATGCTTATGCACAAAGGCATCCTGAGATATCTGTTGGATAATCGAAGCAAAGGTCCGAATCACAGGGGAATTTTTCTGATGCTCTTGTTTCATATATGCCAGGGCTAGGCAAAAGTTCATATGCAAAAAAGAGAAGAGCAAAAAGGTTACGAGTCTGCTATAAATGTGCAAGATGGACCTGTAACACAAAATGCAGATCAATTGGAATGGCGTCTATAAATCGACTTGATAAAATTGACTTCATTAAGGATGGCATGAGTAAGGAGTCTTTAGATAACATTCTATTGACTCTTGAGACGCATCCTAGTGGAGATGTGCAAAGAGTACTTCTCGATTTATGGCCAATATTCCAAGATGAACATAAGCGTTATAGTCTCGGGAATCTGACTCAAAAAGACACTGTCTGCCAATTTTTAAGAAAATTGGATGGGAAGCCGACCATTGGCCCATAGAGAGCATTCAAGCCGTTACTGGACGTAAAACCAGAGGAATTTGTGAGCCACAATCACACCTCCTGTAAGTATTATTTTTATTTTTGTTTTTGTTTTTCTTCTTGTTTATTAAAAAAAATTAAAAAAATTAAAAAAAAAAAAATCAAATCAAAAGTAGCCGTATTCTTTTGAAATATGCATTGCATATTTTCAAACTTCTTCTGACACATATAGATTAGTCTTTTATCCTTGTCATATAGCTATTATCATTACTGTGCTTATTTTCAAACCTACCTGACACACGGTTCTACCCCTCCTTTATAGGTGCAATTATTACATTTGAGTTTTGATTCTTTAAATAATGCACTTTGCTCTCTTCAGATCATTGATAAGGTGAGAGTACAAAAAAAAAAGAGAAAATGGGAGTCACTTCAGTTCGTCGGATCAAGAGTGTTTGTGTCTTTTGTAGATTTAATCCTGGGAAAAATAAAGAGTTTGTAAATATTGCACACCATCTTGGTCGAGTGCTAGCTGAGAGAGAAATCCATTTAGTTTACGGAGGAGGTAGTCTTGGGTTAATGGGTTGTGTCGCAACTGCTGCACATTTAGAAGGTGGCAAAGTCCTTGGTGTCATTCTCAGTCCTTTATCTATCGGCACGCCCATTGGAAAAACATTAGGGGATGAAGTAATGGTATTTTGCATGCACCAACGCATGAACATTATGATAGCAAATGCTGATGCCTTTATTGCCCTACTTGGTGGTTTTGGAACTTTGGAAGAGCTATTCCAAATTACATCCTGGTCACAGCAGAACTTTCACCAAAAACCCATAGGTATATTAAATGTTAATGGTTTTTATGACAGTTTGTTTTGTTTTTTTGATCATGCTGTAGAAAAAAGGTTCGTCTCACAAGCGACACGTCAAATTCTTGTAACTGCTGCAACTCCTGAACAATTGCTCGATCAACTAAATGCATTTGTACCACAACGTGATCCAGTAATGGCTCCACGGAATTGGGAACAATGCAGCAACAGTAAAAAGCAAAAACTTGATTTGACTTTGTCTTTGTGAATTTTTGTTTTCTCTTACGGTTTTAGTTTTTTGTAATTTTTCCTATTTCAAGCTCAAATTGCAGTTTTCTGGTAAGACCTTCTACACTCTACCTATCTTTATTTTGACATTAGGGACAATGTCTTTAATTAGTTGGGGGGAGGGATAGTTGACATTACCATGTACATAGTTTAGTTAAAATAAAAAAAAACTAACAAGCTAATCTTTATTGTTACTAACTTATTAGATGTATAATGGCAGAGTAAGGAGTAGTTTTGCTCTTAAGACGCATCTTAACTTGCATTTCATAATAGGTCTTAAATCATCTTTGTTCTTGTATATATTTAAAAAAAAAAAACACACACACAATTTTAATCTTTTCAATTGATTTTGATACAAGCATGTGCTGAATCTGAGCTTAATTGATGATAAAAGTATGCAAAACAGTTTATAGTTGAATCATTTTCATGATATACATGTGTATATGATTGTGGATATTAGGAAGAAGGCATGGTTGAATTGAGTGAATGTTTCATACCTTTGTGAGTTTTGGGCTTTTCCAAGTTTGATACTTACACTTGGTTATTTTCTTTCATGAGTGATGTCAATTATGAATTTATTTTCTAGAACTTGCATTGAATCGGTTTGAGATTACATTGGTCTGTATGTTGCATGAAAATGATAGAGGCATTTTTTTCTTGACTTAGCTACTTTGGCCAATTAAACCTACCTTGCATTTATCCAAATATTAACTCCCTCTGAGCCTATTTGCCTATTCTTTGTTCTTAGCTCATTACAAGCTTTGAGTGAAAAAAAAAACCATGTTTTACCTTACCTTAGGGAATGGGAGAGTATTGATTTTCTTATTGGAGGAGTTTTTTTGCTTGCAATGATTTAAGTGTGGGGGAATTGGTGTGCTGATACGAAATGCTTGGTACACCAAAAAAAAAAAAAAAACCAAAAAAAAAAAAAAAAAAAAAAAAAAATAGAAAAAATAAAAAATAGAAAAAGGAAGGAATGTGTGAAGAGAATGGGCATTTTAAGGTTTTGGGTAAAAATTTTATTCTTTCTACCTGAGTTACTCCTCAATGCTCTTTTATTCTCTTTGGTTTTAACCTGCTATTATCCATATTGTTCCCTTCCTTCACCTTATAAGTTCCATTACAACCTTTTTGAAAGACCTCTTGATTTTTGCAATTTATTTGATCTAAGTAGTGGAGAATTGATGTATATGCAAGCCTATGGTAAAATACTTTCATAATTTGACTGAGTTGAGTGTAAACAGTTAACCTAAACACCTTGTGTGATTTGAGTGTCAATTGTGAAGAATTTTACTCAATCTGAACATGCCTATTTCTGATTAAAGCATGATTATGCCATACTTTATTCTCAATTGATTTGATTCAACTATTCTTTGTTAAGCATACTTGACTTATTAATTATGGTTTATATTTGATACAATGCTTGTATTTAAAAATTAGTTGAATTGATTAAATAAAATATTACATGTTTGTGGGTATCATCCTGGTAAACCCTCACGAGACTATAACTCGTCCACTAGGGACACCTAGGGGTTTAAAGGCTTGTGGCACATGCTAAGTGCCATCGTGTTTTCCTACGAAAATGAATTAGATTAGGTATAATCAGTTTTTTATGTTTTTAGTTTAATAATATGATGTTTCTTGTTTTTCTTTAGTTTTGTTCTTATGTGTTTTGCCCGGGAGTGCAAAAGCTTAAGTGTGGGGGAATTTGATCAATCAATTTGAGACACTTATGTTAGCTTTGTATTAGGCTTCATTAGATGTTTATTGTGCCCAATATTAGTATTTTAGATGAGTTTAATGTTGTTGGGCCTCATTAGGTTTTAATGTAAATATTGGATAATTTTCAGATTTTGATGTATTTTGACCTTTCTTCCTTGGTTAGGCCATAACTTGGGACTCGGTGATCCAATTGAGGTGATCTTGATGTCTTTGGAAAGCTAAGACAAGGATCTACAAGTTTCATGAAGAACTCAAGAGCTAGATCGGACTTCTAAGGGCCCAAAATAGCCTTGCAATACAGAGTGAGTTTGCTGTCACGGAACCATCTGGGCAGTATGCACATTTTGGACTATATAGTGGGTTATAGGCTTCTTCTTGGGCTGAAACTTGGTCATTTGAAAGATAAGACCCATATCTCCAACTTCACTGAAGACCATTTTGTCAATAGATGTCGTTTTAGGCATGCTTCTAAAACTACAAGTTAGTCTGAATTTAGAAACACGTTCTTCCAACCTAACTTGAGGTAGGTGCAGTGTTTTTGGCATTTCTGGAGTTCTAAAAGTCCAAATGACATGATTCAAATTGGAGATTTTCAAGGAGACAACTGGCTACAACTTTGATGAGACATCAAAGCCAAAATTCACCGTCTAGGTGATGAATTTGAAGCCAGAAGTCGGATAAGAGTTGTTGACTAAAAGCCACCAACCATACACCAACCCACCTACCATGCACCAACCCACCAACCATGCATCAAGCTTCCATTTTTGACAATTTTCATATTCTTGTAGCTTGTATTCAGATTATGTACATGTACAAATTGGCTTCTAGGATTAGTATAAATAGACCCAACCTCTTTGTATTAGTGGCATTCAATTTGGAAGTAAGTTTCAAGAAAGTTTAAGTATTTGTGAGAGTTTTCTTTCTCTTCTTCTCCATTCTCTTTACAATTTCGTTTTTGTTCTTTAATTTCTGAGTTCTTCCTTCCCATCCATGGAAGGCTAGGATCTCATAATCAATCCAAGGGATTAGCCATCTTGTTGTTTAATTTGGAGATCTTGTTTTGCTTGTTCATATTGCTTAATTGTTATTCAAGTTTCTCTTCTTCCTCTTTTGATTTTTATCTAGATTAAATTGCTTAATTTGATTTAGATGTTGATGTGGTAGTAGCTTTATTATCATGTATTCAAAGAGGATCACAAAGATTAAACAATATATTAAAGTTTTTTGATAGATTGTTTAACTTGGTTAAATTCTAGATCTTAAGTTAATCTATGTTGGATGGTGCTTACTTTATCTAACCTTGGTTAATCAAATCCTAGATGCTTATCTAGTAGAGAATTCTTAGATCATGTTAAGGCTTCTTGATATGATCTAAGGCCAAGAACATGGTTAGCAATTAAGTGAATTCCTTGTGATCAATGATGAGTTAAACTCAAGATCGGTAAATTTCCTTGGATTGGTTGTTTCTTTAGATTTGTTTACAACTTTAAATCTCCTACTTTTATTAATCTTGTTAATCAACAACAAAACCCCCATTTTCTAATTATCTTGATCGAATTAAATCTTTGTTTTTGGATCCTTGAGAGACGATTCGGTTCATTCTCTATACTACAAATTAGTTTGTGAACCGGTTATTTTATTTGATAGGTCTCGACCACCTCTTGTCACTTATGCACAAAGGCATTCCTGCGGATATACGTTGGTTGCTCGAAGCAAAGGTCCGAATCACAGGGGAATTTTCTGACACTCTTGTTTCATATATGCCAGGGCTAGGCAAAAGTTCATATGCAAAGAAAAGAAGAACAAAAAGGTTACGAATCTGCTTTAAATGTGTAAGATGGACCTGTAACACAAAATGCAGATCAATTGGAATGACGTCCATAAATCGACTTGATAAAATTCACTTCATTAAGGATGGCATGAGTAAGGAGTCTTTAGATAACATTCTATTAACTCTTGAGACGCATCCTAGTGGAGATATGCAGAGAGTACTTCTCGATTTATGACCAATATTTCAAGATGAACATGAGCGTTATAGTCTCGGGAATCTGACTCAAAAAGATCTTGTTTGCCAATTTTTAAGAAAATTGGATGGGAAACCGACCATCGGCCCATAAAGAGCATTCAAGCCGTTCCTTGACGTAACACCAGAGGAAAATGTGAGCCACAAGCACACCTCCTGTAAGTATTATTTTTTATTTTTTCTTTTTCTTTTTTCTTCTTGTTTATTAAAAAAATTCAAAAAAAAAGTTTTAGCCGTATTTTTTTGAAATATGCGTTGCGTATTTTCAAACTTCTTCTAACACATATAGATTAGTCTTTTATCCTTGTCATATAGCTATTATCATTGTTGTGCTTCTTTTCAAACTTGCCTGACACACGTATCTACCCCTCATTTATAGGTGTAATTATTACATTTGAGTTTTGATTCTTTAAATAATGCACTTTACTCTCTTCAGATCATTGATAAGGTGAAAGTAAAAAAAAAATGGAAGTCACTTCAGTTTGTCGGATCAAGAGTGTTTGTGTCTTTTGTGGATCTAATCCTACGAAAGATAAAGAGTTTGTAAATATTGCACACCATCTTAGTCGAGAGCTAGCTGAGAGAGAAATCCATTTAGTTTACGGAGGAGGTAGTCTTGGGTTAATGGGTTCTGTAGCAATTGCTGCACATTTAGGAGGTGGCAAAGTCCTTGGTGTCATTCCTAATCCTTTAGCTATTGGCAATCCCACTGGAAAAGCAGTAGGTCATGAAGTAATGGTATCTTGCATGCACCAACGCATGAACATTATGATAGCAAATGCTGATGCCTTTATTGCCCTACCTGGTGGTTTTGGAACTTTGGAAGAGCTATTCCAAATTACATCCTGGTCACAACTGAACTTTCACCAAAAACCCATAGGTATTTTAAATATTAATGGTTTTTATGACAGTTTGTTTTGTTTTCTTGATCATGCTGTAGAACAAAGGTTCATCTCACAAGCGACACGTCAAATTCTTGTAACCGCTACAATCCCTGAACAATTGCTTGATCAACTACATGGATTTTTCCCCCAACGTCATCCAACAATGACTCCACTGAATTGGGAATAAGGCAGCAGCAACAAAAAGCAAAAACTTGATTTGACTTTATCCTTGTGAATTTTTGTTTTCTCTTATGGTTTTAGTTTTTTTTTTTTTTTTGGTAATTTTTCTTATTTCAGGCCCGATTTGCAGTTTTCTGGTAAGACCTTCTACACTCTACCTATCTTTATTTTGACATTGGGGACAATGTCTTAAATTAGTTAGGGGGAGGGATAGTTGACAACACCATGTACATAGTTTAGTTATAAAAAAAAACTAACCAGCTAATCTTTATTGTTACTAGCTTATTAGATGTATAATGGCATAGTAAGGAGTAATTTTGCTCTTGAGACGCATCTTAACTTACATTTCATAGTATGTCTTAAATTATTTTGATCTTGCATATAAAAAAAATTCATTTTAATCTTTTCAATTAATTTTGATGCAAGCATGTGCTAAATCTAAGCTTAATTGATAATAAAAGTATGCAAAACAGTTTATAGTTGAATCATTTTCATGATATACATGTGTATATGACTGTGGATATTAGGAAGAAAGCATGGTTGAATTGAGTGAATGTTCCATACCTTTGTGAGTTTTGTGAGTTTTGAACTTTACCAAATTTGATACTTACACTTTGTTTATTTTCTTTCATGAGTGATGTCAATTATGAATTTATTTTCTAGAACTTGCATTGAATCGATTTGAGATTACATTGGTCTATATGTTGCATGAAAATGACAGAGACATGTTTTCTTGACTTAGCTACTTTGGCCAAATAAACCTACATTGCATTTATCCAATTATTAACTCCTTCTGAGCCTATTTGCCCATTCTTTGTTCTTAGCTCATTACAAGCTTTGAGTGAAAAAAAAAACCATGTTTTACCTTACCTTAGGGAATGAGAGAGTATTGATTTTCTTATTGGAGGAGTTTTATTGCTTGCAATGATTTAAGTGTGGGGGAATTGGTGTGCTGATACGAAATGCTTGGTACACAAAAAAAAAAAACAAAAACAAAAAAAAAACAAAAAACAAAAAAAGAAAGAAAAAGAAAAGAATAGAAAAAAGAAGGAATGTGTGAAGAGAATGAGCATCTTATGGTTTTGGGTAAAAAAATTTATGCTTTCTACTTGAGTTACTCCTCAATGCTCTTTTATTCTGTTTAATTTTAACCTGCTATTATCCATATTGTTCCCTTCCTTCACCTTATAAGTTCCATTACAACCTTTTTGAAAGACCTCTTGATTTTTGCAATTTATTTGATCTAAGTAGTGGAGAATTAATGTATGTGCAAGCCTATGGTAAAATACTTTCATAGTTTGACTGAGTTGAGCATAAACAGCTAACCTAAACACCTTGTGTGATTTGAGTGTCACTTGTGAGGAATTTTACTCAATTTGAACATGCCTATTTATGATTAAAGCATGATTATGCTATACTTTATTCTCAATTGGTTTGATTCAACTATTCTTTGTTAAGCATACTTAACTTATTAATTATGGTTTATATTTGATACAATGCTTGCATTTAAAAAATTAGTTGAATTGATTAAATAAAATATTACATGTTTGTGGGTATCATCCTGGTAAATCCTCATGAGACTATAACTCGTCCACTAAGGACACCTAGGGGTTTAAAGGCTTGTGGCATATGCCAAGTGCTATCGTGTTTTCCTACGAAAGTGAATTAGATTAGGTATAATCAGTTTTTATGTTTTTAGTTTAATAATATGATGTTTCTTGTTTTTCTTTAGTTTTGTTCTTATGTGTTTTTCCCGGGAGTGCAAAAGCTTAAGTGTGGGGGAATTTGATCAATTAATTTGAGGCACTTATGTTAGCTTTGTATTAGGCTTTATTAGATGTTTATTGTGCCTAATATTAGTATTTTAGATGAGTTTAATGTTGTTGGGCTTCATTGGGCTTTAATGCAAATTGTGAATAATTTTTGGATTTTGATGCATTTTGACATTTCTTCTTTAGTTAGGCCATAACTTGGGACTCGGTAATCCATTTGAGGTGATCTTAGTGTCTTTAGAAAGCTAAGACAAGACTCTACAAGTTTCATGAAGAACTCAAGGGCTGGATCGAATTTCTAAGGGTCCAAAATATCCCTGCAATGCAGAGTGGGTTTGATGTCACGGAAATCTAGGTAATATGCACATATTGGACTACATAGTGAGCTATAGGCCTCTTCTTGGGCAGAAACTTGGCCATTGGAAAGATAAGATCCATATCTACAACTTCACTGAAGACCATTTAGTCAATAGATGTTGTTTTAGGCATGATTATGAAGCTACAAGTTGGTTTGAATTTGGAAACATGTTCTGCCAACCTAACTTGAGGTAGGTGCAGTGTTTTTGGCATATCTGAAGTTCTAAAAGTCCAAATGACATAATTCCAATTACAAAATTTCAAGGAGACAATTGGCTACAAGTTTCATGAGACCTCTAAGCCAAAATGCACCGTCTAGGTCATGAAAATCAAGCCAGAAGTCGGATAAGAGTTGCTGACTAAAAGCCACCAACCATACACCAACCCACCTACCATGCACCAACCCACCAACCATGCATCAAGCTTCCATATTTAACAATTTCCATGTTTTTACATCTTATATTCAGATTATGTATATGTACAAATTGGCTTCTAGGATTAGTATAAATAGAACCAATCTCTTTGTATTATGAACATTCAATTTTAAGTAAGTTTGAAGAAAGTTTGAGTATTTGTGAGAGTTTTCTTTCTCTTCTTCTCCATTCTCTTTACAATTTCGTTTTTGTTCTTTTATTTCTGAGTTCTTTCTTCCCATCCATGGAAGGCTAGGCTCTCATAATCAATCCAAGGGATTAGCCATCTTGATATTTAATTTGGAGATCTTGTTTCGCTTGTTCATATTACTTAATTATTATTTAAGTTTCTCTTCTTCCTCTTTTGATTTTTATCTAGATTAAATTGCTTAATTTAATTTAGATGTTGATGTGATAATAGCTTTATTATCATGTATTTGACAAGAGGTTGTCGAGACCCCATCAAATAATAAAATTTACCGGTTCGCAAACTAATTTGTAGTATAGAGCATGAACAGAATCGTCTCTCAAGGATCCAAAAAGAACAAATATTTAATCATATCAAGATAATTAAAAGGGGGGTTTATATGATTTGAAAAGAAAATATACCAGTTGAATTAAAGAAATACAATTAACAAATTAACCAATCCAAGGAAATTTTACCGATCTTGAGTTTAATCCATCATTGATCACAACGAATTCACTTAATTGCTAACCGTGTTCTTGGCCTTAGATCATATCAAGACGCCTCAACATAATCCAAGAATCCGCTACTAGATAAGCATCTAGGATTTAATTAACCAAGGTTAGATAAAGTAAGCACCATCCAAACATAGATTAACTTAAGATCAAGAATTTAACCAAGCTAAACAATCCATCAAAAAGCTTTAATAAATTGTTTATTCTATGTGATCCTCTTGGATACATGATAATAAAGCTATTATCACATAAACATCCAAATCAAATTAAGCAATTCAATCTAGATCAAAATTAAAAGAGGAAGAAGAGAAACTTGAATAACAATTAAGCAATATGAACAAGCGAAACAAGATCTCCAAATTAAACATCAAGATGGCTAATCCCTTGGATTGATTATGAGAGCCTAGCCTTCCATGGATGGGAAGGAAGAACTCAGAAATAAAAGAACAAAAACGAAATTGTAAAGAGAATGGAGAAGAAGAGAGAAAATTATCACAAATACTCTAACTTTCTTCAAACTTACTTCCAAATTGAATCTCTCTAATACAAAGAGGTTGGGTCTATTTATACTAATCCTAGAAGCCAATTTGTACATGTACATAATCTGAATACAAGCTATAAGAATATGAAAATTGTCAAAAATGGAAGCTTGATGCATGGTTGGTGGGTTGGTGCATGGTAGGTGGGTTGGTGTATGGTTGGTGGCTTTTAGTCAACAACTCTTATCCGACTTCTGGCTTCAAATTCATCACCTAGACGGTACATTTTAGCTTGGATGTCTTCATCAAAGTTGTAGCCAGTTGTCTCCTTGAAAATCTCCAATTTGAATCATGTCATTTGGACTTTTAGAACTCCAGAAATGCCAAAAACACTGCACCTACCTCAAGTTAGGTTGGAAGAACGTGTTTCCAAATTCAGACCAACTTGTAGCTTCAGAAGCATGCCTAAAACGACATCGATTAACAAAATGGTCTTCAGTGAAGTTGGAGATATGGGTCTTATCTTTCAAATGACCAAGTTTCAGCCCAAGAGGAGGCCTATAACCCACTATATAGTCCAATATGTGCATACTACTCAGATGGTTCCGTGACAGCAAACTCACTCTGTATTGCAAGGATATTTTGGGCCCTTAGAAGTCCGATCCAGCTCTTGAGTTCTTCATGAAACTTGTAGATCCTTGTCTTAGCTTTCCAAAGACACCAAGATCACCTCAATTGGATCACCGAATCCCAAGTTATGGCCTAACCAAGGAAGAAAGGTCAAAATGCATCAAAATCCAAAAATTATCCAATATTTACATTAAAACCCAATGAAGCCCAACAACATTAAACTCATCTAAAATACTAATATTGGGCACAATAAACATCTAATGAAGCCTAATACAAAGCTAACATAAGTGTCTCAAATTGATTGATCAGTATTCAAAGAGGATCACAAAGATTAAACAATATATTAAAGCTTTTTGATAGATTGTTTAGCTTTGTTAAATTCTAGATCTTAAGTTAATCTATGTTGGATGGTGCTTACTTTATCTAACTTTGGTTAATCAAATCCTAGATGCTTATCTAGTAGAGAATTATTGGATCATGTTAAGGCTTCTTGATGTGATCTAAGGCCAAGAACATGGTTAGTAATTGAGTAAATTCCTTGTGATCGATGATGAGTTAAACTCAAGATCGGTAAATTTCCTTAGATTGGTTGTTTCTTTAGATTTGTTTACAACTTTAAGTCTCATACTTTTATTAATCTTGTTAATCAACAACAAAACCCTCTTTTCTAATTATCTTGATCTAATTAAATCTTTGTTTTTGGATCCTTGAGAGACGATTCGGTTCATTCTCTATATACAAATTAGTTTGTGAACTGGTTATTTTTATTACTTGATAGGTCTCGACAACCTCTTGTCATGGATCTAAGCAATTCGAAGTAAAGTGCTTGACAGTTAGAGACCTTGTGAATAGGGGAGACTTAGTTGTCAATCACATTGGCACAAACTTGATGCTAATAGATCCATTAACCAAGGGGTTTAGACCCATAACTTTCAAGGAGAAAGTTGAAAATATGTGTTTTGTGATTTCCTTTGACATGCGTGGTTAGTAGGAGTGTTTAGTATTTATTTACTATATTTGTTTATTTGGTTACAGACTCCTGTTATTTTAGGGCAAGATTGGATATTATGATGTATTTTATGGTCACATTTGGCATACTATTGTTATATAAGATGTGTGCTTACTTGCTCTATATGGTACACATGTTATTTGATATATAAACATATAATTTTATGGTTTGTGTCCTTTTATTGTAATATGCTGGCATATATTTAATGTCAGACAATGATTTATCTTGCTTGGTGAGACATGATAGTGTTTCTTGCTTGTGTAGAACATGACATATTTTCCTTGCTCAGTTGGAGCATGATAGTGGTTCTTGCTCGAATGGAGCATGCCAATGATTCTTGCTCGGGTAGGATATGCTACTGATTCTTCTTCGGATGGAGCATGCTAAGGATTCTTGCACGGGTAGAGCATGTCAGTGATTCTTACTCGGATGGAACATGCTAGTAATTCTTGCTTGGATAGAGTATGACAATGACTCTTGCTCATGAAGAGCATGACAATGATTTCTCATGCTTAGGAGAGCAAAGTGATAAAGAGAAATCTTGGAGGGCTGACATTGAAAATAACATAATTTTGATCACAAGTTTAATGTTATTTTCATGTTACATTATCACATTGGCGACTTTGGTCTATGTTGCTGACAATGTTTATGACCATAATGTTGGTGTATACTGACCTTTCTAACTTACATTGTATCTTGTCATTTATTTTATGACACATTTCATTTATTATGTATTTTTATTATTTAAATATGCATAATAAAGTCCTTAGAATATTAAGTATAATGTCATGAGATATCGAGTGTATGATTTAATTGTGAGATCCTATTGGTTGCAATCAAAACATTATTCTTAAATGTCTTAGTCAAGTATTATTTTGAATTAGGACAACAGTATTGCATTGAGACTGACATGTGTGTAAACTGATGATCATATCTCACGGGTCATAGATATGCTCAGACCCGGTACGACCCGGTTCGGCTCAGCTGGTTTGAACTGAAAACTGGTGACCCGGCCGGTTGAACCGGTGAACTTGGTCGGGTTATGAAATTAAAAGAAAAAAACTCTTAAACTTTGAGAAGTCATAACTTTTGACTCGTTTGTCTGATTTAAATTAATTATATATCTATTTCATATAACTTTTCGAGATCTACGCCATGTTGGTCCTAATTTTTTAAAAAAATTATTTTCTAAGTTATGAGCATTTTAATGAAAATATTAGGGTTTTTTTTATAAATTTAGGGTTAAACTCTTTTTTTTCTCTTAAAAGTCATTATTTCGCTCATAAAAAAATATTTTAGTTATTTATTATGATAAATATCATTATATGTAGTGTGTATTTATATATATATATATATTTAATTTTATGTGATTCGACTAGTGACCCACTAATTGAATTAGTGACTTATTAACTTAGTACCTTGACCAAATCAACTACCAGTCCGAAGTTAACAATAGAATGATGAGGAAGTCATTGCACTACAACATCAATGACTTTTAAATTCGCAAGGTTTGATTCGGTTAAATAATTACCAGATTGACAAGTTATTTTCGAATCCGGAATGTCAAGTAACCGGATTCATATATAAATCATTTAAATTCGTTTTAATATCACTGGATTCAAAAGTTGTTTTCGAATCCGGTATTTCAAGTAACCATATTCATATCTAAGACATTTAAATTTATTTTATTATTACCGGATTTAAAAGTTATATTTCGTATCCGGGATGTCAAGTAACCAGATTCATATATAAGTCATTTAAATTCGTTTTAATATCACCGGATTCAAAATGCATATATTCAAATCCGCTAACACATTAACCGGATTAGAAAGTCATTCTAGTGTGAGTCATAAAAATTTATATATTTTTTAAAAAGACTTTCCAATTCGATTAATGAGGAACAGGATTGGAAAGTTTGTGAATCATTAAAAATTTTTTTAAAAAGAAGACTTTTCAATCCGGTTAATGAGGAACCGAATTGAAAAGTGCATATATTCAAATTCGCTAACATATCAACCGGATTGGAAAGTCATTCTAGAGTGAGTCATAAAATTTTTTTTAAAAAAAGAAGACTTTCCAATCCGGTTAATGAGGAACCGGATTGAAAAGTGCATATATTCAAATCCGCTAACATATCAACCGGATTGGAAAGTCATTCAAGAGTGAGTCATAAAAAAATTTTAAAAAAAAAAGACTTTCCAATCCGGTTAATGAGGAAACAGACTGAAAAGTGAATATATTCAAATCCGCTAACACATCAGCCGGATTGGAAAGTCTGTGAGTCATAAATTTTTTTAAAAAATAAGACTTTCCAATCCGGTTAATGAGGAACCGGATTGAAAAATGCATATATTCAAATCCGCTAACACGTCAACCGGATTGGAAAGTCCGTGAGTCATAAAATTTTTTTAAAAAAAGAAGACTTTCCAATCCGGTTAATGAGGAATGGGATTGAAATGTGCATATATTCAAATCCGCTAACACATCAATCGAATTGGAAAGTCATTCTAGAGTGAGTCATAAAAAAAAAGTTTTTTAAAAAAAGACTTTCCAATCCGATTAATGAGGTACCGGATTGAGAAGTGCATATATTCAAATCTGCTAACACATCAACCGGATTGGAAAGTCATTCTAGTGTGAGTCATAAATTTTTTTTTTTAAAAAAAGACTTTCCAATCGAGTTGATGAGATATCATATTGAAAAATGCATATATTCAAATCCATCACCACATCAACTAAATTATAAAGTCATTTCCAATGCGGTTTATATGTTTACCCATTTGATAAGGTAGTCTGGGATATGTTTAAAAAATAACAAAATTTGAAAACCTTCACACTTCTTTCCCTTGCTTTCTCTCTGGTCTTTGCATATCAAATAAGACTTTCTGATCCGGTTGATGAGGTACCGGATTGAGAAATGCATATATTCAAATCTGTTACCACATCAACCGGATTAGAAAGTCATTTCCAATGCGGTTATATTTTTACCGATTTGATAAGGTAGTCTGGAATATTTTTAAAAAATAACAAAGTTTGAAAACCTTTACACTTTTTTCCCTCGCTTTCTCTCTAGTCTTTGCGTATCAAAGAAGACTTTCTGATCCTACACAAAAAATAAATCCATTAACATTTTATGTAAGCAAGAAGTTACTCCATCTTCATCGTCGTCGAACACTAAACAGGGGTAACTATTTTTTACTCCATTTTACAGTTCTGATAAAGTTTTTGTCCTAACATCTACGGAAATAAGGATTTACTAACCTGCAGTGTCTTTTGACAGGTTATACGGGTGTTTCTGAACCAACGTTTATCTCAAATAGTGTATAGGAAACCAAACGTTCATCAAACGGTAACAACCTTGAATATTGGTGTGATTTCAGTCCATTGTTCTGATTAAGGTCTTTAACTAGTGTTTCTATGTACCTTTGTTGCTCTAGCTTTATTTGGTTTAAAGGGGGGTCTAAGACGTGTTATGTGGCAGGGGACAGTAGGCTAGAATACATGCAAAGTGGCCTTGCTATGATTTAATTTCCTAAGGGATTTGGTACCACTTAAGCAACAACTCTTGTTAATGTCTTGGTGTGCTTTGAGTGCATCTTATTCTAACTTCATATTTGTTTGTCAACTAGTTTACACACATCTTACAAAATTCCAACTTCATGTAGGTTTGAATTTGATTGATGTTGTTTTTTGTGTTGCCATGTTAACCTTAGTGGGATAAGAATCTAAATGCTAATAACATGTAGTGGATAAAGTGAAAACCTTACATGCTTGTTATATAAGATTTGCAATAGATATCATCACTGTTGACTTTCACTTCATGGTTATCATGAGTAATACTTAGTTTGGACATTCTCATTAGACTATCATTAAACATTGACAATGAATGTTGGTTGTGATTAAAATGTCCAAGACCATTGTGTTTTAGATGGACCCTGTAGCAAAACCTATTTGAGAGGACATAAAGATGGTGGTTGGAATGTAAGTTATTCTAACCTCCATCATGTGTAACTTGTTTTTTAATGTTAAACAGAATTTTGATGTTTCATTTGGTTTTTAAAAAAAGCTTTGAGGAGTTACAAAAAGGCAAAACAACTATCACAAGGCAAATTTATCTTTAAATAAAATGTTGTACAATTTTTGGTTATGGAAATTGCAAATATGAAATTCTGTAATGGTTTCCAGACATTCCCTGTCAAAAGGATATGTTATACACTTTGCAATTCGGTTGTTACCCCGAATTTAAATTAAATAAATACATAGGTTACTAATTTGGTTGTGCATAACCGAATTGAATGTCAAGACATTCTTAGTTTTCCAATTCGGTTGCGTACAACCGAATTTAATGTCAAGTTTTCAATTCAGTGCTTAACCGGATTTAAAATCACGTGCTTCTTGATTCGGTACTATAATAACCGAATTGGAAAATTGTTTTTCAATTCGGTTTCTTTACGCGAATTTAAAAGTTAGCACAAAAGACTACCCCGAACATAATTCGTTGTAGAAACTGAATTGAAAGTATTTTGACGGCCGAATTTAAAAGTCATTTCTGTTGTAGTGTTGTGATTCAAATGAAGGAGATAAACTCTATTTAAAGTTAATGACTATTCTTTGCAACGGGTTAAAATTCAAGGGGCCTAAATCCATTTTTTTTTTCCAAATTTATTTACTAGACGACAATACATGTGGGGGTGGGGGGTCAAGTTCTAAAGCAGTGAATAAGAAATGGACGCGGATAGAGTATTGTTGTTGACAGTTGATATTTCTTCCACCCTTTCCCACAGTTCACTCTCCTCACTCAGAAATGGAGCAAGACTAGTAGCAAAGATGGAAAGGCAAGGCTTCAGTGAAACTAAGAAACACCACAGCAGATCATATATGGCCACTGTTGAAGGACTTCTTCAATCGCCACAAATGGTTCCCTACCCTCCCCACTTCCTACGGCATCCACGGCTCCAACAGTGAGCCCGGCTGCATACGATACTGCGCAGGCTCCTCCATCCCATCATCCAACGGTGCAGACGCACCCGTTAGCTGGTCAAAGGAGAGGCTAATAGCCGTTGATGATGATGACCGAAGCTTGAAGTATGAGATTGTTGACAGCAACATTGGGTTCAAGTCCTACCAGTCAACCATCAGGGTTTTCAGCGATGATGGCCAGACCCAGATGGGTGCGTGATTGAGTGGTCCTTCACCGTTGATCCTATTGAAGGGTGGGTGCTTACAGATCTAGTGAGGAAGTACCATGTGGGCCTGCAGCTCCTGGCCAAGAAAATGCAGGATGCAATTGTAAATTCAGTGAATGGAATGTAGTTTTTAATAATTTGGTCTGTGATAGATATATAGGATCTCTCATGTCATCTTAGATATCGAAAGATAATCTAATGAAATAACAGATCCTTTTGATATAGTTTATTGATTTGATGGCTATGAAGTACTAATAAGCCACACGTATAATATAGTATTTTTGGCCTATTTTTGTGCGTTTTTTATACCTACTGTTTTTAAGATATTGTTATTCAAAAAATTCGGGATATATATTTACATTTTGTGTTCACCAATTGTTTATCTTAAAATATATTCTTATTCTATTTTATTTTCTTCAAAATCATCACACATAACGGCAGACTTTTATCTCAGTTACAATCCTTAAAACATTTTTACTTTTACAACTTATATTATGATTTTGAATGAGATAAAGTTAATTTCATAGAAATTCATGTGAAATTTCACGAAGTTCAATTGTTTTTTCAAATATATAAATATAACTTATTTTCTTTAATATAAATTATCGTACTTGTATTATATTTCTTAAAAATTTATTGTATTTAAGTATTATATCGCATTGTATCACATATTCATACCCTTACCCAAGATAGTTTGATTTGATGCCGTTTAAATGTTTTTTTTCCCTCTTTTCATTGGATTTGGATTCTAATCTGAGATTAAAATTCGGTGGTGTTTGTTTATTTGGCACCTAGCACAATTAACGTCAATAGATGATAGCATAAATAAGTGGAAGTAAATGAAGGGAAGGCAGTGTCTGTTTGTTTCCTTGTAATCATTTTTGGGTATCTATTTTTGTTTTATTGAAATTCACCTTATTATTATTATGAGTTCTTAATTTTTATAATGCACGTTGGCTTGTATGCTTATATTACCGCTCTCGTTTTTTGCTAAGCAAAAATAGAGCATCTTGTTTCTGCTCCATAATCAGGTTAGGGTGCTGTGGTAAACTCCTTGTGAAGCGTGTGATCTCGAAAATCCAAAATTTTAAAACCTCACAGTACCACCTTTTTGGTATGGACTTGGCATATTCAAACCAAAAAAATTCCAATATACTTGATCTGACGTGTTAGGTCTCTTCAAAATCTGTCTTGTGTCATGATAAAGGGAAATATGTTTAACTTCCGACTGATGGCAGTCCGTTGACATTTATCACAGGCGTAAGGTTTGATTTGGAAATCATCAATGCTTGCGACTATCTTTTCTGTGATTAGTATTGCAATTCTATAGTGTGACTTACTTCTATTTGAAATCCAGCCTTGGGATTTTACTGTTTGGTGTGGTTTTACGTGGAATTTATTTAATCAACACACAATTGCTAAGTCAAGTTGGTCGGAACTTGACAATTTGGAATGGAATGGTTAAATATCTGACTTTATTTGAATTTCTCTGTACATTTCGGTACTAGTATATATTTGAGTGATAAACTATGGTGTTAAGGTAAATTTTGAGTTGGTTTTATAACATCATGCGATTTGGTCGATTGATCTGTCAAGGGTTGAATAATTGGGGGTGGTATTTACTCCATTAAATATTGAACGTTTGACTTTTTATTATTTTAGTGAAATTTTTTATCTAGACCTTAAATGGAGGTATGCTATTGGAATGGTTTCATGGTTTAAGGCAAGTTTGTTCATTTTGGGGTATAAAAAACGGGGTTGTAGATGTGGAGGCCAATTTATATCACCCTGTAATTTTATTAATGCATGAGCTTTCTGGAATGTAATTTGTGAAAACAAATGGCAGCAACTAACTGGGGAAATGCTACGTTCTTTGCTTTTTGCACATTGCACTATGAGCATATGCTTTTCGGCCAGTTTATTTTGGGCTAGGGATTTAGTTGCCAACATGGGAGCTAAGTATTTTGTTGTTAGGCAATATAGCCCTTTTGATTTATTGGGGCTTTTTTTTTTATATAATTGAAATAAAGGAATGAGCAATTGTTTCCCTCTCAAGTTGGCTCTACATATATGTTTATATTTGTTTTGAAAAAAAATGTTATAATCAATTTTTAAGAAAATTAATTATGAGAAAATTAATTTATGTTTGGATATGTTAGTTCATAATTGATTTTAAGACAAAAAATTTTGTTTGAATTATATAAAAAGAATCGTTTTGATGTATTAAATTATCAAAAGAGATATAAAATAATTTAAAAAGTTATTTAGTTGAGGGGCAAAAGAATATTTATCTTCTAAATCTTTTGAAATAATCTAAAATCACTAAGAGTGTATTTGGATTAGTTATGAAAAATGAATTATGTTAAAAATTGATTATGTGTATAATCAATTTTAACGAAAATCAATTATGAGAAAATTAATTTATGTTTAGATATATTATTTTACAATCGATTTTAAGACAAAAAATTATATTTGGATTGTATAAAAAGAACCGCTTTTATGTATTAAGTTACTAAAAAATATATGAAATGATTGAAAAAATTATTTAGTTCATGGCAAAAGAATATTTATTTACCAAAACTTTCGAAATAAGCTAAAATCACTTAATCAAAATCTCAAAATAAAAGATTTTCTAAAAAAATTATTTTTCGTTAAAAAAACTTAACTTACAATTAATTTTATACACTTTAAACAAATAAGATAAATTTTAGATAAAAAAATTTTTAATTGAAAAAATTATATTATAAGAAAGAATTAATCTTTCCAAAACATGCTCTAAATCAAAATGCTCAAAACAAAACTTTTAAAAAAGTGATTTCTAGTATATGAAAAAATAATCTTCACTTATAATTAATTTTACACACTTTAAACAAACGTGATAAACTTTATACAAAACAACTTTTATAAGAAAATTTTAATCTTTTCTAAATATGCACTTATTTTAAGCATTTTGATTAAGTGATTTTATCTTATTTCAAAAGCTTTGGTAGATAAATATTCTTTTTCTCACAACTAAATAACATTTTTAATCATTTTATATCTCTTTTGGTAATTTAATACATAAAAGCAATTATTTTTATACAATCTAGACACATTTTTTTTCCTAAAAATCAATTATAAATGAACATATCCAAAATAAATTAATTTTCTCATAATTAATTTTCTTGAAATTCAATTATGTGTATAATCAATTTTTAACATTTTTTTACGACAAATCCAAACACACTATACATATTGAAAAGTTTGCTTAAATTAAATTTAAACAGGTAATTGAGTTTAACTCAAGCAATAAAATTAGGGTAGCATAGCATTTAGGAAGAAATCTAATTATTTGTTGATGTGGGGTAGAAGTTTAAAATTCAATTCTTTATAAAACAATAAAAGTAGGTTAAGCTTAAATATTTACACTTAAATTTATCTATCAAAGAAAAGTTACGGTTGTATTTTCTTAGGAGCATCCCTTTTTTCTCATCTTTCTTTTGTCTCTCTCACTATCTCGGTCTCACCCCGCTTTCCTCCATCTGCGATGCTTTACAGCAATCTTTTTGGTTTGATTTTTTGCCCATTTTTTTCCAAATCAAATTGGCTTATTTTAGTTGGATTAATTAATTAGGTTCGTTTTACTCATACATTTTCTGATTAGTGTGCCGCCTTCTAGCGTCTTAAAAGATCTTCTATGGTCCACTTTCTTTTGGGCTGGGTTGTGGCATAAAAGCGCCAACTTGGAAAATAAGAAGCTAAAGAAGATTATCATTCTAGGCTAGGCTACTTGGGCTAAGAAATAGAATGGGCTTGGACACTCCTCAAATTATTACATTGTAGTAGAATGACACTCGAAATGTATTATTTTTATTATTATTTTATTACAAGAGAAGTATATGACCAGACGGAGAATGGTAGGTTAAATGTAAGTAAATCAGTCTGTCAAAAATCCAATCTTTCTGTTTTATTAATTAATAGCTTTTCCCCCACCAAAGAGATGCAAATAAGCCAACAAGTTAACCAGCACCTTTTATTCAAACCTTTGAGAAACTTGTGAATGTTAAGTACCTTTCTTTTCCCTCTCATAAATTTAACTCCCTCTCTCTACACATGCCTGCCTATGGATCTTTTTCTCTCTTGATTTTGGATTTCCTTTATTCTATCTGCAGATTTTTCGGGCGACATCTTATATTTTCTGTTTGGGTGGCTTCTACTGTGGAGAACTATAACATGTGGTCCATCCATGAGTCAGTAAAATAACAGGCAATAGTAGGTTGCCATCCCTTTACATATTTTTTTAAAAAAACTTTTGTATTTACAAATTAGACCCTTAAACCTTAGTAATTGTTAAATAGTTAACAACCTGAATAACTTTTAAAATATAAGTCTCCAAACATAAATCACGTTAGGACAAACCCATTTTTAACCAAAATCAAGTTTGTAAAATCATGTTCATCTAAAATTAAGTTTACAAAATCTAAACAAAACACACACTAAATTAATGCTCCAACTCACAGTATTTTATTCATGTGTAACCAAATTTTATTTCTTACATAGTAACTTATTCCATAATATAAATTTATTTTTTTATTAAATAATATGAAATAAAATAATTCTCAAAAAATATAACAACAATTGTTTAGAAAATCATTTTCATGAGCCATTTTATATTTTTTAATATTTAGATATTTTTGAATTTTGAGATATTTAAAATAATAAAAAATTAATGATATAAATTAATCTATAATATTGATGTTGTAAAATTTTTAAAATACTAATTATTAAAATAATCAAGTAGATCTCTCATTAATCCTGAAAGCGGCATAATATTTATGTTTTTGTAAACCAACAAGTTAAATATGTTTAATTAGATTTCTTACTATATGGTTTGCGCTAAATAAATAATAATTTAAAATTAATTATACACATCATTAATTTTCTTTTTTAATTCAATAGAATGCATAAATTTTAAATAAATACAAAGATAAGATTTTGAAAAATGTTAATAAATTGTGTAAAATAATATTCCTTTTGTGCAACAGCAAAAATAATGTTGCGAGTTGCTACAATCTCGACAATCTATGATTTTTTTTTCAAAAATGGCTATGGCATAAGAGCTTTTTCACACGAGAAAGAAGAATAAAAAATAACAATATTTTATTAGGAATAAAATTGTAATATTTTACAAAAAAATAATAAACTTTATTGAGGTCTAACTTATAATTTTTTTATTACAGGTAACCTATACTAATGGTATCTGATTTGCTCTGATCTAAACCATCCAGTTATTTTATATTAAATCTAACGATTTGTAATCAATGATCCACCGATGAACCATTTAGTTGTTGGTTCACCTTAGATGCCACCTTTCTGTTTGTCCTAAAATAAGTCAGTGTCTAAAACTATATTTGTTTCAACCAAAAAGCGGTGGAAGTCTTAAATGAGTGTAATTCTAATGCTGGTTTTGTTGGAGAGAAGAGAAACATCTTGAGTACCTATGGTTTCTAGTATGATGGTTTGGTTTTGTTTTCATTTCTTAGTTATTTAGTCCTCAACATCAAATATTCATATCATAGCAAGTTACAATTCAACCAAAATAAATTAATTTTCATTGCCTGTACTTTAAAATTAACATTTAACACTCTCTCTCCTACCAAACCCCCTACCGTTTTTGGTATTCAAGTTGCTTTCATGCTTTATATACATATGCATGGCTGTACAATACTGGGATGAGTGAACCCGTTAAGTGTGTTCAAATTATAAATGTCCTTTTGGCTTTCTAATTAAGGTGGCTTCTACGGTGGATAATTATAACATGTGGTCCACCCATGAGTCAGTAAAATAACAGGTTATAACAAGTTATAGTAGGTTGCCATCCCTTCACATATTTTTATAAAAAATACTTTTATATTTACAAATTTGACCATTAAATTACCAATTATGTACACCCATTTTCCCCTAGGGCACCAATTCCCCTAAACATTCATAAAACTCAAGGAATTTAAGTGTGATAAGAAAAAGAAATTTATATAAATACTCCGAACAAAGTTTTGGAGGATCGGGTTATTTTTTTGCATAATAATACAAAAATATAATGATTAATGAAGATTAGTAAACTGACCTCTACTGCCAGCAGGTTTGTGGCTCCCATCATATTTTGGGCGTTCATTTGAGTAAACAGGATTGGTGTGAGGTAACTGGAATCGAAACACTGTCACACTTCAAAAAATCATTACATAATCAAAACTCAATCAAAGGAACTAAAAAAAATAGAAACTTTGTTTCGCAGATGATTATCACTAATCCAAAAGAGATCATGAACCTTCTAGATGGCTTCTTCGAATGGCGCTTCCATTGCTCGTGCTGATCCTTGAGAAGACATGTCATGGAAGGGCACATGAAAACAAATAACATATGGTGAAATGTAATTTCCTTCTCAGTTGGTGCATAAACCTAGCAGTAAAAGGATTTCAAACAATTATCATCATCGACAGGTACAACCCAAACCATATGCACATCAAATAATAGAATGAGCATTATTGGCTTCATACCTGAAGCAGAAATTGTAAAGGGTTTCCATATATGTCACACATAGATGACCTCCTTGATGACATATTCACAGGGTCAAGCCTATGAGAACAAAACATATAACCATCCATAAAAAAAAAGAACTTTCCTTGTTTTTATTTGAAGGGCAGATTCGGTGGCATGCAATAATCCAAAACAGTACCAAAGTGCACAAGAACTTGGTTAGATGGTATAGTACCGGGACTCCTCCAACTTTGCTTGGAAAATATTGATGGCGAAGAGACCATTGATTCTTGGGCTTGTCAACGAATCTTAAAGTGACAGGTTCAGGTTCAGGTTCAAGTTTTTCACACGCAAGATGAATAAAAAATAATAATTTTTTTGTTGGAGACAAACTTGTAATTATTCACAAAAAAATAACAAATTTTATTGTGGTCTAATTTGTAATTTTTTTTAATTACAGGTAACCTATACTATGGTATTTGATTTTGTTTAATCTAAACCATTGATTTATTTTATATTAAATCTAATAGTTTGTAATTAATGGTCCACCAATGAACCATATAATTACTAGTTCACCTTAGACGCAACCTTCTAATTAAATTAACAAAAAAGTGACATGTGAGAATCTTGGGGCTGATTTGTGGAAAACTTAAATTTGAAGTCGTTATCTGCATGCCAACTACTTCGTGAAAAATCTGGATTGTTCAGGTGTTTTTATCTCCTCCCTTTAATCACTAGACAAAACAATTAGAGTCCACATGCACATGCTCTTAGGTTTCTAGAGACAAATAACAAACACTATAAATTTAGACTTGAGGTCCCTACCTCAAACCCACACGAGAGAAATCATAGCAAATCTACGTTGTCTTCTAGCTTTGATATATATCATCCATAGATGGCCCCAAACCTAAACAAAGCTCATTAGTTGGTTCGCACCTATATACTCCACTAAAAGTGAGCACAATGTTCAGATACCACCAAGGCCAAGACCATCAATGGATCATTGCCTTCAAAGAGCGGTATCTGATATAAGTCATATAACCTTGGAACTAAACAAAGAAGCCACAGAACCGGCACAACTCCCACCCCATCTCCGAGGTCGAGAATGCGAGTGCTCTGGAATGTGTGAGGAGTGCACCCAATAGTACATCAATCGCGTGCGTGACATGTTCTCAGGGAAGTTAATTTGCGGGTTGTGTCCTGCAACCATTAATGAAGATATGGAGAAGAATGGTAGGAAGCGAGAGGAAGCTTTGGAAGAGCACATGAGCACTTGTGTGAAGTTCAATAGGCTTGGTAGGTCATATCCTGTTCTGTACCAAGCTGAAGCCATCAAAGAGATATTAAAGAAGACTTCAAGAAGTAGGACAAAGTCTACGAGTCCTAGAGAAAACAAGATTGAGGAGGGTGGTTAGAACAATGTTGGGATTGGGATTGCTTGATGAAAGTTTATGGTATAAATTCAATAATTTCAGATCATAAAATTACGACAAATTATTTAACCCTAACTGTAGCATACATAGTTATACAGATTACCAAGAAGATTTAGTTTCAAGGATTACCTGGATAGGAAGATGATGAACAATCCATGGTCTTCTTGAAATAAATCAAAGAGAAACACAACAATTCTTGTTCGTCAGTTCTTGGTGTGTGTGTGTGAGGAGAGAAACTACTCCTATTCTTGGGTACCGTTTTCAGTATGTAGTCTCAATGGGGCAACTACACTGCAACCCTAGAAAGGAATAAGGGCATCTTCCTGTGCACTAAAACACGGGCCTACTCGCCCATCATAGCAAGTCCAATACACAGGCCTATTGCATTAAAATGCTCAATAGTAACAAGCCCAATAACCATCAGTGATCACATAATTTGGCCAACAACAATATGCTTTAATAATTTTGACATCTAATTAATCTGAGTTTTAGTAAAATAACACTGATTTGTGCAAGTCCAAATTGAAATAATCCAACAATCTCCCACTTGGACAGCATAAGTCAGGTTGTTTGTTTTGATAAAGAAAAACAATACTCCAGATTAATTTACAATATGTGGCCACAATAAGGTGTCAAAATTGAGCGAGCACCATCAACCATTGGTCCAAAATGAAACTACAAGTAGCTTAGTAATATAGAAAATCATGCCCGATAGGGGCACTAACATCATATATACCAAACACTCATATCTTAGTGACCTGAAAAATGTGGGATGTGGAATATGGAAAAGCATACCAAAATTGTTATCAATAATGCAATTCCAAAACAAATGGTCCTAACATCCACCCAAGATGCTTGCTAAGATTCAACAAAATATCTTAGCATAACACAATGAGACTGGGTCCAAAATGTCTTTAAAATATGCCATAAATGTATACATGTATAAACATAAACAAAACTATACAGAATAATAATATAATATGGCAACAACAACAATAATGATAATAACAACAATTTATTCAAGAGTCTCGAGACATAATAACAAAGTTAATGTTGCTACAAATCACAAGATAAAACTCCCACTAACCCAAGGCATCAAAAGATTTCACAAGACCCATATGGGTTACATGATCTTCAAAAACTTTAACAATTAAACCCTTAGTTAGAGGATCTACCACCATAAGTTCTATAGGTATATACTCAATGCAAGTCTGAAACTCCTGAACCTTCTCTCTAACAAACATATATTTGGTGTCAAAATGCTTTGAACGTTTAGAGTTCTTATTGTTCTGAGAAAAGCACATTACAACAGAGTTATCACAATATATAGTTAGAGGTCTGGAGATGCTCTCCATAACACCAAACTCAGAAATAAAATTCCTCAACCATATTGCCTAACGAGTGGCTTCAAAACAAGTCACATACTCTGCTTCCATAGTTGAAGTGGCTGTAAGTGTCTGTTTGACACTTTTCCATGAAATAGCTCCTCCTGCCAACATAAAGATGTATCCAGAAGTGGATTTATGGTCATCAGGGCAACCACCATAATCAGAGTCAGAGTAACCTATCACCTCAAGATGACCAGACCTTTTAAAAGTGAGCAAATAATCTTTGGTACCCTGCAGATACCTCATGACTCGTTTAGCAGCTTGCCAATGGCCCACACCTGGTTTACTTAAGTATCTCCTAAGTACACTAATGGCGAAAGCTATATCAGGACGTGTACAAACCTGAGCATACATAAGATTGCCAACAACAGAAGCTTATGAGACCTTCTCCATTTCTCTTCTTTCTTTATCATTCTAAGGACACTGGGCATTGTTGAGTTTCTCACCCTTTTGAATGGGTGCAACACAAGGATTACAAGAATTCATGTTGAACCTGCTTAAAACTCTTTCAATGTAGTTTTTCTAAGATAAGCCAAGAACCCCACAAGATCTGTCACGAATAATCTCAATGCCCAAAACAAAAGAAGCATCACCAAGATCTTTCATATCAAAATGGGCAGTCAACAACTGCTTAGTCTCAAACAGAAAATTCAAATCATTACTTGCCAGGAGAATATCATCAACATACAAGACAAGTATTATGAATCTACTCCCTCTATTTTTTATATAAATGCACTGATCAACTGTATTTTCTTTAAAGCCAAGAGAGCACATAACCTCATCAAACTTCAGATGCCATTGCCTAAAGGCCTGTTTTAATCCATAAATGGATCTTTTCAACTTACATACAAGATGCTTTTTCCCCTCTTCCTTGAAACCATTAGGTTGGTCCATCTACACATCTTTATATAAGTCACCATTGAGGTAGACAGTTTTAACATCCATTTGATGTAGCTCTAAATCAAAATGAGCCACCAAAGCCATCATAACTCGAAAAGAGTCTTTAGTGGGGACCGGGGAAAAAGTCTCCTTAAAATCAATGCCTTCTCTCTGGTCGTAGCCTTTAGCAACAAGTCTGGCCTTATATATTTCTATTTCACCTCTGGCATCTCTCTTGGACTTAAAGACCCATTTACACCCAACAGTCTTACCTGCAGCAGGTAACTCCACCAACTCCTAAACACTATTCTTCTTCATAGAAGCTAGTTCATCCTCCTTGGCCATTAACCATTGCGAACCATGAGAGCCAGAAACAACCTCTTGAAAATTAATAGGATCAGAGTCCCCACCTGAATTAAATTCATGCTCCTGCAGATAAACAAAATAATCTTTAAATTTAGTGGGTCCAGTAGGTTTGGGAAGCCTATCTGACCTTCTGGGTGGAGCCAAGTCAACTTGGCTCTGTTCATCATTATCAACCTGCAGCTGAGGAATATCAACTTCATTGACTGGATCAACAATGTCATCATGAGTCACCACTTGTGTCTCTACCACTGAAAGGGAAACAATGGGTGTAGGAATAACAACGCTCTCATATCTGAAATCAACAGTGCAAGGCTCCAGACTCCCATCATGCTCCATATCATTTTTAAAATAAACAGCTCGATCAGATTCAATGATTTTAGTGGTATGTGAAGGACAATAGAACCTACCCTTGGAACCAGTGCAATACCCAATGAAGAAACCACTAATGGTTTTGGGATCAAGTTTCTTCAGTTGTGGATTATAAGGTCTCACTTCTGCTTTACAACCCCAAACACGAAAATGCTTCAAACTGGGTTTTCTCTCTGGCATCAGCTCAAAAGGAGTCTTGGGAACATATTTGCTAGGAACATGGTTCAAAATGTATGTAGTTGTTTTTAAAGCATCACCCCATAAGAACTTTGGAAGAGTCAAATAGCTGAGCATGCATCTTACCATGTCCACAAGGGTGCGGTTTTGCCTTTTAGCAACCCCATTTTGTTGAGGAGTGCCAGGCATGGTATATTATGCCTCTATACCACTATCCTGTAAGAACCTAGCAAAAGGTTTAGGATTTCTACCAGTTTCATCATATCTGCCATAGTACTCACCACCCCTGTCAGATCTAACACATTTAATCTTCTTGTCAAGTTTCAATTCAACAGTAGCTTTGAACGCCTTAAATGCATCTAAAGATTCAGTTTTCTCACGAAGCAAGTCAATCCAACTATTCCTAGATAAATCATCAATAAAGGTAATGAAATATCTAAAACATCCCATAACAGTAGGAGCAATGGGTCCACATATATCTATGTGAATCAACTGCAGAACTTCTTCATTCCTGGCAACCCTACTCTTTCTAGTCCCAGCAGTGAGTTTCTCTTTTACACAATCAACACAAGTATCAAAATATGAAAAATCCAGACTGTACAGGATATTCTCTCTAATCAATCTCTCCATTCTCTCCCTAGAAATGTGCCCTAAACGTTTGTGCCACAACATGGAAGAGTTTTCAGCAACTCTGTCACGCTTCTTTCCAACAACAGTGTTGACAACTAAATGTTGTTGGTCAATAAGAAAGGAACTAGTATCCAACAAATATAAACCATCACACAAAATTCCAGAACCAACAACAACAGAATCATATTATTACTAAAGTGAAAAGAGTAGCCACAACCATCCAAAATAGAAACAGAAATCAAATTCCTTCTCATGGAAGGTATAAAAACAATGTCTTTCAAATTTAAAACATGTCCAGTAGACAACTCTAGTGAAACAACTTCTATGTGCTCGACTTTCACACTAGCTCCATTCCCAACAGTGATCATCAACTCCCCTTCATTTGGCCTCCGCCTGCTTCTGAACTCCTACAAAGAGTTTGTAACATGAATAGTGGCACCAGTATCTAACCACCACGAATAGGAAGGAACATCAACAATGTTTGATTCAAAACACACTAGAGCCAGGGGGTTACCTTTCTTCTTCTCAAGCCAGTTCTTAAACTTCCAACAATCTGCTTGCTTGTGCCCAATCATGTCACAGAACTTATACTTTCCACTGAACTTAAATTTGGGCTTACCAGAATTCTCCCCAGAATGTTGCTCAGATTGCTGACCAGAGTGTTGCCCAGGATTGCTATTCCTCTTTCTTAAACTGAAACAACCTGCCCTTGTTCTTATGGAACATCTTCTTGTCTTTACCCTTGTGAGAGGTAAATTGCACACTATGAGACTTGCCCTTCTTCATTGTCTCCTCCTCTTGAGTGAGGATGGAAATCAGCCCATCAATACTCCATTCATTTTGTTGGGTATTGTAGGAGGTTCTCAACACATCAAACTGAGAAGGGAGAGACTCAAACACCTGCCATATCATAAAGTTCTCTCCCAACTCCACCTTCATGGACTTGAGCTTATTGTACCAGTTCACAAGTTTCATAACATGTTCACGGACACCTCCTACACCATCATACTTAGTTTTTCCCAATAAGGAAAGGTAATAGGCATTCTTATCATTGTCAAACTTCTTGAACTTTTCACCGACAGCCTTGAGAAATTCCTTGGCATTTTTAATGTCACGAATACTCTCATTGATTGTCTTGTCTATTGTGTACTTCATTGTCATCAAGCACAATTTGTTGGAGCGTGCCCATTTTTCATATCTAGACTTATCAGCAACAGGAGACACATCTATGGGCTTAGGAGGCTCATCCTCAATGAAAGCCAGGTAAACATTAGAGACAGCAAGAAACAATTTCAGAGACTCAACCCAGTCCTCATAATTGGTCATATTCAGCCTTGTCAAGGCATTCATTTGCATAGGTAATGCTGGATAGGAGGACACACCAAAAGGGATACTTCATCAAGCATATCAATATATACATAACAAATTGAATAGAATTAATTGAGCACTTATGTAATTATAATTCCGCCTAAGGGTCCCGAATTATAATACATAAGTAAACTCCTATAAACATCAAGATTATGTCCCTAAAGCTAATACCGATAGGATATTGAAAACTTTAAGGTCATAATATTTAATATACTTTACTAAACACCAGGAATCATGTTAACAAAGACAAACTGATAGGGTAAGTGCATTATTAACATAATCCCTAATGCAAACAATATAGCATAATATCAAAATAACACTTTGTCATAATTGGTCCCGCGATACGTGAGCTCACAATCACACAAAATGTCCAAAACAACAATTCTGAAACTATAAAATAATTTCCCAGATCTTATTCTTGCACCAAATTACAAAATATAATAACTTTCAAGTGTTACACAATATTATAATTACATAACAATACCCAAATTTTTTTTACAGTACCCATACAGTGTCAGACCTAAGAGTATGAAAAATATAATATGCCTAATAATGTCAAAATTATGTACAAAAATTTTCCGAGGCAAATTTAGATAGTATCATATATTTTTGCATACACACAAAACTGAGAAAAATTAAAATAAATATTTAATTACAAATAAAAATTCCAAAAAATATTTAAATTAATGTACTGGGCGCATGAAGCCCACAAATAAAAAACAATGAAAATAGAAATTTGAGCATAGCTCACGCGCCTACACTCTCCTTTGATGAGAGTGGGCCTCGCTCGGGTAGGGAACTTCATCTTCCCTACCCGTTCAGCAGCAATCCGGGTTGAATGACCCGGTTTTAGGCCCGGTTCTGGGTTAAACAGGTTCTTTCCCATTTCTCAACCAAAATTAGGGGTTTTTATACCCTTGAAATAAGAATCAAATTTCCCACAAATACCCTATGTCAATTTCTCCTATTGCAATCTATAATTGAAAACACAAAACCCTAAAAGAGATGAAATCTCCATTAATGGCAGCGGAACAAGTTCGCTGTCGTTAACTAATTGCGAGGCATAAAAAACACTTCTTACTCATTCAAATTTCTAGATTGATAATGAATCCTTAGTGAAACAAAGCCATATGTAATTAATTTTTTTTTTGAGTATGGGTTTAAAATTAAAACAAAGTATACACGAACCCCTCTCTATTATGGTGTCAGTATTTTTGAATATTTTTTATTTTATTTTTTTATTTATGCAGCCATAGATGAGGTTAAGCCTGCTAATCAATCAATTTGAGACACTTATGTTAGTTTTGTATTAGGCATTATTAGATGTTTATTGTGCCCAATATTAGTACTTTAGATGAGTTTAATGTTGTTGGGCTTCATTGGGCTTTAATGCAAATATTGAATAATTTTCGGATTTTGATGCATTTTGACCTTTCTTCCTTGGTTAGGTCATAACTTGGGACTCGGTGATCCAATTGAGGTGATCTTGGTGTCTTTGGAAAGCTAAGACAATGCTCTACAAGTTTTATGAAGAACTCAAGAGCTGGATCGGAATGCTAAGGGTCCAAAATATCCCTGCAATACAGAGTGGGTTTGCTGTCACGGAACCATCTGGGCAGTATGCACATATTGGACTATATAGTGGGTTATAGGCCTCCTCTTGGGCTGAAACTTGGTCACTTGAAAGATAAGACCCATATCTCCAACTTCAATGAAGACCATTTTGTCAATAGATGTCGTTTTAGGCATGCTTCTGAAGCTACAAGTTGGTCTGAATTTGGAAACACGTTCTTCCAACCTAACTTGAGGTAGGTGAAGTGTTTTTGGCATTTCTGGAGTTCTAAAAGTCCAAATGACATGATTCAAATTGGAGATTTTCAAGGAGACAACTGGCTACAACTTTGATGAAGACATCCAAGCCAAAATGCACCGTCTAGGTGATGAATTTGAAGTCAGAAGTCGGATAAGAGTTGTTGACTAAAAGCCACCAACCATACACCAACCCACCTACCATGCACCAACCCACCAACCATGCATCAAGCTTTCATTTTTGACAATTTTCAGATTCTTATAGCTTGTATTCAGATTATGTACATGTACAAATTGGCTTCTAGGATTAGTATAAATAGACCCAACCTCTTTGTATTAGAGGCATTCAATTTAGAAGTAAGTTTCAAGAAAGTTTAAGTATTTGTGAGAGTTTTCTTTCTCTTCTCCATTCTCTTTGCAATTTCGTTTTTGTTCTTTAAATTCTGAGTTCTTCCTTCCCATCCATGGAAGGCTAGGCTCTCATAATCAATCCAAGGGATTAGCCATCTTGTTGTTTAATTTGGAGATCTTGTTTTGCTTGTTCATATTGCTTAATTGTTATTCAAGTTTCTCTTCTTCCTTTTTTGATTTTTATCTAGATTAAATTGCTTAATTTGATTTAGATGTTGATGTGGTAATAGCTTTATTATCATGTATTCAAAGAGGATCATAAAGATTAAACAATATATTAAAGCTTTTTGATAGATTGTTTAGCTTGGTTAAATTCTAGATCTTAAGTTAATCTATGTTGGATGGTGCTTACTTTATCTAACCTTGGTTAATCAAATCCTAGATGCTTATCTAGTAAAGAATTCTTGGATCATGTTAAGGCTTCTTGATGTGATCTAAGGCCAAGAACATGGTTAGCAATTAAGTGAATTCCTTGTGATCAATGATGAGTTAAATTCAAGATCGGTAAATTTCCTTGGATTGGTTGTTTCTTTAGATTTGTTTACAACTTTGAATCTCCTACTTTTATTAATCTTGTTAATCAACAACAAAACCCCCTTTTCTAATTATCTTGATCTAATTAAATCTTTGTTTTTGGATCCTTGAGAGACGATTCGGTTCATTCTCTATACTACAAATTAGTTTGTGAACCGGTTATTTTATTTGATAGGTCTTGACAACCTCTTGTCACCTGCTCTGATACTAATTGATGAAAGTTTATGGTATAAATTCAATAATTTCAGATCACAAAATTATCACAAATTACTTAACCCTAACTGTAGCATACATAGTCATACAGATTACCAACAAGATTTAGTTTCAAGGATTACCTGGATAGGAAGATGATAAAAGTGGTCTTCTTGAAACAGATTAAAGAGAAACACAACAATCCTTATTCGTCAATTCTTAGTGTGTGTGTGTGAGGAGAGAAACTACTCCTAAATTGCTAGGAGCTCAAGTTGTATTCCAGCAATCACCAGGGAGTAGGTTGGAGGTGGGGCGATGAACTACTTTGTGTCTTGATTATTTTGATTTGATCAACTTTTGAGTTTGAAACTCCCTCAGGGTCACGCCCTCGTTGGTATCTATATCCTCTGCAAGGACTCCATATTCCATAATAGTAGTATAGCCCTGATTTCCATCCTTAGAAGACCAAAAAATAATTAACCCTTTGGACATGTATATGATCTTTTCATATCATTTGATTTTTGGTGACCACACACAATGTCCACTATTAGTCATTTCAATTTAGGATTTGTTTTTTTTTAACTGTAATTGAATCATCAGAAGTAACTATTTTTCCTGAAGCAATAAAGAAAGTTCAGTGTGATTGTTCTGTCACTTCTCTTACCCTATTTGTGCAATGACTGTAAACTTGTATACGTATACTAAGTAAATAATGTTAATTAGTACTATCAATATGAACACTATTCAAAACTATTCGTAGAAAGTGCAATTGAATTCTGAACTTTCCCTTTGTTCTTGATCGCATTTATTTATGTAATATTCATATGTACGGACTCTTGGCAATAAAATGAGCATAATTGAATGAGTTTGTATCTCAATTTCAATTAGCTTAATCTTTTAGATTAGTGTATGATAAAGTTAGGTGTCCTTGGTGAGCTATTCCTTTTTTACCTAAGTTCTTATATACTTCCATTATAAAAAAATATTAAAAAATAGCTACAACATCATTCATTGTCATGGTCGGTCTATAATAAAATAATTTAATTTTAATCTATTGTCAATGAAAAAGTTGTTTATATTATTACTCATTCATACATTGTCACATTATTAAAATAGTTTAACTATATATTACAATAATTAGTCAAACACTTTTAATAATTTGGTAACATATAATTGAGTAATAGTATATTTTTTTTTTATACTGACAGTATATCAAAATTAAACTTATATTAGAATGATATTAAAATCACATGATTTATTAACCATTTGCATAAAGACATATTTTGGGATTTTTTTTAAAAAACCATATGAAACATTAAATCAACGGTTGAAATCAATCACAAATTTGATTAATTTTATCTTTTTTAGATAAAAAATAAATATTAACATCATTTGATTTCAATTATAGTATTATTATTAATTATAATTTTTATAAAGTATTTTAATAAAATATTCAAAATAAACTGCTTGTGTAAAATGTCAAGCTTTACAGTCAATATATAAGATATTAACTAAACCATATTTTATATGCTCAAATCTAGAATTCTAAAATTATAAGAGTATATATATATATATATATATATATAACTCTGTAGTCTGTACATTCTTGTGAATTTTATTTGTTTTTTTTAAACGAGAAAATATTTATTAGATATAAACGATTAGTTACAAATTGGTTACATTAATTAAGAAATTAATTGTTCTCATTGGCTATATAAGCCCCATTGTACTTCTTGTAATTCACTTTTTCTCATTACATCAATATAACTTCTATTTTCAGTTTCTAGATTTTCTTTCTTTTATGGGCTCTGCCATGTTTCTTAACATGGTATCAAAGCTCTCATGGTACCCACCATGAAGAGTCTCTCTTCTGCTGCTGCGAGTTCTCATTGAACTTTGAATTTTTCATTCTTTCTCTCTGTAATTTCTTTGTTTCAGTGTCCATACTCTGATTTGTTTCTCGCATTTTCCCCTTCATTTTCTTAGAAAAACACTTTCCTTCAATTTTCTCAGCTTCTTTTTCATTCAACTACATATGAGTTTTAATGGATTTCTTTTCTGTTCCTTTCTCTGTTTTGGCGTATATTTGCATTATCAGATCCTTATGGATCGGATCCTGGTCTACACGTTGATGGTGGTTGTCTGATGGTTTTCCATGGATCTCACGCTTGTTGCCTCAGATTTATCGTACGGACATTGTCTGGATCCCATCCTTTGTGGCTAGAAATGAGGTTTTTCGGCGTTGTTCTGTTGCGGTGGTTCAGATCTTGTAGTGGTCCAGATCTTGTTCTTGGTGCTTCTCCTTTCTGCGATTGCAATTCATATATGCATTTTGTTGTTGCTCGTAAATTTGGTGACTGATATTATGGTTGCAAGGTGTTTGTGTTAGGTCCCCTATGGAGACTGATTCATTTTCTTGTGGTTTGCTGGAGTATGGCTTGCTGGAGCTTCTGATGGTTACCACATTCCATGGAGTTTTACAAATTGATTTAGCTTTTTTTTTTGTTTAGCCTACATTGGCCTTGTTGTGAGCTTCTACCCATGGTGGTTAAGCCTTGTGAGCTTCTGCCTTGGGTGGTTAAGCTTTGGTTCTTTGTCTGTTCCTTCTTCCAAGTGGTTAAGCTTTCATTATAGCTTATACTTGAGTGGTTAAGCATTAAAACATTTTCTTGCTTCTACTAAGTGGTTAAGCCTTGAGGTTTCGCTTCTGCTTGGCGGTTAAGCCTTTGCCATATGACTTTGATGATTTTAACTTCTGCCTTATATGGTGGTTAAGCTTTGTTCATATCCTTTTCAGCCGATGTATTTCCGTCCTTTCTCATTGTATTTCCCTGTGATTTGACATGGATTTGTCTTGGTGATCCCAAGCTAGAAGTGTTGTGAACACCTTCCAGCTTGCGGGGGGCTATTAGAAATATAAACGACTAGTTACAAATTGGTTACATTAGTTAGGAAATTAGTTGTTCTCATTGGACATATAAACCCTATTGTACTTCTTGTAATTCACTTTTTTTCATTACATCAATATAATTTCTATTTTCAGTTTCTGGATTTTCTCTCTTTTGCGGGCTTTGCCATGTTTCTTAACAATATTCAAATGAGCCGTAGTAGCGAAGGGCACACAAAAAGGAAAATCTCAAGTGAACCTAAGTTGTAGCCCATATACTTTCAGAGTTACACTATTCCTACGTGGATGAAATCCACAAAAATTAATAGACCTATTTGGCTTGAAGACAATTTAAACTTGATTTCTTTTTAAATTTTTGTATATATGTCATTTACGCGATGGACGGTAACTATGGTTTTTTCTTAAAATTATATCACCCCTAATGAAACAAACAATTGATCTTACGTTTTTATGCTTATTACAAAGAATTTTATTAATTGAATTAATTAAGTAACACTTTTAATTTTGGTTTTATATAGTTGACCAAACACATAATATACTCATGTTTATTCTCCTAATTTTAAAGAGAAAAATAAATATCGTCTAATATTGAGTGTAGTTCAATATTTTGCTTATGGTAGATATACTGCCAAGCTATACCTCCACTGTATGGCACTAACTACTAGCTTATGTTCATGCTTTGGGTTAGCAAGGTGGTTCTCAATGTTTAGTTAATAAGCTTATGCTTTAGGGTTTCCAAGTTATTTATCGGGATAATATATAGATACTAAAACATTATTTTTCATTTCTCTCATGAACTACATTCATTGATGTACCTCCTTTTGTATTTGTCTCCATCAAACATTGACAAGAGGTTGTCGAGACCCCGTCAAATAATAAAAATTACCGGTTCACAAAATAATTTGTAGTATAGACCATGAACCGAATCGTCTCTCAAGGATCCAAAAAGAACAAAGATTTAATCAGATCAAGATAATTAAAAGGGGGTTTTGATGATTTGAAAAGATAATACACAAATTGAATTAAAGGAAAGTAATTAACAAATTAACCAATCCAAGGAAATTTTACCGATCTTGAGTTTAATCCATCATTGATCACAAGGAATTCACTTAATTGCTAACCGTGTTCTTGGCCTTAGATCATATCAAGACGCCTCAACATGATCCAAGAATCCTCTACTAGATAAGCATCTAGGATTTAATTAACCAAGGTTAGATAAAGTAAGCACCATCCAAACATAGATTAACTTAAGATCAAGAATTTAACCAAGCTAAACAATCCATCAAAAAGCTTCAATAAATTGTTTATTCTATGTGATCCTCTTGGATACATGATAATAAAGCTATTATCACATAAACATCCAAATCAAATTAAGCAATTCAATCTAGATCAAAATTAAAAGAGGAAGAAGAGAAACTTGAATAACAATTAAGCAATATGAACAAGTAAAACAAGATCTCCAAATTAAACATCAAGATGGCTAATCCCTTGGATTGATTATGAGAGCCTAGCCTTCCATGGATGGGAAGGAAGAACTCAGAAATAAAAGAACAAAAACGAAATTCTAAAGAAAATGAAGAAGAAGAGAAAGAAAACTCTCACAAATACTCAAACTTTCTTGAAACTTACTTAAAATTCAATCTCTCTAATACAAAGAGGTTGGCTCTATTTATACTAATCCTAGAAGCCAATTTGTACATGTACATAATTTGAATACAAGCTATAAAAATATGAAAATTGTCAAAAATGGAAGCTTGATGCATGGTTGGTGGGTTGGTGCATGGTAGGTGGGTTGGTGTATGGTTGGTGGCTTTTAGTCAACAACTCTTATCCGAATTGTGGCTTCATTTTCATCACCTAGACGGTGCATTTTGGCTTGGAGGTCTTCATGAAAGTTGTAGCCAGTTGTCTCCTTGAAATTTTGCAATTGGAATCATACCATTTGGACATTTAGAATTCCAGATATGCCAAAAACACTGAACCTGCCTCATGTTAGGTTGGTAGAACGTGTTTCCAAATTCAAACCAACTTGTAGCTTCATTATCATGCCTAAAACGACATCTATTGACTAAATGGTCTTCAGTGAAGTTGGAGATATGGGTCTTATCTTTCCAATGGCCAAGTTTCAGCCCAAGAGGAGGCCTATAACTCACTATGTAGTCCAATATGTGCACATTGCCCAGATTTTCCTGACAGCAAACTCACTCTGCATTGCAGGGATATTTTGGACCCCTAGAATTCCGATCCAGCTCTTGAGTTCTTCATGAAACTTGTAGAGCATTGTCTTAGCTTTCCAAAGACGCCAATATCACCTCAAATGGATCACCGAGTCCCAAGTTATGGCCTAACCAAGGAAGAAAGGTCAAAATGCATCAAAATCTAAAAATTATTCAATATTTGCATTAAAGCCCAATGAAGCCCAACAACATTAAACTCATCTAAAATACTAATATTGGGCATAATAAACATCTAATAAAGCCTAATACAAAGCTAACATAAGTGTCTCAAATTGATTGATCAAATTCCCCCACACTTAAGCTTTTGCACTCCTGGGCAAAACACATAAGAAGAAAACTAAAGAAAAACAAGAAACATCATATTATTAAACTAAAAACATAAAAACTGATTATACCTAATCTAATCCATTTTCGTAGGAAAACACGATGGCACTTAGCATGTGCCACAAGCCTTTAAACCCCTAGGTGTCCCTAGTGGACGAGTTATAGTTTTGTGAGGGTTTACCAGGATGATACCCACAAACATGTAATACTTTATTTAATCAATTCAACTAATTTTTAAATACAAGCATTGTATCAAATATAAACCATAATTAATAAGGTGAAGGAAGGGAACAATATGGATAATAGCAGGTTAAAACCAAAGAGAATAAAAGAGCATTGAGGAGTAACTCAAGTAGAAAGCATAAATTTTTTACTCAAAACCATAAAATGCTCATTCTCTTCACACATTCCTTCCTTTTTCTATTCTTTTTTTTCTTTTTTTTTGTTTTTGTTTTTGTTTTTTTTGTTTTTTTTTGTACTAAGCATTTCGTATCAGCACACCAATTCCCCCACACTTAAATCATTGCAAGCAAAAGAACTCCTCCAATAAGAAAATCAATGCTCTCCCATTCCCTAAGGTAAGGTAAAACATGGTTTTTCACTCAAAGCTTGTAATGAGCTAAGAATAAAGAATAGGCAAATAGGCTCAGAGGGAGTTAATATTTGGATAAATGCAAGGTAGGTTTATTTGGCCAAAGTAGCTAAGTCAAGAAAAAAAAAATGCCTCTGTCATTTTTATGCAACATACAGACCAATGTAATCTCAAATCGATTCAATGCAAGTTCTAGAAAATAAATTCATAATTGACATCACTCATGAAAGAAAATAAACCAAGTGTAAGTATCAAACTTGGAAAAGCCCAAAACTCACAAAGGTATGGAACATTCACTCAATTCAACCATGCCTTCTTCCTAATATCCACAATCATATACACATGTATATCATGAAAATGATTCAACTATAAACTGCTTTGCATACTTTTATTATCAATTAAGCTCAGATTCAGCACATGCTTGCATCAAAATTAATTGAAAAGATCAAAATGAATTTTTTATTTTATTTTTTTAATATGCAAGAACAAAATAATTGAAGACATACTATGAAATGCAAGTTAAGATGCGTCTCAAGAGCAAAACTACCCCTTACTCTGCCATCATACATTTAATAAGCTAGTAACAATAAAGATTAGCTGGTTAGTTTTTTTTTTTTTAACTAAACTATGTACATGGTATTGTCAACTATACCTCCCCCCAACTAATTTAAGACATTGTCCCCAATGTCAAAATAAAGATAGGTAGAGTGTAGAAGATCTTACCAGAATACTACAAATCGAGCCTGAAATAAAAAAAAAACTACAAAAAACTAAAACCATAACAGAAAACAAAAATTCACAAAGACAAAGTCAAATCAAGTTTTTGCTTTTTCTTCTTCGCCGCCTTGTTCCCAATTCGGTGGAGCCATTCTTTGGATCACGTTGTGGTACAAATTCGTTTAGTTGATCGAGCAATTGTTCGGGAGTTGCGGCGATTACAAGACTCTGACGTGTCGCTTGTGAGATGAACCTTTTTTCTACAGCATGATCAAGAAAACAAAACAAACTGTCATAAAAACCATTAACATTTAATATACCTATGGGTTTTTGGTGAAAGTTCTGCTGTGACCAGGATGTAATTTGGAAGAGCTCTTCCAAAGTTCCAAAACCACCAGGTAGGGCAATAAAGGCATCAGCATTTGCTATCATAATGTTTATGCGTTGGTGCATGCAAAATACCATTACTTCATCCCCTAATGTTTTTCCAATGGGCTTGCTGATAGATAATGGACTGGGAATGACACCAAGGACTTTGCCACCTCCTAAATGTGCAGCAGTTGCTACATAACCCATGAACCCAAGATTACCTCCTCCGTAAACTAAATGGATTTCCCTCTCAGCTAGCACTCGACCAAGATGGTGTGCAATATTTACAAATTCTTTATCTTTCCCAGGATTAAATCCACAAAAGACACAAACACTCTTGATTCGACGAACTGAAGTGACTTCCATTTTCTTTTTCTTTTTTTCTCTTTGTTTTTTTTGTACTCTCAACTTATCAATGATCTGAAGAGAGCAAAGTGCATTATTTAAAGGAATCAAAACCGAAAGGTAATAATTACACCTATAAAGGAGGGATAGATCTGCGTGTCAGATAAGTTTGAAAAATAAGCACAGAAATGATAATAGCTATATGACAAAGATAAAAGGCTAATCTATATGTGTCAGAAGAAGTTTGAAAATATGCAACACATATTTCAAATGAATACGACTACTTTTGATTTGATTTTTTTTTCTTTTTTCTTTTTTTAATTTTTTTTAATTTTTTTGATTTTTTTTAATAAACAAGAAGAAAAAAGAAAAAGAAAAAATAAAAAATAATACTTACAGGAGGTGTGATTGTGGCTCACATTTTCCTCTGGTTTTACGTCCAGTAACGGCTTGAATGCTCTCTGTGGGCTAATGGTCGGCTTCCCATCCAATTTTCTTTAAAATTGGCAAACAGGGTCTTTTTGAGTCAGATTCCCGAGACTATAACGCTCATGTTCATCTTGGAATATTGGCCATAAATCGAGAAGTGCCCTTTGCACATCTCCACTAGGATGCGTCTCAAGAGTCAATAAAATGTTATCTAAAGACTCCCTACTCATGCCATCTTTAATGAAGTTACTTTTATCATCTCGGTTTATAGACATCATTCCAATTGATTTGCATTTTGTGTTACAGGTCCATCTTGCACATTTATAGCAGACCCGTAACCTTTTTGCTATTCTTTTCTTTGCATATGAACTTTTGCCTAGCCTTGGCATATATGAAATAAGAGCGTTAGAAAATTCACCTCTGAGTCGGACCTTTGCTTCGATCAACCAGCGTATATCCGCAGGGATGCCTTTGTGCATAAGCATTCTTAATCTCTCAAACCTTGCACAATAAATGTTAGATAAAGCATTTTGAGGGAGAGAAGGGAATTGCTTGCGGAGGTTAAAAAACTGATTATCCATTTCGAAAGAAAGAAGAAAGAGAGAAAAAAAAATTGAGTACAATTATATACAGATTTCAGTGTTTGTGGGTAACTGAAGGGACCGAAAAAGATTTTCACGGAGTACCGTTATCCACCATTTAACCGGTGAAAAATCATCTGTCAAAGAAAAACAAAGTAAAGACAAAAAAATCAAACTTTGATAGATTTTCTCACTTAGCACCGTTTTTTCTGTCTCGATTCCTGTGATAGCAAATAAGTCAAAGTTAGAAAGATGATAGAGTTAGAAAACTTGGGATGCCGCCCAAAAAGCACTACTTTTAACGTCTTCAGCCAGCGTGATTGAAGATTTTTCACGATTGATGGGTCCTCCCCAATAATGATTCAGTTTCTGGCCATTGACCTTAAACGTGGCTTTTTTTTAACAAAGATTTATATAGAAAACAAAAAATAAAAACAGCAGATAAAACAAAAAATAAAAACAGAAACAGAGAAAAAAAAAGTAATAAAAGACAAATATCAGCAGTACAGCAAAACAGAAGCAGAAATAGAAACAGACAACACAAACAGCAGAAAAAACAACAACAAAAAAGAGTGAATTGCAACAGTCAAATAAAAACAGAAACAATATTAAAAACAATAGCAAAACAGTAAAAACAAAAAGAAAACAACAACTAGAAAAATGAAATAAAAGTGTGGAAAGAAAACTCCCTATGGATAGCATAAGAATTAACGTTCCAGCAGCCACACCATAGCCAGTGTAATGGATCACCACATCCAAAATCAGAGAGTTTAGTCTCCTCGGGGGCTGCTTTATTGGCTTAACTCCATCTTCAAGTAAAATCCTACGCATGCATATAGAAGGGCTAACTCTAGGAATGACTGCAAGTATGATGGCTCTTTGATTCTCCTTTAAAATTTGCAGCAACTTCTCCTCCTCATCAGTAAGGAGGTTCTTAGCCACAATAAACTCCAATTTTGGTTGCTTCACTACTTCTGCAGATTGAGTTGCTGCATAATCTGCTGAAAAAGATTCATCATGTCTCAAAAAGGCAGCAATCTCAGCACATGCATTACACAACATATCACCATCACAACCAGTACAACAAACAGAATCATCAAAATCAGTAAAACTAGCAAATTCATTACACAAATCATCAATTGGTTTTTTCTCATCAGTGATCTCATGTTTTGCAGAAACTGATTTCTGCATCTGTTGCTTGCTCAACTGACTCAATGAGGATGTAAGTTGACCAACTTGGGTCTCCAAGTTCTATACTATAGCTTCTGTTCTTTGTTGGAATTGGATGTTGCTTTGAGCCAATTGTTTCACCAAATCCTCTAATGTTGGCTCCGATTCCATGCCTATTGGGGCTTGCTGCATAGGCTGATGTTGCTGCATAGGCTGCTGGTATAGATTGATTGGTTCAACATAAGGTTCGAACCAGGGATGTTTTCTCCAGTCATGGTTATATGTGGTAAAATAAGGATCATATCCAAGCTGTTGGTATTGTGGTTTACTAAGAAATACACCTGTTGCATCAACAAAATGGTCATGAAATACATAACCATCATCTTGTAATGTGGTGCAAGCATATGTTGGATGATAATAACTACAGCATATACTACAAAATCCTGCAGGTTCTTGCACACGTGACAGATGTTGTTCCACTGCCAATTGCCCCACCAGATAAGCCAGCTCATCAAGTTTATGCTCCATCAGATTAGTGATCAAACACAAAATCACAAAAACAAGTCTAAATATATACACAAAATAATTACAAAAAAAATATCTATATATTTTAAAAAATTATGGGACTACCACAGAGTGAAATCTACACAAATATTCTATCTAACAGAATAATAAAAAATTTTAAACAATTGAAAAAGTGGTCTAAATGACGGAATTTGGCTAAAATAAGGGTGACCTCACTATTATTAGTGAGCCTTTCTCAAAATAACGTTTTCCATTAGTGTACCAAAATTCAGGTCAATCAGAGATACTTTACCGAACTGAAATTCTTGACACAATAATACCCTTTATCCAATTTCAGTCGAATTCCACTTGAAAAAGCTTCAAAAACTAAACAAACACATTTGTTAGAGTTAGATGGGATCTTGAAATGATCAAATAGTTACCTTGGATCCTCGGAAACGGCGCCAAATTTGACAAGAGGTTGTCGAGACCCTGTCAAATAATAAAAATTACCGGTTCACAAAATAATTTGTAGTATAGACCATGAACCGAATCGTCTCTCAAGGATCCAAAAAGAACAAAGATTTAACCAGATCAAGATAATTAAAAGGGGGTTTTGATGATTTGAAAAGATAATACACAAATTGAATTAAAGGAAAGTAATTAACAAATTAACCAATCCAAGGAAATTTTACCGATCTTGAGTTTAATCCATCATTGATCACAAGGAATTCACTTAATTGCTAACCGTGTTCTTGGCCTTAGATCATATCAAGACGCCTCAACATGATCCAAGAATCCTCTACTAGATAAGCATCTAGGATTTAATTAACCAAGGTTAGATAAAGTAAACACCATCCAAACATAGATTAACTTAAGATCAAGAATTTAACCAAGCTAAACAATCCATCAAAAAGCTTCAATAAATTGTTTATTCTATGTGATCCTCTTGGATACATGATAATAAAGCTATTATCACATAAACATCCAAATCAAATTAAGCAATTCAATCTAGATCAAAATTAAAAGAGGAAGAAGAGAAACTTGAATAACAATTAAGCAATATGAACAAGTAAAACAAGATCTCCAAATTAAACATTAAGATGGCTAATCCCTTGGATTGATTATGAGAGCCTAGCCTTCCATGGATGAGAAGGAAGAACTCAGAAATAAAAGAACAAAAACGAAATTCTAAAGAAAATGAAGAAGAAGAGAAAGAAAACTTTCACAAATACTCAAACTTTCTTGAAACTTACTTAAAATTCAATCTCTCTAATACAAAGAGGTTGGCTCTATTTATACTAATCCTAGAAGCCAATTTGTACATGTACATAATTTGAATACAAGCTATAAAAATATGAAAATTGTCAAAAATGGAAGCTTGATGCATGGTTGGTGGGTTGGTGCATGGTAGGTGGGTTGGTGTATGGTTGGTGGCTTTTAGTCAACAACTCTTATCCGAATTATGGCTTCATTTTCATCACCTAGACGGTGCATTTTGGCTTGGAGGTCTTCATGAAAGTTGTAGCCAATTGTCTCCTTGAAATTTTGCAATTGGAATCATGCCATTTGGACATTTAGAATTCCAGATATGCCAAAAACACTGAACTTGCCTCATGTTAGGTTGGTAGAACGTGTTTCCAAATTCAAATCAACTTGTAGCTTCATTATCATGCCTAAAACGACATCTATTGACTAAATGGTCTTCAGTGAAGTTGGAGATATGAGTCTTATCTTTCCAATGGCCAAGTTTCAGCCCAAGAGGAGGCCTATAACTCACTATGTAGTCCAATATGTGCACACTGCCCAGATTTTCCTGACAGCAAACTCACTCTGCATTGCAGGGATATTTTGGACCCCTAGAATTCCGATCCAGCTCTTGAGTTCTTCATACAAAATTGTAGAGCGTTGTCTTAGCTTTCCAAAGACACCAAGATCACCTCAAATGGATCACCGAGTCCCAAGTTATGGCCTAATCAAGGAAGAAAGGTCAAAATGCATCAAAATCTGAAAATTATTCAATATTTGCATTAAAGCCCAATGAAGCCCAACAACATTAAACTCTTTTAAAATACTAATATTGGGCACAATAAACATCTAATAAAGCCTAATACAAAGCTAACATAAGTGTCTCAAATTGATTGATCAAACATATAGTTGGTTATAAAAACAAAATGTAGAAGTACTTCCATCCATGTCTTTGCTTAATGCAAATGCTATATGTAGGAGTTTGTAAATTTTGTTGTGCACAGTTCCCAAACTAACCTAAAAGCTGTTGGGAAACGTAAATATGCTGGGTAGAGAATTTGAGAAAAAAATTTAGTATGATTATGTTCTGGTCTTTCGTGGTCATATCAAGCCTCATACATTTACCTCTATTTATAGAGGAATTGGATCATAAATTACAATGATTAGAAAGTCACAAGTCCTAGTTTAATGACACATTCTAATTCCTAATTTCATATATATATATATATATATATATATATATCTAGATTCATGTATTCCTAGATACCTGTATGCCTACTTCAAGGGTTTTGTTATGATCTTAAATATCTCCATAACAGTTTTAGAATTTTCTACATTATTAATTTCTAACATCCCTATTTAATGTTGAAAATTCTTGAACTCCAAGCTTGCTTCAGAAAAAAGCTTGTCTTGAGAAATTGGTTTTAGGAAAATGTTTGCAACTTGATCTTTGGTGTATACTTTATCAATGAGAAGATGATGACCTTTGTATCTAACAAATATTGGATTCTTAGTCATAGATCTAGTGGTTTTGTTCCTGGACTTCTTCATGACCTCACTTGGATAATTCTTCATGATCATGTTGAATTTCTCATCCTTCCAATATTCTTTAGGAATTTCTTCAATTTTTTCTGATTCACATGGAAAAGTAGCAACAAGACAAGTTTGATGAATGTCTTGTATTGATCTCATCTTAATTTCTTGGACGAGATGAATCTTCTTTGGGACTTGGTTTTCAACTTGGTTGTGACATTATCAAATTGGAAAAACTTTGTTGAGGGACATTGAAATTATAGTCTCCAATTGATCCTTCTTCTTCCCTATGATGGTGCATCCCTTTTCATCAAATTTCACCTCATATTCTTTTTTAACAAGTTGTCTAACACTTAACAAATTTTGAGACAAGGCAGAATCATAAATAACATTTGTGATAAGTTTTTGATTACCTTGTTTAGTTTGGACAACAATATCATTGGGACTTGGTTTTCAACTTGGTTGTGACATTATCAAATTAGAAAAACTTTGTTGAGGGCCATTGAAATTATAGTCTCCAATTGATCCTTCTTCTTCTCTATGATGGTGCATCCTTTTTCATCAAATTTCACCTCATATTCTTTTTTAACAAGTTGTCCAACACTTAACAAATTTTGAGACAAGGAAGAATCATAAATAACATTTGTGATAAGTTTTTGATTACCTTGTTTAGTTTGGACAACAATATCACATTTCCTTTATACAGTCAAGGACTTCTCTTCTCCAAGTTTCACTTTGGTTTTGAATTTGTCATCAAAATACCAAAATCTCATTTATTCATGTCATGTTGATACTGCAACCGTTGTCAACATATTATTCTCCTTGTTCTTCTTGTGAGGACTTGGATATGCAAAATAACGTCTCAGAAATGACTTCTGCATTTACTATTTTGTTCTTCTCCTTTTTTGGATAGTTTGTAACCTTATGATCTCAACTTTCATAGTTATTGCATTGTCTAAACCAGCAATGGTTGTTGTCATGATTGTCTTTTTTCGTAGATATTGAAGCATCGCGATGATTGGTATTATCATTGTTTCATGGCCTATATTGGTTTGATCTTCTTCCTCTTTTTTGTGGTCGTTGGTAGTTTCTCCTCTTTGAAAAATTCTTCCTTGTATGAAATGCTTGCTTAATTGGCTAATCTTCAAATCTAGTAATTTTTTTTCATAGGCTTTAAGATCACACATTTGTTCATACATGGTGACTTGAGAAAAGTCTTTGGCTACTGCTATTGTAGGGCAAACTTTTAAGAATTTTCTCTACAATCTTCTTCTCTTGGATAAAATATTCAAAACTTATAATTTTCTTAACAATCTCAGCCACTCTAGTGAAAAAATATTTTACCTATTCATTCTCAAATAATAGTTGCTCAAAATCTATCCGTAAGCCTTGTAGCATGACAAAAACTAATTTATCTAAGCCTTCAAACTCCTTATGTAGGATCACCCAAGCATCTTTTTCCACCATAATATTAAAGATTCATTGATAAATTGTTTTGCTCGCGCCTTATTGTATAAAACAAAGAGCACTTGCATTTTTCATCAACGATTCTTTGTAGGTCTTTAATTGATTTCTTACCATGGTTGATACTTGCTGTTCTTGATAGCCTTCTTCTACAACATCCCTTAATTCTTGAGAAAGGAATATGGTTTTCATTTGGATACTCCAATAGCGATAATGTTCACCTTCAAAGATAAGGACTTGGCTTGGTAAGTATTGGAAAAGGATATTAGAACTTGGAGATAATTCCATAAGGTGTTAGAAAGGATGAGATCAAATGATCATGCAAGCTTTGATACCATTGTTGAGATGCGGAAGTATGATGGGCAAAGAATTTGAGAAAATTTCTAGTATGATTATGTTTTGGCCCTTCTTGGTCATAAGAAGCCTCATACATCTACCTCTATTTATTGAGTAATTGGACCATAAAATACAAAGTCTAAAAAGTCACAAGTCCTAATTTAATGACATAAATTATAATTCCCAAGTTCATGTATATCTAGATTCCTGTATGCCTACATCAAGGGCCTTATTGTCATCTTAAATATCTCCATAGTAGTTCTAGAATTTATTGCATTATTAATTTCTAACCAAAGCAACACTTAGTTTTATTTATCCCACTAGCTAGGTCAAAGATAATTCAAAAGAGATATTATTTGTATAATCAATATATACAAAGATGTAGCATATATATGTGTGTGTGTGTATCTATCTTTATCTATGTCAATATTTATATGCCATGTATTAAAGTGAGTTCTTGATATGAGGATCTATTAAATAGTCATTTCATGTAATTTTATTAAATAATGATCAATTGACCAATGAGTTTTCTTTCATTAATAGATAGATGACTTACAAAAATTCTATGCATAAACTTAGAAATATTTGACTAACCCTTTGAGTCTATGCCTATTAATAGATAAATGCATTTATAGAAAATCTCATGCATGAACTTAAACATGGTCGTTGATCTCTTATGTTACACAATCATAATATAAAAGTTCATACTTTAAACTTAAGCAACACAATCACAACAAAAAATTAATATGAAAAAACTTTTTAAAAAATATTTTCTCCAAAATTAAATGCTTGAACATATTACCTTTCTTAGTTTAATGAATTTACTAATTGGTTGGAATATAACAAAACAAAAGAAGTTGCATATTGTTTGTGTTGCTAACTTTTTATACCTAATATTAGAAAGCAATGGAGTGGAAATATATTTGTTACAGAGGGGTTAATAATTGGAAAGATAGGCTTAATCTTCATAGTGGTTGATAGCACAATATTTTACGCATTTAATTCTCCACTCACTACGTCTCTTAAGGTTCAATTTGACATAATTTGGTTTATCTTATCACATTTTATGATATTGGGTCTAATTGGATCATTGTGGGAATTTTAGCATAATTTGGCTTTAATATGTCTTTTTGGCAGTGTTCAGTAATTTGGCTATAAGTTGAGCTACGGATGTTCGATTGATGTGATTTTGATATTGTAGGAAAGATAATATAAATATCTAAAAGTTTCATGAAGACCTTAAGAGCTAAATCACATGTTTGGACAATTTAAATTGAATTCGAAGATGGAGCCAGAGAACTGATCCTGACAACTTGACCTTTGTGCAGTCGGCAACCCATATCTCGAGTTGTAGGAGTCCAATGGATGTAAAAATAGGCCCAAATGAAAGATTGGACATAAATATACAACTCTCATGAAGACTTACAAGCCAAAATATGTTGTTTTGGTCATGAAACTTAAGCTGCAAGTCTGGGATAAGTTGCTGACGAGATTAGACCACTTAATTGGGCATAACTTGGGCTCTAGGCCTCCAATAAGCATGAAACCGGGGCCTAATGATTCCTAATTGACCTAGCTTTGTGTCTAATGGGTTTCCAATGATGTATGGCTAAAATAGGAGTTATTTTTTTATAAAGGCAACAACAAAACGTAGACAATGGACATTTTGCACTTTGAATTGTGAGATTTCGGCTAGGGTTTCTCTTTCAGTTTTTCTTTATTTTTTTTGTATAGCTTCCCTTCCACCCATGGGAGGCTAGAACTTTATAATCAATTATAGGGACTATCAGTCATGATACCTTAATCCTAAGATTATGTTTTAGTTTTTTCGAATTTAATTGTTCATCAAAATTCCCTTCTTCTCTTTGTTTAATCTCGAATTAAATTGCATAATTTAAATTGGGAGTTCGTGTGATGATTACTTAATTACCATAAGTTTAGAAGAGATAACAAAGACTAAACAATGCACTAGTGCTTTGTGATGTATTGTTTAGTTTGATCGAATGCCAATTTTTATATTAATCTCAGCTAGAAGGATGCTTATCCAGGAGGGAATTCAGGGATTGTGTTGAGGCGTCTTAATATGACCTAAGATCAATGATTTGATTAACGATTGAATGAATATTTGGAAATCAGTGATGGATTAAAATTAGGATTAGTCAATTTCCCTAGGATTAGTTGCTTTCATAATATCGTTTTCAGTCTTTATTGCATTTTGTTTTAATTGATTCAACAAACAAACCCCCTTTTACAGTTTTAATTGCTTGCCTAATTAGTTGTTTCACTAAGTTGATCATTGAGAGGAATTACTTGGTTCATCCTATTATACTGCAAATTTAACCTGAGAACCGATTTCGATTATTTGATCGGACTCGACGGCTCGATCAGTGGTCCAAATAATGCTCCCAACAATGCTTGGAAGAAGGGTCAAGATTTGATTAATCAAAACCATCATCATAGTGAAGTTGCTTTTGCCAAGCAATCATATCATGTTTGTGACATATATCAAAGCTGATTAACTGCATTAGTTGATTGCATTCAATTTCTTTGAAAGCAAGAACTAGCTTTTGTGGTCATTAATGAATGATCAAGGCAACTTTTTTGAACTTCTTATATTTCTTACTGATCACAATGTAACACTAAATATTATTGTTTTACAAAATGCTCATAAGAAAATCAGCTAACTACTTTTGACATTCAAAAAGATATTGTTAAGGCTACTGCAATTGAGACTGTTAATGCTATTATAAACAATGTTTTGAAAAATGGGACTGATCATCAAAGTAGTAATGAGAAAGGTTCAAAGGTTTAAAGTCAAACATAGATTGAATTTAGGTTGAACTTGAGTTTTTTTTTCTACATGTATATTCTGTACATATATGGAACATTTTCTACTTCTATCATCCTAATACTTGGTTCATATTGATCATTTCCATTTTCTCCATGCCTTTAAAATTTGTCAATCTTTTGATAAATATATCTTACACTAAATCTGCTTATTTAAATTTAATATGATAAAAAGAAAATTATTGGTTGAAATGTTGGTGTGCACATAAGTTTATTAAGACTTTTAAATGACTTATTCATTTTTCAAACAAAGTGTACGCACATACATCTATATGGAAAATGAAAAGATAATGGATATAAACATATAATAAATATTGTGAGCTTAGCAATCTATATAACCCAATGGTGTAGTGGTAGAATAATGTCTTATACAATTGTGGTAAGCTAACTCTTTGGGTTCACATGGTTTAACTTGTTCATAACCAATTCAGTAATTCTTTGACCAGTTTTCAACAATCTGATTATAGAGGCCTAATTGGAATGACCAAAGGTCCAATTTCTGGTTAGACAAATCTTACCAGCTGGTCTGGTCCGATTTGCAAAACAATAATTATAAATTATCTTGGAGATGAAAATTTTCCTATTACTACTGATGAGTCATTTGATATACCAAACAAAGAACAAAATTGCTTTGCAAAATGTGAACAAGAGAGGAAGTGTTGTTGGGCATTTTCTTGGCATAATGCATGTTAGTAATACTATTGCTTTGTCACTAAAGAGGGCAATTGAATCATCATGTTGAAAACATGGATTGAATATATCAAGAATTTGTGGACAAGGTTATGATGGTGCTAGTAACTAGGGGTGTTTACAGGTTGAGTTGGTCAAAACCGACCAATCTTGGTCGAGTTGGCTTGGTTTGGTATTGGGGGAAATTTGATCAAATCGAACCAAACCAACCCGATTAAGTTTGATTCGGGTCATCAAGTTGTCCGATCAACAAAGCCCGAGGTGTAACAGCCCGTGCTCCAGATTTAACGATTGTCCCCACACACCAATAACGAGTCTTTTCAACGTGCTTATGTCCTCACTCACACGCACCCTAAGAACTTCCCAGGGGATCACCCATCCCAGAATTTCTCTAGGCCAAGCATGCTTAACCTTGGAGTTTCTAAGTTATGGGCTCCCGAAAAAAAGATGCATCTTGTTGATATGGGTAATACCTATCAAATCTTATATGAGCTTTCCTTAACTGTATAGTCTCATACCTGCACAATCTCAAAATTCCCCTCTTTTTCCAGTGTGATCTCGGTTTATTCATGTCTCCCTCCGCCTAGAAGCCTGCCAGGAGCCACTCCTTGTCGTGCCTCTTGCATCGGCAATCACTCCCCGCCCTCTTCAGCCCCGGGTATTACATGCCCACTAGCTTCTGTTTGGTTCATCCTCGAACCACACACCATACTAGCAGAGGGCCGGCCTTGATACCATTTGTAACAGCCCGTGCTCCAGATTTGACGATTGTCCCCACACACCAATAGTGAATCTTTTCACTGTACTTATGCCCTTACTCACATGCACCCTGAGAACTTCCCAGGGGGTCACCCATCCCAAAATTTCTCTAGGCCAATCACGCTTAACCTTGGAGTTTCTAAGTTATGGGCTCCCAAAAAGAAGATGCATATTGTTGATATGGGTAGTACCTATCAAATCTTATATGAGCTTTCCTTAATTGTACAGTCTTATACCTGCACAATCTCGGAATTCCCCTTTTCTTCCAGAGTGAGCTTGGTTCATTCATGTCTCCCTCCGCCAAGAAGCTTGCCAGGAGCCGCTCTTTGTTCGTGCCTTCTGCACCGACGATCACTCCCCACCCTCTTCAGCCCCGAGTATTACATGAGAAACAAAGAGTGCAGTCTAGACCTAAATATGACTCAAACAACAGCTCACTTGAACCACATAGACCCAAGACCTACTGTAAATCGACTCTAGAAAATGCAAAAAATCAAATACCCTTACAGCATAGAATTTATGATATTTATGCAGAAAAATGCATCATTTTAGGAAAAATGACAAAGAAAATGCAAAAAATGAAAAAAAAAATCAGAAAATGCAAAAAATGAAATGCACCTGAGGAACATCGACAAAGCTTGATTGAGTTGGAAGTTGAACAATGACACATTAGTGAGGCTTGACTGTGGCACAATGGCAAAGCTTAATGGTGGCATAACAACAAGGCTTCATAGCGACAAGGTTTAAAGGTGGCTTGGGTGGCTAGGGCTCCAACTGAAAGTCTCTTTAGGCTTGGGTAACTTGGGTGAAACGTGATAAATGAAAAACGTGCGTGCTGGCTAAGGTGCCTTTTGGGTCATATAGTTGAGTGATCGAGTCCTCGGGTTTAGATATCCAGACCTGTCAACCGATCCAACCTTGGTTGGTTTTGCTTAGGTTAGACCCCGATTAGACCTGATGACCCAAACTGAACCAAATTTTTTTAATAGGTTCGGGTCGGTTTACTGGGTTCGATAGGTCCACCCAAGCCAGTGAACACCCCTAGTAATAACATGCAAGGTGAATTCAATGGTCTTAAAAGTTTGATTTTGAAAGAAAATACAATTGCTTTCTAGCTATGTTCATTGATTTGCTCATCAATTACAATTCAAACTTGTTGCCATTGGAAAGAATCATATTCAAATTGCTTCTCTTTTCAACTTAGTTATTACTTCCTTGAATAATGTTGGACGCTCATGCATTGACATGACATTTTCCATGAAAAGAAAGTTTCTAAAGTCAAATAAGCAATGAAAAAATGAGAAATTATCAATGGACGTGGAATGAATCAAGAAGCTAGTCTTAAACGAAGTGCTAATACTTGTTAAGGTTTGTATTACGATACTTTAGTAAATTTAATTATTATGTATTCATCAGTACTTGATGTGCTTAAGATTTCATAGAGTGTGGATTAAATGCATATCAAAGAGTTGAAGCTAATGACATCTTAGCATGTCACAAACATTTGTTTTTGCTTTTTACTTTGCATTTGATGAAAATTGTATTGGAGATCACTAATGAATTGTCATGGGAATTGAAAGGAAAGATCAAATAATTAATGACATGAATTTGGTTGATATCTCAAAGTAGAGGTTACAAACTTAAAGAGATAGTGCATGAGAATAGTTATTGAATTAAGACTCCTTATTTTGCAACATTCATAATATTGGTTAGGAGTTGGCCAAAAAAACCACAAACTGAACCAAACTATTAAGATTCAATAATTATACAAATTTACTTTCACAATAAGTTTTTATCGTCCATGCAATCATAGCCTAAGCCAGTACATGACAAATGAGACTTGTAGTGGGAGAAAGTGATTGCATTATAAACAATGTAGTTAATGGTTTTTTTTTTTTACATTTATTTCTTCCTTCATGTTTTAGTTTGTTTTATTCTTGTTTCTTATTCATATCAATCCTCGTCCCCCAAAAGAAATGCTAACATCCCCTTTTTCGTAGATAACATCTCAAATTCATTTCTCGCAGTTCCGATGACATAACACTTTGATTTCCCAAATTGTTTTGGGTCTCCTAAAACGTGAAATCATTGATGGAAGCTCGATCTAGCTTGACATAACTCTTCAAATTTGAATCTTTCTTCATTTTCCATTCAATCATCGTAAAAACTATCCTGAAAAAGCTTTTCGCTCTCGAATTCTTTGTTTGTGCTTTTGTTCTAATTAGATATCTACAAGTACTTCTATTGCTTATGAGTTTCACGATATTCTTCTAGTAAAGTTTTCAAAATCTTTACCTGACTTAGTGTTTAATTTGATTTCTTGTGTCGTGGATTTCATTTGCTCAAATTTCTAATATGAATTTCAAAACGTTATAGATCCATGTTCAAAATCGGTTAATTGGTTAATTGGACTCCAAAAATTGGTTTATTACAATTTGATTTTTTCTTGCAAAATGAAAACAATTTGATTCGAAAAATCAAACCATATTTCCAATTTCAAAATGGTTCGTTTTGCTTTTCAACCAGATATGAATCATGCCCAATCCTAATATTGTCATCCATAATACGGAAGAGATATTTCTATCCAAAGGGATATCATGACATAAGCTTTAATGTATTATTTGGATGTTGGTAAGGAGGGGAATGGGAGGGGAAGGGAAGGAAAAAATGACCATGACCTTTGTTTAGATGATTTTTAATGAGGGGAAAGGAAGGGGAATGAGGGAGAAATGTTTCCCTTCCTTCACCCTTAGGGTATGTTTGGATTAAAGGAGTTTGGAAGAGAAAGGAAATAAGGGGTTATCTTTCATTTTTAAATTGAGAGAATTATAAAATGTTTATAAAAGTGAAAAAGACATGATTAGAATGTTATATAATAGTCTTTCATTTTACTTCTCTCATTTAAAAAAATTATCAAATAAATAAAATGTAAATTTAAAATAAAAAATTACCCTTTCCATCAATTCTCCTCCAAACTCCTCCATCCAAACAATACCTTAAAGTCCAAAATTATTCCCCTTCAAATTTTGTGGGGGAGGTAAGGAGGGGAAAATAATCTATTTTTTATTAAATTTGTATTAAATTACATATATACCCTATATTTATGTTATAAAGTTAGCAATATAAAGATTATATTGAAAATTTAATTATAAAATTATTCATTTCCCTTACTTTAATTTCAACTCCCAAACAATGGGAAGAAAGTTCCCCTCATTTTTTTTTTACTTAAACATCCAAATAAGGAGAAAGGAATCCCCTTCCATCCATTTCCTTCCCTTCCCTTTCCACCCTTTTCCTTCTCTCAAACATAGCATAAGAGAATACAAATTTACATTGTTTTATGTATTGACTTACTTTATTTTGTTATGGACATGCTACTTCAGGAGGTTAATGATTGCTTTACTGAGACAAATACCGAATTGCTTCTTTGTTTGGCGTGCTTAGTTTCAAGTAACTCATTCTCTGCATTTAACAAGCAAAGGTAGATTCAATTTGCTATAATCTACTAATTTTTCCCACTAATTTGATAGTACTTAATAATTAGTAGGAGACATATATTATTGACATGAAAAGCAATAGTGAATTTTCTAATTTAAAAAGGATTAGCAACTTAGCAGAGAAACTAGTAGAAACTAGAAGGCATTTGTTTATCAATTGGTATATTTACTTGTTTTAAGTTGGCATTAATTTTATATGTTGCCACAACAATTGTTGAAAAAGCATTTTTTGCAATGAAGATTGTGAACAATTGACTGCGAAATCATATAGGAGATGCATGGATGAATGATTGATTGTTTGGTCACTTACATCGAGAATGATGTATTTAATGGCATTGACAATGAGCTTATTATTCGACATTTTCAAAATATGATATCATGTAGAAGACAACTATTGAAGTTAACTTTTCCAATTACAATGACAATAATAATAAATTAGAATGAGCAAATAAGTTTTAAATGAACTTATATAATTTTGTTCTAAAGAAATTGATAGTCCAAGTTGTATTTCATGAATAAATCTTCTATAAACACTTCTGGACTAAGACAAGTTTTGTTAAAGACAAACTTAATATTTTACTGTGTACGTCCAATATGATTTGTATTGTTTTACTTTATTTTATTGGATCATCCAATATATTGTCTCTATTGTTCCTTCACTCAAGTGTATTCGTCTATAGCAATTCAAATACATGCAAGACAAAGTGCTATTGGAACTGATATTGGAACCAAAATAGTTCAAAGAAATTGAACCCCTCAAATTTTTGAAGATAACAATAGTATTAAATTAGACTTAATAAATAAGTTTTGAATAAACTTATGTTATTTCGTTCTAAAAAGAAATAATCCAACTTGTATCCTTTTAACAAATCGCTTATAAATGCTTTTGGACTAAAGACAAAGCATTGTAAAGACAAAATCTTTGTTTTACTGCATGCGTCCAATATTATGTATTGTTTATTATCTTAAAATGGATCGTCCATTTTTCTTGTCTCTGTTAATTGTTCCGTAAAAGCATTCGTCCAAAGCAATTCAAAAACGAGCAAAACAAAGTGCATTAATTACTGATGTGATCTCTGACAAAGTATGCACATTTCGAAATCAACATTGTACGCTGGAGCTGACATACTTAACAACTACAAGAACCAGCAAATAGGAACTTTCTGCTCACTCAGAAGAGTTCAAATAAAGATATCAAATTTCTAGCATCGTTGATAACCAAACACACTTTGCAGAAGAAGATCAACATGTTATCAGCTTTGTGCATTGCATGCTGCTCAGAAGGGTAATAAATATTGTTGTTGGACGAAGAAGCTTATGAAGACTTGTACGAAGCTCACAAGCCTATAAATACCAAAGTCTTCGAAGGATAAAAAAAAAGAGTTGTTGAACAAGTGATCAAACACCAAGAAAACATACGAGACAAATAGATTTACTCTGTTTTACAAATTCTTTGTATACTCTAGTATAGTGTTTTACTTGAGCTCATTGTTTATCCTCACAGACGTAAGATAACCTCAAGTGTTGTAAACACTCTTTTCATTACTCTGGTTGTAAGCCTGAAAAGGCTTGTCTGTAATAGAATACTAGTTGTTAGAACCTGAAGAGGTTTTAGAATACTTGGTTGTAAGTCTGAAGAGACTTGTCTGTAAAAGAATACTTGTTAGAAATTCAAGAGGTTTAGAATACTTGGTTGTAAGCTTGAAGAGGAGGAGTGAAGAATACTTGTAATCTATGAAATATTAGTGAAATTCCTTCAAGTAGAAAGGACTAGACATAGCTCTTGGGTTGTGAGGGTGAACTGGTATAAATGTCTGGTGTAAGTTTTTCTTCCTTCTTTTTGTGTTACTTTACTTTCACTAACATTCAAGGATTCTCATTGTTGTTCTTAAGAACTTATTTTACCTGAAAATACGCTTTTATCTTGCTTCCAAAGATTTTAAGAAAAACTCTCTTTAGGTCCAATGGACTGTAAAGAGTTTCTATTTCGTCCATTTTCTCTTACATTCTTACACAGCTTTTTTTTTGTAAGAACTGTTTTGACAAAAGTTTTCTAAAAAGGTTAAGAAATGCTATTCAACCCCCTTCTTGTATTTCATTTGTTTATTTCAATTGGTACTAGAGCTCAGCCTCTTGAATTGAGCATCTAACAATGCAGAGGAAAACGATCAAGCACAAATTTCAAATGGTAAACGAAGGACAAACATTGAATAGACCTCCGCTATTCAATGGCAATATTATGACTACTAAAAGAAGAGAATGATAGCCTTCTTTAATGTGTAAAATACGGACATCTGGGATCTAGTCTAATATCCACTAAGTGCCCACCAATGCAGAAGGAAAAAAACTCCCTCGACTACAATGGACGAAGGGACAATATACGAGACACCAACTGAACTCAAAAGCAAAAACATTTACCAATGTGGGCTATCACCAGATCTGAGCACGACAAAGTCCACAGCTTTGAAACAGCTAAAAAGATTTGGGACACTCTCGTCTTGGCCCACGAAGGTTCCACTCAGGTCAAGGAATAAAAAATAAGCATGCTGGTTCATCAATATGAGCTCTTCAAAATAGGAGAGCATGAGACCATTGATCAAATATTTGGATGATTCCAAACAATCATTAACAATCTATGATCATTGGGAAAAATATATGATAACCAAGATCATATCAAAAAAATATTAAGAAGTCTTCCCATGCAATGGAGGCCCAAGGTCACAACAATTCAAGAAGCAAAAAATCTTGCTTCCCTTTCTATAGAGGAGCTTCTTGGATCTCTAAAGGTTCATGGACTTAAACTACAAGAAGAGGACAACTTAAGAAAAGGCAAATTTATTGCCTTAAAAGCTCATAAAGGGTGCATCCAAGGAACTTGGAGTTAAAGAATCTTCAGAAGATGCTGAATTATCTGGAGAAGATGCCTCCGAGGATGAGAAATTATCTTTCATCTCTAGAAAGATATAGTCAATGTGGATGTCACCACCGTCTCGAAGGGCGTCGCAAAGGGAGAAGGCAAGTAGAATTTAATTGTTTGGGAGTCGCCACCAACTGAGTCTTCCATTAAAAATGGAATGATGCGATTAGACACCTTAAAAAAATGGTCTGCGTTTAAGAGTTTAGATTCGGGCGTTGATTACGGGTAGGGAAGGTGTTAGCACCCTACATCGTCCATTCTAAGAATGGTTACCTATTTAATCTAGTGTTATATTGCTAAATTAATTAAATTAGTCCATTATTATCTAAAAAAATGTTATTTATTTTATTTTGACATGTCCCATTTTGTCGGCATATTATAAAAAATGATAAATGACTAAGACAAGGAATGAGCGGTTAAATAGCCATTATTGTATGAAACAAATGTAAGCCCACACCACGTTATGTGAAGGTGGAAAATTAAAAAAAAAATCATATTTGTCAGAAAATATTTCTAAATAAAATATGAGATTTTTAAATGATTTTTATAAAAGGAAATTTTTGGAATGTGTGATTAAATGAAATTTTAATTTACCACCACCACAAAGTTAAGGCTATATTAATTTGTTCGCGTTTGTTTCTTATTTAAAATATTTTATTTAATTAATTGTGAAAATTAGACCCCTCCGTGCTTCCTGGAAAAATCTAATATTAATAGCCTCAAGAATATTGAGAAGAGTTTAGTTGATCGTCTCTTTGATCCTCTCCTAAATTTTCCGTCGTTGGCAAAGTTTAAGGGTTAATTTGATATTTGACTAAAGTGACAAACGTGTAATCATAACAAGAGATTAATGTGTGAAGAGAGATATTTATATTGGAGATCACCTAAAGCCCCGCCAGCACTTCTGGCAAAACTAAAGAGAAACTCCTCACCTCAGAAAAGTCAAAATGTCGCCGTCACTTCAGCTAATTTTGATTATTCCATCATCGGAAATCTTAATTCATTATTATTAATTTTTTTTTAAAAAAAAGGCATGAACAAATATCAATATGCTAGTGGAAGCAAGGTTTTATGATGGCTTGTTTCTGTTAGTAGAGGAGGAGGGCTCATGGTGGCTGTCTTGGAATTTCAGCCATGGATACAAAAGATCTCAACTATTTTATGCAAGAAGCAAAGAATAGAAAAAGATTACAGCCATACCTTGAGTCGAATTCCCAGATGGAAGGGCAATGGGGAGAAGTTTCTTCTATCTTCTCATTCTTTCTCTCTTACTTTGTGTGTATTATCTCTTTTTGAGTGTTGTAGCACTCCCTCTCTCTGTACTTTTTTCTCTCTTTTTTTTTGTGTTACGGCTCCTCTCTCCTTTCTCTCAAATCTTGTGTTGCCGCTCCATATTCTCTCTTTCTTTTCTGTGTTGCGGCTGCTCTCCTTCTTTTTTTTTTAGGGTTTGTCTCCTCTTAGTTATTTATAGCCCAAACAATTATTCTCATCACCTCAATTAACTCAATTAATTAGGGCAAATTAGAATAAATTTCTCCTATCAATCAAAATCAATTTGTGCAATCAAAATCAATTAATTATTTAAACCCAAAAATTACCTTTAATAAGGGACTAAATGTATTTATGAATTCAAATTTATTTCCTTATTCTAAATTTTACTGGATCAGTGGAGATTTTTTCAATTTCTGCATGCCAGACCAAAATTATTTTTCTTTTTTTTTATTTATCAATCATTTTAAAGCAATGGGTTTGGGCTTGGTGAATTTATCAGATCCAAATTTATTGGTACAATGCCCATTGATGAAAATTAGAATTTCAAGACAAATTTGTGTGTCAACAGTGGATAAAGAAAGGCAGAATGAGACAAAAACACTTTGGACGAAGAGCTCCAAAGGAAAGAAATGAAGTAAGGACAAGAGATCTATCATATGCTACGAAAGCAAGAAGCCAAGACACAACAAAGCAGAATGTCCTTCTCTAAACAAGGACAAAGAGAAAAAAAAGTTCTTCATCATGAAGAAAAGAGGAGTAATAGTAACTGTAACACCCTCATTTTCTTACACGTAGTTAATAAATTTATTATGTGAATTATGTGGTGATTAAAAATAAAATAAATATGGGAAAAGTATGTTATCATTGATGTGATGCTAGGGTTTCGGTTTGAACTAAAAATTTAAACGACGCCAAACTGCCTTTTGAACTTACCGGTATAGGATTATACTGCTTAAAATAGGATTTTTAGACATAAAATTTAAAAATGATAAAATCGGAACACGAAATTAAAAATCAGTGTAAAGAAAAATCTCTATTTTTATATTTTAATATTTAAAAAAATACGAAAATTATATAAATAGGTAAGAAAAGTCAGCTGGCCATTTGTTTTGAATTTATTTTATTTTTATATGTTAAACTTAAATTTTGTCCACACAAAAAGTAAAAGCCAAATTTTTTACACATCTCTTAAAATTTTACCTCACAATTCTACCTAACCACTTTTACCACCAATTTTCTCACATATTTCCCCCTACATGTTTGGTCAAGTGAGACCAAGAGGAAATTCATTTTTCATTTAGCCAAAACCAAAAGAAAGACTAGGAGAAGAAAAGTTCAAGAGAAAGGTTTCCTAAAACCCATCTTCTTCTTTTTTCTCCCTAGGTATTTCACCACTTCCTTCTTATTTTCCACTATTCCATTTCATTTTTCTTCTTCCATTTGATTCATGGTTTCATTCTTTTGAAATTGGATTTTTGTAGTTTTTCTTCTAAACAAATATTTTCAAGAAACCAATATTTTTCTCTCAAGCTTAGGAGCTTCAAGAGGTAAGGGAAGATACCCTTAAACTTTAGATAGCTTAGGTAGAATTGGTTGCTTGGTGGTTGTTGTTGAGTGGAAAAACTCTAGCTTAGGGTTTTGTTCAAATTTAAATTGTTAATATGGCTTTATGTTTCTACATATATGTTGTAATTATTGAATAAATTGTGATTAATATATAAATATTGAATTCTTTAGGGACTATATTGCAATTATAGAACAATTAGGGTTAATTTATAAATATTGAATTCTTTAGGGACTATGTTGCACATATGGAAAGTTGTGATGAATTGAGAATTTGAATTTTGTTGTTTTACATTACATTCATGATCATAATCATGTGGAAAGAATGTGAGTTATTGTGGAATCCATGCGGAGATAAAGGTGTGGATCCCTATTGTGTAAAATGCTACCGCACGGAGATAGAGGTGTGTGTTAGCTTAAGTGATGAGTAGAACTTGTATGGTAGAGATTGATACAATCTTGAGGTTATTCGGGCATTGATAAATCCACATGTGGCCTGGGAAGATTGGAGCCCGTGTCGTGGTAGTATACGCGACGCACAAATAACTTGACGTACTACCTGCTTGTTCGCGATCAGTAGAGAAATACCCGAATTGTGATGCCAATTTGCATACTGGATATGAACAATGATAAGGCATGTTCTGTCTGTTCACTCAGTGTAACTCCATTGAGTAAAGTCAATGGCATATCAAAGTCACATGCATAACTTCATAGCATTGCATATTTCATTTTTAAGTTATATATATATATCTTTGGTGTATAAGATATTATGTGTTATTTTCTTCTAATTCTGCCATGTTGTCTAGATAAAGTTTAAGTACATGTCTTACCCTTTTTACTTGTGTATGTGATTTTCTTGTTATGTTTTGTTCTCGATATGATTAGAAGATGGCAAGACCAAACCGGCACATGGGGATTGTACGTCTCCATTTCCATAAGGATGATGATACTGCTTGGCGAGTCGACTCTGCTTGTCAGCAGGTCACCTATACTGGTGACATTACTGGATGTCATTAAGATAGAGAGGGAGTACCCGAGTATAGAGTTACTGTAGGATTAACCTTAGAGTTTAGCTTACCATTCCATCGTATGTGGACTACCCCGCCACCTGACCCACTTGTGGATCATATTATTCTACAACCTGACCCTTTTGTAGATCAGATCATCCCTTCTATTTCTAGAGGACTTGGAGTTCGGAGGAGACTTACTTTGACTTCTCCTAGACATGGACCGAGATCTATCTACACTCCTACCGTCTACCGTGGAGGACTGCGTCGTCGTCTTCTAAGAGGATCATCTGCTATTGACGTTCCTGGACCATCAGCGAGGTCTTCTACAGAGTTTGATCCTTCTGAGGGATCAGATGACCAATCTCAAGTTTAGATTTTTTTTTAATGCCTAATAGGAGGGGATCTTTTGGGGATGACATTATTTTTGGTTGAGCTCTGAGTGAGAGTCATTTTTTTTTGTTTCTTGATGTATATGTTGGGTAGGGTAGACTCACACATATGATGATGTATATATATTCCCCTTCTTGCACTATTACACTGTGATGACCACTGAAACTTACCTAGGAGATATTGCTTGACTTGTATGTATATATCGTTGTACATTAGGTTACCGAAATTGTTTTTTTGTTTCGATTATAAGTATTATTATTTTTGTATGCTAGATAACGACTTCCTTTTAAAATAATAATAAAACTAAAAATAAAACTCACATTTTTCGCACAAGTTTAAATAATTTAATATATTTTTCTAATATCAATTTATTGAAAAAGGTGTTTAAAATAAAAAGTCATAGAGTTTAATTAATGTAATACCGAGGAGTGTTGCAGTAACTTGGAAAGATCTGGACCTTTCATCAACTGAAGATGAAGAGGAAGTAGAAGGAGAAGCAAACATGTGCTTCATGGCTAGTATCTCCTCAAATGAGGAAGAAGATGAGGTAATTGACTCTAACTTCAATCTTCAATAAGCCTTTGACGATTTGCTAAATAATTCTTCTATTTTATCTGTTGTATATAAAGCACTAAGAAGAAAATTTTCAAAACTGTCCAAGGATTTTCAAAAAAGTGTTTTTAGAAAAACAAGAACTTCAAACAGTTTGTGAGAAATTGAAAACAGAAAACATTTTTTTGAAAAACAAAACCTTCTTTGAGTCCAACACATCTGTTGAAGTTGAAAAACTTAAAAAATTAGTAATGGAACTCACTGAAAATCTCAGTAAGATTGTAGGTAGCACTGAAAAGCTAAACACATTGTTAAAATATTACAGAGATCCTAGAGATAAATCTGGATTGGGATATTAATCTCCTAAGAAAAGCAATTTTAAAAAATCATCTACTTCTGTTAAACCCAATCCTTTTTGCAAAAATTGTAAAACAAAAGGACATACAACATCCAAATGTTTTTTCAAAAAGAGATTAAGGAATAATGAATCCTCTAAACAAGAAAGGACCCAAGAAAATTTGGGTACCTAAAAATATGATTATTCCTCTTGCATATGTGCTTAGCAGCGAGAAAAAGATCCCAACCATGGTACCTGGACAATGGCTGTTCACGTCACATGACGAGAGAAAAGTCTATGTTCCAAGAACTCAGACCTAGATCAGGTGGCTGTGTCACCTTCGGAGGAAACCAGAAGGGTAAAATAGTAGAGATTAGTAAAATTGGTAAGCATAATTTTCCTTCTATTGATAATGTGCTTCTCATTGAAGATTTAAAACACAATATACTGAGCATACGTCAAATATGTGATAGTGGATCTGACGTTTCCTTTAACAATGGAGAATGTATAGTCAAAAACCCTGATGAGTCCATACTCTTTTCGCAAAAGAGGGTAAAAATCTTTATAAGATTGGTTTGGGAGACTTCTGAGACCAGAATGTATCATGCCTAGTGTCCATAAAAGGAGAACAATGGATATGACACAAGAAACTTGGTCATGCAAACTTGAGGTTAATCTCAAAGCTACATAAGCATAACCACATAAAAGGGCTACCAAACCTTGTGTACAAATCATATGTTCTATGTGATGCTTGTCAAAAGGGAAAACAAGTGAAAAACTCTTTTGAATTCAAAAATATTGTTTCCACCTCTAGACCACTAGAGCTACTGCATCTGGATTTGTTTGGTTTAACAAGAACAACCTTATTAAATGGATAGAAATATAGACTAGTCATAGTTGATGACTATACTAGATGGACATGGGTTATGATCCAAGCTCACAAGGATGAGTCTTTCAAGGTATTCTCTATATTCTGTAAAAGAGTTCAGAATGAAAAATGCATGTGTATCAGCTCAATCCGAAGTGATCATGGAGGAGAGTTCGAGAATGAGCGCTTTCAACGGTTCTGTGAAGAAAATGGTATTTTGCACAACTTCTCTGCCCCAAGAACACCACAGCAAAATGGTGTGGTAGAGAGGAAAAATCAATCTCTCCAAGAAATGGAAACAACAATGCTCAATGACAATTCAATCTCCAGATACTTTTGCGCTAAAGATGCTAACACTGTTTGCTACATTCAAAACAGAATATACATTAGACCTATTCTGAAAAAGACTCATTATGAATTGTGGAAGGGATGAAAACTCTATTTCTTACTTTCATTCATTTGGCTGTCAACGTTTCATTTTGAATACTAAAGAGTCTTTCGGAAATTTGATGCTAAAGTTGACTATGGTACTTTCTTAGGATACTCTAAAACTTGAAAGGCATATAGAGTTTATAACTCTCGCACCTTGACTGTGGAAGAGTCCATCCAAATTTAATGAAAGAAAGTCTAATAAAGATTTATCAGATCTGGATGAGTCTCTTGCACATTTAAATGTAAACGACAAAGATGAAGGTCCATCAATAGCTAGCAAAGAATTATTGGACGATGAAGAAAAAGAAGAAAAGGCAATAAGAGATAATGTTCAACGAAACTGACACTTCAAAACTTATCATCCAGAAGACCAAATTATTAGTAATCCGAATAATAAAATATGAACAAGGTCAACTTTCAGAGAATATTCAGAAGTTGCATTTATCTCGGAGCTAGAACTAAAGATGAGTCTGGATACTGGCCATGCAAGAAGAGCTTAACTAGTCCACAAGAAATGATATTTGGACATTGGTTCAACAGCCCAAAGACAAGTCCATCATCGGCACAAAGTAGGTGTTTAGAACTAAATTGGACGAAGATGGTAAGGTTGTGAGAAACAAGGCAATGTTAGTTGCTCAAGGTTATTTGCAACAAGAAAGTATAGACTTCACTGAAACTTTTGCTCTTGTAGCTAGATTAGAAGTTATATGCATTTTACTTTCATTTGTTGCTCATCATACTATGAGACTCTATCAAATGGATGTAAAACGTGCTTTTCTTAATGGCATAATTAATGAAGAAGTTTATGTTGATGATATTATCTTTGGAGCTACTAATGAATCTCTTTATGAAGATTTCTCCAAGTTGATACAAAAGGAGTTCAAAATGAGCTTAATGGGAGAATTGAAATTCTTTCTGGGATTGCAAATGAAGCAAACATTAGATGGAATCTATATTTACCAAACTAAATATACAAAGGAACTCCTGAAGAAGTTCAAATTGGAGGATTGCAAAATGATGAGCACACCAATGCATCCTTCATTCACACTAAAATTGGACAATAATGATAAAAAGGTAGACCAAAAGGTATACAGAGGTATGATTGGATCTTTCCTATATCTCACTGCGTCCAGATCTAATATCAAGTTTAGTGTGTGTCTTTGTGCACATTTTAAATCTAATCCTAGAAAGTCACGCCTAGTTGTTGTTAAAAGGATATTCAGATATTTGAAAGGTACTACTAATATGGGTTTATTATTTAAGAAATCACATAAGTATAGATTAGTTGGCTTTTGCGATGTGGATTATGCTAGAGACATAATTGAAAGAAAAAGCACTAGTGGAGGATGTCACTTGTAAGACCTATTATTTACTACTGATAAGTCTTACGTGGACTATTTTTTTTTCTTTAATACATATAAAATTCGGCAGCGTTTCCTTTGTTTCTCGTATGTTCCCAAGCATCATAAATAAACAGCGGATTCCAAACAATCATCTCAAACCAACCAGAGTACATATATATATATATATATATATATATATATATATCAACAAGAGATCTCCGATCTCATTCAAAACATTATCTCATTCAAAATATTATCAGAGTACGTACTTTATACAAGTGTATACTAGACACTATCCTGACTGAGCACACTAAAATATTAACATATTATAATTACATAATGGAGTTCACTCCACCAAAATACAAGTATCATAGAATCCTCCATACTTAACCCGTAGAGGGTCCGGGGTGATCCTGCGAATCTGAGAAAGAGGGGGTGAGAAATAACTTCCCAGTGAATGTGAATAAAACTTGTATATAAAGTATGCATGTAATTAGAATGCAAGCATACACACACAATTCAATATATCAAGTAATATCAAACCAACATATGCAATGAGTTTATGAATGCACATGATGTTCACACCTTTTCTTCACACTTTTTCTTTCTCCACTCCTCTTGTTGTGCACTAACCCCATCCGGTTAGGCCCTCGCAATATGCAATATGCAATATGCAATGTTTTATGTCATTCCGTTTCCATCTAACCCCGTAGGTTAGGCACCCCTCAAGTATTGTGCACTAACCCCTTCCGGTTAGGCCATCTCACTATGCAATGCAAGTAATTATGCACCGCTTATTCTTTCATCTAACCCCTTCCGGTTAGGTAATCTCTCACATATTGTACACTAACCCCTTCCGGTTAGGCCATCTCACCATGCAATGCAATGCTTTCATATTCATATCATGCTCAATCATAATATCATAATAACATCACATTTAATCAATACAAGATTTAAACTACACAAACATTGTACTCAATCCTCTCAATTTATGATTGAACCACACAAGTATTATGCTTAATCCTCTCAACCACTTCCACTTAGTTACACATCCCTTCATTGTACTAAGTTATCATTTCAAGCCTATGTGAATCTATTCAATGAATCTCTTAATGAATCTATTCATACACTATTGTGAATCTATTCACAATGCTATTCATGGGTCTTGTGAATCTATTCACACACTATTGTGAATCTATTCACAATGCTATTCTTGGATCTGTGAATCTATTCACAAAATGTTGTGAATCGATTCACAGTACTATTCACGAGTTCACAATGCTATTCACAGGTCTGTGAATCTATTCACAAAATGTTGTGAATCGATTCACAGTGCTATTCACGCGTTCAAAATGCTATTCACAGGTCTGTGAATCTATTCACAAAATGTTGTGAATCGATTCACAGTGCTATTCACGCGTTCAAAATGCTATTCACAGGTCTGTGAATCTATTCACAAAATGTTGTGAATCGATTCACAGTGCTATTCACGCGTTCACAATGCTATTCACAGGTCTTGTGAATCTATTCACACACTATTGTGAATCTATTCACAGACATAAAAAATCAACATTTGATCATGCACCTCTTATCTTAAACTCTATTCATTCATCCATTCATCCATCCATCCATTCATTCATTCATTTCATTGAATAACAAGTAGCAAATCCAATCATTCTCATACATCCATACCATTGAATACAAGTAACAATCCAAACATTCAAAAACAACCTTAACACATAGAAGTTCTTATCTTCAAGACTTAAACTTACACCCTAAATAACACCATACCATAACACAAATCAACCCACACTCACCTAGCAATGATTTGGGACAAGAACTAGGTTTGAGGTGATATCAAACCAACCAAAATCCTTATAAAGACTTCCTCTTCAACTTCCTTCAAAACAACCAAATCATACAAGAACTTTAGAATTTGTGTTCTTGATTCTCAAAGATGAACATGAGTTCTCCATTAAACTAAAACCATAGGATTGAAGAAGAGATGAAGGTGATCAATAACCATCAAATAACTTAAGCCAAAAGATGAGTAAAAACACTTACTTTGGACCTTGAAAGCTTGGAAAACCTTGGCTATGGAGACTTGGATATTTTGAAGAAGATGACCATATGCTCATCTAACATGCACGGCTCCAACATGAAGAAAGGGGGGTGAAGTTGAATTGTCAACTTTGCCCTCCACTTGAATGAGAATTCACAAAATTGCCACTGAGGGTGTAAAATGACCAAAATACCCTTGGTAATTTCTAAAAATTCTCAATTTATCCCAATTCTAGAAAATTACACTAGGACTTCTATATGATTTTGTTAAGCTAGAAATAAGATTGGAATCAAAATTTAGGGATGTTACATCACTTCATTGGAGGCAATGTAGTCTCTTGGTCCAGCAAAAGACAAAGTACAATTACGCTTTCAATTGCTGAAGCTGAATATATATCAGTATCTAGTTACTGCTCTTAACTTCTTTTGATCAAGCACCAATTGAAAGATTACAATATCGTCGAATGTAAGATTTCCTTACTCTGTGATAATACTGCAGCTATAAATTTGTCTAAAAATCTCATTCTTCATTCAAGGGCAAAGCATATAGAAATAAAACATCATTTTATCAGAGATTATATTCAAAAAGGTAAATTTGATATTCAATTTGAAGATACAGATCAACAATAGGTTGACATTTTCACTAAGCCCCTTGCTGAGGATAGATTCAATTTTATTAGAAAGCATTAAAATATGCACTTTGTGAAAAACTAATGACTGTGCGTCCATGGATATGCGTCCAATATGACTTCTACTTGACATGTATCATGTGTATACGTCAAATAATTGATAAGTTCTTTGACAAATATATTTTGCATTTATTGTAAAATATCTTTGTTTGAATTTATTTGAAATTCCCACCCTGAGTCAGTACTCGAAAAGTCACAGCAGTTACTTTTTACTGCGGCATGAGACTGTTACTTAAATGAGCCTTTATATCAAATTTCTTTTCAAATTTTCATATATTTTCTAACAAAAACGTTTGAAATATCCTCCCTTTCTACAACTTGTTAAAACCCCCATATCTTTCAAGATTAAGTTTTTTACGCTCACAAATCCTTCTCTCTGAAAACCAGTTTTGAAAAACTCTCATTCAAAACCTATTCTTTCACCTTCTTTTAACATCTGGGGAAATGGTTGGAGGAAAGAGGATAAATGTTGATGAAGTTGAGGTCTTAGTGGAGTATCAGTTTTCAACCTCAATCCTTACTGAATCTAGTATTGACATCGTTGAAAAATTTCAAGGAGCTGGTTGGGAGAACTATTTCAAAGAAACAATGGTTGTTCACCTATAATTGGTGAGAGGGTTATGGTGAAATGCCAAGGTCTCAGAAATAGAGGTCAAAGGAACAATGCTCAGAAAAGAAGTGGTGGTGTCTGAGGTCACAATTTTTCTGCTACCCAGTGTTGGCTGAAGGGGCTAAGATTACAGAAAAATAAGAAGATGACTTTGGTGGCAAAGATAGGGTTTTGGACATCCTCTTGAAGGATCCAACCACTAGGAAGATGACTGCATCAAAGATGCATGATGCACGACAAGGCGCCTGTCTTACACCAGCTCTTGAACAAGGTGATTCTTCACAAGGCTGGGTCCAAGGACTCTGTCTCAAATGCACATGTTTTTTGCATGTGCAACTTGATGTTGTCTTTCAACCTCCAAAACTTGCTGTTCAGAAACCTCAGAAGAAGTGTTCAAGGGAAGGGTAAGAAGACAACCATTTCCTATGGTGTTCTGTTGACCAAGCTATTCAAGGAACAACATGTGTACACCTTCTTTAATGCCCTCAACGATGAAGACAAAATGCTTTATGGCAAAAACCTCTTTCAACAAGTCTTTGGACGGAGCAACTTGATCAACATGAAGCTCCAATCCATCCAAGACTTTGTTGGATGTAAAGACGCAGGGGAAGATGTGAAATCTATTCTTAAAGAAGTTGTGTGTCCACAAGCTTCCGCATCCATAACTGCTGAGCAAACACAATCCAAGTGTCCAAGAGCAAAGTAGCTCAAACTAAAGGTTGTGTCCAAAGTGCAAGTGCTTAAGAGCACAAGGACGAAGACATGTGCAAGAAAAATGCCATTCCAGAAACTTATGTCCATACCTGAAGTAGTGTCCATTCCCGCTTCACTTGCTTCACCCTCTCACACAAAAACCCATTTTCCTTCACCTCCACAAACATTTTACTCACCTCAAATAGTTAACCCTTCTTCACCATCACCTACTCAAAGACAACCTTCACCATCACTTACTCAAAGATAACCTTCACCTTCACCCTCAACTCATACACAAACTTCACCCCCAACACCTGCCTCACCACACTTTACACCTCCCCTTTCCCACTTCACCTATACAAACACTTATCCTTACTTATTCAAAACCTTCTCCAAACTCTGTTATCAATGATTGGAAATTCCGCACATTTACCCTGGGAGTGGCGCTCCACCACATAGAATATTGGGAGTTAAAAGACCCTAATCTTTCAATGGTCCAGAGGTGATCTCGAGCTTGTGACGGGTTCTCTCAATAGATTTATATCTACCCGAAGCAGCTCAAGTTCACACCTTGACAATTGAGGAATTAGGCCTTTACGCCACTACCTTTGACACCATGTTTGTTGGTGTCATCAAGACTGGTCTCTTTGTTAATGACTTGAGGTACATACCTCCTTCACTCATTGTCACCTATGCTACCTTCATAAAGATTCAGCCTAATCGGATTTGCCCAAGACTGGCAGTAATGGATGCAAACAAAAACAAAGATCTGAAAAAGTTTAGAAATTAAGACCAATGGCCTATACCCATTGCCTTTGACACTAACTTTGGAAAGAAGCCAGCACCAGAGGTAGATTTGGACTTCCTTTGACAACTGTCTCTAAATGGAGAAGCTAAGGACTACAAAGCCAAGTCATTTTGGGAGAGAAATGTATAGAAGTGCGAACAAGAAACATCTTCTTCTGGGATAAGTGCTAAAGAGAAAGAGAAGATCATTACCGTTAAAGACCAGAGCTCTTAATGGTATACCCCTTAATTTATTCCTGATAACATCTTTGAGATACCTATGAGGCCCTTTGGTGGCTACACCATTCTCTTGGACTCAGAACAATTGGGAAATTGGTCACCTTCAACCAATTTGGACAAGCCATACCCATGGGAAGACCTTTTCTTAGTTTATTAAGATCCACTTCTCTGGGATCACTTTAAGGCCTCAACAGAAGAAAAAGAAGATGACTCTCAACTTCAGCTTTCTGCTCCTGCTCCTCTCTCCATAGTCCACCCAACTGAGCACTCTATGGCCGCCGATGCAAATGATGTGGAAGCTTCAACTGAGAGTCTTCATCAACCCACATCTATTCCTACAGTGGCTCGTTAGGTAGAAGAACTACTCAAACAATACTTCCTACATGGCCCTCCTCCTCCGCCTCCTCCTCAATAAAATCTTTTTCATTACTTTTATAAAACACAAATCTTTTTCCCTCTCATTCTTTTATTTTCTTAATTTTTTACTGTGGTGTTTTTCTTCACCTTTTGTCTAATGACAAAAAGGAGAGAACTGGGAAATAAATTTGATCTTTATACACTTATACAGAAATGGAATAAAATTGATTTTATGCTTTGCATATATCTGTTATTATTTCTCTAATCTCTGTTATTATTTTACTCAAATATAACTTGTTCTATTTGCACTAATGATAAATCTAATGTTGATATGATATTATGATTATTTGCTCTGTTCATTGTCGACTAACATCAATTTACTATGTTACTTTGATTATTTGATATAAATTCTTTTACTCTGATATGTATAAGTATTTTTCTCTGATATTGTTTATAAAGTTTTACTACGGTATTAATGATATAAACTATTACTCTAATACTGGTAAAACTCTTTGGACTTATATTTTTCATTACCCTGTTTTACTCAGTTAACTTGTTCAAACTGCTTTATTGCATTGATACATTATGGACCCAAAGTTTTTGTGTTACACAATTTTTTTGTGTGTTAAACAATGCGTCCAATAGCTAATAGAAACTATCCTTTTGATCAAACTGATAAAAATTGTTCCTAAGTCACATGCATCAAATATACTTGCGTGCAACTTGTATATAGCATGTTCTTAAGGGGAGCTTATACTTTTTCGAATTGATAAAAGTTTTTTGCTCAATAAAATTTAATATTGTTTGTCATCATAAAAAAACGGGGAGATTGTAAGAACCAAAGACGAATTCAAGTATCTGATATTGGAATCAAAATAGTTCAAAGAAATTGAACCCCTTAAAGTTTTGAAGATAACAATAATATTAAATTAGACTGATTAAATAAGTTTTGAATAAACTTATGTTATTTCGTTCTAAAAAGAAAGAATCCAACTTGTATCCTTTTAACAAATAAATTATAAATGATTTTGGAATAAAGACAAAGCTTTGTAAAGACAAAATCTTTGTTTTATTGCATGTGTGATGTGTCCAATATTATGTATTGTTTATTATATTATATTGGATTGTCCATTTTTCTTGTCTCTGTTGATTGTTCCTCAAAAGCATTCGTCCAAAGCAATTCAAAAACGAGTAAAGTAAAGTGCATTAATTGCTGATGTGATCTCTGACAAAGTACGCACATTTCGAAATCAACATTGTACACTTAAGCTGACATATCTAACAACTATAAGGTCCAGCATATAGGAACTTTCTGCTCACTCAAGAGAGTCAGAACAAAGATATCAAGTTTCTAGCAGCGTTGATAACCAAACACACTTTTCAAAAGAAGATCAACATGTTATAAGCTTTATGCATTGAATGCTACTCAGAATGGTAATAAATATTATTGTTTGACGAAGAAGCATATGAAGACTTGTACGAAGGATAAAAAAAAGAGTTATTGAACAAGTGATCAAACACCAAGAAAACATACGAAGCAAATAGATTTACTCTGTTTTACAAATTCTTTGTATACTCTAGCATAAAGTTTTACTTGAGCTCATTATTTATCCTCACACATCATGAGTTAACCTCAAGTGTTGTAAACACTTTTTTAATTACTCTGGTTGTAATCCTGAAGAGGCTTGTCTGCAAAAGAATACTTGTTGTTAGAACTTGAAGATGTTTTAGAATACTTAGTTGTAAGCCTGAAGAGGCTTGTCTGTAAAAAAATACTTGTTAAAAATTGAAGAGGTTTAGAATACTTGGTTGTAAGCTTGAAAAGGCAAAGTGTAGAATACTTGTAATCTGTGAAAGATTAGTGAAATTCCTTCAAGTAGAAGGGACTATATATAACTCTCAAATTGTGAGAGTGAACCTGTATAACTATTTGGATGTAAGCTTTTATTCCCTCTCTTTGTGTTACTTTACTTTCGCTAACATTCGGGGATTGTCATTGTTGTTCTTAACAACTTATTTTACTTGAAAATATGTTTTTATCTTGCTTCCAAAGATTTTAAGAAAAACTCTCGTTGAGTCCAACAAATTGTAAAGAGTTTCCATTTCGTCCATTTTCTCTTACATTCTTACGAAGCCTTTTTTTATTAGAACTATTTTAAGAAACGTTTTCCAAAAAGGTTTAGAAAGATAATTTAACTCCCTTCTTGTGTTTCATTTGTTTATTTCAAGTGCATTAATTGCTGATGAGATATCTGACAAGTATGCGACATTCAAAATCAACTTTGTACGCTGAAGCTGTCACACTTAACAACTACAAGGACCAGCAAATAGGAACTTTCTACTCACTCAAAAGAGTCAAAACAAAGATATCAAAGTTTCTTACAACGTTGATAACCAAAGCCACTTTTCAGAAGAAGTTCAACACGTTATCAATGTTAAGCATTTAATGCAACTCAGAACGGTAATAAATATTGTTGTTGGACGAAAAAGTTTATGAATACAAGTACAAGCTCACAAGCCTATATGTGTATATATATATATATACTCAAGTCTTTGAAGAACTATATATAATAATATACGAAGTGAAAAGAATTACTTTGAGTTTTTGCCAATACTTTCTAATACTATTGTATAGAGTTTCTTTTCTTGAGCTTATTATTTATCCAAACATATCATGAGTTAAACTTTCGTGTTTTAAACACTCTTTTTCATTACTCTGAAGAAAGTGACAAGAGGTTGTCGAGACCTATCAAATAAAATAACCGGTTCACAAACTAATTTGTAGTATAGAGAATGAACCGAATCGTCTCTCAAGGATCCAAAAACAAAGATTTAATTAGATCAAGATAATTAGAAAAGGGGGGGTTTTGTTGTTGATTAACAAAATTAATAAAAGTAGGAGATTCAAAGTTGTAAATAAATCTAAAGAAACAACCAATCCAAGGAAATTTACCGATCTTGAGTTTAACTCATCATTGATCACAAGGAATTCACTTAATTGCTAACCATGTTCTTGGCCTTAGATCACATCAAGAAGCCCTAACATGATCCAAGAATTCTTTACTAGATAAGCATCTAGGATTTGATTAACCAAGGTTAGATAAAGTAAGCACCATCCAACATAGATTAACTTAAGATCTAAAATTTAACCAAGCTAAACAATCTATCAAAAAGCTTTAATATATTGTTTAATCTTTATGATCCTCTTTGAATACATGATAATAAAGCTATTACCACATCAAGATCTAAATCAAATTAAGCAATTTAATCTAGATAAAAATCAAAAGAGGAAGAAGAGAAACTTGAATAACAATTAAGCAATATGAACAAGCAAAACAAGATCTCCAAATTAAACAACAAGATGGCTAATCCCTTGGATTGATTATGAGAGCCTAGCCTTCCATGGATGGGAAGGAAGAACTCAGAATTTAAAGAACAAAAACGAAATTGCAAAGAGAATGGAGAAGAAGAGAAAGAAAACTCTCACAAATACTTAAACTTTCTTGAAACTTACTTCTAAATTGAATGCCTCTAATACAAAGAGGTTGGGTCTATTTATACTAATCCTAGAAGCCAATTTGTACATGTACATAATCTGAATACAAGCTATAAGAATCTGAAATTTGTCAAAAATGGAAGCTTGATGCATGGTTGGTGGGTTGGTGCATGGTAGGTGGGTTGGTGTATGGTTGGTGGCTTTTAGTCAACAACTCTTATCCGACTTCTGGCTTCAAATTCATCACCTAGACGGTGTATTTTGGCTTGGATGTCTTCATCAAAGTTGTAGCCAGTTGTCTCCTTGAAAATCTCCAATTTGAATCATGTCATTTGGACTTTTAGAACTCCAGAAATGCCAAAAACACTTCACCTACCTCAAGTTAGGTTGGAAGAACGTGTTTCCAACTTCATACCAACTTGTAGCTTCTGAAGCATGCCTAAAACGACATCTATTGACAAAATGGTCTTCATTGAAGTTGGAGATATGGGTCTTATCTTTCAAGTGACCAAGTTTCAGCCCAAGAGGAGGCCTATAACCCACTATATAGTCCAATATGTACATACTGCCCAGATGGTTCCGTGACAGCAAACCCACTCTGCATTGCAGGGAAATTTTGGACCCTTAGCATTCCGATCCAGCTCTTGAGTTCTTCATGAAACTTGTAGAGCATTGTCTTAGCTTTCCAAAGACACCAAGATCACCTCAATTGGATCACCGAGTCCCAAGTTATGACCTAACCAAGGAAGAAAGGTCAAAATGCATCAAAATCCGAAAATTATTCAATATTTGCATTAAAGCCCAATGAAGCCCAACAATATTAAACTCATCTAAAGTACTAATATTGGGCACAATAAACATCTAATAATGCCTAATACAAAGCTAACATAAGTGTCTCAAATTGATTGATCAAATTCCCCCACTTAAGCTTTTGTACTCTGGGCAAAACACATAAGAACAAAACTAAAGAAAAACAAGAAACATAATATTATTAAACTAAAAACATAAAAACTGATTGTACCTAATCTAATCCATTTTCGTAGGAAAACACGATGGCACTTAGCCTGTGCCACAAGCCTTTAAACCCCTAGGTGTCCCTAGTGGACGAGTTGTAGTCTCGTGAGGGTTTACCAGGATGATACCCACAAACATGTAATATTTTATTTAATCAATTCAACTAATTTTTAAATACAAGCATTGTATTAAATATAAACCATAATTAATAAGTAAAGTATGCTTAACAAAGAATAGTTGAATCAAATCAATTGAGAATAAAGTATAGCATAATCATGCTTTAATCATAAATAGGCATGTTCAGATTGAGTAAAATTCTTCACAAGTGTCACTCAAATCACACAAGGTGTTTAGGTTAACTGTTTACGCTCAACTCAGTCAAATTATGAAAGTATTTTACCATAGGCTTGCATATACATCAATTCTCCACTACTTAGATCAAATAAATTGCAAAAATCAAGAGGTCTTTCAAAAAGGTTGTAATGGAACTTATAAGGTGAAGGAAGGGAACAATATAGATAATAGCGAGTTAAAACCAAAGAGAATAAAAGAGCATTGAGGAGTAATTCAAGTATAAAGAATAAATTTTTTACCCAAAATCATAAAATGCTCATTCTCTTCACACATTCCTTCCTTTTTCTATTCTTTTTTTTTTCTTTCTTTTTTTTTTGTTTTTTTTTTTATTTTTTTGTACCAAGCATTTCGTATAAGCACACCAATTTCCCCACACTTAAATCATTGCAAGCAAAAGAACTCCTCCAATAAGAAAATCAATGCTCTCCCATTCCCTAAGGTAAGGTAAAACATGGTTTTTCACTCAAAGCTTGTAATGAGCTAAGAACAAAGAATAGGCAAATAGGTTTAGAGGGAGTTAATAATTGGATAAATGCAAGGTAGGTTTATTTGGCCAAAGCGGCTAAGTCAAGAAAAAATGCCTCTGTCATTTTCATGCAACATACAGACCAATGTAATCTCAAATCGATTCAATGCAAGTTCTAGAAAATAAATTCATAATTGACATCACTCATGAAAGAAAATAACCAAGTGTAAGTATCAAACTTGGAAAAGCCCAAAACTCACAAAGGTATGGAACATTCACTCAATTCAACCATGCCTTCTTCCTAATATCCACAATCATATACACATGTATATCATGAAAATGATTCAACTATAAACTGTTTTGCATACTTTTATCATCAATTAAGCTCAGATTCAGCACATGCTTGTATCAAAATCAATTGAAAAGATCAAAATTGTGTGTGTGTGTGTGTGTTTTTTTTTTTTTTTTTTTTTTTTTTAATATATATACAAGAACAAAGATGATTTAAGACCTATTATGAAATGCAAGTTAAGATGCGTCTCAAGAGCAAAACTACTCCTTACTCTGCCATCATACATCTAAAAAGTTAGTAACAATAAAGATTAGTTTTTTTTTTTTTTAACTAAACTATGTACATGGTAATGTCAACTATCCCTCCCCCCAACTAATTAAAGACATTGTCCCCAATGTCAAAATAAAGATAGGAAGAGTGTAGAAGGTCTTACCAGAAAACTGCAAATCGGGCCTGAAATAAGAAAAATTACAAAAAACTAAAACCATAAGAGAAAACAAAAATTCACAAAGACAAAGTCAAATCAAGTTTTTGCTTTTTCTTCTTCTTTGCCTTGTTCCCAATTCCGTGGAGCCATTCTTTGGATCACGTTGTGGTACAAATGCATTGAGTTGATCGAGCAATTGTTCGGGAGTTGTAGCGATTACAAGACTTTGACGTGTCGCTTGTGAGATGAACCTTTTTCTGACAAAGATGATCAAGAAAACAAAACAAACTGTCATAAAAACCATTAACATTTAATATACCTATGGGTTTTTGGTGAAAGTTCTGCTTGTGACCAGGATGTAATTTGAAAGAGTTCTTCCAAAGTTTCAAAACCACCGAGGTAGGGCAATAAAGGCATCGGCATTGGCGATCATAATGTTCATGCGTTGGTGCATGCAAAATACTATTACTTCATCCCCTAATGTTTTTCCAATGGGCTTCTTTGGTCGATAAAGGGTAGGAATGACACCAAGGACTTTGCCACCTCCTAAATGTGCAGCAGTTGCTACACAACCCATTAACCCAAGACTACCTCCTCCATAAACTAAACGGATTTCTCTCTCAGCTAGCACTCGACCAAGATGGTGTGCAATATTTACAAACTCTTTATCTTTCCCAGGATTAGATCCACAAAAGACACAAACACTCTTGATCCGACGAACTGAAGTGACTTCCATTTTTTTCTCTTTGTTTTTTTTTTTCGTACTCTCACCTTATCAATGATCTGAAGAGAGCAAAGTTCATTATTTAAAGGCATCAAAACTCAAAGGTAATAATTACACCTATAAAGGAGGGGTAGATCCGTGTGTCAGGTAAGTTTGAAAATAAGCACAATAATGATAATAGCTATATGACAATGATAAAAGACTAATCTATATGTGTCAGAAGAAGTTTGAAAATATGCAACGCATATTTCAAAAAAAATACGGCTATTTTTTTTTTTTTTGAATTTTTTTTTTTGATTTTTTTTTTTGATTTTTTTTTTGATTTTTTTTTTAATAAACAGGAAAAAAAAAATAAAAATAAAAATAAAATAAAATAAAAAATAAAAAAAAATACTTACAGGAGGTGTGATTGTGGCTCACATTTTCCTCTGGTTTTACGTCCAGTAACGTCTTGAAGCTCTCTATGGGCCGATGGTCGGCTTTCCATCCAATTTTCTTAAAAATTGGCAAACAGGGTCTTTTGAGTCGATTCTGAGACTATAACGCTTATGTTCATCTTGGAATATTGGCCATAAATCGAGAAGTACTCTCTGCACATCTCCACTAGGATGCGTCTCAAGAGTCAATAGAATGTTATCTAAAGACTCCTTACTCATGCCATCCTTTATGAAGTTAATTTTATCATCTCGGTTTATAGACGTCATTCCAATTGATTTGCATTTTGTGTTACAGGTCCATCTTGCACATTTATAGCAGACAGTAACCTTTTTGCTCTTCTCTTCTTTGCATATGAACTTTTTCCTAGCCCTGGCATATATGAAACAAGAGCGTCAGAAAATTCACCTCTGAGTCGGACCTTTGCTTCGATCAACCAGCGTATATCCGCAGGAATGCCTTTGTGCATAAGCATCCTTAATCTCTCAAACCTTGCACAATAAATGTTAGTTAAAGCATTTTGAGGGAGAGAAGGGAATTGCTTGCGGAGATTAAAAGGTCGATTATCCATTTCGAAAGAAAGAAGAAAGAGAGAAAAAAATTGAGTAAAATTATATACAGATTTCAGTGTTTGTGGGTAACTGAAGGGACCGAAAAAGATTTTCACGGAGTACCGTTATCCGCCACTTAACCGGTGAAAAATCATCTATCAAAGAAAAACAAACAAAATAAAGACAGAAAAATTAAACTTTGTTAGATTTTCTCACTTGGCACCGTTTTTTTCTGTCTCGATTCCTGTGACAACAAATAAGTCAAAGTTAGAAAGAGGAAAGAGTTAGAAAACTTGGGATGCCGCCCAAGAAGCGCTACTTTTAATGTCCTTAGCCGTGATTGAAGATTTTGCATGAGCGATGGGTCCTCCCCAATAATGATTCAATCTCCGGCAATTGACATTAATCGTGGCTTTTTCTTTTCTATTTTTTTGTTCTTTTTTTTTGTCTTTTTTTTTTTTTTTTTTTTCAACACGGTAGTGATCAATCATGGTAGAGGGTGTCCTGCAGTTGAACTTCCTCCACGAGGTTCTCTTGAGCTCCTTCATAAAAATTTTTGAGGCGGTGACCATTAACTTTGAACACTTTGTTGGTGGCTTCACTCTTAATTTCCACTGCACCATGAGGAAAAATGTTAGTGACAACAAACGGACCGTCCCACCTAGACCTTAATTTACCAGGCATCAACTTAAGGCGAGAATTAAACAAGAGAACTTTTTGCCCAACTGAAAACTCCTTCCGAAGAATAAACTTATCATGGAAGGCTTTGGTCTTTTCTTTGTAGAGTCGGGAGCTCTCATAGGCATCTAGGCGGATCTCTTCCAATTCTGAATCGCAACTTCCGCTCTATGCCGACTCGGCCAAATTCATGTTGCATTGCTTCACGACCCAATATGCTTTGTGCTCAATTTCTCTTGGTAAGTGGCATGCCTTACCATAGACTATCCGATATGGAGACATCCCGATTGGAGTTTTGTAAGCGGTCAGTAAGCCCAAAGAGCATCCTCAAGCCTCATGCTCCAATCCTTCCGATTAGGTTGGACTGTTTTTTCAAGTATGCGCTTGATCTCTCTATTGGAGACCTCGGCTTGACCATTAGTCTGGGGATGGTAAGGTGTAGAAACTTTATGCAACACGCCATATTTCCTCATCAATCCCTCCATGCTCCGGTTACAGAAATGGGTGCCTTGATCACTGATGATAGCTCTCGGGATTCCAAACCTGCGCAGAAAATCGTGATCTAACAAAATCCACAACAACTTTGGAATCATCAGTCCGAGTGGCTTTAGCCTCCACCCATTTTGATACATAATCAACAGCTAGCAAAATGTAAACATAACCAAAGGAAACAGGAAAAGGTCCCATGAAATCAATACCCCATACGTCAAAGATTTCACAATATAGTAGAGGTTGCTGGGGCATCTCATTCCTGCGAGAAATGTTCCCTGTTCTCTGACACTGTTCACAAGACTTACAGAACAAATATGCATCATGAAACAAGGTAGGCCAATATAAACCAGAGTCTAAAACTTTCCTAGTTGTACGTTGAGGCCCAAAATGTCCACCACATGCAAATGCATGACAAAAGCTAAGAACAGAATGAAACTCTTGATTAGGCACACATCGCCTAATAATTTGGTCACTACAAAATCGCCACAGATATGGATCATCCCACACATAATATTTTGATTCACTCTTAAGTTTATAAATTTGTGCACGAGTGAAATGTGAGGGAAAAACTGTAGCAACCAAGAAATTCACCATATCAGCAAACCAAGGGAAGGTGTTCTTACCTTGCAGCTGCATAAGCTGCTCATCTGGGAAGGAGTCCTGTACAGGGAAGGGATCTGAAGCCCTTTCAATGCGGCTCAAATGATCTGCCACTAGGTTCTCTGCTCCACTCTTGTCACGGATCTCTATGTGAAACTCTTGGAGCAGTAGCATCCATCTTATTAGTCGGGGTTTTGCATCTGGCTTCTTCAAAAGGAACTTCAGTCGCATGATCAATAAACACAACAACCTTAGAACCAAGCAAATATGATCTAAACTTATCCAAAGCAAAAACAATGGCTAAAAGTTCTTTTTCGGTTGTGGTATAGTTGGCTTGAGCAGCATCTAGAGTTCTGGAAGCATAGTATATCACATGAGAAGCTTTCCCCACTCTCTGTGCCAAGACTGCTCCTACTGCATAGTTAGAAGCATCACACATTAACTCAAATGGCAATGTCCAGTCAGGTGGCTGGATGATAGGGGTACTAGTCAAGGCCTGCTTCAAGTGGTTGAAAGCTGCCTTGCACTTGTCATCAAAATTGAACTCCACATCTTTCTGCAGTAACTGGGAAAGTGGAAGAGCAATCTTGCTGAAGTCGGCAATGAAGCGCCTGTAGAAACCTGCATGACCAAGAAAAGAACGCACTTCCCGCACGCATGTGGGGTAAGATAGACAAGTAATTACATCAATCTTGGCAGGATCTACCTCAATGCCCTTACTGGATACTACATGGCCTAAAACTATACCCTGTTCTACCATAAAATGGCATTTCTCAAAATTTAGTACAAGGTTAGTCTCAATGCATCTTTGCAGTACTCTAGATAGGCTGGCTAAACATGAATCAAAAGAAGAACCATAGACAGTGAAGTCATCCATAAACACCTCCATGCACTCCTCTAAGAAATCAGAAAATATGCTCACCATGCACCGCTGGAAGGTACCAGGGGCATTGCAGAGGCCGAAGGGCATCCGTCTGTAAGCAAAGGTGCCGAAGGGACAAGTAAATGTGGTCTTCTCTGATCCTCCGTGCAATGTGGATTTGGAAGTATCCAAAGTGTAGCCATCTAAAAGCGATAATGGGACTTACACCAACCGTTCCAAAGATCTCGATCCAATGAACGGAAGGGGGTAATGATCTTTCCGAGTGGCTAGGTTGAGACGTCGTAGTCAATGCGGACTCTCCGGCTATTCTGCACTCGGGTTGGAATGAGCTCATTCTTACGGTTGGCCACAACGATCACCCGGATTTCTTTGGAACTACTTGCACCGGCTCACCCACTTGCCGTCGAGAGATGGGATAGATAATGCCGACTGCGGAGCTTGGTCACTTCTTTTTCACCACATCTAGAATGAGAGGATTCGGTCTCCTGCAGGGTTGTCTCCGGTTTAGTTTCCTCCTCAAGTAATATCCTGTGCATGCATGTGGAGGGTTAATACCAGGAATGTCTGCAAGTGTCCAACCAATTGCCCTTTTGTGTTGCTTCAAGACTTCCAATAATCTGGTTTCTTGCTCAGGTTGGAGGTGTTTGGCCATTATCACCGGGAGCTTCTCATCTTCTTCCAAGAATGCATACTTCAAATGCTCGGGCAAGGGCTTAAGTTCAATGGAGGGTGGTTCTTTGGGTGACGGTACTAGTTTTGGAACCGAAACTAAATGCGCTAAATTCTCGTTAGATTGCACTGTACCGCAAGTCGTGCACAATCTTGCAAAACAACATCGTCATATCCTATGGAATCAAAAGAATCACACTTAGCAGCAGGATGAATGACAACATCATTAATAACAGCATCATTGCCATTAATACTTGAGAATCATCAATGTCGTGAATTAACAACGACACATGACAAGTATGTAGAAATCTCAAAGACAGTGCACACACATTGCATTGGGTTTACAACCAAAAAGTCCGAAGCGATGAGAACAAGTATCACAAGCTATGCTATCGAGTGTATCCTACAATTTCGGAAACTCGCCAACATATCAAAGCATGCATATCATCAACCAAGAAATCAATGACATCAAAATGAAAAAGCAGAATGATCCTCTAAAGGGTATTTCATGGCATCAAAAATGTTAAACTGAATGATATCATCACCAAATTCCATGGAAAGGGTACCGACATGCACATCAATCTTAGTTTTAGCGAGTTTTCAAAAATGGCCTACCTAAGATCAATGGGGGTGGGGAAGAGGCGATTCATCTTCCATATTCAACACATAAAAATCGGTAGAATATTAAATTATGTACCCGAAGCGTAACGTCCTCCAACACTCCTGCAGGTTGTGCATTGCTCGGTTTGCTAATCGAATGACAATGCCGGTAGGCTTTAGCTCTCCCATATGCAAGGAAGTGTAAACCGACTTTGGCATTACATTGATGGAGGCTCCCAAGTCTAGCAAGGCATGAGTGAACTGTTGGTGCCCTATGGTGCAAGGGATGGTAAAAGTGCTGGATCCTTGCATTTGGGAGGCGAGGTTGGGCTGAATCAAAGCGAGACATTTCTCCCCATACTCACTTTTTCGGTGCCCTTTAGCTTCCTCTTATGGGTGCACATCTCTTTCAAGAACTTGGCATACTTGGGGATTTGTTTAATTGCCTCCAAGAGAGGTATATTCACCTCAACCTTACGAAAAGTCTCCATAATTTCCTTATCCAAGTCAGTTTCAACCATATGCCTCAATTTGTATCATTCGGTTGGGAAAAGGAAGAGGAATGTTGGAACTGACTTTTTGGATGCTCACTTTTCTCATCTTGAATTTTCTGTCAATCGCTGATTTGATCCAATTTTCTGCTTGGTACATTTGTAGGATCATTTCTTCTTGAATCTGCTTCTGACATACGAATTAGGCTGCGAGAACTTGAAGTTCTTTGTAGAATCTTGTTTCTCCGGGCCAAGGGTAGAATGCGGAAGTATCTGCTGCCTTTGGTCCATTGATTTGCTTACCCTTTGCGTAAAGCTATAGCACTAACATTACCTCTAGGGTTTGGAGTGGTTTGAGAGGGTAATTGGCGAGAACCCGTGACTTTAAGTCATGAATTGATGTGGCAAGTTGACCAATTTGAGTCTCCAAGTTCTGAATGGTGGTTTCGGTTCTCTGTTGAAGTTGGATGTTATTGGTGGCCAACTGTTTCACCAAATCCTCCAATGAGGGCTCAGATTTTGTGGCTACAGGACCTTCTTCTTTGGAATGGTGGTCTACTTGGTCCAGCATGTGGTCGAAAAGCGATTTGTCCTTGCTTCTTCTTTGGAATGGTGGTCTATCTTGGTTTGGTGGTCACGATTTGATGCATTCCCATATCTCAGTTGGGATGGTCCCTCCGACCAGGGTTGTAAGTGTTGGAGAATGGATCATATTTCGTTGTTGTTCTTTGATGGAATTGTGGCTTCCCAGAAATATACCAGTGCAGCTACAGAGTTGGTCTTAAAACTCAGAATCATCTTGTAATGTGGGGCACGCATCTGTGGGATGAGAGGAACTAGAACATATGCTACAAACTCTTGCAGGGGTTTGCACACGTGGTTCGTGTTGTCCTATTGCCATCTGTCTAACCAAAGAAGTGAGCTCATCCAATCTATGTTCCACCCTTTGTTGATCAACATGTGAAGAGGTATTAACTTCATTGACTATTGCAGTTGCAAAGACCCATTCGAGTACCAAATTGCTGAGAATTTGCTGCCATGTTTGCAATTAAGTTTCTGGCAGCAGCTGGAGTTTTATCTACCAATGCTCCACCACTTGCAGCATCAATCATACTCCTTTCCATTGGCATCAATCCTTCATAGAAGTATTGGATCAGTAGTTGATCACTAATTTGATGGTGTGGGCAGCTTGAGCACAATTTCTTGAATCTCTCCCAATACTCATGGAGAGTTTCACCACTGATTTGCCTTATGCCACAAATATCTTTCCTTATTGCAGCAGTTCTTGATGCAGGAAAGAACTTCTCCAGAAATAATCTTTTCATGTCATTCCAAGAAGTGATGGCAGCAGGTTGTAAGTAATACAACCAATCCTTAGCAGCACCATCCAAAGAGAAAGGAAAGGCCCTTAGCTTGATGTGATCTTCAGCTATTCCATGAGGTTTCATGGTGGAGCAGACAACATGGAACTCCTTCAAATGCTTATGTGGATCTTCACCTGCAAGACCATGAAACTTGGGCAGCAAGTGTATCAATCCAGATTTCAACTCAAAATCAACATTAAGTTCAGGATATTGAATGCACAAAGGTTGATAATTCACATCAGGTGCAACCAATTCCTTAAGAGTCCTATTATTATAGTCAGCCTTAGTAAAATCAACAGACTTCGATCGAACAACTGAAGTACTATGACGGGACTCAACAGGATTAAAAGAGTCAACAAGATTAGGTGCAATGTCAAGTTCAAGCCCAATTCCAGAAGTAATTATATTAGCTCTATGAATGCTACTACCAGTCCTATGAATTCTATGAAGTGTATGAAATGTTCTATCAATTTCAGGATCAAATGAATGCAAGGTACCAGGATCGAGATCTAGTCATACGACATGCGAGTTCATAAGAAGGTATTAGAAAAGCAATAACAACTAAAACACTAAAAATTCCAAAAATAAATACTCCAAAAAATTAAACAAAAATAAAAACAGTATCAAATGAATTTTAAAAATTATGGAACCACCACAGGATAAAATCTACACAAAAATGCTATCCAACAAAATAATAAAAAAATCTTAAAAAATTGAAAAAGTGGTCTAAACGATGGAATTTGGCAAAAATAAGGGTGACCTCACTGTATACAGTGAGCCTTTCTCAGAATAATATTTTCCATTTGTGTACCAAAATTCAGATCAATCTGAGATGCACGAACCAAAATTCTTGACACAACGCCCTTTATCCAAATTCTGCCGAATCCCACTTGAAAAAGCTTCAAAAACAAAACAAACACATTTGTTAGAGTTAGATGGGATCTTGAAATGATCAAATAGTTGCCTTGGATCCCCGGCAACGGCGCCAAATTTGACAAGAGGTTGTCGAGACCTATCAAATAAAATAACCGGTTCACAAACTAATTTGTAGTATAGAGAATGAACCGAATCGTCTCTCAAGGATCCAAAAACAAAGATTTAATTAGATCAAGATAATTAGAAAAGGGGGGGTTTTGTTGTTGATTAACAAAATTAATAAAAGTAGGAGATTCAAAGTTGTAAATAAATCTAAAGAAACAACCAATCCAAGGAAATTTACCGATCTTGAGTTTAACTCATCATTGATCACAAGGAATTCACTTAATTGCTAACCATGTTCTTGGCCTTAGATCACATCAAGAAGCCCTAACATGATCCAAGAATTCTTTACTAGATAAGCATCTAGGATTTGATTAACCAAGGTTAGATAAAGTAAGCACCATCCAACATAGATTAACTTAAGATCTAAAATTTAACCAAGCTAAACAATCTATCAAAAAGCTTTAATATATTGTTTAATCTTTATGATCCTCTTTGAATACATGATAATAAAGCTATTACCACATCAAGATCTAAATCAAATTAAGCAATTTAATCTAGATAAAAATCAAAAGAGGAAGAAGAGAAACTTGAATAACAATTAAGCAATATGAACAAGCAAAACAAGATCTCCAAATTAAACAACAAGATGGCTAATCCCTTGGATTGATTATGAGAGCCTAGCCTTCCATGGATGGGAAGGAAGAACTCAGAATTTAAAGAACAAAAACGAAATTGCAAAGAGAATGGAGAAGAAGAGAAAGAAAACTCTCACAAATACTTAAACTTTCTTGAAACTTACATCTAAATTGAATGCCTCTAATACAAAGAGGTTGGGTCTATTTATACTAATCCTAGAAGCCAATTTGTACATGTACATAATCTGAATACAAGCTATAAGAATCTGAAATTTGTCAAAAATGGAAGCTTGATGCATGGTTGGTGGGTTGGTGCATGGTAGGTGGGTTGGTGTATGGTTGGTGGCTTTTAGTCAACAACTCTTATCCGACTTCTGGCTTCAAATTCATCACCTAGACGGTGTATTTTGGCTTGGATGTCTTCATCAAAGTTGTAGCCAGTTGTCTCCTTGAAAATCTCCAATTTGAATCATGTCATTTGGACTTTTAGAACTCCAGAAATGCCAAAAACACTTCACCTACCTCAAGTTAGGTTGGAAGAACGTGTTTCCAACTTCATACCAACTTGTAGCTTCTGAAGCATGCCTAAAACGACATCTATTGACAAAATGGTCTTCATTGAAGTTGGAGATATGGGTCTTATCTTTCAAGTGACCAAGTTTCAGCCCAAGAGGAGGCCTATAACCCACTATATAGTCCAATATGTACATACTGCCCAGATGGTTCCGTGACAGCAAACCCACTCTGCATTGCAGGGAAATTTTGGACCCTTAGCATTCCGATCCAGCTCTTGAGTTCTTCATGAAACTTGTAGAGCATTGTCTTAGCTTTCCAAAGACACCAAGATCACCTCAATTGGATCACCGAGTCCCAAGTTATGACCTAACCAAGGAAGAAAGGTCAAAATACATCAAAATCCGAAAATTATTCAATATTTGCATTAAAGCCCAATGAAGCCCAACAACATTAAACTCATCTAAAGTACTAATATTGGGCACAATAAACATCTAATAATGCCTAATACAAAGCTAACATAAGTGTCTCAAATTGATTGATCAGAAAGCCAGAAAAAGCTTGTGTAAAAAAGAATACTTGTTGTTAGAACATGAAGAAGATGATTACATGACCTGGTTGTAAGCCTAAAGAGGTGGTGTAAAGAATACATGTAATCTTTGAGAAAATTAGTGAAATTTTTTCAAGTAGAAGGGACTAGACGTAGCTCTCGGGTTGTGAGAATGAACCAGTATAAACATCTGGTCTGAGCTTATCTTCCCTTTTCTTGCGTTACTTTATTTTTACTAACGTTTGTGGATTGTCATTGTTGTTCTTAACAACATGTTTTATTTTGAACACATAGTCTTCAGCTTGCGTCCAAAGCTTTTATAAAACTTTTTTTTGCATCCAATGAACTACTTAAAGTATTTCCATTTGTCCCAACTTTCTTACGAACTTTGCAAATTTTAGTTATAAGAACTATTTAAAAAGGTTAAGAAACACATTTTGTTGAAACCAAATTCTTATAAAAAGGTTTAAGTACTAAATTCTTAAAAGCTGTAGCTTTCCCTGTTCAAGTTTTAAGGATAACAAAAATATTTATTTAGTTTGAACAAGTAAATGTTTCGACAATAGTATTAACAAATCGCTACTTGTATGTGCGTCCATTCTGCTCTATGCTTAAAGATAACTCTTCGTGCGTCCAATATGCTATAACTCTTTGTGGGTCCAATAAATGTATTATATACTTTTACTATTGGTGCGTCCAATACTTGTATGCATATACTGTTACTTTTTATTAGTTCGTCCAATACGATCTGCGCCCAAAGCTCGGACTCAACTCACTCTTTCAAAGTTCAAGCTCAAGCTCTCGTCCAAGTGAAATTTCAAAAATGAAGAAGCTGTTCCTCATTAAATGCTAGAAAAGAACTACGATGACTCACGGCGTGAGAAGAAGTCAACTAAGCCACTTTTGCTGACATTGTCTAACAACTACAAAGATCTGCAAATAAGAAACTGTCTGCAATCTTAGACAAATCAGGACTTTGTTTTCATTGATTGGAAATCTCAGAGAATAAAAGTCACCATCAGAAGAAGTTCAGCACTTTTCCAGTAGATGCATTTAATGCTACTCAGAACGGTAATAAATGTTTCCGTTGGACGATCTAGCCCATGAAGTCTGCTCAATTTGTTCTTACTTATAAAGAGAAGAAGCAGCACTTGAAGAAATAGAGAGATCTTTGCCAAAGCATCCTACAAAGTCTAAAAAGCTTTATTTCTTCTTGGATTTCCATATACGTGTAAAAAGAAAAAGCCTTGAGATTTCTATTGTCTATTCTCATTTGTCAATGAGTTTCAAACTCAAGCTTTCATCTACTGTCACTTATTCATCTTAAGCATTGTAAGCCTGAAGAGGCTGTGTGTAAAAGAATACTTGTGAGATTGAACCTAAAGAGGTTGAAAATACTTGTTACCTGAAGAGGTGCATAATACTTGTAATCGTGAAAAAGATTAGTTGGAAAATCCTTCTGGTTGAAGGGACTGGACGTAGCTCTTGGTTGATAAGAGTGAACCAGGATAAATCTCGTGTGTAAGCTTCTCTTCTCTTCTCTTCTAGTGTGCTTTATTATATTCACTAACCTCTGGGGTTTACCATTGTGTTTATTAACAAAGATCTTTTATTTGGTTTTAGAACGTGATAACCATTTTATTAAAAGTCTTTTTAAATCCTTAGAGTCCAATAGGACTAAGCGGTGTTGGTTCTAAGCTCTTTGCTTGTCAAACTTTATCCTTCGCTGTGTTCTATTTTCTATTGAAAAGGAAAATCTTTTATTAATTACCAAAAAGGGTTAAGAAACACAATTCAACCCCCCTTCTTGTGTTTCACTTGGTTATTTCAATTGGTATCAGAGCTCAGCCTCTTGGGTTGAGCATCTAACAGTGCAGAGGAAAAAGATCCAGTACACCCTTTAATGGAGAACGAAGGACAAGCGGTGAACAGACCACCTCTATTCAATGGAAACGACTATGATTACTGGAAGAAGAGAATGATTGCCTTTTTTGATGCCCAAAATATGGACATCTGGGACCTAGTTCAAAATGGATATCAAACACCCACCAACGCAGAAGGACAGGATCTCCCTCGACCACAATGGACGGAAGGACAACGAACCAGACATCAGCTTAACTCAAAAGCCAAACATTATCTTATGTGTGCCATCACCAGATCAGAGCACGATAAAGTTCATAGGCGTGTGAAACAGCTAAAGAGATATGGGATACTCTGGCCTTAGCACATGAAGGCTCATCTCAAGTCAAAGAATCAAAGATAAGCATGCTGGTTCACCAGTATGAGCTCTTCAAAATGGGAGAGCATGAAAACATTGATCAAATGTTTGGACGATTCCAAACAATAATCAATGGCTTGAGATCTATAGGAAAGAACTATGATAATCAAGATCATATCAGAAAAATCCTAAGAAGTCTTTCCAGACAGTGGAGACCTAAGGTTACTGCCATACAGGAAGCAAAGAATCTAGCTTCTCTTACCATGGAGGAACTCTTGGGTTCTCTTAAAGTTCATGTCTTTGGAACTTCAAGAAGAGGAAAGCTCAAGAAAAGGGAAATCAATTTCCCTTAAAGCTCATATAAAGGCAAGCAAGGCGTCCAAAGCACTTAAAGCTGAAAAATCATCAGACGAGGCCGAGTCATCTGAAGATGATATATCTGATAATGACGAGTTATCTTTCATCTCTAGAAAGATACAAGCAATGTGGAAAAAGAAAGGAGGTATGCGGAGAAAACACTTTGGACGAAGGTCACCAAAGGACAGAATAGAAACAAAAGACAAGAGTCCAATCATATGCTATGAATGCAAGAAGCCCGGACACATTAAAGCGGAATGTCCTTCACTAAACAAGGAGAAAGAGAAAAGGAGATTCTTTCCAAAGAAGAAAAGAGGATTAATGGCCACCTGGGAAGATCTTGATCTTTCAACTACTGATGATGAAGAAGAAGCAGAAGAAGAAGCAAATCTATGTCTCATGGCTAACACCTTGTCAGAAGAAGAAGAAGATGAGGTAACAAACTGTGATCTTGATCTTCAGAATGCATTTGATGAGTTGTTAAATAATTCATCTATTTTAGCGGTTGAATATAAATCCTTGAAAAGAAAGTTTTCAAAATTAACTAGAGAATATGAAAAAATGTTTTCAGAAAAACAAGAACTTGAAATTTATTGTGAAAAATTAAAAACAGAAAATGCTCTTTTGAAAACATCATCTGAGTCCAACACTTCAAATGAAGTTGATAAACTTCATAATGAGGTAAAAGAGTTAATGAAGGACCTCAGTAAATTTGTAAAAAGCACCAACAACCTAAACATTTTACTCAAATATTCCAGAGACCCTCGTGACAAATCTGGATTGGGATATCAAGATACTGATAAACAGCTTTTTCAGAAAACTACTACTCAACCTAAATCCATTAAGAATGTTTGTAAAAAGAACGTTTACCCTTCCTCAATAGATCTTTTTTAAAGGTCAAAATATTATGGATCTCCAAGAGCTAACCAAAAAGGACCCAAAAAGATATGGGTACCTAAGGATATGATAATTCCTCTTGCAGATGTGCTTAGCAACAAGAAAAAGACACATGTCATGGTACCTGGACAGTGGTTGCTCACGGCACATGACGGGAGAAAGGTCTATGTTCCAAGACATCAAAACTAATTCAGGAGGCTCCGTCACGTTTGGAGGAAACCAGAAAGGTAAAATAGTTGGAATAGGTAAGATTGGTAAGCATCCTTTTCCCTCTATCGATAATGTTCTTCTAGTTGAAGGATTGAAACATAATCTGCTTAGCATTAGTCAATTATGTGATAGTGGATCTAATGTTTCATTCAATCAAGGAGAATGTATAGTTAAAAACTCTGACGGATCCATACTCTTCATTGCTAAAAGGCAAAACAATCTTTATAAAATTGACTTGGAAGATCTTTCAGATCAAAATGTATCATGTCTAGTTTCCATAAAAGGAGAACAGTGGATATGGCACAAGAAGCTTGGTCATGCAAGTTTGAGATTAATCTCTAAACTAAATAAGCATAACCTCGTAAGAGAACTACCAAAGCTTGTGTACAAATCAGATGTTCTTTGTGAAGCTTGTCAAAAAGGGAAACAAATCAAAAATTCTTTTGAGTCCAAAAACATCGTTTCCACCTCTAGACCACTAGAATTGTTACATCTTGATCTATTTGGTCCTACAAGAACTTCTTCACTAAATGGAAAGAAATATGGATTGGTCATAGTAGATGACTATACTAGATGGACATGGGTTATGTTTCTAGCTCACAAGGATGAGTCTTTCAAAGTCTTTTCTATTTTCTGTAAAAGAATTCAAAATGAAAAAGGAATGTGTATCAACTCAATCCGAAGTGATCATGGAGGAGAATTTGAGAATGAGAGCTTCCAATTGTTCTGTGAAGAAAATGGTATTCATCACAACTTCTCTGCCCCAAGAACACCACAACAAAATGGTGTGGTAGAAAGAAAAAATAGATCTCTTCAAGAGATGGCTAGAACAATGCTCAATGACAACTCAATCTCCAAACATACGGGTGAAATTTGTTAACATTGCGTGTTATATTAAAAACAGAATATATATTAGAACTATTTTAAACAAGAATACGTATTAATTGTGGAAAGGACGAAAACCCAACATCTCTTACTTTCATTCTTTTGGTACATCAATGTTTTATTTTGAATACTAAGGATTCTTTAGGAAAGTTTGATGCTAAAGTTGACTGGTATTTTCCTAGGATACTCGAAACATCTAAAGCATATAGAGTATATAACTCTCGCTCTCTAACTGTTGAAGAATCTGTTCATGTTAAATTCAATGACAAAAAGCCTCGACAATGACTTGTCGAGCTAGATGAGTCCTTTGCGAGTTAAACTTAAAAGACAAAGGAGAAGGATCAAGAACCCAAAATAAAGAAGCATTGGACGATGAAAGAAAAGAAGAAACAATCGATGGTCAAAGAAGGCGGCATTTCAAAACTTATCATCGAACACCAAATAATTGGTAATCCGGATGATAAAGTGCGTACAAGATCTACCTTGAGAGAATACTCAAATGTAGCCTTCATCTACGAAATGGAACCAAGAAAAATAGAAGAAGCAACTTGAAGGACGAAGGATGGATCTTAGCAATGCAAGAAGAGCTAAATCAATTTAAAAGAAATGATGTTTGGACGCTGGTTCAAAAGCCTAAAGACAAGTCCATCATCGGCACAAAATGGATATTCAAAAACAAATTGGACGAAGATGGTAAGGTTGTGAGAAACAAAGCAAGGTTGGTAGCCCAAGGTTACTCACAACAAGAAGGTATTGATTTCACTGAAACTTTTGCTCCTGTAGCTAGACTAGAAGCCATACGCATTTTACTTTTATTTGCTGCTCATCATAGCATGAGACTATATCAAATGGACGTAAAAAGTGCATTTCTAAATGGTATAATCAATGAAGAAGTTTTCGTTAAACAACCACCTGGTTTCGAGGTTGAAAATTTCCCTGAGCATGTTTTCAAATTGAAAAAGGCCTTGTACGGTTTAAAACAAGCTCCTCGAGCCTGGTATGAAAGGTTAAGCACCTTTTTAATAGAAAGCGATTTTTCTAGAGGAAAAGTTGACACTACTCTTTTTCGAAAAGACAAAAACTCGAAATTCATTTTAGTTCAAATTTATGTTGATGATATTATTTTTGGAGCTACTGATGAATCTCTTTGCAAGGATTTTTCCAATCTGATGCAGAAGGAATTGAAATGAGCTTAATGGGAGAATTAAAATTCTTTCTGGGTTTGCAAGTGAAGCAAACATTGGACGAAATCTACATTCATCAGACTAAATATACAAATGAACTTCTGAAGAAATTCAAATTGGACGATTGCAAAACAATGAGCACACCAATGCATCCATCGTCCACACTAAAATTGGACGATAAGGATAAAAAGGTGGACGAAAAGGTATACAGAGGTATGATCGGATCACTCTTATATCTCACTTTGCCCGACACGATATAATGTTTAGTGTGTGTCTTTGTGCACGTTTTCAATCTGATCCTAGAGAGTCACACTTAATTGCTGTAAAAAGAATATTCAGATACTAGAAAGGAACTACTAATCTGGGTTTGGTATTTAAGAAATCTCATGAGTATAGATTAGTTGGTTTTTGTGATGCTGACTATGCTAGAGATAGAATCGAAAGGAAAAGTACAAGTGGAGGATGTCACTTCATTGGAGGAAATCTAGTATCATGGTCCAGCAAGAGACAAAGCACAATTGCTCTATCAACAGCTGAAGCTGAATATATCTCTGCGTCAAATTGTTGCTCTCAACTACTCTGGATCAAACATCAATTAGAAGACTACAACATCTTTGAAAGTAAGATTCCTTTACTATGTGATAATACTGCTGCAATTAACTTATCAAAAAATCTCATACTACACTCAAGGGCAAAACACATTGAAATCAAACATCACTTTATAAGAGACTATATTCAGAAAGGTGTGTTTGATATTCAATATGTGGATACAGATCATCAATGGGCGGATATTTTCACAAAACCCCTCTCAGAGGATAGATTCACTCTTATTCGAAAACATCTAAGTATGCATTTTGTAAAGAATTAATATTTCTTGCGTCCATTGAAGATTTGCGTCCAAAATGCTTTGTACTTGATAAATGGTGTGGTAAATTTCTTGATAAGACATAAATCATTTGCATTTATCTTGTTTGAAACTTTTCAAATTTCCCACGCTGAGTCAGTTTTTGAAAGGTCACGAAAGTAACTTTTTACTGCAGACGTGACAGTTACTTTTAATACACATTTAATGTGTTTATTTTTTATTTTTAAAAAAAAATGATTCGTTTTCTCTCAAGAAACCTTTCAGTGTAAAAACCTACCTTCTTCTATAAATATTTTCTTTCATTACAAGATCAAATTTTTACGCCTTCAAGCCTTGAAAGAAAACCTTTGCAAAAAGAACCTTAGCAAATTTCTCTCTCTCTTTCAAATTTCCTTAACCCTAAGAAATGGCCGGAGGAAAGACCCTTGATGTTGAAAGAGCCGAGGTATCAGTTGAATACTCGTTCCAAACTTCAATTTTAGCAGAATGTGGAATAGATATCAAAGAATGTCTCGTCGGTGCTGGTTGGGATAGTTACTTCAGAGAACCGGTGGAGGTTTATCCGGAATTGGTGAAAATGTTCTGGAAAGACGCATCCGTGTCTGCGACAGAGGTCAGGGGATGTGTTTTGGGAAAACCCGTTGTGGTTTCAGAGGTAACCATCTCCAACGCCACCCAATGTTGGTTGGAAGGAGCCACCATCACTTCTGATTGGGAAAAAGCGTTTGGGGGAACTGATGCTGTTCTTGACACCTTACTAAAGGAGTCATCCACGGGGAAGATAACTGCTTCCAAGATGAATGACAAGGCAAGAGTTTTGCATCAACTTCTGAACAAGGCAATACTCCACAAGGCAGGGTCCAAAGACTCAGTCTCTACAGTTCATGCCTTCTGTCTGTGTCATCTGATGCTGTGTCAACAGGTCAATCTCCCTTCTCTGCTTTTTAAGAACTTCAAAAGAAGTGTACAAGGAAAAGGGAAGAAGACCACCATCTCCTATGGTGTTCTCTTAACCAAGATCTTCAGAGATCAAGGTATCTTTAGTCCCCATGAGACTAAAGACGTTGAAGAGAAGAAGAGGATATTTGGACGGATCCAAGAGCAACAAATCTTTGGACGAAGCAATCTTCTACGGATGAAACTTCAAAGCGTCCAAGATTTTATGGACCGTAAAGCTTGACCTCTTATTCCTTCAAAGGCTGAGAGTCCAAAGAAGAAATCACCATCCGTCCAAGCCATTCCCAAGCAGAGACTCATAATGGACGATGACTCTGAAGATGACCAACCCATCGCTAAAAGGATGAAGGTTGCGTCCATTGCGAGCATCCCAAAAGGAACCCAGACGAAGCTACCCATCACAAGGAAACCCTCTTCCAAGCTTGCGTCCATTCCTAAGGAATCTCTTCCTACCATTCCCTCTTCCTCCATTTTATCCTCTTCTCAACCAGAACCACAAACCTCCTTCCCAACCTCTCAAATAACTTCCTCTCCCTTAAACACTGAACCTTTTTCTTCTCAAACTCACATCATACCTTCCCAATCTCCTTCACCTTCCCCCTCTCAAAAGACCTTCTACAACTCCTCCTATCTTAACCTTTTCTCTGTGGGGGTTTCCCCTCACATTATCCCTCTTTGGGAATCCAAGGACTCTTCTCTCTCACTCACAAAGAAGACGCTCCGGTCTTTGTGATGGTTACTCAACAAAAGTTCACATCTTCCCTAGTGACCTCTCCTTCAAACCTATCACCTTGGAAGAAATGGGACAGTTTGCAAGTCCTTATGACACCATCCTTGTCAGTGTCATTAAGGGGAGTCTTCTGTTGAAGAATTTGAGATTTGTACCCCCTTCACTGATCATCTCCTCTACAACTGCCATCAAGATTCAGCCGGATCGGGTTTGTCCAAGGTTGCCAATGGTGGATTTAAATAAAAACAAAGACTTGAAAAAGTACAGAAGCCAAGCCACCTTTCCCAAGCCCATCCTCTTTAAGCCAAATTTTGGGAGTTTACGTTCCCCTGATGCTGATGTTGAATTCTTGTGGCAAGTTTCGAATAAAGGAGAAGCTGAGGAGAACGAGGCTAAGACCTTCTGGGAAAAGCACATTTGGGAGTGTGAGCAACAAGCATCTTCTTCAGGACTAAGCGATGAAGATAAGGAAGATACTATAACTGTGCCTGGTCAGAGCTTCCAGTGTTTTCGTCCTATCTATATGGTAGATGATCTTCTTGGACTGCCTCTGAACTCGCCATTACCAACAATCTTCTCTTGTCCAAGCTATGTCTCTGGACCTCCGTCGACAACATAGGCGGGCCTTATCCACTGGGATCATATGTTTGGATCTGGGAGAACTTCTCTTCCTTGGGATGTTGACCTTCCTCTGTGCGAAGACGAAGTTGAGTCTGTTGTGCAGCAAATGGATGTGACCCCTCCTGCTTCCACCACTGAGTTAGCTATTGTGGAACCACAACCTTCTGCTGACATTCTCACCCAAGTGCCCCCAGCTTTTCAGGCCTACGTGAATAATCAGATGGACTTAATGTACAAGAGAGTTGAAGACCTCCTCAAATCTCTTTTTCAACAAGGGCCACCTCCTCCTCCTCCACCTTCTTCCTCTTGACTTTATTTTCTAGCCAATTTTTTTTGACAGTGATGTCTTTCTTTCTTTTTGTCTGATGACAAAGGGGGAGAATAATGGGAATTTGACTTGTTACAAACAAATTTATTTTATAATTTATACTGATTCAATGATACTATGAATTATTATTATTTTCTCATCTGGTTGTTTCATTATCCTTGTCTCGTTTATTCTGTTGCACTTATATACTGATTTAATTGAAATTGTGAATACTCTGCTAATGCACTGTGTTACTGTGAAGGATCTTCTCTAAATTTTAGCATGGTTTATTTCTTTTCAAAGGTATTGTCTCTGTTAAACTCGTTTCTCAAGTATTAAACTTCAATACAAAGATAATATTACTTGCTCTTGAAACTTGTTTCATAAAAATAAATTTCGTGTACTACGTCCAATCGACTCTGCGTCCAATAGACTTTGAGTCCATCCCTTAGAAATGTTTTTCTTAGGGGGAGCAATTTTTTTTTGTTTTAAAAAAAAAAATCTGTGTTCAACCAAATTCATAGTTTTTGTCATCATCAAAAATGGGGAGATTGTTGAAACCAAATTCTTATAAAAAGGTTTAAGTACTAAATTCTTAAAAGCTGTAGCTTTCCCTGTTCGAGTTTTGAGGATAACAAAAATATTTATTTAGTTTGAACAAGTAAGTGTTTCGACAATAGTATTAACAAATCGCTACTTGTATGTGCGTCCATTCTGCTCTATGCTTAAAGATAACTCTTTGTGCGTCCAATATGCTATAACTCTTTGTGGGTCCAATAAATGTATTATATACTTTTACTATTGGTGCGTCCAATACTTGTATGCATATACTGTTACTTTTTATTAGTTCGTCCAATACGATCTGTCTGCCAAAGCTCGGACTCAACTCACTCTTTTAAAGTTCAAGCTCAAGCTCTCGTCCAAGTGAAATTTCAAAAATGAAGAACTGTTCCTCATTAAATGCTAGAAAAGAACTCTGACAGCTCACGGCGACAGAAGAAGTCAACTAAGCCACTTTTGCTGACATTGTCTAACAACTACAAAGATCTGCAAATAAGAAACCGTCTGCAATCTTAGACAAATCAGGACTTTGTTTTCATTGATTGGAAATCTCAGAGAATAAAAGTCACCATCAGAAGAAGTTCAGCACTTTTCCAGTAGATGCATTTAATGCTACTCAGAACGGTAATAAATATTTCCGTTGGACGATCTAGCCCATGAAGTCTGCTCAATTTGTTCTTACTTATAAAGAGAAGAAGCAGCACTTGAAGAAATAGAGAGATCTTTGCCGAAGCATCCTACAAAGTCTAAAAAGCTTTATTTCTTCTTGGATTTCCATATACGTGTAAAAAGAAAAAGCCTTGAGATTTCTATTGTCTATTCTCATTTGTCAGTGAGTTTCAAACTCAAGCTTTCATCTACTGTCACTTATTCATCTTAAGCATTGTAAGCCTGAAGAGGCTGTGTGTAAAAGAATACTTGTGATATTGAACACGAAGAGGTTGAAAATACTTGTTACACGAAGAGGTGCATAATACTTGTAATCGTGAAAAAGATTAGTTGGAAAATCCTACGGTTGAAGGAATTTGGACGTAGCTCTTGGTTGATAAGAGTGAACCAGGATAAATCTCGTGTGTAAGCTTCTCTTCTCTTCTAGTGTGCTTTATTATATTCACTAACCTCTGGGGTTTACCATTGTGTTTATTAACAAAGATCTTTTATTTGGTTTTAGAACGTGTTAACCATTTTATTAAAAGTCTTTTTAAATCCTTAGAGTCCAATAGGACTAAGCGGTGTTGGTTCTAAGCTCTTTGCTTGTCAAACTTTATCCTTCGTTGTGTTCTATTTTCTATTGAAAAGGAAAATCTTTTATTAATTATCAAAAAGGGTTAAGAAACACAATTCAACCCCCCTTCTTGTGTTTCACTTGGTTATTTCACATTTAACCTGCCTTTTCATGTTTCATTTGTTTATTTCAGGCTACAGTCCAATAAAGCTTATGGAGGAAGGGAGAAGAGATAGAGAGAATGTTGCGAAAAGCAAATAAAACCATAAAACGCAGCGAAAAAATTCCCACCAAGAATCCAAGCGAATGGTCATGGTTTATATTCAAAATGTTTACCTCTTGTAGCATGTAACTCGTAGAAGATGGCTGTCAAACACCATAGAACCACAGCAACACAATCGTGCCTCTACGAAGTTCACATGAGCAGATACTTGGAGCGGCGTCTCTATGCACTACTAAATGCTAATGGAGACATGGTGATTGTTTCTTTTTCATACAAACTGAGTGCAGAATGCGGCTAGGATTAGGATTCAATGGCACAACAATCTTAGTGTTGCTATTTATAAGCAATACACAATGGTAAGGTGAAATGACCTAGCTTGGGTCTTATGGGCTCATCTGACATGAGCTTGGCCCGCGAGGGATTGAGTTTAACTCTATTTTCTCATGCTCCAATTAATCTACTCTAAGTGTGTGACCCTATTGGTTCTCATAATGTTGGCAATAATATTAAATCATATTTAATATTTTAAACAATGAGCGATGTCTAGCAACACATCATTGCTACCCAAGTAATGAGAAAGTTAATGGTTTGACATAACCTTTTCATGACCAATGTAACCATGTAGTTTAGTCCTTTTGTCCATACATCTTGATTAAACACAAGGCATGGAACGTGTCATCCTTGTACTGTTTAATCTTTGGTTTCTTGATCTCCAAGTAGACATACTAAGACAAATGAGATTAATATCTCATATTGATTCATTCAAGCATGGCCATGCATTTTCAGTCTCACTCTTATCAAGGGCCCCACAAATATCGCTCCCATTAAGTAAGAGGGACAAATCCTATCTAGGCCACTCACATCCCTCTGCATGATTCGTAGTATTTCCAATAGCCGTCTTAATGATCTCCTTGTCATAGGGGACATTTGACAATATCAAGTCATACAATTCCTCATGTAAAGAACTGTAATGACATCAAGTCAAATGACCACATACACCATTGTCACTGTGAGAATCGCTTATGACATTCACGTAACGATCCATGCATCGTTCTCATGGTGCGTCAATCCAGAACAACATTACTCTAATGTGTACCTATGTGAAGACTTGATATCTCATATCTGACCCGTGAGATATGGTCATCAGTTTACACACATACTAGATGTATTACTGTTGTCCTAAATGACAATAATACTTGATTAGGGATATTTAAGAATAATGTTCTAATGAGTGTCAACAATATCTCACTATCAAGTCATGTACTTGAAATTCCATGGCATAGAACTTCCATTCTAAGGACTTTATTATGATCATTTAATATAAATAAATAACACAATAAATGAAATGTCTTATATATTAAATAAATGTCATGATACAATGTAAACCAAAAAGTCAATATACAACTGACCTCTAGGTAATACACTAATAGAGAAAACTCAAAAGTCTAAAGAAAAATAAGGGAATGAGAAGAATCATTTTGTGCTATGTCTTTACTTCTAAATAACTTACTATAAAACTCAATTTACAACTATACCACTGAATTAGACTAATATCCTTCATCTTAGCTTTAATCAGTCATCTTATTTGACTAATTTGGGCTTAAGATGCAGAAGCTATGCTCAAATTAATCTGAAGAGATATCTGAAAAGTCATCTAAATTCACATGGGGCAAACACTATCAAAACAATGTAGTTTTAAAAAGCGGTCTTCATGAAAGTTGAATCTATGCGTCTTACGCTCCATTGGCACTGGTTTTAGATCCAATTGACATCTACATCCTAAGTTATGGCCAAATTCCTACACTCAGGTCAGGTTCCAATAACAGCACCCCTGTTCTGAGTTCCAGACCCAATGTGGCCCACTATACATCTGATTCAATTCTTGAGCTCTTCATCAAAGTTGTAGAGCTCCCTCTTATATTTCCTACAAAGTAAAATTCATAATTATTAGATGTTTATAACACAAAATATGCCCGAAATACAGAAATAGTGTAAAATTCAAATAATGCTGAAAAATACAATTAAGCCTAAATGAAACCCAAACTTATTAAATGTGACCAAATTCAACCAATAAGCACAAAAGGGGAATAAGTTACTAAATATGTATGATTAATCATGTATGTGAATAGTGTTTATTAAATTCTCCTACACTTAGCTCTTGTACGTCCCAAACAAACTTAAAATTGAACTAGGAAAACAAATAAACACAACACAAACTCACAAGTTAAAGACTCAAAAAGATTCAATTTCTAAGGATATTCAATATTGTAAAAGCTCATGATCAAGAAAGAAACCAAAGTTTCAAGAGATCACAACATTCATGAAATTATGTCTTGTCATTTCAAATCAGCAAGCAAAGCACTTCAATTGAAAAGTATGGACTAAGAATGATGGAACCTCACAAGATGCACTCTCAATCCCTCTCAAGTGTTTAAAAGGTAAGTATTTCACTCTATTCATCTCATGAAAATTTGCACTACCATAAGCTTAATTATCTTCTACTTCTCCACTACTCAAAACATATGCACACATAAATCAAGAGGACTTATTCAAGGTTGTAATGGGACCAAGGTAAGGGAAGGAGATAATATGGATATGAAAAGTTAAAACCAAAGAGAATAAGAGAGCATTGGGGAGGAACTCAAGTAGCAAGCATAAAATTTACCCCAAAGTTATATAATGCACATTCTCTTATTCCTTCCTTTTTTTTTGCTTTTTCTTTCCTTTTACAACCTTTATGCCTTCTTTTTCTTCACTTTTCTCTATATATATTTTTACCATGCACTTTGCATACCGCTTGCATATTCATATTGGCACACACCCCCTCACACTTGATCCAATTCTTGTCCGCAAACAAAAGAGCTCCTCCATAGGAAAAGGTCAATGCTCTCCTAATCCCTAAGGTTAGGTAAATATCATGGTCTTACACATAAGGCATATAATGAGCTAAAAACAAGGAATTGTCATATAAGCTCAAGGGATTCATCTCACAAGCGAAACGTCAAATTCTTGTAACCGCTGCAACCCCTTAACAATTGCTCGATCAACTACACGAATTTGTCCCACAACGTCATCCAGGAATGACTCCATTGAATTGGGAACAAGGCAGCAATAGCAAAAAGCTGACAAGAGGTTGTCGAGACCTATCAAATAATAAAAATAACCGGTTCACAAACTAATTTGTAGTATAGAGAATGAACCGAATCGTCACTCTAGGAACCAAAAACAAAGATTTAATTAGATTAAGATAATTCGAATAGGGGGATTTGTTGTTGATTAACAAGATTAATAAAAGTACAAGACTTAAAGTTGTAAACAAATCTAAAGAAACAATCAATCCAAGGAAATTTACCGATCTTGAGTTTAACTCATCATTGATCACAAGGAATTCACTTAATTGCTAACCATGTTCTTGGCCTTAGATCACATCAAGAAGCCTTAACATGATCCAAGAATTCTCTACTAGATAAGCATCTAGGATTTGATTATCCAAGGTTATATAAAGTAAGCACCATCCAACATAGATTAACTTAAGATCCAGAATTTAACCAAGCTAAACAATCCATCAAAAAGCTTTAATATATTGTTTAGTCTTTGTGATCCTCTTTGAATACATGATAATAAAGCTATTATCACATCATCATCTAAGTCAAATTAAGCAATTTAATCTAGATAAAAATCAAAAGAGGAAGAAGAGAAACTTGAATAACATTTAAGCAATATGAACAAACGAAACAAGATCTCCAAATTAAACATCAAGATGGCTAATCCCTTGGATTGATTAAAAGAGCCGAGCCTTCCATGGATGGGAAGGAAGAACTCATAAATAAACGAACAAAAATGAAATTCTAAAGAGAATGGAGAAGAAGAGAAAGAAAACTCTCCCAAATACTCAAACTTTCTTTAAACTTACTTAAAATTGAATGATGTCTAATACAAAGAGATTGACTATATTTATACTAATCCTAGAAGCTAATTTGTAATTGAAAATAATCTGAATACAAGTTGTAAAAACATGAAAATTGTCAAATATGGAAGCTTGATGCATGGTTGGTGGGTTGGTGCATGGTAGGTGGGTTAGTGTATGGTTGGTGGCTTCAAGTCAGCAACTCTTATTCGACTTCCAGCTTAATTTTCATGACCTAAACGGTGCATTTTGGCTTGGAGGTCTCATGAAAGTTGTAGCCAGTTGTCCCCCTAAAATTTTGTATTTGGAATCATGCCATTTGGACTTTTAGAACTCCAGATATGCCAAAAACACTGCACCTACCTCAAGTTAGGTTGGCAGAACGTGTTTCCAAATTCAAACCAACTTGTAGCTTCATAATCGTGCCTAAAACGACATTTATTGACTAAATGATCTCCGTGAAATTGGAGATATAGGTCTTATCTTTCCAATGACCAAGTTTCAGCCCAAGAAGAGGCCTAAAACCCACTATATATTTTGGACCCTTAGAAGTCTGATCCAACTCTTGAGTTCTTCATGAAACATGTAGAGCCTTGTCTTAGCTTTCCAAAGACACCAAGATCACCTCAAATGGATCACCGATTCCCAAGTTATGGCCTAACCAAGGAAGAAATGTCAAAATGCATCAAAATCCAAGAATTATTCATAATTTGCATTAAAGCCCAATGAGGCCCAACAACATTAAAGTCATCTAAAATACTAATATTGGGTACAATAAACATCTAATAAAGCCTAGTACAAAGCTAACATAAATGTCTCAAATTGATTGATCAAGGGGGCTAACAAAGGAAAATGATACAAGGTATACTTTTTGGTCAAAGTAGCTAAATCAAGAAAGGTGCATAAATTATATTCATGTATGTAGGTGAAAATGTAGTCTAAAAAAGAATCAAAGCAAGTTTTAAAGTGACAATGCCATAAGTGAAATCACACAAGAAAGAAAAGAATGGTACAAAGTCAATACATTCATCAATAGGCTCAAAATCTCACAAGGCATGTATCCACCAAACTCAATCCAACAATTTAATATCCAAAACCAAACAAGTGAAATTCAAGATGAAAGACAATTGAATCAAGCATGTAACGAAACTTGAACTTCAAAGAATTTAAACTCAATTCTCAACACTCAAAACATTATAAGAAATGACCTAAAACACATAGAAACTCCATTTTCTTTTCTTTTTCATAAAAATAGAAATTTAAAGTAACAAAAATAAAAAATAAAAAATTGTAAAATTGTAAAAATTGAAAAATAGAAAACAAAACATAATTAAAATAGAAATAGAAAACAATAATTAAAAGAGATAACAAAAAATAGAAACAGTATGCAGAAACAAAAAAATAGCAAATAATAGAAAAATAATATAGAAAACATCAAAGAGGAACAGAAACAGCAAAAAAATAGAAAAATAAAAAATAAAAATAGTAAACAGGAATAGAAACAACAACAAACATAATTTAAAAACTAAATTAGAAAATAGTATACAATATGTAGAAAACAACAAAAATAGATAAAAATAGAAAAACTATAAGTGTTGAAAATAGAAACAAAAACATCAACAAAATAGCAATAAAAAAATACAACAAAAAATAACAAAAAGACAAAACAAAAGTAACATTAGTAAAAATAGCAGCAGAAACAGTAAAGCAATAGAAAAATAAAACCATAACAGTTAAATAAAAGCAGAAATAGAACTAAAAATAGTAATAAAACAGTAAAAACAAAAAGAAAACAGTAACTAGAAATGTAAAATAAAAATGTGGAAAGGAAACTCCTAATGGACAGCAGGAGCAACAAAATCCTAGTAGCCACACCGTAACCAATGTAATGTGTCACCACATTTAGAATTAGAGGGTTCAGTCTCCTCTAAGAATGCATAACTGGTTTAGCTCCATCCTCATTTGATATCCTATGCATGCATGTAAAAAAGCTAAAACCAAGAATATCTGCTAGTGTGATGGCTATATGATTATCCTTCAAAATGGGTAGCAATTTCTCCACCTGTTTAGCAAGGAGGTTCTTGGCCACAGTGACTGGAAGCTTCTCATCATCTGCTAAGTATGTATATTTCAGATGTGCAGGCAAAGGCTTGAACTTCAATTTTGGTGGCTTTACTACTTCTGTAGATTGAATTGCTACATAATTGCTTAAACAGATTTATCATGTCTAAAAAGGTAGCAATCTCGGCATATGCATTACACAGCTCATCACCATCACAACCAGTACAATAAACAGAATCGTCAAAATTAGTTAAACCGGCAAACTCAGCACACACATCTTCAATTGGATTTTACACATCAATGGTCTCATATTCTGTAAAATTAGATTTTTGAATATGTTGCTTGCTCACTAGTTGGGGGTCAGTTGGCACTTGCACAGATTTGTCAGACCTCAACATAATGGCAGTCACATTCCCTGTTGGATTTGGATCTTTTTGTGACGGGAGTTATTAGTTGTCATCCACTTCACTAAATCCTCAAATGTAGGCTCAGATTTTGTGCCTACTGGTTGCCATCTGCTTCACTAAATCCTCTAATGTAGGCTCATATTCCTCCAGAACTCTTGAACTAGTTCCAGATGAACCACTACGAGTTCTCTGAAATAATTTTCCAAGCCAGCACCTTTTATATTCTCATTGACATCAATCCTGAATTCATCAAGAGTTGATACCAAGAACAAATATTCCACTGCAACTTCAGCTTCATCCACATTGATCCTCTTTCCTATGACATTTTTCTCAATTTTAGGTGAAGAAGGTGAAAGAGTAGGTTTTTGAGAGATAGTATTTTGCAAAAAAAGTTTTCAGAGAAGAGTTTGTAAGCATAAAAATTTAATCTTGATGAAAATGGGGTTTTATCTAGCTGTAGAAGTTGGAAAGTATTTTAGACTTTTTTATTTAAAATAAAAGAAAAATTGAAAAGACATTTGAAATAAAAGCTCATTTAAGTAACTGTCACTCGCAACAGTAAAAAGTAACTGTTGTAACATTTTACATACTGACTTAGCGTGGGAATTTCAATCAAGTTCACACAAGAGACAGAGATATTCTACAATAAATGCAAAGTATATCTGTCAAAGAACTTATCAAATATTTGACGTATACACACAATACACATGAAGCACAAGACATATTGGATACAAATTGTCAATGGACATACAATCAGTAGTTTTTCACAAAGTGTATACTTAAATGCTTTCTAATGAAGGTGAATCTATCCTCAACGAGGGGTTTAGTGAAAATATCAGCTCATTGATGATCTATATCCACAAATTGAATATCAAACACACACTTTTGAATATAATCTCTTATAAAGTGATGTTTGATTTCAATATGTTTTGCTCTTGAATGAAGAATGTGATTCTTATACAAATTAATTGTAGTTGTATTAACACAGAGTAAAGGAATCTTACTTTTGAAGATGTCATAATCTTCTAACTGATGCTTGATCCATAGTAGTTGAGAGTAACAATTTGATACCGATATATATTCAGCCTCAGCAGTTCAAAGTACAATAGTAATTTGTCTCTTGCTGGACCATGAGACTAAATTGCCTCCAATAAAGTGACATCCTCCACTATGCTTTTTCATTCAATTATGTCTCCAGCATTGTCCACATCACGAAAGCCAACTAATCTGTACTCATGGGATTTCTTAAACAACAAACCCATATTAGTAGTACATTTCAAATATCTGAATATTCTCTTAATTGCTATTAGATGCGTTCTCTAGGATCATATTGAAAACGTGCACATAAACACACACTGAACATAATATCAGGTCTAGACGCAATAAGATATAAAAGAGATCCAATCATACCTCTGTATATCTTTTGATCTACCTTTTTATCTTTATGGTCCTGTTTCAGTGTGGATGATGGATGCATGGGTGTGCTCATTGTTTTGCCATCGTCTAATGTGAACTTCTTCAAGAGTTCCTTTGTGAATTTAATTTGGTGAATGTAAATTCCATCTAAGGTTTGCTTTACTTTCAAACCCAGAAAGAACTTTAATTCTCCCATCAAGCTCATTTCAAACTCCTTCTACATCAACTTAGAGAAATCTTAATAGAGAGATTCATCAGTAGCTCCAAAAATAATATTATCTACATAAATTTGAACTATGATGAAATGTGAGTTTATGTTTTTGCGAAAAAGAGTAGTATTAACTTTTCCTCTACAAAGTCCATTTTCCACAAGAAAAGAGCTAAACCTTTCGTACCAAGCTCGAGGAGCCTGTTTAACCCATACAGAGCCTTTTTCATCTTAAAAATGTGCTCGAGGAGCCTATTTAACCCATACATAGCCTCTACAATGTCCTTTTTCTTTGTTGATTATGTCATTTAGAAAAGCACTTTTTAAGTCTATTTGATAGAGTCTCATACTATAATAAGCAGGAAATGAAAGTAAACTATGTATGGCTTCTAATCTAGCTACTGGTGCAAAAGTTTCAGTAAAGTCTATATCTTCTTGTTGTGAGTATCCTTGGGCAACTAACCTTGCCTTGTTTCTCACAGCCTTATCATCCTTGTTCAGTAGTTTTTGAACACTCATTTCGTGCCAATGATGGATTTGTCCTTGGACTGTGGAACCAGTGTCCAAACATCATTTCTTGTGAATTGGTTGAGCTCTTCTTGCATGGCTAGTATCCAACCTACGTCCACAAGAGCTTATTTAATTGTCTTTGGTTCCAGCTTTGAGATGAATGCAACATCTAATTATTCTTTGAAAGTTGACCTTGTTCTCACTTTATCATTCAAATTACCAATGATTTGGTATTCTAGATGATAAGTTTTAAAATGCCATCTTCATTGAATTTTTTTTTCTTTTTTTCCTTCAATGTCCAATGCTTCTTTGCTTGCTGTTGATGGACCTTCATCTTTGTCATTTAAGTTCATATAGTATAGTCGTCAACTATGACTAATCCATATCTCTTTCCATTTAAGGAGGTTGTTCTTGTTGGACCAAAAAATTCAGATGTAGCAGCTCTAGTGGTCTAGAGGTGGAAATAATGTTTTTGGATTCAAAAGAGTTGTTAACTTGTTTTCCTTTTTTGACATGTATCACAGAGAACATCCGATTTGTATACAAGATTTGGTAATCCTCTTACAAGGTGATGCTTGTTTAGCTTTGAAATTAATCTTAAGCTTGCATGACCAAGTCTCTTTTGACATATCCGTTGTTCTCCTTTGATGGATACTAGGCATGATACATTCTGGTCTGAGAGGTCTCCCAAATCAATTTTGTAAAGATTGTTTTGCCTCTTAGCTAAGAAAAGTATGGACTCATTATGATTTTTGACTATACATTCTCCTTTGTTGAAGGAAACGTTAGATCCACTATCACATAATCGACTTATGCTCAGTAAATTGTGTTTTAAGCCTTTAGAGAGTAGCACATTATCAATAGATGACAAATGATGCTTACCAATCTTATCAATCCCTACTATCTTACCCTTTTGGTTTCCTCCGAATGTGACACAGCCACCTGATTTATGTTTATCCTCTTCGAACATAGACTTTTCTCCTATCATGTAAGTAAGCATCCACTATCCAGGTACCATGATTGGGGTTTTTGACAAGAGGTTGTCGAGACCCCGTCAAATAATAATAATTACCGGCTTGCAAACTAATTTGTAGTATAGAGCATGAACCGAATCGTCTCTCAAGGATCCAAAAAGAACAAAGATTTAATCAGATCAAGATAATTAAAAGGGGGTTTTGATGATTTGAAATGATAATACACTAATTGAATTAAAGGAAAGTAATTAACAAATTAACCAATCCAAGGAAATTTTACCGATCTTGAGTTTAATCCATCATTGATCACAAGGAATTCACTTAATTGCTAACCATGTTCTTGGCCTTAGATCATATCAAGACGCCTCAACATAATCTAAGAATCCTCTACTAGATAAGCATCTAGGATTTAATTAACCAAGGTTAGACAAAGTAAGCACCATCCAAACATAGATTAACTTAAGATCAAGAATATAACCAAGCTAAACAATCCATCAAAAAGCTTTAATGAATTGTTTATTCTATGTGATCCTCTTGAATACATGATAATAAGGCTATTATCACATAAACATCTAAATCAAATTAAGCAATTCAATCTAGATCAAAATTAAAAGAGGAAGAAAAGAAACTTGAATAACAATTAAGCAATATGAACAAGCGAAACAAGATCTCCAAATTAAACATCAAGATGGCTAATCCCTTGGATTGATTATGAGAGCCTAGCCTTCCATGGATGGGAAGGAAGAACTCAGAAATTAAAGAACAAAAACGAAATTGTAAAGAGAATGGAGAAGAAGAGAAAGAAAACTCTCACAAATACTTAAACTTTCTTGAAACTTACTTCCAAATTGAATGCCTCTAATACAAAGAGGTTGGCTCTATTTATACTAATCCTAGAAGCCAATTTGTACATGTACATAATCTGAATACAAGCTATAAAAATATGAAAATTGTCAAATATGGAAGCTTGATGCATGGTTGGTGGGTTGGTGCATGGTAGGTGGGTTGGTGTATGGTTGGTGCCTTTTAGTCAACAACTCTTATCCGACTTCTGGCTTCATTTTCATCACCTAGACGGTGCATTTTGGCTTGGAGGTCATCATAAAAGTTGTAGCCAGTTGTCTCCTTGAAAGTTTTCAATTTAAATCATGCCATTTGGACATTTATAACTCCAGATATGCTAAAAACACTTAACCTACCTCATGTTAGGTTGACAGAACGTGTTTCCAAATTCAAACCAACTTGTAGCTTCATTATCATACCTAAAACGATATCTATTGACTAAATAGTCTTCAGTGAAGTTGGAGATATGGGTCTTATCTTTCCAATGACCAAGTTGCAGCCTAAGAAGAGGCCTATAACTCACTATGTAGTCCAATATGTGCACACTGTCCAGATTTTCCTGACAGCAAACCCACTCTGCATTGCAGGGATGTTTTGGACCCTTAGAAGTCCGATCCAGCTCTTGAGTCCTTCATGAAACTTGTAGAGCATTGTCTTAGCTTTCCAAAGACACTAAGATCACCTCAATTGGATCTCCGAGTCCTAAGTTATGGCCTAACCAAGGAAGAAAGATCAAAATGCATCAAAATCCGAAAATTATCCAATATTTACATTAAAACCCAATGAAGCCCAACAACATTAAACTCATCTAAAATACTAATATTTGGCACAATAAACATCTAATAAAGCCTAATACAAAGCTAACATAAGTGTCTCAAATTGATTGATCAAATTTCCCCACACTTAAGCTTTTGCACTCCTGGGCAAAACACATAAGAACAAAACTAAAGAAAAACAAGAAATATCATATTATTAAACTAAAAACATAAAAAACTGATTATACCTAATCTAATCCATTTTCGTAGGAAAACACGATGGCACTTAGCATGTGCCACAAACCTTTAAACCCCTAGGTGTCCTTATTGGACGAGTTATAGTCTCGTGAGGGTTTACTAGGATGATACCCATAAACATGTAATATTTTATTTAATCAATTCAACTAATTTTTAAATACAAGCATTGTATTAAATATAAACCATAATTAATAAGTCAAGTATGCTTAACAAAGAATAGTTGAATCAAACCAATTGAGAATAAAGTATAGCATAATCATGTTTTAATCAGAAATAGGCATGTTCAAATTGAGGAGAATTCCTCACAATTGATACTCAAATCACACAAGGTGTTTAGGTTAACTGTTTGCACTCAACTTGGTCAAATTATGAAGGTATTTTACCATAGCCTTGCATATACATCAATTCTCCACTACTTAGATCAAATATATTGCAAAAATCAAGAGGTCTTTCAAAAAGGTTGTAATAGAACTTATAAGGTGAAAGAAGGAAACAATATAGATAATAGTAGGTTAAAACCAAAGAGAATAAAAGAGCATTGAGGAGTAACTCAAGTAGAAAGAATAAAATTTTTACCCAAAACCATAAAATGCTCATTCTCTTCACACATTCCTTCCTTTTTCTATTCTTTTATTTTTCTTTCTTTTTTCTCTTTTTTTTTGTTTTTTTTTGTTTTTTTTATTTTGTACCAAGCATTTCGTATCAGCACACCAATTCCCCCACACTTAAATCAATTGCAAGCAAAAGAACTCCTCCAATAAGAAAATCAATGCTCTCCCATTCCCTAAGGTAAGGTAAAACATGATTTTTCACTCAAAGCTTGTAATGAGCTAAGAACAAAGAATAGGCAAATAGGCTCAGAGGGAGTTAATATTTGGATAAATGCAAGGTAGGTTTATTTGGCCAAAGCAGCTAAGTCAAGAAAAAAAATGCCTCTGTCATTTTCATGCAACATACAGACCAATGTAATCTCAAATCGATTCAATACAAGTTCTAGAAAATAAATTCATAATTGACATCACTCATGAAAGAAAATAACTAAGTGTAAGTATCAAACTTGGAAAAGCCCAAAACTCACAAAGGTATGGAACATTCACTCAATTCAACCATGCCTTCTTCCTAATATCCACAATCATATACACATGTATATCATGAAAATGATTCAACTATAAACTGTTTTACATACTTTCATCATCAATTAAGCTCAGATTCAGCATATGCTTGTATCAAAATCAATTGAAAAGATCAAAATTGTGTGTGTGTGTGTGTTTTTTTTTTTTTTAATATATATACAAGAACAAAGATGATTTAAGACCTATTATGAAATGCAAGTTAAGATGCGTCTCAAGAGCAAAACTACTCCTTACTCTGCCATCATACATCTAATAAGTTAGTAACGATAAAGATTAGCTTGTTAGTTTTTTTTTTTTTAACTAAACTATGTACATGGTAATGTCAACTATCCCTCCCCCCAACTAATTTAAGACATTGTCCCCAATGTCAAAATAAAGATAGGTAGAGTGTAGAAGGTCTTACCAGAAAACTGCAAATCGAGCCTGAAATAAGAAAAATTACAAAAAAAACTAAAACCATAAGAGAAAACAAAAATTCACAAGGACAAAGTCAAATCAAGTTTTTGCTTTGCCGCTTCTTTGTTCGCCTTGTTCCCAATTCAAGAGAGCCATTCTCGGATCACGTTGTGGTACAAATACATGTAGTTGATCGAGCAATTGTTCGGGAGTTGCGTGATGACAAGAATTTGTCGTGTCGCTTGTGAGATGAACCCTTGTTCCACAGCATGATCAAGAAAACAAAACAAACTGTCATAAAAACCATTAACATTTAATATTCCTATGGGTTTTTGGTGAATGTTCAGTTGTGACCAGGATGCAATTTGGAAGATCTCTTCCAAAGTTCCAAAACCACCAGGTAGGGCAATAAAGGCATCAGCATTTGCTATCATAATGTTCATGCGTTGGTGCATGCAAGATACCAATACTTCATCCCCTACTGTTTTTCCAGTGGGATTGCCAATAACTAAAGGATTAGGAATGACACCAAGGACTTTGCCACCACCTAAATGTGCAGCAGTGGCTACACAACCCATTAACCCAAGACTACCTCCTCCATAAACTAAATGGATTTCTCTCTCAGCTAGCACTCGACCAAGATGGTTTGCAATATTTACAAACTCTTTATCCTTTCCAGGACTAGATCCACAAAAGACACAAACACTCTTGATCCGACGAACTGAAGTGACTTCCATTTTCTCTTCTTTTTTTTTGTACTCTCACCTTATCAATGATCTGAAGAGAGCAAAGTGCATTATTTAAAGAATCAAAACTCAAATGTAATATTTAAAGGAGGGGTAGAACCGTGTGTCAGGTAAGTTTGAAAATAAGCACAGCAATGATAATAGCTATATGACAAGGATAAAAGACTAATCTTTATGTGTCAGAAGAAGTTTGAAAATATGCAATGCATATTTCAAAAGAATACGGCTACTTTTGATTTGATTTTTTTTGTTTTAATTTTTTGTTTTATTTTTTTTTTTGTTTTTCTTTTAATAAACAAGAAGAAAAACAAAAACAATAATAAAAATAATACTTACAGGAGGTGTGATTGTGGCTCACAAATTCCTCTGGTTTTACGTCCAGTAACGGCTTGAATGCTCTCTATGGGCCAATGGTCGGCTTCCCATCCAATTTTCTTAAAAATTGGCAAACAGGGTCTTTTTGAGTCAGATTCCCGAGACTATAACACTTATGTTCATATTGGAATATTGGCCATAAATCGAGAAGTACTCTCTGCACGTCTCCACTAGGATGCGTCTCAAGAGTCAATAGAATGTTATCTAAAGACTCCTTACTCATGCCATCCTTAATGAAGTCAATTTTATCAAGTCGATTTATAGACGCCATTCCAATTGATCTGCATTTTGTGTTACAGGTCCATCTTGCACATTTATAGCAGAATCGTAACCTTTTTGCTCTTCTCTTCTTTGCATATGAACTTTTGCAACAAGAGCATTAGAAAATTCCCCTGAGATTCGGACCTTTGCTTCGATTATCCAGCGTATATCTGCAGGGATGCTTTTGTGCATAAGCATCTTTAACCTCTCAAACCTTGCACAATAAATGTTAGTTAAATCATTTTGAGGGAGAGAAGGGAATCGCTTGCGGAGGTTGACAAGCTGATTATCCATTTTGAAAGAAAGAAAGAAGAAAAACAAATTGAGTAAAATTATATACAAATTTTAGTGTTTGTGGGTAACTAAAGGGACCGAAAAAGATTTTCACGGAATACCGTTATCCGCCATTTAACCGGTGAAAAATCATTTGTCAACGAAAAATAAACAAAATTAAGACAGAAAAAATCAAGCTCTGATAAAGTTTCTCGCTGGGCACCGATTTTCTGTCTCGATTCCTGTGATTGCAAATAAGTCAAAGTTGAAAGATGAAAGAGTTAGAAAACTTGGGTTGCCTCCCAAGAAGCGCTACTTTTAATGTCCACAGCCAGCGTGATTGAAGATTTTGCACGAGCGATGGGTCCTCCCCAATAATGATTCAATCTCTGGCAATTGACATTAATCGTGGCTTTTGGTTTTCTTTTTTTTTGGTTTTTTTTTTCAACACAGTAGTGATCAATCATGGTAGAGGGCATCCTGCAATTGAACTTCCTCCACGAGGTTCTCTTGAGCTCCTTCATAAAAAATTTTGAGGCGATGACCATTAACTTTGAACACTTTGTTGGTGGCTTCACTCTTAATTTCTACTGCACCATGAGGAAAAACATTAATACCAATGAAGGGACCAAGCCACCTAGAACGACGCTTATCGGGCATAAATTTGAGGCAAGAGTTGTAGAGAAGAACTTTTTGACCAATGGTGAACTCCTTTCGTACCAACATCTTATCATGAAGGAGTTTGGTCTTCTCCTTGTAGATCCAGGAGTTCTCATATGCCTCTAATCGAAGCTCCTCAAGTTCCTGAAGTTGGAGCTTCCTTTGAGATCCGGCTTGACTCAAGTCAAGGTTACACTGTTTCACCGCCCAATAGGATTTATGCTCAATTTCCACCAGAAGGTGGCACGCCTTCCCAAAGACAATCCGGTACGGGGACATCCCTATCGGTGTCTTGTAGGCAGTTCGGTAAGCCTACAGAGCATCCTCAAGTCTCAGGCTCCAGTCCTTCTTATTAGGTTGGACTGTCTTCTCAAGGATGTGCTTGATCTCTCGATTTGAGACTTCGGCCTGCCCGTTTGTCTGGGGGTGATAAGGTGTAGAAACCTTGTGCAAGACACTGTACTTTCTCATCAAAGCCTCTATTCTCCGGTTACAAAAGTGTGAACCCTGATCACTGATAATGGCCCTCGGGATTCCAAACCTGCAGAAAATCTGTGATCTAACAAAGTCCACAACAACTTTGGAATCATCAGTCCGAGTGGCTTTTGCCTCCACCCATTTAGATACATAATCAACAGCCAACAAAATATAAATAAAACCAAAGGAAACAGGGAAAGGGCCCATGAAATCAATACCCCAAACATCAAAGATCTCACAAGACAGCATAGGCTGCTGAGGCATCTCATTCCTGTGTGAAATTGTCCCTGTTCTCTGGCATTGTTCACAAGACTTACAAAACAGATATGCATCATGAAATAGGGTAGGCCAATACAATCCAGAGTCCAAAACCTTCCTAGCTATACGTTGGGAGCCAAAGTGCCCACCACATGCAAATGTATGACAAAAGCTAAGAATAGAATGAAACTCATGATCATAGACACATCTTCTAATAACTGGGTCACTACAAAGCTTCCACAGATAAGGATCATCCCATACATAGTACTTAGACTCACTTTTCAATTTATCAGATTGAGCTCTAGTAAAATATGCAGGAAGAACACCAGCAACCAAAAAATTAACCATATCTGCAAACCAAGGGGAGGTGTTCTTACCTTGCGACTACTGTTTGCTCATGCAGGGAATGAGTCTGTACAGGAAGGGATCACGAAGCCCTTTCAATGCAGCTCAAGTGATCTCGCCACTAGATTTTCTGCTCCACTCTTGTCACGGATCTCTATATGAAACTCTTGGAGCAAGAGCATCCACCTTATTAGTCGAGGCTTTGCCTCTGGCTTCTTCAAAAGAAACTTAAGTCTTTGCATGATCGATAAACACAACAACCTTAGAGCCAAGCAAATATGATCTAAACTTATCCAAAGCAAAAACAATGGCTAAAAGCTCTTTTTCAGTTGTGGTATAGTTGGCACGAGCGACATCCGAGTTACGGAAGCATAGTATATCACATGAGAAGCTCTCCCCACTCTGTGCCAAGACTGCTCCTACTGCATAGTTAGAAGCATCACACATTAACTCAAATGGCAATGTCCAGTCAGGTGGCTGGATGATAGGGGTACTAGTCAAGGCCTGCTTCAAGTGGTTGAAAGCTACCTTGCACTTGTCATCAAAATTGAACTCCACATCTTTCTGTAGTAAGTGGGAAAGTGGAAGAGCAATCTTGCTGAAGTCGGCAATGAAGCGCCTGTAGAAACCTGCATGACCAAGAAAAGAACGCACTTCCCGCACGCATGTGGGGTAAGATAAACAAGTAATTACATCAATCTTAGCAGGATCTACCTCAATACCCTTACTGGATACTACATGGCCTAAAACTATACTCTGTTCTACCATAAAATGGCATTTCTCAAAATTTAGCACAAGGTTAGTCTCAATGCATCTATGTAGCACCCTAGATAAGCTAGCTAAACATGAATCAAAAGAAGAACCATAGACAGTGAAGTCATCCATAAACACCTCCATGCACTCCTCTAAGAAATCAGAAAATATGCTCACCATGCACCGTTGGAAGGTACTAGGGGCATTGCAGAGGCCGAAGGGCATCCGTCTGTAAGCAAAGGTGCCGAAGGGACATGTAAATGTGGTCTTCTCTTGATCCTCTGGTGCAATGTGGATCTGGAAGTATCCAGTGTAGCCATCCAAAAAGCAATAATAGGACTTACCAGCCAACCGTTCCAATATTTGATCAATGAATGAAAGGGGGTAATGATCCTTCCGAGTGGCTTGGTTAAGACGTTTGTAGTCAATGCAAACTCTCCAACTATTTTGCACTCGGGTTGGAATGAGCTCATTCTTCTGGTTAGCCACAGCAGTCACTCCGGATTTCTTTGGAACTATTTGCACCGGGCTCACCTACTTGCTGTCAGAGATGGGATAGATAATGCCAGCCTGCAGTAGCTTGGTCACCTCTTTTTTCACCACATCTAAGATGAGAGGATTCAGTCTCCTCTGGGGTTGTCTCACTCGTTTAGTTTCCTCCTCAAGTAATATCCTGTGCATGCATGTGGAGGGGTTGATACCAGGGATGTCTGCAAGTGTCCAACCAATTGCCCTTTTGTGTTGCTTCAAAACTTCCAATAATCTGGTTTCTTGCTCAGGTTGGAGGTGTTTGGCCACTATCACCGGGAGCTTCTCATCCTCCTCCAAGAATGCATACTTCAAATGCTCGGGCAGGGGCTTAAGTTCAATGGAGGGTGGTTGCTGGACTGACGATACTAGTTTTGGAACTGAAACTAAATCAGCTAAATTCTCAGCAGTTGCACCTGTACCTGCAAGCTGTGCACAATCTTGCAAAACAACATCATCATATCCTATGGAATCAAAAGAATCACACTTAGCAGCAGGATGAATGACAACATCGTTAATAACAGCATCATTGCCATTAATAACAGAAACAGAGTCATCAATGTCAGCAGAATTAACAACAGCACATGACAAGTATGTAGAAATCTCAGCACAGGCTGCACACATTGCAGTGGGTTTACAACCAAAAGGTCCGAAGCATGCAGAACAAGTATCGCAAGCTATGCTATCAGTGTATCCTACAATTTCAGGAAACTCTGCCAACATATCAGCATGCATATCATCAACCAGTAAATCAATGACATCAAAATGAAAACAGAATGATCTTATAAAGGGTATTTCATGGCATCAAAAATGTTAAACTGAATGATATCATCACCAAATTCCATGGAAAGGGTACCAGCATGCACATCAATCTTAGTTTTAGTAGTTTTCAAAAATGGCCTACCTAAGATCAATGGGGGTGGGGAAGAGGCAGATTCATCTTCCATATTCAACACATAAAAATCAGCTGGGAATATTAAATTATTTACCCGAACCAAAACGTCTTCCAACACTCCTGCAGGTTGAGCAGTACTCCGATTTGCTAACTGAATGACAATGCCGGTGGGTTTTAGCTCTCCCATATGCAAGGAAGTGTAAACTGACTTTGGCATTACATTGATGGAGGCTCCCAAGTCTAGCAAGGCATGAGTGAACTGTTGGTGCCCTATGGTGCAAGGGATGGTAAAAGTGCCTGGGTCTTTGCATTTGGGAGGCAGGTTGGGCTGAATCAAAGCAGAGACATTCCTCCCCATACTCACTTTTTCAGTGCCCTTTAGCTTCCTCTTATGAGTGCACATCTCTTTCAAGAACTTGGCATACTTGGGGATTTGTTTAATTGCCTCCAAGAGAGGTATATTCACCTCAACCTTCTGAAAAGTCTCCATAATTTCCTTATCCAAGTCAGTTTCAACCATATGCCTCGACTGTATCATTCAGTTTGGAAAAGGAAGAGGAATGTTGCAAGTGACTTTTGTGGATGTTCACTTTTACGCTTTCTTGAATTTTACATCAGCTATTTGGTTTGATCTGGCTTTCTGCTTGGATGTTGTAGGATCATTTGTTGTTGAATCTGCTACAGCATCTGAATTTGTTGCAGCATCTTGTTTTTAGGGTCAATGGTAGAATCTGGAATTATCTGCTGTACTGGTCCATTGATTTGCCTACCACTGCGCAAAGCTATAGCACTAACATTGTCTCTAGGGTTTGGAGTGGTTTGAGAGGGTAATTGGCCAGAACCTTGTGACTTTAATTCATGAATAGATGTGGCAAGTTGGCCAATTTGAGTCTCCAGGTTCTGAATGGTGGTTTCAGTTCTCTGTTGAAACTGATGTTATTGGTGGCTAATTGTTTCACCAAATCCTCCAATGAGGGCTCAGATTTTGTGGCTACAGGACCTTGCTGCTGGAATGGTAGTCTATACTGGTTTGGTGGCTGCTGATTTGATGCATTCCCATATCTCAAGTTGGGATGGTCCCTCCAGCCAGGGTTGTAAGTGTTGGAGAATGGATCATATTTCCGTTGTTGCTGCTGATGGAATTGTGGCTTCCCAGGAAATATACCAGCTGCAGCCACAGATTGGTCTTGAAACTCATAATCATCTTGCAATGTGGGGCACGCATCTGTGGGATGAGAGGAACTAGAACATATGCTACAAACTCTTGCAGCCACAGGTGTTTGATGTTGTCCCATGGCTAATTGGCTCACCAAGGAGGTTAACTCATCAATTCGGTGCTCCATCCTCTGTTGGTCAGCATGGGAAACATGAACCTCATTGACTCCTCTGGTTAAGGTAATGACCCTAGTGCCAAACTGTTGGGCATTGGCAGCCATATTGGCAATTAAATCCCTAGCAGCAGCAGGAGTTTTGTCAACTAGGGCACCTCCACTAGCAGCATCAATCATGCTTCTGTCCATAGGTAGCAAGCCTTCATAGTAATATTGAATCAGTAATTGGTCACTGATTTGATGATGAGGACAGCTCGTACAAAGCTTTTTGAACCTCTCCCAATATTCATGCAATGTCTCCCCAGTCATCTGCCTTATGCCACATATGTCCTTTCGGATTGCAGTAGCTCTTGAGCCAGGGACAAATTTCTCCAGAAACAGCCTCTTCATGTCATTCCAGGATGCTATAGAGGCTGATTGAAGGTAATATAACCAGTCCTTGGCTGCACTATCCAGTGAAAATGGAAATGCCCGCAACTTGATGTGATCTTCAGCTATTCCATGAGGTTTCATAGTTGAGCAGACAACATGGAATTCCTTCAAGTGCTTATGTGGATCTTCACTTGCCAGACCATGAAACTTGGGCAACAAGTGTATTAATCTAGATTTGAGCTCAAAATCAACATGAAAGTCAGGATATTGGATGCACAAAGGCTGATATGCAACATCAGGTGCAGCAAGTTTTTTCAAAGTTCTATTATTATTATCAGCCATAGTAAAATTTGCAGACTCAGTATCAGACACTGAAGCACTAACAGAAGCAGACTCAACAGGATTAAAAGAGTCAACAAGATTAGGTGCAATGTCAAGTTCAAGTCCAATTCCATAAGTAATTCTATTAGCTCTATGAATGCTACTACCAGTCCTATGAATTCTGTGAAGTGTATGAAAGGTTCTATCAATTTCAGGATCAAATGAATGCAAGGTTCCAGGATCAGACCTAGTCATACAGCATGCAGCTCATAGGAAGGTATAGAAAAGCAATAACAACTAAAACACTAAAAATTCCTAAAACAAATACACTAAAAAATAATAATAAAATAAAAAATAGTATCAAATGAATTTTAAAAATTATGGAACCATCACAAGATAAAATCTACACAAAAATGCTATCCAACAAAATAATAAAAAATATTAAAAAATTGAAAAAGTGGTCTAAACTATGGTATTTGGCAAAAATAAGGGTGACCTCACTGTAAACAGTGAGCCTTTCTCAGAATAATATTTTCCATTTGTGTACCAAAATTCAGATCAATCTAAGATGCCCGAACCGAAATTCTTGACACAATGCCCTTTATCCAATTTCAGCCGAATCCCACTTGAAAAAGCTTCAAAAACAAAACAAACACAATTGTTAGAGTTAGATGAGATCTTGAAATAATCAAATAGTTGCCTTGGATCCCCGGCAACGGCGCCAAATTTGACAAGAGGTTGTCGAGACCCCGTCAAATAATAATAATTACCGGTTCGCAAACTAATTTGTAGTATAGAGCATGAACCGAATCGTCTCTCAAGGATCCAAAAAGAACAAAGATTTAATCAGATCAAGATAATTAAAAGGGGGGTTTGACGATTTGAAATGATAATACACTAATTGAATTAAAGGAAAGTAATTAACAAATTAACCAATTCAAGGAAATTTTACCGATCTTTAGTTTAATCCATCATTGATCACAAGGAATTCACTTAATTGCTAACCATGTTCTTGGCCTTAGATCATATCAAGACGCCTCAACATGATCTAAGAATCCTCTACTAGATAAGCATCTAGGATTTAATTAACCAAGGTTAGACAAAGTAAGCACCATCCAAACATAGATTAACTTAAGATCAAGAATATAACCAAGCTAAACAATCCATCAAAAAGCTTTAATAAATTGTTTATTCTATGTTATCCTCTTGAATACATGATAAACGAATCAAATTACGTGTGAGTTCAAATTGCAATCCTAGTATAGAAATTTAGCTACTCATTATATTAAAGGAAACAAAAGAATAAGTGAAAAGCATGATAGAAATGAAAGTGGTTGTTTGGTATTGACAAGAACACAACGGGTTAGAGTTTCGGGATTTACTTTAAACAAATTGGAAGATCTAACCTTGAAATCAAAGTATAAATCTCACAATTTATGAAAGCTTCACCCCTAACTCTAGGAAGAACCTTAACTAGACATCAAGATGAAGAAACTTGAATAAGATGAAGATTATATTATACAAACTACAAGAGCTTTGGGATTTCCTTTAAACAAATTGGAAGATCTAACCTTGAAATCAAAGTATAAATCTCACAATTTATCAAAGTTTCACCCCTAACTCAAACTACAATGAGAGAATTCAGAAATGGGATGCCCTTAAGTGTGGCAAATGCCTTCCTTTTATAGGCAAAGGCTAGAACTATTCAATTACAATTTTGTCAAATCTCTTTGCACATGGGTTGAAATTTCAGCTCCGAAGATTATCAAATTCGTCATTGCTCCCGTCATAATTTGGAAATCTTCTCTTCATGAACGTTGTAGCACATGCAGTCGTGAAGAACATGTCAAAAATTCAGCCAGCTCTAACGGTTGGATCTTGAGATCTGACCATTTTTCCGAAACTACTCAGATTATATCAAAAATGACAGCCACCAACTTGTTGCCTAATTTTGACCCACTTTCGGTGCTAATCTGGAAATCTTCATTTCTAGGAAAGTCATAGAGAATTATGTCATGCATGACATATCAAAATTTCAGCTACATCCAACGGTTAGATCTTGAGAAATCACCAAATAACCGAGTATAGGTTTGAGCAGAAATTTTCTGATTTGTCCTGAATTTGATGTAACCCAAAATTCACTGAGTTTAGGTCTTCATTTCTCTTCTATTTGAGCTATACTGATATCAACATCCAAGTTCATGATATTTTGGTTCAACAACTGCTTTGAATAGTCCTTCGGGTGTTCTGCTCAATTTGTAACAACATAACCAATATATGAGGAATTATGCAATTTTCACTTCATATATGCAATAATTTCATAAAAATAGACCAATGAGAGGTGCTAAATTATGCATATAAAATATGTTTATCAATACATGATAATAAAGCTATTATCACATAAACATCTAAATCAAATTAAGCAATTCAATCTAGATCAAAATTAAAAGAGGAAGAATAGAAACTTGAATAACAATTAAGCAATATGAACAAGCGAAACAAGATCTCCAAATTAAACATCAAGATGGCTAATCCCTTGGATTGATTATGAGAGCCTAGCCTTCCATGGATGGGAAGGAAGAACTCAGAAATTAAAGAACAAAAACGAAATTGTAAAGAGAATGGAGAAGAAGAGAAAGAAAACTCTCACAAATACTTAAACTTTCTTGAAACTTACTTCCAAATTGAATGCCTCTAATACAAAGAGGTTGGCTCTATTTATACTAATCCTAGAGCCAATTTGTACATGTACATAATCTGACTACAAGCTATAAAAATATGAAAATTGTCAAATATGGAAGCTTGATGCATGGTTGGTGGGTTGATGCATGGTTGGTGGGTTGATGCATGGTAGGTGGGTTGGTGTATGGTTGGTGCCTTTTAGTCAACAACTCTTATCCGACTTCTGGCTTTATTTTCATCACCTAGACGGTGCATTTTGGCTTGGAGGTCTTCATGAAAGTTGTAGCCAGTTGTCTCCTTGAAATTTTTCAATTTGAATCATGCCATTTGGACGTTTATAACTCCAGATATGCTAAAAACACTGAACCTACCTCATGTTAGGTTGGCAGAACGTGTTTCCAAATTCAAACCAACTTGTAGCTTCATTATCATGCCTAAAACGACATCTATTAACTAAATGGTCTTCAGTGAAGTTGGAGATATGGGTCTTATCTTTCCAATGGCCAAGAGGAGGCCTATAACTCACTATGTAGTCCAATATGTACACACTACCCCGATTTTCCTGATAGCAAACCCACTCTGCATTGCAGGGATGTTTTGGACCCTTAGAAGTCCGATCCAGCTCTTGAGTTTTTATTAAACTTGTAGAGCATTGTCTTAGCTTTCCAAAGACACCAAGATCACCTCAATTGGATCACCGAGTCCTAAGTTATGGCCTAACCAAGGAAGAAAGGTCAAAATGCATCAAAATTCGAAAATTATCCAATATTTACATTAAAACCCAATGAAGCCCAACAACATTAAACTCATCTAAAATACTAATATTGGGCACAATAAACATCTAATAAAGCCTAATACAAAGCTAACATAAGTGTCTCAAATTGATTGATCAGTTTTCTTCCTGCTTGAAACCACATCTGCAATAGGAATTATCATATTTTTAGGTATCCAGATTTTCTTTGGTCCTTTTATGTTAGCTTTTGAGGACTCCTCATACCTCAGTCTTTTCTTATAAAAATATTTGGACGAAGCATGTCCTTTGTTTCTATAGTTGTTACAAAAAGGTTTGGGTTTAATATAAGGAAGTGGTTTTTGAAATCTAGTTTTCTCAGTGATTCATACCTCAGTCCAGATTTGTCACGAGGATCTTTGGAGTATTTTATAAGAGAGTTTAATTTTTCAATTTCACCTACAAATTTGCCAAGATTCTCAATGAGTTCCATTACTTCTCTTTGAAGTTCTTCAACTTCAATAGACGTGTTGGACTTTTTATTTTTCAAAAAAGAATTTTCAATTTTAGTTTTTCACAAGCTATTTGAAGATCTTGTTTTTCCAAATTTACCTTTTCAAAATCTTTGGTGAGTTTTGAAAATTTTCTTTTCAAGGCTTTCTACTCAATAGAAAGAATAAAAGAGTTATTAAATAACTCATCAAAAGCTTCTTGAAGATTGAAGTTATGATCATTTACCTCATCTTCATCTTCATCTGGAGAGGTATTTGCCATGAAGCACATGTTTGCTTCTTCTTCTATTTCCTCTTCATCTTCATTGGATAAAAGATTCATGTCTTCCCATGTTGCCACCATTAATCCTCTTTTCTTCTTTATGAAGAATTTTTTTTTCTCTTTGTCTTTATTTAGGGATAGACATTCCACCTTGATATGTCCTGGTTTATTGCACTCATAGTAGATAATAGGACTTTTGTCCTTCATTTCATTTTTGTCCTTAGGAGCTCTTCGTCCGAAGTGTTTCCTTCTTATTCCACCATTCTTCCTCTACATGGATTGTATCTTTCTGGAGATAAAGATAGCTCGTCATAATCAGAGGCATCCTCTCCAGATGACTCAACGTCATCTGAGGATTCTTCAACTTTGAGGGCTTTGGACGCACTCCCCTTGTGGGCTTTTAAGGCAATGGATTTGCCTTTTCTTGAGTTATCTTCTTCTTGCAGTTCAAGCTCATTAACATTGAGGGATCCAATAATTTCCTCCATTGAAAGAGAAGCAAGATTCTTTGCTTCTTGAATAATTGTTACCTTAGGCCTCCATTGTCTAGGAAGGCTTCTCAGAATCTTCCTTATATGATCTTGGTTATTATAAGTTCTCCCAAGAGATCAAAGACTATTGATGATGGTTTGGAAGCGTCCAAACATTTGATCGATGGTCTCGTGCTCTCCCATTTTAAAGAGCTCATACTGGTGAACTAGCATACTTATCTTGGATTCTTGAACTTGAGTGGAGCCTTCATGAGCCAGGGTTAGAGTATCTCATATATTCTTAGCTGTTTCACAGCTATCGACTTTGTCATGTTCTAATCGTGTGATAGCATACACAAGAAAGTGTTTTGCTTTGGAGTTTAGCTGGTGCCTTGTAAGCTGTCCCTCCGTCCATTAAGGTCGAGGGAGATCTTGTCCTTCTTCATTAGTGGGCACTTGGTAGCCATTTTGGACTAGGTCCCAAATGTCCATGTTTTGTGCATTGAAAAAGGCTATCATCCTCTTCTTCCAATAATCATAGTCGTTTCTGTTGAACAGAGGAGGTCTATTCACAACTTGTCCTTTGTTCTCCATAAGGTTGTGCTGGATCATTTTCCTTTGCACTATTACATGCTCAACCCAAGAGGCCGAGCTCAGATACCAATTGAAATAAATAAATGAAACATGATAAGGGGGTTGAAATGTGTTTCTTAACCTTTTTGGAAAACGTTTCTTAAAATAATTCTCAAATTAAACTTTGCAAGTTCGGAAGAAAGTATGGACGAATAGAAATACTTTACGCAGTCTGTTGGACGCAAAAAGGTTTAAATGAAAAACTTTGGACGCAAGCTAAAAACTTTATGTTCAAATAAAACATGTTGTTAAGAACAACAATGGTAATCCCCACACGTTAGTAAAAAAAAGTAACGCAAGGTAAGGGAAGACGAGCTTGATCAATCAATTTGAGACACTTATGTTAACTTTGTATTAGGCTTTATTAGATGTTTATTGTACCCAATATTAGTATTTTAGATGAGTTTAATGTTGTTGGGCTTCATTGGGTTTTAATGCAAATTGTGAATAATTTTTAGATTTTGATACATTTTGACCTTTCTTCCTTGGATAGGCCATAACTTGGGACTCGGTAATCCATTTGAGGTGATCTTGGTGTCTTTGGAAAGATAAGACAAGGGTCTACAAGTTTCATGAAGAACTCAAGAGTTGGATCGGACTTCTAAGGGTCCAAAATATCCCTGCAATGCAGATTGGGTTTGCTGTTATGGAAATCTGGGTAGTGTGTATATATTGGACTATATAGTGGGTTATATGCCTCCTCTTGGGCTAAAACTTAGCCATTAGAAAGATAAGACCCATATCTCCAACTTTACTGAAGACCATTTAGTCAATAGATATTGTTTTAGGCATGATTATGAAGCTACAAGTTGTTTTGAATTTGGAAACACGTTCTGCCAACCTAACTTGAGGTAGGTGCAGTGTTTTTGGCATATCTGGAGTTCTAAAAGTCCAAATGGCATGATTCCAAATGCAAAATTTCAAGGAGACAACTGGCTACAACTTTCATGAGACTACCAAGCCAAAATGCATTGTCTAGGTCATGAAAATCAAGCTGAAAGTCGGATAAGAGTTGCTGACTTGAAGCCACCTACCATACACCAACCCACCTACCATGCACCAACCTACCAACCATGCACCAACCTACCAACCATGCATCAAGCTTCCATATCTAACAATTTCCGTGTTTTTACAACTTGTATTCAGGTTATTTTCAATTACAAATTGGCTTTTCGGATTAGTATAAATAGAGTCAATCTCTTTGTATTAGGGATGATTCAATTTTAAGTAAATTTGAAGAGAGTTTGAGTATTTGTGAAAGTTTTCTTTCTCTTCTTCTCTATTCTTTTTAGAATTTCATTTTTGTTCTTTTATTTCTGAGTTCTTCCTTCCCATCCATGGAAGGCTAGGCTCTCATAATCAATCCAAGGGATTAGCCATCTTGATGTTTAATTTGGAGATCTTGTTTCGCTTGTTCTTATTGCTTAATTGTTATTCAAGTTTCTCTTCTTCCTCTTTTAATTTTGATCTAGATTGAATTGCTTAATTTGATTTGGATGTTTATGTGGTAATAACTTTATTATCATGTATTCAAAGAGGATCACATAGAATAAACAATTTATTAAAGCTTTTTGATGGATTGTTTAGCTTGGTTAAATTCTAGATCCTAAGTTAATCTATGTTTGGATGGTGCTTACTTTATCTAACCTTGGTTAATTAAATCCTAGATACTTATCTAGTAGAGGATTCTTGGATCATGTTGAGGCTTCTTGATGTGATCTAAGGACAATAACACGGTTAGCAATTAAGTGAATTACTTGTGATCAATGATGAATTAAACTCAAGATCGGTAAAATTTCCTTGGATTGGTTAATTTGTTAATTGCATTTCTTTAATTCAACTGGTGTATTATCTTTTCAAATCATCAAAACCCCCCTTTTAATTATCTTGATCGGATTAAATCTTTGTTCTTTTTGGATCCTTAAGAGACGATTCGGTTCATGCTCTATACTACAAATTAGTTTGCAAACCGGTAAATTTTATTTATTTGACGGGTCTCGACAACCTCTTGTCAGAGCTCACACCAAATGTTTATACTGGTTCACTCTCACAACCCAAGAGCTACGTTAAGTCCCTTCAACTTGAAGGAATTTCACTAATCTTTACAAAGATTACAAATATTCTTTACACTGCCTCTTCAGGATTACAACCAAGTATTTTAAACCTCTTCAGGTTCTAACAACAAGTATTCTTCTCTACACAAGCCTCTTCAGGCTTTTCAAAGAGTTATGAAGATGAGTGTTTAAAACATTTAAGATTAACTCATAATATGTGAGGATAAACAATAAGTTCAGAAAGATAAGGGTGACTCTATACAATAGTATAATGAAGTCTAAGCAAATCTCAGAATAATTCTTTTCACTTCGTATGATGTTCTATTTTTGAACCTCTGAAGACATTGTATATTTATACTTGTGAGCTTGTACTTGTTTTCATAAGTTTTTTAGTCCAACAATAATATTTATTACCGTTCTGAGTTGCAGTAAATGCTCAATGCTGATAACGTATTAATCTTCTTCTGAAAAGTAACTTTGATTATCAATGTTGCAAGAAACTTTGATATCTTTGTTCTGACTCTTGTGAGCGAGCAGAAAGTTCTTGTTTGCTGATCCTTGTAGTTGTTAGGTATGTCAGTTCCAGCGTACAAAGTTGACTTCGAATGTCGCGTACTTGTCAGAGATCTTATCAGCAAGCAATGCATTTTGTCTTGCTTGTATTTGAATTGACTTTGGACGAATGCACTTGAGTGAAGGAACAACTGTAACATTCCTAAATTTTGATTCTACTCTTAATTCTAGCTTAACTAAATCATATGGAAGTCCTAGTGTAATTTTTTGGAATTGAGATAAATTGGGAATTTTTAGAAATCACCAAGGGTATTTTGGTCATTTTACACCCTCGGTGGCAATTTTGTGAATTCTCATTCAAGTGGAGGGCAAAGTTGACAATTCAACTTCACCCCCCTTTCTTCATGTGGGAGCGTGCATGTTATATGCTCATATGGTCATCTTCTTAAAAATATCAAAGTATCCATAGCCAAGGTTTTCCAAGCTTTCAAGGTCCAAAGTAAGTATTTTTATTCATCCTTTGGCTTAGGTTATTTGATTGTTATTGATCACTATGATCTCTTCTTCAATCCTATGGTATTAGTTTCTTGAGAAACTCATTTTCATCTTTGAGAATCAAGAACACAAATTCTAAAGTTCTTGTATGATTTGGTTGTTTTGAAGGAAGTTGAAGAGGAAGTCTTTATAAGGATTTTGGTTGGTTTGATATCACCTCAAACCTAGTTCTTGTCCTGAATCATTGCTAGATGAGTGTGGGTTGATTTGTGATATGGTATGGTGTTATTTAGGGGGTGAGTGTAAGTCTTGAGGATAAGAACTTCTATGTGTTAAGGTTGTTTTTGAATGTTTGGATTGTTACTTGTATTCAATGGTATGGATGCATGAGAATGATTAGATTTGCTACTTGTTATTCAATGAAATGAATGAATGAATAGATGGATGGATGAATGGATGAATGAATAGAGTTTAAGATAAGAGGTGCATGATCAAATGTTGATTTTTTTTATGTCTGTGAATCAATTCACAAGATGTGTGAATGGATTTACAGACCTGTGAATAGCATTGTGAACGCGTGAATAGTACTGTGAATCGATTCACAACATTTTGTGAATGGATTCACAGACCTGTGAATAGCATTGTGAACGCGTGAATAGCATTATGAATCGATTCACAACATTTTGTGAATGGATTCACAGACCTGTGAATAGCATTGTGAACGCGTCAATAGCACTGTGAATCGATTCACAACATTTTGTGAATGGATTCACAGACCTGTGAATAGCATTGTGAACGCGTGAATAGCACTGTGAATCGATTCACAACATTTTGTGAATAGATTCATAGACCCAAGAATAGCATTGTGAATAGATTCACAATAGTGTGTGAATAGATTCACAAGACCCATGAATAGCATGGTGAATAGATTCACAATAGTGTGTGAATAGATTCACAAGACCCATGAATAGCATGGTGAATGGATTCACAATAATGTGTGAATAGATTCACAATAATGTGTGAATAGATTCACAATAATGTGTGAATAGATTCACAATAATGTGTGAATAGATTCACAATAATGTATGAATAGATTCACTAAGAGATTCATTGAATAGATTCACATAGGATTGAAATGATAACTTAGTTGAATAGATTCACATAAGCTTGAAATGATAACTTATTACAATGAAGGGATGTGTAACTAAGTGGAAGTAGTTGAGAGGATTGAGCATAATACTTGTGTGGTTCAATCATAAATTGAGAGGATTGAACACAATACGTGTGTAGTTTAAATCTTGTATTGATTAAATGTGTTGTTATTATGATATTATGATTGAGCATGATATGAATATGAAAGCATTGCATTGCATGGTGAGATGGCCTAACCAGAAGGGGTTAGTGTACAATATGTGAGAGATTATCTAACCAGAAGGGGTTAGATGAAAGAATAAGCGATGCATAATTACTTGCATTGCATAGTGAGATGGCCTAACCGGAAGGGGTTAGTGCACAATACTTGAGGGGTGCCTAACCTACGGGCTTAGATGGAAACGGAATGACATAAAACATTGCATACTGCATATTGCGAGGGCCTAACCGGAAGGGGTTAGTGCACAACAAGAGGAGTGGAGAAAGAAAATGTGTGAAGAAAATGTGTGAACATCATGTGCATTCATAAACTCATTGCATATGTTGGTTTGATATTACTTGATATATTGAATTGTGTGTATGCTTGCATTCTAATTACATGCATACCTTATATACAAGTTTTATTCACATTCAATGGGAAGTTGTTCTCACCCCCTCTTTCTCAGATTCGCAGGAACACCCTGGACTCTCTACGAGTTAAGTACGGAGGATTCTGTTGTATTATAATACTTGTATTTTGGTGGAGTTGAGCTCCATTATGTAATTATAATAGGATTGTATTATATATTACTCTGATGTAGATGTGACAACGGAACCAATGAACTACTGTTGAAGTTCTCAGTTATGATAATATAATAGTGTACTCAGTCAGGATAGTGTTTAGTATACACTTGTATAATATACGTACTCTAATAATATTTTGAATCAGATAATGGTTTGAATGAGATCGGAGATCTCTTGTTGATGAATATACATATATATGTACTCTGGTTGGTTTGAATGATTGTTTGGAATCTGCTGTTTATTTATGACGTTTGGGAACATACGAGAAACAAAGGAAACGCTGCCGAATTCTATATGTAATAAAGAAAAAAAAATATTCCACGTAAGATTTATCAGTAGTAAATAATAGGTCTTACAACAACAGGGACAAAAACTTTGGACGATCCAATAAAATATATTAAAACAGGTCATAATATATTAAACGCAGATAGTTAAAACATTAAGTTTGTTTTTAACAGAACTTGTCTTAGTCCAAAATGTGTTTATAAATGTTTTACAAGAGATATACAAATTAGACTCTCACGACCTTTTAGAGCAGAAATAATATAAGTTAAGTTAAAAGCTTATTTATTCATTCTAATTTAATATTATTATTATCTTCAAAACTTGAGGAGTTCAATTTCTTGAACTAATTTAGTTCCAATATCAATTACTGATTTTGTATTTGGTTCCAACAGTAGAGCTCCCTCTTATCTTTTCTACAGGGTAAGATTCATTATTATTAGATTTCTAGGACTCAAAATATGCCCAAAATACATAAACAGTGTAAAATTTAAATAATACTAGAAAATGCAATTAAGCTTAAATGGAACTCAAACTTATAAAATATGGTCAAGTCTAATCAATTAAACACAAAAGAGGGTAAAATACTAAATATGATGGATTAATAATGTATGTGAGTAATGTTTATCACCTCTTAATTAACCTTAACCCATAATTAATAACCTTAACCTATTAATTTGCCATAAGCCCTTATATACTTAAATTAACCCTAAATCCTAAACTTTTATTAACCATAAACCTTAATTAACCCTAACCCTTAATTAACCTTAACCTTTTAATTAAACACTAAAAATCTTAATTAATTATAAACCCTAAATCATTATTTCATGCAAAACCCTAAACCATTAATTAAAACCCTAAACCCCAAAGAAAAAAAAACTATTGGAAAGTCAATTTCAACAGGATTGAAAAAATAAATTCACGTTCAGAAGTCAATTTCATGAAAGTTGAGACTAGAAAAAAAAAACATATTTTGGTACATAATTATTAAAGTGGGGTAAAAAAATAGCTATTTTAGAATAAAAAATTCCAAAGTAACCTACAAATATTGTATTCTTTTTTTTTCTCCTTCACTAACCACCGGATTTTTCTTAGCAAGATTTCAGTGAGGCATATATTCATAGTGTATAGTTGTGAACACTTAATTTTGTTTGGATTTTTTAGCCATAGTTCAAAGAAATAAAAAAAATTAATTAATTAAAAAAAAAGAAATGAAAATAAAATTAAAAAATGAAAAATACACAATCATCACAAACAACCACACCCCATCCCTCCAACACACAGACAATGATCACACACAGCACACCCATACTACACCCCATCTCACCAGCACACACACAATCATCACACATACAGCACACACACGCACTTCACTAATCCTTCATAAATACACATGGCAACACCTGCAAGAGAGGGGGGGAGCTGAGTTCTGGTTTTATAGAAGAAAACTTGTTAAAATTTGCAGGAGGAAAGGTAATCTCACGCAACCTCTAATGCAACTGCTTGTCTATCTGGTTTTCTACCATACATTTTTTTTTCTTTCTCTATTCTTCTTACTGCATCTTCCATACTTCACTGCATTTAACCATCCCCAACCTCCACCAAGCCAAACCCATACCCAGACCACACCCTAAGCCGCTGCCACCACCACCCAATCAACCACCACAACCCACTATTTCCCTCACCTAAACTGAAACCCGCAACACCGCAGGAAGCCGCCAGGCATGTGACCACCATACCCAACCCCAGCCGGCAACAACCCAAACTGGAAACAGAGCCCTGCGCAACCCAAGCCTCCACCCAATGAATCTAGCACCATCCAACAGCCTCCTCGCAGCTCCACCAAGCCGCAACAACACCACTGCCCAACCTCCCTCCACCACGCGACTCCAGTCCCAGCAATAGCCAAACATGTTCTCTGCATCTCACGCACCGTCATGTTTCTTATTCTATTCTTATTTTATTTTATTTTTGCTATTTCATTTGTCTGTTTAGTGTAGATGGGCTTAATTTTGTAGAGTATAGGTTCCACCTGCTTAGTTTAGGCTCGTTTAGTTATTTTTATTTTTATTTTTATTTTTTATTTTTTACAAGGTCTTTAGTTTATGTAAGTTTCATTTTGACTAGCTTTGACTGATATTTGGATTTAGGGTATTTTCTTATTGGGTTAGGTCTTTTCCCTTCTAGGTAAATAGGAAATAAAAAAAAGAAACTTAAAAATAAAATAAAATAAATGAGACTAATTGAATAGGCTAATTAAAAATTAATTAATTTCTGGTTCTCTTTAGCTTTGGTTTGTACAAATTTTATTGTTATTATTTTGTTTCACCATTTTTTATTTTATTTTATTTACTCTTATTTACTTTGTTTATCCTGCTTTATTTACTTTATTTATTCGTTTAATTATTTGATTTTACTGCGTTTAAATATTTTTATTTTGATTTAGACATTTGATATCAATTATTTGTACTTGTTTTATGTAAGAAGAAAAACAATAAAATATATGGTCTAATGTCATAATATTTTCGTTAGTTGGTGTTGAGGGGTCAAGTACCCTCTGACCAATTTTTCATGTGATGGTTCTGCGGGCGTAGTACCATGTGCCATTTTATTTAGGATGCACTAATCCACTGTATATCAAATCATTTTTTTTATCAAGTCAGTTCATTTTCTTTTAATCAATAAAATCAAATAAATCCATTTTTTATTAAAGTTGTTCAACGTATAATCATTTTTCAAAAGAATTACTTAATTTTGAATGGCCTAATGTCATGACTAATTATATTTAGGATTTAAATTAAAAATAAATTTATTAATATCTGTTTAATGGTATCGAGTGGTCAAGTACCCACTAGCCAAGTTTTTGGGGTTGCTTTGTGACCTAATATCATGACCAATCCTATTTAAGATTTAAATTAAAAATAAATTTATTAATATCTGATTAGAGGGCTCGATGAGTCATGTATTCACTAGCCTATTCGGGTTTGCTTCCGTGGACTACTGCCATGTTCAACCCCACTTAGGACTCGTTCTCAAAATTTAATAAATTAAATATCGCTTAGATGGTCTTGAGGGGTCAAGTACCCACTGACTAATTTTCTTTGAGATGATTCTGTGAACTATTGCCATGTTCAATTTCACTTAGGCCTTACTTTTTAAAATAAAATAAACTAAATATTGTTTAGTGGTCTCGAGGGGTCAAGTACCCACTGACCAAGTTTTAAGGGTTGCTCGGTGAACTATTGCCATGTCCAATCCCACTTAGGAATCGCTTTTAAAATAAAATAAAATAAACATCGTTTAGCGGCCTCGAGGAGTCAAGTACCCACTGGCTAATTTTCCTTGGGATGGCTCTGTGGGCATTATACCATGTTCCATTTCAATTAGGACCCGTTAATAAATTCATTTACTTTATTCAAATAAAATCAAATTAACCATTTATTTTTAATAAATTAGATAAATCATTTTTTCAATCATTATACAATAATATTTTATTACTTTATGTTTATTTATATATATATATATTCAAAGAATTACGTAGCTTTGAATTCTCCATTGCACTTGGGGGATACGTAGGCACTCATGGCAAGTCAAACGTATAAATAGTCTAATTTAATTTTTATCCTTGTTTTCTTCCCATACCTATAAATATTCTAATTTATTTTTTAATTTATTTTTCTTTATTTTCCACCAAACCTGTAAATATTTTATTTTTTTTGTTTATTTTTCCTTCAAATTTATAAATTGTTTAATTTAGTTTTTATTTAGTTTTGTGAATATTTGTAGTTTAATTATTTTTCTTGGTTCTGACAACAAACCTGAAAAATATTTAATTTAGCTTTTTGGGTTTTTTTCCTTCAAATTTATAAATTGTTTAATTTAGTTTTATTTAATTTTGTGAATATTTGTAGTTTAATTATTTTTCTTGGTTCTAACCACAAACCTGCAAAATATTTAATTTAGCTTTTTGTGTTTTTTTTCCTTCAAATTAGTAAATTGTGTAATTTAGTTTTTATTTGAATTTGTGAATATTCGTAATTTAATTATTTGACTTGTTTTATCTTTATTTATAGGGCTAAATCAAATATTATTTGGGTTATTAAATTTGCGCAACTAGCCTAAGGTAACCGTCGTAGGACGGATGTATTAGGGGTGCTATAGGATTAAGTTCCTGCCCTTCCCTGTACATAATCGACTCCCGAACCCTATCTGGTTATCGCAGACCTTTTTCTTTTTCTTATATTTTAAATCCATTTTTAAAGGGTTTTTGCCAGTCATTTTCCCTACCCAATAAACAATTGGTGGCGACTCCATTTTGTTTTAACCAAATTTTCTCTCGCCGATCTCGCTGCGATTTTCACGGTCGTGACAATAATCATCTAAGGAGAAGTGTTGTAAGACATGCACATTTTGCACGTGGTAGATGACTACATTGATAAGAAATTAAGGGGGCCTTTAGCAAGGGTTAATTGTTACAACCCTTGATGTCCCTATATATATTGGGACATCGATGTTGTTTCTGCCGCTAAAATTATACTGGTTAGCTGAAAGGCCATTTGCATTAACGATATATGAAGTTAAGCATATGAAAATAATACTGGAATTTATAACATATATGACGAAATTTAAAAAATTATATGTTAAGGAAAAACTAAAGTCATAGAATTATTTTAAGGATAAACAAGGTACGTATAGTGTCAACCCTAATACATCCATTAACATAATGACAAACTCAGCTACCATTTCCGTGACTTAAAAGCTTTTTCACCTGATGTGAGATTCATAACAATTGAAATTTTCCGCAAACCTTAAACAGAGAACAGATCAGCCAATACTGCGAGCTACTATAGACATCAAAATGTGTGCATGTGAGAGAGAGAGGGGAAGGGAAAGATATTCATTTATTACTAATCGATCAACTTTAACTTTATTGATCAAGTGTTTGATTGCTTGTTCATATTGATATTAGTGGATCATTGCCAGCTTAAATTCCAACGGGGAAGGGTTTCCAGATGGGTTTCATGTGCATTATTAATTGACTATAAATTCAGCACTTTTTTTTTAGGAATCTATGGAGTTTTAACACCTAGTATGGCACGGGTTAACGCATGTGGTGCTCAATTTGGTTCATCCTCCCACTAATCCACGTTTGGTGAGTTAGTCGCCATCTTGGTGGACCTTTAGCCTAACATTTATAGATTATAGTGCTCTTTATATATAAAAAAAATGAATATGTTTTTTCTCTAAGTGTTACTTCAATTTATTCTCTTTGAAAGTGCATAAAAGCTTTTCTACCACATATTAGTGCTTAATCCATTGAAGAATTATTAAAGTTTTAGCTGAGTGACTGAACTGGACCACCAAATAAGAACATGAAGCCCTACAAATTTCAAAAAGAGAGATTCAGACCCCTATTCAAGGGAAATGGGTCGGCTCCACGTCATGCATACCTCACTTAAAATTTAGGGGAAAAAGTCAGTAAATTTATTATGAATATCATAAAGAATATAAATATACTACTGAAAGTGTCATATTTGGTATAAGTACAAATGAAAGAACTAAACCTAGTCTTGGACGGTACTGATCTTTACAGCATATCGGCACAAATCCACTTTTCTACGTAATATAACTATCCATAAAGTGGATCAATTGAATCATCAGCTTATCGTGCATTATATAAATTTTTTAAGATAAGGATATTTTTTAGCCAACTATTGCATCAATCAAGATAATATTTTCTTAAGTGATTTTAATGGCGCACACACTGCACATCAATCTAGTATATTTAGGACAATTAATACCTCTCAGTGCTAACTTAAGATTCGAATGTAAATAGTTAAGATAGGAAATACACTTCTCAAACTATTAGATCAACTTTTTGAATTATTATATATTTGTATACCTCTTTAATAATAGATAAAAAAATACTCAAATTTATTAAAGTTTGATTAGTGCTTGGACTTAGACTCGAATTAAATCTTATAACTAAAATTGGGCACTTTAATTTTAAATCTCAAGTTATATATATATATATATATTAGAATTTTAATTTCCAATAATAATTATAAAAATTAAGAAATAACTACATAAAATCATTCTCAATTCTTAACTAAGATTCTAAATTCTAACTATAAGAAACAAGAATTAAAAAGATGCAACTCTACAATCCTATATATACATATATATATAACAATGCCAAACATACTTTGACAATGATCTTTGTCACTACCATTGTCATTGCTACGGCTGCCACTACCACCTTCACAACCATCCCACTGCCACCACAAAAATTACCGTCACATTACTCGCTACCACCATTTTTACTATTGCAATCACCATTGTCATTAACTTCCTCATCGTCATCATCACACCAACACTATTGTCTAGCGCACCTTCTAGTATTTTTTGTACAATTTATCAAGTATAAATTTTATTTTTAGCGGAACATAAATATAAAATTGAGTTTATTCCAATTCTTACATAAGTATAATTGAAATCATACTTTAAACTTCAATTTTAATTTCATTCTTTAAAACGGAAATTGGTGTCTAGCTAGATGCAGAATCGGACATATACATTGATTATATATATATATATGGAGAGAGAGAGAGAGAGAGAGATGGCGATATTTCTCTATTATGAATCTTAAAGATAGGGTTTCAATATAATCAAGCAAGTGGGAATGAGGGGGGGAAAAAAGAAAAGAAAATGGGCCGGTGTGGAGCAGAGATTTGGTGAATTGGAGTGTAAAACCCTAGACAATGGAGATGGGAAAGCATGCCGGGTGTGACAAGGACCACACACTGTATATTCCTTCGAGAAAGGCAGAGTGGGTCCGTAACTCTTGCAAAGCAGAGAGAGATAGACAGATAGATAGGGCGAATAATACTGAAGAAGAAAGAAAAGGATTAATTAAAGTGAATGTCCGCACGAGCTAAGTACTAGTTAGTGTATGCAACGTAAAGACTCGCAGCTTTTTCTTTACATTCTTCTACTTTGTGCCCTCTCTTTTTATTTTTTATTTTTCTTTCTCCTTTGATGCCCCACTTCTCCGCACATTCCTCTTTGCCTCACTCGTAACTCCTATTTCTGTTAGTTTGTACATAATCACTTTGCCTTTTCTCCCCCTCAAAGTTTTCTTTCTTTCTCTGTGCATCATTTTCTACTGTGTGAGAGTAAGAATCCAAGATAAGAATAGAGTCCAAACAAAAGCGGTTCAAGAATTTTGCTTTTTAACAAGCAAAGGGAAGGAAAGCTGATCCTGCCCCACCTACCTTTGCCCTCGATTCACAACAAAATTACACGAGCCCCCATTTAATTTTGTTCTGCAGTAATGTTCCTTCAATTAATCAAGAGTGAGTTTGAAGAATAATCTGAATAAGTGATTTGTCATAATAAATCGGTCTGAAAGAAATTATAATAAGCAGCCAATGAACATAAGTCGTTGACGCTCTCAATGATATTTTAATGTAACTCCACGTAAGCCACAAATAGAAATCCATGGAGAAAAGAAAACCTGACTAAATTTATTGGTCGGTCAAAAGTGCAGATAAACAATAATTAGTGAGACCAAGATCAAGCAATTTTATAACGTTGTCCAGCAGAAACCAAGAACAGCGTGAAAATTTGTGTTTTAAGTTTAACCACTTGTTTCCCTTATCATTTTAACACCACAATTCGTACAAGTAATAACACTGGCATGAACGTGCTGTGTCCCTGTCACCAAAATAGAATTAATTCCATCAGCTAATATGTTCAACTCCCTGTTTACATGATGGTTTGCCTTTTCCAAACAGAAATGATCAATCCCCAAATACACAACGACTTGCATTCAAATTGGTATACAAAGTGGCAATCTTCATAATTAAACTTAATTATAACGTAAAATCCTTCCAAAAGCAAAAGCCATCTCCATATCATATCTTTTTTGTTCAACAGGTAGAATAATGGGTTAAAACATCACATAAAAATTACACGTAATGTTCTGACAACATGAAACTAGCCGAGGTACCAAGACAATTAAAACTTGTTCCAAAAGCATAAGGCCCAGTCTCCATATCATATCTTTCTTCTCAATACTTCTCATAAGTCAGGCCTATAATAAGTACCACATCGAAAGGATACACGTCCATCCACCATACATATTCATTTTATAATGATGTGGAGAATTTTGAGTTATATTATATATACAAAAAATTTATACCAAATTTATTACACTAACATATCTTTTTAAAATAAGACTAAAAATATAATAATTTTAAATATACAAATTTAAAAATAGATTTCTATATAAAAATTATAAATGTTGATCAGTATAACATGATATATCATTTTACAAATATAGCCAATCCGTTTTTGTAATAGCATAGATATAGCAGTTTCGAAGATGTTTGTTTTCAACGGTTACAGAAAATGATTGTCACTATCCCTAAGTGGTGAGCCTGTGAGTCGGTCAAAAAAGAGCATTTTGGTAATAATCCGACAAAATCAGAGCCTTTTTCCTACATCTGTCCCTGTTTCCCTTTCAACCGTTCGTGTTCAAACCGATCCAAAAGAAGTCAAGGTGCACTTTCGTAATTATATTCAAACCCAATGCCCAATTCCAAACCTTCCCACCCTTCCATCTATTTAAGCACGTATGCATCCTTCTCTCTCACGTCCAACCCATGCTCTTCAAATAGTAGTTCAAACTTCAAAGTGTTCATCCCTCTCTCTCCTTTCCTTCGCTTTCTACCTAAGTTGTTCTCTGTTCTCAATTAACTTTCTCCCAGAGCATCGTCATAAAAAACTGTATGCTAAGCACTCTCCAATTATGAGTTTTAGGTACGTAATTAGACCTTTTTAAATTACCCGAGCTACTACTTTTGCAATTTCTCTATGTAGCTTCCCGGTGCATGCATGTTTCTTTTTAATGAATTTATTCATAAGTTAGTCACTCATGGCTACCTGCAAAAGTTGCATGATTTTCATTTTTATTAGAAATATATAGATGTTTATGTTCCTTTGTTTTTTAAAATATACATTGAAATCGATATCATAGTTAGGTGAACCGGTAATTTAATACATCTTTCTTTTTGTCCTTTAGTTTTTTAATAGACATACTCTGAGCATTGATCATTAATATTCATAAAAAAGTTACGTTAATCATTTTGTGCACTTTTTACAGCTTGGGATCCGAGGATTTAATACCAAGACAGAGAGATAATTGATTGTTGTCAAGAAATTAAACACTTGGAAGACATGGCCAAAGGAGCTCCAACGTTTTCAAGGTCCCTAACGTTTATGTGCCTCTTCATGTTCATGCTCAACTTCCACTCATCACATGGGGAAGAACTTGAACTTCTGTTATCTTTCAAAGCTTCCATCCACGACCCACTTCACTTTCTCTCTAACTGGGTCAGTTCCTCTGCCACCATTTGCAAGTGGCACGGCATCACCTGCGACAACTCCTCCCACGTTAGCACCATCGAGCTCTCTGGTAAAAACATCACAGGCAAGATTTCCTCAACCATATTTCAACTGCCATACGTTAGAATCATCGACCTCTCAAACAATCAGTTTGTTGGGGAAATTGATCCAAAGTCTCCTTCTCCCTCATTACTTCGTTACCTTAATCTTAGCAACAACAATCTAACAGGTTCTTTGCCACAAAGTTTGTTCTCCCTGTCGTTTTCTCACCTCGAAACTCTGGATCTCTCAAACAACATGTTTTCCGGGAAAATGCCAGACCAAATTGGATTGCTTTCCAATCTAAGGAATCTTGATCTTGGAGGAAACGTTTTGGTGGGAAAAATTCCAAATTCCATCACCAACATGACGTCTTTACAATACTTGACCTTGGCATCGAACCAGTTAGAGGGTGAAATCCCACGAGAGATAGGCCTAATGAAGAGCTTGAAGTGGATTTACTTTGGGTACAACAACCTTTCAGGTGAGATACCAAGGGGCATTGGAGAATTATCCTTTCTGAATCACCTTGATCTTGTTTACAACAATCTCACAGGACAAATTCCTGAATCTCTTGGAAACCTCACTGATCTTCATTATCTCTTTCTCTACCAAAACAAGCTTATTGGTCCAATTCCTCGATCCATTTATGAGCTGAAAAAGCTTATTTCACTTGATCTCAGCGATAATTCTCTTTCGGGTGAGATTTCTGAGCTTGTGATTCAGCTCCAAAGGCTAGAGATTCTTCATCTTTTCGCAAACAACTTTACCGGGAAGATTCCAAACGCTTTAACCTCTTTGCCTCGCCTTCAAGTCCTTCAGCTGTGGTCAAACAGATTAACAGGTGAGATTCCAGAACAGCTGGGAAAGCATAACAACCTCACTGTTTTGGACCTATCCACCAACAACCTTTCGGGGAAAATCCCAGATAGCTTATGTGAGTCAGGCAATCTTTACAAACTTATCCTCTTCTCTAACTCTTTTGAAGGAGCAATCCCAAATAGCTTAAGCTCTTGCAGAAGCTTAGGCCGAGTGCGTCTCCAAAACAACAAGCTTTCAGGGGAATTACCATCAGAATTAACCAAACTGCCTCAGATGTACTTCTTGGACATCTCTGGCAATGAACTTTCTGGCTGGATCGATGACAGGAAGTGGGATATGCCGATGCTTCAAATGCTGAGTTTGGCTAACAACAACTTCTCCGGGGAGCTACCAAATTCTTTTGGGAGTGACAAACTGGAGAACTTGGACTTATCGCAGAATCAATTTTCAGGTTATATTCCACCGGGTTTTGGAAGCTTATCAGAGCTCATGCAATTGCAGCTTAGCAGTAACAAGCTCTTTGGTAACATCCCAGAAGAACTCTGTTTGTGTAAGAATCTTGTGGCTTTAGACCTCAGCCACAATCAGTTTTCCGGGAAAATTCCGATCAGACTTGCCGAGTTGCCAGTTCTCGGCCAGCTTGACTTGTCGGAAAACCAGTTGTCTGGTGAAATTCCACAGAATTTAGGAAGAGTGGAATCTCTTGTTGAGGTCAACATATCTCACAACCATTTCCATGGAAGTTTACCCTCCACCGGAGCATTCCTTGCCATTAACGCGAGTGCAGTCACCGGCAACGACCTTTGTGACCGTGACAGCAGTACTTCAAGCCGATTGCCACCATGCAAAAGCGATCAGAACCCAACTTGGTGGTTTATTCTGCTATGTTTTTTAGTGGGGTTAGCAGCATTCGCGTTGACTACTTTTCTCATCATTTTCGTCCGTAGAAGAAAGAATTTGGTGCTGCGAAGAGTGGAAAATGAAGATGGCACCTGGGAAATGCAACTTTTCGACTTCAAGGCCTCGAAACGGATCACCATCGACGATGTCTTGTCATCAGCAAAAAACGGAAACGTCATTTCCAAAGGAAGGAACTGGGTTTCATACGAAGGGAAGTGCATGGCGAATGACATGCAATTCGTGGTGAAAGAAATCAGTGACCCAAATTCAGTTCCGCTTAGCTTTTGGGAAGACATGGTGGAGTTTGGTAAGCTTCGGCACCCGAACATCGTTAAGTTGATTGGAATATGTAGGTCTGGTAAGGGAGGGTACTTGGTGTATGAGTATTTCGAGGGAAAGAATTTAAGCCAAGTTTTAAGGAATTTGAGTTGGGAACGGCGGCTAAAAATTGCCCTGGGGATTGCAAAAGCACTGAAGTTCTTGCATGGTCATTGTTCATCCACAGTTTTGGTTGGCGAGATATCACCAGAGATAGTTTTGGTGGACGCCAAAGACGTGCCTCGCCTGAAGCTGAGCCCACCGGGAATGGCATGTTTGGACGTGAAGGGTTTCATTTCTTCGGCCTACCTTGCCCCAGGTACGTAAATGACTATATATTAACGTATATATAAACGATAAGTTATATATGATGAGTAATTTCAAGGGTGACAACTATGTACTTTTTTACATTACTCAAGAACATTACATTTTAGTTGTCACGTTTCGTAAAAACAAGATTTGGATTCTCTCATGCTTTCCTTTCACAACTTTATCAATTCTGCATAGAAAATTTTATATCTTTTTCTCTCTTCATGTTTTTTAAGGAAAAAGATGGCATCGAAATCCACTAAAAAACACTTTTAAGTTTTATCTCATATGATCATTTCTAAATTTTATCTCTTGGTGGAGGTAGCAATTAATGGGGTAATGGTAATTCCACAATTGAATCTGCAGAAGCAAGAAACATGAAAGATATGACAGAGAAGAGTGACATATATGGGTTCGGACTTATGCTGATAGAAATATTAACGGGAAGAAGCCCTGTGGACACAGAAGCAGGCATGAACGAGAGCATCGTGGAGTGGGCCAGGTATTGCTACTCGGACTGCCATCTTGACACGTGGATCGACCCCATGATGAAGGGTGGATATGCAACCACCAATCACAACGATGTCGTTGAGATGATGAACCTCGCCCTGCACTGCACCGCCACAGATCCCACAGCCAGGCCATGCGCCACCAACGTAGTCAAAACCCTAGAGGCTGTTAACAACAACAGCACACCCACTTTTTCCTGTGTTTCAGCTCTCAAATCCTCAACTATTTGATTCTCTGACCCCTTTTATATATTATATTTGTTTAGTCCTTTTTTTTCCTCGTTTTTTTGCATTTGAATTTATAAGGGATTGCTAGGAAAATGTTTTGTTTAATATTTATATATATGGAGGTATGCTTGACATACTACTGCTGAGTGTAAAAGTAAATGTAGATAAATTGAATGCCATCATCAATTAGTTAATTATATGAAATCAATACAATATCTTTATAATTTTTGCTTCTTTTTCCTGTTCATTTGCCAGGGTCATTGGCTCTGCTTTTCCCCCACAGCTGGAAATCTCATTTCCTTTCTCTGTGGCCTACTTTCTTTAACCTTTTGTTCGGATCTGTGCGGCTACGCGCAGTGGTCTTTCCTTGCCTTTGCTTTTGCTGTTTTTATCTTTATTTTCTGTATTCCCCCTGCCACCTTGACCCCCATGTTGCATGATACTGTTTTCATACCAAATAATAGGAAGTATTGAATCCATGCAGATATATCGATCCATATATGTAGTTATACCTATTTTTTCTTTTCTTTTTTTGACACTTTTTTTTCTATAAATCCTCTTATCATACTCTTAATTACTTAAAATAAAAAGTATTAAATAAAAAGGTAAATGTATTTAATATTTTAAGAATTTAAAAAATATTTAATTATTTCTTCTATGAGTAATTAAAAAGATTCTTAAGCTGATTCTTTATAATTATATATAATTATGACATTTGTTTCTTAAATAGTACTTTTAAGACACCCGTTAGCAAGGCGTTAAAATTATTCAATTTAGAAACTCTGCTTAAACACTTCCACCCAACCAAATGACAGCTACTTTACCATTTCTTTGCTCACTGATCAGTAGTTACTTTGATAATGAAAATAACAAATAACATTTTTTTAATTGTAGACTTCACAATAGGAGGTGGTTTAATTATCTCGTGTAAATCCCATGCCACCCATTAGTGGTCTAGTTAGGTAACTTTCGTATATGCTAGTTAGCAAGAAGTTGAATATCTATATAATAAACCAATTTACAAGATTTGGCTCTTTTGTATGTGTTTTAAAAAATTAAAATATACATGATTCATTCTTGATGAGAAAATCAAGAAAGTGAACTATCACAAATTTATAGATTATGATCTAAATACATGTAATTTATAAAATTCAATTTTTTATTTTTTATTTTTTTTTATCTACAATCATGTACTTTGCATTTTCCTTTTTAAAATGCATCGTTCACTTTCGAGTAAATTTACCCTAATTTCAGTTTGAGTAGCAAAAGAATATACACAGAGTAATCTTTGGTTAATTTGCTCTGATCAAATGGTTGAAGATTGGAGTAGAACTTCCATATGCCAACCCTATATGTGAGCGAATGGTTTGCCGTAACAAGACCAAGGAAACTGGAAAGTAAATGGTCCTTCATCTTTATATGAGAGTGTAAGCCTCAAGGCGCAGTAACAACACTCATTTTTAAGTGGGACCACATTTTACTTATTCTCTACGGGTTTGATGATGATATTTTTTTGTTGCACTGTCGGATAATGTTTGCAAAAATTCTCCACAATATCTTGTGACTTGAGTCAAGTCAACGAGTAGAAATTAGCTTTACACACAAGAATGTGAGATATATTGTGCGAAAAAGAAAAACAGAAAAGAAGAGAAAGAATTTCATTATAGTATACCAGTAGCGTACAATCACGCAACACAAAGCTGCATGTAGAAACGCAGTTGGACAGCGAGTGAAGAAGGAACGCTCCGATGCAGCTATGCTTTTTTCTACTCTCTTTCATTTCTCCAAAGCCACCATGTGTGCTGCTTTATTTATGGATTTTGTTGTGGAGCAAATTCTGCACTATCAATAAAAGAAGAAAAAAAACTTTGTTTTACGTCATGTAACTAGGTAAATTTTTTAAAAATTAATTTAAAAGATTTGTGTGTTGGTCACAATTTATCTTTAAAATTTAATGGTTGAAAGTAAATCTTTAGATGCAAAATTTACATCATAGTATCTGTATTTCCCTTTCCTTATATATTATATATACACAAACAATTTACATATTAAGTTATTTAGGTGGTCTATTTTGTATCTTCCACAATAAATGGCATATTTTACAAATGAAATTATACTTGAGTACTTTTATTTTTTATATCACCTTTTATATTATATTTTTATACAAGTAATTGGTTCGTGGACTCACATAAATAATGATTTCTCATTTCCCTGTATAGAAATTGAAATAATATAAAATTCACACATAATTATTTATAAATATCGGACTTCTTGTGCAAAATAAGACTTTAGGCTATGCTGGGTAGAGAAAAAAAGTACAGAGTGAAAAGGAAATTATTAAAAAAAATAAAGAAGTGAAAATCATCATATCTTTGTGTGTGTGTGTGTGTGATAATATGGAGAAAACAAATGGAGCAGCTACCATTTTGCATTCCAAAATTCCATTCCTTGTAATGAAAATATTATTAACAAGAGTCCAGATGATAAAGGTTTCAATTGTTCTATTTTTCATCTTTCCTATCAAGCACGATCCTGATATTAGGTGATAACCAAATAGCCTAGGAAGTTAGGATGGTTTCAGATTGATGTTTCATTATTCCTTAAACATTAAACGTAATTAACGTAACAAAATGGATTTTATTGTAAATTAAATATTTTTGGTTATATTTGGTATGGCTGCGACCTAATGATGAAATCACATTCCACGTTCCAATTGTCATAATAATACAATCACAAAGTCTAACCCGCAGACATACATTCAAGACAACTTCTGTTTTATATTATATATACAATTATAAGGTGACTACATTTTAATTTCTTTTTTGTATGAATGCAAACTGTAATTGACGCCTTTAGCGAGGTTATGATTATTGGATGGATAAAAGACGAGTGATTAGATTTCTTCCTTCTGGTAGACTCGTTGTCCTTTTTTGAGTCATGATGCAAGTTTGAATCTATGATGATGGCTGCACATTGACAGTCATTGATGGTAGGCGTCTGGTCTCTTTTCATAAACTAATAAACTTGAATCAAACTCTACAATAGATTATCTTGTGCTGGGTTCGATTCTTAGGACAGTGTGTATAAAGAAAATGTAGTTAGGAGGGGTCTCGGCTTTACACACCTGACCATACCCCAACGAGATTAGTCTCTTGCCTTCCGGGCAATGAATACCTTAGTTTACACTAAAAAATCCTACAATAGATTTAATTTTATGTGTATTGGCTTTGACTTAGTAACAAAAATGGGCGTATTCCAACATTTCAGTGCAGTTACCCTAGGCCAAATATGTGTTTCATTTCATGAGTATTATTTCTTTGTCGATAATTTAACTATACTAAAATTCTTTCAGAACAAACACAATATATATATATATATATATATATATATATATATATATATATATAAAGATTATCAATAAAATATATGGGTTCAAAACAATCCTTATCTTGACCTGTGTTAGTGTATGATTAAGCACTAAATGCACTCCACTTAGGCAAAAGTAGTAGTACATTTGGGATTTTTCCAACCAGGCCTGACCACAAACTTTCTTGTGACCCACCTTCCTTCCATGTTATAATGATAGTGCTGAGACCCTTTTTTTTATAAATGTTCCTTCTTTTTCTTTTAAACAATTTTTCCTAATTTCATGCCCTCTAAGTAATGATGGTTGTGCAAGAAACTTTTCTCTTCTGTTCAATCTGAACTCTTGGAGGGCTTTCCACGGTTAGAAGATTCCATCAGTAAAGATGAGCCTAAGCATTAAAAATATGAACTAGCTGACATTATGTGGAGCAAACCAGCTCAGTTTGGCTGGCATGGATATAATCTCTTCGCAATGTTTTTTCTTCTCAAAAGCCCCAAAGATTTCAATTATAACCCTCGGAGACCATGCAAAAGTTTCTTTGGCTTCATTCTTTCAATTCAAAAAAGCTCCTTTTCCTCTGCATTTTTTGGTAAAGTCTTCTTCTTTGGTTATCTTTGGTCGTTGGAAGGGTTTGAACTTTGAAATGTTTTTGTCTTTGCATTTTTTCTCTCCCCCTTTTTGTTTGCTTTGTAGATCAAAACAATAACATTTTTCATGTACAAGACAGCTGGCTTTTATTTTCGGAATTCAATGTACTTAATAATCCTTGGATACACGTGCAACTCATCAGATATTGCAACATGCACAGCCACCTACTTGACACAGTTTATGAGTTCGAAGTGGAGAAAAGAAAAGGGTGGAGTGCTACTGCTACCTAGTGTCTATTGACGGATGCACTAGAAAAGTTCTAGTACGAAAGCTATTGGCATTCTTGAGGCGTGAAACCAAGCGTGGTATACAGAAGGGATAGGTACCATAACATCTGTAGGAGATAGTTAAGCAAGCATTTTTCCAACTACTTAGTCATATATCAGAAGCTGCTAATTAGGAAAAATGCTGCTATGCATAAATTTAATATTGTGACGGACTTATAAATTAGAAAACTCATGAGTTGATAAATGAACATTGAAAGATTTGTAAATTGACTTTGTGCATGTAGCTGCACTCGTGCTTAGCCGAAAATGCATATTGATACGCTAATTATTGTGCTTTTGACTTCATTCGATGAAGCAAATCAAAGAGTTATACAAATTTGCTGTGCTTAAATTTAGTCAATTGTAGAGTAGAGATGTAGTCATCCTATGTCACTGAATCTAAAAGTGGCTTTATTTTTGCCTGAATTTAACTTTATTCCATATAAGACTTTGGCTCTCATCGGTTAAAGTGCAGGGGTCAAAGATCACATCAACCCCTCCCCCTTCAAAATCAAAGAAAGACACTTTCAGGGGAACTCTGGAGTCGGTTTCTCGTTCAATTGACAATAACCCAAGTAAATCAGAGATGTTGTCAAAGTTGTGGAGTGATGACTTCTAAAATAGAGAAGTACCTTTTTTTTTTTTGTTGAGTGCATTTTGTGAGGAATCACACTAATGAGTTTGACAACACATCTAAACCTAAAACTTTAAGGTATTAGGTTTATAGGTCATTCCACTTATATGTTGTTCAATTTGTCCACTATTTACCAATGTATGACTCTTCACCTACATCCTACTCATATTTGCATTTCCGACAATCTTTCCCTCAAGCATGAATCCTTATACAGTTAACTCTGCACTGAGTGGAAGCTTTTTCCAAGTATTTCACAATGTCATCGGGCCTTTTTTTCACCTAACTCGATTCCCAAGAGGGGTATCATTCCACCTAACCCAATTTTTAAGAGTCATTGCTCTTCACTAGAGTGTGTGTTTGTCAATGCTCCACAACACGAGTTGGGTCGGATCCGTTTTCAATTGAAGCCCACATCTTACTACTCCACCTAAGCTTTGGTGGTTCATAACTCTTCTTTCTCAATGGGGGCAACATATATGAGAGCACCAACCATCGTCACCAATACTCATGTCCCTAATTGAACCGTCGGTTCTAATACCACTTGTTAGGCAGGAGAGCCCAAAATGTCAAGGAGATATACTTCAATAAACTTAGCGAGGAACCACACCAATGAGCTTGACACCATATCTCAACCAAAAACCTTAAGGCATTAGGTTTATGGGTCTTTCAACTTGTATATTCCTCACTTTGTCCATTACTAATGTAAGACTCTTCACCAAGATCCTATTCAAACTTGCATTCCCAACATATTTCTGGGTGTAATATTCTAACAGAGCAAGTTACTATTTTTTAACACTTCTAGCTTAGTTAAATAATTATGCTTGCGAAGGAAAGGAAGCAATTTTTCACCCAGAGCATAACTTCAATTTCAATCAATATCGTAGTACAAAGTAAGTTCTGCTTTGTAGACGTAAGATGCAGAAACCATGAAGTGGGTCTTGACAAAAGAAGAGATGAATCCTCTGTACACATGGTGAAAGAATAATGGCTCAGAAAATGTCAGAACTTACACTTTCACTTACCCAATAGGAGTTTATATATGTGTATCCACAATAATAGACTCTAGAGGGAAATAATTGGTTAAAGGTAGGGAATGGGATCTATGAATGTGAAACATATCACTCTCAAGCCTCAAGTACTCTTTATCTTTGATGATGCTTGATAAGGACCCAGGGTGTAAATGGACAAATGGTAAAGATGAGATGACTTTAGGACAAGCACCATACAAAGAAGGGTAATTCTAAGGCCATATCAATTATCAAGTGTCATTTCTAAATATGTACCAAATTCTGGTGGATGGAATAGATATATCATCACAAATGGGGTTGTGGATAGAGCTTTCAATCATCTATAACCATTCAACGTTTTCTTGAAATGAAATCCGTGAGTTTCAAAACTATGGAACGCTTTCTAATCATATATCTTTTATTATGTGCTAGTTTCTGCACAAGATATCACTATCTTTCGCTATACTACTGGGGACAGGTGGGATATATAACGAGGAGGGTGAGCCCCTCTTGTCCTCCAATTCCATCAGATGGTATTAGACTGTAATGTAGTGTGAAAAGATAAAGAGACTGGTCAGTGGTCATATTCTGAATTGAAACAAGGATTAATTCCAATCAGACACCTTTAAACATTATGGGCAGTAAAAGTCCTTCTCTGATTACCCCGAATACCATCTTTCGTCTTCTAGTCTTCGACTTTTACTTTGTCCATATTCATTAGGAAAATTTGATTGGCACACTTACTAATTTAGCTATAATTTTTTGTTTTCTGAAGGGGGCATAAGTTCCCTTAAAAGGACTGCATGTTAATGCTCACTTTTTAAAAAAAATAAAAGTTTAAGAGAGGTGAGATTAAAAAAATATTACAAGTTGCAGTCATGGCTTATAATGATATTTAGATATAGTCTACTAAGGGTAATTTATGGCAATAAGGCCTAAGTCTTATAAGAAGTGCTTCAATCCTTACCAACTGAATGTTTCCATCAAATCCTCACTTTTTCATCATTTCAAAATTCTAACCATTACGTGTAAACAACGAAATTTGAACGGAAAGGTCTTGCTTCAAATTTAGTGCTTAGATTCCTTCATTGAAAATGAAAGTGTTGACAAATGACTATCGATATTCATGGTGAGATTGTTCTTTTGGAAAATTACCAAAAGTTTCCTCAAAAAATACTTATCATAAAGAATAACCAAATTTTTATGCAGAGTCACCACTTATTTTTTCTTTAATTGTAGAAATATAAAAAAATCTCTTGTAATTCTCCTTTCATGAGTCATTACCAGAGAGTTTGCCTAAAGTTCATCCACAGTAAATTCCAGAAGATGCTAGCTTAAAAAAATTATCAGTGAAAATCAAGGTAGCAAATGGGGATTAACTTCCTTAGGGGGAAAAACAGTACAGTACAGTACAGTACATATATATATTAGAAGCAACTAAAATCACATGGGAGCAAATAAGCAATGCCACTCACATAATTCTTTCTTCATAAATTTTGCAAATAAGCAATGCCACTCACATAATTCTTTCTTCATAAATTTTGCACAAATTGATAATGTAGTTGTATTAGAATTTGACAGAAAGCATGACAACTTTTGTCAGTTAGGCCGAAAAAGCGTAAAGCCACCATGTTCTAATAAATTAAATACATAAAATGGTTCATTTCATTGGAAGCATGGAAGATATAGATAGAGACTTTACTGGGTTCTCAACACAACCATAGCCGGGCAAACGAAGCAGTGACAAGTAATAATAGTGAAAGGTGGTCTATATACAGAGTGCTAAGTAGCCTAGAATTGAAATAAAGAGATATCTCTCCTGGTATTTGGCCCCGGAGATACTAAGACCAAATTGGTGACGTGACCTCCAATAATAGAAAAGGGCAAATAAAGCATGTACATGTTTATACGAAAAATCAAAGGGGGAAAGGAATCAAAAGAGATATGCACGAAGATCCAAGAAGCATAAAGGAAAGTAAGGAGTGATTGGGGCCATAGATGGATCTTGGGCAGCATATGCCCACAACAGTATAATAATATTAATAATATATAGTATTCTTACTCTTCTAGGGATTCTCCAAAGTAAAAATGAAAATATACTATTCTGCTCTACTTTCCTACATCCTATACTCTTCAGCCAATCAAACAAAAGACCAGTTGATGAACATAAAACAGATGCAATGTGCCGTTTCTTCTTCGTTTATTACTTTCCATGCCACTGCTCTCTCATAGGACACTGGCCTCCCCATGCTTGACAAACAGATGCCACCTTGAATACACACAAAACCCTGCACCAAAATAATACCTCTTTAGAAAGTGCAAGCCAACTAGTTGGAGTAAGAACTAACGAATCAGATGAAAACTTTCTTCTGAGGACAGAATGTCCAAAGAGGGGAAATAAGGAAAGAAAGGAACATGATCAGAGTTCAGAAACGACATCAATCTAGCAAAATGGTAATGATAGCAGACAATCAGAATTCAACCATATAGAATTGACACCGAACCAATCAATATTCAATAATGAATGTATTTGAGGTCACACATTCTTTATGGCTTATATGAGGTTAAACAAGTCCAGTCAAGGAGTCGAACTTATTTGCAATGAAAGTTTTTACACATATCACGTATATTCAAGGTCAGGTAAATAGCAACTAGAGCTTGCTAAATATCAGGAATTAAAGGATCAGTACTATGTAGACATTCTTGTTACTAGTACCTTTAGTCCAAGCTACGTATTTATGCATTGTTTCCATCAACGATGTGTTAACAGTAGTAAACACATTAAATCCGTTAAGACATCCAAATTGGCACTCGGAATAATAAGCCATCTTCAGTTTTTAGAGATCTTAAGGCCATTTGCCCATTACCAACATTTATTTCCCAAATTGAAAACTATGGTTCAAGCAGACATATATTAATAATATAGTATTTAAGTTCTACTTAGTTATAGTTAACAATATAAACACTTCAAAAAGATAAACATAATCAAAGGAGAAAAAGAGGATCTACTCTTGGTTTGGTAAAAACAATGGGAAAGGAGAACAAGATAAGTAGACATTATGCAAGCATAAGATTCCCACATTTTACACTTAACTTTTCTCTTAAGAGAGTCAAATGGAAATTTAATTTTCTTCAGTCTTATGAAAAGCACTATACCTGCTGCATTATCTGGGGGAACTCAGAGCACAGGATTTTCTTTCCATTGTCGTCAAAGATTTTTTCCAGAGTGATGTCTTGAAGTGCAACCAAGGTTGTCTCAAGCATGTCAAGTCCAGCTTGATTTGCAAATGTGAAAACTGGCAATGCCTGGCAAAATCATATATAAAGTTATGCTTTCTTAAATTTTAACATTGTGAAAGAAAACAAGAGGAAGGAAATAAGGACCCTCAAACCAGAAAATTTTCTTTACTGTCATCACATGTCTTAATTTCTTTTAATTTCCCTCCCCTCCCCTCCCCACCGCAAGCCACCACATGTTGTAGGGATGAAGTTCAATATACTTATATCATTCACTTCTTTTGTAAGAATTGAGCATTTTAGAAAATATGCCAGAACAAAACATTGCAACAGAATTTTAAAGCAATGCTTGTAGAGAATGACATACGGATAGAAATGTATTCATTTTGACAAATCAAATAAATAGAAAACTATACATGCAGAGGATTCACAAATGCAAATAATTAGCATAGGAAGCAGAAAGGACTTCTTATCAAAATGAAGATAATAAAAGAAAATACCTTTAAAGAGCAGCACATAACTGCATCTGAGTGATGCCAAAGGGATTTGAGAATGGACTCGCTGCCTTCACACTTCAGCAGTTCTACCCCTAGAAAGCACCTGCAAAGAATGCCAGCATTTAAAATACAACGGACACTTCCTATACAAGTTTAGAAAGAACAAAAAGTAGCAATGAGGATAAAGAAAGAAGTTTCCCTTGTGACTTTGGGTATCTAAGGTCCAATTTAATGCATAGTACTTCCCCTCCAAAGGAGGATATTGAAATCCAACCTGTTATAATGATTAGTATTTGTGGTGTCTTATTATATTCCATCAAATTCTTTTACCCACTGGTCTCACCCTCTTCTAATAAAAGGCATTTCCTTGTTGAATTTTATTAATCATCATAAACTGGTGAAAAACAGTCAACATAAAAACCGAAATGAGATTCAGTGAGATTAGGTGTTAGTTGACTTATCACACGAGTACCATAAACAATTATATGAGTGCTACAGAAACACAACAGTCATCACGTATAACAAATGTCCAACAATATACATGAGATCAAGACCTAGAAGACACAATTACAGTTCTGCCTATATTGTCTCTCCTTTCTAAATTGGTAGGCCTTTCTCTTTCAAAGAAAACAAAAAGTCTTTAGTTGTCAAAGAAAATACTTCAAGGTCAACAAGCAGATATTATCCGAATGCATTTCTGGCAATTGTAAGTCATACTTCTCTTGTAATTCAAGAAACTTCAGTGAATCATATAGATTTTAGCATGGAACAGCATCATGCCAACACGATTGAGATCTTCAGATCATAAATAGCAATCATGCATAGTCAAGGTTTTAAGTGACACACCTATAGCTGTTACAGATCCACCGAGCAAGTGTTTGTGCCTCAGGAGTGCCAGGTGGTGAGTGAAATCCATTGTGAGAAAAAAAACTTGAAGGGGAAAGCGCTAATGCAACCCTCTGAACAGATGCAATAATACTGCGGACATATTGCCGGGCCATAGTTGCTACATTATCTTGAAGGTGAACTTCAAATGCAAACTGGAAAGCTATTGTCATTACAGATTTTGTGCTCTCGGAATGACCAGAATTGTCACCAGCTGCTTTGTTTCCTGTGGTTCCAACTTCAAGGGCAGATGCAAGATCAAGTGTACGATTAGGACTAGCAGCATCCTGCATCATATTTTAGGACAAAGAAATCAAAATCCTTTCTCAAACAAGAAAGGGGGCAACCGAATTTCAAAATAATACAATCAAATTATATGTCAAGCTAAAGACTTGCCATGCCAGGATCAAGAGGCATGATGCGAAAACCAGAAGGTAAAATGGGTGCATCATCCGAGAAAGATGCATCCATGGGAGCAAAAATGAGTTCTGCACAGGTTCCAACTGCATGCTCATCCACTCCACTACAAAGCTGGGACAGGTGCAACCAGAAGGATAGTTAGCTATATATTTGAGGTTGGAAAGAACCTTCTGAATTATATTATATGCAGATATCAGTGTTCTAGCTATTCAAGTAAAGTCCAAATTAACGTGTTCATATAGATTCTTACACTAAATATGCCTAGAACTATGTGCAGATCCCATTCCAGATATTTGATTCATCTTATTGTTTGGAAAGAATAGCAACCATGGATGACTAATTACCAAAAGAAGAAAAAATAACTGATATAATATTAGTACATTTTTTAATGTGAGTGTTTTCTCTTAAATTACTATTATAGAAGGATTTTTTTTTCATGCAATAAGCTCATGCATCTGGAAATAGATAATGTTAAAAAGAATGGCACTAAAAAATATTACTTACTTGCAAGAGGAAAATATCACCAGGTATAGTCATGTCGTCCCTATAGTACCCCATGTTTTCAAGCTTAATAACCTCCATGAACTGTTTTAGAGACCAAATGTTATCAAGTATGCAAAATACACACAAAGAGAAAACCACAAGGATGACAGTCCACAAGCTGGAGGCAAAAAAAATATTTGCGTTCAATTTTATCTTTGAAAAAATGGGTAAAGTCTAAATAGTATTATGCCGTAAGGAAGTATTAAATTAGGAGCAAATAACTTGCCTCTTCATGTTCAATTGTGTGAGCCAGTGGAAGAATAACCTGACCCCCAAAACCTCCTGCTCGAGCCCCTGGCAAGCTACAGGGACCAGCTTTAATGGCTGCAGCTGAGTAAGCATCAATACTGCTATCTGCCCACTCTGATCGGTGTTCCCGCAAGAATCGAAGAAGAATTGCTGGAGGGACATTCTATAGGGACAGAAAGTGAGCATGAGACAACTAAATACATGGAAGCTGAATACTTGCAGTTCATGGAATGAAAAAACAAATCCTAGAAGGTCTATGAGCTTTTGCTTCTTGAAATTGATTTGTTACATTGTGGAGATTTTACTAGTTCACAGATGCATATAATGCAGAATAAAGGATAAAAATATATAGATTACAATACAATTAAATTTATAAAAAGGAAAAAGAAGATGAGTAGAACCATGAGAATTGACAAGAGGAAACAAACAAGCATACTATAACTTCGAAGGATAGAGAATTGTTAGAACAAGCAGGTCAATCTTTTTTAGCTACAAATTCAAATTTTCTGCGCCACAGGCTAGCCCTAGATAAGTTTCATCAATAAATAACCTATTTAACTTACTATACGGTGATTTTAAATTACATACAGCAGCTCTGTTTCTCGTGTCAATAAACAAAGCTTTCAAATGGTCATTAAATCAGTCAGATCCATGCTGGAACGGAAGTTTCTATAGAGATACTTGCAATCTAGACTTGAAAGTGTGCACTTCATTGAATGAGAAATTTTGCTTAAACACAACCATTGATTCAACTCCATATTTTTCATGATCATGACCTTAATAGGAAATTCTTCATATTCTTTTTAAGTCATAACAGAGCCATCCATAACTGTAGGTAGGGCTGGCAATGAGTCAAGATAACTCGTGAGCTTATCCGTGGTTCGGTGTTCGGTTCGTTAACAACTCAATAAGCTGATAATTTTGACTCGTTTGTTAAATAAACCAAGCTTGAGCTCTTATAGCCGACTCAATATATGTATATAGTCTATTTTTACAAATAATAATAATAAGAATGCTTTAATTTAATGTATATTAACATTTTATTTTATTTTTGGTCCAACTAAATTATTTTTTAAATAAATATATGTAAAAAATATAAACTTTATTGATATACAAATTCAAACCTAACTCATTGAGTAGTACATGCTTAATACAAGGCTTGATATTGAGCTCAAATAGCACGTGAGTTTAAAGTGAGCCGAGCTTGAGCTAAGAAAATGTGTTCGATTTCTTCATGAGTCGAAGCTCGGCTCATTGCCACCCTAACTGTAGGTGTAAAAAAATTTCTCTCATCAGAGATCAAAATGAAGATACAACATTGATTAGCATTAAGATGTATACCTGTAACAACATGGATGCTTTGGCACATAGCACGGGACTGCTCATAGACGGAAATCCATTGTTATAGCCAAGATTTACTCCCATCATCTTGGTAGGAGATGAATTCACAAGAAGGGTTACATCATCAATGCCATCACTTTCTAACATGGACCAGCCATCATCTGCAAACCCATTGACAGCTTCGTTAAAGCCCCTGCAAAAAAGGAAGATTAAGTTTAGATTACCATAACTAGTCAGTTAATTCAAGGAACAGTGCGAAGGATAATGGCACAAACTTGCTCAATCTCTGACTAAGCGCACGTAGAGCAGCAGGCCTTCTTCCCCATCCTGTGACACTTGGCTGAGAAACTTCTTGAGAAATCTGCCTCAAATGACGTAAAGCCTGAATGACAAATACAGAGTTACTCTTTGAAGCAGTATGAGTTCTTTAAAGTCCCATTTCCATCCCCTTTATACCTTTAGCTATAATTGGCATAAAGGAAAAGCTATTATCTATATACGGCACTATAGCCCTTAGCAAGAACAAAATACTAGGCTTATAAAAGCCATACATTTATTATTCCAAATCATAAAGCAGCAGAAGTTTGCATTGAAAGTTGTTAGGCACAAACAATTGTCTTACCGCCATAGTTGTCTTTTGAGCAAGCAGCGTTGATGACTCATAAAGTGGGCGCAATACTTCAGGTACACTCCAGGGCTGATTTAAAAGAGCCAGCGCATCAAAATTAAATGTTATCAAGCAAGGGAACAAGTTTGCTTCACTTTATAAAGCAAGGAATTTTACAAACCTCCAAAACCATATGATCAACAATATGAATAATGGATCCCCCTCCTTCACAAGGTCTAATCAGATACCCGCTTGGCAGCATGTCTGCTCTAACAAAATGCTGCACTGGGGGCATAGAAGGGCCATTCTGAGTGTTGTTAAGTGATCTTTCACAAACCTGAATTTGTTAAAATCATAATTGCAACCCACATAAGCATCAGAATGGAAGGGGGAAGGAAGAAAGGGGAAAGGTGAGAACTTTACTTAGAAGAAGCAGAGTTACATACCACAAGACTACCATCCTCCAAAAGAGATGTGTAGCGCAGCAACCAGAAGTCACGAGCTGGTGCCAAAGTTGTTGGTGCATACAACTAACCAAGATGGCAAATGTTGAACTGTGCATTTAGCAAGGATGCAAAATATACTAAACTATGGACAGAGGGTATATTAGCTATAGTACCTGCATGTAAAGCAGTTCAATGGTTCCCCCATTTGCAGTGGACATCACATTTAGAACATCCACAGCTCGGCAATCACGAAACCATGAGGGTCGATCTTTGAGGATTTCAGCAACCTGTACAGAACATTTTTAATCAATCTCTGTCTCCCCACTTCATGAAGATTGGTGGTCCTCTTAATCAAGCAGGAACTTTACTTACCCTCGTAGGTTCTAGACCCACAAGGCCGCAGGCACGCACTGCAACTCCAGGGCAACCATGAGAAATAGCAACGATTCCAATTGAATCCGGACCAGGCTGCAAACATGTAAAAAAACAAGTTACATGACTTGGTTAAGAAAAGAAGAAAGCAGATATTTGGCGCTGTGTTTCCCTGGCCAAAAGACTATGGAAGTAATGCCTTTCAAATTAGCACACAATTTCTAAAATAGTAAAATGTCATTCATTTTTCACAGTGAGTTGAAAATCAAGGGATCACGACCAATTGATGTGTTTTGTAGGGATTATAAAATTATGTTGTTCAATTGATGCTTCAAAAGAAAGATAATATGCTAGAATGATGTGGTTTTGAAAAAGAAAACAAACAATTTAGTCAATGGTGGTAGATGAATCAATTAGAACAGCAAAATGACATAGGAGTAAGGTTGGAGAGCAATAGGGAGAGGGTAGAAAAAAAAAGGGAAAAAAGTGTGAGATGATTATTATTGTGTGCATTACAAGTTGCTTTGCTTAAGGTTCATGTACTTCATTAAAATGCCGCGTATATATGACAAAGAATAATGGACTCTTGTTAACACATTGAGATAATGACAAGCAAAGTGCGGTAACCTTCATCCCAGGCAATTGGACCCACTCTACAGCAGTTCCAGTGGCCTTCGAAAGAAACTCTGCTAAAGTCTCCTCTGCAATGGACAAAAGTCTGAAGAGGATACAGACAAAGACAACACAAAGCACGATAATAATATTCCATTAGTTTGTCATAAAATGAAAAATTGTATGTAAATCACAAACACAAGGACAGAAAAAAAGAAAAAGAAAACAAAAAAGGACCAACAAGAGAAAGAAGCAGCTTTTTCAGTTCACTAACCCAGCAGGGCTGGCATCCCTTGGTGGATGCTGTGGTGTCAGATGGTGCTGACCGCTGGTTACCACCGACTCACAACTTGTGTCCGTGGTAGCAAGTGTCGCCTGCTGAACAAGGAACCAGTACTAAGAACACATTGCAACGTTGCACACACAAAGAGTAAAAGAAGAATAAAGAAAACCTTTTTTCCCAGATAAGATGTCCTCTATTCTAATCTACAGGAATCCACATAATGGATTTAAAGTAAAAACACCTGAGCAGATTCAAACGACAAGAATTTTTACCTAAAATTAAAGCTAACTTTTTTCTTATTCCTCTTCATTGATATGAAACTGAACAGACTGGAAATCTTAAAAGATATAAATGTAATAAAGAATGACTTTATATTATATTATATTATATTTAGTATGTATTACATTCTGGGTCTGTTGGCGGAAAAAGCTGTTCTCGTATACAAGCTGTGACACCTGCTTCTGGAGTCTGTCATTTTCCTCCATCAGTAGTTTATTCATTGCAGTCAGCTTCCTGTTTACACCTTGCAGGCGTGACGCTTCTTTTCGCTGCTTCTCTCTGCATCTGTAAGAACGAGGAACAAACCAAAAATCATAATTTTTAACTACTGCAACAATTACCAAATTAAGGTCTTAAATACTGCTTCTATCGGTGCAACTGGGAAGGATACATATAAAGAAGATGAAGACTAAGAAGAAAAATGAAAGAAAAAAATAGTATTCGTTTTGGTAAGTGGGGCACAGAAAGTGCAAAATCAACACTAGTCTTCTGATTCAAAGTGAATTCCTTGTGCTATATCTTCCATGTTCTTTATGAAAAAAATAAAAAAGTAGAAAATAAAACCTTGGTTAAAGAAAAGTAAAAGGAATGAAAAGAAGAAAGAGAGAGAGAGATGTATGAAAGCTAGATTCATGAAAAAAACAAACAACCCACTTGAACAAATGAATTCAATTAAATCACTTTCATTTGTTACACTAAGTTCGTTCACTCTAGCAAGTTAATATATATTCATATATAAGGAATGGAACAAGAACAAGGGCGAAAAAACTGAAGAAACCAGAGGGGGTAGAGGTACCTTCGGTTCTGGAACCAAACCTTGATCTGCTTAGGCTCAACATTAGAGAGAATGGGGCACTCCCTGATCAACTGCTGGCGTCGCAGGGAACTGGGTTTGGGGCATTCGTGATAAAACCGCTCGAGGGCATCTACCTGCTCAGGCGTGTAGCGCACATATTTGCCGTTGTCCATTGCCACCTTGCTACCATCTTTGCAGGCTGAACTCACTGCCATCATCCCTGGCTTTCAAATCCAACCCATGTTATGTTTTGTTTCAATTTTAAAACCCAAAGAAGAAAAAGAAAAAAGTCTTGTTCATTACATTAGAGATCTTAGAAGAGCTTGATTACCTATATATATGGCTATAGTGCTTGTAGTTAAAGCTCAAGAACAAAAGGAGCATGAGATCACGCAAACATGGAAGAGAAGAGAATGAAACTGCAAACTTAAAATAAATAAATAAAAAAAAGGTACTCAGAGTTTGTCTGTGATAGTTGGTTGTATTAGAGGAGCTAGATATGTGAATGGAAAATGTAGTTTTAGTTTTGGTTTTCTGTTGCTGTACAAATGAAAAGGACTAGTGGTGGGTATATTGCGATTGGGATAGGGACGGGGTTGCTTATAAGAGAAACCCCAAATATCAGACAGAATAAGCGACCATTTTTATTTTTGTTTTTGTTTTCACATCATTCTTCTACTACATCTTTTCGCTGTTTTGCCTGTTTGCTTTTGCTGCTTGCTTTTCTTGCACTGCTTTGTTTTGGCACTTTACAACACTTGAAAAACCCTCTCTCTTCTCTTCTTCGTATCATGAGTCATCACAGTTCACAGAGAGGTTGTGAGAAAGAAATAGGAAAAATGCGACCCCCTCTCTCTTTCACGACCTGTGCGCTGTTAAGTTTTGGACAATGTATAATGTGACAGAACCGTAGACCGTTTCATCTGCGTTGGCAAAACCGGATTGGACATTAAATGAGTAAAACTTTCGGTTCAATTTCAATTAATTTAATTATTTAAATTTATTAGTCAACTAAATAATATTGTAAAAATAATTTTGTTAGCAATAATATGAAATATATAATCATTTATGAAATGTAAAAAGTTATGAGCATTTTATATATAAAATAATAATAATAATAGTCATTTGATTTAATGGAATGAATTAAGTGATTAAATTAGATTTTGATTGATTTTAACTTATTTTAATTAATTTAAAATGATTTGATCATAAATTAAGTTACAAGATTAAATCAAGCATTTTAAATATCTAATTCATGATCAAATTGATATTTTATACATGTTATTAACATCGGGTTGGACAATGAACCTGCAAAATTAATTTAGTTAAATTGAATCACGTCATATATATAATTAATAATTTTATGATTAATAATTTTCATACATATCATTATATATATATGAAAGAAAAAGGTAACTAAAATTTTAAAAATATATATATATTGGTGGATTCATAAAAAACTGATTCCAATTTTTAGTTGGTTCTAACTGATTTTAATAGTTCAATCTAATCTAATTATAAATCTAATTTAAGACTAAATTAAAATCGTTTTACTATCTATTTCACAATCTGACCAGACGATTCAGTTAGATCCCAGGTAGATCCAAACAAAGAGTGTTTCATCTCATTTCTTTTATGTCATTGCCACTGTAAAAAATGTGCATTGTCTTGCTTCCAATTTAATCTTCATATAGTAAAAATGCAAAATATTTTATATTATCATTTAATTATATGTTAATGCTTATTTAAAAATTGTTTTTTTTTTACTACAACAATTTGACACTGTATAAATAATTTTAAATTAACAGTAAATCAAACTATAAATTAACCCACTTCATATTTTACATTGAGAAGTCAGAATGACCTCAAGTTTACCTATGTCATGTGAATTATACAGACAAGCTTAATAGTTTTTGCAGTCTTAGGCTTATGTATAACCGTGTGTGTAAATGATTGGCTATATTTTTTTTTTCCTGACCTAGGTATTCATACACCCTTTGATATGAAATTAATTTTGTTTTGGATAATGAGATTATCTCACCCTACAAGTGTTTTTTTAGGAGCTCAAACCCTTGACATTATAGAGGCCTCTTAACCGTTAAGTTCAAGCTACTTGAGACACCCTCTTAGGTGATTAGCTATATTTTGGTTTACAAATTAACATGTGAAAAATAAAGAAACTTTACATTGTTATCAATTATGCATGAGAGTTGCTATGATACCCTGATGGGTTTGGTACCCAAGGTGAGTTGTCAATCATCTATTGACTGTTGATTTCCCAATAAATATTAGAAAGTCTATTAAATATAAATAACAACTGATTAACGCTAGACAACTCACCCTGGATACCGATATCCTGAAAAAAAAAAAAAGATAGGTACTGGAGTAGTCTCCATCATGCATAGACAAATTAGTAAAGGAATTTGACTACCACAACAATTATCTAAAAAATCTAACTTCTTTAATGATGTGTCAGCACATTATTAAATGACAGTATAAAATTTTTATTTACACTGATAACAAATCAAGATTAAACTAAAAAAAATGTAGTCATTTATTGTAAATCTAATATTCATTTATTAATGGACAAGTCAAAGGACTCGTTTTAACTATTAAAAAAAAAAAGGCTCAGGTTAATGAACCTACATTATTTAATCAAACTTGAAAATCTCTTATGTTTCGTGCGTATATGTCCAAGAGGAGAGGGGGAAATGGTTACCTGTGAGGTGAAATCACTTATTTCAGAACTCACTTTAAGTACTAAATTTATAAAAGTATCATAACAATTTTTCTTATAGAAATATTCATAGTTTGATAATGATAAAAACGAACTCATCATTTTTTTTTCTGAGAGTTTGATCTGTTGACAGACTTGTATAGTTGTATGAGTATCAGAGAGAGAGAGGGAAACAGCATAATTGGGGTTCCCTGCATGCGGGCTAGATGGGTTTAATTTATTTTGGCAAATCCTTCTTTCCCCAATTAAATCATGTTATAAATATTCATATATAGTGTAGTACAATGCACGTATCCATGAGAAATACATAAGGTATCAAATTCTACTTTGGCAGCTTTAGAAAAATAAAATAAAATAACTTAAGTTTTTTAAATACAGTAAACACGAACTCATCCTGTTTATTGTAAGAAACAAACCTTAGTTGTTCAAACAAGAAGGTCTTCTTAACCTTTCTTTTTCCTACTTATATTCAAATTTCCTGGTGATTAATAGTGGAGATTGTCGCCCTAAGTATCCTGATTTTATGTCACTTTAGTCAAAATAATTATGCTAAAGTCTAAAACTAGTTGCTTGTTCATGTATTTTCACCTTTCAAAACTCCTTTTTTTCTAAATACAAATACATCCATTCTAAGAGATACTCGAATCCCGAGCCACATGCCCTGATCGATCCTAATCGTAGACTAGCATTCAAACTTGAAATTAGTGGTGCAAGCAAAAACACAAGGTTATATGAGTATACATAGATAACAAGTATGTTCCTTTGATATTCAAAGCATAAACAGCTTCCCTTGGAAAATTATGCACTTAAACAGATTGGTCAACACGCCCGATTATATGGACTCTCTAATTGTAACTAACATGTATCACATTTTGATAATTGCCGCTCAAAATGAATATCGCACAAGAATAGGAAATTCGTCGATATATATAACTGTGCTTTCTTACTTCATAAAATAAGCAAATATATCAGAGAGGTTACATTTTATTAACGGAAGATACCCAAAAAAAATTCTAAACTGAGCCTGGTAATCTGGTATATATACTAGATCTTGGCTGATGATAAGAAGCATGGTTACTGTACTTTCTTTGAGCAGGTTTATAAATTCACTTTATCCTTTCTCCCTAGTCAATGTCACACTAAAATATTTAAGTAGTGTCAGTATTCTTTCTAGCTAGGAGGCTTAACCTTTTATTGGTTTCATGCGCATGATCTCAACTTTTGGCTATCCTAGTTACCTCGGCTCTCTGGTGGGTCATTCTTGGTTGATTTTTCTGCAATGACTCTAGTATCCTAAGTATCAAAGCATCCTCAAGGTTTGTTGAAGGCCAATTATAACTCACTTTACAACCCCAATTACAAACATAAATACACCTTTTTTTTCTTGACCATTTTTTTTATTATATCATATAATATAAAAGGAGCCATTCTTTTGCTCTTCCAAATTATCTTAGAACAAAAGAATACCACCAAGTCAATGTGATTCACCCAAAATGAATGTGCAAAGTCAATAATAAAGGTCTTGGTTCATATGTATAGCACCATAATTTTCCTCCTTGTGCACCTTGCTTCTTTCCCAAACTTGTCCACCATGGGGAAAAAGTTCCTAATAAACTAGAGAGTTGTCATAAAACCATTGGCTTAAAAGGACTGGGAATGGCAGACCAGTAGAAGTGGGGTTTGATTCTTTAACATTCCGCATCCGAAGATGGACTAAATTACGCGTCTTAAACATTTAATTAATCCTTAATCGATCTTCCACATTTTGCTCCAATAACATATAGCATTTATACAAGTATGCTTCTAAAGAAACAGTGAAAGAAGATGGAGGAGAATTGATGAAAGAAAAAAGATGAAAGGAGCAGGTCCAAATAAAGCGATTTGTCCTTAAGAGTTAAAAAATTAAAAAGATCTAATGTTGCTTTAGTTTGGCTAATCAAATCAATAATAAAGTCTTAATCACCATGGCTTAAAAGTTAAGCGGGCAGTACAGGCATGTCGCATCAAGGGCCCCTCCTCATTATAAATATCCAAACTCCTCCTTATCTTAATGTTTTATGTTTATTTTGTTTTATTTTATGTGTGTTTTTGAGCGGCTGTGACAATTAGAGTTGTTTATGATTTAGTTTAAGAGTTAATTTTAAACTAAATCATACTTTACAGTTCACAAATTTATATAAAAGTAAATCAACTCAAGTTTTAGATCAATTGGAGTCCAAATAACAATTGACTGGTATTTTAAAAATTGCTTATGTCTTATCAATGTTTAACTTAATACATCCAGAAGATATTGTCCAATAGTAATTGTTTAACTTAATACATCCTATTATATTGATTTATATATGTATAGAAGTAGATGATTTATGTTTTTTCTTAGTTACAAAGTGAAAAGAAAACCGATGGAAATAAATATGTACTTCGTAGTTAAGTGTACTATCACAAATTTAAATTTACTTTTTAAATTCTTATTGTGACCAAATTTTCTTGCAAATCTTAGTTTCACTATACTTTCACAATACTAAATGTTCCGCCTTGAGTAATGAGTACCCCCAGACATGGGGTACTTGTAAATTGCACTTCAACGCCCAAGTAAAATGTATGATGGAAGTATTTTCAAAGTAACAAGATAAAAAAAGATGGATATACTTAGAGGGTTCAACTCCTTTTTATAAAACGTGGTGAGCTCTTAGTTGTTTATGGGCATCAATTATGGTTGTTATACATTGAGGAGAATTCTTTAGTTGGTATATTGATGAGGCTGAGTGAATAAGAAATCTCTTAGTTGGAAGACGGTTTCATGAGTTATAGACTGATGCTGACCCGTTAAGCTTGAGAGGAACACTAAAAAAGATAAATTAATGGAGGTATAGACATATTTATTATACTTAATAATATCAACTACACGATAGTTTTCTCTTTTAACTTAAAATCATCTCTTTATTAATGAATAGGAATTTAATCTCACAATTGATACACTTCATAAATTTTAAACAAAAAACTCTATTAAGCCTCTAAACTTGAGCTCATGGTTAAGGGTTCAGATGGTTTGCATGAGGTTATCAATTCAAACCTCTTTGTCACTATTTTTACAATTTCATTTTTTATTAAATTTGAAATAAATGTCAACTATAAAAGAATTAAATTGAAGTGAATTTTGATAAGTGAGGAGGACCAGTTACAAAAATTAATTTGAGATACTAAATTACAAAAATTGATCTATAAGAAATTAAATTGAGAACCAACGAATTAGTAAGAAACAAAAATATACTTTTTTCTTTTGATAAATTTTAGTATATGATTATTTGATTATTTTTTATTAGCATATTAAGCAATTGGGGCCCAATGCGGTGTGGGAGTTGTTTGTGGCGTGTAATTGAGGGCAGCAGACCAAAGATGGAGTGGGCCCAGAGTTTGGTGTGGACCCCGCACGCGTGAAGGCCTTTGCTCCTCAACACCAATGCTTTCCAGCGTGCTGTTTACTCCTCACTAATCACTAGTCACTAGTCACTTCACTACCCTTCATGTTTTTGGTGCTTTCTAGTTTCTACTTTCTATTCTACACTAAAATAGTAAGTAGTAAACAACCATACCCATCCTTGTTCACTATTAGCAATTTGGTATTTGCCTACAAGTACGAGGATCCCAAGATTCCCAACCGAACCTCAAAGTTGAAAGCTCAAACTTCAAACACAAAGCCGCAATTAAGGATCATTCTGTTATTTATTTATTTTTTTTGAGTATCGATGTTTATTATAAGATGTTAAATATTTATTAATTATTTTTTATATTTAATATATTTTTAAATATTTATTATAAAATTAATATTCAATAAATAATTAAAAATTCATTTTGAATATTAAATTTATAAAGATAGCATAACATATCTCTAAACCAACTTTGTTAAGTTTTCTTAAACTAAATAAACAATTCAATAATTCAATATTCAAGCAGTCATTTTACATTGCACGATGAGACCACTATATTCTTTATGAACTATCCCTTACTTCTCGATATCCTCATTTTTAATAACGCAACAAATTTTGGATTTGTGCTTTTTAATATTTCTTTTCACAAAATTATATTTTGTGTAAATTTTTAAATCATAATGTTTCGTATGTGAAAATAAAAGAAACTGAAAAGGGGATGAATGGAAAAGACTCCACATAATCTAAGGGGTTGATAATAAAAGAGGTATGATTCTTATCTTAATTAATTATTTGAATTTGGATTTTAGAATATCACTTAAGAAAAATAATTTTTTTAATCACACTAGATTAAGAAATTTAATTTCGATTCACGTAAAAATTGATTCGACCTAAGATTCAAAATTTACATAAATTTAGGGTCTATTTGTATTAACTTTTTTAGAAGTAGAATTATTTTTTTAAAGTAATAAAAATAATTTTTTTAAAAATTAAAAGAGTTCAAACTTTAAAAAAAACATTTCATGTATTTTTTGTTATACAAAAAGTAATTTTTTTAAAAGCTTGAACTTTTAAGTTTCTAAAAAAATATTTTTATTACTTTAAAAAAAATATTTTTTTTAAAAAAAATTTAATACAAACAGACCTGTCACTTTAATTAAGGTTTTTGAACGTAATTGCAAGTTTTTTATTATGAAAAGAATCACTTTTTGCAAATTAGTTTAAGAAATGTTTTTTAAAATATTAGAAATTGTTTGTCGTTTTGATATTGTGAAGAAAAAATATTATTAAATTACCAAATAAATGATTTAAATATTATAAATAAGCAATTATAATAGGATAATATTGGTATTGTAAAAGTAATAGTAACTTTTCAAATAACTTTAGTGGCCAAACTGTTCACCTTTTGGTAAACATACATAGTTTCAAATTTTCCCCAAACAAACTTTTGTTTTTCTTGCGGCAAAAAGTATGGAAGGACAAGAAACATGCTTTTGAGTTTTCTCAACGTATTCCCAAACATTGTTCAACGTTTTGAATCTTTTGATACTTGGGATTATTGGTTTTTTTGCGTCGTCCCTTTTCATTTTCTCAATAAAATGTTCAAGATTTTAATTTGGTAATTTTGTATATTCCGAAAGCTTTATATTACAAAAACCAAATTTATAACAGTTATAATCAATAAATTAAAATTTAATTTTGATTGGTTAAAAATATGAAAATTTAAAAATAATTAGTTCTAAGTTCTTCTAATTTAACAAATTATGTTCAAATATTTTGATTTGATAAATGCCGGGAAAATCTAATGGGTTAGTTCAGTAATTAAGAATGTGTGTTTTATACATTAACTAATCAAATTCAAATTTTCGGCCTGTTAAGAAATTAATTAATTCATCTAAATGCATTTATATAAAGCACTTACGTTCACTCAACTAAGAACTTAGTTTTAGTTGATGGAAAAAATGACCGGATATTGTACAATCAAAATAAAATATGTGCAATGAAATCTTTTTTTTCCTTCATAAAATAATAATCTATTATACTAGGTAATAAAAAATTTCTATATGATATTACTTATTTAAAAATTATAACATTTTCTACTATAAATAAATAAAATATTATTTATTTATAAAGACAAAGAATTAATGCAATACTTTTTAAATTTATTGCTTTTGCTGAATACTGCATAACTTGAAATGATTAATGGCAACGGTAGCACTAGGAATTTCATCGACACTGAGAATGTTCATTTTTCGATAATGATTAGAGTTTTATTTTCATTAAAAAAAAGTTTAATACTATCATTTAATTATTTATTTTCATATTATTAAAATAAAATATGATAATAATTGTTTAAAAAATCAAATTCGTTTAAATTTTTTTAATTTTAGAATAGTAAAGTAAAAGGTATACATCCTTAACCAATCTCAAATTTTTGTATATTTTCAGTATGATGTGTATACACTAAAATTTAAACCTTAAAAAATTTACATTTAAATGAAATATATATTTATGTATAAATTTAAAATAAATTCAATATTTAATTGATATATAAAATATTGTTTATATATTTTCACTTATAATAAAAATAAAGTAAATTACAACTTACCCTTTTTTAACTTTGGGACATGCGGGAATTAAATTTTAAGGTTTGAAAATATTCAAATAATAACTATTAAACTTCACATTTTGAGCATAAAATGCCTTTTATCAGGAAAATTATTAAACTATTTAAAATGTCATGCCACTTGCATGTCACGTTATTAAAACATGTTTTAGCTTCTAATAATATACAATTAAGTGAACAATTAACATAACTAGAGGGATCAAACATGGTTAAAACCATCAAATCTACTATGGGTCTAAACTTGATCAGTATAAATTACAATTTATCCATAAAAATGTTAAGTCATCTCAACATCGAATCTCAGTCAAGCCACTTTATTTGTACTTTAACTGATAATCTCCTTCTGCACCCGGTCATATATATATATATATATATATAGGGAGGGATCAACTTACACCGGTGTAAGACTTGATTACTCTTACACCACTCAATAACTTTTTATTGAATAACTTTCTTATAAAATCCACTGTTAGATTGAAAGTTTCTATCATATATATCATACTTATAAAATTTTACATTAATCCGAAATTCTTTTGTGACTCATTGATATACATCAAAATTAACGTAAATATAAACTATTGAAATATATGAAAATATGAACTATTTGATTATATTCTTATTGATATTCAATTTTTTCAAAATTTGACAGAAATGATCTATATGATAGAAACTTTCAATCTAACAGTGGATTTTGTAAGAAAATTATTCAATAAAAAGTTATTGAGTGGTGTAAGAGTGATCAAGTCTTACGCCGGTGTAAGTTGATCCCTCCCCTATATATATATATATATATATATATATATGTAAACATTGATTTGGTATTTTAAATATACAAATGTTATTAGTTTAGTTTTTTAATAATTTTTTACATTTAATTAATTTTTTATAAGATTAATTTGATGCAAAAATCAACATTAAAGAATCAATTTCATGTCAAAAATGACATTAAAAAATTAATTTAATATCAAAAACTGACATTAAAAGATTTAATTAATAACAATTGTGTACTTGAGAGACTAAAAAAAGTGTTAACTAATATTTTTGTTTAAAAAAATTATAAAAAGTTGAAAAGTTAATTTATCTGTAAAATTCTTAACTTATATAAAAAATTATATAAAATTATTAAGATATAAAAAATTGTATAAAATATTATTTATATAAGTTGGTAAAAAAACATTAGTGAAGGGAATGTGATTTAGGCCTAGAAGCGTGTGGAAGCGGTAGAGGGGCCAGCAGACATGCGTTTCCCTTGCTTTGGGACCGAACAAGGTGAGAAACTAGATGCAGATCATGATTCACGAGGAGCACTACCAACGAATCGAGTGTCGTTATCTTTCGGCGTATGCCGCTGCTGTTGGGCTCCGATAAGATACGAATCGTATCATACGATAAGGGGTGCAAAGAGTCTTTGTGTTCGGGAAGCGTGCGGTGCCATTGTGCCATGCCATTTGCGTTGTCTCTCACATTTTCTCTCTCTTGCTTACTTCTCTTTCCTCGTTCAATTCATTTTATGCGAGTAAGGATATTTATATAAAAACTAAATTATTTATTTGACTATTATAATTTTATACAAAATTTAATTTAATATTTAAAAATATATTTATAATTTTTAAATAATATAAAATGATCCATACTATTTTAATTTATTTTTATTTAGAATGAAATTATAGAGACTTAATAGGAACCAATTTATATTTTTTAAAAATTAAAAGAACTATTTTACATTATTTAAAAATTATAAAAATAATTTTAAACTATAGAGACTAAATTATATTTAGTATGAAATTATAAAAACCAAATGAATAATTTAACCTTATATATAAACATAAGCACTTTACATGCTTTTATATAAATCATTAGATAATAATTTAAAATTTTCATTTCATTTACTGTTACTATAGTTTTTTATATTATTATTTAATAATATATTATTAAATTATTAAAAAAATTAATTTTTATAATAATTATCTAAAAAATTTAACTCCTTTAATAATATACCAACACATCATTTTGATAATAATGTAACTTTTTTTATAATAATAATAAATCAAATTTAAACTCATATTCTTTTACATACATATTATATTCAAGATAAAACACTTAAAATATATATGAGATTTACGATGAACAAATTTTTATATAAATTCTTTTTATAACTATGAATATGTATAACATAATAATTTTTTTCTTTTGGTTTGACGTTGAAAATATTTTCGGACTAGTTTTTATATCAATCAGAATTAAATCAACCCAAGTAATCAAACAAGAAAGCTCACTTCTCCTTAATTATTTGACCAATACTTAGTGGTGATTGGTTCGCGGATTAGTTTTTTATTTTTAGGAATTTTTACATAAGAATGTTGGGCTCCTATATTTAATATAAGTTTTGAAAAAATATTCCCATCCAAAAATAATTCTCCGAAAATGATTTTTAATCAACATTCTCATACTTTCATTCTCATAAGGGAGGTGGGTTTGCAACATTCCCATGGTATGAGAATATTTTTACCATGTGAAATATCTAAAATATCTATCATTTTATTTTTATGTCAATAACTAACAACCGTTACATCATTGTCAATGATCGTCATTGGCCACCATCTACCACTGTCCGCGGTGGTCAATAACCGGAATTCGGCCACTCCCGTCACTGCTGCCAATTGACGGTGGCCAGAAACTTTGGCCACCACCCTGATTACCGAAATCTGACCGCCCTTACCACCGCTGGTAACTTTGACTACCGTGGTAGTTACCGGAATCTAGCCACCATCCCAATAGTCATCGACTGCGACGATTGACAATGACGACGACTTTAACCACCACACCGATTACCGGAATTCGATGATTTTAGTCACCTCCTTGGTCACCAGAATCCAGCCACCCTTGCCACCTCCAGAGGTTGACGGTTGCAGGCGACTTCTGCTACTGTCGTCGGCGATTAAAAGGGAAAATTTTTAGTTAACCAAACGTAGTAATCATCATTCCTGGGAATATCATTCTTGAACATGCTATTCCTAAAAATAATTTTTCAAACCTTAAACCAAATGTCCCATTAAATTTATTAGTACCCTGTTTATGAAACTTTTTTTACCACGTCCAACCAAAAAATTGTTAACTAATTAATAATGATTTGGATTTTCTTAATCTTATCCTATGAGGAAATCACGCTGAATAGGTTTCGTTAACTACATCTGAGAATGTAATACCCTAAATAATATTAGAGTTCATCCCAATTTTTTAAAAAATTAATTTTTATTCATTATTAATGTAAAAATAATTTACACTATCATTTACTCACATATTATAACATCATTAAACGTATTTAGTTATAATAATACTTACTTAAAAAATTAACTTCTTTCAATAATGTTGTTACGTATTAATAGATAATAGTATAAAATAATATTATAATAAAAATCAATCAAAATTAATCTCATATCCACAAAGTCACTCCTTTGCTTTTACCCTACATCTCCAAGCACAAGTTATTGAGCGCTACTAATTGTGCATATTTGTTTTAGTCATGTCGGCCGGCAAAAAAGCTACCTTTGTAAATGCATTTTGAACGCGGTGCCATGCCATCATGTTTGGCACAACCGCACAAGTAGAGAGATTTGCGTTACGCTTAAAAAAAAAAAGAAAAAGAAATTCATGTTAGCCTCAATAGTAAAAATAGCCATGTTGCTTGTGGTTAAAACCTACCATAAAAATAAAAATAAAAACCTTTCATTATAATAATATTTAAGTAAGTAACATCTAATAAATTTTAAAAATTTACAAACTACACTCTAAAACATTTCTTTACCATACTCAATAAATCAAAATTTTAAAATTAATATTTTTTTTCTTCAACTTTTAAAATTAATTTGTTACAATATAATCAAATGAGACAATATATAGTGGTAACGGGTCAGGTTCAACCTTAACCTGGGCCCCACAACCAAACCAAATATGTGGGGTCACACACCGGCGTAGCATGCTATAATTTGTGAGGATCTCGCCATGGGCCCCCAACCTAGCCGCACCTCCCTCATCAATCAGAACCATTTTCATCTTAATTTCCATCTTAAATGGTCTTATAAAAGTAAGATCCCCCCTCCCCAATCTTCCTCCAAGATTTTCCATACCACGTTTCCCGAAGTATATAAATATAAAAGATGAAGTATGATGGTCAAGCATCAGACAGTGTATTAAATTAAAATACGAATCAACTTTTTTTTTAAAAAAAAGTTGTCCTCTGGCATTATATATTTTTACAAAATGATGTTATGCTGAAATATATATGTTATATATTTTATTTTATTTGTACAAAAAATATTTTTAAATAAATTTTTATGTCAATCAATCCAGAATAAGCCTACACAAAAAGTAGAATAAACATTTATTTTAACTTTTTAAAAATATAAATTATATCAATTTAATCTTTTAATAATTTTTAACATTAAATTTATTTTTTTAAAATTAATTTGATATAAAATATGTCATTAAAGGATAAATTTTATATCAAAAAATTAATATTAAATGAAAACTTAACTAATGACATTTATATATTTAAGAGAATAAAATAAGTATTTACTTATCACATTTTCTGCTTACTTTCTGTTCACTTTTACTAAGTTAAGAGCATGGTAACCAAGTAATAATTACTCATGATTTGAATAGATAACATTAGTTTATGGAAAAGTAAGGATAACCACTTCCTGGGATAGTGGTGTATCTTGGAGGATTCTTTTCTGATGGGGAGAAAGCCGACCATTATAAACAAAGACACATGATCCCTGATTTAGTAAGTCAAAAACAAAATACTATGTCCATCTATGGCGGACTATTCTAGGCTAGGAGAACTATTATCTGTGTCTCTATGCAACAATGAATACACGACTATGCTATACGTGTGGCTCATTCAATTGAGGCTACAACCGGAGGCAAGTAGATTCAGTCTACATGCTTTTGGCTTATATGTTCAAAATATGTGTTTATTCTGTTTTTATATACATACATATATATATATTAGTATTTGTTTTATTCGATTAATTCATGTACATCTAACATTTCGTATCAGAGTTTTATTATTATTATTGCTTAAGCTAGCTTTAGCAAACATGCTTATTTAGGAATGTGTTCAGGGAGCATAAATTTAATGAGCATGCAATAGGTTTCCGTGCAAATTATGTTAGAAAATAACACGTGTTATTCTGTTTATATGGAGAACATGTCGTATGCCTATTTCTCTTTGAATGCACATAGTTTTTTTTTTTTCCTATGATGATGAGTAATACAGAGAATAAACTTGTCCCTTTATGTGTACAGAGATAAAACTGCTCATTTTACTATGCCTAATTTTATTGTTTCCTATTATGTTTAGGGGCTAATTAGATAAAAGTTTAATTTTGATCAACTATCAAGGTCTATTCAGATGATAGAATTAGAATTATAGTTTAGAATTTTAATTTCAATTCTATTTCTGTTAAAATTGAAATTGACAAGAATCTTAATTTTTATGTTCGAGACAATTAAAGAATTGAGACTTTAAAATTGTAATTCTGAACTGAACTAAAATTTTATTATTTGAATAATTTATTAAGAATTTATAAAAATATAATAAATAAATTTAAATTAATAAATAATAATTTAAAATTATAAAAAAAAAATTCAATAGAACTTGTGTTACTGGATTATAGCAGTCACAATGGATGCTAAACTAAATGACGTCATTGACGATGGCGAAAGTGATTGCAAGACGCCAATACCAGTGATCGAAGGAAGCACGACGATCTGGCCATTACACGTGTGACGACGATAGTAATCGGAGGCTGTCGGATGCTAGCACGTCGGATGCGCAGTGAACAAAGTGGCAGGAGCACGCCGATGGTGACGTTGCAAGACTATGTCAGTGTTGCGAGTGACAATGGTTGTTGGATAGTTTTTAACTTTTACCTTTTAATATTCAAAAAATAAAAAAAAAACTTGGTGCTTGGAATTGGAATTTTTAAGGTTTAAGGTAAGAATTGAAAGTAATATAAATTAGTTATTTTTCAATTCTATGGAATTGAACTGAGAAAACACTAATTCTAATATACACACCAAACAAGATAATTGGAATTGGGAGGTCTAATTCCAATTCCAAAACTCATTTCCAAGCTCAATTCCATCCGCCAAACGGGACTTTAGTGTAATCATATATTATTAAATTATTAAAATAGTTTGATTATTACAACAACTAGATGTGTTAATTCGAGTCGAGCTGGGCCGTCGGGCCATGTGTGCAGGATGATAAATAGTCAGCCCAGCCCATGCGAGCTACGGGATGGGCTGGGTTGGCTGACAAAAGGTTATCGAGACCCGTCAAAATAATAAAATTTACCAGTTCACAAACTAATTTGTAGTATAAAGAATGAACCGAATAGTCTCTCAAATATCAAAAAATAAAGATTCAATTAGATCAAGATAATTAAAAAGGGGGTTTTGATGATTTGTAAAGAAAATACACCGGTTGAATTTAAAGAAAATTAATTAACAAATTAACCAATCCATGAAAATTTACCGATCTTGAGTTTAATCTATCATTGATCACAATGAATCCACTTAATTGCTAACCATGTTCTTGACCTTAGATTACATCAAGAAGCCTTAACATGATCCAAGAATTCTCTACTAGATAAGCATCTAGGATCTAATTAATCAATGTTAGATGAATTAAGCATCATCCAAACATAAATTAATTTAAAATCGGGGATTTAACCAAGCTAAATAATCCATAAAAAAGTTTTAATATATTGTTTAATCTTTGTGATCCTCTTGAATACATGATAATAAAGATATTATCACATAAACATCTAAACTAAATTAAGCAATTCAATCTAGATCAAAATCAAAAGAAAAAGAATAGAAAGAAAACTCTCATAAATACTCAAACTTACTTCAAATTTTTATTGATGCTTAATACAAATAGATTGACCATATTTATACTAATCCTAGAAGCCAATTTGTAACTGCAAAATAATATTAATGCAAGCTGTAAAAAAATGAAGATTGTCAAATATAGTAGTCCATATTAACCAACCAAATGATAAACAATTACAAAAGAAAGGCAAAGTTGATATTCTGCCAAATTTTGTGTGCCTCCTTCCATGATTTGTATGACCCTCCATCCCACCGAATTGATTTTAGGTGTCTTCATGACAATTGAAGACAATTGTTTTCTTGAACTTTTGGCGTTAGTTTCATGTCAATTGGACTTTTACACCTCTAGATATTCTAAAAACATTGTACCTACCTCAAGTCACATTAGCAGAATGTGTTTTCAAATTCAAACAAACTTGCAGCTTCATAAGAATGCCGAAAACAGCTACTATTGACTAAATGGTCTTCAGTAAAGTTGGAGCTTTGCGTGTTATCTTTCCAATGACATCAGTTTCAGCTCAAAATAAGGCCTACAGCCCACGACATGGTCTAACATGTACACACTGCTCAGATTCCAACGACAGAAAGCTCACTCTGACTTTTCAGGTATATTTTGGACCATTAGAAGTCCGATCTAACTCTTGAGTTCTCATGAAACTTGTAGATATTTGTCTTAACTTTCCAAAGACACCAAGAACACCTCAAATGGATCACTGAAGCCCAATTTATGGCCTAATCAATGAGAAAATGTCAAAATGCATCAAAATCCGAGAGTTAATCAATATTTGCATTATAGCCCAATGATGCCCAACAATACAAAACTCAGCTAATATACTAATATTGGGCACATTGAACATCCAATATTGCCAAATATAAACTAACATAAGTGTCTCAAAAATGATTTATTACTAGCCCATGGGCCAATTTTTCTTTTTGTCTTTCTTCATTTGTTTTGTATCTATAATAATAAGTTATTGATAAATATTTAAACTTCTACATCAATCCAAGCTTACACAAACCATGTACGTAAATTGGATACAAGTATAACAAATTATAATAAGTGTCATCAACATAAACACTGAAAATTTACTACATTATTTTCGATATAAACGATTTAGGATATATCCATGAAGCATTTCTTAAACCATAAATTAATCAATTCAAGGAACTAGAATAAGTCAATATCATATTTCAAGTGGAGAAAAAAGAAAGGCTTACATATACTCCCTAAATTTATTTTATTTTTTTTAAAATCTAAATAAAGCTAGTCAAGTAAAGATATAAATAAATAATAACAAAATTAAATACATAACACAAAAAGAAAATTTCACATAACCGGGCCAGCGGACCAATCCATCCCATTGCAGGCCAACTCGCATCAGGTCAGCCTTTTCTGGATTGGGCTGGGTTGGGTCAGCCTATAATTGGTTCGAGTTGAGATTTCTCTAGCATAGCCCACACTTTTTGTCAAGTTATTTGAACTCAGCCTATTTTGACACCTTTAACAACAACTATTTCAAAAATTTAAATCTTTTAATAATGTGTCAATATATGATTGGATAATATCAAAAAACTTTACACTGACAATCAATTAAAATTAAATCCATTAGATAAAGAGAAAACTTTAGGTATTTACATAATAGAACATAAAATAAGACAAAAGATATATTTTTTGGTTAAGACCCAGTGTATCCCAAAGCTTTCAACTAAGGACTAATTACTGTTCGCGGTACGTGACTGTCACTGGCCAAGCTTTATTTTGACGCCGCCAGGAATTGATCCTGGGAGCACCAAGTCGACCCTCGAGTGTCCCAGGATTGGCCTAGACAAAAGAGATTAATTGTGTGTGTGAATAAATAGCAAAACATAAAACGTCTTTTCAAGAAAATCTTTGGGAACATAAAACCTAGGTACCTAGAAATAGACAAGCCATATGTTTGAACCTAGGTAAAACCCATATCAGTGTTCCCATATCTCTTATGCCTTAGGTTTAATTGTAGCCAACTTCCAAAGAAGACCGTCAAATTCCATTGTTGAAGCCTCGATTAAAGTTAATGATGGAACAACATGGCTCTACTCTGCATTTCCATTGTTGAATTGACCCACTTTCCCATTGAATTTATCATCATTAAGGAGGAGGTGGTGTTTGAGAAAGAATGGACTTTGTCCCATATGTGAGAAGTGGGATGTGGCTAGGGCATTTTTGGGGATAAAAGGAAAATAAGTTAATCAAGTATCGACATTCTTTTTGTTTTAGTTTCCAAAAATGAGACTGAACTTCAATAAATAATAATAATAATAATAACGTACGCTAATTCTTGAAGGATAGTCTCCTTGGTGCTTGAACCAACTACCCTAATTGAACAATTATTAGTAATATGTATATCTAAATAATTATAGAGCCTCCACATCTTTAATTGTGAAAAATATAAATTGAGTGAGATTACATTTGGGATAAAATAAAAATTTGTAATTAATTATGATTAGTGTAATAATTTACCACACAAAAAATTCTTGTACTTTTCATGATTAATTAAGATTAAAGAATTGAATTAATTCTTGATTAGCCCATAGGCATTAAGAAATATTCATTAGTTTTATCATTCTAACATTATGAATATACTTTGCATTAAAATCTTAGGCCATAGGTAGGTTTAATGTCATATTAATTAATATTATAAGGTATGACTTGCATTGATAAGTATACTATTAATTTGCCTCAAAACATAAGTAACATATGAATGCTATATTTATTTATTTGCAGCAATTCAATCTTTGATTAATTTTTATGATAAAAATGAAGTTCCCCCTCTTAACTAGTGACAACTGCAAGACTTGGAATGAAAGAATCCTTATTCATTTAAGGTGTATGGACGACAACTATCACACAAGAGATGATAAATTGGGTGAATGTTAATTTTAAAACAACTTTGAATAATTGTACATGTTGGTGCAACTAATCAATATATGCACCATAATAAGTGTATTGCACATCAATTGACAATCCATAATGATATATACATATAGTGCTATGGCAAATCAAACCATCTAGATATCTCATTCTTAGCATTAATATAACAAGGCAATACAAAATTGAATGATCTTATTATTTAGATATTTAGCTAATGTGCAACTTGAAAACTCAATAATGTAAGGCATTCAAATCAATATAAATTTGATGAACAACATTACCAGTAGATAATGCAACAAACATGAAATCTAAAGAGAGTAAGGAGAAGAGAAGAAAACTCAATAATTTATCTTGATTAAGCTACCAACCACTTGTGACATACATTCAATCCTCAAGCTCAACACTTGAGAATTTCTCCACTCTCTCTTAGCTTGAATTCTTTGAGTAGGATGGATGAATTGATTATATTACCAACCTATTGACATAATTGTTAGTTTATGTCATGTTGGTTTTTAATATTTTATTTGGTACTTATGGATTATATTATTTGGATCATATTACATTTGTTGCATATTATGTTTTTGTGCTTTTATAAATTTTTCATGTGTTTTGTTTGTCAATATATGTGTAAGTTATTTTTTATTACCAACATTATGTATAAGTTATGTAAGTTTTATATGTTGTAATACTTTATTATTAATTTTTCTTGAACTTTTGAACAGATCAATATGCCATTCAGGGGGGGTTTGGCTCAAGTTTGAAAAAAGATTCCTGGGAATAACATGCCGAAGAATGGTATTCCAAGGAATGGTATTATAAGGAATGATGATTATTTCATTTGATTGACCATAAATGTTCTTAGAAATGACTCCAACTGCCGACAAGTCAGCGGTGGTCGAAGTCGCCAGCTGATGTGCAATAATTCTTCATTAATTTGTGATTGTTTTGGATTGATTTGGATTAGATTAAGAGTGATTCTATGTGTTTATTGTTACAATTGTTAATTTCCCATTGTCTTTACACCATTGTTCCTTTTCTTTTTTAAGGTATTTTAGGTAATTCTTAGAGGTCTTGAACTAAGATCAAGTGACGTTGCGAAAATCTGATTGTTAATGTTAGTCCATTGGATCATGGTGCATTAACATAGGAATATATTGAGCTACAAAGGTCTAAATGACATAATTCCAAAGCCATTGGAAATCTAAGACACATAACTACAACTTTCATGTTGAGAAGAAAGTCTAATTCATGTGTTTGGAAGGTCAAAAACCCATTGCACAACCATGGCCATGGGATTCACTAAAGGAACACGGCGTAGGCCGTGTGAATCAGCACATGGAGCAAAGACACAGCCATGGCCATGCGATACTGACCCTAAGTCACATACTAGGTTGTGTGATAATCACTTAAATAATTTTAAACACCTTTTGACTTGGGCCTTTTCAATATTGACTCCTTGAAAGCCCTAGACATAAATAGAGAAGTTAAGAGCAGTCAAGAGGAAAAACATGTACATACACCACACGGAGGAAAGGGCAAGAGCAAGAAGATCAACTTTGAAAAGACAATGGAGAACCTCAGGAAGAAGATTTGCAGTAGAGATTGAGAGATCCATACTGGTTTAGTTTTCTTTCCCTTTCATACTATTAAATTCATTATGTATTTCTTTTATTCATTGTTATTTTTCAAGACCATGCTAGGCTAGGCTTTTCCATTGGTTAAGAGTGAATTTGAAGCCCTAGATATGACTTTGTGATTGATGTTAGATATTATTTTCTTGGTTTAAATAGAAGTTGATTGTGTTCTTTCATTAAAATTGATTAAGGAAGTTATCTTCTTTTGTTTAGGTGCGCAACTAAATAAAATTTGGTAATTGCCTAAAGCTAGAATTAAGGACTTAATCCGTAATTGTCATGCTTTTTGATTCGCTAGTAGCACTTTGTGATTGGTAATTAGACACAAAGTTTTATTAATTGTGACGCGGAACACAACATAGGTTAAATAACTCGAGCTTGTGTGGTTGTTGCTTAGATAGAACTTGGTAATTACCTAAAGCTAGAATTAGGGAGTTTGATCCATAATTGTCATGCTTTCCAATTCACTGGTAGCACTTTGCGATTGGTAATTTGACCTAGAGTTTTTTTAATTTTGATGTGGAACAATAGATAGGTTAAATAACTCGAGCTTGAGTGGTTGTTATTTAGATCAACATATCTTTATCAATGTAAGGATGTCATTACGTTAAGCCTAGAGAGCTTATTTTAGGTTGCTTGGTGGTTATGGATTAATTAGAAAGCTTGTTTTAATTAACAACAAACTAAGGAAAGATTGAGATAGTAGAGCTTGCTGCTATCTATGGTTGATAATTTCTATAAGAACTAAGAATTAATATCAAAGTCAATTGACACTGTCTACGACAAGTGGTGAAAAGGAATTCCTTAACTAGTCTTTATCATCATTGTCTTCAGTTACATCTTGACTTCGCACTTTTACTATTATTCTATTTCGTTACTTTTTAATTTATTTGATTTAATAACCTAAAAAAACTCATTTTTCTTCCCTCTTATTGTTTGCTTAGTTTATTATTTTTAATTCTGTTAACTTCGTAATTAGCCTTAATCCACTGCAGGAGATGACTTTTACTTTCCACTTTACTACATTCATATCTGCAAGGTTTAATTTAGTGAATCCTTACAGTAATTATCAAATCTAGGCTTATTGTTGGGATACTTTCACACACACCACCAGCTATTGTCAATTATCGACGACAACGGTGGATGGTTGGATTTCAATATAGGTGACAATGGCATAAAGTTGTTGGCCATCGTTAATCGCCGGCGATGGCGATGGGAGGTTGGATTTCATTGACCGGCACGGTGGTTGAAGCGATAGCAGTGGTGACCGAATTCTTGTGATTGACTATTGCGAATGGTAGCCGGTGGTGGTCACCGATAATGATGTGACAGTAGTTGGTTGATGACATGACAATAGAAGGATATAGGTATTTTAAACATTTAACATGAAAAAAATATTCTTATTTTATAGGAATGTAGCAAACCAATCTCCCCTATGGGAATGAAAGTGTGAGAATATTTGACAAAAATCATTCATGAGAATCAGTTTTGGATGGTAATATTTTTTGAAATCTTGTACAATATATGGGATCCAAAATTCTCATGTAAAGAGTCATAAGAATGAAAAAATAATCTACGAATCAAACGTCTTGCCAAGGGTTCCAGTCAAGTGGTTTGAATGGGACTTAATTATAATTCAATTAATTATAGAATATCATATGGATTTTATTGAGAAGATATCTTTCAAAACTTTTATGCTAATAGAATGAATGTAGATAGTTGAATTTTTGGATGGGCAAAATTTTAGGAATAGAGAAAGATATGTTTCTAAAATTTTGTGGTACTTTGAAAAATGTGGTATATTTGAAGGGTGGTAAAAAGAAGTAAGCGTTGAGAAGGTAATGGTATTGTTCTTAATCAAAAAATTTCATAACTTACGTTATAGAATTGTTGCTGGACATTTTCAACATTCCTTTCACACATTACAACAAAATGGTAGAATTTCGGCGACTTTTTTTTTTACAGACTCGAGGTCGACGAAAGCTTCATTATTTACGAGCGACCTTTTTTTTATTTTTAACAAACATTTTGTAAGAAATTAAAAAATAATATTAAAAAATTAAAAAAAATGAAAATTTTACTAAACGTGTATCTTTTTTAAAAAAGTCAATCTTAAAAATTTTTTAAATTGATTTTTTTATATAAACATTTATAATTTTCTTGCAGTGTCAGAAATGGAATGGGAAAAAGTATTAAAAATTTTAGGTGGCTCAATGCCGCCAAAAAATTAATTTTTTAAAAAAGTATTTGTTTAATTATTTTTGGCATCTTTAGGCCGTCCAAAAGTTCATTTAAAAAAATGAAAAAAATATTTGACGGCCTATGAGGCCGCCATAACGTTCACTGAGCCGAGTTTTGGATGAGATGTTGCCAACAGATTGGCACCAACAGAATTCTGGTGACTTTTTCAGTTGCATCAAGGCCGCAAGAAATTTGGAGACTGCATAAGTTACAACTCCCTTCTTCACTTCATTCCTCCTCCTCCTCCCTCATGCCTCTCATTTCTCCTCCCCTCACAAGAAGCTTTTGTAAACATGATGCCATAATAGAAAGATATAAGGAACGAATACTTGCAAAAAGTTTCACTCAAGTGGAAGGACTTGACTACCATGAGATTTTTGCACCTGTTGCAAAATTGGTAACAGTTAAGAGTTCTTCTTGTTGTAGCTTCCATAAAGCATTGGAAACTTCACCAACAAGATGTCAGCAATGCCTTTTTACATGACGATTTACATGAAGCCTACATGAAAATTCCACAAAGGTTCCACATAAATGAGAGACGAGTTTTTCGCCTATCCAAATCCCTTTAGGGATTGAAGCAAGCTTCTCAAAATTGGTTTGGAAAGATACAAACCATCTCAAGGCTGCAGGTTTCACCCAATCTCATACTGAGTCTCCTTGCTTGTTGCAAATAGAGATCAAAGTTTCATTGATGTGTTAATTTAAGTTGATGACATCATTATCACTGGAAATGATGAAGCTAGAATCTCAACTTTAAAGTGATATCTGCATACCAAATTCTTTATCAAAGATCTTGGGCCATTAAAATACTTTATTGGTATTGAAATCTCTCACACTCTTGATGGTATTGTGTTAAGCCAACAACAATATGCATTAGACATCTTAACTAAAACTAGTATGCTAGGTACTTTGCCTAGTCATTTTCCCACGGAACAGCATCATGGCTTATCTACAGATTCTGGTCCACCACTCTCAGACCCTTCCCAATATCGCTGGTTGATAGGAAGGCTTCTATACTTAACCATCATGCAGCCTGACCTTGCTTATTCAGTTAGCATTCTTACACAATTCATGCACAATCCTAGGCAACAACACCATGACGCAACTATGCGGGTATTACGATATATCAACTCTTTTTACCTTCTTCCAGTCTTTTGCAACTTACAGCACACTGTGATGCTGATTGGGCTGGCCGCCCCTTGTCTCGGCGTTCAACTATTAGGTATTTCGTTTGTCTTGGTCAATCATTCATCTCTTGGAAATCCAAGAAACAAACTATTGTCTCTAGACCCTCAACAGAAGCTGAATATCAGGCAATTGCAGCCACAGTGAATGAACTTATTTGGTTGAAGTTTCTTCTTAGTGATTTTCACATTTCCCATCGACAAACTATGCTACTCCATTGTGACAACCAAGTTACACTTCACATTGCAAACAATCATGTGTTCCATAAATAGACTAAACATATTGAAATTGACTATCATTTTGTCCGAGATAAAAATCAAGCCAAAGAGTTGATCACAGAACATGTTTCTTCTTCTCATCAAGTTGCCGACATCTTCACAAATGCGTTAGGTCGTGACCAAATCTCTTCCCTAATGTCCAAGCTGGGCATTCGTGATCTTCATGCTCCAACTTGAGGGGCAATATAGGGCGTAATTATGGGAGCAAAATCAAGGATTATTATGCTGTACATAGGTCCTAGCTGTCACATATCTTTACATCATTCAGATCCTAGGCTAATATATAGGCTTCATTTTCTCCCCTGATTATTTTCTATTCACGTGTATTATGCCTAAATAGGAGATAACCATTTGTATATCCCTCCTGCCATAATGAATGAGATTCATAAGCTTATGCAGTAAAACTTTGAGTCACATATAGCAGATTTATCATTCTATGTGTTCTCAAAGGAAGTCTCTGTCTTCATGGTGCAAAAGAAGAAAATGAAAACAAGTAAAAGAGGCAAGGAGAAGGGAAACATTCTGACAAGGGACCAATGAGACTAGGACAAAAACAGAAATGTAATTGAAGATTTTTCAACTTTAAGTTGGGTATCTAAATTTAAAATTGCTAGACCACGACACTTATAGTTGGGCAGTAATTTTTTTTAAATTTAATTTTAACCTATTGTCAGTATAAAGAAACTTTATATTTTTTTTATACTATTATTCAATAATGTGCTGACACATCATTAAAAAAATTAGATTTTTTAAGTAATTATTGTGATAATTAAACTTTTTTATTAATTTATTTACACATGATTGAATGACAATATAAATTTTTTTTACACTGACAGTGAATTAAAATTAAATCCATCTTTTTTAACTATTGTTAACTTAGCCCATTAGAAGAAAAAATATATTTTAATGGATAAAATATTATTGGAAGTTGAGGTTGAGGAAGAAATAGCATCTCCAGGTGTATATAAGAATCTCTTATCTTGAGACCAGTGTCTTCCTTGAGACCAGTCCAAGACGCTAATCCAAGAAACGGGTCTGTGGCTATCTGTTGCGTTTCCATCTCTCTTTTTTTTTCCCCCTTGATAAGTGCTTCTTCTGGATCTGTACCATTTTACACAATTGTCACCCATTTAAGTTCCCATGATAGATTCAGAAATTATTCAGAGATTCACCCAAACCATGCTGAGTATAGAAAACGAATTTGGATCAAGTGAGATGTGTCCTTTAACAATAACTTTTTTTTGTCCTTGTCCGAACCTTCTCAAACCTTTTAACTAATCTTATTAGAAATATTGAACCTATATATTCCTACAAATGCTTTTCTCAAACTATACACCGCAAAGGACTCTCAATCACCGAGTTCAACCTTATTCTTACTACCACCCTTTATGAATGCCTCGCCCATAATTCAAACATCTATACTACCACGAAAAGAAAATTTCTACTTTGTTATCTTCTTTTTTTTTTTCAAAAAATATAAACTTGTTTTCATTATATCTCACATAAGCCCATCATTTAAATACAATTCTTACTCTCAAAGGAACTTTTTTATCAAAATTAAACTTTTAGATCACAAAATAAAAAAGTTTAAATATTACAGTTTTCTTAAAACAATTTAAAAGAGAATTGTGATGACATAATTTGTTCAAATAAAATTTGAATTTTCTCTGTGAACCCACATTGCAGATGCCACTCTAGTAATAATACTATAAAATAGAGTGCAGAGAGACTAAAATTCGGACAAAAGCTAGCACCATTATATCCTAGAACCAATAAACAAATCTCAATGATTACAATGTTTCTCTTTTTTTTTATTATTATTACAAATGAGGTCTACGACCTGGTGTGGGAGGCAAAAGGCAAGCTAAAGTGGAGGTAAAGCGTCCTTAGTGGGATATGAACTCAGGATCAAACTATCCCCAAAAGGAATTTGTGCCACTTGAACTAAGGCTCCTAGGCTGATCACATTGTTTCTACTTGAAGCTAAGTAGCTAACTAAATTACAAAGGCCGAAAGGAAAAAAACATATAGCGTAGAACCGTGGAGCAATTACCTATTTACCATTAACATATTCGAGAAGGTACCGATCAAGCTCGAAATGTCGAGAAAGAAGCCCCTGCAACACATGCATGGTCAAACATCTAGGTCAGAGATGTGACTAAAGGAGTAATGCCCAGGTGTGCTAGAGTACTGGCACTAGGAAGCAAATACCAAGTACCTACAGTGCCCTCATCACTCCACCCAATACAAAAGGATAAAAATTCAAATCACCCCACCCCCATGCACCATGATATGATGAAGAGTAATGGCAGAAAGTTTTAAAATAAAAGCATACTTTGACTTGACCGTCATCTGACCAATCAATGGATGTTCCAGTCAATATTCAAAATAGCACCTCAAAGTTCAAACACAATCCTACTTATGACAGATACCTTTGTAATTGCAGGGTGAAAGAATTTTGCTTCAAAATCCAACTCTGGAAAGCGGGCAACTTCAGCAGCATTCTCAAATAAGATAAATGTTGGAAGCTGGCCCATGCTTCCTGACCATCACAAGTCTTCATATCAATTGCCTATTTGCAATACAATAACTAAAGGAACCCAGAAAAATAAAACGGGAAGAAATGAAATATTTTCAAAAGCATATAAATAAACCCAATTTCAAATGGCTATAAATTAATATCATGTACCACTAAGAGATATTCCAAATTTTTCGGCAGCATTGGGAAAGAGTCCAAGATCAACTATTCCAAATGATAAATTTTTGCTTGAATATCTGCCATAGAGAGACACAAACATGCAGATGTTGTCAAAAGCTGCTTATCAGAGAACAATTCAAGGTGGCTGCACTCAAGGAAATTGCTGGATATAGATTTTTTTTTTTCACCACTTCAGTAGACCTCCTACTCATGCATGAATACAGCATAGCAGTTTCCCTACTACTATTTTCTTGCTATTTCATATTGGTTTGAATTTTTCCCAAGCATAATACTAGAAGAATAATGAGATTGCATTGTATTTGAGGGTAGAATCTCTAAAGCCAACTCACAAATTTTAATGTTTAGACAACTTCTCTTAAATTCTAGTTGACTAAAGGCATAAAAACTACTCATATCAGGTGAGAAAGCACAACAACCTGAATTTGAGTAGAGGACAGAAACTCTTTCACTGTTTTTCCCTTTTATTGGACAAATAGTGAAAGCATAATAATGAAAGATTAATGAGATTGCATTGTATTTGAGGGTATAACCTCTAAAGCCAAATCACAAATTTTAATGTTTGGACGACTCTTAAATTCTAGTTGACTAAAGGCATAAAAACTACTCATATCAGGTGAGAAGGCATAACAACTTGAATTTGCATACAGAACAGAAACTCTTTCACTATTTTCCCTTTTATTGGAGGGGCGATAGTTCAAGACAAAAGGCAAAGAGAAGCATACGTGATTGAGAGCTCAGGAAAGTGCTGACTTGAGCGAATGCAAGCAGATGAATATGAAGCACAGAATTCCACCTGCCAACTCATTGGAAGAAAGAACAGTTGATAAAAATAGGGGAGAAAGAAAGAGATCTAAAATATAAAGAATGACATGGCTACACTCCTTAGACTTCTGATATTATCTTTTACTCTGTTTCATAAACAGTAGTGGGATAGTTTCATTCATACGTTACAAGTTTAACCATGGACTGACCATTACATTACAAACAGGGAAAAAAACAATTTCTTCTCACCTACCACATTTTATTCCCACCAATTTCCCCAATCAATGACTAAAAATTAGAACAGAATCTATCAAAAATTTATTAGATTATGCAAATATAGTTATTGTTCCCTAACAACCTTCCCCCGTTTCTGTGAAGTAACCAACATTGCGCATTTACACGAAGAAACCAACACATTGTAGATCTTTGAATGTGAAAGATTCAGAAAGGGATTCCATTCAACTCACCAGCCACAACCTTGAAATGTTCCCCTCTGTCAGCAGACTTTCCAATTGCAATGGTGTTAGCTTGCTAGAAGTACCTGAAAGAATCAATTTGACAAAAACAGAATTTTATCAGATGATCAGATTATGAGGAAAGGAATTCTTGTAGTTCTCATGATACTTTCAACTATCAAGAAGATTGTAAAATAATACAATTAAAGCATAAAGGTAAGCCAAACCCAATTAAGCGTACCTAGTCCTTGGAATGGAGGTTGCTGTGTTAGAACATGTATCACTGCATTACAGAACATAATCATAAACACACATGTTAGTTAGTGATTGAATCACATAGTCCGTGAATAATGTTCAGCAGATATCCAATGCACGACTTGTACTTATTATCAAAATGGAATGCAAACATTTATCTACACTGTTGAACATGACATATTTTATATCATAAATATGAAGAAAAAAGATAGCAGATGTTATTTTTTATATTTCATAAAAATAATAATAATAAAAAGACTAGTTTCCTGGTTAATGCAGACTTGTATTGTAGGAAAAAGAAACAAGGTGAGAATAAATTGCAATTTTGATGCCTAAAAATATATACATTGCTTAAAAGGCACATAATAAGATGAAATTACCCACCTAAAAATACAAGAATATACCAAACGGCTAAGCGGCGATCCATTGTAAAGGCAAGGGCAAAAAGACAAATCTGGAAATATGAAGATAAGACAGGGGAAAAGCTGAGAATTGCCACAAAGACGTAGAAAGAGATGAAACCACGGGTGGTGATGCAGCAAGAAAGGGATTTAACATATGAAACATATGCATTACTTGTTTCTCAATAAAAATTGTGTAATTGCTATTTGCTACCCTAAAAATAAATAAATGAAAGTAGAAAAAACCATCATATGCATGCTCCATAGTTCAATAGGCATGTAATTAGACTAAAGCCATTATATCATGGTATCTCTCAGATTCAAAAGAAAAAAAAATGGAACCCTATCTTACTAATAGTAAGAAAGGGGCATGGGGGAAGTGATTTAGGAATGGATCAACAGCGATCACCTTGCCAAGAAAAAGTGCATCAGCTATGAAGGCTTCCCATGTTTCTTCTTTCACTCCCTGGCAACAGAGAACAAAAAAAAAAGGCCAGAATTGAATACCACGCACACAAATGTTCATGGTTGATAGCACTAGTATGTGCAAGTGCAATATTTGTTGATGGTTCATAACTTCATATCCATTCAAATAAACCTACAAACTAGAGACAAACGCAAGGCAATTCAAGCATGACTTACATGTGCAAGAGAATGTCAACCCAATCATGAGTACCACATAAGACACAACTAGAACTTTTCGAATTCAATAAGGTAGAAATTATGTTTATCTTTTTTTTTTTTGTAGATGGAAAAAGAATGCCGAAAGATGATAGTGGTTAAATTATTAAAGCAAAGGCAGAGAAACACACCAACGCGAGTTTTAGAAGCTAGTACCAAATCGAGGGCTAATGTTAGCAGGTACCTTGATGACAGCCAACACGGCAAACACCAACAGCATTTGTATTTCCTGCAAATGCATAGAGAGAGAGAGAGAGGCAAGAAGAAGTAAGCAATCTGCAAATAATTACTCACAGACGAGAGAGAGAGAGAGAGAGCGAGAGAGTTACGCGACGAAGGAGGTGATGGGTGAGGTGAGGAGCTAAGACTTGGGTTGCGGAGCTGCGAATGACCAAATAGGAGAAGAAAGTTAAGAAATGGAACAGGTAGTACGGTTCCGAAACCATCCGATTCAGCCATTGCACTGGATTATTACCACTCTCCTTCCCCATCATATGGATCAACCTCGTTCGTTTCTTCTTCGATCAGATCTGAATTTTCCTCTTCCTTGATTTCAATCGTCCTACATATAACTAACCACATCTATTCTAATAAGAATTCTACTCGTTGCACTAAAACGTTATTGGGTTTAAGCGTCCACGACATACTGTGTGCAGATAAAAATGCCGTTTACCGGGTCCAGAAGGCACTATAGTATGGGCCTAATTTAATGTAGTACTTGTATGGTTTAAGCACTAAAGAGGCCCAAAATAGTATTATTCCAACGATGTTAGTTTCATGTTGACTAGCCCAATAGCTTGTACCTATCTTGGCCCTAGACCTACTTAAACTCGCATCTATTTTCATGTTTAAAGGTAGCTCAAGCCCTTCAATCATGATATATCTTCTATTTTCTATTGATAGTTGATATAATATAAACTAGTTATTGACTCGTAACTTGCGCATGCAATTCCAACCTCTTAAAAGAAGAGAAAAAATGAATGATGCATGAAGATTCCTCATACAAACGTAAGCTATATGAGTCAAATATAATTGGCACAAGTGTTAGAATGTTTAACCATAGACTTGAAAATACATTCATGAGCTAGGAATATGAAGAATAAACTGTAGTGGTTGTCTGTGGAGCTTTTTTTTTTTTTGAAAGATTGCGATGTGTTCTCATACTCTTTAAGTATGGAACTAATTCTTATTCGAGTATTGATTTTGTCCTAGTCATAAGATATTTTTAATAAAATTTGAACCCTTGCAACACAGGTAAAATCCACTTACATAAAGTTCAATTTTTCAATTGAGCGTGGAGCTTCTTTATTGCATGCTTCATTGCTTGTTTCAGCTTTTATATATTATAATAGATGGACAAATGTATGATTTCAACAAGAAGAAAAAATATATATATGAAACTTGTATAAGTCTCAACTTCTCAATTTATAGTTGAACAAACGATTGATTGTCAAACTTGGGAAAAGGATCCTTGATCGAAGAACGCAATGAGAAGGAAATGGTGATAGCATTCACAATAACCAAAAACCGGTTACTTCCGTTGTTAAAAATGGTAGGCCTTTGTGGATGGAGCAAGAAATTGTTTCCCTTGCATTTACACTTGGATTCATTGCATGCATTGACATGTTCAATGAATTAAAAAAAAGCATGATATTAACTTGGGTGAGAAGGAGCAGTGTTTGCTAGGTTGGCAAAGGCTTGAGTTGCCCCACACTCGCGAAGCAAAATCTGCTGGACTTGTCAGTGAAGCTTGTCCAGCTGCCTTGGTGCATTGCTTCCTATATTTGACCAAACGGTTGTGCCTACATTGACCTTCCTCTTTCACGCTTACTATTCTCTCGGGATATAAACACAGATTTTCTCTTTTTGTTTTGTTCGTTTTGAAAGAAAAAGATAAATGATTCAAACTTTTCCATTAGCATGTTGATGGTCATGCCTCATTGTTACCATGTAATTTTTTGAGGAAGTTGTAATTTTTCGTATTAACTTTTTTGGTTTAGTTGTAATGTTTTCTTCAGCCTATTAAAAGTGGCATATTTAATTGGGCCTTCGCCCTGCGTTTAGACAATATATATATATAGAATTAATGAATTCAACTTAATTATTCAGCATCCTAGCAATTTTTACTAATTATTTTAAGTTGAAGCATTAATATCTTAAAATTTTAAAAAGTATTGAATATTTTTTTAAGTAATTAGGATAATTTAATGAAAGATAATAAATGTTTTTTAACTTGTGCTGTAAGGACACACGTCAACAAAACCCTTATTTTAATTAATTACTAGAATTATATTTAATGATTGCAGCAATTAGGATCAATTGTTCAAGATATTTCTTACCTAAGTCACCAGTTGTAATTTCACTAATTTGGGTGTCTTTATTGGCCACTTGTGTATGCATGCTTATTACCCGTCACTTGAAATGTGTGATTGTCTTTCAAACTTACTAGTTATTTTACCCGTCTTTTACACGAGTTATTTTATAGTTTATAATATTATTTTTTATTTATAATTATATTTTTTATTTATAATTAGATTTTTTATAATTATTATTTTAAATATGTTCAATTTATAAAATAATTTTTATAAAAATTCTTATAAATAGATGAAAAAATGTTTAAAATTAATTTTTTATGTTTGAAATAATTTATTTTATTTTATTTTATCTGTGCTTTGCACATTTTAATTCATTTTTATTTTTATTTTTTAAAAAATTAATATTTTTATATATAATTATGATTTCATATATGTTAAATTTATAAAGTATTTTTTAATAAAAATTCTTAAAAGTAAATACAGTAAGCATTATAAATTAATTTTTTATATTGGAAATGTTATCTATTTTTTTTATTTCACTATTTAATTCTTTAAATTTTAATTATATACTTTGATAACATTTTACTTCTTAATATAGTTGTCTTTTTAAATGTTATTATTTTATTTATGTTAATGTTACCATGTATTTAATGATATAATTATATTTAATGATACTATTAATTGCTTCAAAAGATAATTTTACTTTTTTTAAAAGTAATGTTTTTATATATAATTATGATTTCATATATGTTAAATTTACAAAGTATTTTTTAATAAAAATTCTTAAAAGTAAATACAGGAAACATTATAAATTAATTTTTTATATTAGAAATGTTGTCCTTTTTTTTATTTCACTATTTAATTCTTTAAATTTTAATTATATACTTTGATAACATTTTACTTCTTAATATATTTGTCTTTTTAAATTTTATTATTTCATTTATGTTAATGTTACTATGTATTTAATGATATAATTATATTTAATGATATTATTAATTGCTTCAAAAGACAATTTTACTTATATATATAGATTGTCTATATTCTCTACCAGTAGTACTCCTTGGCAAGTACTGCAAATTAACTTCGACGGTTAATTTAAATAGGTCAAGTAAAAATGTCACATAGATCAATATGTAAATGTGGCTACTATGTCAATAATTTAATTATGTCAAAGATTATAATTTTTACTTTTAATGAGTTTTATCAATACTTCAATAATTTTTTCTTTTCATTTTTCAAATTTATAAGTCCCTTTTTATAAATAAAAATATATATATAATCCAATATTTTTTATAAATCATGTGTGAAGTTGCAATTAAATGAAAAGATAATCATGACGAAGTAAGTTTCCCCAATTTTTTTGTCTTGGCTCGTCATCTAATAATGAAAGAAGTTACTAAGAGTTGAAAGTACGAAGCAGAAGCACTCCCCACTTCCCCTACACGATAACTTATACATCAATATTATTATATATAGACAATGCCAAACTTGCCTGAGAAGATAGAAGATATTAGAATTTTCTTCTTACGATGTAGTGTGGTTTTGTGGAAAGGATGTATCTCCAACAAAGAAGATTAATTTACAAATTAATGTCACATGCACCTACCTATTTGGTTCTTATAATGCATTTCAAGAACAAGAATACTTCTTCGTTTTGTAAGCGTGATATGACCCACAGGTAGAAATGGTAGGTATAGCTAATAATGTCTCTATAGAATATATATATATATATATATATATATATATATATATATATAAAATTATCATTTATTACCAATGTAAAGTTTTTTAGCACTATCATCTAATAAAGTTTTAATATATCATTAAAGACTTAAACTTTTTAAATAAGTATTATGATAGTTATACTCTTTTAATAATGTGACAATATATAATTGAATAATAATGTAAATTTTTTTTACAGTGAAACTGAGTTAAATATATATATATATATATATATATATATATATATATATGTTCTTAATCAGCAAGATAATTTTAGTCATGGTCAGTGCATAAGGTTACGTAAAACATAATTAAAAGAAAATATTTTGTCTACAACAAATTTAGGAAGACATTAATTGTCCAGGGGAAGATTTGACACAGGTCTTCTTCTGTTCTTCATATATCACTCCTCCTTCGCTCGTGATCACACAGGCTATAGCCTTAATGACGTTGTTAAATAGAGAGAAACATGTAGTTTATGTTTGTATCATGGTAAACAATTGCCTATACACACTTGGAAGTTGGAACTAACGCATTTCGAAGTTTCTTAATTATCTAAAACATAACTTTATTAACCTTGTGATCACACATGTGTTTTTTGGTTTTTTTACATAGTTGGTGTAGATGAGAACTAAATTCTCAGTATAGTGTATGTTATAAAATAATTTTCTAAAATGTGTAAAATGAACAGTGAGTAATAGGTATAAGATATGATTTGTATGAAATCGTATGTTAGAGATACGATTTAGGGTTTTTGACTAGAAGTCATATCAATGAGATACGACTTAGGGTTAGGTTTTTTTTTTATTTTAATGAAAGTTGTAGTTCACATCTACAACTTTTGCTTTTTTTTTTAATGGAAGTTGTAATTCACAGTTACAACTTAGAGTTAGGGTTTTTATTTTTAATCGAAATCCTAGGATTAGGTTCTTTGTTTTTTTTTCTCTTTTTTTATAGGGATCATTTTACATTATTTAAAAATTAAAAGGACACTTTTAAACAATTTTAAACTAGAGAGACTAAATTAAATTTGGAATGAAACTATAAGGACCAAATGAGTAATTTAACATATATAATATATGAAATCTAATTTTAGAAACCAGTGAACATGTCTAAATAAAAAAAACAAGAAGACAATAAATATTGAATAGTTAGAAATAAATATTAAATTAGTTTTTTATATGTTATACTTGTATCTAATTTGCTTACATAATTTTTGTAAACTTAAATTGATGTAAAATTTTAATTTAATAATAACTTATTATTATAAACAAGAAAAAAAATAAAAAAAGACAAAAGAAAGACCTATTGGGTGAGCTGAGCTGACTACTTTAACTAACCCACAGAGGATCAACCAAATCCAACCTAAATAAGCTTGACCGACGTGAGCTCCCGAACCGAATTGACACTTCTTCGTTACTCGCTTCAGCAACCAAACAAGGTGTTAAGTTGTGTTGTAATGTGGGATTGCCAGTGCCATTCCAAAAGCAAGAGGACCCATAAGTCACGTGACAGTAAGGCACGTGGCCTCACGTTATCGTAGACTATGTAATATAAAAAGGTCGGAGTTTATAATAAATCCACCGAAGCATCCTATAAAAGGCAACGACTAACAGATGCTCGCCACGTGTCATTGACCACCGTCAGTTATGGCTTTTGACACGAGCGAAGCACTCACATGCTTCCTGACACAGTGACACAGTACCCATCTCACCTCCATCACGTGCAACTCTGGCCCCACCACTAAAATACTGAAGAATATAAACAATCTGCTAAAATTAAAAAAAAAAAACCATTAGTAACTTGCATCAAGAATATAATCATATTTAATTAAAAATGACTTTTTTTTCTTTCTAAAAGTAATATGCGAGTAAAATAACTTAAAAGACTATATAGATCAACTACACCAAGTTATTATAATCTATTAGTTCAATTTATTATATCTTTTTAGAGAATTTAGTATGTTTTATTTTGTAAGATTTTCATTTTTATCTTTTAAGTTAGAATCAATTTTACAATTTTAAAAAGAATGTACATAGTAAGTAATTTTGTATAAAAAAACTCAAAATATATATTCTAATTATAAGAATAGACACCATATAAACATAAAAAGCAATTAATTATATTTTATTAGAATAAACTAGCATTTTGGTCCTTACAAATGTACATCACTCATAATTTAACCTTTGATTTAATCCTTATATTATTTAAACTCACTTCACATTACTTTTGGTAAATAGTAATTTAAAATGAATTTAAATAATTTAAGAACTAAATTATATACGTAATTTTAATTAAGACTAAATTACAAGTAAAGTACATTATCAGGAATCAAAATATCATTTGACTCTATTTTATTATATAATAGTATGATAATTTACTTTTTAAATTTTGAAAAGTGAAGAAAAATTGTCTTAAAATGTAATACGAATAATATGTTAAACCAAGAAGAAGATATGTTTAATCATAAAACAAAGAAAAATATTTTGAATTTTAAAAATGAAAAAATAAAATAAAACTGAATTGATAGATCAATTCATAAAAAGTATAGGGTGAACTTAGAAGCCAGCGAAATATATATAGGAAAAGTGGGACAAAATATTTATCTGAAAATGGAAACCTCCACGCCAAGCAACGCTTTTGGCACAGTCTCTTTTACAGGCTTTCCTTATAATTCAAGCAATAAAGTAGTAAATTACTAAATTATATTAGGGTAAAAGGGAAGAAAAAAAAAGGAGAGAAAAAATAGTAATATCTTAATTATAATGACTATTAACACCTTATCCATTCTACGAAGAAAAGAAGGGGTGGCATAGGGATTGGCACGATGAAATGAAAGCCCCAGTTTTCTCAGTGTCCACTTGTCGGTGATCGCCACGTGTCAGAGTGCCGACATTTTACAACAAGATATGAAACAATGGGTGCGCCCATACTCACATGCATGCATGCCCCCAATGCATATGCATCAATGGATATGCTTTCTTAATTTTACCTACGAGATAGGGAATTGCCCAGTTATATCTGATAGCAACGTAGGCCAAACAAATTTTTTCTTGGGTGTCTTTAAGTTTCTTATTGTTTTAGTAAAATATATATGTAAGTATATCAATTTTTATATTGATTTGTTGATACTCATATAAATTAAAATTAGTTTACATCAATCATTAATTTTTTATAGTAAATTTTTAAAACAAAATCTATCATTGGACTGAATGTTTGTATTATGTGTATCGTACTTATAAATTAAAATTTGTTTCTGCTCCATCAAAATGTATCAAAATTGACGTACATTATACTTTTCAAATATTATTAGATTAGGTGCTTATTTAAAATGTAGCATATATATACATAATTAATAACAGCTAGGCTAATCAAATTATTTTAAATAAAAATTTATTTAATAGTATAAGTGTGTAAAATTATGTGTGTGTGGGTACGCCAAAATATGTTGTTATTGCTTATTTAGAATTGAAGAAGAAGATCACCAAAAAAAAAATTGGAGAAGAGGGCAACAAAGTTATTATATTTGTACTTTTCTAGTTAGAAGTAGTTAAAATAATGTAGCTCCATTAAATGATTAAAAAGTTGTCGATTAGTCTGTTATTTTTCGTAACATGTGTTATTAACAGCTACTCAATTACTTTAATTATAAAAAAATATCATATTTTCTTTAATTTATTTTACTGTGTTTCTAGGTGCATTTTTATCATTCTTAATTTTTGTGGCTTTGGCCTCGTGTTTTTTTGTTTTACTTGCAGTGCCACTGGTTTAACATGAGCCCTTAAAAGGTGCCCTACAAGTCATGGTTCTTTGAAGTTTTAACAGCTGACTCGCTCGTAAATCCTAGCTGGCAACGCAAGGTGAAAAGTGGGAACCGAATTGGAAGGCATTCTGAAGAGGGCAACACGTTTACCACATCCTCACCCTTCTCATCCTGTTTAGCTGTATGTATGCTTACTGCCCCCATCTTCTTTATTAATGTTAAACTAATTAACCACTCATTTCAAATCAATATCAATGTTGATAATCTAGTAATTATCTGACATACTAAAATATAGTATTAGTATGAGAGAAACATAGTAAACAAACAAAACAAATACAATAAAAGAAAGCCCGGCTTAGCACCATACTTAATTAGTAAATTGAGTTTAATGTGGATTAATTTACTTATAATATAAAGATTTAAATTTTATTAAAAATATTTTATGATGAGGATCAAATTAATATCTGAACAAATATTAGTTTTATACTCAAAATATATAAAAATTCCTCAAAACTTTACAAAAAAATGAAAGAAAATAAAAGGCCCAGCTTCCGAGAAACCAAAGGTTAAAAATAAATAAAGCAGCGGAATCGGGATGTATGTAAACTTGGACGCTAATGCAATGCTCTCAGCGACAAACCTGCTAGATCGCTTCCTTAGGGGTTGAATTGAATACACATAATCACCCTTTTACCCCTATTTACTTATTTCTAATTACTTTTTTAAGCCACCCATGGAATTTGAAATGGAACTAGTTTACCGTTTTTACCCTTGTGCTTTTTGCAGTGCCAAGTTGATATTCTAAGCAAAAAAATTTTTGTACTCGATGTGCTGTGGTGAGGTGCTGAGCAATTAACTATAAAATGATTGCGTTGCGTGCGTATATCTCCTCATCGTTTCATTTTCAAGTTTTTACAACTCTCATCTGGTCATCACATTCCACGTGCGCCTGATTCCCCCCCACCCCCCCCCCCCCCTTCAAGTGTGCCCTCAGATTATAAGTCTTGCCCCCTTTAAGCTAATTAAGGTATCTTAAACATGCCCAAAAGACTTGACGTGCATGTAAACTATACACTTCAGTTCAATATTTTTCATTCCATTGGCTCCAAAATGATACTCTTGCAGAGTTGAATGTGGAAATACTCAAGTTTGAAGTTTTAACATTCAAGATTATTCTATTGTAAGAAACTAACCACTTACTTAATATTTAACATTTAGGTTTTCTTATTAATGAAAAAGCACTACTAGTTAAATTAATTTTAATTGGGCCTGCATCATAAACCTACTATAATCTCTAATTATCTTAAATTAACAAGCTTCAAAATGTAACTACTAATATACCTGACCTTCGAACATAATATATAAGATTGCAAGATTTCTTTTTTTCTTTTTTACAAAAAAAAGGAGGAGAAAACTGGTAAACCAAGTATTAAAGAGGGAGGAAAAGAAAAAGGGCACCAAAGTAACTTCAACCCTAAATTCCTTTTGTTTCTTTTAACTCAATTAAAGCCTCTTTATTATTTATATTTTACGCTCTTATTTCACTTTATTTTTTGGAGGGCAGGAGACTTTTTTTCCCCTTCGTTATAAAAAATAAGGAAAACTAGAAAAAATAAAAAATAAAAAGGCCTCTAATTTAGGTGTCCGCTTGTCCCCTTCAAACGCAAATAAACCCTCCTCTCTTTTTCTCTCTCTCCATAGTCTCCACTCAAAACCACAACTTCTCACACCTTGTGCCTCAAATTAACACCCTATACTTTCTCACTCATTTTCTTCACTACTCTCATCATCATCATCATCATTCTCCATCCCCATATCTCCACACTAGCCAAGCAAACCAAGCCCCCCCTACGTAACAATAATTTTAGCTTCAACTACGAAAACCAGAAGAAGAGATTAATTATTCTTCTTAGTCATGGAAGCACCCAAGTTTTTCCAGAGCAGCTATTGCCCACAATTTCCCTCCGACAACAAGACCACCACCAACGTTAACGGCGCTGCCGACCATTTCATCGTCGAGGACCTCCTCGACTTCTCCAACGACGACGCTATCATCACCGACGCCACCTTTGACGACTCCGTTCCGGGAAACTCCACCGATTCTTCCACCGTAACCGCCGTTGACAGCTGCAATTCCTCTTCCATCTCCGGCTGCGACCCCAATTTCTCCGCCGATAATGGTTGCCGGAATCTCGCTGACGCCCATTTCTCCAGTGACCTCTGCGTCCCGGTATATATATATATACACGTATATATTAGTTACTCTTCCACATGTATCAATAAACAAGTAAAACTCATAACTTCATACCCATGTGTAACGTGCAGAACCACCCACTACGTGAATGCCAATTTGACTTTTTTTATTTTTTTTTGTTCTTTGTTAACCCAAGTAAAACATATATCACAATCAGTTTGTCTTTCTTATCTTCTCAACCTTTGTTTGGTTGCCATGAGTTTCAGGGAAACAAAATTAAAGTAGGTACAATACAAGTATAACCGAATTAATATATTATCCATATTTTACTGTCCAAAAATTATTGCAAGAATTCCATTAATTATTCGTTTCACATTGTACCATTTCCCTAGCAATAAGAATTTTTTGAGCATGGGAAAGATATATATTTTTTTCTTTTTCAAGTTTTATGGGCTGGTTAACTAACAGAATGAATGCTTTAATAGCTGCTGCAAGAAAATAATCTATTACATACCAATAAAATGAATGATATATATATATATATATATATAGGAGAATGGAGAACTAATGGTTTTGTGGTTGAATTTTGAAAGCAGTATGATGATCTAGCGGAGCTGGAATGGCTTTCGAATTTCGTGGAGGAATCTTTTTCGAGCGAGGACCTGCAGAAGCTGGAGCTGATATCGGGCATGAAGGCACGAAACGACGACGCATCAGAGGCCCGAGAATTCCAGCCCGAACCAAACCGAAACAGCCCGATATTCAACCCGGAAGTGTCGGTTCCAGCCAAGGCCCGCAGCAAGCGCTCCCGTGGCCCGCCATGCAACTGGACCTCACGCCTCCTCGTTCTCTCCCCAACGACGTCGTCTTCGGACCCCGACGCTATTATCCCCACCTCTGCCACCGTTGCCGCCGCAGTCCCCGGCGGAAAAAAACTGGAGAAGGCGGCGCCGAGGAAAAAGGACGGCGGCGGAGTGTCCGGCGACGGGCGCAAGTGCCTGCATTGCGCGACGGACAAGACGCCACAGTGGCGGACTGGGCCCATGGGCCCGAAGACGCTGTGCAACGCGTGCGGCGTGAGGTACAAGTCGGGCCGGCTGGTGCCCGAGTACAGGCCCGCGGCGAGCCCGACGTTCGTGCTGACGAAGCATTCGAACTCGCACCGTAAGGTGCTGGAGCTGCGGCGGCAGAAGGAGATGGTGCAGCATCATCAGCAGTTCCTACAACATCATCATCAGAATGTCATGTTTGATGTTTCCAACGGTGACGATTACTTGATCCACCAACACGTGGGTCCAGATTTCAGGCAGATGATCTAGTAGGGTGCTAGAGTAGGACAGCTACGGTGGAGCTTCTTTGGGTAATTTAATTTGTAGCGGAAATTCATTAGTCAGAATTTCGTTAAAAAAAAAAATTTCTTTGTTAATTTCATCTTAATTTTGTTAGAGATTTTTTTTTTTTCCTAACTTAAAATTTTTGAGTTTATGTAGACTGGTCTAAACCTAATGTGACTCTAATGTTTCTTTAAGTCGTCATTGTTAAGGCCGTATTTGGCAGACTCGAAAGGTCGAAACTCAACATTTTCCTATTTCTGTTTTTTTTTTTTTGCAGTATTGTTCTGATTTTAGTGTTTTTCTTATTCTTGGTTCATCAGCTTATTACTTACAAGTTAGTTGTATCGCGGTAATTGAGTAAAAAATGAATTAATAAAAGATTCTTGTGGTTATGTGAAAAGAAAGGAACAAAAAAATAAAATAAAAATGGAGTGTTTAATAGACCGTGCTTTGCATTGACTACTTCATGGTTTTGCCAAGTCTTGTTCCTTTTGCTGGCAAAGTAACTACGTACGTGGGGTTGATGTCCAAACAGTTAAGGACTTGAGCTACCCACCCAAAGCCTCTTAAATTAGAACCGAAAAATAAGGAGTTAAAAATATCGACCCTCTACGTGCTATTCATCTTAGTACAACAGAAGTATTAGAATGAGCTAGAAGATGTCACAAATACTTGAATAATATCTGATAATAATAGCATGGTAGGCATTTATTCATGTCAAATTCATTATTGGTGGAATGTACATACTATCATGTTCCAGAGTAGTCAGCATATGTTTTTCGATTTTAGGTAAATGTTCCTTTCTCTTATAGTATGAGTGTAGACAAGGGCGGAATTAGAAAAGTTTAGGTGGGAGTGCTATGCAGTATAATTTTAAAAGAGATGGTAAATTTATCTTTTATGAGGAGCTTATTTAAAGAACTATATAGGTACACCTCTGAGTGCACCGTCGTTCCTAATAATAGAGAAATTATTCTTTTATACTTTTTGTATTATTTTTTGCATATATAAACTAAATTTGGTTCTTCTACAAATTTTTATATATGATGGTTTTCTGTGTAGCGATTGAATCAATCATTGTACAGAATAACTTTTACACTACAAATTAAAATAGTGTGAGAACAAGACTCTCAATAAATTTAAAAAGCTACATTTTTTTTACAATATATGTTATTAAAATTCGTCTACTTCGAAATTGACATTCTTTGTTTAATAAATTATTTTTCAATGCCCTGACGAATGAAATTAATCTTTCGAAAAATATGAAGGGAGAGGTGTTTTCTTTTATTCAATGAAAAATATTTTCTAAATAGCTAGCATTAATTCCGATGATAAGAATAAGATCAAAGAATATATATTATGTAATTGTCTTACTTCTAACCCAAAAAAAAAAGAGAGGATAAATATAAGAATAACAAAGAAGAAAATAAAGAAACCAGCGGCGAAGATCCCTGGATAGAGATACAGCAACGATGTGCTAGCCCAATGTTATAATAATTTACAAAGAAGGTGCATTGATCCCAAAATTGAATTTGGCAGAGTCAGAATATGATGGATTTAAGTTACATGAATTTCAGTGAAAACAAATTGTGATTACTCCGATAGGTTGACAGGGAGAATGTTATTGTTAGTAGAAGCAAAAAGCAGATTCGTGTATACAGATTTCTGATATACTCACATCGTTTTCCGTTAGTACTCGGAATTCGATATCTCTCTTTATTATTATTATTATTGTTATTATTATTATTATTATTATTATTAGTTATTTATTTATTTTTAATATTATTATTAATGTATTTCAAAGAAACTGGTTTATGACGCGTGTGGCTTTTGGTCTTGGATTATCTCGTCCATGGCTTCTGGTTCACCTCTCAAAGCTCAAAAGCTCTGTGGGTGTATCAGTATATACGTACGAGTTAAGTTTCTTTTTCTTTTTCTTCTCTAATTTCAGTGCTTGAAGTTTTATAGCTTGATGTTTTCATGCACGTGAAAGAATTATTCATGCTTCCCCAATCAAGTTAACAATGCATGTGACTGGAGATAAGTTCTATGGCGCTTTATATGGGGGGTGCAGGAGATAAAAAGGGAAAATTCTAAGCCATCCCTCAATCCTTACTAGCCCCATGTGATTGAAGTATTTTGGACTAATGGGGTGATTGTATGAGTAATGCAACCTAGTGTGTGTGTGTAAGAGAGAGAAGAAAGACGCATTTCAAAGATACAGAAGGGAGTATATTATAGTGGGGGGTGTATGCACGATCCCAGGCAACACAAATCCATAGGACTATTATTTAACAATCTAACGTCTTCCCTAGTTAATTGCATTATCATCATCAAATTATTCATTTAATTATAAGCAACTAAATCCGAATCTTCTGTCTTTTTCTTTTTCTTTTGCTGGAAATTATATCTTGTATGTCTTATTCAGTCAATTTTATAAAAAGTCCCGAAACGATACATGTAGAGAATAAAGGGAAAAAGGAAAAAAAAAGTGGTTTAGCCAAGTCCTTATTCATAAACACTCAAGTGTAGTAATTAATTAATGATGAATTATTAGAGTGAGAGGGAAGCTAAGATTGCGGTGGTCACATGACACTCTTTCCATGGTCTCATGCTCATGCAGTAGTCAGTGCAGTGGGTTTATAAATGAATGGCACGTTACCACCGCCCACTACTAATTGGTAATACTCAAACACCCCACTTTGAGCACACTGCATACGTAGTGCATACATTACGATTACCACCGCCCACTACTAATAACTGATACATTAATTGAGTAAGAAATAAACTTCTCGTTTCTGTTCATTAAATTAAATTAAGTAACTAATCCAAAATATGAAAAATAATCAATATAAATGAGTTCATTTGCATATCATATCTCCCTAATGTCCATAATCCAATAACCTCTTTTAAGAAATATTCACTAGGTTGTAGCTTGTATCGTTTGAAACAGACAGATATGAGATATCACAGTTATTTCGATAAGAAATAATTACTCTGACCTACATTGCATTTGTTAGCAAAGTTCTTTCTGTTTTATTGCCTTCGAATTATTATTTTTGCCCGTTCAATTCCGGATATTATTTCCCCTCATGCGATCTTCACATAATGTTGTTTATAGATTGTTAACGATTTTAAATTAAACAGAAGAAAAAAATGCATCAACAAAGCTTGTTACTTTAGAGAAGAAAGAGAAGAAGAAAAGAATTAGATGTGATTTAGCTAATCCAAGAGAGTTAGTTCAGTAGTTAAGAAAGTGTACTTTCTACCTTAATTACTCCAATTTAAACCTTAAATCAACACCTAAAGAAATTAGTTTTACTAAATGTATTAAGTGAGGTGTGTCTTTAAGATCACCCGAAAAAAAATTTAGTAGATGTTAAAATTGACTCAAGAATATCCCTTACCATAAAAAAAACACACACACACAATTGATATAAGATGTAGCAAGTCCCGATAAAGATTCTTTGACAATGCATTTTACTAAAAAAAAAGAACCAAGTACGTGTATGCGTTTGTTGCCTAGGATGCAAACGAACCAAATCAAATTATCCAAAAACTTATGACGGGTGCGGACCTGAGGATATGATGAGCAAGATTCAGAACTTCATACATTACAGTTGCTTTGACAAATTTCTGCTTAAACGTAATGTTCAAGTAAGGAGAAGGCCATGGCCAAAAGATTAAAAAACAAACAAACAAACAAAGGAGAAGGCCAGAATGGTTGATTATGTCTATTAAAGGTTAGATATTGTTGTCTCCATCAGTACTAGGTCATATCTTTGACCAAGCCGCAGAAACTCAAGGAAGTAGATTGAACCCATTCCAATTTCTACAAATGAAATAATAACGCCTTCAACCACCGGGAATTTTGTATATTTTGTTTGTGTGTGTGTGTGTGTGTGTGTGTGTGTATATATATATAATTTAATGATTATGGCGACATGTAATGGTATTAAATACGCAGGGCTCCACGTCAATGAACTTCCAAGAAAATGATAAAATCCCACCCCTGCATGGGGTATGAAAGTGCTTTTCATGTTCATGAAAAGTTTCTGTAACCTTTCATAACAACTTCTAACTTTGGCAGCGCTTTCTGTAACAGAAAGAAACTTGTCCAAGTTGCCATAACATGGTGAACACTGAACAATGACCCTCTCACCGAAGCAACATCCTCAGAATTTAGAGCAGCAATAATAGACTGGAACAGGAATACCTTCCTTCCAATTGAAAACAGTGTGTTACTGCGATGCGACGCAGTAACTAATTAACATCTATCTAAAGGAGTTACTGGGTCCAAACTCACGCTTAAACTATAAGTCTATTTATTTGATTTTTTTATAGAAAGATTGCAGTTAGATTAGTAAAAGAAAGTGGCAATATTTGGCATCTACTCACAGACATTTGACCAAATAAAGTAGTAGAGGTACAAATACCAAAAAAAAATAAAAATAGTAGAGGTACAAAAGACTGAGGCTGCCACATGCTAATGTATCGTTATCATGGAGACATTGACTCTTCCGTCAAGGCTGTTTTCAAAGACTTAAGAGACATTGTGTCACTGCTCTTCTACCTTCCCATTTTCTCACCTCCACATCACGTTTCCCAATATATATATATATATATATATATATATATATGTATTCAATGTAATTTGATAACTACTGGATATATACTTCCTAAGGTGGCCAGATGCCTTCCCTCTAATGAAGTCGTTTCTCATGAATATACATGTCTCATCTCACTGCTGGAAGGAAAAATCAATCCTCATGTCCACTTATCGATGACAGAAAAACAAGAGAGCAAATGCACTGATTCTACTGCTAATATATTTAGGGACAAGAGCAGACATGATAGCGATGTGCATCAGCAATTTTTTGTTTTTTTATTCACCAAGTGATGTTGCTATAGTTTATCATCTTTGAAATAATTAACAATGAAATGATTAAACATTTTCAAGGATCCAGTGCAACAGTTACAGGAATATGGAAAGACTCTTCCAACTATATACCCGTCATACTGAACTGTCACGAAAATTTAAAACAATTAACAGAAAGGCATCCCAGCAAAGAGAATACTGACTCTAATCCATCAATCCCTGATCTTCTAAATCTCTTATCGTGGTGTGCTGAGGCCCATCTCTGAGGAAAATAGAAAAAGAGAAACATTATATAAGCATTGGCTTACACCAGAATAGTTTCTTCTACAAGAGAATGGCCTAGCTAACCAAAGCAAGTGACATAGTTGCCACTCACAATTAGCACTCTCCCGAGTGACATTCATGACAGTCAATACTTCTTTCACAATAACATAATAAAGACTTGTATAAATATGTATAAGACTAAAGGTACAAAAGCAAAATGTATATATGTAATCAAGGATCTGAAGTGCAGGCTAGCTTGCAACTGCAAGACTGCAAGAGGTGATGAATTGAGCTGGAATATATACACTTGAGTGTTGGATGTTTTTGCTTTAGTACGAAATTGAAAAGGAAAACTTCAGCCGAGTTGCATAAACACATGGGCATAACATTAATCTCATCTAGGTATATCCCAAGAATGCATAGGTTAAGTGTTTCATTAAAACGAGGGCTGAGGAGGCTAGAGTGAAACATCCGGAAGCAAAAATAACAAAGATACCACTATTCTTCCCAAAAATCCCATTTCCCCTGCTTCCTCCCTGATCTCGTGAAAAAATGGATTGCAAGAAGTAATTCTGTCCTTTATGACATCAAACTTATAAAACTAGTCATAACCACAAAATCCACATCAGAAATTGCAATTTCAAACAGTTAACAAACCAATTTATCTCTGCATTAAATTAATTGTGTAAGTAGTAAAACAGTAGTACTCACGCCAGTGTAGTTCTGTAGTGTGCACCACCAAAACGTGAAATAAACAGGAAGTCTTCAGAAAGGCAGAAAAATGAACATTGATTAAGTTCAGAGCTATCTCCACTAAGCTCTGATTTGTGGTCTAACATATAATTTATTGCTGCTCCAAATGTGATCTAAACTCTAACTAGTTCAGGCTCCAATGCATCATATTTTGCATATAATTGTGTATCTTTCAATACCATTTAGGTGCAGATCAAGTTTATATGTAACCTAAGTAATCAGTTCTTTGTTAAATCCAGAGCAACAAGGAAGGTAAGTCAGAGTGCATGTGTCCACCAAAGAAAGCAATGGATTAATCATCATGCAAAATCAAGGCCTTGCTTATGCAGGGCCTTCAGAAGTGACACTGACAATCAACATAACAAGCAAGCACAAATCACACAGATCTTTAATATATTGGAATTATACTGCTATCGCATTGTTAGACATTTTAAATCACTACGGAAAATAAAAGAATATAAAAAATTAGGGACTTAAGAGGACCAAATAGACATAGAGGGGCTGAAACCATCAAAATTTCTATTTTCTAATGTTGAAAGACTGTGCTCTGAATATAAATTTCAGCTGCTGGTAATTACAAGCAGAATGGAACAACATCTTTATTCTCCTCTGATTATCGGTTGTTCACAATGCCCCTATCAGATTAAATCATGGCTTAAAATATTTCGCAACCCACTCTGTAAGCAAAACTATAATCTTATATTGGTTAAATATAACCTGAATGCAACTTTCTTGTTTTGCCAAAATATACACTCTGCATGATCTTCAAGAACATAGATGTTTTCATTTCTCTTCTGTTGACATTTGAAATATAATTTAAAACATAGATATTCCTTACATTAATGTAATAATAGAACAGCCAGCCGTGATTCATCATCTATCTCTTTCATATTTTACACCAGTGCTAGCCAACGAGTCTAAAAATCATGCTTCAACCCTCCATCAAACCCAAAGTTATAGCTAATAAATTCATCCGCAAAAGATCACAATAAACTTATGGAATCCATCTTAGGTAATAGGTATCTTATTAATCATCACTGAACTTGGATGTCATCCTCATACACTTCCTCAGCTCCATGAGAACAAGAACATATATTGCTTTTAATATGGAATATGGATATAGTTCACTTAATGGTACGAAGATAGCTGAGACTTTCAGAAGAACTCCAATGCTTGAAAGCATAACATTGACAATGAATTCACACTGAAAACAAGAACGAAAAGTCATCCAATTAAAAAGTCAGTTTCTATTCGTTTTGTATTGTGCACCCCTAGATAATCATCTTAACCCTGAAATCCAGTTAAACTTCAACTATAACGTAGAATGCTTCTTAATCACTTAAAACCTCAAAAAGCTTTGGTGTTCATCTAAACTATTGACAGACAAAGCACCATGCTCTTCCAGACTAATGATCAGAAAAGCCAACCACAGCTAATATTGTAATTTAGAAGTTAGAAGAAATACCACAGTCTGTTTGAGAGATCCTACAAGGTCCTGAAGTATAGAAACTTTCCATTACATTACATGAGAAGATGACAACCCACAAATTTGCAACTACTAGCACATTCAGTTACATGAAACAAAAGGTTACAATATTATTCTTAGTTTTCACCCCTACCTCAAAATTTCACCTAGGATAATCAAAGATTGCATCAAATAAGTCAAGTTTAGATGTATTTTTTTTCTTACTTAATGAAAAAAAAACTCTTCTACATGCCCTCCCTCTCTCTCTCCCTCCCTCCCTCCCTCCTATATATATATATATATATATATATATAACAAGGAAAACTGAAAATGAATGCCTCATATAAAAATGGTCACTTTAGAGAAACTCAGAGCAAAATTCAGAATAACCAGTAGATGCGATTATTCACATTTTGAGTTATAAGGAACAAGTGAAGCCCCCAAGTTTTGCATTAAGCAGAAAACAATAATAATACATAGAGTAAAAGTTGCTTACATTACAAATAGGAACTAAAAAAATAATTGCTTGGAGATATCAAACTCCGGGGTTGGCACTGCAGAGCATACCCTGAGACAACGACCTCGAGCTACTTGAATCGGTACCGAGACACGAGGTGAGGCGAGCCGATGACACTGCTGAGTGGAGGGGAAGCAGCGACTGCACGCAACCAAGCTGAGCAACCGACCTGAACAGAACATACCAATGAAAACCAATTCGGGTGAAGAAAAAAAAAGAAGAAGATGAATTTATGGCTTGAAAGTAGAAAATGGACGAAATGGACTTGCCTCCGAAGTGTGGAAGAGGAAGAACGAGTAGTGTTGAGGAGAAAAGGTGATGGCTTGGGCTTCGTAGTGGGTTTGGTAATGGTGGATTTAATGACTGAGAATGCTGGTTGCGAAAGAGATCTGTACCGAAAAGCCATTCCAAACGCACAGCACACAGCACCACCCAAAATTTCAAGAGGGTTAGGTTAGGGCTTTCGAGAGTCTGGGGTTTTACGGAGGTTTTTTAATTTTTAATTTTTTTCCCCTTCTTATACGATAAACGTAGTATAGTGTTATTTTATCAGGTGTTTGTTATCAAACGTAGTATAATGTTATTCCATGTGTTTGTTATCAAATATGATATAATCTGATAGTATAAGAAATTATTTATTTAGACAAAAATATCCTATAAAAAAACAAGTATTCATTTAAATTAATTTTTATTATAATTTTTTATATTTTATATCAAAATCCTTAAAAATTATAACAAAAAGTTTCAACTAAGAAATTTATTAAAAAATAATAATTTCAACTATTAATATAACTTCTGTATGTATATATTCCGCCCGAAATAAAATATTTGAATCCTTGTTGATTGCCAACGTACGTAGTTGAAATTGGCAATAGTTAATTATATATTTCAAATTTTAAGTTATTTTATTTAGTACATTTCATATATAAATTATATATATAATTGATTTTTCTGATTAAAAAAATAAGCTAATTAGACTTCAATTAATTTAATTCAGGCATACCTAAAAAAAGATCATTCAAACATGCAAAATCTAGCTACAATTATAAATTTTTTCATAAAAAATGCAACAGAAAAAAGTAAATAAATAATAATCCAACTATTAAGTTAGACTTCACAACAATTCATCAAAAAAAGTAGGGTAAAATTCACATTATCTCCTTATACTATAAGCTTTTCTCAACTTACCCCTTAAAGTATTTTTTGTCACTAAAATCCTTTCTATTTTGGTTCACGTTGAAAAAGTTACTTTATATGTTAAAACAAACGGAGAATCGTTTATTTTTAATATTATTTGTGTTCAAATCCTTATTTTCTTAACCCAAAAGTAGAGTATCACTTGTGCCAATTATCCATGGAACCTTCATTATGCATCAAACATCAATCCATATATCTCAAAAGTCGATCATATTTTCAAGCAATTTCAACTCAATCACTACCAACAGTCATGACATACTCACTCACTCAGCCAAAGCTGTAACCTGACCACAAAGACCCCATTTTTTCAATAGTAAATAGAGCTCTTAAGTTATTACTTTCAAACAGACTTTAACTTCTGTTTGATTTAACTCCTAAAGTAATGTTTTCAATGTGAACCATACTATAGGGGGGTTTAGTAAAAAAAATATAGCTTATGGGAGTAAGTTGAGAAAGGCCTATACCATAAGGGGATAATGTATATTTTACCCAAAAAAGTATTCCATTTGTCTTAAAATCTACACAAAGTCTAGAAACATTATACTCCAAACATTGATTTGATAAACACCAAATCACGAGGGGGAAAAACACCATTTCTATAGAATCTAACTATCAAGTAAGGTCTTAACCATTTTAAGGTGGTGTTTTTCATCAAATCCCCAAAATGAGTGCACTAATTGGGGTTTTGGCATAATCTTCTGTGTAGCCATCACACGATCCCTACGGGTAAGTTTTTTCATTTTTTGTAACTCACTAGGCACTTTTCTAGAGTCTTCATAAAATTCCTTCACAACCTTCACAATTGACCCAACCTCTCACAACCAAGTTGAAGCTTCTTGCAAAGCAATAGCCATATCTTTTTCAAAGCAAGTGATGCTAGGAGCAAGTTGGTCACTAAACCTTGATCTCTTTCCTATAATTTTATTATGCAAAAAGCTACAATTAATAAAATGCATATGCAAGCATCAAAAGAATTCCTTTCTGAATGGAAGGTTTTGACACATGTCCACCACTTGAACTTGGTATGACATTTTTCACGATGTTATTCAATCTTTAAGGTTGTAAACTAGTGCAGTTATACAAAAAAAATTTATTATCATGTGGTTTATTATTTGGTCTTATTAAGGGTTGGACAGGTCATAACAAGATAAAAAGTTTGACCTGATTTGATTATAGTATCAGGTAAGTATATCAAACACTTGTTAAGACCTGATAGTATTTATTTATACTATCAGATCCTTTTTATACGATGCACCAAACACAACCTTAACTGCTGCGCAACACACTGTCTAAATGCATAAGGATGATTAGGAGTCCTCCTTTTAAGATATGTTCAAGAGGAATTTAGTATTAATAAACGCCAAAATTATGAACAAGCGTTGAGTGAAGTGGTAAGTAAGCTGTACTTCCAAAGTGAAGACACAAGTTCGATTCTTGGAGCAGGTGATTGTTGGCAAGGTCTCCTAGTTGCGACATTACTCGAGGAAAATTAATCTTACAGTGCTAGTAGCCTGTGGGGATACCTCGGGAAACCAAAAAAATTAATGCCAAAATTAGTCTCATAATACCTTTAAATTTGAGTTTTGAACTCTGTCCCGACATAAGTGACATTGTTGTACTATTATTTTTGGTGAATGATACTGGATGGATTTTTTATGCTATACATTTTATGCAAAACACTTAAGATCTATAAGGGATAATGAGTAAAATTGTGTGCCAAAATAATAAGTACAAGTTGATTAATAAATTCACAAGAGTTACTACATAATATAGAGATTTTGCATAACTTCAGAAGAATTTCATCATGTTGTCATTCTGTCATCCAGATTGCATAACTTTGTTTGTAAAACTCATATTTCATGAGACTTGTTGGATTTTAAAGCTAACAGGCAAGACTTATAGCAATAAAAACTTTGGAATTTTTACACTTGTTATGTGTTCCCAACAGAGGCATGAATTCAGTGCATTTTCAAAGAATGTACTTCTGTTATGACAAAAAAATTGATGTACTTTGTTGGCATGGTTGAAGGATCAAATGACATTATTACCCTCTGAAATTTTGATGATAAGTTTTCTAGTACCTTAGGATTAATTCTATAAAATTTCATGAATTTTGAAAGTCTATGCCTATATTAACTTTAGTAGAAGATTCAAGCACACAAACCTGTGCATATACTAGACAACACCTAGCTATGAGTCAAGCAGAGGTCGTAGAATGAAATATTTTGAGACTGAATATTTTGTCACATGAAACTAAACATTATATAACATATATTGGGAGAAGTTGAAAGATTTTTAACACAAAATGGTCGTTTGACTATAGTTTTAAAACCTATCATAAATTATGAAACTATTCAATTAAGTTAAGAGTGTATCAAATCTCTCTCCAATAGGACAGTGATATGCACTTGGCAATTTTCTCAAATCCTTCTTGAGTGAGAATGGAATTCTTTTATTATAATGAATTGCAAAGGTTCGACATTATATTCTAAAAGAAAAATTTAGAATAAAATGAGAAATTTTAAGTCCATACCCAAATATAGGTATATCTACTACTATTTTACTTCCAATTCATATAGAGAGAGAAATTTTCCCTCATACTTTGAGACATTTTTTAAAATAAAGGAGCTTTATACTTACCAAGGTGGAATATAAGGGTCTAAGGTGTTACTGAAACTAGGTAGGGAAATACATCTCATATGGTTAAATGTTTTTGGAATATGATTAGGCTTTGGATAAATGCTTGCAAGGCCAAAATTTAAATTTCAAGGTCTTGTATCTGAATACAAGGTTTTGTATATGGAAACAAACCCTTTGGAAATTCAAATTTTTGCTCTTGGAAGCTTTGTATCTGGATACAGTTCTATTGTATCAAGACATTAGACTCTAGAGAGCAATTTTACATTGCTGTAACTAGATACAACTTTGCAATATCTAGATATCTCATTGCAAAAGCTTAATAGTATTTCAAATATCTAGATATCTTGCACCATAAGTGAAAGTATTTTTCTTATATTCGGATACACAAACTTTGTATCCATATATCCTGCTCTTCTTTCAACCAAGAAAACACAATATCTAGATACCAACTCCAATATTCGGATATTGCTTGCTGAAAGTCATAAATAATGACTAGCTTTTATATTTAATGCAACACAACTACCACTAACGACTATATTAAGCTTTGGAGTATATATTTCAACACTTTGGGAGTTAATGCTTCAAAACTAAATCATTGAAATCATTTGTTGAGAGTACTTAACGCCTTCCAACTTTCATACTATGTTCTTGAGCTTTAAATGCTATTAACTTTTTACCTATTAGTTCTTCAAGTTATATATCTGTTCTTTTAAGAGTATCAAACAACTTTTATCTTGTAAGAATCCAAGTGTAGGTGTCGCTTGTTGTATTAAGTGAGGCCTTTTCAAAAAGAGCGTGGAGGATCCCAAACTAGTGAAGAGTGATATGTTTTTATAAGGGTTTCTCAATCACATAAGTTAGAAACTTGAAGTATAATGAAAAATCTCAAGGACTATACATAGATTACAAGGAGTGATTGAACCAGTATAAATTATGTTTGCACTTTCTCTACCCTTAACTCTTACTTTTAAGCATTGCATTTGTCATTTGATTTGCATGGTGCTTCCATTCTTGATAGCTTATTTCTTACTAAACTTGTGTTGAGTTGTTGCTATTCTTATTTCATTTCACTCTTAAGTTTATTGATTCAATATAATTAGTATCATTGAAACAATTAAGAAAACGATTTGTGAAAGCTTTTGAAAACTCAATTCACCCCGCTTTTAAGTTATTGAAGCCATTTGATGACAATGTTATATTGTTTCTGATTATGAGGATATTGTTACTTAGTTTCTCGATTATGTTGGATATTGTTACATAGCTTTTCAGTTATGCACATACTGTTGTTTCTTGATTATGCGGGATATAGGTTTGCATTGTTTTCCTAAATTATGTAAGTCAAATTTAATATAATAACATATCTCCTCTATTCACTCAATTACTTGATGGACGCACCTGATTAAAGACGTTTTATAGATAAATAACAAATTACTGCAAGTTGTCACTTGCAACGAGTGCAATAGAGAGATACGTAAGATAAGTATATAAACAAAGTTTTCTATATTATTGGTACCGATACTTTCTGGCTTTTCTATATTAATATTGCTGGAAAATAAATATTTACCAGAATGTAGCTACTCTGAAAATATATACCAAAATGTAGCTAATTTTAAAGAAGATGGGAAGTTTGTTTCATTGTTACCTACTTCCCAACGTGATAATTTTTTTAAAAAAATAAACGTTGAGAAGTTGGTTTAAATGAAACCAACTTCCCAACTTATTTTTTTATTTTTATAATTACCTATGAGAAGTGGATTTCAATGAAATCGACTTTTGAACATTATATATATTTTTTAACTGCTTAGGGCTTTTAAAAGTGGTTTAGGGTTTTGGTGAAGTGGTTTAGGGTTTTAGTTTGGATAAGTGGTTTAGGGTTTTAGATTGGATGAGTGGGTTAGGATTTTTGAAAGGTGGCTCAGGGTTTTGGTTTAGTGGTTTAGGGTTTTAGTTTTAGGGTTAAGTGGTTTAGGGTTTTAGTTTTAGAGTTAAGTGGTTTAGGGTTTTAGTTTGGATGAGTGGTTTAGGGCTTTAGTTTTAGGGTTAAGTGGTTTAGGGTAAATTAAATTTTTAGGATTTGAGATTAATTTTTAATTTGGTTTAGGAATACTTGTTTAGGGTTAATAATTAGTAATTAATGGTTTAGGATTTGACCTTAATTTTTAATTGGGTTGAGGGGTATGGTTAAGTAGTTTAGGGTCTTTGTTGAGTAGTTGAGGAATTTGGTGAAGTGGTTTAGGGTTTTAGTTTTAGGGGTTTTGGTTAAGTGATTTATGATTTTAATTTGGATGGGTGGTTTAGGGTTTTAGTTTTAGTGGTTTGGCTTAGTATTTAGGGTTTTTGATTAATGGTTTAGTGTTAATTAATGGTTTACAGGGGTAAATTAAAGTTTAAGGATTTGAGATTAAATTTTGATTTGGTTAAGGAATATTTTTTAGGGTTAATAATTAGTAATTAATGGTTTAGCATTTGTGATTAATTTTTATTTGGGTTTCAGAATGTTTGGCTGGGGTTAATAATTAGTAATTAATGGTTTAGTTCTTTTTAATGAATGTCTTATGGTTAATTGGTTAATTAAGGGTTGAGCAAAGATGAAGAAGATTTGTCCATTAAGGAAATAATTAAGGGTTTGAGTCAGGCTCATTGCTTAAATAAAATCACTTAATTGCTTAACATCAATTGATTACATAAAATGACATAGATATTACAATATAGCATTGACATGTGACAAGAGGTTGTTGAGACCCGTCAAATAATAAAAATTACCGATTCACAAGCTAATTTGTAGTATAGAGAATGAACCGAATCGTCTCTCAAGGATCTAATAAAAACAAAGATTCAATCATATCAAGATAATTAAAATGGGGGGTTTTGTTGTTGATTAACTAGATTGATAAAAGTATGTGACTTAAAATTGTAAACAAATATAAAGAAGCAACCAATCCAAGGAAATTTATCGATCTTAAGTTTAATCCATCATTGATCACAAGAAATCTACTTAATTGATAATCATGTTCTTGGCCTTAGATCACATCAAGAAGCCTTAACATGATCCAAGAATCCTCTGCTAGATAAGCATCTAGGATTATTAACCAAGGTTAGATAAAGTAAGCACTATCCAACATAGATTAACTTAAGATCTAGAATTTAACCAAGCTAAATAATCCATCAAAAAGTTTTAATATATTGTTTAGTCTTTGTGATCCTCTTTGAATACATGATAATAAAGCTATTATCACATCAACATCTAAATCAAATTAAGCAATTTAATCTAGATAAAAATCAAAAGAGGAAGAAGAGAAACTTGAATAACAATTAAGCAATATGAACAAGCGAAACAAGATCTCCAAATTAAATATCAAGATGGCTAATTCCTTGGATTGATTATAAGAGCCTAGCCTTCCATGGATGGGAAGGAAGAACTCAGAAATAAAAGAACAAAAACGAAATTGTAAAGAGAATGGAGAAGAAGAGAAAGAAAACTCTCACAAATATTCAAACTTTCTTCAAACTTACTTAAAATTGAATCATTATAATATAAAGAGATTGACTCTATTTATACTAATCCTAGAAGCCAATTTGTGTATGTACTTAATCTGAATACAACCTATAAAAATATGGAAATTGTCAAATATGGAAGCTTGATGCATGGTTGGTGGGTTGGTGCATGGTAGGTGGGTTGATGTATGGTTGGTGGCTTTTAGTCAACAACTCTTATCCGAATTCTGGCTTGATTTTCATGATCTAGATGGTGCATTTTGGCTTGGAGGTCTCATGAAAGTTGTAGCCAGTTGTCTCCTTGAAATTTTGCAATTGGAATCATGCCATTTGGAAGTTTAGAATTCCAGATATGTCAAAAACACTGAACCTACCTCATGTTAGGTTGGTAGAACGTGTTTCCAAATTCAAACCTACTTGTAGCTTCATTATTATGCCTAAAATGACATCTATTGACTAAATGGTATTCAGTGAAGTTGGAGATGGGTCTTATCTTTCCAATGGCCAAGTTTTAGCCTAAGAGGAGGCCTATAACTCACTATGTAGTCCAATATGTGCACACTGCCCAGATTTTCATGACAGCAAACCCACTCTGCATTGCAGGGATATTTTGGACCCCTAGAAGTCCGATCCAGCTCTTGAGTTCTTCATGAAACTTGTAGAGAATTGTCTTAGCTTTCCAAAGAAACCAAGATCACCTCAAATGGATCACCGAGTCCCAAGTTATGGCCTAACCAAGGAAGAAAGGTCAAAATGCATCAAAATCCGAAAATTATTCAATATTTGCATTAAAGTCCAATGAAGCCCAACAACCTTAAACTCATCTAAAATACTAATATTGGGTACAATAAACATCTAATAAAGCCTAATACAAAGCTAACATAAGTGTCTCAAATTGATTGATCAACATGTTACTGTTCATGCAAGCTTCCCCCAGTGGTGTTACCACGGTGAGGACAATTTGGACGGCTATGTCCTATTGATCTTCATAATACACATTGTTTTGGTTGGCCTTTTTCCCTAAGGTCCATCTCATTACGAATGCGGCTAGATTTTGGTCAGCCATGAGGAGTTCTTCACATTTCCGGATCATGGCACAATTCTGGACCTTCATATTGAGGCTAATATGCTTGGTTTCCCACAACATCAAATTCCAGTTGGTAAACCTTAAATATGTTTTTCAACTTGTAGACTTTGTCCACATATTACATGCAATCTAAATGAATTGATGCACATTCGACAACAACATGGAAACAAGGATACTTTTGTGATTGAAAATTTCCACAGTCACACCACAACTAATTTAGATTCACTCTAAAACACCCTATAAGCCGATGATCTTGTGGGTCAACTAACTCTTCCACAAAAAATTTGAGCCTTTTCCACCTAAAATCACCAATAACACAGTTGTTTGCTTTCATCCTATTTTCTTCCATGGCATTTGTGACTATTTCAGAGTATACATGACTAGCCGTTATACTTGCCAGTTGCTGGTTCCTTTTCTTAACAAACAAATCAACCAACGTATAATATGTTGATTGCACTAAGGCGGTAATAGGCAGATGATGTGTCCCCTTCAATACTGCATTAATACATTCAGCTAGGTTGGTTGTCATATGTCCATATCTTCGACCTTCATCGAAAGCATGTGTCAACTTCTCCTTAAGGATATTGTTTAGCTAGTTTGTGGCTTCTTCATTTTGTTCATGAAGATTCTGATAGTAGCAATTAAACTGTGTTCGTGTCAAGGCATAGCCTGAGATAAATTGAAAAATTTATTAATGTCAACCAAATCATACAACAAAAAAAATGGTGGAAAAATTGAACTATACTTACCCATGTTAGTAACTTGTTGGTGCATGCCTTTGTTGTTAAACCTCTTCATAAAGTTTGCTGCAATGTATCAGATGCAGTAAAATGAATATGCTTGTGGAGGTTGTCATCCGCTATCACGATGTCTGATCGCACTTTTAATGGATTTGTGTCTATTAGAAATCAAGCATATGCCATGTTTTAGTTTGACATGCCTTCACACATTAGTGAGAAAAACTAACCAAGCCTCTGATGTCTCACCCTCCACAATTGCAAAAGCAATTGGTATTATGTTATTAGTCTCATCCTGCACTATTGCCATCAACAATGTTCCTTTGTATTTTCCATACAAAAACGTTCCATCAATCTGAAGTAGCGGTTTACAAAATTGGAAGCTATCAATGCACTGCTTAAATATTCACAATAACCGATGAAAGATTCTTTTACCATCTATCATCCGAGCTCTGTGATATGCAGGCTTTGTTTGTAGTTCGACAATTGTTCCAGGAACAAAATGCTGCAAAGCGCATAACCATTTAGGTAAAGCATTGAATGATTCCTCCCAACCTCTAAACACTCGAACAATTGCCTTATGCTTTACTCTCCACGCTATCCTATATAAGATTCTGTATTTATAACGACTTCGTATTTTAACGATCAATATTGAAATAATTGTCGATGGATCTGCTAGAATCAAGGGCAATATGCAAGTGCATATCATATTTGAATCTAGTTTTGAATGATCTTGAGAAATCATTGCTGATGAGCATGTATGTGGCCTATTGATCAATCAATTTGAGACACTTATGTTAGCTTTGTATTAGGCTTTATTAGATGTTTATTGTGCCCAATATCAGTATTTTAGATGAGTTTAATGTTGTTGGGCTTCATTGGGTTTTAATTTAAATATTGGATAATTTTTGGATTTTGATGCATTTTGACATTTCTTCCTTGGTTAGGCCATAACTTGAGACTCGGTGATCCAATTGAGGTGATCTTGGTGTCTTTGGAAAGCTAAGACAATGCTCTACAAGTTTCATGAAGAACTCAAGAGCTGGATCGGACTTCTAAGGGTCCAAAACATCCCTAAAATACAGAGTGGGTTTGCTGTCAGGAAAATCTGGGCAGTGTGCACATATTGGACTACATAGTGAGTTATAGGCCCCCTCTTGGGCTGAAACTTGGCCATTGGAAAGATAAGACCCATATCTCCAACTTCACTGAAGACCATTTAGTCAATAGATGTCGTTTTAGGCATGATAATGAAGCTACAAGTTGGTTTGAATTTGGAAACACGTTCTGCCAACCTAACATGAGGTAGGTTCAGTGTTTTTGGCATATCTGAAGTTCTAAATGTCCAAATGGCATGATTCAAATTGCAAAATTTCAAGGAGACAATTGGCTACAACTTTCATCAGACCTCAAAGACAAAACGCACCGTCTAGGTGATGAAAATGAAGCCAGAAGTCGGATAAGAGTTGTTGACTAAAAGCCTCCAACCATACACCAACCCACCTACCATGCACCAACCCACCAACCATGCATCAAGCTTCCATTTTTGACAATTTTCATATTTTTATAGCTTGTATTCAGATTATGTATATGTACAAATTGGCTTCTAGGATTAGTATAAATAGAGCCAACCTCTTTGTATTTTTGGGATTCAATTTTAAGTAAGTTTGAAGAAAGTTTGAATATTTGTGAGAGTTTTCTTTCTCTTCTTTTCCATTCTCTTTAGAATTTTGTTTTTGTTCTTTTATTTATAAGTTCTTCCTTCCCATCCATGGAAGGCTAGGCTCTCATAATCAATCCAAGGGATTAGTCATCTTGATGTTTAATTTGGAGATCTTGTTTTACTTGTTCATATTGCTTAATTGTTATTCAAGTTTCTCTTCTTCCTCTTTTAATTTTGATCTAGATTGAATTGCTTAATTTGATTTGGATGTTTATGTGATAATAGCTTTATTATCATGTATTCAAGAGGATCATATAGAATAAACAATTTATTAAAGCTTTTTGATGGATTGTTTAGCTTGGTTAAATTCTTGATCTTAAGTTAATCTATGTTTGGATGATGCTTACTTTATCTAACCTTGGTTAATTAAATCATAGATGCTTATCTAGTAGAGGATTCTTGGATCATGTTGAGGCGTCTTGATATGATCTAAGGCCAAGAACATGATTAGCAATTAAGTGAATTCCTTGTGATCAATGATGGATTAAATTGAAGATCGGTAAAATTTCCTTGGATTAGTTAATTTGTTAATTACTTTTCTTTAATTCAATTAGTGTATTTTCTTTTCAAATCATCTAAACCCCCCTTTTAATTATCTTGATCTGATTAAATATTTGTTCTTTTTGGATCATTGAGAGACGATTCGGTTCATGCTCTATACTACAAATTCTTTTTTAATATTTTTTATTATTCTGTTAGATAGAATTTTTGTGTAGATTTCACTCTGTGGTAGTCCCATAATTTTTAAAAATCTGTAGATATGTTTTCTGTAATTATTTTGTGTGTATATTTAGACTTGTTTTTGTAATTTGTGTTTGATCACTAATCTGATGGAGCATAAACTTGATGAGCTGGCTTATCTGGTGGGGCAGTTGGCAGTGGAACAACATCAGTTACATGTGCAAGAACCTGCATGATTTTGCAATATATGCTGTAATTCTCATCATCCCACATATGCTTGCACCACATTACAAGATGATGGTTTTGTATTTCATGACCATTATGTTGATGCAACAGGTGTATTTCTTGGTGAACCACAATACCAACAGCTTGGATATGATCCTTATTCTACCACATATAACCATGACTGGGGAGAACATCCCTGGTTTGAACCTTATGTTGAACCAAGCAGTCTATACCAGCAAGCCCCAATAGGCATGGAATATGAGCCTACATTAGAGGATTTGGTGAAACAATTGGCTCAGAACAACATCCAATTCCAGCAGAGAACAGAAACTATAGTACAGAACTTGGAGACCCAAGTCGGTCAACTTACACCTTCATTGAGTCAATTGAGCAAGCAACAGATGCAGAAATCTGATTCTGCAAAACATGAGATCATTGATGAGAAAAAACCAATTGATGATTTGTGTGATGAATTTGCTAGTTTTACTGATTTTGATGATTTTGTTTGTTGTACTGGTTGTGATGGTGATATGTTGTGTAATGCATGTGCTGAGATTGCTGCCTTTTTGAGACATGATGAATCTTTTTCAGCAGATTATGCAGCAATTCAATCTACAGAAGTAGTGAAGCCAACAAAATTGGAGTCCATTGTGGCTAAAAACCTCCTTACTGATGAGGAGGAGAGGTTGCTACCCATTTTGAGGGAGAATCTGAGAGCATGCACACTTGCAGACATTCCAAGCATTAGCCCTTCCATTTGCATGCGTAGGATTTTACTTGAAGATGGAGCTAAACCAGTAAAGCAACCCCGGAAGATACTGAACCCTTTGATTTTGGATGTGGTGATCCATTACACTGGCTATGGTGTGGCTGCTGGAACGTTAATTCTTCTGCTATCCATAGGGAGTTTTCTTTCCACACTTTTATTTCATTTTTGTGGTTGTTGTTTTCTTTTTGTTTTTACTGTTTTGCTATTGTTTTTAATGTTGATTATGTTTTTATTTGACTGTTATAATTTACTCTTTTCTGTTGCTGTTGTTTCTGCTGTTTGTGTTGTCTGTTTCTATTTCTGTTTCTATTTCTGCTTCTGTTTTGCTGTACTGCTGATGTTTGTCTTTTATTACTTTTTTTTTCTTCTGTTTCTGTTTTTATTTTTTGTTTTGTCTGTTGTGTTTATTTTCTGTTTTCTATATAAATCTTTGTTAAAAAAAAAAAAGAAAAGAAAGAAAGACACGTTTAAGGTCAATGGCCAGAAATTGAATCATTATTGAGGAGGACCCATCGATCGTGAAAAATCTTCAATCACGCTGGCTGAAGACGTTAAAAGTAGCGCTTTTTGGGCGGCATCCCAAGTTTTTTAACTCTGTCATCTTTCTAACTTTGACTTATTTGCTATCACAGGAATCGAGACAAAAAAAAACGATGCTAAGTGAGAAAATCTATCAAAGTTTGATTTTTCTGTTTTTATTTTGTTTATTTTTCTTTGACAGATGATTTTTCACCGGTTAAATGGCGGATAACGGTACTCCGTGAAAATATTTTTCGGTCCCTTCCGTTACCCACAAACACTGAAATCTGTATATAATTTTACTCAATTTTTTTTTCTCTCCTTCTTCTTTCTTTATTTTGAAATGGATAATCAGCTTGTTAACCTCCGCAAGCAATTCCCCTATCTCCCTCAAAATGCTTTAACTAACATTTATTGTGCAAGGTTTGAGAGATTAAGGATGCTTATGCACAAAGGCATCCCTGCGGATATACGCTAGTTAATCGAAGCAAAGGTCCGACTCAGAGGTGAATTTTCTGACGCTCTTGTTTCATATATGCCAGGGCTAGGCAAAAGTTCATATGCAAAGAAGAGAAGAGCAAAAAGGTTACGGATCTGCTATAAATGTGCAAGATGGACCTGTAACACAAAATGCAAATCAATTGGAATGACGTCTATAAACCGAGATGATAAAATTAACTTCATAAAGGATGGCATGAGTAAAGAGTCTTTAGATAACATTCTATTGACTCTTGAGACGCATCCTAGTGGAGATGTGCAGAGAGTACTTCTCGATTTATGGCCAATATTCCAAGATGAACATGAGCGATATAGTCTCGGGAATCTAACTCAAAAAGATCCTGTTTGCCAATTTTTTAAAAAATTGGATGGGAAGCCGACCATCAGCCCATAGAGAGTTTCAAGCCGTTATTGGACGTAAAACCAGAGGAAAATGTGAGCCACAATCACACCTCCTGTAAGTATTATTTTTTATTTTTTATTTTTCTTTTTTTTCTTCTTGTTTATTAAAAAAATAAAAAAAATAAAAAAAAATCAAATCAAAAGTAGTCGTATTCTTTTGAAATATGCGTTGCATATTTTCAAACTTCTTCTGACACATATAGATTAGTCTTTTATCATTGTCATATAGTTGTTATCATTGTTGTGCTTATTTTCAAACTTACCTGACACACAGATCTACCCCTCCTTTATAGGTGTAATTATTACCTTTGAGTTTTGATGCCTTTAAATATTGCACTTTGCTCTCTTCAGATCATTGATAAGGTGATAGTACAAAAAAAAGAGAAAAAAAAAGAAAAAAAGAAAATGGAAGTCACTTCAGTTCGTCGGATCAAGAGTGTTTGTGTCTTTTGTGGATCTAATCCTAGGAAAGATAAAGAGTTTGTAAATATTGCACACCATCTTGGTCGAGTGCTAGCTGAGAGAGAAATCCATTTAGTTTACGGAGGAGGTAGTCTTGGGTTAATGAGTTGTGTAGCAACTGCTGCACATTTAGGAGGTGGCAAAGTCCTTGGTGTTATTGCCAGTCCTTTATCTACCAGCAAGCCCATTGGAAAAACATTAGGGGATGAAGTAATGGTATTTTGCATGCACCAACGTATGAACATTATGATAGCAAATGCTGATGCCTTTATTGCCCTACCTGGTGGTTTTGGAACTTTGGAAGAGCTCTTCCAAATTACATCCTGGTCACAGCAGAACTTTCACCAAAAACCCATAGGTATATTAAATGTTAATGGTTTTTATGACAATTTGTTTTGTTTTCTTGATCATGCTGTAGAAAAAAGATTCATCTCACAAGTGACACGTCAAAGTCTTGTAACTGCTGCAACTCCTGAACAATTGCTCGATCAACTAAACGAATTTGTACCACAACGTGATCCAGCAATGGCTCCACTAAATTGGGAACAAGGCAGCAACAACAAAAAGCAAAAACTTGATTTGACTTTGTCTTTGTGAATTTTTGTTTTCTGTTATGGTTTTAGTTTTTTGTAATTTTTTTTCTTATTTCAGGCTTGATTTGCAGTATTCTGGTAAGATCTTCTACACTCTACCTATCTTTATTTTGACATTGGGGACAATGTCTTAAATTAGTTGGGGGGAGGGATAGTTGACATTACCATGTACATAGTTTAGTTAAAAAAAAATAGGTATTGAGATGTATGATGGCAGAGTAAGGAGTAGTTTTGCTCTTGAGACGCATCTTAACTTGCATTTCATAATAAGTCTTGAATCATCTTTGTTCTTGTATATATATTAAAAAAAAAAACACACACACACACACAATTTTGATCTTTTCAATTGATTTTGATACAAGCATGTGCTAAATATGAGCTTAATTGATGATAAAAGTATGCAAAACAGTTTATAGTTGAATCATTTTCATGATATACATGTGTATATGATTGTGGATATTAGGAAGAAGGCATGGTTGAATTGAGTGAATGTTCCATACCTTTGTGAGTTTTGGGCTTTTCCAAGTTTGATACTTACACTTGGTTTATTTTCTTTCATGAGTGATGTCAATTATGAATTTATTTTCTAGAACTTGCATTGAATCGATTTGAGATTACATTGGTCTATATGTTGCATGAAAATGACAGAGGCATTTTTCTTGACTTAGCTGCTTTGACCAAATAAACCTACCTTACATGTATCCCATTGTTAACCCCCTCTGAGCCTATTTGCCTATTCTTTGTTGTTAGCTCATTACAAGCTTTGATTGAAAAACCATGTTTTACCTTACCTTAGGGAATGGGAGATCATTGATTTTCTTATTAGAGGAGTTCTTTTGCTTGCAATGATTTAAGTATAGGGGAATTGGTGTGCTGATACGAAATGCTTGGTATAAAAACAAAAAAACAAAAACAAAAAAAAAGAGAAAAAAAGAAAAAAAAAAGAAAAGAATAGAAAAAGGAAGGAATGTGTGAAGAGAATGAGCATTTTATGGTTCTGGGTAAAAGTTTTATGCTTTCAACTTGAGTTACTCCTCAATGCTCTTTTATTCTCTTTGGTTTTAACCTGCTATTATCCATATTGTTCCCTTGCTTCATCTTATAAGTTCCATTACAACCTTTTTGAAAGACCTCTTGATTTTTGTAATTTATTTGATCTAAGTAATGGAGAATTGATGTATATGCAAGCCTATGGTAAAATACTTTCATAGTTTGACTGAGTTGAGCGTAAACAGTTAACCTAAACACCTTGTGTGATTTGAGTGTCACTTGTGAGGAATTTTACTCAATTTGAGCATGCCTATTTCTGATTAAAGCATGATTATGCTATACTTTATTCTCAATTGGTTTGATTCAACTATTCTTTGTTAAGCATACTTGACTTATTAATTATGGATTAAATTTGATACAATGCTTGTATTTAAAATTTAGTTGAATTGATTAAAAGTATTACATGTTTGTGGGTATCATCCTGGTAAACCCTCACGAGACTATAACTCGTCCACTAGGGACACCTAGGGGTTTATAGGCCTCCTCTTGGGCTGAAACTTGGCAATTGGAAAGATAAGACCCATATCTCCAACTTCACTGAAGACCATTTAGTCAATAGATGTCGTTTTAGGCATGATAATGAAGCTACAAGTTGGTTTGAATTTGGAAACACGTTCTGCCAACCTAACATGAGGTAGGTTCAGTGTTTTTGGCATATCTGAAGTTCTAAATGTCCAAATGGCATGATTCAAATTGCAAAATTTCAAGGAGACAACTGGCTACAACTTTCATGAAGACCTCAAAGCCAAAATGCACCGTCTAGGTGATGAAAATGAAGCCAGAAGTCGGATAAGAGTTGTTGACTAAAAGCCTCCAACCATACACCAACCCACCTACCATGCACCAACCCACCAACCATGCATCAAGCTTCCATTTTTGACAATTTTCATATTTTTATAGCTTGTATTCAGATTATGTATATGTACAAATTGGCTTCTAGGATTAGTATAAATAGAGCCAACCTCTTTGTATTTTTGGGATTCAATTTTAAGTAAGTTTGAAGAAAGTTTGAGTATTTGTGAGAGTTTTCTTTCTCTTCTTTTCCATTCTCTTTAGAATTTTGTTTTTGTTCTTTTATTTATGAGTTCTTCCTTCCCATCCATGGAAGGCTAGGCTCTCATAATCAATCCAAGGGATTAGTCATCTTGATGTTTAATTTGGAGATCTTGTTTTACTTGTTCATATTGCTTAATTGTTATTCAAGTTTCTCTTCTTCCTCTTTTAATTTTGATCTAGATTGAATTGCTTAATTTGATTTGGATGTTTATGTGATAATAGCTTTATTATCATGTATTTAAGAGGATCACATAGAATAAACAATTTATTAAAGCTTTTTGATGGATTGTTTAGCTTGGTTAAATTCTTGATCTTAAGTTAATCTATGTTTGGATGGTGCTTACTTTATCTAACCTTGGTTAATTAAATCCTAGATGCTTATCTAGTAGAGGATTCTTGGATCATGTTGAGGCGTCTTGATATGATCTAAGGCCAAGAACATGATTAGCAATTAAGTGAATTCCTTGTGATCAATGATGGATTAAACTCAAGATCGGTAAAATTTCCTTGGATTGGTTAATTTGTTAATTACTTTCCTTTAATTCAATTAGTGTATTTTCTTTTCAAATCATCTAAACCCCCCTTTTAATTATCTTGATCTGATTAAATATTTGTTCTTTTTGGATCATTGAGAGACGATTCGGTTCATGCTCTATACTACAAATTAGTTTGCGAATTGGTAAATTATTATTATTTGACGGGGTCTCGACAACCTCTTGTCACCCATTTAGTTTTCTAATTTCCCAGATCTGATTTTGCTTCAGCAATGTAGCCTATACTCCAGTTGCACCCTTCAACGGCCAACTTACACTTGGCTGCAAACTTCTTTGATTGGGATTCAATAATTTTATAATCTACCAACCTTTGTATGTTGTAGTGCTTGATTGCTGACAAAACAAATTCTTTAGTTTGAAATCGTAACTCAACAGTCAAATCTCTGTTAGAAGTGTTAGCATATCCTGGAAATTCGTCACCATGCATTGCTTCCAAGTTCAGTGTACGCATGTATGGTGGTGGTTGGTACGAAGGAAGAAGGGAGCCGTCACTAACAAAATTTGATGGTTGGTTGTCGGCGAGACCTCCATCAGAGTCACTGCTATCGTTGCTATATCCCATGTCAGTTGCATCTTCAGGCTCAGTGAAGTTTCCAAGATATTCTCCTTCAAGGCTAGTTGGATATACTTAATCAGTCTGGTTCGTTGCCAAAGTAGTTATGTTGGGTGTACTAATGTTGATTTCAACCTCTCTAATAGGTCGGCATCACAAGTTCTCACTCTTAGGTTGGTTGATAATAACTCCAGTCAAACGACCAATTTGATTGTGTCGAAGCATTACCTGTAACAACAACATTTGTAAGCCAACCATCATCACAAACATCCTTTGTCTCGGAATATAACTCAATGACACCAAGATTAGGATATTGATCCCAAATATAAAACATTGATTGGACATCATCGTCATCTTGAAGTTTTATACTTGTTACCGGATACATCCTGATCTAATACACAAAGGATATCTAAATTTAATATCTAAATTTTTTTTACTGTCTCCTACTTTTATCCTTTCGTGTATCTTTGCCCTCAATTCGTCCAAGGTGATACCTCCATCAATACGAAATGTCCTTGGATTTTCACAATTAAATACAACACCCTCTTCTGTTGTCAAGATCTGTCCATTATAATATACAAGAACCGATGCACGTGAGTTGCTCACTCTGTGAAAGCACACAACAAAAACAACATTAATATGCAATACAACAATTATTAGGTACAAAAATTAACGGTTCCACTGACTTATTGCATTTAGAAGCTCACCTTCAAATGGCAGCCAATGTGGCATGAATCACTAACTCTACCGCTACACAATTGCCTATTTTATGAAACAATGAGTTCATTTCAGTTGCAAACTCAAGATATCTACTTAAATTGTCCTCTTCAAGTTATAGTGTAACTGCAAGTTTGAGTGTAATTTATGCAGAGATTCTGTGAAAGAATCATATCACCATCATCGATTTGCAAAGATTCTCTACCCCATTGAAGGTGTAAATGTTATTAAATTTTAAAAAAATTATTATGTTAGTTTTTTTTTTAAAAAAGGACGTAAACGAGAAAAACAAATTGAAATAGCCCTTGGGAAGTTGGTTTCAACGTTACCAACTTCCCAAGGTTATTTTGCTTCATTTAAAACAAAAAAAACGTTAAATGCCTTTGGGAAGTCGGTTTGAGCGTGACCGACTTCCCTTGAAGTTAAATATTTTGTAATAAAATAAACCCTCATGGAGCTCGTGCATGCATGATGCATCACGTCCACGATTTAGCAACTCAGTCAATTTTGGCTTGTTTGCTATTGTTATTCGTGAGATGCAGTGTGAACGTGATTAGCAACTCAGTCAAATTTGGCTTGGTTTGCTATTGTCTCATATACTGGACGTGAAATAACAAATGTACGTGAGATGCAGTGATGTTATAGGAAGCTTGGACTTTTCTATTGCATTGGCAATGTTTGAGATGTGAGATGAAGGAACCCCTACTTGGCCACGTGACATGCCATAGGTGTATATGCAAAATTTGTTAGGAAATTGATTTATCCTTACTTTGCTTTCATTTTCAAAGCAATTCATGACATGCGTACTTGCAGAGTATTGGCCTTATCTCACTTATTGGAAACATCTCACTTATTTGCCTTATCTCACGTACATGGATCAGAATTATTTGGCCTTATCTCACTTCATATCACGTTAATTGGTGTGAGATGTGAGATGTGAGATGTGAGATATCAAGTGTGTTGGTTCTAGTTGGCCGCATGTCACTTCTTGGCCTTATCTCATGTGCATGCATCAGAATTGATTGACCTATATGACTTCTTCATATCACGTTAATTGAAAGTTATCATTTTCTGAGAATTTAGCATAGCATGTTGTTTGGAAGTTAGTCATGCATTTTAATTATTTATAAATACATAGTAAATATTCTTAGCACTATAATTTAATATCATATTTTAATATAATTAATTTAATTATAATATTGTAATGTAATTAAATTAATTAATCCAGTGTCGATATAATAATTGTCAATTATTCATAAAACAATAATTAAATACATTAATTAATTTATATTGACAAGGCGTAATCTTAAAACTCTACTTTAATCTAATTTTATTAAATGTAATAATTTTCTTATAATTTATTTATTTATTTTAAAAATCAACGCAGTTTTCATCTATTCATTTAGTGACCACATTTATTATATATCAATAATTATAATTAAATTTTTGTCTTATTTATTTAATCGCATAATTATACAACATGTTTACATCCTTCTTCTATGGCTATGTGTTCCACATACTGGTGGATGCCTATCGCGTGCTGGTTGTACTCTCCTTGCCTGGCTCTGACTGTTCTTCTTCTTGATTATCTTGTTGGATGTTTTCCATTGTTGGCTTATATGACTCCAAACTGCTCCAAGCGTCAGCATATGTCATAGGTGTATGTAGGTACGAAGATGGTGCTCCAATTACTGAATCGTCAACAGATGGGGACCCAAATGTGTACAGGTTAGACATATAAGCACTGGCAGAAGCAGGGATCCTTAAGCTAGCACTGAATAGGTTCCTAAAGAACTCATCCCCAGTGCTTGAAAATGAATGTCGACCTGGATCACCTTGTTGCTTAGCTTCTTGCACGAGACTATAACTATATGACATGCGTGGCAGATCAAACTGAGTGTTATCCTCCTCAATTTGGGCCATAGGTTGGGAGATCCTTTGACTACCAGCACGACTGCCTGCTCGACCCCTTCCTCATCGACGACTCGGTGTAGGAAAATCAAATTCTTGTGTCACATTGCCATGATTAGATGTTTCTGGATATTGTCTATTCTTTGAATCCTCTAAATTAGAGGGTCTTGTGACAAATGACTGAGAGTTGTTCATGTACCAAGTTAGGTATTCTACACTTGGCAGCAATTGACCCTCAGTAGTGGGTCCCTGTAAGACTAACTATTGACGTTGACTCCAAAATTACAGTCAATTTACATGTTGTTCCGCCAAGTTCATGTAGTGTTTACCACGTATGTCAACATTGTGCAAAGCATCAAGATCAACTGGTGCTTGTGGTATGCCTTGAAGCAATCCAAATTGACATCTGACCCGGTCTGTTTGGTGCCACTCAACAATTGCAAAACATATAAGAGTAGTACATGCATTCCAAATATTGGCATCTTTGAACGCATCTGTTGACAAACATCCTTGAACATTGGCCGTAGAGTATGACATCCATACAAACTACAAACACGAACAACAATACATTATAAAATAAAGTATATATATAAATTAAATACAATGACAATATTTACTTAGTCAAGAGTCATGCGATCCAGAAGTTGTCGATATGCTCCCAAGTTATTATATGGGGTGCCCACGTAATTGCATCGCCCGCTCCATCTATTATGATCTAAGAAGTACATATTAATAATTATAATAAACAATTATATAAACATTTCTTTTCTAAATTTACCTACTTACTAGTAGGTATGCTATTGAACGAGTTGGTTGTGGTGTGATAAAAGGTAGCCGGTCCCATGCCCAAGATTAAAGAAGAACTAAGCATCCACCAATCGCCTTTGCACCTTTTTCAGCCTCTCGACACAATTCCCTGTATAAAGTTGCCAGACAAGCTGATCCTCAACTATATCATCTATCATGATCAAAATCTGCTAACAATGCTAGATACATGAAATGAACTTGATTATCTGATTTATCGGGCATTAATAAACCTCCTATTAAGCATAAAATATATGCTCTACAAAATCGTTGTATATGAACACGACCAGCATCATTTGGGAGATCGACAAAAGTTGTTTGTATTCATTTTATCTTCACTTGCCCACCTTTCCTCTGATCATTTGGAGGAGCCACACCCAATAATTCGGTATAGTGTTCATCTCAATCATACCAACTACTACCAGTCACAGCTCTGCCATTGACCGGAAGCCTGATAATGAGTGCTACATATTCTAAAGTGACAGTACATTCACCACATGGTATATGAAATGTATGTGTCTCCAGTCTCCACCGCTCATTCAAAGCAGTTATTAGTGCTGGGTCTAGCACATGATGTCCCAATTGAGTGACATGGTAAAAACCAGAAACTCACAACATATCTACAATTAATAGGTGTGGCTCTTTCACTGTATGTACTATTGTACGAAATTGATCATCTTATGGATTCTGTTCAAATTTTGTTTAATAATCAGTAAATGTAGTTAAATAAGATTTAACATAACTAAATAAGATATTACACAAATATACTTACATTATGGTTTATATATCTAAACCTATGTGATTCTTTCAATCTTAATGATGCCATGTGATCGAGATAGGGAAGGTCAATAATGAGTAAAATATAAAATAACGTAATAAGAAAGAAATAACTAAAAATGAACTAGAGGGATTGTTTGCTAGAAATGGAATGATAGAGTTGAAACGAAATGAAGTAAGGAGAGAAAATGAGTGAGGGTGAGTAAGAGGGAATGAAAATTAAGGGTGGAGTGAGTGTGAAGTGTGTGAGAAATGCAAGAGTGAAGTTGTTATAAATAGGTTTGAATTTGATATATATATATATAATAGGTAAGAAGTCGGTTCCAATGTAATTGACTTCTTTTCTTAATTAAAACAAAAAACAAAATCAGTAAGAAGTCGGTTCCAATGTAATCGACTTCCCTTCATCATTTAAAAAAAAATAAATTACATTGGGAAGTTGTTAACAACGAAACTGACTTCCCATCTTCAAAATTTTAGCTACATATCGGTACATAATTTTGAAACAACTCCATTTTGGTAAACATTTTTTAGCAATATTAATATTCTCAAGCACATAAGTTAGAAACTTGACGTATAGTGAAAAATCTCAAGGACTATACGTAGATTACATGGAGTGATTGAACCGGTATAAATTATGTTTGCACTTTCTCTATCCTTAACTCTTACTTTTAAGCATTGCATTTGTCATTTGATTTGCATGGTGCTTCCATTCTTGATAGCTTTTTTCTTACTAAACTTGTGTTGAGTTGTTGCTATTCTTAGTTTATTTCACTCTTAAGTTTATTGATTCAATATAATTAGTATAGTTGAAACAATTAAAAAAAGGATTTGTGAAAGCTTTTGAAAACTCAATCCACCCCGCGCTTAAGTTATTGAAGCCACTTGGTAACAATATTATATTGTTTTTGATTATGAAGATATTGTTACTTAGTTTCTCGATTATGTTGGATACTGTTACATAACTTTTCAGTTATGCAGATACTCTTTAGTTGTTTCTTGATTATGTGGGATATAGGTTACCATTGTTTTCCTAAACTATATAAGTCAAATTTAATATAATGACATATCTCATCTATTCATTCAATTACTTGATGGACGTACCTGATTAAAGACTTGTTATAGATAAATAACAAATTACTGCAAGTTGTCACTTTCAATGAGTGCAATAGAGAGATACATAAGATAAGCATATAAACAAAGTTTTCTATATTATTGGTACCGATACTTTCTCTAATTTTTCTACTATTTTTTATTTTATTTTTTTGCTTATTATTGGTTTCATTTTTCTTAATAGGGCGTTAACTTATTGAGTTTATTAAATTATATTTTTCGTTCTCAATGCTTGTTTAATTTTTTTATTTTCAAATTATCATCATTAAAGGGAAATTAATTTCTTAATTTTATTAGATTTTATTTTTTCTTGCTTAATGCTGATTTATTTTCAACATTAAATTATCACCATTAAATGTTACATTAATTAATTCTTTAACTTTATTAGATTATATATATATATATATAATTTCTCTACCAGACTACCTCAAACGATTGTAAAATGAATTAGCTAAGTAAAATTCAAAATAGTAATAATAAAAAGATATTAATAATTAATTATAATAATAATAATAATAATATATTATTTAACCTGGGATACAGGTTAAAAAATCTAGTAACAATAAGTTATTGCTGTTAAGAAAATCAACAAGTTATTAATGTTAAGAAACTAGTATTTCATTAAAAAAAATTATGAGGTTTTGACTAGAGTTATGAATACCCCTTTAATTTTGCGGATTGCAGGCAAAAGTGACTGCTTCCCACAGCGTGCAGCATGCTCTACCACCATTGCATAAACACAAAGGAAGTCAAGTTCGTTAGCAAGTTAAGGTTTGAAATTCTCCACGTTACCAAATTCCCTTCCCCATCATCCATCCTCATTCCTTCACGTGTCCCTCAAAACCGCACAAACAAAGAATCCTAGCCACATTCCTCCTACATACATAACCCACAACCAACAAATTAACAATACATGTGATGTTGCCTGTTTCACTTTTCAAAACCACCAACCCCTTTTCCTTTCCATTGGAATCAATGGACTCTGTTGCCTCCAGTTCTTCCGCACCACCGTACCACCACCACCGCCACCCTAGCCGCCGCCGCCTCGGCCGGTTCAAACTGGGCCAACCAATCCCAGACCGAATAGTTCGAGCCCTCCGCCACCCCCTGCGCCTTCTCCACCGCGCTGGTCCCAACTTCTTCGTATTGGGTGCCACCGGAAATGTCTACACAGTGAACCTATCCCCCACACCCTCATGCACCTGCCCTGACCAAACAACCCCATGCAAGCACATCCTATTCGTTTTCATTCGAGTTTTGGGTGTCTCCCTTGATGATGTCTGCCTCCGTAGGAGCACCATTCGCCGATCCCACGTTCATCGCCTTCTCAGCATGCCCACTTTCCCTGCAGCAGTTGCAGGGTTCACGCTGTGTCACATGTTTCACCAGCTGTTCTTTGAGCATGCAAGGAAGCAGGGACAGGCAGAGGGATCAGGGTCTGTGAGTGAACCGGTTATAGAGATAAAGGATGGCACTACGTGCCCGGTTTGTCTTGAGGAGATGGCGAAGGAAGAAAAGGTGGTGGCTTGTGAGACGTGCCGTAATCCCATTCACCAAGAATGCTTGGTGAGGTGGAAGAGAAGCAGGGGTGGAAGATCAGCTAGTTGTGTGATTTGTAGAGCAACGTGGAAGGATAGTAGCACGGAGGTGGAACAGTATCTGAATCTGTCTGCTTATATCGACCACGACAACTTGGTTGGGGCTGGGGTTAGTGGGGGTCTCCTCTTCAATGGCTAAGTCTATTTTGTTTTGTTTTTTTTTATGAATTTGCTAAGTCTATTTTGTTAGATAATGATTCGTGTGCAAAAGAATGAAAATGCAAGTTAATTAGGGGATAGTTCATTCGTCAATTCACAATGAATGTTTAGTAAAAAATGTAAGAAGGGCAAGAGATTGTTTAGATTGCAATTAGTCAGAAATTATCAGTAGTTATTGCTATTTTTTTGAGTTATGAATTCTTTTGTAACACAAAATATATTATCTAAAGCAAGGGAATCAAATCTTATTTTCCTATCTTATTCCTGTCTTCTTAATTAAATGTTGATAATTCAATTAAAGAAAAAGTTGGCAATTAGAAGAGAAGAGAAAGATTTTTTTGTTTTGTTTTGAATTGTCATCATTTAATTGGGAAGACATAGAAAGAGACTAAAAAAGAGAGACCGATTAAATCTATAAAGTAAAAGTAAAGGCAGTGCAAAACTCCAAAACTCTAGAAAAATGGCAGGGATTCCAGGATACGCTGGGGCTAGATTTTTGTAACTAAATCAAACTAAGTGGATGCTTATAATCTGCAGTCTAAATACTATTACTGCTAATCAAGCAGAAAACTTTCCATCGCTTTGTTTCTTCACCAAACATATACAGACGATGACTTATATTGAGAAATATGAGGTTCTAATTCTAAGGGCAGGTAATGCTTAGAGGATGAACTCTAAATCTGCAAGGAACATAATCCACATTGCAGAATCTTCTAAAGGGGTATCCCTAGACTGATTTGAGTTGCACATAGAATGTCACAAGAAAACGTGATTTCATGCCTACCTTGATTACAAAATTAGGTAGAATTCTATGTTAGCCTTGTCCATTTTTATCTTAATTTTTTTTAATCCTTAGATATGAAGCAGCTAACATTTGCCAACTGAATTTTCTAGGGGGAATTGGGGTTTGGGAATCGAACAGCCCCACCTATGGTATCCTTGTCCATGTTTACAATATTATCTATTAAATTATTATTGAGCAAATCTCAATGCAAAATTTGATGGCCAATAATGTAAATGCTACAATAAGAGGTATGAAATATTTAATTATGATTGAATACTAGACAGTTTGGACCTGTAAGTGTAAAATTGTTCTTCTCTCTTTTCATTTAGTCCTGCATTGTACTTTTACAATTTACACTATCTGGCATGATATTGGAATCTGATATTTAGCGAAATAGGTTTCTTGCACAATTATTGTGCATATTATCCACTATCAATAAGGTTCTAAAATGATAAATTGCCAAATCTCTCTTCTCACCCAACATCCCTGCGCCATCTTTGATCTTAATTGGTCTCAACCAAAATCGTTCCTTCAAAAATCAAAAGGTACAATTTCTTTCCTTTTTTGTCTTATTTGTTTTTCCCTTAACAATGGAAACTACCAAAAACAGAGAAGGCAAAAATACAAAGCAGGAAAGGGAGGGCCAGGGCAACCATCTTTGCATAATGAAAACTAGAAAGGATGGGGCCTGAAAGCCTAATGCTAAAGGAAAATTGTGTGTCCTAAAGTCTTAGCTGCTTGGTTAGCACTCAATCTACCGATTAATTAGTTGGCTTTTATAGATTTGACCAAAAAACAAAGAAAGCTTTTGTGGAGACTGAAACATGCACTAAACAGAGCAATATGTATTGTATATATCGATCCTTGATTCAGAAGCAAGTGCTTTCCTTGGTCTACAATATCACAAATTTTTTTTTATACAACTTTTTTTTTGGTACACTACAATATCACAGATTGACAACGCTTCCAAACAATTTGGCAAAGAAAATTGGTCTTACAAAGGAGATATCGTCAAAATTTTCATAACTAAGTACTGTCTTTCCTTTATTTTTTGTCAATATTTTGGTAATTACCAAAAAGCTTTGGCTGGATCGCAGAAACAATACAGTCGTATTTCATTACTCCTTTCTATGATTTCTAATACATTCAAGTCTGAATGAATGTAATAGCAAAAATAGCAAGTAGAAACGTAAAGCATTTTTCTTCGGCAATCAATTAGGAGCACGTACTTATCAGTGTCATATCTGAATCCTATTCCCACCTGTATACCATAACCTACATTTGGCTAATGTTAGAACATCCCACTCCAGCACCACACCCCCTAGAATATATTGAAATAATCAATAACAAATTCCAAACTTCTAATGTCGTTTCTTCATGATTAAATCAGAGAATTGACCAATATTTCATCAACAGTCATCAAATATAACCTAGGAATATTTATTCAATGATGTGTTATCTGCTCTAATCAATTCTACCATATCTGGTTCTTGATAACTTTGCAATATAATGCAACTTTGTTAAAAGAAGCCAGTTGTTCACCTCACCCCTTTCAAATATATCACATAAACACTGTGACCTAGGTGCTGCTCATCACACTAGGTTTGAGATCATATTTCTATAGACTGATTATTACTTTGTATTATAATAATAGTAACATTATTTATTAGATTAGTCATTTTACAGCAGGAGTTAAGATTGAACACGAAAACCAAATAAACCTTGGTAATGGTCAAAGGAAAGATATGTGGTACTCCTCTCTTTTTTCACAGTATCAGATTCTTTTTCGGTGATGGTATCAATATCACACAGTCTTTGTCATTTTGTTTTCGTATTTTTAATTAAGAAATTTCCAGGTCCCGTTGGCTGCTAAGTGAACAACTAATTTTCTTTTCGTATCTTTAATTAAGCAATTTCCAGGTCCCATTGGCTGTAAGTGAACAGCTAATACTCACCAATGCAGAATGGCCAACAAAGAAATAAAAACATTATCAAGTTCGTTTGCCCCTACGTAAACATCAAAGGGAAGCAGGCAACAAAAACAGAGGGAAAGAGAAACAGGCACGCCAGTTTTTAATTGGACAATCAAATTTAAAGGTTTCATTTTATTTTATTTTTCAAATAAATCCCCAAAATTTTTGATTGGTATAACAATCAATTTTTTTTTTTCATTTTTTGGTATAAGGTTTCTTTTAAATAAATTAGACTATATGGGTTGAGTTGGTTGAAAAAAATATCCAAACCAATCAACCTTGGTTGAGTTGGTTTGGTTCTGTTTCTGAGAAAAAATTTGAACATCATGAACCAAATCAAACATATTAAGGTTGGGTTAGGTTGGTTTGGTAAAAGGTCTTCGGGTTGTCCGATAATTTTTTTTCTTACAATAAAATAGCAAATTTATTATTGCTAAATACTTTAAATTTAATTAGATAATTACATATAAATTTTAAGTATTCAAGGTACAAGTATTAAATAAAAGTAAAATAAAGTTTAAGAAAAAATATTTTAATGTATCAAAATCATCATTAATTTCATTTGTAACATCAATGTATGACATTAAATATATCTTACTTTATAGATAAGGTTACATATATATATATTATTACTTTATAAAGAAGGCTTTAAGTTATAAAATTATGTGACACAGATAAATAATTTAATCATTAAAACGTTATTATCTTAATATGTAACTAAAATAAAATAAAAATAATTAAATGATTGAGGTTTACAAATAAAAATTAAAGATATATCTTGGCTTTTTAAATAAATGAAAAAGTCAAATAATAAAAAAATAAAGTAAAAATTTTCATTAATTTTTAAGTCGTTACTGAATTTTTAGGTTATAAAATACAAGACCTATTAATTAAACTAATGTTAGTTGATTTTAATTAAGTTAAACATGATTAGACCTAAACTAATTTTTTAATTGATTTAGATTAATTTATTTAATTGATTTAGATTAATTTATCCGGTGGATAGCTCAACTAATAGTCAATCCGAAATTATGCGAATGCTTGCAAAATTTACAAAAACACAAAAAAAAACTTTTAATTTAGAATATTACGCTATCTCTCTTATATTGAAAAAAGAAAAAAGAGAAAAAGAAAAAGGAAAACTTAGCTGGTTATTGTATAAATAGAGCTTCTGTTATTTTTTTGGTGTCTCGTTCTTTGCTGGCCGGAGAAAATGAAAGACACCGGGAGTAAGGTAGTCGCCGTGGCTGCGGGGGAAGCACACACTCTCCTTCTTACTGGTAAATAAATTTTTATGAATGGGCTCCATCTTTTGATAGCAACTTAGCAAGCAAAGCAACTGAGATAAAACTGTGTTTTTTTATATTGTAGGTGATGGGTGTGTGTATTCTTGGGGAAGAGGAATATTGGGACGACTTGGGCGAGGTTCAGAAGAAGATGAACATTTTCCCGTTCAGGTCAAGTTTGGATCAGGAGGAGACACTGTCAAAATAGTGGGAATTGCTGCTGGTGCTTATCATAGTCTCGCTCTAGCAGGTTCTAACAATAACAAACACTTCTTTGGCTCCTTTTTTTTTTTTCTTTTTTCTTTTTTTTTCCCCGGGTGATTGGTAGTAGAGGAAGTGGAAAGTAGAGAGTGGAGGAGTTGCAATGAAAAAGTTTTGATTTTTTCAATGGTTAGTACTTACTAGAGGGTGAAAAATGAAAATGAAAGTGTCCTTTATTATTATTATTATTTTTTCAGAACCAAGTAAGTTTAGATCATGTTTGGTTTGATGGAATGGTCTTTCATGAAATGGGAAATGGAATGGAATGGAATTGAACGTTGATTCCAAGATATATGTTAAATTTTTGACTGGTTCATTTTAACGTCGTCCCACTTTCAGCTGTATCAAGCAGCCTTAGTTTACTTTTATACTCAAGACTTGTTTAGTGGTGTTATTTTAAACTCTTCATGTATTACACCACCTCCTTTCCGTTTTGCAGAATTCTTATGTCACCAGGAGAAAAAATAAATAAAAATAAAAATAGAAACTTCATTAGAAAGTAGTGTCTTGCTTGTTTGGAATATATTTAATCAAGAGAGAAACAGTTAAACCCTCGTTTGAATAAATAAAATTTCATCTCTGATGCTCCAGAAAGAGCAAGTTAATGATCTCCTTTGGGTATAATTTCCTTTCCTTTATTATTCTTGTTGCTAAACTGATAAGGCAGATGTGAATTGGTAATTGTCCTCTGCTGAAATATTAGCATTTTTTTTTATTTTGTTTTATAACATATTTACACATTCTTGCTTTGTTATTGGCATTTCTAAATTTTTAAAAATAAACTGACATGCATATAAGGCTACTTTTGGTTCTAGAAAATCTTTGTGGTATGATTTCTGATTTGAGAAAATTCTGGTGGATTTTTATTTTTTCTGAATTTTTTATTCCTTTGTGTCATCCTTTTCCATGCTCCTTTCAATGCATGTACTTAGCAAAATTTTCAAATATATAGGATCCTACTGAATATGTTTTAGGATGCTCTCTTTCAAATTTTCAATGCATGGCAATTCACCATTTATAGGGAGTAGTAACAGTGGTTACTGGTTATGATTAACCCTATGAAAATAAGGAAAAGGAAATAATTCGAAACTGTGTGAGAAAATTTCTACATTGTTTGAATTGCAGTGCAATGAAATAGCTGTTTAATTTTTCATGACTTTTCATTTTTGGTTTTAGGAAGCTCGACATTGCAAACTAGGGAGCAGGGTGAATTGAACCTCCTCCTGTACCCTTGATAGGGACTCAAGCTCAAGTGGCTTAATTATTATTAACTTAAGAGTGAATATTGTGTGCATGTATATTAGTTTTTTTTTTCCTGCTGCTAGCTTGGTAAATAAATATGAAACAGCAAACAATATCTGCAAGAGCACAAGCTGATAAAATGAGTAGGTAGATAGGGTAAATTTCGGGCAATGTCATCTAACTGGAATATGAAGGTTATTCCCCCATCTAATTCTTATGCTATTTGTGTGTTCACAGATGATGGATCTGTTTGGTGCTGGGGTTACAATATATGTATCCTTAAAATGTTTGAAGTCCCTTGGTGGAACTCAATTACAGAAATTACTTGTTCTTACTTCTAGAAGTTTGTTGGTTTATATTGTTTATCTGCATCCTTGACTATTGTATGGATGGTCAACTTGGTATCAATGGAGAGGAATCCCATAATGGAAGATATACTGATGGAGATTATTCTCTAGTGCCCTGCTTATTGAACAAGTTTCTTGAGTTGCACCCCCCTGATTCTTCAACAGGTGTGTCAGAAGTAGAAGGCAAAGCATCACTAAAGGTATAATATGAGTTGCAGAGTTTATTCTAAAACATAAAAACAAGCCAAGGTGTGTGCATCATTAATGTGATTTCACCTGTTCAACTCCCCCAGATATTTGCTGTCAAAGCAGGAGGAATGATGTCTCTATCTATTGATAATCTTGGGGCCCTGTGGATGTGGGGAAACTGCCCACAGCAAAGCAAAGAAGGTGGGTTCTCTCTTGTCAGCAATTTCACTCCAACACCAGTATGGGATTTTTATGGTCACACTGTTGTCAAGGTTGCATGTGGAAATGAGCATGTTGTAGCACTTGTTAGTGCTGGTGAATCATACGAGGGTGACGATCTAGTGTGCTACTCTTGGGGAAATAACAACCATGGCCAATTAGGCTTGGGGGACAAGGAGAATAGGCCACTTCCAGAAGTTGTGAAAACATTTGATCAGGAGTCCCCTTGGGCAATTTATGAGGTAGCATGTGGTGCCTTTCACACTGCTTTGCTCACTCACAAAAAGAGAGCTAGTGGCACATTTGAAAGCACTTGCTGGACGTTTGGCCTTGGGGATAATGGGCAACTTGGGCATGGAACGACCCAAAGCACATTATTTCCTACACCTGTTAAAGAATTGCCACAATATGTGTATCTTATTTCTGTTGACTGTGGCTTGTTTCATACTAGTGTTGTTTCTTCAACTGGGGATGTGTGGTCATGGGGAATGGAGAAGGGTCTTGGCTTATTTCCTGATGCTAGTTATACTGGAACAGATTCTGGTGATGCTCTCTCTCCCCTTCTTATGTCATGCAAGCCATATCAACCTAAATTTCCAGATCCAGTTCAAGTCGCATGTGGGGCTGCTCATACTGTTATTGTTGCGCAGGAGGGATATAGGCTCTGGTCTTGGGGTAGAGGAAGGAGTGGGGTTCTTGGAAATGGTAAGACAGTGGATTGTAACACTCCCACCTTAGTGCTGTGGCCTCCATTGGGGGAGGATTTCAAACAAGAGGAACTAAAGAACTCTGGTGAGCAAGATAAGATGAGAGAAAAGGAGACCAAAGGAGTCACAGAAACCAACGAGAAATTATCTTCAGCATTGAATGAACTGAAGCTGCTTCGAACAAAGCTATCTATGATGGAAAGATATGCTACTATACTTCATGGTTCTATTTTTGGAAAACCTTTTTATGAGCAAGATATCCCTGTTTCATTGCAGAATTCAGGTGCATTTGATGTCGCAAAGGAGTGGGAGAACATGTTAGAGGCAGCAGATCAGAGGGAGTTAATTAAGTTGGAAATGTTCTACCGCAACATGCTTGCTGGTGTGAAAGATAAATTAATGAAGAGAAGGATCAAGGAGATTATAAAGGAATGCCTCCAATCTTCAGAGGTGGAAAATTAGTACATATAATAATAAGAAGCATCCTATTTTGATAAAAGGATTGCACAGTCACATACAAATTAATAAGCTAATTGTGCACAAAATGGTGTCTCAGGCTTTTTGTCTATATCCGTGAGAACATTTACAAGCCTCTCTTGGGTGATTGTGTTCTGTACAGAAATCTTGAGCACCAATAGCCCACAATTTTTATGTAAGAAAAGTTTAGTTTAGTCAATGGTTGTATATCATGCAGGGATCATTTTTGTTGCAGAATAATCTGTTCTTTCTTAGATATTTGATGTAGCTGCAGAAAAGAGATTAGTTTTGTCATTTTTATTTTTCAATTAGGAAGAGCACCTGCATATCTGGCCGAGCATGTAAACTTTGGTGAATACTACAGTGCAGACCAGACAATGCATCGGTGCTATGCTCAGTTGTCATTTTATTGATCATGAATTTTTCACACATTTACTCCAATAGTGCATTGTCTGCACCGTGGAATTTCCCGCAAAACTCGTTTCAGTTGCTTTACAACAGATTGTCCGATCTCTTCATAAGTATTCTGCTTCTTGCCTTTCCTAAAGGGTAGTTGAAAAGGATTCAAATTTTCTATCTCCAATCTTCTTCTTTAATTAAATGTTGACAACTTAAAAGGAAATACACATCTTTCTTAATTAGCAATAACTTTTATTTTAGTTGACAATTTATTTTGTTGAGTTGTTGATATTTAATTGGAAGGTAAGATTTGAGAAAGAAAAAAAAAAGACAAGAAAAATTGAATTAAATTATAAATGACTGCTTAAACCGTCTTAGTGTAACAAATGGAAATCAAGTAAAAGAAAAAATAATTAAACAAGAGGTAAATCTCTTCTCCACAAGTTTGCACCACAACTTAATAATAATAATAATAATAATAATAATATCATATGATAATAATAATAATAATAATAATAATAATAATAATATCATATGATAATAATAATAATAATAATAATAATAATAATAATATCATATGATAATAATAATAATAATAATAATAATAATATCATATGATAATAATAATAATAATAATAATAATAATAATAATAATATCATATGATAATAATAATAATAATAATAATAATAATATCATATGATAATAATAATAATAATGATAATAATAATAATAATTCAAATATAATATGGTTAGCTAAGTTCAAGACAATAATTTATTTAACAATATAAGATACAATAATTTATTTAACAATATAAGATACAATATTTTTTAACGTCATACTGAACGTACATTAAGATAGCTATTGAGAAAGTAAACATGAAACAAAAAAAGCACTCATGATAAGGAGTTCCATCTGCTCCAACAATCAGAACTCTTGAAAGATTAATCGTTGATTAATAAATTCATTCTCGCAGCTTAAGAAGAGCATAAATATTAAAGTTTTTTATTTGTAAGTAAGTGTATTCTCCAGTCAAATTTTACTTTAACTAAGACTAAGTACAAGTAATCTTAAGGCTGTACCCTCACATCGGTCTTGTACATTTAAAGGTACTAGCCCAAGGTTCGATCCTAAGTTTTCAATATAAGGAACACACGTCCTTATCCACCAAGCCAACTCTTACGAAATTGTCATATTATAGGGAAACAACCTTATGAAATTGTCGTATTATAGGGAAACAATAAAGTCCTGCCTTGCGAAGCTAGGACCGATAGTAGCAAATTGCATACCAAGCGCAACAATAAAATTGGGTATGCTTGCAATGCAGCGCATTGTCATGTTCTTCACTTAAACTCTGTATAGGTACGGATAAGAGACACAAATTTTCCATAGTTCACTTCAATACTAATATATGAAATATCAACACAGATTTTTTTTTTATAAAAAAAACCCTATGACACAATACAAATATGTCAACTTGGTATTCTTGAAAAAATTAGATAAAGTACTGCAAATATACATATATTTAAATAAAGGGTAAACAATCTATAATATCCCAACTTTCGGAAGTCTAACTAGAAAAAAAAAAAGTTCTTATTTAAGTCCCACAAATAGAAAGTTTATGTTGTTTTGGCTAAGCTTCAAATTAATGAGTGGATATTTTATATAGTGGCATTTTTTGTTTTTTGGGAAACAAGACCTTTAGAAAATATTTGAATTCTTTTTATGATAATTGAAAAGTTTCTTTTATTTCTATGATGACTTGGTTTAGATATATTTCTAGATTTAGATTTTTGTGAACTTGTTAAGTTTAATAAGAAATATGAGATTTATTGTGAAATATTGAGATGAAATTATTTTTCTGAACTTTTATGAGAATTTCATATAAGAGATATACTTGTTAGAACTCTGAAGCTATTAGCAAGGGTAATGGTCTAGGTACCCCTTGTTATGTTATTGGGAGGAAAGGGCTGCCTGTTAGGTGTAGCCGCTTATGTGAGAGGTAAAGAGCTGCTAACAAGGTGGAGTCGCCCCCTAGAGATAGAGGAAAAGGATACCCATTAGATGGAGCCGCCCCTAGGTATAAACGACCACTCCTGAGAGGAAAGGGCTATCAGTGTGGTTGAGACGCCTCAGATTTTAGTTCTCTCAATGTGTAACTCAAAGGAATGTTTGATATTTTATTTATTGTTTAATGGAAATATTTGTTTATTTATCTTTTTTTATTTTTATTTTTTTATGAATCTGTCCATGAGATGCAACATTACTCTCTTATGATGTGTAAACTTTTGAGAAGGAAAAATTTGTGCATATTTCTTGTTTTCCCTTCCTGTCATTATGTATTATATTCCCTCGTTAAGTATTTGTGACTCAACTCATTATATATTTTTCTAGGCTCACAGGTACCCGATTGAGACATTTGGTATGCTTCCAACTTATTTGGTGGCCATCCTCAGTTTTAGATTCATGACTACAACTATAGGGTAGTTGGTTGAGATGTTATTTATAAAGTTTGATACTTTATTAGTAGACTATAACGCCTTTTGGATATGTTTGTTTTGATAATTTAGTTATATATTTTGGAATTTTTTTATATAATTATTTTGAGTTTATATATTTAAATTAACAAAGATTTTATGAAAGTACAATATTAGGAGATTTTCTTTATATTAGGCTTGTTAGGCAAATAGGGTCTTTGGACGTTTAGCTTATGTGTCGGTCAAGAAGTTTGGGGCAGGTTGTGACACAATCTTTTGGTCCTCCAACGATACAAATGTCATCAATTTGATAATCTAATAATTTTTTTTACATCAATTTAATCCCTCAATCATATAAAACGACATCATGTTAATCCTTTTGTGACAGTCCGTGAGGAAACCATTAGTGGGCATCCCATGTGTCACATTAAATGTATATGTGGCACTTTTTCTCATTCATGGAGTCTAGGTAGATGTCCTACGTGGATATTTGATGTGAGTGCCGAACTCAATCAAATAATAAGAATTGATTCACTTCAAGATTTGTAGCAGTGGTGATTGGACCAAGCATCTCCCTAAGGTGTGGATGTGATTTAATTAATTTGAGACAAAATTTAAGGGGGATTGATGTATTCAACGTGTAAACAAGGAAATTGAATTAACAGAATTAAAATAAAAGAACAATCAATCCAAGAATCCATCCAAATTCTAATTGATCTATCATTGACCACTAAAATGCAAATGAGTTTAATTGATTGACTAACCTAAATCTAACTGAGATCTCTGCATTAGATCCAGCAGTCACTAGTAGATGATCATCTAGGATTCAACTAACAAAAGATACATAAACTTGCAATCGCACAATTTATGAAAATTGATGCTGGTTTAAACTCAAGAATCCTATTAGCCTAAATGGAAAATCTGCACACCTAATCTATTGAATTCAAGTGATGAAACTAAGATTAATCAATCACAATAATATCACAATTCAAAATCAAGAATAAACAAATAGCGATCTCCAGAAGTTCATTCAAGATTAGAATTAGAAAAGAAGAGAAAATGCAATTGAACATCAATTTCGAATTTCAACACAAAGTCTTAAGATCAAAACATAACTCTTTAAGGATCTTGGATTAATATATGAATTATCCTTCTATGGCTGTAGTCCAAGGAAGCTTGTGGAGGAAGAGAGAAAAGAGAGAGAGAAAAGCTAGAGAGAAACTCAAAAGACTAGGAAAAATGAGGGAAATGAGAAGTATGTTTTCGTTCTCTATATTTTCCTCCTAATAATTGGTCCTAAAATGTAATTTACAAGTTTGCCACTAGATTAGGACTAATATCCATCCTCTTAGATTTAATTGGCCATCTTATTTGCATAATTTGGGCTTAAGATGAGGAAGTTATGCCCAAATCAATCTCAAGATGTATCTGAAATGATAACTGATTTCATATTAGAAAAATACTATCAAAATTATGTAGTTTCGAATAGTGGTCTTCATGAAAGTTAAATATTTGTGCTTTAGCTTTCCATTGGAACTAGTTTCAGATCCATTTGACATCTATAGCCCAAGTTATGGCCAATTTACTGCACGCAGGTCAAGTTCCAGGGACAGCACCACTGCTCTAACTTCCAGACTCAATATGGCCCACTAGACACTTGATTCAGCTCTTGAGCTCTTCAGTAAAGTTGTAGAGATCCTTCTTATCTTTCCTAAAAGATAATATTCATATTTATTAGATTTCTATAACTCAAGATATGCCCAAAATACAGAGATAGTGTAAAATTCAATTAATGCTGGAAAATGCAATTAAGTTCAAATAGAACCCAAACCTATAAAATGTGATCAACTTCAATCAATTAAGCAAAAAAGGAGGTAAGATACCAAATATGAGGGATTAATAGGGTAAGTGAATAATATTTATCAACCTTACTTGGAGAAAACCTAAATCCCCAAATACCCACATGTTCTTCATTATATGGTTTAAGCTTTAAGCCATTAGCCTTGGTTGTTCTACTTGGACCTCTCAATTAGAGCATATAAATTGAAATGCCTCTAACTTGAATCAACTTAAATGCCTCTATGTTTTTGTTCTTTGAAACATAACTCCCAAATGAAGAACATTCCCAACACATATGAAGTTTCCTTAAAACCTACTAGATACATCATAGAACCTCCCCTGCTTTACCCCTCATAAAACAGAGACCCCCCACGCATCCTGGACCTCCATGTCTCCTTCTTCACATCTAGCCATCCATGTAGAGCTCCTGCAACATATGACTAAAGTTCCTCAAAGCAATAGTTCTTCACCTACCTAGACGACTTAGCCTAAGCTTCCTCAAGTTACTAACACTTCACTAAACAGAGTAAGCAACCAGCTCCCCAACACCATAACAACCACCCATGGCTTAAGTATTCCACACATCCACTGTACCTACAGGTATCAAAATGGGGTCGACCCGAATAACCCGACGTAAAGCATAAGATGAGTTAAGGAAATTTAAGCTCAAACCAATTATGTGTCAACCCAACCAACCCAACCCGAAAATAGGCTAGCCCGATGCGATTTGTCTGCTGGCCTGACTATGTGAAATTTTATTTTTGTATTATATATTTAATTTTGTTATTATTTATTCATATCTTTGCTTAAATAGCTTCCTTTGGATTAAAAAAATCAAATTTTGTGAGTACATTTCAACCTTTCTTTTTTCTCCACTTGAAATATGATGTTAACTTGTTCTAATTCTTTGAATTGATTAATTTATGATTTTATGGTTCAAAAGATGCTTCATGGATATATTCTAAATCGTTTATGTCAAAAACAATGTAGTAAATCTTTACTGCTTATGTTGATAACACTTAATAAAATATGTTGTACTTGTATCTAATTTATGTATATGATTTTTGTGTGCTTGGATTGATGTAGAAGTTTAATTTATCAATAACTTATTATTATAGATATAAAAAAAGTTCGGGCCCATGGGCTAGCCCAACCTAGCCTACAACCCGCATTGGATGGGTTATTTGCTAGCTCATACAAATTGTGGGCTGACCCAGCCCAACCCGAAATAAGCTTGGCCAGACGCGGGTTTGACCAGATTGACACCTCTAACTGTACCAAGCTCCTGAAAAGAACCCCTATAATAGCCTCAGATCCCCAAACACAAGTAGCCATCATTTGATGAAAGACCCTAGCATTCCTCTTCCTCTTCCATTGCTTACACACCCACCCTCCTTTTATGGTTAAACATGAGGTTATGAAGGCTTAACACGATTTTTAGTATCAGCTAACTCCGTTCTCCTTTTTTGTTGCCTCATTTGTTGGCCATTGTCCTCTAATGGCCTAGGAATGTTATTTGCAGGAGAAGCTTTTTGGAACTAATTGCTAGCAATACGATCATGTTGATCCAATGTAGATAAGATCGACTTAGAAGATTCTCGAAGACAATCAAAGGTAAAGACCATATAGCTTCTTTTTACTGTCAACCTAAGAAACTTTATCACGTTAGATGTGTGTGTGTATGCGTCATAAATATAAATACACTTGAGTAAGGTGCAAATACAATTGGTAAATTACTTACCAAAAGTCCAACAATAGCTGCAATGAGAGTAATCCATCGTTTAGTCTCACATTTATACAATTTCATGTACTTTGAATTTTCACCTAATACTCCATTGAATTGTTGACCACTACTAAGTGGTTGGTGGCAACGACTATTATCCCATATGGCTATGTATGTTTTATGCACATTTGGCCAATACTCATCAAGTCTCTCCTTTAATGATAAAGTATACAAATGATCATGTTGGAATGACCCTAATGATATGAGCTTGTAGAGGTCAAATTGACGTTGGCCACCTCAAGACATTAATTGTACTAATTTAGAAATTGATACCCAACACTTGACATCAATTGGTGTTCTTCAAGTTTCAGTTTTGAATGAATTTTTCTCTTCAAACTAACTACGGTAGTATCACATTTAATCATGATAGATTTAAGAGGAAGACCATCATACATGACACTCTCTTCACTCTCATACATTCTCCCATTAGAAAAAATTAGCACAAGGGATGTTTTCCCATTTTGAACCTTCTAAATAACAACAATTCAAAAAGTAACACACATTGGCTATAATTACACAATCAAAACATATTTCGATTTTTCACCATAATAATGCAAAAACCACTAGTGTACGTAATCAATCAATTTGAGACACTTATGTTAGCTTTGTATTAGGCATTATTAGATGTTTATTGTGCCCAATATTAGTACTTTAGATGAGTTTAATGTTGTTGGGCTTCATTGGGCTTTAATGCAAATATTGAATAATTTTCGGATTTTGATGCATTTTGACCTTTCTTCCTTGGTTAGGTCATAACTTGGGACTCGGTGATCCAATTGAGGTGATCTTGGTGTCTTTGGAAAGCTAAGACAATGCTCTACAAGTTTCATGAAGAACTCAAGAGCTGGATCGGAATGGTAAGGGTCCAAAATATCCCTGCAATGCAGAGTGGGTTTGCTGTCACGGAACCATCTGGGCAGTATACACATATTGGACTATATAGTGGGTTATAGGCCTCCTCTTAGGTTGAAACTTGGTCACTTGAAAGATAAGACCCATATCTCCAACTTCAATGAAGACCATTTTGTCAATAGATGTCGTTTTAGGCATGCTTCAGAAGCTACAAGTTGGTCTGAATTTGGAAACACGTTCTTCCAACCTAACTTGAGGTAGGTGAAGTGTTTTTGGCATTTCTGGAGTTCTAAAAGTCCAAATGACATGATTCAAATTGGAGATTTTCAAGGAGACAACTGGCTACAACTTTGATGAAGACATCCAAGCCAAAATGCACCGTCTAGGTGATGAATTTGAAGCCAGAAGTCGGATAAGAGTTGTTGACTAAAAGCCACCAACCATACACCAACCCACCTACCATGCACCAACCCACCAACCATGCATCAAGCTTCCATTTTTGACAAATTTCAGATTCTTATAGCTTGTATTCAGATTATGTACATGTACAAATTGGCTTCTAGGATTAGTATAAATAGACCCAACCTCTTTGTATTAGAGGCATTCAATTTAGAAGTAAGTTTCAAGAAAGTTTAAGTATTTGTGAGAGTTTTCTTTCTCTTCTTCTTCATTCTCTTTGCAATTTCGTTTTTGTTCTTTAAATTCTGAGTTCTTCCTTCCCATCCATGGAAGGCTAGGCTCTCATAATCAATCCAAGGGATTAGCCATCTTGTTGTTTAATTTGGAGATCTTGTTTTGCTTGTTCATATTGCTTAATTGTTATTCAAGTTTCTCTTCTTCCTCTTTTGATTCTTATCTAGATTAAATTGCTTAATTTGATTTAGATGTTGATGTGGTAGTAGCTTTATTATCATGTATTCAAAGAGAATCACAAAGATTAAACAATATATTAAAGCTTTTTGATAGATTGTTTAACTTGGTTAAATTCTAGATCTTAAGTTAATCTATGTTGGATGGTGCTTACTTTATCTAACCTTGGTTAATCAAATCCTAGATGCTTATCTAGTAGAGAATTCTTGGATCATGTTAAGGCTTCTTAATGTGATCTAAGGCCAAGAACTTGGTTAGCAATTAAGTGAATTCCTTGTGATCAATGATGAGTTAAACTCAAGATCGGTAAATTTCCTTGGATTGGTTGTTTCTTTAGATTTGTTTACAACTTTGAATCTCCTACTTATATTAATCTTGTTAATCAACAAAAAAACCCCCCATTTTTTTAATTATCTTGATCTAATTAAATCTTTGTTTTTTTGGATCCTTGAGAGACGATTCGGTTCATTCTCTATACTACAAATTAGTTTGTGAACCGGTTATTTTATTTGATAGGTCTCGACAACCTCTTGTCAGTACGCTTTCATATATTTCAATACCAATATACATTTTCATATTTTTCAAAGCAAAAAATAGAAAAGATAAAAGAAACACACAACAAAAAGAAACATACAACAAAAAGAAACACAAGTTCTAATTTTAAAATTCATAGTAAAGACTAAACGCTAATAGTAATAACGTATAATGCATTTACATTATTTTTTTTTAAGAGCAAGACATATTTATAGAAACATTATGAAGTGGATAGAGACCATTTTGATAAGGTGGAACATTATAGGCATTCAAAGTTGCAACTACAATGATTTGCATGTGCTTATATACTGAGGTTGATTGGAGGGTTGTTATTTGTTGATCACTCCAACAGATACGAGCATTATATGTATTTACCACTGCTTGAAGATTTTGAAGTTTGTGGCACATGCAGTTAGGGCTCAGCTTTGGTAACTTATCTATACAGAGAGTTGTGCAAAGCCACAGACAATGACAGCAAGGAGATTGGAGATATTGTGTCTTGCTCCTGTTATGGGCATGAGATAGATTTCCTAATATTACGCTTAAGACTTCTATGTAGCTGGGCCTAAATGAGTCCCCCTTGGGCACGACAAATTCTTAGGTACTCTCGAGTACTACTCTAGACCAATAAAAGAGTGACATGTGGATTTATATTTAATAAATCAAAAATTAAATAAATAACTTATAACTATAAGTCTTAAACAGATTAAATTATGAGTGGTGGGGCCTATTTTCTTTAAACTAAAATTTTTGTCTAAAGTGGCCGAAACCAAATCAAATTAAAATTACATTCCTTCCAAAAATTAAAATTTAATCTCCTCTTTTTTCCTTTTCACCCCTCGGTTACTCCATTGATGCATTTCTTCATTCTCTTTGTGGGGCTGGAAAATATCATCCTTATATTTTCACTAAACTATCTTATATGGTTCATGTCATCAAACCCTTTTTCTTTCTTGATGATTGACAATGTAATTTACTGCAAGTTCTTTGTCCAAATGTAGATAATTTATCATATTTTTCATTTATGATGACCTAGACAACACATATTGCATTGAGAGGTTAACAAAAAATACATGATGACTACACTTATGGTTTGATGGTAAAATATTTTTCTAGAAAAACCCTTTATGGAGGTATGCAATAATAGCCATTTAAAGGGATATGCAGATCCCTCTCTTTATAGGCAAGATAAGTCTAAAGTGCCTATTTTTCCTACTAGGTTTGTGACTGATAGTCTGATATGATAGATTCTTTGGATTTAGACAATAAGAACTGTTGTGTATACTTTGATAAATACATTGCAACAATCATATAATTTTTTTTTGCTTTTAGTGGTTTATTATTTTAGCACTACTATGTAACTAACCATATATTTTAAATAAATTCTTCGGTGCATAGTTTCTACTGCAACTGCTATTGTGCTTTTGACTGTTGTCTTCCTCTCTTCCACTCAACCAAGTGAAATCTTGTTGCTACATTCATTCCCTTTGTTTTTGATGAAAATTGGTGTGTCGCTTTGGTTAGAAGAGCATATTAGTTGATAAATTTTGGTTTTCAATTTTAGTTGGATTGCTTAGTCTGGCTTGTGATTTATGCTAGTGAGTTTAGGTTGGATTTGATTTTTCCCGGTTACATTAAGATGTGGTGTCTACCTTGTATAATTTTTGTGAGATCCTTTGTCACTCAGTCTATTATTCAAATATGCATTTTAGGTACTCTAAACTACTAATGAGATAGTATATTTATTTGTGATTCTTGGGTGGTTCTTATAATTTAGCCCAATGTGGCATAGTTAGATTTTTTCTTAATACCTTTTCGTCTGATGCTTTCAATAGTTGTGCCCTTTCAGAGTTCATGAGAAATAAGAACTTACTTTCAAATCACTACGATGCAATTGTTATCACACCTATTTTTGCTAGCAAAATGCATGCATACCATGAAAAAAAAAGAAGAATCTTTTCAATTCTCTTATATTTTGTGGTCTTAGATTTCAATCATAAGTCTATTGCCTTTGGTCATTTTGTCTATTTATTTAGTTTTGGTTAATGCTAGTGAAATGCATGTTTTGTTTATGCTTCACAAATGGCATGACATTGAACTTCCTTGCTTGACAATTCTAATTGGTTCATTGTTTCATGATATGGCTTTTTTGCTTCATGGCTTAGTTGTTGTTTTCAATGTTGGTGAATCGGTTTTTTTGGACTACAGGAAGACTAGAATATAACTAGGCACATTTGAAATAGCAGAAGATGCAACAAGAGCGTTATATGAAATACCATCCCAAAACCCTTTTGAAGTGCAAGATCCATTTGCTTTATCAGGCAACATCCCTTCCCCACCAACAGTCCAAATGTAAGCAATGGAGCAGCAACAAGTAAATCTACAGATTCTTACCATCATTGACACATCAGCAACATATGTTGATGAACCCAACAAATCCCTTCAAGGATGTAGGATATGGGTTATTTCCTGCAATTCCCATTTCTCACCTACAATAACAATCCATTTGGAAGTACATGTTTGTTATAAGAACATCTTTTTGGAGATGTAATAGATTTATTCAATCAAGTTGGTTTTTGTGCATTTAGAAGTAAGTAAATTTTAACACGAGTTACTTATTTGTTGCTAGATAAATGATTTCTAGAATGAAATGTTTGCCTTGTAAAATATGGATAACATACATATGTAATAATCATTTTATACTATACATAACGAGATTGTTTTATTTGAATATTTCCCCACACTCAAATTCGCAATGGTGGGATAATTGTTGCATTATTCTACTTTAGTATACTTGTCCTATGCCATAGGTTTTACATGTTTAGGTATCGTATAATTCTCCATTGTTCATATACTTTAAATAATTTCAAATTGAGCTAACAAAAACAAAATCATATTTCAAAACAAAGGCTACACAAAAGATTGTGCCATAATGAAATTAAACTATAAGTGGAATATATGCTAAAGTAAATGAACTTATTAGAAAATGGCTAATGACCAAAGACAGGTATGAATCTTGCAGGCTTGTTGGTGTATAGGGCAAACACTATCAGATTTAACTTTTTAGTCTAGCTTTTATTTTTTTTCCAACGTTTTTAGTCTCATACAAATATTGCAAGCTCTTGTGGTAGAAAACATCTCACATATAACATATATCAACTAATATAAAATTCACATAGTGTAGGCATATATCTTGATTTATGGATACAAGTAGGGGTGGAAATAGGCTAGGCTAGGTGTTGACACCCAAATTTGTCCTGAAATTTTAATTTTCACCAATGGGCATTGTACCAATAAATTTAGATCTGATCCATTCACCAAGCCCAAACCCATTGCTTTAAAATGATTGACAAAAGAAAAAGAAAAAAAATTTTGGTCTGGCTTGCATAAATGAAAAAAATCTCTACTGATCCAGTAAAATGATTTCAGGAAATAAATTTGAATTCATAAATACATTTAATCCCTTATTAATGGTAATTTGGGATTTAAATAATTAATTGATTTTGATTGATTCTGATTGCACAAATTGATCTTGATTGATAGGAGAAATTTATTCTAATTTACCCTAATTAATTGAGCTGATTGAGGTGATGAGAATAATTATTTGGGCTATAAATAGCAAATGGTAGAAAAACCCTAGGGGAGCCCTAGAAGGGAGAGAGGAGCCGTAACACAGAAAAGAAAGAGAAAGAATGAGAAGATAGAAGAAACCTCTCATCATTGCCCTCCCATCTGGGAATTCAACTCAAGGTATGGCCTTAATCTTTTTCTATTCTTTGCTTCTTGCATAAAATAGTGGAGATCTTTTGTATCCATAGCTGAAATTCCAATACAGCTACCATGAGCCCTCCTCCTCTACTAACAGAAACAAGTCATCATAAACCCTTGCTTTCACTAGCATATTGATATTTGTTCACGCTTTTTTTTTAAAAAAAAATTAATAATAATGAATTAAGATTTCTGACGATGGAATAATCAAAATTAGCCGAAGTGACGGCGACATTTTGACTTTCCTGAGGTGAGGAGTTTCTCTTTAGTTTTGCCAGAAGTGCTGGCGGGGCTTTAGGCGATCTCCAATATCAATATCTCTCTTTACACATTAATCTCTTGTTATGATTACATGTTTGTCACTTTAGTCAAATATCAAATTAACCCTTAAACTTTGCCGACGATGGAAAATTTGGGAGAGGATCGAAGAGACGATCAACTAAACTCTTCCCAATATTCTTGAGGCTATTAATATTAGATTTTGCCAAGAGCGCTGGCGGGGTCTAATTTTCACAATTAATTAAATAAAATATTTTAAAATAAAAAACAGATGTGAACAAATTAATATAGCCTTAACTTTGTGGTGGTGGTAAATTAAAATTTCATTTAATCACACATTCCAAAAATTTACATTTTTTTAAAATCATTTCACAAATCACTTTTTCTAAAAATTCCCTTTTATAAAAAATCATTTAAAAAACTCATATTTTATTTAGAAATATTTTCTTAAAAATATGATTTTTTAATTTACCACCTTCACGTAATGTGTTGTGGGCTTACATTTGTTTCATACAATAATGGCTATTTAGCCACCCATTCCCTGTCTTATTCATTTATCATTTTTGATAATATGCCGACAAAATGGGACATGTCAAAATAAAATAAAAAACATTTTTTTATAATAAAGGACCAATTTAATTAACTTGACAAGATAACAATATATTAAATAGGTAACCATTCTTAGAATGGACGGTGTAGGGTGCTAACACCTTCCCTACCCGTAATCAACCCCCGAATCTAAACTCTTAAACGCAGACCATTTTTTTTGGTGTCCAATTGCACCATTCCATTTTTAATGGAAGAACCGGTTGGTGGCGACTCCCAAACATTAATTCTTAGTTGTCTTCTCCCATCGCGGCGCCCTTCGGGACGGTTGCGACACTAGGCTAGGCTATTACCCTAAATAGGCCTGGCCTGTTTTAAAAAACATTGGTCTTAGCTTGATCTGTTACCTATCATAGGCTTTTTTTTTAGCTTGACCTGACCTTTTTATGAAAACTTAAAAGTCTTGCCTGACCTGAAAGCCTATTTAAAGGCCTATATTGCATAAAGGCTTTTGAATAAACTAACATGTTCAAATTTTATAGGTTTCAAATATACCTAATATTTAACAAAATTATTGTATTGTGTATAAAATAAATAAACTATATTAATATATAATTATTAAATCATATAAGTATTATAAAATTTTAATTATATGTTATTATAATAAATAAATAAACCAGCCTGTTAGGCATAATAGGCTTTTTTAAGGCCTAGGCCTAAGCCTATTTAGCTAAAAGGCTTTTAAAAAAGCTTAAGCCTGACTTGTTTAATAAATAGGCTAGGTCGAAGTAAGCTAGGCCGTAGACCCCTAGATACAAGGGCAGAACTAGGATATAAATCTAAGGGGCGAAATATACATTTTAAATTATTAAATTTAAATTTTATAAAAAAAATAGTTATAACTTAAAGGGAATTTTACAATTTCAAAAAATGGGTGTGGGTGTAGGGGGTGGGGGGCATAGTCCCTTAAGGTTGAATGTGGTTTCGTCCTCAGTATAGATATGCTAACACCTTGTAGCTTACTTATGAATTAAACATTAGGACTTGTATAGTTTCAACCTATAATGGAAGACTAATTTGAAATAAAACAATTGATATCAGAATCAGATAATTTAGATAAAAAGAATTCATTTAATCAAAATTTCTCCTTTTCATATAAGTTTTACCTATGAATTCACTTAGGGAGGAAAGTTTTGCTTTAGTTGAGACATGTCATTAGGACAATAATTAAGTGAGAATTCCTAACAAGAAATAAAACAATGTAAATAACAATTTTATTAATGATAAATCTAATAAAGACATTTGCTGCAAAAGAATAAGCTTACTTGGTAGAATTTTGAAGAGATGGATTATGAAGGAAAGCAAGCATATTGTGATGGAATCACTGGATGTGCAAATATAGGATTAATACTACTTGGTGTTGAAGATGAAACATGTTATGCCTTTTCTATTCCCATGGCCATAAGTGAATACACAAGACTCAAATTTGTATTAGATTCTTAATTTTACATAAGAAATATATATCAACCCAAAAGAAAAATACAAAATTTAAAAAAATTACAAAAATGCTACTTACTTTTACTTGCTTTCTCTTTCTTTCCTTGTGGCTCAGTTCGCTTTGTCACTTTTCAAGATTTCCTTTAATCCTTGAATTTGAAACACCTTTTGGTCTTACATGTGAAGGATCAAGGGTAATAGTTTCCTCACTTTCTTAGATAGGCACTCCATATCATCTATTTTGCTTCCTCTTATTGGCACTTTGTCACACTAACATAACAATACCGCATTATACAGTTGCGAAAAATAATTTAAGCCTCTTTAACACCACCTCCAAAACTAGCAACTTTAGAATATTTGTGAATTCTTTTCTTTGCATCAATTGTCCATCTTTTCAGTATGTGTGTGTGTATATATATATACATTTTTCAAGTGCCAAACACCTAATGCATGTGAACAAAGCATGCCAATGGTCTCAATTTTTTTACAAAATTTTTCCTTCTTGAAGATATGTCAAAATACATAATAGTCATACTAAATTCATTTTCTATTTTGACCAAATCAAACCTATATAGGCGTCCACCACATGGAGACTCATCGAAATTGTGTACACATTTACCCTTAAGATATTCTTCCTTAAACATCTTAAACAATTTAAATGTAAAGTATTAGCTGCATGTTTCAACATGATACTTTGTTTACTTGAACATGTAAGGGTGCTTTGGTGACAGTGACAGTGAAAATCTAATAATGCTTTTCTTTTGAGCCATTGTTTAACTACTTGCTCAAAACCAACAAAAAACTATAAAGAGACATACATTTATTACTGATTCCATTGAGCAATTTATTGGTACTCTATCTTCTTTGATAAACTTTAATCCCTCTAAAAAAATATCCTTATTCAAAGTTATAGACCATTTTTTCCATATCTTGTACAAGTTATTGGGCCAATTGTCATTCTTGACATTAAAAGGTTTAACCATCTTCGCACAAGTTTTTTCAAACTCCTCTTTTGAATCACATTTTGTCATACACTTACGAAACATGATTTAGAATTCTCAATTTGCATATAAGCTACTTAAGTAAAAAGCTGCATTTTTACTCATATGCCACAAACATAGATGATAGCACGTTTCTACTAGCACTTTCTCAAATGCTTTTGCCATTGCTTGATCTTGATCTGTGTAAATAGTTTTTGGTGGTTGGTTGTCCATTGACTAAGAATGTCTTAAAAAGCCATTCAAATTATGTTGTTGTCTCATTCAAGAGAAATTTACATCCGAACATCACATTTTTCAATGATGGTTAACACAACAAAGGGTGTACACAATAGATTGTATTTGTTTGTTCGGTATGTATTATCAAAGACCAGCACATCACCAAAGCAATCATAATCATTTAAAGACCTATCATCTCGCCAATAAAAAATCAGGCATGTGTCCCTCTTGGTCTAGTTGCACATTCCAATAAAATAATCCACTTTCTTCATTAGCTCTTGGATTGAAAAGATTGTCTAAGCCTTGAGAGTCTCCTACTTCAGTTATCATCATTCTCTTTGTATGAACAAAATTGTAACAATCTTTTTTACTGAAACTCACATGTTCAACACCCCTCCCTCAATAGTTATATAGGAAAATGCATTAATAGTTTAATCCATGGATTTATCATTGAATCCAAGACACCGACCTTTTCTCTTGTAATGGATCAAGCAGATCTTAATAAATGTTTTTCATTAGGTTCACAAAACTCATAGTTGTGCTCATTGCAAATGAAAGTAACCCTCCATACCCCTTGCTCATCAACAGTAAATTGAACTTTTGCTTAGCATCCTATTCTTTTCTTCGACCTTTTATAAGTTGCTTTATCCATTATTTTTCTTTCCTATAACATTCCTTTGAATAACATAATAAGATATCTTCGATCTTCTAAGTTCTAACACAATCATTCCAAGTCATAATTCAATTAGGACAATATTCTGGTTTATAATACCAGAAGAAACAAAATGACATTCCTTATTTATCTCATCATTATTATTATGAAGAATGACACATCTTTCTTAGTCTCCAAATGTAATTTTTCATCACTTTTCATTACTGTAATAAAAATTTAAGCATGATGTATATAAGCAATGCAACAAAAAACACCACACTAATCAAGAGAAATTCATAACAAAACCCTTCCAAATTCAATAAATTTCAAACTAATAACAACACAAATAAAATGTATAATTGGATAAGGAATTAAAGGAAACATAAACTTTCAAGTTAGTTTAATTAATTTAATTGCATTTTAGATATATCATATTATCAAATATAAGGAAAGTTGTTAAAAACAATAATAGAAATCTATTTTCCATTTCCCCACCACGTCCAGTAACAAGAAAGCTAAGAATAAATAGGTGAACATATAGTTATAATTCAGCCACAAAACCCATGATAATCTTCAATATTCAGTTTAAAGTTTCATTTTCCAGTTCGTGCTATAATATAACAGATGCTACCTTACCCCCAAACAAAGCACCCAAAGGAATATCTTAATTTTTCTATTTCTCTAACTCTAATCCTCTTGTCTTATTCACTTGTATTCTGAATTCACATTCTACCACAAAGACTTTACACACAAACAGGCCAAAAACAAATAGCAAATAAACATTAAAGTACTTAAAAGAATAAAACTTTGTTTTTGATTGAAAATGTCAACTCTTTACCTACATTATTTATCCATTTTTTCTTATTCTCATTCAATTCTCTACGGGCATGGAGAACATGAAAATGAAAGAGTTGCACTTTCTCGACTCCCAACAATGGAAAAGAGATAAAATGTTGGAATGGAAAAAAAGAGTTGAAAAAAAAACAGAGAGAGAAAATGAAGAAGAAACGCAACAATGGAGAAATATGGAGGTGAAAAGTAAAAAAGGAGATTAAATTTCAAATTTTGGAAAGAATTTAATTTTAATTTGATTTGGTTACTACCATTTTATCGAAAAAAAATTAGCTTAAAGAAAATGGGTCCCACCACTCATGACTTAATTTGTTTAAGAGTTATAGTTATAAGTTATTTATTAAATTTTTGATTTATTTAATACATAATCCACATGTTACTTTTTTATTGGTCTAGAGTAGTACTCTAAGAGTACCTAAGAATTTCTCCATGGGCACACGGTAGGTATCATCTCATTTGCTTCTTTGTTTATTTACTTATTTATTTTGATTTGTTTAATTCAATGTTATTTATGGGAAAATTAATAGATGGGAGTGACAAGAGGTTGTCGAGACCTGTCAAATAAATAAAATTTACCAGTTCGCAAACTAATTTGTAGTATAGAGCATGAACCGAATCGTCTCTCAATGATCCAAAAAGAACAAAGATTTAATCAGATCAAGATAATTAAAAGGGGGGTTTTGATGATTTGAAAAGATAATACACTAATTGAATTAAAGGAAAGTAATTAACAAATTAACCAATCCAAGGAAATTTTACCGATCTTGAGTTTAATCCATTATTGATCACAAAGAATTCACTTAATTGCTAACCATGTTCTTGGCCTTAGATCACATCAAGAAGCCTTAACATGATCCAAGAATTCTCTACTAGATAAGCATCTAGGATTTGATTAACCAAGGTTAGATAAAGTAAGCACTATCAAACATAGATTAACTTAAGATCTAGAATTTAACCAAGCTAAACAATCTATCAAAAAGCTTTAATATATTGTTTAATCTTTGTGATCTTCTTTGAATACATGATAATAAAGCTATTATCACATCAACATATAAATCAAATTAAGCAATTTAATCTAGATAAAAATCAAAAGAGGAAGAAGAGAAACTTGAATAACAATTAAGCAATATGAACAAGCGAAACAAGATCTCCAAATTAAACATCAAAATGGCTAATCCCTTGGATTGATTATGAGAGCCTAGCCTTCCATGGATGGGAAGGAAGAACTCAGAAATTAAAAGAACAAAAACAAAATTGTAAAGAGAATGGAGAAGAACAGAAAGAAAACTCTCACAAATACTCAAACTTTCTTCAAACTTACTTAAAATTGAATCATCTAATACAAAGAGGTTGGCTTTATTTATACTAATCCTAGAAGCCAATTTGTACATGTACATAATCTGAATACAAGCTATAAAAATATGAAAATTGTCAAATATGGAAGCTTGATGCATGGTTGGTGGGTTGGTGCATGGTAGGTGGGTTGATGTGGCTTTTAGTCAACAACTCTTATCCAAATTCTGGCTTCATTTTCATCACCTAGACGGTACATTTTGGCTTGGAGGTCTCATGAAAGTTGTAGCCAGTTGTCTCCTTAAAATTTTGCAATTGGAATCATGCCATTTGGACGTTTAGAACTCCAGATATGCCAAAAACACTGAACCTACCTCATGTTAGGTTGGCAGAAAGTGTTTCCAAATTCAAACCAACTTGTAGCTTCATTATCATGCCTAAAACGACATCTATTGACTAAATGGTCTTCAGTGAAGTTGGATATATGTGTCTTATCTTTCAAATGGCCAAGTTTCAGCCCAAGAGGAGGCCTATAACTCACTATGTAGTCCAATATGTGCACACTACCTAGATTTTCATGACAGCAAACCCACTCTGCATTGCAGGGATGTTTTGGACCCTTAGAAGTCCGATCTAGCTCTTGAGTTCTTCATGAAACTTGTAGAGCATTGTCTTAGCTTTCCAAAGACACCAAGATCACCTCAATTGGATCACCGAGTCCCAAGTTATGGCCTAACCAAGGAAGAAATGTCAAAATGCATCAAAATCCAAAAATTATCCAATATTTACATTAAAACCCAATGAAGCCCAACAACATTAAACTCATCTAAAATACTAATATTGGGCACAATAAACATCTAATAAAGCCTAATACAAAGCTAACATAAGTGTCTCAAATTGATTGATCAGGGAGCGCTCAAAGGATTTTTCTAGGTGACCCATACACCAATTGCCATATTACACCGAATGAAGAGGTAGCATGAAAGTATCTGTTATTGTTTAGACTAATTAAATAGTATAATCGTTAATCTTGTTTCTAATGTTATACATCTTTTGTAGATTGTGTGATAGCTATACACCCTATAGATTATGGATACACCCTATAGATTATGGCTACACTCCATAATGGTGCTTAGTTGGGATTGAGATTTGATGTGTGGTTGTACCATTGATTTGATTTCATATAGTAGATTGGCACCAACCTGATCGTATGATGCTACAATTTGGGATAAAACAACATATTGAAGGCGCTCCATTGCAACCAGACCACTAGTATACGATTACATTATAGGGTTGATATGATTGTTATTAGCCTAATACCCACTGACAATACACTACTCTTTGGAACAACAACTTGAGTTTTGCCAACTTGGTCCCCTTTTAGAGTGGGTTATGGGTTCAAACTCAAAATATGTAAGGTGATATTCGAAGGAGACACGTCAGTGGATTACTAGAGATGGACTTTAAATTGGATCATTGGTAATATAATTATGCGATAACTGTTAATTTCTTTGATTATTTTTCAAACTATTTTAATGTTTTATGTTATTTACTATTGGGTGATAATTGCGAGAGGCTATATTATTACGAAACATAAGAAGGTTGATATACTTTTTCCTATAAGAGTCTTAGAGGAAGCTATGCATATATTATCAGGCTTAGATGAGCACGATAGCGTACAAGAACTACTTGAGGTAGCTCTTCCTCTTGCTACTCAAGAAATTCAAAGGCTCCTTGAGGGTGAAGCTGCTAGATGGGCTTGAGAAGATGATTGTGAATTAGGAAGTTGAATGAGACGTGTTGATGTCATCCATCATGAACTACCACCGATCTTAGCCCTTACATCGGGCTTATATTATGTTCCTCAAATGCTAGGAGTTGCGTCAGCCACATACTATGTTCGAAATCCTACGCAAACATCATATGATTCATCTTCGCAAGACAAATACAGGACACCTGCTCTGACACTGTACCAATCACCATACATTCCATCACCTATACATATGCCGATTGAGACACTTGCAATTTATCATATGACTTTGGCATATATAGCACAAACATCATCGACTCCATTGTTATCACCACAAACTGGATGATATGATCCATATGCTTGGATTTTTGGTAGCAGCCCATGACCATTTGATTTTGATCTTAATCAGGATTACACTTTGGGTTCGAGTTCGAGTCAGGGCTAGGGTGAGGATTGCACATGGATTATTTCATTAATTTGTTGGAGACTTATTATTATAACATTTATTTTAATGTTGAACACTTATAATTTTGTCAATGTTATTTTTGAAATTCTGTTTTTTTATAATTATTTTATCAATACATATTATGTTAATACTTTATTTTTATGTTGAACAATTGTTATTATGTTAATTGTAAACAAAAACACATAAAAATATATAATTAGTAATTTCATCTAAAAAATGCCTCAATTACATTACAATAAAGATTGATACATTAGGTCTAATCCTCCATATCAACAGCACCTTACTGAGAGCATCCTTTTTGTGTGAGTCTGCATCGCGGACAACATCTTCAATTATGACCTTTCTCTTTGCATAATGTGCATCTTTGCTTTGGCTGCAACTCTTTCCAATCCATTTCATTCCTTATGCCTATGGATTTTGGTCAACCCTTTTTGTGAAGAGTAGACTTATCAAGCACTAACATCCAAGTTGTTAGTTGCGGCAAGCAATTTTCGTTTTCAATGGGCCACCATTGGCCACTACAAGCATTGACATTATTTTCAATTGTAAAAACAGGATCCATAATTTGATAGCAATCAATCTGGATGGTGGTAAACACTGTAATTGAGAGCAACGATATCTAAATGCTTAGAATCTCTCACATTGAAAGTAATATCAGTTTAGGATTACATACCATTTGTAACCACCCTTCTGCATCACAGGATTGAATGCTTCGTCAATTTCATACCTTGTCTATTCTCTATCATACTTTCAAACCTGGTGTAAGCATGCATCCTTTTGGTTTTTTAACATTGCCTCAACTAACTTTTTTACAATATTTTTGGGCATTTTGTTGGCTTATAGTTTTTGTATTTTTGCACTTCTTTTCACAAAGTATTCTACCATCCTCCAATATGTGCACTTGACCAAGGCTGTTATGGGCAAATTTTGTGCGCCTTTTAACACTTTCTTTACACACCTAGACAGGTTGGTTGTCATATAACCATATCTATGACCTTCATCATATGCCTAATTCCATATTTTTTTTTGAAATGCCATCAATCAACTTACAAATGCTCTTGTAAATCCCTTTTGAAAAAGCGTATGTCGGTAGTGTAACTTGCATTAATAGTGATATAACATCCATATTAGTTATGATTGTCTTGTAGGAAATAAAATTAAAAAAAAAACTTTATTAACATTTTACCTAGTTTCATGAAGTCCTCCTTCAACTTGGCATTCTTAAACTTATGGTTGAAATTACTCACAATATATGATGACTACCACTCAAGGGTTGCATTATTGGATGCCCCTTTTATGCTTGCATGTCAATCAGAAATTAAACACAACCATTATTATGGTAACATGATGTCATTTGTTTGCTAGGAACCACGACCAAGCATCTAGGATTTCAGCTTCCACAATGACAAATGCAATTAGAAGTATACAATTGTTGTCATCTTGTGTAGTGACATTGAAAAGTGTACCATGATACTTATCATAAAGGAATGTGCCAACAATCTGTAGCATTGACTTGCAAAAGTTGAAAGCACTGATGTATTATTTGAACGCCCAAAACACTCGATGAAACTTCCGAAATCAATTATCACCACGATTGTTGACCATAATATCTTTAGTTTCAATTTTGTAAATGGAACCTGTCACTTGTAATTCCATCATCTCTAGCCACCCAGGTAAGGCATTGTATGTCTTATCCCAATCACCAAACACCTTTACAATTGCCTTATTGTTTTTCCTTCCCACACTTCCTATATGATACTTGATATCCAAGCATGCCATCAATCCTTTCTCGAATTAATGAAATTGGCACCGCTAGTCCTTCGTTCACCACACCTAATATAATAGAATAAATCATATCAAAAACTAACTTTTAGTTAAATTGATAAACAAAAATCAAACACACGAATCAGGAACATACCTAATATGCATGAAAAAATCATATAGGAATCCAACTTTTTGTGATATTGAGAAAGCACAAGATTCACATATATGTGAGGACCACCATATTTCGTGATTTCATATTTGCTCGATTTCATCTCCATTATTGCTGTCAACCATTAGCTGCAATTTTCCCCATATCTGGGACACTTCACAAATAAAAGGGTTAACTTAGATTCTATCACAATAAATATTTTATGTCTCTTTAGAGAATAATATTTCAAAGACAACTGATTGATTAATGAGTTTTAGAGTGTGAAGGGTATTCGTCTTAAGATTTATAAGTTTAACTAAAAATATTAGTACGTAAGCTCCCGCACAACGCATAAGGTTGGATGGCTAGTTAGTCTAAAAGGAAGGTATTTCAATAAATAATTTAAAACAATACGACAATTGGGTAAAAAAAAAACCCTTCTCCTACAATCAAATTTCCTGTCTATTTTTTCTTATCATTTTCTTATCTTCTCAATTAAATATTAACAATTGAGCAAGAAAAATTGACAAGAGAGAATTTGTTACCAATTAAGAGAGATAAAAATTTTTGCGCTTATTTGTCAATATTCAATTGAGGAGATTAGGAAAAAGTCATAAAAGGGGATATAAGATTTTGGACTTGTTTGGAAGTGTTTTTACTTTTTTTACTTTTAAAAATTATTTTTGGAACAAAAATAGAAAACAATGTTTTTTTAGAAAAAAAAACCTAAAAACACAAAAATCTGCTTGGATATATTGTTTTGAAAATATGTTTTTCAAAACAAAAATTAAAAATTTGTTTGAAATTATCATTTTATAAAATAGATTTTAAAACAACAAAACAAAAAAATTGTTTGGAAATGAAACAACTGCAGTATTAATTTTGCCAACCCACTAGCACTTTTCATTTGCCACTAGTCACTACCACATCATCTCCTACAACATTTTTTTTGGTCAAGGGTCTAAGCCTAGGTCCCATCTCTCCCACTCCATTTCACAATAGAAACTATTTCCAAAATCTCCCATTTATTATCATTTGCTAACCCACCATCATGGATCTCCTTTTCTTGGAGAAGACCTTCATTGACAACTGCTTCAAGCTCCCGCTTGGCCCCGTCCTTGTCCCCATCTTTGATAGTGATGTTGAGAGGGCAAGGAGCGATTAGAACGATGTCGTTGACGAAGAGGGAAGGGAGGACGAGGAAAGTAAAGAGGAAGAGGTCGTATTGTGAGAAGAGTTGAGAATTTGATTTATTTATAAAATTGTCATTAATGAAAATAATTCTTACAAATTGTTTTGCATATGTTTTCTAACAGGGAGTTGCCATGGTACCCTGATGAGTTTAGTACATAGGGTGAGTTGTCAATTATTTATTAACTGTTGGTTTTACAATAAATGCTAAAAATTCTATTAAATATAAATAACAACTAATAAATGTTAAACGACTAACTTTGGATACTGGTATCCTGAGAAAAAAGATAGGTACCAGAATAATACCCTTTCTAACATTTGTTTTCAAAACACTTCAAAGCATCTAATAGATGTTCTCTATTTTCTATTATGAGAGTATACTTTTTACAAAACAGTTTCACAAACGGCCTATTTCACGTGTATCACGATATTCGTGTTGGCGTGATGACGTGTATTACGCCTATCGCTTTGGCGTGATACATGTGGAATATTAAAAAAAAATATGCTAACGTGGCAAAAACGACAATATACTGATAATATATTTCAAATGAGCGGCATTTCGGTAATTTATTTCCTAATCTACTGTAATAAAGCAAAAAAGCCAAAGATATTGAACCAAACATACGTTTTTGTTCTATTATTTCAAAAACCAACAAAATTGTTTTCACCCATAAATCCCCCTTCCCCCCTCCCTGAACCTTCATAAAAAAATAAAAAAAAAAACAACGCTGTGCGTAAACAGGGTTGGGTTCGCTGAGCCCGAGCGTAGAGTCTTCTTACTCTAAAACTCATATTTCTTCCCTCAAAACCCAAAACCCTAAAAACAAAAGTCTCCTTTCAAAATGCCCGGCGTCGCCGCCTCCGACACCGTCGGCAACGGCGCTCTGGTTCCATTCTCCGGCGAGCCCCAAGACTCGATAGCAGTTTACCCTCTTCACCACGGCCTCGCCCCTCCAATTTCTCGCCTCGCCATTTCCTGGTCCCGCGGCAACTCCCTCCGCGTCTCCCTTTTCGCCACTCCCTCCGCCGAACCTTCTGGAGCCCAAGACGGCGGCAAGGTCGTCGAGGTTAAGCTCAGTAACGGAGATCCTGAGATCGCCGACGCGCAATGGCGGAGAATTGCCTACGGTTCCGTCGCACCCTTCGCTCTGCTCCAGAGCCGGAGGAGCTCTCTTTCTAGTTCTTCCCTGTCGAAGGTGCATTTAGACTGGTATAATAGACCTCAAGCTATTTTTTATTTTGCTTCTCAGATTTATGAAAACAAAATTATTGGATGTTTCCAAAACATGAAATTAATTAGAAAACAATTATTCTGTATTTAATTTTAATTGATTATTGAATGTAAGAATTTTTTTACATTATCATCTAATCACGTGTTGTAAAATTTGACTGGAAGAACTACTAAATCAGATATCAAGCTCTTTTAATAATGTGACAACACATAATTAGATTAATCAAAATTAAACATATTATTATGGGGTTCGTCACTGACGACGTTCATTTGATTTGTGAATGTAGTGTTGTTAGAGTCGTTCAATTTACCCACCCTGTATTTGTTTTGATTTGATTATTGTTAACATTGGAAATTGAAGTTCTGCTCGTTTATTTTTTTTTGGATAGTTGCTTTCATGCAAGTGCACTCGTTGAGAATAGGTTACTTACTTTGTTTACAATTACAACCAGGTGGGAGCATGTACTTGAGTATAGCAAGGAAATTAGTTCACTATTTGGTGGGCCAAAATTGGCTCCTAGTCCAATAATCGAAGACCCGAACACAATTGTTGAGGTGCTATTGTAGTTTCTGAATTGTTTTACTAACTGTGTGTGTGGAGTTGAGCTGAGACCAGCTATTTGTTAGTCACTTTTTTAACACTTTTTGTTGCAGAAAGGTGAGGAGCCAACATGTTTGAAAGCTGCATGGGAGTTAATGGAAATATTTTATGCGGACAAGCAATCTCAAGCATGGCTACCTGAAAGGCTTGTTGATTGGTTAGCTGTAATAATCTCTTTTTTTGTTTTTGTTTTTTTTTTTGTATTCTTAGGTTTTTGTAAATTCATACTGCTTTCTTTCCTTAACAGTGGTCTCATAATGGTTGCATTTTATGACAGGATTATGACAGCCTCTTTTCCAGTACGCAGGCAACAATTCATGCTAAGCTAGTGGGTTTTCAAAAGGAGCTTGTCAACATACAGGTCTGACCATATCTGCATGTGCCTGCCTGCCCTATTTTTTTGAGCTTTATGTTGACAGTTCTGTTTTAAATGGCTTGTTAACAAATATATATGGTGCTTCTTCATGCTTTTTCCTTTGATATTTTCACATTTTTATAAGTTTTAGGAAGTTGATTCATAGCTGTTACTTTGGATGTATTAGCTGATGGTATGTTTCAAATAGATATGCAATTGATATTAAGCTTGCTTGCTACGGAAGTGGACAAATTCTCAATTTTATTAGTTTCACTTAGAAACCCATTTACTTCTAATGGAGTTGAAATCAATAAATGCCTATGAGAGATCTAATGTTAGGCTTTATACTTGATTTGAAAGGTGAAAAACTAACCCAAGAGTAAAATGGTAAGATTTAAGATTCTGTTATTCCAATCCTCTAGTTTGAAGATACTTAGGTAATACAAATTAAGGTACAATAAATTTTGGTTCCATTGACCCCAAGTATAAGATATCCTACTAAGCAGAGAAGCTTAAAGAAAACAGAGAACTATAGAAGCTAAAAAATGCAACAAGGTTGTCCAATCTCTTTGCATATCTGAAATAGGTTTGCCTTTAATGCAATGATGACTAGAAAACCAAAGAGAGACTATAAACATAGTCCTATGATCTATCCCCTAACATAGGAATGGGCAAAGAGACACCTTTGAAAAAGTGGGCATTCCACTCCACCAAATACTCCATAGACAGCTTAAGCCACAAAACTTTAGCCTCCTTACTTTAGCTAAATCCCTTGAAACATATCACGTGAGAAACTGCTCCAAGGTGGAAGTATACAGTATACACCCAATGTGAAGGTAAATGAACAATTGTTTCTGAACTAAACCTACTCATGACACCCATATCAGGTGAAAGACCTGTTTGAGGTCCGTATGAATGGTTGGATTTTGTTTTTGTATTCCAGAGAGTACAATGATATCAAATATAGAGTATTATTTATTACCTCATACCTCACGTTACTTATCAATTTTTTGTTTAATTAATGCCTATAATCATTGTGTTTGATAAATTTCTCTAAGGGTTGGAGAAGTAAAATTCTGAAATTTTCTGTGCAGGTGATTGAGGATGATCCTAGATATTGGGGAGTGATATCATCTGCACTGGCAGTTGGTTGGCTCGATATTGTGGTTAGTAGAGGCTACTGTAATTCTGACATTTTTATGCAGCATCTGATGTTTCCTTGTGAATAAAGACTTTATGTTAAGTAAGTTGGCTTTCACTTGCAGGTGAAAATGCTGCGGTTGCATGGATCTTACCATCTAGATCAGCTCAGCAATCGTGAGGTTGGCATGAAAATTATGAAAATGTTATTATTATATGAAAGAGATGAATTTGCACAAGATGGTTTTGGCTATTTTGTAGTTTAATTTTGGCTTGCCTGGTAAAATTCTGCCTTCTATTATTGATAGCGTTCACCTCCATTCCAGGTATCCATGTGTGTATCCGCATTCCTTGCTGTGTGTTTTGATTTTTGATGTGTCATAATTCTGTGTTTCAATATTCTTCATTGTTGTTGAGTCTGTTCCCAATTTGCTCCATTTGTATTGGGCTGAGCCTCGGTTCTCCCTATATGTCTTGTTTCACAACATAGATTATAGAACCTATAATTGTGATCTAAGTCTGCTTCATTTATATTGGGCTCAGCCTTGGTTCTCCCTATATGCCTCATTTCAGGTTGGTATGTGGCCTGAAATAGATAAAGACATGAGAATATGTAACTAAAGTATTTCAAGTGAAGGCACTAAAGTATTGGACTCTGTTTAGTTTTGTTCTGCATGATCAGCTCTGAATGAACTTGGATTATGTTTTAATAACATCTGAAATCCTGAAGATAATCCTAAAGAGTCTGTTCATAGACTTTATTTGCTAGTAAAATCTTTCTGTTTTCCTTCCAAGGCTATCTCCTTGAATACCACTTCTTTACCAATTATATGTCAAATTGCATGCCATATTGTTATGTTAACTTGAGGACCTGCAGTGTTTTGTGATGTTACTTTATTCCTGTGATTGTTATCTAATTACGGTTGCATGCTATTTGTCAGTAAGTTTGCTGTCTGAACCTTATTAATTGTGGAATATGAAGCTGTTGATTCTTCTGCTACAATACTATATATTTCTACTATTGTATTGTCTCATTTTCTGTCATTTTGTGATTGAACAGTTAGAGAATGGACATGTGGAGGCAGTTGCTGTTCTTATTTCCAAAATGCCCCGCTTGCGTCCTGAATCTGCTGTTGGAAAATTAGGTGAATGCTTTAAATCCAAGCCTGACTTTGTCAAGGTATATCCAGATTCCGCAATACTTTTAGCTGTACTATATTTTCTTTTTGGCACATTTCTTCTACTGCTATATGATATTGTGTATTTCCATTTGATAGGCCTGGGAAAAATGGAGGTCACAAATTACTAAGCTGGATTGCAGTCCATTCTGGATTCAGTGTGATAATCACCGAACTCGTGAGGGCTTGAGAAACCTGCTACAAATTATGCTGGGTAACACTGAGAGTCTCTGCATGGCTACGTGTTATTGGATCGAGTTGTATATTTCTCATTTTCTATACATCAGACCATTTACAATGGTAACTTTGATCTACTTATGCAATTATTAGATCTTAAATATTTAATATTCATATATCGTTGGCTTAATTAATCCTCTTCCTGTATCATTGTTTATTAAATGGACCTGTACATAATTTTGTTTTCCCCCCTTTTGTAATCAGGGTATAGAAAGCATGTATAATGTGGCCCAGAAATGCATCCAGTTGAAACCACTATCCAGTGCCCATAGGTTGACAGGACTTATGATTGGAATTCTTGAAGAAAATACTGAAGTGAGGAACGCATATTAAACTTTTACTGTCCATGCTCTATTATTTTCTTAAAGACTTGGGCTTGCTGCGGCTTCTTTCATTATTCTGTTATTTGATTCAATCCTTCCCTTCCCATTGTAAACATCAATGAGCATTTTGAAATGTCTCAGGTTGTTTTAGCAGAATGTTCTAGAGAATTTGGCCCTTGGTAAGCTGCTTCTCTTCTATTAATTTATTTTTGCTTTATTCATTGAATGTCTCCTTTCTTTAGTTTGGTTAGAAGAAAATGTGACTTTGTATTTGTCATGTATCAATAGGATGGTTGCACACGCCATAGAATTATTGACTGCTGGGAGTGAGCAAGCAGAGATTCTTCTACATGATGAGCGTTTTAACCTGGGGGGAATCAGCATAGTGGAACTGCATCGACTTGTATATGCTCAAGTTCTATCATCACATGCATTGACCTGGCAAGTGAGTGCAAGTTACTTGAGCACAAATATACTGCTAATCTGATCTCCAAGTGGTGAATTATGTTAATTGGAAGAATAACATTAGTGTCTTGACATACATCAGAATTTTTGACATGAGGTGGCGAGACTGGAGAGAGTAAGAATGAAATTGATTTCTCATAAATAGGATTTAGCATCACCAAGAGACCAAAATAGCCTTGGCCAAAACAAAGTTTTCTATGAAGAGTGCAATTGAATCAACTCTGCACAATGATATTTTGTGCATGCGATCTAATGTGGTGCTCATATGGTCTAATGTTGAATATCTGCAGATAGCTCCAATATATTTGATGTCGTGCATGAAGCAAGGAATGGGCTTGTTAGAGAGTTTATTGTACAGGCAATCTGTTCAACACAATGAAATGTTGCTTAAGGTAGCTATTTCATCTTGCCGTCTGTTATTATTTCTGTTTTTCGGGGCACATTCTCGTGATTTTTAGTGTCTTTTTTATATACTTGGGAGTGACAGACAAATCATTCTTACTCATGCAGAACATAGAGATATGCCGTCTGTATGAGCTTGATCATATTAGTTCAAATATCATGAAGGTAAACTGCACTCTTGATTATGTTAACTGTTCTTGCATATACTATTGGCAGCAAGAGAGTGATTTAAAAAATCTTCACTGTTCTTTCATAATATAGTTCACTAGAATTGAATATACATAAGAAATATTTAGGTTGCTGGAGTATATCACTGGAAGCATGGTCGTAAAGGTTCTGGAGTATTTTGGCTTCAACAAGCCCAAGATGCAAGTCGTCTCAATAGGATTGCCCAGCAGTTATTTGATTCTGTTGGAAAGTCAATCTCTGATGAAAGCTTCAAGGTACTTCTCAGAATACACCAATAAACAGCCTGCTGAAAGATTTTCATATCTATTACTTTTTTCCTAGATATGAAATTATTTTCTAGATAATTATTTTGATTTCTTGCTTTCACTGTCCTTCGTTTTTTTACAGCAATGGGAAGGCATAATTGAATTATTGGGTTCTGAATCCAAGGCAGCAGGGGGTCTTGAATTTTTGCACAAGTATGAATGTCCTATTCTGTACATTTTCATCTTGTTTTCTTGTCTTCATTTAATTATATATCTTTCTCTTAGTTCTTACATTTGTTAAATATTAAATATCAGGTATAGGGATTTCAAAAAATCCCTCCAGCAGGTATCTGGCCCAAAATCAACTGATGCTGCTAGGCAAGCTGTAGGCTCCCTCATACTGGTATTAGTTGTATACACACTTCTGTGATTTATTTGGCTGAAGTAAAATCATATGCTGATTGTACGAACTAGTCTTGTTATGATTCTGTTCATGCTATAACACATTGTAACAGTTAGGATGATTAATTAGACTGCAGTAAAATATAGAAGTCCTTTCCCTTGGTATATTGTATTGAAATTTATTATTAGAACTGTTTTTTCAGGTTACCGCTTTGAAATATGATATATTTCTTTTTATTCTGCAGCTTATGAAAAATCCGTCGACCCCTCAGCGCTTTTGGCTGCCCCTTCTGTATGATTCGGTGAGCTTATTTTATAATGTCCAGTTCCAGTATAATCTTATGTTAATATGTTAACAGGAACCTCTTATAGTCTCTTTCATCATTGTTTATTTTATTATGCATTGAAGTGGACCCAATGAAAAGCATTGGGTACAAAAGACTGCAACAATAACAAATTGAAATTTTGAAATGTATATAGTTCGCAGTTTTAATTAGGCTTGTCATTAACTTTCCCTTTAGGAATGCCATTTGTTACATGCATAGCATGTGGTAAAACGCTAGTTTTTTTAACTGTTGATTCTCTTATTATAACTAATCAGTCTTGGAGCAATGCATTATGCATGCTGATTGTTCACGCAACTATCTTAGTACCACTAGTATTTTGTTATTTCCTCCCTAGATCTTTAGTCTTTTTGATTGATACATGCATATGGTTGCCATTGGAGTGGATAAATCATGTCGCATTTGGCATTTTGGGATTGAGTAATAGTTGCTAATGCCGTGGCAATTTTACTATGGGTTATTCAATACTATTATCTTGAGTCTAAAACTTTGGATCCAATAAGTTCTTAGCAGTCATGGTTGATTCCCTTATCATCGATTTTTGCATGTTCTTTGAGGAGGCCAGTCTATTTTACATGTTCAATATAGTCGCTCATAATTATTTAATTGCCTTTGTTTCTTTTGGGAGCAGTTGAAGCTGCTTAATTGGCAGGACTGTCCTCTTCTAAATGTGTCTGAGACCAATCTTCTGTTGAATAAACTTCAAGAGTTATCTTTGGCGAGGCTGCGCCCACACTTCACTGAGCCAAGCTTACCCGCCAAGGCACTAAGCTCTATCAGGCTGGCTCTAGCTACAAATCTTGGTCGTGCAATACTTGATGAATAGGCTGAACAAATATATATTAATAATGGATGAATAGTAATACCGTTAAACCACCGGTGCCCCTTTGGCTTTCAGAAGGCATGCGGAAGGGGCTTGTAAATTGACATTGGACGGTTGTCTCGGCTTACTAAGATTGGGCTTTAGTTTGTTGTTTCTTTTCTGTTTGAAGAATTAGAATCAGTGTATCAGCCAGAATTTAAATCAACTTAACTGTTTCTTCTTTTGAAGAATTAGGATCTGAGTATATCAGCGAGAGATTAAATCCAATTTTAGTTTTCCTAATAACATAAAATCCGATACTTGTTTCTCACGCCTATAGGATATAGACAAGAAGGGATCAAGCAAGCTGCATTCTGAACAATTAAATCCTGAGTCACGAGTAACTGGAAAAGCGTAAGATGGAATGTTTCTACTTACTATTTTCTACTGAACGAAAGTTTGAGATGTCATTTTCAATAAATTACTTTTGCAGGATTTTAAGAAATTATCATCGTAAAAAAAAAAGCAATTTATGATTGGGTTTTGTTATCTAAAGTGATAAAAAAAATAAAGCTACATATATTTTATTGAAGAGGCTACAACTAATGATCTCAAGAATTGTTCCCTGCTCCTAAAATGCCTTTTAAGCAATGTTTTAAGAATTGAACCGGAGATCAAACTGACGAGACTTTTGGGTCATGATTTAATTGGTTCAATCGGTCGAACTGATGGTCGAACTGGATAATGTAATAATTAGAATTAGAATTATATACATAATTATATATATATATACATATAAAAGTAAATCTAATAACATGTATAATAAAAATTGACTACATATGATAATATTTATTATTATATTCAATTAAAATAATCTTATTTTGAGAGTAACAAATATTTAAGGGGAAAAATTAGGGTTTAATTCTTATTTAAAAAAATTATTATTATTTCTTTTAAAAATATTCATAACTATGAAAATAATTGTTATTTTTATTGAAAATCATTTGGTTCAATTTCGTTCGTTCATTTTTCATCGCATAGATCTTAAAAAGCTATGCGAAATCGATATAAAATGTATCCAAATCGGACGAATAAGTAAAAAGTTATGACTTTTGAGATATAAATGTGAAAAAAAATCCTAAAAAACTAATTTAAAAATATGAAAAAGTAATAAAAAAATTCAAAAAAAAAAAAAAAGAACTGGCTAGTTTTCAGAAACTCGGTCCAATTCATCCGGGTCACCAGTTCAACCCGATTCTTCTTGGTTCAACAGCTAAAACAATTTTTTGGATTAACCGGACCGACCAGGCACTCGGGTCACGGTCGGACCAGTCGGTCTGGTCCGGTTTTAAAAACCATGCTTTTAAGTAAAGCAATCAAGACCTAGGAAAAAAGTACAAACCACTTCTACAGTACTATTGAGGCATTGATGAAATTTTCATCAATAATTTTGTATCTCATTTGCTAACTATGCGTAAAATATGCTACAAGTTATCTTTAATCAAAAGTTAATCCATGAGAGGACGCTTTCAACATTTATTCAAGCAATTGCACAAACTCACAAGCAAGCTACATCCATTATATAACTATTACGGGCAGAACTATTTTAAACACCATGCTCACATGTCCCAACGAATTTTGAAAGAACTAAATGTGTATAAATCAGCTCCTATATTAAACATCATGGTCATATGTTTCGTGTCATGTCATTTCCCTTTTTGTAAGTACATAGTACAAAAGAGAGTGGGTCACAAAGGTGTACAATTTTGGCATTTGCAAATCACATTCTTTATCACGTGTGAAATGTAACATAAAAGGGCACTAGCAATATACACAATGTTAAATCCCAACTTACTATCAACGCCAGCCTTTTCATACATTGCTAATAAATAATGACATCAACTTCAATCAACAAATATGCTATACAATGCCTTCATTTCGTACTAGTAAAAATAAAACAACCCACTACAAAAGGAATTTAACAAAATAATAATAAGAACAAGGATATCATTTTCATATAATATATATCTGGAGAGAACTCTCAAAAAAAATAAAAAAAAATGAAGCTAAACACAGAAGAAAACACCGGAAATACTATGAAGATATCTCTAATCTTCAAATAATTAATGAATCAGAAAGAATATTCAACTACCTTCGTAAATAAGCCAGCCATACTCGTGGCCACCATTTATGCTGCGCCACTTATGCAAGTAGCACTAAGCTATTGACCAATATTCCCAATGTACTATACAAGACAACTGCATCCTCTAGAAAATCTTGCTCAACAATGCAGATAAAATTACCTGCTGGGTTTTGTACTAAATACAAGCAGAACCAGATGGTTACGCATAAAGCAACTTCCACACTGAGCATATGCCAGTTTGCATTCCATGCACTGGTTCTCAAGGATGTTACAGTTTCTTAGGTAGATTATATGTCCTTCTAAGAAACTTAGAAGCTGATTCATCATTTCTATAGCATAAAACACGTAGCAATGTGTTTGGTTCAGATGGATTCCAATGTTCAGAAGTTGGAGGTAATGGAAGTCTAGACCTGGCAGAGGATTTATATGTCTCCAGGGTTACCCGTCTAAACTGCTCAATGAGGCTCTCTGTGTCTGTTCTGAAAAGGGGAAGGATACACCTAACAGTAGTTGAAAACTTATCTATTATCTCAGAAGGTAAGCCATCCCCATTTGCCCAAAAGAGATCCTTAAGGGATTTGAAATCATCCTCTATGATCTGAGAGTCCTGCCGGGAAAAAGCACGAGAAGGGCCTCCAGCAAGCAACACCAGCAGGAATCCATCAAAGGAAGCTCTCATTATTTCAGTAATAACACCTGTACGACAGTCACCTTCATGAACAGTATCCGAAATGATCATCAAGTTTCGCTCAAGTTCCTGAAGAAATGCATCAATCCTGGAAGATGATGGATCCCCAACATACAAACCATCCGATAGAACATGGCTTAGATCATGGAAGATAATTCTATAAGACATCGCCTCACAGAGTTGCTGAATTCCTTCAAGACATGCAGCTGGAGATAGTTCAAACTTCTTCACTAATCCATTTGAAAAATCTTCTTCATGAGCAGATTCAGAATTCCGTAAAAGGGTAACTATTCTTTTTTCCAGAACATCAAATTCACTCAGGAGCCATTGCAAAGTATTTATGCGAACACAAAGTTGTGGTATCCCAAAAGAGCTATCCCCATTTGTTGCAACCTGAGGGTTTCTTTTCTGAGAATTTGGTGATTTTTCTTTTTTCTTCCCAAAGCCTTGAAACTTTGATTCAATAGTGCATCTGGTCAATGCTGGCAATGTTGGAACGAATTTATTTCGTGATCCTGTATATTAGAATGAGGACAATTATTACAGATACCAAATATCAGAGTTCAACTACTAAATTTCAACATCAATTACCACAGCCAGATTTTGCTTTGGTGATATAGTATCGAAGGCATCTATCGAGAACGTTCATCAATTCAGGAAGCAATGCAGGATGCATCGGTATTGGAAGCTGAAAGTATGCATCCAAAGTTTCATTTATGATTCGCAAAACTTCAACAGCAGACGAAGCATATCCTTCCTGATTTGCTTCCGGACTCCAAAGCTAGGATATCATAGTAAACTAGGTTACTTCAAAATTAATCGGAAATCAATTGATGCGTATAATTAAAACACAAATTCATCACAAGCATAGCTATGAACGTGTTATCGACTAAAAGTTCTTAGTAGGAAAAGTCTTTTCATATTAAAAACACACCACTATGGTTCACAACCCTACAATTCATGCAGTACAGCAATCCCTATAGAGTTCACACAACTTAGATCAAGAGGCATAAACCAAAACCATATTTTGCCTGACAACAATCATAACATCAGAAAGAACTACAAGAATGGTTGGAGTTGTATGTACCAAGCAATATGAAAATATAATATCTATGCACCTAAAAACAAAACAAAGAAAAGAAAGAAAGAGAAAGCCAAAGACACTTGACCAACCCATTTGAAAATAAAATTGACATATGCACCCAGAATTGTTTGATACATTTAACTGATTCCAAATTACAGTTATGAATGACTTCTTTCATTCAAATATGTTAGCAAACTGGCAATAGACTGTCCAAGCAGAGTGGCTTTTGATATATAATATTAAACAGAAGTCTCTCTCTCCCACTCACCCTCCAATTTTTTTTCAAACCTGTTATTAACAGCAGCTTAGGGATGGCTACTCTTTCCAGGAAAGCGAAATCAGACAAGACTTTAATACATTCAATTAATATTTCCGGACAATTAATGTGGTCACCAAGGCCCTTCACCCAATAAACCTTTATTGCAAGTTGCATTATCTTTTACCGTGTAAATGCTTGCACATGCATGTAAGAAATATGTCTGTCTGTTTATAACAGCAATTCAATGAAGTTCATAAAAGGGAACCCAGCCTCGGTCGCACCTCACCCTCCAGTTTTTTTTTAATCCTGTCAAGGACTAACTCTCCCAAAAACTTAAGCAGTTGGGTGAAGGCTCATGAATGACTGAACACGCCTCCTCACACAGGAGCCCTTTGGGCTTGAAACTTAGATAATGCACAGGTCCATTTTACCTTGTGCTGAAATTCATCTTTATTTAGAAGAATGACGGCGGCAAGGATTGAACTTCTGACCACTTAGTCATAGTGTTTTGTATTTTACAACATACCATATCAATCTAATATAATATTATGTAGTCAGAGCCTCTATGACTAAGCAGTCAGGAGTTCAATCCTTGTTACCTTCATTCTTCTAAATAAAGTTGAATTTCAGTACGAGATAAAATGGGCCTGTGCATTGTTCACGTTTCAAGCCCAAAGGACTTTTGCGTGAAGGGATGTGTTAGAGATATAAAATCATTCATGCGTCTCCACCTAATAGATCAAGCTTTGAGGAGTGTTGGTTCTTGACAATCATTAAAATCTCATGATTCAAAGACACAACACAGAAATGTTTATCAACGACTTTATGATGGTTTGGTTATATGCTGCAGACTCCTGATTCTAATTCTGTCAAAAGATACATCCGTAACATTCTTTCAAGTTAATGAAGTTGTAATGAAATTCATCAACCGCTAACGAAAGAAAAGATGCTGAATGCAAACCTCTTGCTGCAGATTTCTATCAACCCACTCCTTCAGTCTGTCTGATCTAGTCTTAATCCATATTTTCACCAGATTGGCGATTGCAGCTTCAGCCTCAAAAGGAGGCATCTCACGGATTATTGCTTTACCACCATCATCACTGTCCACTGAGTCTTCTACTGCTATCTGCACAAGGTCTTTCTCCAACTTATCTGCAGCTCTCAACACTTGAACAGCATCAGGTGTCAATTCTGTTATACCTGAAATGAATTGCTTCAATTCACTTCCATAGCATGCATGAAGAGTAGCTACAGCAACACCTGCTGCCAAAGGATGCCACCTCTTAAGGATTGGACTGAACACTTGCTTCTCATTAGCTGCGAGGCTACCTACATCCTTTGCAAGGATGACAAGGATAGGAAGAGCATTTGACTGACTTTTGGATGCTCTCCTGCTTGAGTCTGCCTTCTCCATTATCTATGCAGCAGCAAAGCAAGCATATTTCATAAATGTAATTAATATCACAATATATCAGCCATAACTAACCCACCATAACATGGATGTACCTAGGTTTAGTTCAATATCAAATTAACCAAAGAAGGGCCTACCATTACTACTGCACAGTTCAGCCAAACAACTTGACCCCTGATAAGCTGTCCCACACACAGAGACACACACACAACACCCACACACACATACACACCAACCAAAGAAATGAAGAAGAAAAACAGCATCCTATAGTGCCAAGTAGATCCCCAAACTTGTCTTCCTGATAGACCTTGTATATCTTTTGTTAATCAAGACATTTTGTTTGAATATGTAATGTCTAATTTTCCACTTTACTCAGAGTCACCAAGAATTGTAGTTTACATGGTGACATAATTTCACACTGATTTTGTAAGTAAATATATTGCAGGCACCATGTTTTCTCAAACACAAACAAACTGAAAATAAGAGTTCACTTTTTTAACATAAAATCCAATTCTTTGGCATTAAGCATAAATGGCTGCTACCTTCATGCTTTCAGAAACCAGGCCAGGAGGTGATATATCTCAGCTCTATCACCTTTTACTAAAGAGAAAAGCCAATGGAAGACAGTAAGAACTTGCCTGAGCAAAAGCAGTACGTAGTGATGACCTGATGTAAGTGTCAATTCTTTCACGGGCCACATTGACTTCATTTCTTTTCCTTCGCCGATACTCATTAGATATATCTTCAACCAAAATCTTAGCTGCCGCTACCCCTAATGAAACAATCCCCTGCATGGTTTCAACATTTCCACGATCAAAAGTTTCATGATATGCAAGAAGCCTTTTCTCTGCCCACCCCAATATTGAAGTCAGCGTAGAACTCAAAATTTTGGAATATTCTGGATCCTTTGTTGCCTTTGCATCTTTTGCAACTTCAGCTAGCTGACCATCAGCAACAGACAGCAGGTCCAAATCCACCTGGCCAGTTGCAACAAATCGGTGAAATAAAACCCAAGTAAAACACAGATTATGAAATGTTTGGTTCAATCCAAGGATTCCCCAGGTCTTCTTGATTTGTTCCATTAGCTCATCAAATTCCTCAATAATTGATGATTCATCATTAGCATCAAAGCAGGATCGTAGAAGCATTTCATAGAGCCGTAGATTCAGAGGAATTCCATCTGCCCAGTGGCAAGAATCAGTGAGAGACCCGTCGTACGATCTGCTTGCAAGAGACATAACAGCACTACGAAGAACCTGCATGGACTCGTTATTCTTCCCGGTTTCTATAGTCCTATCCAAAGCCCCATGAATAATCTGCCGCAAGCGCTGTGCAGCAGAATTTGCCTTATCTAGAGGCATGTGAGGATGTAAAATTAGACCAGCCTCCAGAACCTTGAGGCTTCGCTTCTGCCATTCTACATACTCTTGTTGATCAGTAAAATCCGAAAGCTTAAGCTGCTGCAATAGCTCAAGTGGAACTACCACAGACTCAATCCTTCTTCCAACCTGCAATACAGTACAAAAAGCAGCATACCCATGGTCAATTAAACTTGACTAAATTCTTTCTCTTTTCCACTTCCAACATAAATCCCCTCCTTTCATAAGCAAGAACACATATCTACATATATATATTATGGAATTTATATTTCATAAGTCGTGAACTCTCCAAATACTCATTTTCATTGGATCCAAGTGACATCATACTCTTTTAACATTAAAAAAATTAGAAGACGCCAATATCAGATAAAAGTTTAATCCCATTTTTTCATGAGCGAATATTCATATGGGAAAATCAACAACCACCAACCGAACCCAGATAAAAAAAAAACCATTTTCTACCATTGTAATTGCGCACACACACACACACACACACATTATTCATATGAAAAATGGAAGTGACCTGCCCAGCAGAAATTCTCAGCAGAGCACGCCTCACGCGTGAATCCATGGCCTCCGAAACCCCCATCTGGTTCCTCATGAGCTCCCCAACCGTCAATGCCCTCTTCGCCTTCCCCATACCCGAACCCGACCCGGAACCCGGGCCGGGACTCCTCTTGGAACCCGACCCGGGCGATTTCAGGCCGAACGCCTTCTTGACCTTGCTGGCGGCGGTGGAGGTCAGGGATCGCTGGAGGGCGGCGGGCGAGTTGGGCGAGTGGTGACTCGGTGAGTCGGAGGACGAGTTGGCGAGTTGACTCAGTGGCTTGCCGGAGGACGTGCGGCAAGCGGCGGCAAAGATCTCGTAGGCGGTTAGGGCGAGTTCGGAATCGGTGAGGTTGCCGGCGAGTTGACCCAGTGGCGACGGAAGGTCGTCGCCGGCAAGGGGCGCTGTCGCCGGCGGCGACGGTGCTTCTCTCTTGGAGTGGCCCAGTGAGAGGTCTCTGAAGAGGTGAGCCATTTTCTGCAGAGAGAGAGAGAGAGAGAGAGAGAATGAGAGTGAAGAGTAGGAACTACATAACATACAACATGCTTGGAGGGTAGACAGAGAAAGGGACTGTTTATCTGTTTAGATTTCTCTTTCTTTCATACATTTTCTCTCTCTCTCTCTCTTTCTGGTGCAAATTTTCTCTCTTTTGTAAAAAGTGGTGAATGTTTTGTTCTTGTTGGTCTTCTTTTGCTTGGTTCTTGTTTTTTTTTTTCTTCTGCATTTATACTTTTTTAATTATGAGTTGCACTATCAATCTCGAAAAAATATTACGTGTAATGATGGATTTATTAAAATTTGTATCGAATTTACAGTTTTAAATGACGTTGTAATGTTTTTTTTAAGGATTTATTATACTTAGTGTTAAATAATCAATTAACTTATTTTAGCTTAAATTGGATTAGCTAAAAATAAGATGATGTTAAAAATTTGGATTAGCTTATTTTAGTTATTAATTGATTTTAAGATAAAGAATTTTGTTTAAATTGTATAAAAAGATTTTTTTTATGTATTAAATTACTTAAAAAGATATAAAATGATTGAAAAATTTATTTGGTTGATGGTTAAAGAGTATTTATCTACTAAAATATTTAAAATAATCTAAAATTACATAATTAAAATAATGAAATTTTAGCTTTAAAAAAGTTGCTTTCAAATGTATAAAATATAAACACAAATTATAATGAATTTTACTCACTTTAACTAAACGTGCTATAATTTACCTAAAATAGTTTTTAAAGTAAACACTTATTTTGATCATCTAAAGATATAAGTATCATCAGTTAAGTCATCCAATGATAAATATATTAAAATGATCATTCAACGTCAATTTTTGACATTAAATTGGTCATTTAATGTTATTTTTTTTACATCAATTTGATCTTTCAATGTTAATTTTTATGTCAAATTGGTCCTCCAAAAGGATCAATTTGATGTAAAAAATTATTAGAGGACCAAATTGATGATAGTTATTGTTCGGTACTGTTCCTCCCGGGTTTAGGCCGGTTTTGGCCTATCTCGGCCCATTCATGGACAACACTGTGTGGGGGGGGGTTCCTTCGCCAAAAGATCAGAGCAGTAACCCATACTTCCCACTGATCACGTTGGAGTAGGAAACCTACCCCTGGAGATGGTCACGTCAACAGGGTCTCACCCCTCCTTTTCCAACACTCATATATAAGTAGGAGTCAACCTCACTTGGTAAGTTGGTAAGGATCGAATCCATCACTCTTAGCTAAATCACTAGAATCTAACTTGAGCGTTGGAGTGCCTTTGCAGGTACCCACCCACCGTGGAGAACAATGTCAACATCATCAGAGAAAACAATAAACACATCAAAGCTTGCATAGAACTCGGATCAAGCTTGGTCGTGAACATTGGTGCCATCTGTGGGGAGGTGCTTAAGGTGAGGGACAGCTTATTGGAGAAGCTTCAGGAGGTCGAGGTTATGCTCGAGGATTTGGAGGCAACCAAACAGAAGTGTTTGGATAGCTCGGTTGCCATCCTCGACTTGGGGCGCGAGGTGGCTCAACTTTGGGCCAATGCCAATGGGAGGAGAAGGTGCAAGTGGGAGGAGAAGAAGGCCGAGCTGGTGAGTGACTGGGAGGAATCCGTTTACAGTACATTCCAAAATGTTGTAAACCAGATTACTTTTCTTTACCCCAACCTTGACACCTCGTTACTTGGACCTTTTAAGGAGGTTCAGGACGGGGCAATCATGGACGTGCCCGAAGAGGTAGAGGGGGAGGGGCTGAGGTGGATGGGGGATGGTCCTTCGGGGACCAATGAGGAGGCACCTGCTGAGGTTGTAGTTGCCGAAGAGGTGGGCGCCGAGCATGTCGAAACGGATCATGCAGATTCTTAGGTTTTTGCTATTTTTCCTTTTGTATTTTCTTTTTTAAAGTCGTTTACGAAAATTTTTATGAATATATCAGCACTTTTGGTATTTTGCTACTTGCTTTTCTTTTCTTCAACTCTTTACTATTGTACTGTTTTCAAAGCCCAAAGTTCTTTTAAGTTGTGGCATTTCCGAGGATTGAAATCTTTTATGTCGCTTCCTAGGACCAAAGTCCTTTGTCTATAACGTTTCCGAGGATCGAAGTCCTTTACCGTTCCAAGGACTAAAGTCCTTACCATTGAAAAGAGGTTGTCGAGACCCGTCAAATAATAAAAATTACCGGTTCACAAACTAATTTGTAGTATAGAGAATGAACCGAATCGTCTCTCAAGGATCCAAAAAGAACAATTATTTAATCAGATCAAGATAATTAAAATGGGGTTTAGATGATTTGAAAAGAAAATATATCGGTTGAATTAAAGAAATGCAATTAACAAATTAACCAATACAAGGAAATTTTACCGATCTTGAGTTTAATCCATCATTGATCACAAGGAATTCACTTAATTGCTAACCATGTTCTTGGCCTTAGATCATATCAAGACGCCTCAACATGATCCAAGAATCCTCTACTAGATAAGCATCTAGGATTTAATTAACCAATGTTAGATAAAGTAAGCATTATCCAAACATAGATTAACTTAAGATCAAGAATTTAACCCAGCTAAACAATCCATCAAAAAGCTTTAATAAATTGTTTAGTCTATGTGATCCTCTTTTAATACATGATAATAAAGCTATTACCACATCAACATCTAAATCAAATTAAGTAATTCAATCTAGATAAAAATCAAAAGAGGAAGAAGAGAAACTTGAATAATAATTAAGCAATATGAACAAGTGAAATAAGATCTCCAAATTAAACATCAAGATGGCTAATCCCTTGGATTGATTATAATTTATAAGAGCCTAGCCTTCCATGGATGGGAAGGAAGAACTCATAAATAAAAGAACAAAAACGAAATTCTAAAGAGAATGAAGAAGAAGAGAAAGAAAACTCTCACAAATACTCAAACTTTCTTCAAACTTACTTCAAAATTGAATAATTTCTAATACAAAGAGATTGACCCTATTTATACTAATCTTAGAAGCCAATTTGTAATTGAAAATAATCTGAATACAAGCTGTAAAAACATGAAAATTGTCAAATATGGAAGCTTGATGCATGGTTGGTGGGTTGGTGGGTTGGTGTTGGTAGGTGGCTTTTAGTCAGCAACTCTTATCCGACTTCTGACTTGATTTTCATGACCTAGAATGTGCATTTTGGCTTAGAGGTCTTCATGAAAGTTGTAGCCAGTTGTTTCCTTGAAATTTTGGAGTTAGAATCATGCCATTTGGACTTTTAGAACTCCAGATATGCCAAAAACACTGTACCTACCTCAAGTTCGGTTGATAGAACGTGTTTCCAAATTCAAACCAACTTGTAGCTTCATAATCATGCCTAAAACGACATCTATTAACTAAATGATCTTCGATGAAGTTGGAGATATGAGACTTATCTTTCCAATAGCCAAGTTTCAGCCCAAGAGGATGCCTATAGCCCACTATATAGTCCAATATGTGCATACTGCCCAGATTTCCGTGACAGCAAACCCACTCTGCATTGTAGGGATATTTTGGACCCTTAGAAGTCCAATACAGCTCTTAAGTTCTATCATGAAACTTGTAGTGCTTTGTCTTAGTTTTCCAAAGACACCAAGATCACCTCAAATGGATCACCAAGTCTCAAGTTATAACCTAATCAAGGAGGAAAGGTCAAAATGTATAAAAATCCAAGAATTATTCATAGTTTGCATTAAAGCCCAATGAGGCCCAACAACATTAAACTCATCTAAAATACTAATATTAGGCACAATAAACATATAATAAGGCCTAGTACAAAGCTAACATAAGTGTCTCAAATTGATTGATCAACCGTTAATTTGCTTCTGAGGACCAAAATCCTTTTTATAGCGTTTCCGAGGACCAAAGTCCTTTGCCATTATGTTGCTTTTGAGGTCCAAAGTCCTTTGTCTTATTTTGGTTTTTTCGTTGAGGGATCCTAAGGTTCCGTTCTTTCCGAGATGAATCTTGGTGGGAAATAAGTTGAGGTTCCTCTCCTTTCAAGATGACTTTGGTCATCTTGGGGGGGAATTGAATTGAAGTTCCTTTTTTCCCGAGACGAATTTGGTCATCTGGGTAGGGAATTGAGTTTTGGTTCCTCTCTTTTAGAGATAACTTTGGCCATCTCTGTGGGGAATTAAATTGAAGTTCCTCTCTTCTCGAGACGACTTTGGTCATCTCGGTGGGGAATCGAGTTAAAGTTCCTTTCTTCCCGAGATGACTTTGGTCATCTCAGTGGGGAATTAAGTTGAAGTTCCTCTCTTCCCGAGATGACTTTGGTCATCTCGGTGGGGAATCAGGTTTTGGTTCCTCTCTTTCCGATATGACTTTGGTCATCTTGGTGAGGAATTGGATTGTGGTTCCTCTCTTTCCGAGATGACCAAAGTCATCTCGATGGGGAACTGAATTAAAGTTCCTCTATTCCCGAGACTTTGGTCATCTCGGTGGGGATTGAGTTATGATTTCTGTATGTCTGAATGTTCCTTCTTTTATATATTTGATGTAGATTACAAAAAGGGGAATTCGAAAACCCTATTCGTGATATGAGGTGATCTAGCTGTAATATCTTTGAAGGTTTGTAGCGTTCCAGGTCCTTGGGATTAGTTCTCCTCCAAGTCATGCCAGTTTGTAGGCGCCTTGTCCGAGGTTCTCTATAATTTGGGTACGGCTATTCCTAGTTTGGTGTGAGTTTTCCTTCTTTGTTGTTTTTCTTGCCGATGTCTGCCTTTCTCAAGGCGAGGTCGTCTCTTCAGAATGTTCTCCGATTGACCTTTGCATTGTAGCGTTTAGCCGCCCTAATCTTAAAGGCCTCATCTTGGATGTGGGCCACTTCCCTGACTTCGTCCAACACATCGAGGTTAACTTGGCGGGCAGAGTCGTTTGCTTGTGGGTCGAAAAAGACTTTCCTAGGGCTTGGCTCTTCGATTTCGACGAGTATCATGGCCTCCACCCCATAAGTGAGTTTGAAAGGAGTCTCCTGGGTAGCCGAGTGTGGAGTCATGTGGTAGGCCTAGAGGACATTTGGGAGTTGTTCGATCCAGGCTCCTTTGGCTTGTCCTAGTCTTTTTTTTAGGCCATTCAAAATGACCTTATTTGTGGCTTCTGCCTATCTATTTGTTTGGGGGTGTTCCACAGAGGTGAAGCAGAGGTTTATATGTAGCTCGAAGCAAAAATCCTTGAATCTCTTACTAAGATCTGGGTTCCAGCGATTCAGGGATCTAGAAATGGCAGACAACGTTTTTCTAAACAAACTTTCGCACTTGTTTCGAGGTTATGGTGGCTAATGGTTAAGCTTTGATCCCTTTTGTGAAATAGTTGACCGCTACTACTAGGTACTGAAGTTGCCCGGGAGCCAATGGAAATGGCCCCAAAAGGTTTATTCCCCATTTATGAAACGACCAGGGGTTGGTAGAGGTGCTTAACCGTTCTGCTGGTATTGAGGGGAAGTTAGCAAACCTTTGGCATTTGTCGCACTCCTTAACATATCTTACTGTGTCCGACTTGAGGGTAGGCCAGTAGTACCTTGCCCGTAGTACCTTCGCAGCCAGGGCCTTCCCTCTGAGATGTTGTCCGGCAATTCCCCACGCTCTTGTCGAACTCGCGCCAAGGTCGCTTCGAGCTCCTTCAACTTCTCCTTTGGCGTTGAGGTGTCCTCCACAGACTTCTAGAGGTCAGCCATCTCAAACTTTGTCGAATGAAGCAGACTCTCCAGCTTTAGGGCAATCGTCTCAGCTTCTTGGAACACAGGCCCGACCCCAAACCGCCGATGCAGCTCCTGATTGAGAGTATTGTGAATGCATCGGTCAATGAGCTCGTCTGGCTTAAACCTGCTGTCCCACAAAGCAATAACAATATGTTCTTCCAAGGTTTCTGATCCGGGAATGGTAACCTCGGAACGCAGTGGAGGACGCGGAGCAGCGATCACCATCCTCTTCGAACACTTTTGGGGCCACGGCCCTACAGCAGATGCCTTTCATTTTTTGCCGATCACAACGTCCTCGAGCCCCATCTTAAGAGAAACAACCACAGGGGAAAGGGTGGGCATGGAACCAGACCCGGCAGTTGCAACATTGGCAATGTTCTTTTTCAACTCTGCCTTTAGAAGCGCGAGGGGCTTGCAGGGGGCCATTTCACTTGAAAAGGAACGAAAACACATCAGATACCGTAAATAAGCAAAACACATACACCAGGCCCGGACCTAACTTACCCAGCCAGGTAATTAAAGCCTCCCCTGACTTATTTATTATATCGGACGATTTCAACGTCGACAACTCCCTGAAGACGTCAACATTCAACCAATTTAATAGCCGTAGTTCATCATACTTTGGAGACTCCACACTATTGGGTACAGAACTCCAATATATGGGGAACCTCGGTATCTCCTCGGTGGTAAAAAAGAACGGCCAAAGTTGGTCAGTCCCTAGCACCTTAAAATAATGCTATTTAAAGTCCTTGTAAGAAGACTCATAAGGCTCTAGTAATTTAGGCCCCAGCCTACTCCGCAAGGACACCCATCCTATCTTGCCATTCTTGTTCCCATGCATGTTGAAGTAGAAAAAGAACACATTCGGCCTCTTTGGCATTTTGTAGAATTTGCACAAAACCTCGAAGGCGTGGATGAACCCCCAACTATTCGGATGTAGCTGGGAGGGAGCAACGTCCAAGCAGCGGAGTATCCCGATCACAAATTGGGAAAATAGCAGTCGTACACCGAGCTTGGTAAAGACCGTCTCGTACATGTACATAAAGTGAGGACCCTTGGTTCGAGTTTTGCACACCTGGTCTTCCGACTCGCATGGTTGGTAAACGAATTGCAAGTCCCATTGGCTATCCTCGGTTAGTTGCAGGTATCCTCGCAACCCATCCATCGCGGCCTCCGAGTTAATCAAGGAGCGAAGTTGCAACACCTCCTCCTTGGCCCAAGGATAGAGGCGATGATCGAATGGAAGAGGATATTCCCTCGCGGGAGCCTTAGCCACTCTTGCCCTGGCCATCCACGGGGTCTGAAAGGCATTCCGACTTGCAGAATCCCTAGACAGGTTAGAGTCGGAAGAATCTGAATCCTACGCCATAAACTCTCTCAGTAACCTCCTCAAATCCTCAGGAGGACAGAGACGACCACTAATGCCCTCGAACAGAGAGCTTTTTGTCACCGGAGGAGCAGAGATGCTCCATAGAAGACTTACTCTCATAATCACTCCCTAACAGCCTAATTCTAACAATAGCAGAAGGGAAAACAGAGGAAAAAAGAAAAAGGACCAAGGGACCAACTTGATACAAATAGGAACAAAATAGAGAAAATTGTCTGAAATAGTGAAAACAACAAAGTCCAACAATCAACCACTAACTGGAAAGGAGGAAGCAACGTGAAGTCTGAGAAAGCAACCATGTGTAGAGAAGGAAAACGATGGAAACTTAGGCCCTTTCTTGTGATTCCCCTTTTATAAGCCCTTGCGGTGACTCTTTAGTGCTTTAACCCCCAACTGTTCATCTTAAATTTTGAAACGACGAGTGACGTTTCGAAAACTCGCGCCCCTTCGCTAACATAACCACTCACATGGCTCAAGGAAACCCTAGCTCGACACGTGGTGGTTCGGGAAACCATCAGGACCATGCGACGGATCTCTGGATGCTCACCTCGATGTTGTGCTCGACCTCTAATGATCAACTAAAGCACAAGACGGAAAAGACCATGCGACGTAGCAGAAGTTTATCGCGATGTTGTGCCCGACCTCTAAGATTGGCTAAAGCCAAGATCGTAAAAACTCATCGAATTGACCGCGGTAAAAATAGCTACGAGTTCGGCACATGACTATACAGCCATAAACCAAATGGGGGCAATGTTATAACACCCCAAAATTTTTCTTTCTAATATATATGTTACTTTTTCCCAAGTTTCAATGGTTTATGAATTTTGGGAATTTTTGTGAGCTCAATTAAATCAAAGTTTGATTGAACTTAACCTTATATGTTGATTTTGGGTCATTCTAGAAAATAAAAATAAAAATAAATAAATTTTTTTGTCCAGAATACCTTTAAATATTTATTAAAGACACATAAGAGTTCAAACTCCAAATTCGTGTACAGATTTGAACGTTTTCCATTTTTAGGAATTTTATGATCAAATAAATTTTTTGGATACATTATATTATCCATTGGACAATAAATATTGATCTTTGTCCATTGGATAATAGCTTTGTCTATTGAATAAAAGTTACAAAAAAATATCTAAGGGAAAATATCTCAAGCATTTATGTGCATAGGTGAGTCACATAGGTGAATCATCTAAGTACTAAATGAAAATGGTGAATCACTTATGGTGAGTCAACTAGTATTAATAGTAACCAAGTGTTCAAGATGAACACCATCACCTCCCAACAAGCAAAGGGTGGCCGGCCAAGCTAGGTAGAATTATCCTTGAATTTTACTTTAATTTAATTACTTTTAATCCTTATTTTTCACCTATAAATAGCCAAGTACCCATTCAATTTCATTAACTCAAAACCTCACTTTCTTTCTCTTCTAAAGCTCATAGCCAATAGCCCTTCTTTGCTTTCCAAAACCCTAGCCCAAGTTCTTACATAGTCCATAGCATCCTAGTATCGTTTAGAGTAACTTTGATGTTGTGAGTTTCTTGAAATACAAACTCATTTCACTACTTTCAAGCTTGTCGAAATTTGAAAGAACCTAAGGTGAAAATCTTTTCTCTTCACTTTTGAATTTCTATTTCAAAGTTTTAGATCATTTGATTGATCCATGATCATCTTATTCCATGTTTTAGAGCTTGAATAATAAGCATTTGTTTTTCTTTGTGAAATTGTGTTGGTAGAAGGACAAAGATCTAGACCAAGTTTCTTGAAAAGATTTGTGAAACCAAGGTAAGAGGGAGTTTTCTCTATCAACCAATATTATGGTATAGAATAGGATTTTATTATCTTACCATTTCATGAAGATGAGTTATGATTAAAGCTTTGTGGTTTATGATTTATGTTTTGACATACCATGATTGAGTTATGTGATTTTATACTTTGTTTAAAGTTATGTGTTTTATGGTTTCTTTGAAGATGGTATGAATTTATGATGTTGAACACATGGTAAAATTTTGGTATATATGAATTGATTCATATGTATATGAATAGACATGTTTAGGACATGCATATACTTGTTTTGATTTATGGAATGTTGTGGGAAAATTAATTTAGGTGGTTCGGCCACCATGTACTAGAAAAAGAATTATTTTAAATAGAATTTATTTTATTTAGAAGAGCTTTAAATTTTCGAAAATATGAGGACAAATTGTTTTGTTAATATTTAGAATTTTAACCAATATTTTGGATGTGGAAAGAATTTTTGGAAAATTAGTTTTAAGGTTAATATTTATTTTTAAACTTAGTTTTGTCATAGAAAGTGAAAATAAACTTGAAAATATTTTATTTAGCTTGAAATAATTGATTTTTGTGAAAAATGTTTTACCCGATTGAAAATTTACAAAAAATGGTTTACGCGATTGAAAATTTACATAAAGCACTTTACGCGACTGAAAAACGATTCTTATACCTTACTTGATTGAATTTTTACAGAAAAGCTTACGCGATTTGAAAACAGTAACTGGAGTCTTACGTGATTTGGAAAATATTTTATAGCACCATATAATTAAGAAACAGCGGTACTATTATCAGGTCGACATAGACTGGACCCTGGATAGGATAGTTAACTCTATTCTTAAAGAAATGGTGGCTTGAATCCTGAGGGGATTATGTGTATATTTTGGGAATATTTACACTTTACATACATCTTGAAAGTCTAAATGAGATTTGTTGTCAAGGCTTTGAGCCTAGAAGATTGAGCTTACACCATAGTGTTGGTGCGAATTGCCTAGTGAAGATCTATGACTCATCTTGGGGGCGTCGGGGTGCATCACTCCACAGGAGGCCAATAGGTAGCACCATTGTGCCGTGGTAATATTATTGCAACACACCGAACGATCACGACCAAACACTTACCTATTTCTGATTAGTGGAGAGTGTTCTCGTGAGTCGGATTGTACAAATGAGATGGGTAGCACTTTTATTGAGGCTAATGAGCTACGGAACATGTACTCCCAATCACTCTCTCCGACTTGTTGTATTTAACTCCATGGAGTAAGGGTCAACCTTGTGCATCTGCATAGTTTATTATCATACTTGCATCATTATTATGTGCGTTAAGGTTGGTTTGTCATTTATTGTTTAACATGATTCTGTATGTTGACCAAATAACTATTCAATAGTAACGTATTATATAACTTATATATACTATTTTTATACGGTTATATTGGTATTTATGATGATGTGAGAATCTCACCCCCTTTTGTGAAATTTGTGATTTGATTTGGTTACGTCCGAAGATGGTCGAGCGTGAATTCCTTGCGTATGTTACTGTTCAGTTCCTTGGAGTCCTCGAGGCTTGGAACATACAGGTAGACGTAGAATGCATAACCTATGCGGGGGATATTACCTTAACCCTTCGTAGAACCCATGACGAAAACCCCTTAACTGTATTTCCCATCACTGTATTTGTTCGTTTGTATATGCCCATCAAGGACATATGGGCTACACACAACAGGAGAGATCCACAGTCTCTTCAGCCTAGACTCCAAGGTGGCTCAGGGCTAGCATATAGGTCCCCGGCCCAAAGGCTGACTTACTATGGTGGATACATTCTCAGCGGACCAATACCAGCTGGCGACTTGTCATAGAAGATCCCGAGGAGGACCCTGCCCTTTAGTTTTGGAGAAAAAGGTTTCTGTTTTGTGTAAATGTAGAAATTGTTGTAAGATGTGTATATAGTAGCCATGTATAATTAACTTCGTATAATTAATCAATACTTAGTAAGAAATAAAAACGATGTGAATATTTTCAAACATATATGTATATAGTTTAAATTATTATTCTGTTTACATTACACCGCTGTAAACAAAGAACTTTTGTGACTTGTGATCTAGATAAACAAAGAAGTAACAAAGAAGAGTTAATTAGGAAATTAATTAGTCTTAAAATGTGACGCCCAACCAAGGGTGTTACAAATGTTTGGTACTGTTCTTCTCGACTTTGGGCTGGTTTTGGCCTAGCTTGGCCCATTCATGGACAACACTGTGGAGGGGAGGGGGTTTCATACGTCAGAAGATCAGAGCAGTAACCCATACTTCCCACTGATCATGTTGGAGTAGGAAACCTATCCCTGGAGATGGTCACATCAACAATGTCTCACCCTCTTCCAACACTCCTATATAAGTAGGAGTCAACCTCACTTGATAAGGATCGAATCCATCACTCTTAGCTAAATCACCAGAATCTAACTTGAGCGTCAAAGTGCCTTTGTGAGCACCCACCCACCGTGGAGAACAACGTCAACATCATTAGAGAAAACAACAAACACGTCAAATCTTGCACAGAACTCGGATCAAGCTTGGTCGTGAACACTTTCACATGTGAAAGTGAATAATATTCAACAATATTCATATGCATTCATGTGTTAAATGTCATGTGAAAGTGAATAATATTCACATGACATTTAACACATGAATGCATATAAATATTATTCAACAAATAGATCCCATCTACCTTGCAGAACTTCTAATAATAATGATATGAATTCTTCACCCGTGCAACATATATTTTAGTTACAAATTTACGTGTAGCCAAATTGAATGATTCTATGGCAAATTAAATTGAGTTTAATTTTGATCGTGTTAGTGTAAAGTTTTTTTACATTGTCATCCAATCATATATTGTCAAATCATTAAAAGAGTTTGACTATCACAACAACTACTTAAAAAATCTAATTCTTTTAATGAATTAAATCTAATTAAATTTTGGTCAAATTAAAATTAAATCCTTGAATTAGATGCGTGGGAATGTGATGCGATTGAGAGAAAAAAAAAGAATTTGAAGGTCAGTTGTCAGGGTCAGTTGTCAGTTTGCAACTGCATGTTGACATGTAAATATGTAATAGAATGCTAATAGCGTTTGTTTTCTTAATGTCCCTGTTGTCACTTTTCTCATTGAAATTGGGCGCATAATTTAATTTTCCAATTCTTTATAACAATTTCTTAATATACATTTTAAAATTATAATCCCAATTCCTTATAACAATTTTAAAGAATTAAAAACGTTAAGAACTTCAAACAGAGATTGGTTGTATGGTATAGTATGATGGTGTCGTAACGCATAAAGTCATAAAAGAAGCGTAAGCCAGCTATTGGCTTTATTAGGCATTCCCTTTTCTTCCTCTTCTTCTATTCTGTACCTTATTAGTTATTTGTGTGTTGAACTTCAACGCCAAATATTACACCCCATTTTTTTGATAAAGTGATGGACGTGTTCTTTTTATTTTTTTCGAGGAAGTAATGGATATGTTCTATTAACAAGTCTTTTTAGTAGTCACATAATTACTATATTTATAAAATGTATAATTTTATTTATTTATCATTAACTTATAACTATTAAATTAATGACAAAAATACATATCACGACTTTTTCTGATTACAAAGAATTGTGATTTTAACTTTTTCTCCTCATATGAACAAACACCACTTATTATTAATTATAAAAAAAATGCATAAGGAGTGAATTATATATTAATTTTAAGATTATATATATATATGTATGTATATATATATGTATATATATATATATATATGAGTATTTTATTATCATCACATGCAATACTAAATTATTTTAGATGCCTCTAACGTATACTAAAATGACTTAAAAATAAAAATTTAAAATACAATTATTAGATATATAAATATACTAAATATTAAATCTATAAGTCCTTATCTATTAAAAAAAATAATAAGTATCACGTTGTTGATTGTTGATAATTTAATTTAATATAAAAGGGAAGGCCATGATACCCATCGCTAAACATGGGTATGGTTTCAAGGCTAAACTGTCAAAATTCTTTTAAATAAAAAATACACGGTTGTACCGATAGTAGTAGATGATTTTAGAAGAAATTTTTTAAATTCAAGTTATTTAAATTTAAATATAATTTCTTGTGCGGTTTTATATATACAATTTGTCTATTTTTCATTTTAAAATTAAAGACAGCTACATATACAAGTGTATATATATGTACATATACAGTTAGTTTAATATAATTTTAACATTTTGTGCTTTGCCACGATATCCGTCTTTATATATATATATATACACACACACACAGATATATATATATATATATATATATATATATATATATATATATATAGAGAGAGAGAGAGAGAGAGAGAGAGAGAGAGAGAGAGAGAGAGAGAGAGAGGAAAGTCCTAAAAATTAGTAACAAAACAAACAATTACACTATCTTTAAAAAAATTTTAAGGATAAATTAGGATGAGGTCCACGTCAAAAATGCAAAAGGGACTCATGAGATGCTCCAATAACAACGGGTATTATAGCCCCGTCCTAATACAAAATGCAAACACTTCAACTTCCATATATTTTATACTTACATACATTAATTCAACTTATCAAGCTATGACTTGGATTTTTTGTTTGTTTTCTGTTCAAATTGTAGCTGATCATGCGGATGATATTTCTACAAATTACGAAAGACATTTTCAGTAAAGAAAACAAGAACAATAACGATTGAGAAAATAAAACTGGAAAATGAATGAGTACTGGGATAAAGATACAACACCTCCTTGGTTCTTTCTTGTTTGTATTTTAAGAACAAGCAAGTGCAGAAAGTTACTGGTTATAATTAATTATGGGATGCGTGAAGGAAGAAAGACAACTAATATACAGCCAACCATCAAATGATTTTCCAAACTGAGAGAGAAAGAAAAATAATGGAAAGAAGAGGGTGGAAGTTGCAGGAAAGACAAAAATAAGTTATATATTAATGCGATGCGCTGTTTAATTCCTTAGATAGGTAGCAGTTGGGACCTTTCATGTGGCCTCGTGGGCATTCCAGCTCTATGCTATTATGAGAGAATTTTAAGGTATGAGCTAAAATTTTTTTAACTAAAATAATAGTAGTAAAAATATGTTATTTACAGTCACCGAGCTGGTGATATGACTAGATTCCAACGAGTAAACAGAAATTTATTCAGAAAAATACTTTTAAGGAACTCACTCAAAAAAATTTCTCGTACAAAAACTACTCACTTGTAGTCCCTGTATCTCTATGAAGAGGGATGATCATCACGCAAGTCTAATGGTAAAGGGAGACTCGGATCCCATGCACTTAAAAAATACAAAGTTTTATTTGAAATTTTTGAGTCAGTTGAGCCAACTCACTTTAACAAGTACAAGATTGATGTAATATAATGTTCTTATATTGTTTCACTCATGTGTCCTAAGTTAATTATGTAAATCATTATTGTCTTTTACTAACCATGCATAGATAATGTATGATTAGTAAAAGACTCAACCCACATAACTCATGTGACATATATATATTGTGTCATACAGTACCGTAAGAACATTATCTTAAATAAAGGGTCTCTAAGAATGTCTCACGTACGCTATTATTTACACCTTGGTCTCTCTCTGCATGGGGATTTCTGAGTGAATGTGATCAACACTATACCAGGGAGATTCCTCAAACTTCATACTAGGGTGCTGATGGTTATGAATAGGAATAGAAGTAGATGAATATAAAATATAATAATTCGAATATACCAAAACAAAATTTATTTGCATGACAGTGTCACAAAATCTGGTGTCAATCTTTAACTACTGCATTATTAGTTGCTTCAATCATGCCAACCACCAGCTGCCAATCCACTAAAAAAACAAATTTTTAACATGATTTTAGGTTTGTTTTCTTCATTGTTATGAACAGATTAATTAGTTGATTATTAAAGAAAACACTCATTTTGTTCCTTTAAAAATACAAGTAATATCAGTTTTGTTCTTTAATAATTTTTGACATCAAATTGGTCTTTTTAAAAGACCAATTTGATATAAAAAATGACATTAAATGACCAATTTAATGTCAACAAATGACATTGAATGATTAATTTGATGTAAAAAATTGACATTAAAAAATCATTTTAATATATTCATCATTAAAAGACTTAACTGATGACATTTATATCTTTGAAAAATCAAAATGAATATTTACTCAATATTTAGTTGGCTAACTGTTTAATAGATAATATACACAGTTATAGATAAATGAGTATGATTTTGTCTCGTGATAATAAGACAAACAAAGAAATTATGGATTCCATCCACATGGAAGAGAAGAAAAAGACTTACCTTATGTTAACATTAGTTAAATTGTTCATACGGTAATTAATTTGACGTCTCTTTAAAATTAGAAGTAAACAAATCAAAAACGAATTTTATATGAAAAATTGTATAAAAAATAATTCCTCAATTGTTTACTTTCAATTTTTTAAAAACATATTAAATTGAAAAAAAATAAAATGTTCTTTAATCTTAGCCTGCTCAGTCTATATGGATGTGTATTTTGTTACATAGCTTTGACAGTATTTCAGTATTTTAGTCAAGTAATGTCTGAGTTAATTTGTGAATGTTTATTTTATAATTTTTTTGAGAATCGTGGATTTGGTATGTCAAGAAGGTTGCTGCTTTTGTATCCCTGCAGCAATGATAATCTATTTCGAAAAGATGTAGAGATTTGTTTTGTCATGTTATAAAAAAAGTCCATGGCTTTTTTATTATATATTATGGCCAGGAATAGTCCAATAGAGTTGTTACCTGCATATTAGTTTAGCCAAAATATTTCAAAGTTTTACTTGGTCCTATTATATATAATAGTTGTGAAAGTGAGTAATGGCTCTCTTATCAACCAGACTCAGGGTTATAAAAAAATCAACTCACGTGAAAAGTGAGTTAATCCGACCCGACTCACTTTATCTCTCAATCTCTCAACCTGAGTCAACCACATGTATTAAGTTTGTTAAATTTTTAATTTTTATGGATTAATAATCATGTTTCAATGATACTTATGCTAAATAAGAACTAATTTTGGTTATTAATCTTGTTTTTATAATTATTTTACTTATTTTTAGTGAACCACCTCGTTTAATTCACTAACCCATTGATATAAGGCGAGTCATATTGACAAATTTTTAACTCATGTCAAAAGTGAGTAAACTTAGCCTACCTCACCTTGTTCCCAATTCATGCCGAGCTAACCTTAATAGGCCAAATTAACTCATTTTAATTGCTCTAATTATATATGACATTTTCTTAAAGAGTTGCAAGTATTGTTTGATTTTTCTTAAATAAATAATTTTTTCTATAAAAATGTAAGTTATTCTCATTGAAATTATAAAATTCATAAAAGAAATTACCTTATAACATAACCTTATATAAATTGACAAATTTAAAATTAAAATGTGTGATAACATACATATCTACATATTACATACTCATTTTTACTGTTAGCTAAGCCAACTCACAGATTACAATTTATTTGTTTATTCTCAAATTAAATCATTTTTTTATTTGTTTAATATGTTATGGGAGAAAAAGGATTTAGATCCTCTCCTATTATAAAAAAAAGTTTTTTAAGAGAAAGAAAAAAAAAATAAATTATATTTTAAATATTAAATAAATATTAAAAAATAATTATTTTTTTCTCTCTCTTACGTGGCCTCTCCAGTAATATGAAAGGATTAAAATTGAAAAAAAATTGATATATTCACGCATAAAAAGTTTTCTGGTTAAGTTATAGCCGTGCAAGAGAGACATGTCACACTTCACCTAAAATATAATGGATAATAATGGCAAATTGGTAACGAAATTTAGTTGGAGTGTAAATGTAGATAGCTTCAGTTGTGGGCAAAACCCAATAGACAAGACAACAATCATTTTCATTGAAAAACTTGGCAACTGCACTAAAATATGGAAAGAACAGGGAAAAAAGTATCATCTTCATCACTTTTGCTTTCCAGTGTTGTCGGCCGGCTTATTCAAGAAGTAAAAGACATATTGCCAAACAGCCTGTTTCTTATTCAAGAAGTTTAAAAAGTCATAATTGTATATCAAATCCCAAAAAAGAAATCTTACGTGGGATTATTTGGTTATTCGATATTTAATTACTTATCAAACATTTATTGTTAGTTATATTTTATGAACTTTAAATATTTATTATAAAAATTAATTATCAATAAATATTAAATAATTCGTCAATAATATCGATATAAAGTCGTCTGCAAGTATCTGAAAACCTTGCTCTAGTCTGTGGTCTAGACTAGACCTTAGCTTTACTTAAAGACGGTAAATCTCCTTCATGTTCCTCTATAAAAAGAGACCAGTAACACATTAGCAGGACAGAGGGAGAAGAAAGGAAAAGGGATTCTAAGTTCGTCAATGTATTCATACCTCACACTTTGTTATCCTTTCTTGTTGAGTAGGAACTCATTGGGAACTCACAATGCTTCTCTTGATCTTTTGAGGTCATTAAAGTAATTCTTAATACACTTTGTAATGTTAATACAGGTTTCACATTTCACTATATGTTACTATGAAAAATGCATGTCAATAGGTTGCAAAGAGAAATGAGATTATTACAAACAATGAATAGAAAGGGAATAAGAAGGAAATCATGACAGGATTTTGTCGTTTGAAGGAGAATAGGTTGGAGGAGAAAATGGTGAAATGGATCTTTTTGTTCTTTAAGTGATATCCTTTAGAATGATCAATATTAATCACCTTTGTATATTATTTTGAACACACCATAATTGGCTTCCACGAATTAGAATTGCCCTTAGCTTTGTGAACATCTCATAATTGGCTTCTCATTTCCCCTAGTTTATATGACTAGGAGCATCATTATTTTCGGAGAATTTGATTTGCCCTAGTTTTAAGGTCTATGAGCACATCACTCCTCATAATTGGTTTCTTTGAATATGATTTGCCCAAGTTTTAAGATCAGTGAGCAGATCACTTCTCATAGCTGAATTCCTTGAATTTGATTTGCCCCAGTTTTAATGTCTAAGAGTACTATTATCTTCCAAGGATATGACTTACTATAGCTTTAAAGTTCTTATACTTTTTATGATTGGCCTTCGGTACATTTTGATTGCCACAGTTATGAAGTTTGTGGGCATCATTGGCTTTCAAGAATCTTAATTGCTATAATTTTGATGTCTGTGAGCACTATTATCCTCCAAGAATTTATCTACCCCAGTTTGTAAACTTCATTGACATCCAAAAATTTGATTACCCCAACTTTAAGGTTTAGCCAAGCTCATTGTCTTCAAATTGTTTGAAAAAGAGTCACTTCCGTTTATGAAGTAGGTGCCATCACTTCCTTTAATGTAGCTGGTGTCATCTTCTTATTTTTGTTTGACCCTAACTTTTTGTCTAGGTTGCTCTTTTTCGAGTTTTCAACCTATCAGGTCATTTCATTTATTTTTTCTTTATTTTTTGCACTTTAATTTTTTCCTAGGTGGCTTTTTTAGATTTTTGACCTAGTGTGTCATTTCTCTCTTTATTTTTTATCATTTTTTTGCTTCATTTTTTTTGGAAGAAATGCTTATGTATGTTTCGAAGCATGACACCTTTTGGCCGCACTTGATTAGTGAGTCTTTGACAAGAGGTTGTCGGGACCCGTCAAATAATAAAATTTACCGGTTCACAAACTAATTTGTAGTATAGAGCATGAACTGAATCGTCTCTTAAGGATCCAAAAAGAACAAAGATTTAATCAAATTAAGATAATAAAAAAAGGAGGTTTTGTTGTTGATTAATAAGATTAAAAAGAAAAGTACAAGACTTAAAGTTGTAAACAAATATAAAGAAGCAACCAATCCAAGGAAATTTAACGATCTTGAGTTTAATTCATCATTGATCACAAGAAATTCACTTAATTGCTATTCATGTTCTTGGCCTTAGATCACATCAAGATGCCTCAACATGATCCAAGAATCCTCTATTAGATAAGCATATAGGATTTAATTAACCAAGGTTAGATAAAGTAAGCACCATCCAAACATAGATTAACTTAAGATCAATGATTTAACCAAGCTAAACAATCCATAAAAAAACTTTGATATATTGTTTAGTCTTTGTGATCCTCTTTGAATACATGATAATAAAGCTATTATCACATCAACATCTAAATCAAATTAAGCAATTCAATCTAGATAAAAATCAAAAGAGGAAGAAGAGAAACTTAAATAACAATTAAGCAATATGAACAAGCGAAACAAGATCTCCAAATTAAACATCAAAATGGCTAATCCCTTGGATTGATTATAAGAGCCTAGCCTTCCATGGATGGAAAGGAAGAACTCATAAAATAAAGAACAAAAACGAAATTCTAAAGAGAATGGAGAAAAAGAGAAAGAAAACTCTCACAAATACTCAAACTTTCTTCAAACTTACTTAAAATTGAATCATGTCTAATACAAAGAGATTGACTCTATTTATACTAATCCTAGAAGCCAATTTGTAATTGAAAATAATCTGAATACAAGTTTTAAAAACATGGAAATTGTCAAATATGGAAGTTTGATGCATGGTTGGTGGGTTGGTGCATGGTAGGTGGGTTGGTGTATGATTGGTGGCTTCAAGTCAGCAACTCTTATCCGACTTCTAGCTTGATTTTCATGACCTAGACGGTGCATTTTGGCTTGGTGGTCTCATGAAAGTTGTAGCCAATTGTCTCCTTGAAATTTTACAATTGGAGTCATGCCATTTGGACTTTTAGAACTCCAGATATGCTAAAAACACTGCACCTACCTCAAGTTAGGTTGGCAAAACGTGTTTCCAAATTCAAACCAACTTGTAGCTTCATAATCATGCATAAAACAACATCTATTGACTAAATGGTCTTCCGTGAAGTTGGAGATATGGGTCTTATCTTTCCAATGGCCAAGTTTCAGCCCAAGAGGAGGCCTAGAACCCACTATATAGTCCAATATGTGCACACTGCCTAGATTTCCATGATAGCAAACCTACTCTGCATTGCAGGGATATTTTGGACACTTAAAAGTCCGATCCAGCTCTTGAGTTCTTCATGAAACTTGTAGAACCTTGTCTTAGCTTTCCAAAGACTCTAAGATCACCTCAAATGGATCACCGAGTCCCAAGTTATGGCCTAACCAAGGAGGAAATGTCAAAATGCATCAAAATCCAAAAATTATTCACAATTTGCATTAAAGCCCAATGAAGCCCAACAACATTAAACTCATCTAAAATACTAATATTGGGCATAATAAACATCTAATACAGCCTAATACAAAGCTAACATATGTGTCGCAAATTGATTGATCAGTTTTCATCAAAACATGGCACTACTTTATACCAGCAAGGTACCCTATGATTACCTTTTCATATATTGTCTTCCTTCATTGAGGCATTGTCCCCAAATTATTTGTTTCAATGGACATTTCATAAGATTGAATATTGCAGGCTCCTTAGAAGTTCAATAGAAAACTCTCAATTTGCATCATTGTCTTTGTCAGCACCATTAATGGGCTAATCAAAATCATAACTTGGGTTCATAGCATTGTCATTTTCAAAATTATCATTTTCAGACAAGCATTGATTTATATTGGCACATGTAATGAATAATGCATTTATTGATAACAATATTGAAATAGAAACATGTGAGCCCATTCTACAAATGTCACCCTACAGCCTTAGGCAGAGCCATTGTATTAGTATCAAGAATTACTAATAATGAAACTCTTGTGTTAGAGGAAGCCTGATGATTTTTCAATTGTTGAGCTTGATGACAATGGTACATCAAATTTGCTTTTTGATTAGTGAGGGGTCTTCTTCAATTGCGGACACTTGAACTAGAAATGCCATTATAGAGCTTTAAAAGCCTTAACGCAAGTCACAGATGGGTACTTGCTCAACTGCATTAATCCTAAGATTTCCATGGTTAGGCAAAGGATTATGACTTATGTTTGGAGTTCCTTGCTGAAAGGTCAACCATTTGGATTTTATAAGATCTTGCACTTTATTCTTCAAGGTGGTACAATTTTTCAGTAGAATGACCTATAGCTCCCGCATGATAATCACATCGCGCATTAAGATCATACCACTTTGTGTATAGGGGTTCCATTGACTTCACAGGGCATATAGCTACTGGGCCATTACACAATAGATGAGGTAGCAACTCAATATAGGACATGTGAATAGGGTCATGTTGAATGGGTTTCTTGTCTTGGTTATTCTGGGTCTTTCTTTTATTAGCATTCAAATTTTGAGTCAAAGATTGAGTGATTTGGGGAGGCACTGTAGGTGCTTGGTGCTGAAAAGAATGGGGGTGCTTGGTAAGGTTGAGGGTATGAAGCAAGTGAAGTGGCAACGATGTATGGGTAAGGTGTGTAGGGTGCTTGAAATGATTGTTGGGGTATTGCGGGTGAATGGCTAGGTTTTCCTTGAGTTGGACTTTCCACTTATTCCACTTAAGTATAGATGAACATAGTAGTCATCTCCTTATTTGATAACGACGACTCTACTTTAGCGGCTATTTCTCTCCATCGCTATGCATATTCTTTGAAAGTTTTTGAAGCTTTTTTCTCCATATTTTGCAATTGCAGCCTATCTGGAGCCATGTCGATGTTATATTTGTATTGCCTTAGGCAGGCATCAACAAGGTCTTTCCAGCATTGAATATGGGCTCGATCAAGGTAGGTATACCAATTTGAGGCTACCTCAGTTAAATTGTCTTCAAAGAAATGGATAAGCAGCTCGTCATCATGGGCACGAAAAGCCATCTTCCGACAATACATAATCAAATGATTCTTTGGGCATGTGGTTCCCTTCTATTTATCAAAATATGGCACTTTAAACATTGGAGGAATGACCATATTAGAAACAAGGCAGAGCTCTGAAGCATCCATGATACCATAATTGTTTACCCCTTCTATGGCTCACAATCTTTCTTCAACCACTTCTAGCTTCTCATTGGGTTTCGATCCTTGTGGCATGAAATAAGGGTAAGACTGCTGCATTGGTTGTAAATACACCACTTCAGGGGCACTAAGAGGAACCTGTTAGTTTGGGATATTTTGTGGGTTGGAGTTTGATGTAGTCAATAGCACACTGCCGTCTTGTGTTGGAACCAAAGATGTATTCAAGTAATTGATACTGAAACCAAAATTGTTCAATGAAATTGAACCTCTCAAAGTTTTAAAGATAACAATAATATTAAATCAGACTAAACCAATAAGTTTTAAATAAATATATAATAATACGTTCTAAAAAGAAATAGTCCAAGTTGTAATTATTGAATAATGCATTTATAAATACTTTTGGACTAAAAACAAAGTTTTATAAAGGCAAAATCTTTGTATTATTGCGTGCGTCCAATATTAAGTATTGTTTATTCTATTATATTAGATCGTCCATTGTTTTGTCTTTGTTGATATTTTCTCCAAAGCATTCGTCCAAAGAAATTCATAGACAAGCAAAACAAAGTGCATTTATTGTTGATATAATCTCTGACAAAGTACATGCATTTCAAAATCAACATTGTACACTGAAGTTGACACACCTAACAACTACAAGGACCAGCAAATAAGAACTTTTTGTTCATTTAGAAGAGTCAGAACAACGATTTCAAGTTTCTAGCAACGTTGATAACTAAACCCACTTTATAGACGAGATCAACATGTTATCAACTTAGTGCATTTAATGACACACAGAACGGTAATAAATATTGCTATTAGACGAATAAGCTTATGAAGACCAGAATAAGCTCTCAAGCATATAAATATCAAAGTCTTTGAATAGATAAAAGAGCAGATATCAAGAGATCAAGAGAAAAATATTCAAAGCAAAAGATTCACTCTGTTTCATATTCTTTGTATACTCTTGTATAGAGTTTTACTTGAGTTGATTATTTTATTCTCACTCATCGTTGTCACAACCATCCCCAAATGGAGAAATGTCGTGTGATAAACTGCCATTTTATATACTTAAATGCTAGGAATTTGAGTTTGATTTGGTATTTATTTGAAGATTTTATAAGGGAAACTTACCCAATTTCCTTTAAATATTGCAGGTTGAAGATTTATGAGAATCAAGCTTTTAAGTGTTAAAATGGAAACAATCTTGGGAAAGATACAAAGATATCAGCAACCTAATTATGAAGGATTTTTCCAGGATTCTATGAAGATATCATCAACATAATTATGAAAGATTTTGGCAAGATCCTACAAAGATATCATCAATCCAGTTGTGGAAGTTTCCTATTTTTATATTCTTGGAAGATTTTCCCTCTTATCTCACATTAATTAAGAATACTCAAAGTGGGAAAGCAATCTACTTTCCCTGTTATCCAAGAATTGCACATTAAATGAATTTGTGCACAATTAGGAAACCCTAGAAGAAAAGATTGTAGAGTTGTTGGGCCACTAAAATATTATAAAGGAGGAGTGGCAGCGCAAGGAAAAAGGTATCCGGCATTCAGAGAAAGAAAGTAGCTATAGCCCTTTGCTTGATTAGAGAGTTGTAGCGGAGCTTGAGAGGTTTTTGAAGCTATCAAGTGAAGGACCGTCTCCCTAATTGTTCGTGAAGGACCTGTTTCACTGCAAGGGGGTTTCCGGGTTTTAGTTTTTCTATTGTTCTTTTATGGATTTGAATTTGGTTTTAGTTTATGCTTTGTTCTCTTTGACTATGCTTAGCTAAATCCATAACTAGGGTTATGGTGGATCTTATGTTCAAATTTTTATAATGTTCTCCTAATTCTAAATAATTTTGTGTTTCCCCAATTGATTGGATTTTTCCTAGTGCTTTGTTTTCCAATAAGGTTTGCGCACCCTTTAAAAAGTTAAGTGATTGACTGGCGACCGTACCACAATTAGTTAACGGAACTCTAGGATTAATCGGATTTGGGGTTGTGTGGACCAAACTCAATCCTTTGTTTTCAATCAGTTATTTAATTAACAAATCTGCTGGTTCTTTATGCTTTTCTTGACTGTTTGCCTTGCATGACCATTGGGGGTTTCAGATTGAGAAAAAGAATATTAATATTGCATGACCATTGGGTATTAATAGCATTAGAGCAGGTGATTGGCAATCAATCGGAACACATATTATTGAGGAATTGGGTAATTTTATGAGTTTTGACATAAGTGAAACCAAACACCCTAGGCTTTCCATAATTGAATCTTTGCTTGATAATCTTTGATTTCTTCACTTTCTCCTAATTGCTTGATAGTTTCTCCTTTCTCATTCGAATTTCATTGTCTAGATAACATAAGGGATTAATTAACTTAGTAATTGCCAACAATCCTTGTGGGTTCGATACTTGGAGTCCCAAATACTCCTTTATTACTTGTGCGACAGGGTGCACTTGCCCTTAAGTGCGATTTTAGCGTAACAAGTTTTTGGCGCCGTTGCCGGGGATTGTTTTTGGTGATATTAGGGAAATTAATTCCTAGTTAATTTAGACGCCAATTTTTATTTTATTTTATTTTGTTTTATTTTATTTTTGTATGCTAACGCGCTCCCAGAATCCTGTTTTGCAGTTTGACCCTGAAATTGATAGAACTCTTCACAGGATTAGAAGACAGAGAGGAACCATGGCTGAAGAAGACCAGAGGACTATGCTAGACTTTGCTCGGCCTACGGCAACAAATCTGACAGGGAGTATTACTAGGCCTACTGTAGAGGCTAATAACTTTGAGATTAAGCCAGCCTTGATCTCTATGTTGCAATCTTCCATTCAGTTTAGTGGGTCACCAAGTGATGACCCCCACTTGCATTTAAATGAATTTTTGGAGATTTGTGACACTATAAAATACAATGGGGTCTCTAATGACGCCATTAGGTTGCGCCTATTCCCTTTTTCATTGCGCGACAAGGCCAAACTATGGCTAAAGTCTTTGCCCTCTGGATCCATTACTACCTGGGATCAGCTTTCAATTAAATTTTTAGATAAATATTTTCCACCTGCTAAATCTGCTAAATTGCGTAATGACATATCTACTTTTGTGCAGGTGGAGATGGAATCTCTATATGAAGCATGGGAACGATTCCAGGAATTGCTGAAAAAATGTCCTCATCATGGCTTTCCGGTGTGGCAATTGGTTCAATCCTTTTATGATGGGCTATCTTCTTCTAATAAGGCCATGATTGATGCGGCAGCAGGGGGTAGTATTTGGCGCAAGCGGCCACAAGAAGCCTATGAGTTGATAGAGCAAATGACTTCTAGTTATCAGTGGAAATCTGGTGACAGACTTATGGTCAAGAGACAACCTGGGGTATATCAGATGGAGTCAAATGCAGCATTGGATCTCAAATTGGATGTCATTACAAAGAAATTGGAAACACTGATGCAGGCACAATCACAATTCACACCTGTCTCTCCATCTCTTTGTGATCTTTGCGGCATGGTGGGGCATGAAAGCAAGAATTGTCAGGTGGGTAATCGCTTTGTTGAATCAGCTGAGGAGGCCAACTATTTGGGTAACTCTAACTGGGGGCAAAACGATCCATATTCCAACACTTATAATCCTGGTTGGAGAAATCACCACAATTTTTCTTGGGGAGGTCAACAGAAAGGTCAAAGCCAAAATTAGAATGTCCATAGGCCGCCTCATTTGCAAAACCAAGGCGGCAGGCAAGAAGAAAAGAAGCCTAATCTCCATGATACTATGATGCAATTCATGGAGAAAACTGATGACAGGATCAAGACATTGGAAAATCAAATCTCTACTCTTGCGACATTGATGACTCAGAGAGCACAAGGGACCTTACCTAGTCAATCAGAACCAAATCCAAAGGAGCAGGTTAACATAATTACCCTTAGAAGCGGTAAAGAAGTCGAAGGCCCTCATGGTAAGAAAGATGAAAGATTAGAGGAGGAGAAAAAGGTTCCTACTGATGGGAGCCCAAAAGAAGATGGGAAAGTTGGCAATGTGGTGAAGGGAGTCTTAGAAAAAGAAGCTCCTATTCAAACTCAAAAGCCGAAAATTCCTTTTCCTCAGAGGTTGAAGGCTAGCCAACATGACCCACAATTTACCAAGTTCTTGAATTTGTTAAAGCAGCTGCAGATAAATATCCCTTTTGTGGAAGCTATTGCACAAATGCCTAAATATGTAAAGTTCCACAAGGAGATATTGAGTAATAAAAAGAAATTAGAGGAGTTTGAAACGGTAAGGCTTAATGAAGAGTGTTCTGCCATCCTCTTGAAGAAGTTACCACCTAAACTTAAAGATCCAGGGAGTTTTACTATTCCTTGCTCTATTGGTCCTTCTTATTTTGAAAAAGCTTTATGTGATTTAGGTGCAAGCATTAATTTGATGCCTTTATCTGTTTTTTCGCAGGTTAGGTATGCAAGAGCCTAAACCCACTACTGTTTCGTTGCAGCTTGCTGATAGGTCCATCACCTACCCCAGGGGTATAGTGGAGGATGTTCTAGTCAAGGTTGACAAGTTTATCTTCCCTGCTGACTTTATAGTACTTGATATGGAGGAAGATGAAGAGGTTCCCATAATTTTGGGCAGACCCTTTTTGGCCACTGGCAGAACCATTATTGATGTTCAGCAAGGGAAGCTTACTTTAAGGCTTGATAATGAGGAAGTTGTTTTTAAAATTTTTGATTCTTTGAAAATTCCTTCCACTTTTCATTCTTGTAATTTTATTAATTCTTTGGATAATACTACTACATTGATATCTTCTCACTTTCAGGAACAATTAATTCAGGATCCCCTTGAGAAAATTTTAATTTTTGACAGGGATGAACTTATGGAGTCCGAAGAGGTGATAGATGACATAATGACATTGAAGGTAGGAATGGTCCAAGAGAGATGGAAAAGGACGAGACAATTCAATGTTCTAGAGGGGCTTAATTCACAAATGCCAAAGCAGTCAATTAAAAAGCCCCCAGATATCATTCCCCCTAATATTTCATATGCACAACGTGAAAGACGCTTATACCAGCTTAATAAGATGGATGAATTTCGTCTAGAGGCATATGAAAATGCCAAGTTATACAAGGAGCACACAAAAAGATGGCATGACAAACATATTCAAAAGCGTGAGTTTTCTGTGGGTGATAAAGTTTTAATCTTTAACTCACGACTTTGTTTGTTTCCAGGAAAACTGAAGTCAAGATGGATTGGCCCTTATGAAGTTGTCAAAGTCTTCCCATATGGCGTGCTTGAAGTTACCAGTGATGGTCATGAGACTTTCAAAATTAATGGACAGAGAGCTAAGCATTATGAGGATGGTGCGGTACCTGAGCGCCAAACTATGCTCTTGGAATAAGCCTCTTGGGGGCCTAACCGTCAGGCTCGCGACGTTAAACAAGCGCTTTGCAGGAGGCAACCTGTGTTTCTTTCCCTTTTTGTTATCTCTTGTGTGTTTTGTTCTTTTTTCTTTTTCTTTTTTTAAACTTAAGACCTGCCAAGCTGCGTTTCTGCTGATGCACTCGGAATACTTCTGTCGTTAGCTGCCTACCAGGAAGTGCTCTTTTCATCCCTCTCCCTTCATTATCTTTTTATTTTATTTATTTTCTGCATTGGGGACAATGCTGGTCTCTAAGTGTGGGAAGGGAGTTCAAAGTTTGTTAAGTCTTCAACTAATTAAATGCATGCCCATTCATTGAATATATCTGTTTGCATGTGGTTGCTTGAACTAATACTGAGAGTTTGTCTTTAAGTAATGAGTCTGACCCAGTTATTTTGGGAATTAACAATTTCTGTCGTCAAGGATCCCAATTAAAAGTTTTTTTTTTATTAACATTTGATCGAAATTGATTTGGGTTAATCCCGAGAAAGCTAAAAATTAGCATAAAGTTCCCTTTTTGAAAATCTTTCCACTGAATTGAACTTCTAAAGGTGAGAATTGGACCATTACAGGGATTTGTGCTTGATATTGTATTATTCCTTTCTTTGTTTGAGTGATTTTCCCAAAGATTGTGCATTCTAGAACTTGCTTTGTAACCATTTCAAGGCGAATTTGGATCGCATGCATGCTTAAATATGATTGAGGCACTTTAGGTATCATTCAATGCCTTCTGATTTGCTTATCCACTAGTTGCCCATTTTGAGCTTTATGAATACTGATATTCCTTGGTACTTTTGTCTTTAATTCAAATATATGCGAGTAGCCTTTTGGGAAAAAGATGGTGCAATTAGTTGGAAATTTAGTTTGGGAAGAAAATAATTGTGTTGCTAGTAGATCTTTGCCTTTTCCTTCAATCGTGTTGAAAAAAAGAAGAAGAAGAAGAAAAAAAGAATTCAAATCAAAATGACAATTGTCGGAATGTTGAAAAAAAAATAGAGAAGAAAAAAAAATTGTTGAATAAAGTTTGAAAAATAAAGAAAAGAAAAGAATGGAAAAAAGGAAAAATCAAGTGAGGAGAGAAAATGAATTTATGATGAATGCTTGTAAGGTAGGAATGAAATTTTGTTGCTCCATCTTTGCTCTAAAAGGGTACTTTGTTTAATGCAAATTTTGATTAAGCCTTTTGTGTTTATCCTTTCTTTCTTTACCTTACCTTTACGTCATCTAACCCATGGCCAAGTTACAACCAATGAAAAGACTTCTTGATTTTTGCATGCATGTGGTCTCCTTAGTGGAGATTTGGTTTATTATCAAGCCTATGGTAATGTGCTTTCTTAAGGGAAATTGAGTGTTAAGTCTTTACCCTCATACACATTGAGAGATGGGAGAAGAGTGACCCTATCCAGTGGAAAGTTTGATTTTTGGGAACCTAAAGCCTCTAATTGGGCTAACTCATGGTTATTCTCTTATCTGTTGAGATTGATTTGTTTGTCATTTCTTTGGTATGGATGGAATCCTTGGTCGATTTATTATTTGATTTCCCTATTCTTTTGGGCCAGGATTATTGCTTGAGGACAAGCAATCTTTAAGTGTGGGAAGATTGATAAACTGCCATTTTATATACTTAAATGCTAAGAATTTGAGTTTGATTTGGTATTTATTTGAAGATTTTATAAGGGAAACTTACCCAATTTCCTTTAAATATTGCAGGTTGAAGATTTATGAGAATCAAGCTTTTAAGTGTTAAAATGGAAACAATCTTGGGAAAGATACAAAGATATCAGCAACCTAATTATGAAGGATTTTTCCAGGATTCTATGAAGATATCATCAACATAATTATGAAAGATTTTGGCAAGATCCTACAAAGATATCATCAATCAAGTTGTGGAAGTTTCCTATTTTTATATTCTTGGAAGATTTTCCCTCTTATCTCACATTAATTAAGAATACTCAAAGTGGGAAAGCAATCTACTTTCCCTGTTATCCAAGAATTGCACATTAAATGAATTTGTGCACAATTAGGAAACCCTAGAAGAAAAGATTGTAGAGTTGTTGGGCCACTAAAATATTATAAAGGAGGAGTGGCAGCGCAAGGAGAAAGGTATCCGGCATTCAGAGAAAGAAAGTAGCTATAGCCCTTTGCTTGATTAGAGAGTTGTAGCGGAGCTTGAGAGGTTTTTGAAGCTATCAAGTGAAGGACCGTCTCCCTAATTGTTCGTGAAGGACCTGTTTCACTGCAAGGGGGTTTCCGGGTTTTAGTTTTTCTATTGTTCTTTTATGGATTTGAATTTGGTTTTAGTTTATGCTTTGTTCTCTTTGACTATGCTTAGCTAAATCCATAACTAGGGTTATGGTGGATCTTATGTTCAAATTTTTATAATGTTCTCCTAATTCTAAATAATTTTGTGTTTCCCCAATTGATTGGATTTTTCCTAGTGCTTTGTTTTCCAATAAGGTTTGCGCACCCTTTAAAAAGTTAAGTGATTGACTGGCGACCGTACCACAATTAGTTAACGGAACTCTAGGATTAATCGGATTTGGGGTTGTGTGGACCAAACTCAATCCTTTGTTTTCAATCAGTTATTTAATTAACAAATCTGCTGGTTCTTTATGCTTTTCTTGACTGTTTGCCTTGCATGACCATTGGGGGTTTCAGATTGAGAAAAAGAATATTAATATTGCATGACCATTGGGTATTAATAGCATTAGAGCAGGTGATTGGCAATCAATCGGAACACATATTATTGAGGAATTGGGTAATTTTATGAGTTTTGACATAAGTGAAACCAGACACCCTAGGCTTTCCATAATTGAATCTTTGCTTGATAATCTTTGATTTCCTCACTTTCTCCTAATTGCTTGATAGTTTCTCCTTTCTCATTCGAATTTCATTGTCTAGATAACATAAGGGATTAATTAACTTAGTAATTGCCAACAATCCTTGTGGGTTCGATACTTGGAGTCCCAATTACTCCTTTATTACTTGTGCGATAGGGTGCACTTGCCCTTAAGTGCGATTTTAGCGTAACACCGTGATTAGGCAACCTCACAAAAAAGGCATAAAGAGAAATAAAGAAAAAGTTTGGGAGTCGTCGCCAATCGGTTCTTCCATTAAAAATAAAATGGTGCGATTGGACACCTAAGAAGGGAAGTTTGGGTACCTGAGTTTACGTTTGGGGTTGACTACGAGTAGGGAAGGTATTAACACCTTATATCGTTTGTTCCGAGAACGGTTACCCATTTAATCTAAAATTATCTGCTAAATTAAGTTGGTCATTTAAAACAAAATATTTTTATTTTTTTGTTATTTTTCATGTTCTATTTTGATGGGCATATTATCAAAATTGACAAATGACTGAGACAGGGAATGAGTGGCTTAGAAACCACTATTGAGGAACAAATTGTAAACCCGCAATTTATCAGGAATGAAAATGGTGAATTAGAAATTTGAATTTCTGAGAAAATATTTTTGACAAATAAAATAGTTCTTGGAAATGAATTTCACAATTGAAAAATTTATTTAGCAAAATAGAGGATTTAAAAAAGATTTTCATAAAAAGGATTTTCGAATTTTAATTCACAATTGTCACCAAATACGGGCTATATGAATTTATTCCCAATTATTTTACGTTATTTGATTTTATTGTTTTGAAAAAGTATTTTATTTATTTGTTTATTTTTGGGAATTAGATCCCGCTAGCGTTCGTGGCAAAATCTAATATAAATACGTCGGGAACATAAGAAGAGTTTAGTTGATCGGACTCCCAATCTTCTCCTAGTTTCCGTCATCGGCTGGTTTTGAATTGTTGAGACATTAAATACGAGTTATAACTTGTTGACGATAACACGAAAGCAATAAGGAAAGGTGATTGAACGGATAAAACAATCATCTTTGTTGTTAGAGATTACTTAGAGTCACCATGAATTAACAAATGCAACAAATTAGTGATGAAACCAAATTTTTTATTGGAGGTCAATTATGACTTCGCCAGTGCTTCTGGCAAAATCACAATATTTCTCCTCACCTTAGGGAAGTCAATATCATTGCCATCGCAACAAATTTTAATTATCCCATCGTTGGAATCTTGTATCATACCTATTTCCAACAAAGACAAATGGAAATTAAAATAAGCAAATTCATTATGGAATAAGTTTGTTTGTTAAAGATCATTTATAGCCCCGCCAACACTTTCAACAAAACTATAAAATTTATTGTCACCTCAAGGAGACAAAATATTGTTGCCGTTGTAGCTAATTTTGATTATCTCATCCTTGGAATCTTATAACATATATGAATTTATTATTTATCATTTTTTTAATGAAAATTGTAACAATTGCAATTCAAGTAGAAGGAGAATATCAATGAATGAAAGTATCATAACAAAGCCATGATATCAATTCCACTAAAGGGAAAAATCGTAAAATGCATATTCATACTGTGATAAACTTGGCTGACCGAGCACTCTGCTTGACTGATCGAGCACCCTAACCAACCTCCCAACTGAGTCGAGATTTCCATAAGCCTCTCGATTCACAACTCGACAAGTTACACATCGAGAAGGGAATGGGTGGTGATCAATCAATTTGAGACACTTATGTTAGCTTTGTATTAGGCATTATTAGATGTTTATTGTGCCCAATATTACTACTTTAGATGAGTTTAATGTTGTTGGGCTTCATTGGGCTTTAATGCAAATATTGAATAATTTTCGGATTTTGATGCATTTTGACCTTTCTTCCTTGATTAGGTCATAACTTGGGACTCGGTGATCCAATTGAGGTGATCTTGGTGTCTTTGGAAAGCTAAGACAATGTTCTACAAGTTTCATGAAGAACTCAAGAGCTGGATTGGAATGTTAAGGGTCCAAAATATCCCTGCAATGCAGAGTGGGTTTGCTGTCACGGAACCATCTGGGCAGTATGCACATATTGGACTATATAGTGGGTTATAGGCCTCCTCTTGGGCTGAAACTTGGTCACTTGAAAGATAAGACCCATATCTCCAACTTCAATGAAGACCATTTTGTCAATAGATGTCGTTTTAGGCATGATAATGAAGCTACAAGTTGGTCTGAATTTAGAAACACGTTCTTCCAACCTAACTTGAGGTAGGTGCAGTGTTTTTGGCATTTCTGGAGTTCTAAAAGTCCAAATGACATGATTCAAATTGGAGATTTTCAAGGAGACAACTGACTACAACTTTGATGAGACATCCAAGCCAAAATGCACCGTCTAGGTGATGAATTTGAAGCCAGAAGTTGGATAAGAGTTGTTGACTAAAAGCCACCAACCATACACCAACCCACCTACCATGCACCAACCCACCAACCATGCATCAAGCTTCCATTTTTGACAATTTTCATATTCTTATAGCTTGTATTCAGATTATGTACATGTACAAATTGGCTTCTAGGATTAGTATAAATAGACCCAACCTCTTTGTATTAGAGAGGATTCAATTTGGAAGTAAGTTTGTAGAAAGTTTGAGTATTTGTGAGAATTTTCTTTCTCTTCTTCTTCTTTCTCTTTAGAATTTCGTTTTTGTTCTTTATTTTCTGAGTTCTTCCTTCCCATTCATGGAAGGCTAGGCTCTCATAATCAATCCAAGGGATTAGCCATCTTGATGTTTAATTTGGAGATCTTGTTTTACTTGTTCATATTGCTTAATTGTTATTCAAGTTTCTCTTCTTCCTCTTTTAATTTTGATCTAGATTGAATTGCTTAATTTGATTTGGATGTTTATGTGATAATAGCTTTATTATCATGTATTCAAGAGGATCACATAGCGTAAACAATTTATTAAAGCTTTTTGATGGATTGTTTAGCTTGGTTAAATTCATGATCTTAAGTTAATCTATGTTTGGATGGTGCTTACTTTATCTAACCTTGGTTAATTAAATCCTAGATGCTTATCTAGTAGAGGATTCTTGGATCATGTTGAGGCGTCTTGATGCGATCTAAGGCCAAGAACACGGTTAGCAATTAAGTGAATTCCTTGTGATCAATGATGAGTTAAACTCAAGATCGGTAAATTTCCTTGGATTGGTTGTTTCTTTAGATTTGTTTTCAACTTTGAGTCCTGTATATTTATCAATATTGTTAATCAACAACAAAACCCCCCTTTCTAATTATCTTGATCTGATTAAATCTTTGTTTTTCTGGATCCTTGAGAGACGATTCGGTTCATGCTCTATACTACAAATTATTTTGTGAACCGGTAATTATTATTATTTGACGGGGTCTCGACAACCTCTTGTCAAATTTGGCGCCGTTGCCGGGGATCCAAAGTTAACTATTTGATCATTTCATCTAACTCTAACAAATGTGTTTGTTTTGTTTTTGAAGCATTTTCAAGTGGGATTCGGCTGAAATTGGATAAAGGGCATTGTGTCAAGAATTTCGGTTTGGGCATCTCTGATTGATCTGAATTTTGGTACACTAATGAAAACCGTTATTTTGAGAAAGGCTCACTACTAGTAGTGAGGTCATCCTTATTTTTGCCAAATTCCATCGTTTAGACCACTTTTTCAATTTTTTAAGATTTTTTATTATTCTGTTAGATAGAATTTTTGTGTAGATTTCACTCTGTGGTAGTCCCATAATTTTTAAAAATCTGTAGATATGTTTTCTGTAATTATTTTGTGTGTATATTTAGACTTGTTTTTGTGATTTTGTGTTTTTGTGTTTGATCTCTAATCTGATGGAGCATAAACTTGATGAGCTGGCTTATCTGGTGGAGCAATTGGCAGTGGAACAACATCAATTACATGTGCAAGAACCTGCAGGATTTTGTAGTATATGCTGTAGTTCTTATCATCCAACATATGCTTGCACCATATTACAATATGATGGTTCTGTATTTCATGACCATTCTGTTGATGCAACAGGCGTATTTCTTGGTGAACCACAATACCCACAGCTTGGATATGATCCTTATTCTACCACATATAACCATGATTGGGGAGTTCCACCTTGGTTCGAACCTTATGTTGAACCAATCAGTCTATACCAGCAACCTATGCTGCAACAGCAGCAAGCCCCAATAAGCATGGAATTTGAGCCTACACTAGAGGATTTGGTGAAACAATTTGCTCAGAACAACATCCAATTCCAGCAGAGAACAGAAGCTATAGTACAAAACGTGAAGACCCAAGTTGGTCAACTTACATCTTCATTGAGTCAGTTGAGCAAGCAACAGATGCAGAAATCTGATTCTGCAAAACATGAGATCATTGATGAGAAAAAACCAATTGATGATTTGTGTGATGAATTTGCTAGTTTTACTAATTTTGATGATTCTGTTTGTTGTACTGGTTGTGATGGTGATATGTTGTGTAATGCATGTGCTGAGATTGCTGCCTTTTTGAGACATGATGAATCTTTTTCAACAGATAATGCAGCAATTCAATCTACAAAAGTAGTGCAGCCACCAAAATTGGAGTTCATTGTGGCTAAAAACTTCCTTACTGATGAGGAGGAAAGGTTGCTGCAAATTTTTAAGGAGAATCAAAGGGCCATCATACTTGCAGACATTCCTAGCGTTAGCCCTTCCATATGCATGCATAGGATTTTACTTGAAGATGGAGTTAAGCCAATAAAAACGACCCCAGGAGGAGAACCCTCGATTCTGGATGTGGTGATCCATTACACTGGCTATGGTGTGGCCGTCGGGATTTTGTTGCTTCTGCTATCCATAGGGAGTTTTCTTTCCACACTTTTATTTCATTTTTCTAGTTGTTTTCTTTTTCTTTTTACTGTTTTGCTACTGTTTTCAATCCTATTTCTGTTTTTATTTCTTATTCTTGTTTACTCTTTTATGTTCTTTGTCAATTTTTCTGTTTGTTGTGTACATTTTGATTACATTATTGTATTTCATTTTTGTTTTCTGTTTTATTTGTTGTTTCTGTTTTCTATTTAAATTGTTGTTTTGAAAAAAAAAAAAAAGAGGTGTGGTTTTCGTGTGTTTAGTCCCTTCCAATCATGTTTTAAGAATAATGAAAGTCATGAGTTTGCATTAATTAAAGTTCAAGTTTCCTAACATAAATGAATGAATTGTCTTTCCCCTTGAATTTCACATGCTTGGTGTTGGATTTTGGATTAGTGGATTGAGTTTGGTAGATGCATCCATACCTTGTGAGATTTTGAACTTATTGATGAATGGATGTGGCATCTATGTCATTTTCTTCCTTTCTTATGTGAGTTTCACTCATGGATTTTGTCACTCTAGAACTTGCTTTGATTCTTTTTTAGACTACCTTTTCATATGCATGCATGAACTTGATTGAGGCATTTTTCTTGAATTAGCTACTTTAGCCAAATAGCCTACCTTGCATTTATCCCATTGTTAACCCCCTTTGAGCCTAATTGCCCATTCTTTGTTCTTAGCTCATTACAAACCTTGAGTAAAAAAAAAAAAATCAATGTTTTACCATCCCTTAGTGAATAGGAGAGCAATGGTTTTCTTATTGGAGGAACTCTTTTTGCTTGAGGACAAGCCATGGTTTAAGTGTAGGGGGTGCTTATGCAAAATGTTTGGTGCAAAAGAAAGAAAAAGAAAAAAGTGGCTAATTTTGATTAAAAAAAAACAAAAAAAAAGAGAAAGTGGAAAAAGAAAAGAAAAGAATAAAGCCAAGAGGTTGTACAAGAAAATAATAGAAAAAGGAAGGAATGTGTTAAGAGAATGTGCATTTTATGGTTTGGGGTAAACTTCTGTGCTTGTTACTTGAGTTCCTCCCCCTTGCTCTTTTATTCTCTTTGGTTTTAACTTATGTATATCTATATTGTTCCCTTCCCTTACCTTGGCCCCATTACAACCTTGAATAAAGTCCTCTTGATTTGTGTGTGCATGTGTTTTGAGTAGTGGAGAAGTAGAAGATAAGCAAGCTTATGGTAGTGCAATTTTTCATGAGTTGATTTGAGTGTCAACACAAACCTAAACACTTGAGAGATTGAGAGTGTATCTTGTGAGATTCTATCATGCTTGATCCATGATTCTACTTAAATTCACCTTGCTTGTTAATTTGGGATGTAAAGGCATATCACTTCATCAATGTTTGGAATCCTTGAAATTGTGGTTACTCATAATCCTCTTGTAAATAAAGTATTACATGTTTGTGGGTATCATCCTGGTAAACCCTCACGAGACTATAACTCGTCCACTAGGGACACCTAGGGGTTTAAAGGCTTGTGGCACATGCTAAGTGCCATCGTGTTTTCCTACGGAAGTGGATTAGATTAGGTACAATCAGTTTTTATGTTTTTAATTTAATAATATGATGTTTCTTGTTTTTCTTTAGTTTCGTTGTTATGTGTTTTGCCTAGGAGTGCAAAAGCTTAAGTGTGGGGGAATTTGATCAATCAATTTGAGACACTTATGTTAGCTTTGTATTAGGCATTATTAGATGTTTATTGTGCCCAATATTACTACTTTAGATGAGTTTAATGTTGTTGGGCTTCATTGGGCTTTAATGCAAATATTGAATAATTTTCGGATTTTGATGCATTTTGACCTTTCTTCCTTGATTAGGTCATAACTTGGGACTCGGTGATCCAATTGAGGTGATCTTGGTGTCTTTGGAAAGCTAAGACAATGTTCTACAAGTTTCATGAAGAACTCAAGAGCTGGATCGGAATGTTAAGGGTCCAAAATATCCCTGCAATGCAGAGTGGGTTTGCTGTCACGGAACCATCTGGGCAGTATGCACATATTGGACTATATAGTGGGTTATAGGCCTCCTCTTGGGTTGAAACTTGGTCACTTGAAAGATAAGACCCATATCTCCAACTTCAATGAAGACCATTTTGTCAATAGATGTCGTTTTAGGCATGATAATGAAGCTACAAGTTGGTCTGAATTTAGAAACACGTTCTTCCAACCTAACTTGAGGTAGGTGCAGTGTTTTTGGCATTTCTGGAGTTCTAAAAGTCCAAATGACATGATTCAAATTGGAGATTTTCAAGGAGACAACTGACTACAACTTTGATGAGACATCCAAGCCAAAATGCACCGTCTAGGTGATGAATTTGAAGCCAGAAGTTGGATAAGAGTTGTTGACTAAAAGCCACCAACCATACACCAACCCACCTACCATGCACCAACCCACCAACCATGCATCAAGCTTCCATTTTTGACAATTTTCATATTCTTATAGCTTGTATTCAGATTATGTACATGTACAAATTGGCTTCTAGGATTAGTATAAATAGACCCAACCTCTTTGTATTAGAGAGGATTCAATTTGGAAGTAAGTTTGTAGAAAGTTTGAGTATTTGTGAGAATTTTCTTTCTCTTCTTCTTCTTTCTCTTTAGAATTTCGTTTTTGTTCTTTATTTTCTGAGTTCTTCCTTCCCATTCATGGAAGGCTAGGCTCTCATAATCAATCCAAGGGATTAGCCATCTTGATGTTTAATTTGGAGATCTTGTTTTACTTGTTCATATTGCTTAATTGTTATTCAAGTTTCTCTTCTTCCTCTTTTAATTTTGATCTAGATTGAATTGCTTAATTTGATTTGGATGTTTATGTGATAATAGCTTTATTATCATGTATTCAAGAGGATCACATAGCGTAAACAATTTATTAAAGCTTTTTGATGGATTGTTTAGCTTGGTTAAATTCATGATCTTAAGTTAATCTATGTTTGGATGGTGCTTACTTTATCTAACCTTGGTTAATTAAATCCTAGATGCTTATCTAGTAGAGGATTCTTGGATCATGTTGAGGCGTCTTGATGCGATCTAAGGCCAAGAACACGGTTAGCAATTAAGTGAATTCCTTGTGATCAATGATGAGTTAAACTCAAGATCGGTAAATTTCCTTGGATTGGTTGTTTCTTTAGATTTGTTTTCAACTTTGAGTCCTGTATATTTATCAATATTGTTAATCAACAACAAAATCCCCCTTTCTAATTATCTTGATCTGATTAAATCTTTGTTTTTCTGGATCCTTGAGAGACGATTCGGTTCATGCTCTATACTACAAATTATTTTGTGAACCGGTAATTATTATTATTTGACGGGGTCTCGACAACCTCTTGTCAGGTGGTCAAATCGATCATGGCCGATCGGTTTATGGTAAGACTAAGGCTCGGTCTATCGGATCGGTCGGTTGGATGAGAAGTTAAGATTAGGGCTTGGTTTGATCGGTCGAGCAGGTTGGCTAAAGGGTCAAGGTATTATGGGCTAATATCGGTCCTGGTCAGTTGGTAGGTGAGCTGAGGTCCTATGGGCTCAGGCTCGGTCAGTTTGGTAAGCTAAGATGTTAAGGACAAAGGCTTGGTCTGCTCGGTCGGTTTGGTGAGCTGAGATGTTATGGGTTAAGGCTTGGTGTGCTCGGTTAGTAGGTGAGCTGAGGTGTTATGGGCAAAGTCTCAGTCTACTCGGTCGGTTTGGTGATGGTCTGATGAGGGGGTGATCGGTCTGATAGTGTCTGTTGGAATGATGGTCGGTCAGAGAGTGTTTGGGGGCAGGGTGCTCGGTTAGAAAATGTCTGGGGGGATGATGGTCGGTTGGAAAATGTCTAAAGGGAGTTTAGGTCAGTCGAAAAATGGCTTGGGGAGTTTAAGTTAGTCAGAAAATGGTCTTGGGAGTAGTGGTTAAGGGATGAGGTCACATTAAAACATTGAAATGAAATCAAACCATAAAAAGAGTGCAGGTTTCACTAGAAAACTAGTTGATTTTAAACCAGTAATTACAAACCAACACTTCAGACACACCATGTAATTGCGATGCAACAACTAATACTATAACATGCCTCAAGTGTCAATAGAGAAAAAGGTTACAATCCATCAAACGTATTAATCATAAGGAGAAAATAGATATGCTAATACTTTTTACATGATCTAGGCTGAAGTCACAGTGACAAATGAACATTAATGGCCCAATTCAAATTTGTTTTTCATACATATATTTCCTAGTCTCTACAGCCAAATGAACACACTTAAATATCCAAAAGAACATTCCCAAGCACGATATCAAGAGTGGGTGACATTCCAAAGACTAAAACCTTTACTAACAATCATTCACTAGTGAACACAACAACATCAAATGGAAATCAGGGATTACATCAAAACGCCTTAGACCAAGTAGTAGTATTAGATAGCTAGAATCTCTTAATCAGCAAAGTATGTCAGATGAGAAAAAATACAATTAATCCAATAGATCACAAACATGAAATCCAAAATTTCACCATTCGAAATTGACAACCAAAACAATCACACAGAAATAGCCAAAGTGAGGATCATGGAAGATAGCGTAGGCAATACTAGTGGCTGCTTCTAGGACCGAGACTGAACATAGACTCCTTTTGCTTTTCGTTCTCACACTCGGTTCTCTCTTTAAAACAGTGAGCACCCAAAACTCTTTGGGAAGTTCAAAAATAAAATCCTCCCCCCAAAATTGAAAAGAACCCCCTCTTTATAGAGGGAGGTTCTTGTAAAACAACAAAACCAATAAAAGACAAAAAGTTTGACTCTTTCTCATCTGTGCATGATCTGCAGAGTCTGGAGAGCTTGTCCTCCTGCCCGTAGGACATCGACCAAAAAGCCACCTTTGCAGGGCGGGTACATAGGGGAAAGGCTACCCCCAAAACGTGTGTGTGTGACACTGCTAATCAACAACAGGAGTTGCTACGGGCTGAAGACGAGTGTCAGGGGTTGCGCGTGGAGCTCAGGAAGGACGTGGGTGGCACAAGGGTGCGACTGACAAGAGGTTGTCGAGACCTATCAAATAATAAAAATAACAAGTTCACAAACTAATTTGTAGTATAGAGAATGAACTGAATCGTCTCTCAAGGATCCAAAAACAAAGATTTAATTAGATCAAGATAATTAGAAAAGGGGGGTTTTGTTGTTGATTAACAAGATTAATAAAAGTATGAGACTTAAAATTGTAAACAAATCTAAAGAAACAACCAATCCAAGGAAATTTACCGATCTTGAGTTTAACTCATCATTGATCACAAGGAATTCACTTAATTGCTAACCATGTTCTTAGCCTTAGATCACATAAAGAAGCCTTAACATGATCCAAGAATTCTCTACTAGATAAGCATCTAGGATTTGATTAACCAAGGTTAGATAAAGTAAGCACCATCCAACATAGATTAACTTAAGATCTAGAATTTAACCAAGTTAAACAATCTATCAACAAGCTTTAATATATTGTTTAATCTTTGTGATCCTCTTTGAATACATGATAATAAAGCTATTATCACATTAACATCTAAATCAAATTAAGCAATTTAATCTAGATAAAAATCAAAAGAGGAAGAAGAGAAACTTGAATAACAATTAAGCAATATGAACAAGTGAAACAAGATCTCGAAATTAAAAATCAAAATGGCTAATCCCTTGGATTGATTATGAGAGCCTAACCTTCCATAGATGGGAAGGAAGAACTCAGAAATTAAAGAACAAAAATGAAATTGTAAAGAGAATGGAGAAGAAGAGAAAGAAAACTCTCACAAATACTCAAACTTTCTTGAAACTTACTTAAAAATTGAATGATCATAATACAAAGAGATTGGCTCTATTTATACTAATCTAAGAAGCCAATTTGTACATGTACATAATCTGAATACAAGCTGTGAAAATATGGAAATTGTCAAATATGGAAGATTGATGCATGGTTGGTGGGTTGATGCATGGTAGGTGGGTTGGTGTATGGTTGGTGGCTTTTAGTCAGCAACTCTTATCAAACTTCTGGCTTGATTTTGATGATCTAGATGGTGTATTTTGGTTTAGAGGTCTGCATGAAAGTTGTAGCCAATTGTCTCCTTGAAATTTTGCAATTGGAATCATGCCATTTGGACGTTTAGAACTCCAGATATGCTATAAACACTGAACCTACCTCAAGTTAGGTTGGCAGAACGTGTTTCCAAAATCAAACTAACTTGTAGCTTCATAATCATGCCTAAAATGACATCTATTGACTAAATGGTCTTCAGTGAAGTTGGAGATATGAGTCTTATCTTTCCAATGGCCAAGTTTCAACCCAAGAGGAGGCCTATAGCTCACTATGTAGTCCAATATGTGCACATTGCCCAGATTTTCGTGACAGCAAACCCACTTTGCATTGCAGGGATCTTTTGGACCATTAGAATTCCAATCCAGCTCTTGAGTTCTTCATGAAACTTGTAGAGCATTGTCTTAGCTTTCCAAAGACACCAAGATCACCTCAAAATGATCACCGAGTCCCAAGTTATGGCCTAACCAAGGAAGAAAGGTCAAAATGCATTAAAATCCGAAAATTATTCAATATTTGCATTAAAGCCCAATGAAGCCCAACAACATTAAACTCATCTAAAATACTAATATTGGGTACAATAAACATCTAATAAAGCCTAATACAAAGCTAACATAAGTGTCTCAAATTGATTGACCAAATTCCGCCACACTTTAGCTTTTGTACTCCTGAGCAAAATACATAAGAATAAAACTAAAGAAAAACAAGAAACATCATATTATTAAACTAAAAGCATAAAAATTGATTATACCTAATCTAATCCATTTTCGTAGGAAAACACGATGGCACTTAGCATGTGCCACAAGCCTTTAAACCCCTAGGTGTCCCTAGTGGACGAGTTATAGTCTCGTGAGGGTTTACCAGGATGATACCCACAAACATGTAATAGTTTATTTAATCAATTCAACTAATTTTTAAATACAAGCATTGTATCAAATATAAACCATAATTAATAAGTTAAGTATGCTTAACAAAGAATAGTTGAATCAAACCAATTGAGAATAAAGTATAGCATAATCATGCTTTAATCAGAAATAGGCATGTTCAAATTGAGTAAAATTCCACACAAGTGACACTCAAATCACACAAGGTATTTAGGTTAACAGTTTACACTCAACTTAGTCAAACTATGAAAGTATTTTACCATAGGCTTGCATATACATCAATTCTCCATTACTTAGATCAAATAAATTGCAAAAATCAAGAGGTCTTTTAAAAAGGTTGTAATGGAACTTATAAGGTGAAGGAAGGGAACAATATGGATAATAGCAGGTTAAAACCAAAGAGAATAAAAGAGCATTGAGGAGTAACTCAAGTAGAAAGCAGAAATTTTTTACCCAAAACCATAAAATGCTCATTCTCTTCACACATTCCTTCCTTTTTCTATTCTTTTCTTTTTATTTCTTTTTTTTGTTGTTTTTTTTGTGTACCAAGCATTTCGTATCAGCACACCAATTCCCACACATTTAAATCATTGCAAGCAAAAGAACTCCTCTAATAAGAAAATCAATGCACTCCATTCCCTAAGGTAAGGTAAAACATAGTTTTTTCACTCAAAGCTTGTAATGAGCTAAGAACAAAGAATGGTCAAATAGGCTCAGAGGGAGTTAATAATTGGATAAATGCAAGGTAGGTTTATTTGGCCAAAGCAGCTAAGTCAAGAAAAAATGCCTCTGTCATTTTCATGCAACATACAGACCAATGTAATCTCAAATCGATTCAATGCAAGTTCTAGAAAATAAATTCATAATTGACATCACTCATGAAAGAAAATAAACCAAGTGTAAGTATCAAACTTGGAAAAGTAAAAAACTCACAAAGGTATGAAACATTCACTCAATTCAACCATGCTTTCTTCCTAATATCCACAGTCATATACACATGTATATCATGAAAATGATTCAACTATAAACTGTTTTGCATACTTTTATTATCAATTAAGCTCATATTCAGCACATGCTTGCATCAAAATCAATTGAAAGGATCAAATTTTTTTTTTATATACAAGATCAAAATAATTTAAGACATACTATGAAATGCAAGTTAAGATGCGTCTCAAGAGCAAAATTACTCCTTACTCTGCCATCATACATCTAATAAGCTAGTAACAAAAAAGATTAGCTGGTTAGTTTTTTTTTTTTTCTAACTAAACTATGTACATGGTGTTGTCAACTATCCCTCCCCCCAACTAATTTAAGACATTGTCCCCAATGTCAAAATAAAGATAGGTAGAGTGTAGAAGTTCTTACCAAAAAACTGCAAATCGGGCCTGAAATAAGAAAAAATTACAAAAAACTAAAACCATAAGAGAAAACAAAAATTCACAAGGACAAAGTCAAATCAAGCTTTTGCTTTTTGCTGCTGCTGCCTTGTTCCCAATTCAGTGGAGTCATTGCTGGATGACGTTGGGGGACAAATTCATGTAGTTGATCAAGCAATTGTTCAGGGGTTGCAGCGGTTACAAGAATTTGACGTGTCGAAAAAGATTAGTTGGAAAATCCTTCTGGTTGAAGGGACTGGACGTAGCTCTTGGTTGATAAGAGTGAACCAGGATAAATCTTGTGTGTAAGCTTCTCTTCTCTTCTCTTCTAGTGTGTTTTATTATATTCACTAACTTCTGGGGTTTACTATTGTGTTTATTAACAAAAACCTTTTAATTGGTTTTAGAACGTGTTAACTGTTTTCTTAAAAGTCTTTTCAAAATCCTTAGAGTCCAATAGGACTGAGCCGTATTGGTTCTAAGTTCTTTACTTGTCAAACTTTATCCTTCGCTGTGTTCAATCTATTGTTAAAAAGGAAAATCTTTTATTAATCTCAAAAAGGGTTAAGAAACACAATTCAACCCCCCTTCTTGTGTTTCACTTGGTTATTTCAATTGGTATCAGAGCTCAGCCTCTTGGGTTGAGCATCTAACAGTGCAGAGGAAAAGATCCAGTACACCCTTAAATGGAGAACGAAGGACAAGCTGTGAACAGACCACCTCTATTCAATGGAAACGACTATGATTACTGGAAGAAGAGGATGATTGCATTTTTTGATGCCCAAAATATGGACATTTGGGACCTAGTCCAAAATGGATATCAAGTACCCATAAACGCAGAAGGACAGGAACTTCCTCGACCACAATGGACGGAAGGTCAACGAACCAGACATCAGCTTAACTCAAAAGCCAAACACTATCTTATGTGTGCCATCACCAGATCAGAGCACGATAAAGTTCATAGCTGTGAAACAGCTAAAGAGATATGGGATACTCTGGCCTTAGCACATGAAGGTTCATCTCAAGTCAAAGAATCAAAGATAAGCATGCTGGTTCACCAGTATGAGCTCTTCAAAATGGGAGAACATGAAAACATTGATCAAATGTTTGGACGATTCCAAACAATAATCAATGGCTTGAGATCTCTGGGAAAGACCTATGATAATCAAGATCATATCAGAAAAATTCTAAGGAGCCTTTCCAGACAGTGGAGACCTAAGTTTACTGCCATACAGGAAGCGAAGAACCTAGCTTCTCTTACCATGGAGGAACTCTTAGGTTCTCTTAAAGTTCATGAGCTGGAACTTCAAGAAGTGGAAAGCTCAAGAAAAGGGAAATCAATTGCCCTTAAAGCTCACAAAGGCAGTGCGTCCAAAGCACTTAAAGCTGAAAAATCATCAGACAAGGCCGAGTCATCTGAAGATGATATATCTGATAATGACAAGTTATCTTTCATCTCTAGAAAGATACAAGCAATGTGGAAAAAGAAAGGAGGTATGCGGAGAAAGCACTTTGGACGAAGACCACCAAAGGACAGAACAGAAACAAAAGACAAGAGTCCAATCATATGCTATGAATGCAAGAAGCCCAGACACATTAAAGCGGAATGCCCTTCACTAAACAAGGAAAAAGAGAAAAAGAGATTCTTTCCAAAGAAGAAAAGAGGATTAATGGCCACCTGGGAAGATCTTGATCTTTCAACTACTGATGATGAAGAAGAAGCAGAAGAAGAAGCAGAAGAAGAAGCAAATCTATGTTTCATGGCGAACACCTTGTCAGAAGAAGAAGAAGATGAGGTAACAAACTGTGATCTTGATCTTCAGAATGCATTTGATGAGTTGTTAAATAATTCATCTATTTTAGCGGTTGAATACAAATCCTTGAAAAGAAAGTTTTCAAAATTAACTAGAGAATATGGAAAAATGTTTTCAGAAAAACAAGAACTTGAAATTTATTGTGAAAAATTAAAAACCGAAAATGCTCTTTTGAAAACATCCTCTGAGTTCAACACTTCAGATGAAGTTGATAAATTTCATATGAGATAAAAGAGTTAACGGAGGACCTCAGTAAATTTGTTAAAAGCACCAACAACCTAAACATTTTACTCAAATATTCCAGAGACCCTCGTGACAAATCTGGATTGGGATATCAAGATACTGATAAACAGCTTTTTCAAAAAACTACTACTCAACCTAAATCTTTTAAGAATGTTTATAAAAAGAACGTTTACCCTTCCTCTATAGATCTCTTTAATAAAACGTCAAAATATTATGGATCTCCAAGAGCTAACCAAAAAGAACCCAAAAAGATATGGGTACCTAAGGATATGATAATTCCTCTTGCAGATGTGCTTAGCAACAAGAAAAAGACACCTGTCATGGTACAGACCGAGTGGTTGCTCACGGCACATGACGGGAGAAAGGTCTATGTTCCAAGCCATCAAAACTAATTCAGGAGGCTCCGTCACGTTTGGAGGAAACCAGAAAGGTAAAATAGTTGGAATAGGTAAGATTGGTAAGCATCCTTTTCCCTCTATCAATAATGTTCTTCTAGTTGAAGGATTGAAACATAATCTGCTTAGCATTAGTCAATTATGTGATAGTGGATCTAATGTTTCATTCAATCAAGGAGAATGTATAGTTAAAAACTCTGACGGATCCATACTCTTCACTGCTAAAAGGCAAAACAATCTTTATAAAATTGACTTGGAAGATCTTTCAGATCAAAATGTATCATGTCTAGTTTCCATAAAAGGAGAACAGTGGATATGGCACAAGAAGCTTGGTCATGCAAGTTTGAGATTAATCTCTAAGCTAAATAAGCATAACCTCGTGAGAGGACTACCAAAGCTTGTGTACAAATCAGATGTTCTCTGTGAAGCATGTCAAAAGGGGAAACAAATCAAAAACTCTTTTGAGTCCAAAAACATTGTTTCCACCTCTAGACCACTAGAATTATTACATCTTGATCTATTTGGTCCAACAAGAACTTCTTCACTAAATGGAAAGAAATATGGATTGGTCATAGTAGATGACTATACTAGATGGACATGGGTTATGTTTCTAGCTCACAAGGATGAGTCTTTCAAAGGCTTCTCTATTTTCTGTAAAAGAATTCAAAATGAAAAAGGCATGTGTATCAACTCAATCCGAAGTGATCATGGAGGAGAATTTGAGGATGAGAGCTTCCAATTGTTCTGTGAAGAAAATGGTATTCTTCATAACTTCTCTGCCCCTAGAACACCACAACAAAATGGTGTGGTAGAAAGAAAAAATAGATCTATTCAGGAGATGGCTAGAACAATGCTCAATGACAATTCAATCTCTAAACACTTCTGGGCTGAAGCTGTTAACACTGCATGTTATATTCAAAACAGAATATATATTAGACCTCTTTTAAACAAGACTCCATATGAATTGTGGAAAGGACGAAAACCCAACATCTTTTACTTTCATTCTTTTGGCTGTCAATGCTTTATCTTGAATACTAAGGATTCTTTAGGAAAGTTTGATACTAAAGTTGACTCTGGTATTTTCCTAGGATACTCAGAAACATCTAAAGCTTATAGAGTATATAACTCTCGCTCTTTAACTGTTGAAGAATCTGTTCATGTTAAATTCAATGACAAAAAGCCTGATAATGATTTGTCAGAGCTAGACGAGTCCTTTGCAGAGTTAAACCTAAAAGACAAAGGAGAAGGATCAGCAACCCAAAACAAAGAAGCATTGGACGATGAAAGAAAAGAAGAAACAACTGATGGTCAAAGAAGTTGGCACTTCAAAACTTATCATCCAGAACACCAAATCATTGGTAATCCAGATGATAAAGTGCGTACAAGATCTACCTTCAGAGAATACTCAAATGTAGCCTTCATCTATGAAATGGAGCCAAGAAAAATAGAAGAAGCACTGAATGACGAAGGATGGATCTTAGCCATGCAAGAAGAGCTAAATCAATTTAAAAGAAACGATGTTTGGACGCTGGTTCAAAAGCCTAAAGACAAGACCATCATCGGCACAAAATGGATATTCAAAAACAAATTGGACGAAGATGGTAAGGTTGTTAGAAACAAAGCAAGGTTAGTAGCCCAAGGTTACTCACAACAAGAAGGTATTGATTTCACTGAAACCTTTGCTCCTGTAGCTAGACTAGAAGCCATACGCATCTTACTTTCATTTGCTGCTCATCATAGCATGAGACTTTATCAAATGGACGTAAAAAGTGCATTTCTAAATGGTATAATCAATGAAGAAGTTTTTGTTAAACAACCACCTGGTTTCGAGGATGAAAATTTCCCTGAGCATGTTTACAAATTGAAAAAGGCCTTGTACGGTTTAAAACAAGCTCCTCGAGCCTGGTATGAAAGGTTAAGCACTTTTTTTTAATAGAAAGCGGTTTTTCTAGAAGAAAAGTTGACACTACTCTTTTTCGAAAAGACAAAAACTCGAAATTCATTTTAGTTCAAATTTATGTTGATGATATTATCTTTGGAGCTACTGATGAATCTCTTTGCAAGGATTTCTCCAATCTGATGCAGAAGGAGTTCGAAATGAGTTTAATGGGAGAATTAAAATTCTTTCTGGGTTTGCAAGTGAAGCAAACATTGGACGAAATCTACATTCATCAGACAAAATACACAAATGAACTTCTGAAGAAATTCAAATTGGACGATTGCAAAACAATGAGCACACCAATGCATCCATCATCCACACTAAGATTGGACGATAAAGATAAAAAGGTGGACGAAAAGGTATACAGAGGTATGATCGGATCACTCTTATATCTCACTGCGTCCAGACACGATATAATGTTTAGTGTGTGTCTTTGTGCACGTTTTCAATACGATCCTAGAGAGTCACACTTAATTCTTTGTAAAAGAATTTTCAGATACTTGAAAGGAACTACTAATCTGGGTTTAGTATTTAAGAAATCTCATGAGTACAGATTAGTTGGTTTTTGTGATGCTGACTATGCTGGAGATAGAATCGAAAGGAAAAGTACAAGTGGAGGATGTCACTTCATTGGAGAAAATCTAGTATCATGGTCCAGCAAGAGACAAAGCACAATTGCTCTATCAACAGCTGAAGCTGAATATATTTCTGCGTCCAATTGTTGCTCTCAACTACTCTGGATCAAACATCAATTAGAAGATTACAACATCTTTGAAAGTAAGATTCCTTTACTATGTGATATCTGCTTGCAATTAACTTATCAAAAATCCTATACTACACTCAAGGGCAAAACACATTGAAATCAAACATCATTTTATAAGAGACTATATTGAAAGGTGTGTTTGATATTCAATATGTGAATCTGAGATCATCAATGGGCAGATATTTTCACAAAACCTCTCTCAGAGGATAGATTCACTCTTATTCGAAAACATCTAAGTATGCATTTTGTAAAGAATTAATACTTCTTGCGTCCATTGAAGATTTGCGTCCAAAATGCTTTGTACTTGTTAAATGGTGTGGTAAATTTCTTGATAAGACATAAATCATTTGCATTTATCTTGTTTGAAACTTTTCAAATTTCCCACGCTGAGTTAGTTTTTGAAAGGTCACGAAAGTAACTTTTTACTGCGGACGTGACAGTTGCTTTTAATACACATTTAATGTGTTTGTTTCTCTTTAAAAAAAAAACGATTCGTTTTCTTTCAGAAACCTTTCAGTGTAAAAACCTACCTTCTTCTATAAATATTTTCCTTCTTTTCAAGATCAAATTTTTACGCCTTCAAGCCTTGAAAGAAAACCTTTGCAAAAGGAACCTTAGCAAATTTCTCTCTCTCTCAAATTTCCTTAACCCTGAGAAATGCCCGGAGGAAAGACCCTTGATGTTGAAAGAGCCGAGGTATCGGTTGAATACTCGTTCCAAACTTCAATTTTAGCAGAATGTGGAATAGATATCAAAGAATGTCTCGTCGGTGCTGGTTGGGATAGTTACTTCAGAGAACCGGTGGAGGTTTATCCGGAATTGGTGAAAATGTTCTGGAAAGACGCATCCGTGTCTGCGACAGAGGTCAGGGGGTGTGTATTGGGAAAACCCGTTGTGGTTTCAGAGGTAACCATCTCCAACGCCACACAATGTTGGTTGGAAGGAGCAACCATCACTTCAGACTGGGAGAAAGCTTTTGGGGGAACGGATGCTGTTCTTGACACCTTACTAAAGGAGTCATCCACGGGGAAGATAACTGCATCCAAGATGAATGACAAGGCAAGAGTATTGCATCAACTTCTGAACAAGGCAGTACTCCACAAGGCAGGGTCCAAAGATTCAGTCTCTACAGTTCATGCCTTCTGCCTGTGTCATCTGATGCTGTGTCAACAGGTCAATCTCCCTTCCCTGCTTTTTAAGAACTTCAAGAGAAGTGTGCAAGGAAAAGGGAAGAAGACCACCATCTCCTATGGTGTCCTCCTAACCAAGATATTCAGAGATCAAGGTATCTTTAGTCCCCATGAGACTAAAGAAGTTGAAGAAAAGAAGAGGATCTTTGGACGGATCCAAGAGCAACAAATCTTTGGACGAAACAATTTACTAAGGATGAAACTTCAAAGCGTCCAAGATTTTCTGGACCAGAAAGAGCCTCTAATTCCTGCAAAGGCTGAGAGTCCAAAGAAGAAATCACCATCCGTCCAAGCCATTCCCAAGCGGAGACTCATAATGGACGATGACTCTGAAGATGACCAACCCATCGCTAAAAGGATGAAGGTTGCGTCCATTGCAAACATCCCAAAGGGAACCCGGACGAAGCTACCCATCACAAGGAAACCCTCTTCCAAGCTTGTGTCCATTCCTAAGGAACCCCTTCCTACCATTCCCTCTTCCTCCACTTTACCCTCTTCTCAACCAGAACGACAAACTTCCTTCCCAACCTCTCAAATAACTTCCTCTCCCTTAAACATTGAACCTTCTTCTCAAACTCACATCATACCTTTCCAATCTCCTTCACCTTCACCCTCTCAAAAGACCTTCTCCAACTCCTCTAACCTTAACCTCTTCTCTGTAGGCGTTACCCCCCACATTATCCCTCTTTGGGAATCCAAGGACTCTTCTCTCTCACTCACAGCAAGACGCTCCCGGTGCTGTGATGGTTGCTCAACAAAAGTTCATATCTTCCCTAGTGACCTCTCCTTCAAACCAGTCACCTTGGAAGAAATGGGTTAGTTTGCGAGTCCTTATGACACCATCCTTGTCAGTGTCATTAAGGGGAGTCTTCTGTTGAAGGATATGAGATTTGTACCCCCTTCACTGATCATTTCTTCTGCAACTGCCATCAAGATTCAGCCGGATCGGGTTTGTCCAAGGTTGCCAATGGTGGATTTAAATAAAAATAAAGACTTGAAAAAGTATAGAAGCCAAGCCACCTTTCCCAAGCCTATCCACTTCAAACCAAATTTTGGGAGCTTAAGTTCCCCTATTGTTGATGTTGATTTCTTGTGGCAAGTTTCGAATAAAGGAGAAGCTGAGGAGAACGAGGCTAAGACTTTCTGGGAAAAACACATTTGGGAATGTGAGCAACACGCGTCTTCTTCAGGTCTAAGCGATGAAGATAAGGAAGATACTATAACTGTGCCTGGTCAAAGCTTCCAGTGTTTTCGTCCTATCTTTATGGTAGATGATCTTCTTGGACTGCCTTTGAACTCGCCGTTGCCAACAATCTTCTCTTGTCCAAGCTATGTCTCTGGACCTCCGTCTGACAACATAGGCAGGCCTTATCCCTGGGGTCAAATGTTTGGATACCGGAGAGATTCTCTTCCTTGGGATGTTGACCTTCCTCTGTTTGAAGACGAAGTTGAATCTGTTGTGCAGCAAATGGATGTGACCCCTCCTGCTTCCACCACTGAGTTAGCTATTGTGGAACCACAACCTTCTGCTGACACTCTCACCCATGTGCCCCCAGCTTTTCAGGCCTACGTGAATAATCAAATGGACTTAATGTACAAGAGAGTTGAAGACCTCCTCAAATCTCTTTTTCAACAAGGGCCACCTCCTCCACCTTCTTCCTCTTAATTTTTTTTTTAGCCAAATTTTTTATTTTTTTTGACAATGATGTCTTTCTTTCTTTTTGTCTGATGACAAAGGGGGAGAATAATGGGAATTTGACTTGTTACAAACTTGTTTTATAATTTATACTGATTCAATGAAACTGTGAATTTTTTTTTATATCTGGTTGTTTCATTATCCTTGTCTCGTCTATTGTTGCCCTTATATAAATGCTTTGATTGAAATTGTGACTGCTCTGCTAATACATTGTGTTGCTGTGAAGGATCTGCTCTAAATATTAGCATGGTTTATTTCTATTCAAAAGGTATTGTCTCTGTTAACGTTTCTCTCTTAAAGTACTAAACTTCTATACAGAAATAATGTTACTTGCTCTTGAAACTTGTTTCGTAAAAATAAATTTCGTGTACTACGTCCAACAGACTCTGCGTCCAACAGACTCTGAGTCCATCTCTTTGAAATGTTTTTCTTAGGGGGAGCAAATTTTGTTTTAAAAAGAATCTGTGTTCAATCAAATTAATAGTTTTTGTCATCATCAAAAAGGGGGAGATTGTTGAAACCAAAATCTTATAAAAAGGTTTAAGCACTAAATTTTAAAAGCTGTAGCTTTCCTTGTTTAAGTTTTGAGGATAACAAAAATATTTATTTAGTTTGAACAAGTAAGTGTTTCGACAATAGTATTAACAAATCGCTACTTGTATGTGCGTCCATTCTGTTCTGAGCTTAAAGAAAACTCATTGTGCGTCCAATATGCTATGACTCTTTGTGCGACCAATATGCTATTTCGCTTTGTGCGTCCAATGAATGTCTAAATATGCTTTGTGCGTCCAATAACTGTCTTATATACTTTTACTATTGGTGCGTCCAATATTTGTATGCATATACTGTTACTATTTTTATTGGTTCGTCCAATACTATCCTTTTGCCAAAGCTTAGACTCAATTCTCTATTACAAAGTTCAAGCTCAAGCCTTTGTCCAAGTTAAAATTCAAAAATGAAGAACTGTTCCTCATTAAATGCTAGAAAAGAACTCTGACAGCTCATGGTGACAGAAGAAGTCAACTAAGCCACTTTTGCTGACATTGTCTAACCACTACAAAGATTTGCAAATAAGAAACTTTATGCAATCTTAGACAAATCAGGACTTTGTTATCACTGATTGGAAATCTCAGAGAATAAAAGTCACTTTCAGAAGAAGCTCAGCACTTTTTCAGTAGATGCATTTAATGCTACTCAGAACGATAATAAATGTTTCCGTTGGACGATATAGCTCATGAAGTCTGCTCAAATTGTTCTTACATATAAAGAGAAGAAGCAGCACTTAAAAAAAAAAGAGATCTTTGCCGAAGCATCTTACAAAGTCTAAAAAGCATTATTTCTTCTTGGATTTTCATATTCGTGTAAAACGAAAAAGCCTTGAGTTTTTTTATTGTCTATTCTCATTTGTTAGTGAGTTTCAAACTCAAGCATTCATCTACTTTTACTTATTCACCGTAGCGTTGTAAGCCTGAAGAGGCTGTGTATAAAAGAATCTTGGTGTGGTTGAACTGAAGAGGTTGAAAATACTTGTTACACGAAGAGGTGTATAATACTTGTAATCTCGAAAAGATTAGTTGGAAAATCCTACGGTTGAAGGGACTGGACGTAGCTCTTGGTTGATAAGAGTGAACCAGGATAAATCTCGTGTGTAAGCTTCTCTTCTCTTCTAGTGTGTTTTATTATATTCACTAACTTCTGGGGTTTACTATTGTGTTTATTAACAAAGACCTTTTAATTGGTTTTAGAACGTGTTAACTGTTTTCTTAAAAGTCTTTTCAAAATCCTTAGAGTCCAATAAGACTGAGCCGTGTTGGTTCTAAGTTCTTTACTTGTCAAACTTTATCCTTCGCTGTGTTCAATCTATTGTTAAAAAGGAAAATCTTTTATTAATCTCAAAAAGGGTTAAGAAACATAATTCAACCCCCCTTCTTGTGTTTCACTTGGTTATTTCAATAAAAACCATTAATATTTAAAATACCTATGGGTTTTTGGTGAAAGTTCAGTTGTGACCAGGATGTAATTTGGAAGAGCTATTCCAAAGTTCCAAAATCACCAAGTAGGGCAATAAAGGCTGAAATAACCAAGTGAAACACAAGAAGGGGGGTTGAATTGTGTTTCTTAACCCTTTTTTTATTAATAAAAGGATTTTCCTTCTCAATAGAAAATAGAACACAACGAAGGATAAAGTTTAACAAGCAAAGAGCTTAGGACCAACACCACTTAGTCCTATTGGACTCTAAGGATTTTGAAAAGACTTTTAATAAAATGGTTAACACGTTCTAAAACCAAATAAAAAGATCTTTGTTAATAAACACAATGGTAAACCCCAGAGGTTAGTGAAAATAATAAAGCACACTAGAAGAGAAGAGAAGCTTACACACGAGATTTATCCTGGTTCACTCTTATCAACCAAGAGCTACGTCCAAATTCCTTCAACAGAAGGATTTTCCAACTAATCTTTTTCACGATTACAAGTATTATGCACCTCTTCAGTAACAAGTATTTTCAACCTCTTCAGTTCAATCTCACAAGTATTCTTTTACACACGACCTCTTCAGGCTTACAAGGCTTAAGATGAATAAATGAAAGTAGATGAAAGCTTGAGTTTGAAACTCACTGACAAATGAGAATAGACAATAGAAATCTCAAGGCTTTTTCTTTTTACACGTATATGAAAATCCAAGAAGAAATAAAGCTTTTAGACTTTGTAGGATGCTTCAAATGAAGATCTCTTCTATTTCTTCAAGTGCTGCTTCTTCTCTTTATAAGTAAGAACAAATTGAGCAGACTTCATGGGCTAGATCGTCCAACGGAAATATTTATTACCGTTCTGAGTAGCATTAAATGCATCTACTGGAAAAGTGCTGAACTTCTTCTGATGATGACTTTTATTCTCTGAGATTTCCAATCAATGAAAACAAAAGTCCTGATTTGTCTAAAGATTGCAGACGGTTTCTTATTTGCAGATCTTTGTAGTTGTTAGACAATGTCGAAAAAGTGGCTTAGTTGACTTCTTACGTCAGCCGTGAGTCTCGTAGTTCTTTTCTAGCATTTAATGAGGAACAGTTCTTCATTTTTGAAATTTCACTCGGACGAGATCTTGAGCTTGAACTTTGAAAGAGTGAGTTGAGTCCGAGCTTTGGCAGACAGATCGTATTGGACGAACTAATAAAAAGTAACAGTATATGCATACAAGTATTGGACGCACCAATAGTAAAAGTATATAATACATTTATTGGACCCACGAAGAGTTATCTTTAAGCATAGAGCAGAATGGACGCACATACAAGTAGCGATTTGTTAATACTATTGTCGAAACACTTACTTGTTCAAACTAAATAAATATTTTTGTTATCCTCAAAACTTAACCAGGGAAAGCTACAGCTTTTAAGAATTTAGTACTTAAACCTTTTTTATAAAAAATTTGGTTTCAACAATCTCCCCCTTTTTGATGATGACAAAAACTATTAATATGGTTGAACACAGATTCTTTTTAAAACAAAATTGCTCCCCCTAAGAAAAACATTTCTAAGGGATGGACTCAAAGTCTGTTGGACGCAGAGTCGATTTGACGTAGTACATGAAATTTATTTTTACGAAACAAGTTTCAAGAGCAAGTAATAATATCTTTGTATCGAAGTTTAGTTCTTGAGAAAAGAGTTTAACAGAGACAATACTTTTGAAAAGAAATAAACCATGCCAAAATTTAGATCAGATCCTTCACAGCAACACAGTGCATTTGCAGAGTATTCACAATTTCAATTAAAGCATTTATATAAAGGCAACAGAATAACCGAGACAAGGATAATGAAACAACCAGATGAGAGAAAAAATCATAGTTTCATTAAAATAAATTTGTATGTAAATTAAAATAAATTTGTATGTAACAAATCAAATTCCCATTATTCTCCCCCTTTGTCATCAGACAAAAAGAAAGAAAAACATCACTGTCAAAAAAAAAATTTGGCTAAAAAAAATAAAATCAAGAGGAAGAAGGTGGAGTAGGAGGTGGCCCTTGTTGAAAAAGAGATTTGAGGAGGTCTTCAACTCTCTTGTACATTAAGTCCATTTGATTATTCACGTAGGCCTGAAAAGCTGGGGGCACTTGGGTGAGAATGTCAGCAGAAGGTTGTGGTTCCACAATAGCTAGCTCAGTGGTGGAAGCAGGAGGGGTCACATCCACTTGCTGCACAGACTCAACTTCGTCTTCAGACAGAGGAAGGTCAACATCCCAAGGAAGAGAGGTTCTCCGGTATCCAAACATTTGATCCCAGGGATAAGGCCTGCCTATGTTGTCAGACGGAGGTCCAGAGACATAGCTTGGACAAGAGAAGATTGTTGGCAATGGCGAGTTCAGAGGCAGTCCAAGAAGATCATCTACCATATAGATAGGACGAAAACACTGGAAGCTCTGACCAGGCACAGTTATGATATCTTCCTTATCTTCATCACTTAGTCCTGAAGAAGATGCTTGTTGCTCACACTCCCAAATGTGCTTTTCCCAGAAAGTCTTAGCCTCGTTCTCCTCAGCTTCTCCTTTATTCGAAACTTGCCACAAGAATTCAACATCAACATCAGGGGAACGTAAGCTCCCAAAATTTGGCTTAAAGAGGATGGGCTTGGGAAAGGTGGCTTGGCTTCTGTACTTTTTCAAGTCTTTGTTTTTATTTAAATCCACCATTGGCAACCTTGGACAAACCCGATCCGGCTGAATCTTGATGGCAGTTGTAGAGGAGATGATCAGTGAAGGGGGTACAAATCTCAAATTCTTTAACAGAAGACTCCCCTTAATGACACTGACAAGGATGGTGTCATAAGGACTCGCAAACTGTCCCATTTCTTCCAGGGTGACAGGTTTGAAGGAGAGGTCACTAGGGAAGATGTGAACTTTTGTTGAGTAACCATCACAGCACCGGGAGCGTCTTGCTGTGAGTGAGAGAGAAGAGTCCTTGGATTCCCAAAGAGGAATAATGTGAGGAGAAACCCCCACAGAGAAAAGGTTAAGGTAGGAGGAGTTGTAGAAGGTCTTTTGAGAGAGGGAAGGTGAAGGAGATTGGAAGGGTATGATGTGAGTTTGAGAAGAAAAAGGTTCAGTGTTTAAGGGAGAGGAAGTTATTTGAGAGGTTGGGAAGGAAGTTTGTGGTTCTGGTTGAGAAGAGGGTAAAATGGAGGAAGAGGGAATGGTAGGTAGAGGTTCCTTAGGAATGGACGCAAGCTTGGAAGAGGGTTTCCTTGTGATGGGTAGCTTCGTCCGGGTTCCTTTTGGGATGCTCGCAATGGACGCAACCTTCATCCTTTTAGCGATGGGTTGGTCATCTTCAGAGTCATCGTCCATTATGAGTCTCCGCTTGGGAATGGCTTGGACGGATGGTGATTTCTTCTTTGGACTCTCAGCCTTTGAAGGAATAAGAGGCTCTTTCTGGTCCAGAAAATCTTGGACGCTTTGAAGTTTCATCCTTAGAAGATTGCTTCGTCCAAAGATTTGTTGCTCTTGGATCCGTCCAAAGATCCTCTTCTTCTCTTCAACATCTTTAGTCTCATGGGGACTAAAGATACCTTGATCTCTGAAGATCTTGGTTAAGAGAACACCATAGGAGATGGTGGTCTTCTTCCCTTTTCCTTGTACACTTCTCTTGAAGTTCTTAAAAAGCAGAGAAGGGAGATTGACCTGTTGACACAGCATCAGATGACACAGGCAGAAGGCATGAACTGTAGAGACTGAGTCTTTGGACCCTGCCTTGTGGAGTATTGCCTTGTTTAGAAGTTGATGCAAAACTCTTGCCTTGTCATTCATCTTGGAAGCAGTTATCTTCCCCGTGGATGACTCCTTTAGTAAGGTGTCAAGAACAAAGATCGCTTCCCAAATGCTTTTTCCCAATCAGAAGTGATGGTGGCTCCTTCCAACCAACATTGGGTGGCGTTGGAGATGGTTACCTCTGAAACCACAACAGGTTTTCCCAAAACACATCCCCTGACCTCTGTTGCAGACACGGATGCGTCTTTCCAGAACATTTTCACCAATTCCGGATAAACCTCCACCGGTTCTCTGAAGTAACTATCCCAACCAGCACCGACGAGACATTCTTTGATATCTATTCCACATTCTGCTAAAATTGAAGTTTGGAACGAGTATTCAACTGATACCTCGGCTCTTTCAACATCAAGGGTCTTTCCTCCGGCCATTTCTTAGGGTTAAGGAAATTTGAAAGAGAGAGAGAAATTTTGCTAAGGTTCTTTTTGCAAATGTTTTCTTTCAAGGCTTGAAGGCGTAAAAAAAATTGATCTTGTAAAGAAAGAAAGTATTTATAGAAGAAGGTAGGTTTTTACGCTTGAAGGTTTCTTGAGAGAAAACGAATCGTTTTTTTTTTATAAAAAAAAACAAACACATTAAATGTGTATTAAAAGCAACTGTCACGTCCGCAGTAAAAAGTTACTTTCGTGACCTTTCAAAAACTGACTCAGCGTGGGAAATTTGAAAAGTTTCAAACAAGATAAATGCAAATGATTTATGTCTTATCAAGAAATTTACCACACCATTTATCAAGTACAAAGCATTTTGGACGCAGATCTTCAATGGACGCAAGAAATATTAATTCTTTACAAAATGCATACTTAGATGTTTTCGAATAAGAGTAAATCTATCCTCTGAGAGGGGTTTTGTGAAAATATCCGCCCATTGATGATCTGTATCCACATATTGAATATCAAACACACCTTTCTGAATATAGTCTCTTATAAAGTGATGTTTGATTTCAATGTGTTTTGCCCTTGAGTGTAGTATGGGATTTTTTGATAAGTTAATTGCAGCAGTATTATCACATAGTAAAGGAATCTTACTTTCAAAGATGTTGTAGTCTTCTAATTGATGTTTGATCCATAGTAGTTGAGAGCAACAATTGGACGCAGAGATATATTCAAATTTCACTGTTGATAGAGCAATTGTGCTTTGTCTCTTCTTTGGACCATGATACTAGATTTCCTCCAATGAAGTGACATCCTCCACTTGTACTTTTCCTTTCGATTCTATCTCCAGCATAGTCAGCATCACAAAAACCAACTAATCTGTACTCATGAGATTTCTTAAATACCAAGCCCAGATTAGTAGTTCCTTTCAAGTATCTGAATATTCTTTTTACAACAATTAAGTGTGACTCTCTAGGATCAGATTGAAAACGTGCACAAAGACACACACTAAACATTATATCGTGTCCGGACGCAGTGAGATATAAGAGTGATCCAATCATACCTCTGTATACCTTTTCGTCCACCTTTTTATCCTTATCGTCCAATCTTAGTGTGGACGATGGATGCATTGGTGTGCTCATTGTTTTGCAATCATCCAATTTGAATTTCTTTAGAAGTTCATTTGTATATTTGGTCTGATGAATGTAGATTTCGTCTAATGTTTGCTTCACTTGCAAACCCAGAAAGAATTTTAATTCTCCCATTAAGCTCATTTCGAATTCCTTCTGCATCAGATTGGAAAAATCCTTGCAAAGAGATTCATCAGTAGCTCCAAAAATAATATCATCAACATAAATTTGAACTAAAATGAATTTCGAGTTTTTGTCTTTTCGAAAAAGAGTAGTGTCAACTTTTCCTCTAGAAAAACCGCTTTCAATTAAAAAGGTGCTTAACCTTTCATACCAGGCTCGAGGAGCTTGTTTTAAACCGTACAAGGCCTTTTTCAATTTGAAAACATGCTCAGGGAAATTTTCATCCTCGAAACCAGGTGGTTGTTTAACGAAAACTTCTTCATTGATTATACCATTTAGAAATGCACTTTTTACGTCCATTTGATATAGTCTCATGCTATGATGAGCAGCAAATGAAAGTAGAATGCGTGTGGCTTCTAGTCTAGCTATAGGAGCAAAAGTTTCAGTGAAATCAATACCTTCTTGTTGTGAGTAACCTTGGGCTACCAACCTTGCTTTGTTTCTCACAACCTTACCATCTTCGTCCAGTTTGTTTTTGAATATCCATTTTGTGCCGATGATGGACTTGTTTTTAGGCTTTTGAACCAGCGTCCAAACATCATTTCTTTTAAATTGATTTAGCTCTTCTTGCATGGCTAAGATCCATCCTTCGTCCTTCAGTGCTTCTTCTATTTTTCTTGGTTCCATTTCAGAGATGAAGGCTACATTTGAGTATTCTCTGAAGGTAGATCTTGTATGCGTACTTTATCATCCGGATTACCAATGATTTGGTGTTCGGATGATAAGTTTTGAAATGCCCGACTTCTTTGACCATCGCTTGTTTCTTCTTTTCTTTCATCGTCCAAAGGCTTCTTTGTTTTGGGTTGCCGATCCTTCTCCTTTGTCTTTTAAGTTTAACTTTGCAAAGGACTCATCTAGCTACGACAGTCATTGTCGGCTTTTTGTCATTGAATTTAACATGAAATGCATTCTTCAACAGATAGAGAGCGAGAGTTATATACTCTATATGCTTTAGATGTTTCTGAGTATCCTAGGAAAATACCAGAGTCAACTTTAGCATCAAACTTTCCTAAAGAATCCTTAGTATTCAAAATAAAACATTGATAGCCAAAAGAATGAAAGTAAGAGATGTTGGGTTTTCGTCCTTTCCACAATTCATACGGAGTCTTGTTTAAAATAGGTCTAATATATATTCTGTTTTGAATATAACACGCGATGTTAACGCCTTGACCAGTGTTTGGAGATTGAGTTGTCATTGAGCATTGTTCTAGCCATCTCTTGAAGAGATCTATTTTTTCTTTCTACCACACCATTTTGTTGTGGTGTTCTTGGGGCAAAAGTTGTGATGAATACCGTTTTCTTCACAGAACAATTGGAAGCTCTCATTCTCAAATTCTCCTCCATGATCACTTCGGATTGAGTTGATACACATTCCTTTTTCATTTTGAATTCTTTTACAGAAAATAGAAAAGACTTTGAAAGACTCATCCTTGTGAGCTAGAAACATAACCCATGTCCATCTAGTATAGTCATCTACTATGACCAATCCATATTTCTTTCCATTTAGTGAAGAAGTTCTTGTAGGACCAAATAAATCAAGATGTAACAATTCTAGTGGTCTAGAGGTGGAAACGATGTTTTTGGACTCAAAAGAATTTTTGATTTGTTTCCTTTTGACAAGCTTCACAAAGAACATCTGATTTGTACACAAGTTTTGGTAGTCCTCTTACGAGGTTATGCTTATTTAGTTTAGAGATTAATCTCAAACTTGCATGACCAAGCTTCTTGTGCCATATCCACTGTTCTCCTTTTATGGAAACTAGACATGATACATTTTGATCTGAAAGATCTTCCAAGTCAATTTTATAAAGATTGTTTTGCCTTTTAGCAATGAAGAGTATGGATCCGTCAGAGTTTTTAACTATACATTCTCCTTGATTGAATGAAACATTAGATCCACTATCACATAATTGACTAATGCTAAGCAGATTATGTTTCAATCCTTCAACTAGAAGAACATTATCGATAGAGGGAAAAGGATGCTTACCAATCTTACCTATTCCAACTATTTTACCTTTCTGGTTTCCTCCAAACGTGACGGACCCTCCTGAATTAGTTTTGATGTCTTGGAACATAGACCTTTCTCCCGTCATGTGCCGTGAGCAACCACCGTCTGTACCATGACAGGTGTCTTTTTCTTGTTGCTAAGCACATCTGCAAGAGGAATTATCATATCCTTAGGTACCCATATCTTTTTGGGTCCTTTTTGGTTAGCTCTTGGAGATCCATAATATTTTGACCTTTTATTAAAAAGATCTATTGAGGAAGGGTAAACGTTCTTTTTACAAACATTCTTAATGAATTTAGGTTGAGTAGTAGTTTTTGAAAAACTGTTTATCAGTATCTTGATATCCCAATCCAGATTTGTCACGAGGGTCTCTGGAATATTTGAGTAAAATGTTTAGGTTGTTGGTGCTTTTTACAAATTTACTGAGGTCCTCCGTTAACTCTTTTACCTCATTATGAAGTTTATCAACTTCATCTGAAGTGTTGGACTCAGAAGATGTTTTCAAAAGAGCATTTTCAGTTTTTAATTTTTCACTATAAATTTCAAGTTCTTGTTTTTCTGAAAACATTTTTCCATATTCTCTAGTTAATTTTGAAAACTTTCTTTTCAAGGATTTATATTCAACCGCTAAAATAGATGAATTATTTAACAACTCATCAAATGCATTCTGAAGATCAAGATCACAGTTTGTTACCTCATCTTCTTCTGACACGGTGTTAGCCATGAGACATAGATTTGCTTCTTCTTCTGCTTCTTCTTCTGCTTCTTCTTCATCATCAGTAGTTGAAAGATCAAGATCTTCCCAGGTGGCCATTAATCCTCTTTTCTTCTTTGGAAAAAATCTCCTTTTCTCTTTCTCCTTGTTTAGTGAAGGGCATTCCGCTTTAATGTGTCCGGGCTTCTTGCATTCATAGCATATGATTGGACTCTTGTCTTTTGTTTCTGTTTTGTCCTTTGGTGACCTTCGTCCAAAGTGCTTTCTCCGCATACCTCCTTTCTTTTTCCACATTGCTTGTATCTTTCTAGAGATGAAAGATAACTCGTCATTATCAGATATATCATCTTCAGATGACTCGGCCTCGTCTGATGATTTTTCAGCTTTAAGTGCTTTGGACGTACTGCCTTTGTGAGCTTTAAGGGCAATTGATTTCCCTTTTCTTGAGCTTTCCTCTTCTTGAAGTTCCAGCTCATGAACTTTAAGAGAACCCAATAGTTCCTCCATGGTAAGAGAAGCTAGATTCTTTGCTTCCTGTATGGCAGTAACCTTAGGTCTCCACTGCCTGGAAAGACTTCTTAGGATTTTTCTGATATGATCTTGATTATCATAGTTCTTTCCCAGAGATCTCAAGCCATTGATTATTGTTTGGAATCGTCCAAACATTTGATCAATGTTTTCATGCTCTCCCATTTTGAAGAGCTCATCTTGGTGAACCAAAGATGCTTATCTTTGATTCTTTGACTTGAGATGAGCCTTCATGTGCTAAGGCCGCAGTATCCCATATCTCTTTAGTTGTTTCACGACTATGGACTTTATCGTGCTCGATCTGGTGATGGCACACATAAGATAATGTTTGGCTTTTGAGTTAAGGCGATGTCCGTTCGTTGTCCTTCCGTCCATTGTGGTCGAGGGAGATCCTGTCCTTCTGCGTTGGTGGGTGTTTGATATCCATTTTGAACTAGGTCCCAAATGTCCATATTTTGGGCATCAAAAAAGGCAATCATTCTCTTCTTCCAGTAATCATAGTCGTTTCCATTGAATAGAGGTGGTCTGTTCACCGCTTGTCCTTCGTTCTCCATTAAAGGGTGTACTGGATCTTTTTCCTCTGCACTGTTAGATGTTCAACCCAAGAGGCTGAGCCCTGATACCAATTGAAATAACCAAGTGAAACACAAGAAGGGGGGTTGAATTGTGTTTCTTAACCCTTTTTTTATTAATAAAAGGATTTTCCTTCTCAATAGAAAATAGAACACAACGAAGGATAAAGTTTAACAAGCAAAGAGCTTAGGACCAACACCACTTAGTCCTATTGGACTCTAAGGATTTTGAAAAGACTTTTAATAAAATGGTTAACACGTTCTAAAACCAAATAAAAAGATCTTTGTTAATAAACACAATGGTAAACCCCAGAGGTTAGTGAAAATAATAAAGCACACTAGAAGAGAAGAGAAGCTTACACACGAGATTTATCCTGGTTCACTCTTATCAACCAAGAGCTACGTCCAGTCCCTTCAACCAGAAGGATTTTCCAACTAATCTTTTTCACGATTACAAGTATTATGCACCTCTTCAGGTAACAAGTATTTTCAACCTCTTCAGGTTCAATCTCACAAGTATTCTTTTACACACAGCCTCTTCAGGCTTACAATGCTTAAGATGAATAAGTGAAAGTAGATGAAAGCTTGAGTTTGAAACTCACTGACAAATGAGAATAGACAATAGAAATCTCAAGGCTTTTTCTTTTTACACGTATATGGAAATCCAAGAAGAAATAAAGCTTTTTAGACTTTGTAGGATGCTTCAGCGAAGATCTCTCTTTTTTTCTTCAAGTGCTGCTTCTTCTCTTTATAAGTAAGAACAAATTGAGCAGACTTCATGGGCTAGATCGTCCAACGGAAATATTTATTACCGTTCTGAGTAGCATTAAATGCATCTACTGGAAAAGTGCTGAACTTCTTCTGATGATGACTTTTATTCTCTGAGATTTCCAATCAATGAAAACAAAAGTCCTGATTTGTCTAAGATTGCAGACGGTTTCTTATTTGCAGATCTTTGTAGTTGTTAGACAATGTCAGCAAAAGTGGCTTAGTTGACTTCTTCTGTCGCCGTGAGCTGTCAGAGTTCTTTTCTAGCATTTAATGAGGAACAGTTCTTCATTTTTGAAATTTCACTCGGACGAGATCTTGAGCTTGAACTTTGAAAGAGTGAGTTGAGTCCGAGCTTTGGCAGACAGATCGTATTGGACGAACTAATAAAAAGTAACAGTATATGCATACAAGTATTGGACGCACCAATAGTAAAAGTATATAATACATTTATTGGACCCACGAAGAGTTATCTTTAAGCATAGAGCAGAATGGACGCACATACAAGTAGCGATTTGTTAATACTATTGTCGAAACACTTACTTGTTCAAACTAAATAAATATTTTTGTTATCCTAAAAACTTAACCAGGGAAAGCTACAGCTTTTAAGAATTTAGTACTTAAACCTTTTTTATAAAAAATTTGGTTTCAACAAAGGCATCAACATTTGCTATCATAATGTTCATGCGTTGGTGCATGCAAGATACCATTACTTCATGACCTACTATTTTTCCAGTGGGATTGCCAATAGCTAAAGGATTAGGAATGACACCAAGGACTTTGCCACCTCCTAAATGTGCAGTAGTTGCTACACAACCCATTAACACAAGACTACCTCTTTCATAAACTAAATGGATTTCTCTCTCAGCTAGCACTCGACCAAGATGGTGTGCAATATTTACAAACTCTTTATCTTTCCTAGGATTAGATCCACAAAAAGGCACAAACACTCTTGATCCGACGAACTGAAGTGACTGCCATTTTTTTTCTTTCTTTTTTTTGGTACTCTCACCTTATCAATGATCTGAAGATAGCAAAGTGCATTATTTAAATAATCAAAACTCAAATGTAATAATTACACCTATAAAGGAGGGGTAGATCCGTGTGTCAGGCAAATTTGAAAAGAAGTAAAGCAATAATAATAGCTATATGAGAAGGATAAAAGACTAATATATATGTGTCAGAAGAAGTTTGAAAATACGCAATGCATATTTCAAAAAAATACGGCTAAATTTTTTATATTTTTATATTTTTTTGAATTTTTTTTTGAATTTTTTTTAATAAACAAGAAGAAAAAGGAAAAATAAAAAATAATACTTACAGGAGGTGTAATTATGGCTCACATTTTTCTCTGGTTTTACGTCCAGTAACGGCTTAAATGCTCTTTATAAGCCGATGGACGGTTTCCCATCCAATTTTCTTAAAAATTGGCACACAGGGTCTTTTTGAGTCAGATTCCCGAGACTATAACGCTCATGTTCATCTTGGAATATTGGCCATAAATCGAGAAGTACTCTCTGCACATCTCCACTAGGATGCGTCTCAAGAGTCAATAGAATGTTATCCAAAGACTCCTTACTCATGCCATCCTTAATGAAGTGAATTTTATCAAGTCGATTTATGGACGCCATTCTAATTGATCTGCATTTTGTGTTACAAGTCCATCTTGCACATTTAAAGCAGACTCGTAACCTTTTTGCTCTTCTTTTCTTTGCATATGAACTTTTGCCTAGCCCTGACATATATGAAACAAGAGCGTCAGAAAATTTCCCTGTGATTCGGACCTTGGCTTCGATCAACCAGCGTATATCCGCAGGGATGCCTTTGTGCATAAGCATCCTTAATCTCTCAAACCTTGCACAATAAATGTTAGTTAAAGCATTTTGAGGGAGAGAAGGGAATTGCTTGCGGAAGTTAAAAAGCTGATTATCCATTTCGAAAGAAAGGAGAAAGAGAGAAAAAAATTGAGTAAAATTATATACAGATTTTAGTGTTTGTGGGTAACTGAAGGAACCGAAAAAGATTTTCACGGTGTACCGTTATCCGCCATTTAACCGGTGAAAAATCATCTGTCAAAGAAAAACAAACAAAATAAAGACAGAAAAATCAAACTTTGATAAATTTTCTCACTTGGCATCGTTTTTTTTGTCTCGATTCCTGTGATAGCAAATAAGTCAAAGTTTGAAAAAAAAGAAAAAGTTAGAAAACTTTGGGTTATCTCCCAAGAAGCACTACTTTTAATGTCATCAGCCAGCGTGATTGAAGATTTTGCACGATCGATGGGTCTTCCTCAGTAATGATTCAATTTCTGGCCATTGACCTTAAACGTGACTTTTTTTTTTTTTCAACAAAGTAGTGATCAATCATGGTAGATGGCCGCCTACAGTTGATCTTCCTCCACGAGGTTCTCTTGAGCTCCTTCATAAAAATTCTTGAGGTGATGACCATTAACTTTGAACACTTAGTTGGTGGCTTCACTCTTAATTTCTACTGCACCATGAGGAAAAACATTAATAACAATGAAAGGACCAAGCCACCTAGAACGAAGCTTACCGGGCATAAGTTTGAGGCGAGAGTTGTAGAGAAGGACTTTTTGACCAATGGTGAACTCTTTTCGTACCAACATCTTATCATGAAGGAGTTTAGTCTTCTCCTTGTAGATCCGGGAGTTCTCATATGCCTCTAATCGAAGCTCCTCAAGTTCCTAAAGTTGGAGCTTCCTTTGAGATCCGGATTGACTCAAGTCAAGGTTACACTATTTCATCGCCCAATAGGATTTATGCTCAATTTCCACCGGAAGGTGGCATGCATTCCCAAAGACAATTCGGTACGGGGACATCCCTATCGGTGTCTTGTAGGCAGTTCGGTAAGCCCACAGAGCATCCTTAAGTCTCAGGCTCCAGTCCTTCTTATTAGGTTGGACTGTCTTCTCAAGTATGTGCATGATCTCTCAGTTTAAGACCTCGGCTTGCCCGTTTGTCTGGGGGTGATAAGGTGTAGAAACCTTGTGCAAGACACTGTACTTTCTCATCAAAGCCTCTATTCTCCGGTTACAAAAGTGTGAACCCTGATCACTGATAATGGCCCTTGGGATTCCAAACCTGCAGAAAATTTGTGATCTAACAGAGTCCACAATAACTTTGGAATCATCAGTCCGAGTGGCTTTTGCCTCCACCCATTTAGATACATAATCAACAGCCAACAAAATATAAATAAAACCAAAGGAAACAGGGAAAGGGCCCATGAAATCAATATCCCAAACATCAAAGATCTCACAAGACAGCATAGACTGCTGAGGCATCTCATTCATGTGTGAAATTGTCCTTGTTCTCTGGCACTGTTCACAAGACTTACAAAATAGATATGCATCATGAAATAGGGTAGGCCAATACAATCCAGAGTCCAAAACCTTCCTAGCTGTACGTTGGGAGCCAAAGTGCCCACCACATGCAAATGTATGACAAAAGCTAAGAATAGAATGAAACTCATGATCAGAGACACATCTTCTAATAATCTGGTCACTACAAAGCTTCCACTGATAAGGATCATCCCATACATAGTACTTAGACTCACTTTTCAATTTATCAGATTGAGCTCTAGTAAAATATGCAGGAAGAACGCTCGCAACCAAAAAATTAACCATATCTGCAAACCAAGGGGAGGTGTTCTTACCTTGCAGCTGCAGAAGCTGCTCATCTGGGAAGGAGTCCTGTACAGGGAAGGGATCTAAAGCCCTTTCAATGCGGCTCAAGTGATCTGCCACTAGATTTTCTGCTCCACTCTTGTCACGGATCTCTATATGAAACTCTTGGAGCAGTAGCATCCACCTTATTAGTCGGGGCTTTGCCTCTGGCTTCTTCAAAAGAAACTTAAGAGCTGCATGATCAATAAACACAACAACCCTAGAGCTATGCAAATATGATCTAAACTTATCCAAAGCAAAAACAATGGCTAAAAGCTCTTTTTCAGTTGTGGTATAGTTGGCCTGAGCAGCATCCAGAGTTCTGGAAGCATAGTATATCTTATGAGAAGCTCTCCCCACGCCCTGTGCCAAGACTGCTCCTACTGCATAGTTAGAAGCATCACACATTAACTCAAATGGCAATGTCCAGTCAGGTGGCTGGATGATAGGGGTACTGGTCAAGGCCTGTTTCAAGTGGTTGAAAGCTGCCTTGCACTTATCATCAAAATTAAACTCTACATCTTTCTGTAGTAAGTGGGAAAGTGGAAGGGCAATCTTGCTAACGTCGGCAATGAAGCGCTTGTAGAAACCTGCATGACTGATCAATCAATTTGAGACACTCATGTTAGCTTTGTATTAGACTTCATTAGATGTTTATTGTGCCCAATATTAGTATTTTAGATGAGTTTAATGTTGTTGGGCTTCATTGGGTTTTAATGTAAATGTTGGATAATTTTCTGATTTTGATGCATTTTGACCTTTCTTCCTTGGTTAGGCCATAACTTGGGACTCAGCGATCCATTTGAGGTGATCTTGGTGTCTTTGGAAAGCTAAGACAAGGATCTACAATTTTCATGAAGAACTCAAGAGCTGGATCGGACTTCTAAGGGCCCAAAATAGCCTTGCAATACAGAGTGAGTTTGCTGTCACGGAACCATCTGGGCAGTATGCACATATTGGACTATATAGTGGGTTATAGGCCTCCTCTTGGGCTGAAACTTGGTCACTTGAAAGATAAGACCCATATCTCCAACTTCACTGAAGACCATTTTGTCAATAGATGTCGTTTTAGGCATGCTTCTGAAGCTACAAGTTGGTCTGAAGTTGGAAACACGTTCTTCCAACCTAACTTGAGGTAGGTGCAGTGTTTTTGGCATTTCTAGAGTTCTAAAAGTCCAAATGACATGATTCAAATTGGAGATTTTCAAGGAGACAACTGGATACAACTTTGATGAAGACATCCAAGCCAAAAGGCACCGTCTAGGTGATGAATTTGAAGCCAGAAGTCGGATAAGAGTTGTTGACTAAAAGCCACCAACCATACACCAACCCACCTACCATGCACCAACCCACCAACCATGCATCAAGCTTCCATTTTTGACAATTTTCATATTCTTATAGCTTGTATTCAGATTATGTACATGCACAAATTGGCTTTTAGGATTAGTATAAATAGACCCAACCTCTTTGTATTAGAGGCATTCAATTTGGAAGTAAGTTTCAAGAAAGTTTAAGTATTTGTGAGAGTTTTCTTTCTCTTCTTCTCCATTCTCTTTGCAATTTCGTTTTTGTTCTTTAAATTCTGAGTTCTTCCTTCCCATCCATGGAAGGCTAGGCTCTCATAATCAATCCAAGGGATTAGCCATCTTGTTGTTTAATTTGGAGATCTTGTTTTGCTTGTTCATATTGCTTAATTGTTATTCAAGTTTCTCTTCTTCCTCTTTTGATTTTTATCTAGATTAAATTGCTTAATTTGATTTAGATCTTGATGTGGTAATAGCTTTATTATCATGTATTCAAAGAGGATCATAAAGATTAAACAATATATTAAAGCTTTTTGATAGATTGTTTAACTTGGTTAAATTCTGGATCTTAAGTTAATCTATGTTGGATGGTGCTTACTTTATCTAACCTTGGTTAATCAAATCCTAGATGCTTATCTAGTAAAGAATTCTTGGATCATGTTAAGGCTTCTTGATGTGATCTAAGGCCAAGAACATGGTTAGCAATTAAGTGAATTCCTTGTGATCAATGATGAGTTAAACTCAAGATCGGTAAATTTCCTTGGATTGGTTGTTTCTTTAGATTTGTTTACAACTTTGAATCTCCTACTTTTATTAATCTTGTTAATCAACAACAAAACCCCCCCTTTTCTAATTATCTTGATCTAATTAAATCTTTGATTTTGGATCCTTGAGAGACGATTCGGTTCATTCTCTATACTACAAATTAGTTTGTGAACCGGTTATTTTATTTGATAGGTCTCGACAACCTCTTGTCAATGACCAAGAAAAGAACGCACTTCCCGCACGCATGTGGGGTAAGATAAACAAGTAATTACATCAATCTTGGCAGAATCTACCTCAATGCCCTTACTGGATACTACATGCCTAAAACTATACCCTATTCTACCATAAAATGGCATTTCTCAAAATTTAGCACAAGGTTAGTCTCAATGCATCTTTGCAGCACTCTAGATAGGCTAGCTAAACATGAATCAAAAGAAGAACAATAGACAGTGAAGTCATCCATAAATACCTCCATGCACTCCTCTAAGAAATAAGAAAATATGCTCACCATGCACCGTTGGAAGGTACCAGGGACATTGCAGAGGCCGAAGGGCATCTGTCTATAAGCAAAGGTGCCAAAGGGACAGGTAAATGTGGTCTTCTCCTGATCCTCTGGTGCAATGTGGATCTGGAAGTATCCAGTGTAGCCATCCAAAAAGCAGTAATGGGACTTACCCATTTAGTTCCAAAGATCTCGATCGATGAATGGAAGGGGGTAATGATCTTTCTGAGTGGCTTGGTTGAGACGTCTGTAGTAATGCAAACTCTCCAGCTATTCTGCACTCGGGATGGAATAAGCTCATTCTTCTGGTTGGCCACGACAGTCACCCCGGATTTCTTTGGAACTACTTGCACCGGGCTCACCCACTTGTTGTTAGAGATGGGATAGATAATGCCAGCCTGTAGTAGCTTGGTCACCTCTTTTTTCACCACATATAGAATGAGAGGATTCAGTCTCCTCTGGGGTTGTCTCACTGGTTTAGTTTCTTCCTCAAGTAATATCCTGTGCATGCATGTGGAGGGGTTAATACCAGGAATGTCTGCAAGTGTCCAACCAATTGCCCTCTTGTGTTGCTTCAAAACTTCCAATAATCTGGTTTCTTGCTCAAGTTGGAGGTGTTTGGCCACTATCACCAGGAGCTTCTCATCCTCCTCTAAAAATGCATACTTCAAATGCTCGGGCAAGGGCTTAAGTTCAATGGAAGGTGGTTACTGGACTGACGGTACTAGTTTTGGAACTGAAACTAAATCTGCCAATTTCTCAGTAGTTGCACTTGCTGTACCTGCACCTGTAAGTTGTGCACAATCTTGCAAAACAACATCATCATATCTTATGGAATCAAAAGAATCACACTTAGCAGTAGGATGAATGACAACATCATTAATAACAACATTGCCATTAATAACATAAACAGAATCATCAATGTCAGCAGAATTAACGATAGCACAAGACAAGTATGTAGAAATCTCAGCACAGGCTGCACATATTGCATTAGGTTTATAACCAGAAAGTCTGAAGCAGGCAGAACAAGTATCGCAAGCTATGCTATCAGTATATCCTACAATTTCAGGAAACTCTGCCAACATATTAGCATGCATATCATCAACCAGTAAATCAATGACATCAAAATGGAAAACAGAATGATCCTCTAAAGGGTATTTCATGGCATAAAAAATGTTAAACTGAATGATATCATTACCAAATTCCATGGAAAGGGTACCAGCATGCACATCAATCTTAGTTTTAGCAGTTTTCAAAAATGGCCTACCTAAATCAATGGGGGTGGGGAAGAGGCAGATTCATATTCCATATTCAACATATAAAAATCAGCTGGGAATATTAAATTATTTACCCGAACCAGAACATCCTCCAACACTCCTGCAGGTTGAGCAGTGCTCCGATTTGCTAACTGAATGACAATGCCGGTGGACTTTAGCTCTCCCATATGCAAGGAAGTGTAAACTGACTTTGGCATTACATTGATGGAGGCTCCCAAGTCTAGCAAGGTATGAGTGAACTGTTGGTGCCCTATGGTGCAAGGGATGGTAAAAGTGCCTGGGTCTTTGCATTTGAGAGGCAAGTTGGGCTGAATTAAAGCAGAGACATTTCTCCCTATACTCACTTTTTCAATGCCCTTTAGCTTCCTCTTATGGGTGCACATCTCTTTCAAAAACTTGGCATACATGGGGATTTGTTTAATTGCCTCCAAGAGAGGTATATTCACCTCAACCTTCTGAAAAGTCTCAATTATTTCCTTATCCAAGTTAGTCTCAACCATATGCCTCGGCTGTATCATTCGGTTGGGAAAAGGAAGAGGAATGTTGGAAGCTGACTTTTGTGAATGTTCACTTTTCTGCTGTACTGAATTTTGTGTCAACTGCTGGTTTGATCTGATTTTCTGCTTGGCTATTGTAGGATCATTTGCTGTTGAATCTGCTACAACATCTGAATTCGCTATAGAACTTGAATTTGCTGCAGAATCAATGGTAGAATTTGGAATTATCTACTGCACTGGTCCATTGATTTACTTACCACTGCGCAAAGCTATAGCACTAACATTGCCTCTAGGGTTTGGAGTGGTTTGAGAGGGTAATTGGCGAGAACCCTGTGACTTTAATTCATGAATAGATGTGGCAAGTTGACCAATTTGAGTCTCCAAGTTCTGAATGGTGGTTTTAGTTCTCTGTTGAAACTGGATGTTATTGGTAGCCAACTGTTTCACCAAATCCTCCAATGAGGGCTCAGATTTCGTGGCTACAGGACCTTACTGCTGGAATGGTGGTATACTTGGTCTAGCATATGGCTGAAATTAATTTGTCCTTGCTTGCTGCTGGAACGGTGGTCTATACTGGTTTGATAGCTACTGATTTGATGCATTCCCATATCTCATATTGGGATGGTCCCTCCATCCAGGGTTGTACGTATTGTAGAATGGATCATATTTTTGTTGTTGCTGCTGATGGAACTGTGGCTTCCCAGGAAAAATACCAGCTGCAGCCACAGATTGGTCTTAAAAACTCAGAATCATCTTGCAATGTGGGGCACGAATTTGTAGGATGAGAGGAACTAGAACATATGCTACAAACTCTTGCAGGGGTTTGCACAGGTGGTTTGTGTTGTCCCATTGCCATTTGTCTGACCAAAGAAGTGAGCTCATCCAATCTATGTTCCACCGTTTGTTGATCAACATGTGAAGAGGTATTAACTTCATTGACTACTCTGGTTGCAGCACCCATTCGAGTACCAAATTGCTGAGAATTTGCTGTCATGTTTGCAATTAAGTTTCTGGCAGCAGCTGGAGTTTTATCTACCAATGCTCCACCACTTGCAGCATCAATCATACTCCTTTCCATTGGCATCAATCCTTCATAGAAGTATTGGATCAGCAGTTGATCACTAATTTGATGGTGTGGGCAGCTCGAGCACAATTTCTTGAATCTCTCCCAATACTCATGGAGAGTTTCACCACTGATTTGCCTTATGCCACAAATATCTTTCCTTATTGCAGCAGTTCTTGATGTAGGAAAGAACTTCTCCAGAAACAGTCTTTTCATGTCATTCTAAGAAGTGATGGCAGCAGGATGTAAGTAATACAACCAATCCTTAGCAGCACCATCCAAGGAGAAAGGAAAGGCCCTTAGCTTGATGTGATCTTCAACTATTCCATGAGGTTTCATGGTGGAGTAGACAACATGGAACTCCTTCAAATGCTTATGTGGATCTTCACCTGCAAGACCATGAAACTTGGGCAGCAAGTGTATCAATCCAGATTTCAACTCAAAATCAACATTAAGTTCAGGATATTGAACGCACAAAGGTTGATAATTCACATCAGGTGCAGCCAATTCCTTAAGGGTCCTATTGTTATAGTCAGCCATAGTAAAATCAGCAGACTCAGTATCAGACACTGAAGTACTAGCAAAAGCAGACTCAACAAGATTAAAAGAGTCAACAAGATGAGGTGCAATGTCAAGTTCAAGCCCAATTCCAGAAGTAATTATATTAGCTTTATGAATGCTATTACCAGTCCTATGAATTCTATGAAGTGTATGAAATGTTCTATCAATTTCAAGATCAAATGAATGCAAGGTACCAGGATCAGACCTAGTCATACAGTATGCAGTTCATACAAAAGTATTAGAAAAGCAATAACAATTTAAACACTAAAAATTCCTAAAACAAATAATTCAAAAAATTAAACAAAAATAAAAACAGTATCAAATGAATTTTAAAAATTATGAAACTACCACAGGGTAAAATTTACATAAAAATGCTATCCAACAAAATAATAAAAAATCTTAAAAAATTGAAAAAGTGGTCTAAACGATGGAATTTGGCTAACATAAGGGTGACCTCATTGAACACAATGAGCCTTTCTTGGAATAATTTTTTTCATTAGTGTACCAAAATTCAGGTTAATCAGAGTTACTTTACCGAACCGAAATTCTTGACACAATGCCCTTTACCCAATTTCAGCCAAATTCCACTTGAAAAAGCTTCATAAACAAAACAAACACAATTGTTAGAGTTAGATGGGGTCTTGAAATGAACAAATAGTTGCCTTGGATCCCCGGCAACGGCGCCAAATTTGACAACAGGTTGTCGAGACAGATCAAAAAATAAAAATAACCGGTTCACAAACTAATTTGTAGTATAGAGAATGAACCGAATCGTCTCTCAAGGATCCAAAAACAAAGATTTAATTAGATCAAGATAATTAGAAAATGGGGGTTTTGTTGTTGATTAAGAAGATTAATAAAAGTATGAGACTTAAAGTTGTAAACAAATCTAAAGAAACAACCAATCCAAGGAAATTTACCGATCTTGAGTTTAACTCATCATTGATCACAAGGAATTCACTTAATTGCTAACCATGTTCTTAGCCTTAGATCACATCAAGAAGCCTTAACATGATCCAAGAATTCTCTACTAGATAAGCATCTAGGATTTGATTATCTAAGGTTAGATAAAGTAAGCACCATCCAACATAGATTAACTTAAGATCTAGAATTTAACCAAGCTAAACAATCTATCAAAAAGCTTTAATATATTGTTTAATCTTTGTGATCCTCTTTGAATACATGATAATAAAGCTATTATCACATCAACATCTAAATCAAATTAAGCAATTTAATCTAGATAAAAATCAAAAGAGGAAGAAGAGAAACTTGAATAACAATTAAGCAATATGAACAAGCGAAACAAGATCTCCAAATTAAACATCAAGATGGCTAATCCCTTTGATTGATTATGAGAGCCTAGCCTTCCATAGATGGGAAGGAAGAACTCAAAAATTAAAGAAAAAAAATGAAATTATAAAGAGAATGGAGAAGAAGAGAAAGAAAACTCTCACAAATACTCAAACTTTCTTGAAACTTACTTAAAAATTGAATGATCATAATACAAAGAGATTGACTCTCTTTATGCTAATCCTAGATGCCAATTTGTACATGTACATAATCTGAATACAAGCTGTAAAAATATGAAAATTGTCAAATATGGAAGCTTGATGCATGGTTGGTGGGTTGGTGCATGGTAGGTGGGTTGGTGTATGGTTGGTGGCTTTTAGTCAGCAATTCTTATCCGAATTCTGGCTTGATTTTCATGATCTAGACGGTGCATTTTGGCTTGTAGGTCTTCATGAAAGTTGTAGCCAGTTGTCTCCTTGAAATTTTGCAATTAGAATCATGCCATTTGGACGTTTAGAACTCCAGATATGCCAAAAACACTGAACCTACCTCAAGTTAGGTTGGCAGAACGTGTTTCCAAATTCAAACAAACTTGTAGCTTCATAATCATGCCTAAAATGACATCTATTGAATAAATGGTGTTCAGTGAAGTTGGAGATATGGTCTTATCTTTCCAATGGCCAAGTTTCAGCTCAAGAGGAGGCCTATAGCTCACTATGTAGTCCAATATGTGCACACTGCCCAGATTTTCGTGACAGCAAACCCACTCTGCATTGCAGGGATATTTTGGACCTTTATAAGTCCGATCCAGCTCTTGAGTTCTTCATGAAACTTGTAGAGAATTGTCTTAGCTTTCCAAAGACACCAAGATCACCTCAAATGGATTACCGATTCTCAAGTTATGGCCTAACCAAGGAAGAAAGGTCAAAATGCATCAAAATTCGAAAATTATTCAATATTTGCATTAAAGCCCAATGAAGCCCAACAACATTAAACTCATCTAAAATACTAATATTGGGCACAATAAACATCTAATAAAGCCTAATACAAAGCTAACATAAGTGTCTCAAATTAATTGATCAGCGACCCACAGCTTTAGTGCAGAGGAGGGTGCAGTACAAGGCACGGTACAGGAGGTTGGTGTAAAGGTAGTGGAGCAGGGTGTCGTTGTCGGAGAGCGTGGTCTATGGCTTTGTGGGGTGCAAAGGTGGTGGGGGAACAATGCAGGAGGTGGTCGGAGCTTGTGTGGCATGGGGAAATGGTACACTTTGTACCCAGGGCAGTGCAGCAGAGGACGTTTCCTCTGCTCGGATTTTCTCACGTGAAAGAAAAGAAAAGGGGAGAAGGGGTTTTGGGTTGGGTCACAGAGGGGTAAGTGTCTTGGGTTGAGCTCAAATTATGATAGGCCAAGGGAAAAGGATTGAGGTCGGGTTGGATGGGGAAATGTGGTTGGGCTGGATGAGGAGATGTGTTTGGGTAAGTTTAAGGGGTTTAGGGGATTGTGCTTAGCGTTAAAATGGGCATCTAATTTTTATTCTTATTAATTTGTGTTTTGTATGTTTTGTAATTTTATAATGTTTTTTTATTTTGGAATTAATTGGCTAATTAATTAATAATAATTTTTTTATTTCTTTTTTTTTGAATTTTTATAACTTTTATATGGCCTGGACAAAATACGATGTTCACAATTGTGAGTTAATTTCAAGTGTTTCAAACACTATTTTACTACCTTGTTGGAAAGCCTGGAGATGCTTGTTTAGTAAAGAATACTTGTTTTTAGAACCTGAAGAGATTTAGAATACTTGGTTGTAAGCCTGGAGAGGCAAAGTGAAAAATACTTGTAAACTAAGAAAGTTTAGTGCCATAACCTTCAAGTAGAAGGGACTGGACGTAACTATCAATTTGTGAGAGTGAACCAATATAAATCTCTGGTGTAAGCTTTTCTTCCCTCACCTTGTGTTATTTTCCTTTTCAACTAACATTTAGGGATTGCCATTGTTGTTCTTAACAAATATTTTCAAAAAACATAAGTCTTTAACTTGTGTCCAAAGATTTGTGATAAAACTCTCTTTGCATCCAACAGACTGTAAAAAATTTACGTTTTGTCTATTTTCTTCTACAATCTTGGAAAGCTTTTATCCCAAGAATAGTTTTACGAAAAGTTTTCCAAAAAGGTTAAGAAATACAATTCAGCCCCCCTTCTTGTGTTTCATCTGTTTAGGATCGAGTCCTATAAGGGTGCCGCGGAAGCAGGGTTGCTCTTTATGTGATACCTTTTTTATTTTCACAAGTTAACACAATCAATGAAATGTAACAAACAAAAACATGATTGTCATCTAGGTTTGTTTACAAAAATACCATTAGGCTAATTGGATTTGCACAATCTTTCAAATTTATTAGAGAAAAATGGCTAGTAGTCATTCTAGGAAACAAACCTATAGCCAAATTTTTTCAAAAGGATTTATATAAAACAATGAAGAGTGAAAACGTTCCCTCCTTGATGCCCTGTCCTAGAGGATAAGTTCTATAAACCAAGGTGGTTCTAAGGTTATTCTAATTTAGTGATGGTTTGAGTTCTAGACCCCATGGGACAGAAGGTCTTGAAATTGCCCTTACTGTCGCTAACACTTTGGCTAGCAAGGGTCCCCAATCCTCACCCATGATAGGCTGCAAATGGAAAGGGTTCAATTCGAGTAAAGAGGTTTCGTGTGCCTATATGGAGACCGTAGGTCTCTCAAAGCAACATTACTTTGCCTTTACATATGTGGGGCAAAAGGTCCTAAATTGCCCCTACTATCACCAACACTTTGGTAAGTCGAGTCCCCAATCCTCATCCATGACAGGCTACAAGTGGAAAAGGGTTCAATTTGAGTGAGGGGGTTTCATGTGCTTATACGGAGACCGTAGGTTTCTCAAAGCAACACCACTTTGCCCTCTATCTGAGCCTATAAGGTATCGAGCCCCGGTATAAGGCTTTTGTGTGTAAGTGTAGTGCACCGACAGTGGCAGGGAACATAGAAATAATCTTATTCACAATCTAAAAGGCATATAAAGCAAACACATACAACATGATATGAAGCAGATAGGAGGTGTATCTCTGATCATGTGTTTCATTCCATTTTTAGCTTTTGTCATACATTTGCATGTGGTGGGCACTTTGGCTCCCAACGTACAGCTAGGAAGGTTTTGGACTTTGGGTTGTATTGGCCTACCTTATTTCATGAAGCATATATGTTTTGTAAGTCTTGTGAACAGTTTCAGAGAACAATGACAATTTCACGTAAAAATGAGATGCCTCAGTAGCCTCTGCTGTCTTGTGAGATTTTTGATGTTTGGGGTATTGATTTCATGGGCCATTTTCCTGTTTCCTTTAGTTTTATTTATATTTTGTTGACTGTTGATTATGTATCCAAATGGCTGGAGGCAAAAACCACTCGGACTGATGATTCCAAGGTTGTTGTGGACTATGTTAGATCACAAATTTTCTGCAGGTTTAGAATCCCGAGGGCCATTATCAGTAATCAGGGTTCATACTTTTGTAATCAGAGAATAAAGGCTTTGATGAGAAAATACAGCGTGTTGCACAAGGTTTCTACACCTTATCACTCCCAGACAAACGGGCAAGCCGATGTCTCCAACCAAGAGATCAAGCACATACTTAAGAAGACAGTCCAGCCTAATAGGAAGGACTGGAGCCTGAGACTTGAGGATGCTCTGTGGGCTTACCGAACTGCCTACAAGACACCGATAGAGATGTCCCGTTATCGGATTGTTTTTGGGAAGGTGTGCCACCTTCTGGTGGAAATTGAACATAAATCCTATTGGTCGGTGAAACAGTGTAACCTTGACTTGAGTCAAGTCGGATCTCAAAAGAAGCTCCAACTTCAAGAACTTGAGGAGCTTCGATTAGTGGCGTATGAGAACTCCTGGATCTACAAGGAGAAGACCAAACTCCTTCATGACAAGATGTTAGGATGAAAGGATTTCACCATTGGTCAAAAAGTCATTCTCTACAACTTTTGCCTCAAGAATTTTTATGAAGGAGCCCACGAGAACCTCGTGGAGAAGGTTGAATTGCAAGAGGCTCTCTACCATGATTGATAACTACTTTGTAAAAAAACATAAAAAAAAATTCAAGTCATGTTTAAGGTCAATGGTCAGAGATTGAATCATTATTGGGGAGGACACATTGATCGTAAAAAATCTTCAATCATGCTGGCTGAAGACATTAAAAGTAGCGCTTCTTGGGAGGCAACCCAAGTTTTCTAACTCTATCATCTTTGAACCTTTGATTTATTTGAAATCACAAGAATCGAGACAGAAAATCAGTGGCAAACAAAAAAATCTATCAGAGATTGATTTTTCTGTCTTAATTTTGTTTGTTTTTCATTGACAGATTATTTTTCACAGTTAAATGGCGGACAACGATACTCCATGGAAATCTTTTTCGGTCCCTTCAGCTACTCCCAAACGCTTAAATATGTATAAAATTTTACTCATTTTTTTTCTCTTCTTCTTTCTTTCTTTCAAAATGGATAATCAGCTTGTTAACCTCCGCAAGCGATTCCCTTCTCTCCCTCAAAATGCTTTAACTAACATTTATTGTGCAAGGCGTGAAAGATTAAGGATGCTTATGCACAAAGGCATCCCTGTGGATATACGTTGGTTAATCGAAGCAAAGGTTCGAATAACAGGTGAATTTTCTTACGCTTTTGTTTCATGGGCTAGGTAAAAGTTTATATGCAAAGAAAAGAAGAGCAAAAAGGTTACGGGTCTGCTATAAATGTGAGAGATGGACCTGTAACACAAAACGCATATCAATTGGAATGACGTCTATAAATCGAGTTGATAAAATTAACTTCATTAAGGATGACATGAGTAAGGAGTCTTTAGATAACATTCTATCGACTCTTGAGACGTATCCTAGTGGAGATGTGCAGAGAGTACTTTTCAATTTATGGCCAATATTCCAAGATGAACATGAGCCTTATAGTCTTGGGAATCTAACTCAAAAAACCCTGTTTGCTAATTTTTAAGAAAATTGGATGGGAAGCCGACCATTGGCCCATAGAGAGCATTCAAGCTGTTATTGGACGTAAAACCAGAGGAAAATGTGAGCCACAACACACCTACTGTAATTATTATTATTAATTATTTTTTTATCTAAAAAAAAACAAAACAAACAAAACAAAATTTTAGCCGTATTTTTTCTGAAATAAGCGTTGCATATTTTCAAACTTCTTCTGACACATATCAATTAGTCTTTTATCTATGTTATATAGCTATTATCATTTCTGTGCTTATTTTCAAACTTACTTGACAGACGGATCTATCCCTCCTTTATAGGTGTAATTATTACATTTGAGTTTTGATTCCTTTAAATAATGCATTTTGCTCTCTTCAGATCATTGATAAGGTGAGAGTACAAAAAAAATGGAAGTAACTTCAGTTCGTTGGATCAAAAGTGTTTGTGTGGATCTAATTCTGGAAAGGATAAAGAGTTTATAGATATTGCAAACCATCTTAGTCGAGTGCTAGCTGAGAGAGAAATGCATTTAGTTTACAGAGAAGGTAGTCTTGGGTTAATGGGTTGTGTAGCAACTGCTGCACATTTAGGAGGTGGCAAAGTCCCTGGTGTCATTCCTAATCCTTTAGCTATCAGCAAGCTTGTTGGAAAAATAGTAGGGGATGAAGTCATGGTGTTTTGCAGCATCAACGCATGAACATTATAATAGCAAATGCTGATGCCTTTATTGCCCTACCTGGTGGTTTTGGAACTTTGGAAGAGATCTTTCAAATTGCATCCTGGTCACAGCAGAACTTTTACCAAAAACCCATAGGTATATTAAATGTTAATGGTTTTTATGATAGTTTGTTTTGTTTTCTTGATCATGATGTGGAACAAAGGTTCATTTCACAAGCGACATGTCAAATTCTTGTAACTGCTGCATCCCCTGAACAATTGCTCGATCAACTACAAGAATTTGTACCACAACATAATCCAGCAATGGCTCTACTAAATTGGGAAAAAGACAGCAGCAACAAAAAGTAAAAACTTAATTTGACTTTGTCCTTGTGAATTTTTTTGTCTCTTATGATTTTAGCTTTTTGTAATTTTTCTTATTTCATCCTCGATTTACAGTTTTCTGGTAAGATCTTCAACACTCTACCTATTTTTATTTTGACATTGGGGACAATGTCTTAAATTAGTTGAGGGGAGGGATAGTTGACATTGTCATGTACATAGTTTAGTACAAAAAAATAATTTTTTTTAAATTAAAAAAAATAACTAGCTAATCTTTATTGTTACTAACTTATTAGATGTATGATGACAGAGTAAGGAGTAGTTTTGCTCTTGAGACACATCTTAACTTGCATTTCATAGTGGGTCTTAAATCATTTTGTTCTTGCATATATATAAAAAAAATTTCTTTTAAATTGATTTTGATGTAAGCATGTGCTGAATCTGAGCTTAGTTGATGATAAAAGTATGCAAAACAATTTATAGTTAAATCATTTTTCAAAATTCATGATATACATGTATATATGACTGTGGATATTAAGAAGAAAGCGAGTTTGAATTGAGTGAATGTTCCATACCTTTGTACGTTTTGGGCTTTTCCAAGTTTGATACTTACACTTGGTTTATTTTCTTGCATGAATGATGTCAATTATGAATTTATTTTCTAGAACTTGCATTGAATCGATTTAAGATTACATTGGTCTGTATGTTGCATGAAAATGACAGAGGCATTTTTCTTGACTTAGCTGTTTTGGCCAAATAAACCTACCTTGCATTTATCCCATTGTTAACCCCTTCTGAGCCTACTTGCCCATTCTTTATTCTTAGCTCATTACAAGCCTTGGGTAAAAAACCATGTTTTACCTCACCTTAGGGAATAGGAGAGCATTGGTTTTCCTCTTGGACTAGCTCTTTTGCTTGTAATGATTTAAGTATGGAGGAACTGGTGTGCTTATACGAAATGTTTGGTACTCCCCAATGCTCTTTTATTCTCTTTGGTTTTTAACTTGCTATTATCCATATTGTTCCCTTCTTTCACCCTATAACCCCATTACAACCCTTTTGAAAGGCCTCTTATTTTTGCAATTTATTTGATCTAAGTAGTGGAGAATTGATGTATATGCAAGCCTATGGAAAAATACTTTCATAATTTGAGAGAGTTGAGTGCAAACAGTTAACCTAAACACTTTGTGTGATTTGAGTGTCACTTTTGAGGAATTTTACTCAATTTGAACATGCTTATTTCTGATTAAAGCATTATTATGCTATGTATAATTTATTCTTAATTGGTTTGATTCAACTATACTTTGTTAAGCATATTTGAATTATTGATTATGGTTTATATTTGATACAATGCTTGTGTGTAAAAATTAGTTGAATTGATTAAATAGAGTATTACATGTTTGTGGGTATCATCCTGGTAAACCCTCACGAGACTATAACTCGTCCACTAGGGACACCTAGGGGTTTAAAGGCTTGTGGCTCATGCTAAGTGCTATCGTGATTTCTTACGAAAGTGGATTAGATTAGGTATAATCAGTTTTTATGCTTTTAGTTTAATATTAGGGTGTTTCTTATTTTTCCTTAGTTTTGGTCTTATGTGTTTTGCCCAGGAGTGCAAAAGCTTAAGTGTGGGGGAATTTGATAAATCATTTTTGAGACACTTATGTTAGCTTTGTACTTAGCATTATTGGATATTCATTGTGCCCAATATTAGTATATTAGCTAGGTTTTGTGTTGTTAGGCATCATTGGTATTTAATGCAAATTTTAATTAACTCTCGGATTTTGATGCGTTTTCACCTTGCCTCCTTGATTAGGCCATAACTTGGGCTTCGGTGATCCGTTTGAGGTGTTATTGGTGTCTTTGGAAAGCTAAGATAAATATCTACAAGTTTCATGAAGAGCTGGATTAGACTTCTAATAGTCCAAAAGATGCCTGAAAGTTAGAGTGGCTTGCTGTCACTGAAATCTAAGTAGTGTACATATATTGGACCATATCGTGGGCTGCAGGTCTTCTTTTAAGCTGAAACCGGTGCCAATAGAAAGATAACACGCAAAGATCCAACTTTACTGAAGACCATTTAGTCAATAGATGTAGTTATCTGCATGATTATGAAGCTGCAAGTTGGTTTAAATTTGGAAACATGTTCTCCCAATGTGACTTGAGGTAGGTGCAGTGTTTTTAGAATATCTTAAATTGTAAAAGTCCAATTGATATGAAACTAGCACTGAAAGTTCAAGGAGACAATTGTCTACAACTATCATGAAGACACCTAAAGTCAATTCGGTGGAATGGACGGTCATACAGATCATGGAAGGAGGCACATGAAATCTGGCAGAATATCAACTTTGGTTTTCTTTTGTGATTGCTTATCATTTGGTTGGTTAACATGGGACCACTATATTTGACAATCTCCATTTTTTACAGCTTGCATTCATTTTATTTTCAGTTACAAATTGGCTTTTAGGATTAGTATAAATAGGGTCAATCTCTTTGTATTAAGCATCAATGAAATTTGAAATAAGTTTGAGTATTTGTGAGCGTTTTCTTTCTCTTCTTCTCCCTTCTCTTTAGAATTTCATTTTTGTTCTTTATTTTCTGAGTTCTTCCTTCCCATCCATGGAAGGCTAGGCTCTTATAATCAATCCAAGGGATTAGCCATCTTGATGTTTAATTTGGAGATCTTGTTTTGATTGTTCATATTGCTTAATTGTTATTCAAGTTTCTCTTTTTCCTTTTTTGATTTTGATCTAGATTGAATTGCTTAATTTGATTTATATGTTGATGTGATAATAATTTTGTTATCATGTATTCAAAGAGGATCACAAAGACTAAACAATATATAAAAGCTTTTTGATGGATTGTTTTGCTTGGTTAAATCCCAGATCTTAAGTTAATTTATGTTTGGATGGTGCTTAATTCATCTAACCTTAGTTAATTAAATCCTATATGCTTATCTAGTAGAGGATTCTTGGATATCATGTTAAGGCTTCTTAATGTGATATAAGGCCAAGAATATGGTTAGCAATTAAGTGGATTCCTTGTGATCAATAATAGATTAAACTTAAGGTTGGAAAATTTCCTTGGATTAGTTAATTTGTTAATTGATTTTCTTTAAATTCAACCGATGTATTTTCTTTACAAATCATCAAAACCCCCCCTTTTTAATTATCTTGATCTAATTGAATTTTTGTTTTTGGATCCTTGAAAGACGATTCGGTTCATTTTCTATACTACAATTTAGGTTATGAACTGGTAATTTTTATTATTTTGACGGGTCTTGACAACCTCTTGGCAATTAGCCGGTTCAAGTCAGTTATGACTGGTGTATCCAATCATTGGGTTGCCTGTAGTCAACATAATATGCAACTTATGAGTCTCAAAATCACTAATATACATGGAAAGAATCTTTAAATTACTTTCATCTATGTCGTGAGTGACATAATTTTGAGGCCAAGCTAAAAAGGCTCCTAATGCATCTTTAACAAGTTCCATATTGTCGTTTGGGCATTAAACTTTAGCGTCAGGTTTAATGACTTTGTCTACGCTGACCTTTACAAAATCCAATGGAAGGTCACTGTTATGGAGTGTCATCCCTTTGCCACTAACAGCATGTATCGTACCTTCCGCAACATAATTGTCGTTACATTATTAATGTTCTTAGAAAGGATGTAAAACATGAAAAATCCATTTACCACAGAAAAGCCCGTACACCATCCTTAAAAATGGGTATTATCGTCCAATGGAGCTGAAGGTTGACTTATTGGTTTTTCAAACAACCCTTCAATAACAAGAGGGTCTTCTGCAGCTTGTTTTTCATGTAACAAAAAACTTGTTGAAGATGGTGTTGTTTTTTTTTTTGTGTCAGTTGTCCCTCCAACGACGAATGGTGACAAGAGGTTGTCAACACCAGTCAAAATAATAAAAATTACTGGTTCACAAACTAATTTGTAGTATAGAGCATGAACCGAATCGTCTTTCAAGGATCCAAAAACAAAGATTCAACTAGATCAAGATAATTAAAAGGGGGTTTTTGATGATTTATAAGAAAATACACCGGTTGAATTTAAGAAAAGTAATTAACAAATTAACCATTCTAAGGAAATTTACCAATCTTGAGTTTAATCCATCATTGATCACAAGGAATCTACTTAATTGTTAACCATGTTCTTGGCCTTAGATCACATCAAGAAGCCTTAACATGATCCAAGAATCCTCTACTAGATAAGCATCTAGGATTTGATTAACCAATGTTAGATAAAGTAAGCACCATCCAAACATAGATTAACTTAAGATCCAAAATTTAACTAAACTAAACAATCCATCAAAAAGCTTTGATATATTGTTTAGTCTTTATGATCCTCTTGAATACATAATCATAAAGCTATTATCACATAAACATCTAAATCAAATTAAGCAATTCAATCTAGATCAAAATCAAAAGAGGAAGAAGAGAAAATTGAATAACAATTAAGCAATATGAACAAGCAAAACAAGATTTCCAAATTAAACATCAAGATGACTAATCCCTTGGATTGATTATAAGAGCCTAGCCTTCCATGGATGGGAAGGAAGAACTCATAAAATAATGAACAAAAACGAAATTCTAAAGAGAATGGAGAAGAAGAGAAAGAAAACTCTCACAAATACTCAAACTTTCTTCAAACTTATTTCAAATTGAATGATTTATAATGCAAAAAGATTGGCTCTATTTATACTAATCGTAGAAGCCAATTTGTAATTGAAAATAATCTGAGTGCAAGCTGTAAAAACATGAAAATTGTCAAATATGGAAGTTTGATGCATGGTTGGTGGGTTGGTGCATGGTAGGTGGGTTGGTGCATGGTAGGTGGGTTGGTGTATGGTTAGTGGGTTGGTGTATGGTTAGTGGCTTCAAATCAGCAACTCTACTCTGACTTTCAGCCTGCTTTTCATATCCTAAACGATGTATTTTGGCTTGGAGGTCTTCATGACAGTTGTAGACCATTGTCCCCTTGAAATTTTGGCGTTGGTTTCATGCCATTTGGACTTTTATAACTCTAGATATGCCAACAATGTTGCACCTACCTCAAGTTAGGTTGGCAGAACGTGTTTCAAAATTCAAACCAACTTGTAGCTTCATAATCATGCCTAAAACGACTTCTATTGACTAAATGGTCTTCAGTGAAATTGGAGATATGAGTCTTATCTTTCCAATTGTCGAGTTTCAGCTCAAAAGGAGGCTTATAGCCCACAATATTGTCCAATATGTGCACATTGGTCAGATTCCAGTGACAGCAGACCCACTCTGAATTACAGGGCTATTTTGGACCCTTAAAAGCCTGATCGAGCTATTGAGTTCTTCATGAAGCTTGTAGAGCCTTGTCTTAGCTTTCCGAAGACACCAAGATCACCTCAAATGGATCACCGAGTCCTAAGCTATTGCCTATCCAAGGAGGAAAGGTCAAAATGCATTAAAATCCAAGAATTATTCACAATTTGCATTAAAGCCCAATGAGGCCTAACAACATTAAACTCATATGAAATACTAATATTGGGCACAATAAACATCTAATAAAGCTTAGCACAAAGCTAACATAAGTGTCTGAAATTGATTGATCAAATTCCCTCACACTTAAGCTTTTGCACTCCTGGGCAAAACACATAAGAACAAAACTAAAGAAAAAGAAGAAACATCATAATATTAAACTAAAAGCATAAGAACTGATTATACCTAATCTAATCCCCTTTCGTAGGAAAACACGATGGCACTTAGCATGTGCCACAAGCCTTTAAACCCCTAGGTGTCCCTAGTAGACGAGTTATAGTCTCCTGAGGGTTTACCAGGATGATACCCACAAACATGTAATACTTTATTTAATCAATTCAACTAATTTTTAAATTCAAGCAGAATTAAGAATAATCACAGTTTCAAGGACTCCAAACATTCATGATGTGATATGCCTTTATATCCCAAATTAACAAGCAATGTGAATTCAAGTAGAATCATGGATCAAGCATGATAGCATCTCACAAGATACACTCTCAATCTCTCAAGTGTTTAGGTTTGTGTTCACACACAAATCAAGAGGACTTTATTCAAGGTTGTAATGAGGCCAAGGTAAGGGAAGGGAACAATATGGATATAACAAGTTAAAATCAAAGTGAATAAAAGTGCAATGGGGAGGAACTCAAGTAACAAGCATAGAAGTTTACCCCAAACCATAAAATGCACATTCTCTTAACACATTCATTCATTTTTCTATTCTTTTCTTTTACAACCTTTTGGCTTTATTATTATTATTTTTTGAATTGGTCACGTGTTCTTTTTTTTTCACCAAACATTTTGCATAAGCACCCCCACACTTAAACCATGGCTTGTCCTCAAGCAAAAAAAGCTTCTCCAATAAGTAATGCATGTGCTGAGATTGCTGCCTTTTTGAGACATGATGAATCTTTTTTAGCAGATTATGCAGCAATTCAATCTACAGAAGTAATGAAGCCACCAAAATTGGAGTTCATTGTGGTTAAGAATCTCCTTACTGATGAGGAGGAGAGGTTGCTGCAAATTTTAAAGGAGAATAAAAGAGCCATCATATTTGCAGACATTCCTAGCATTAGCCCTTCCATATGCATGCGTAGGATTTAACTTGAAGATGGAGTTAAGCCAATAAAGCAACCCCAGAGGAGACTGAACCTAATTCTGGATGTGGTGATCCATTACACTGGCTATGGTGTGGCCGACAAGATTTTGTTGCTTCTGTTATACGTAGGGCAAAAAGTTTTACTTTTCAACTCGAGGTTGAAATTATTTCTTGGGACAAATCTTCCATCATGCTAGCTGAAGACGTTAAAAGTAGTGCTTCTTGGGAGGCCACCCAAGTTTTCTAACTCTATCATCTTTCCAACTTTGACTTATTTGAAATCACAAGAATCGAGATAGAAAATCGGTGTCAAGCGATAAAATCTATCAGATTTTGATTTTTTTTTCTGTCTTAATTTTGTTTGCTTTTCATTGACAGATGATTTTTCACCGGTTAAATGGCGGATAACGGTACTCCGTGAAAATATTTTTCGGTCCCTTTAGTTACCCACAAACACTGAAATCTTTATATAATTTTACTCAATTTTTTCCTTCTTCTTTCTTCTTTCTTCTTTCTTCTTTCTTTTTTTCAAAATGGATAATTAGCTTGTTAACCTCCGCAAGCGATTCCCTTCTCTCCCTCAAAATGCTTTAACTAACATTGATTGTACAAGGCTTGAGAGATTAAGGATGATTATGCATAAAGGCTTTCATATATGCCAGGGCTAGGCAAAAGTTCATATGTAAAGAAAAGAAGTGCAAAAAGGTTACAAGTCTGCTATAAATGTGCAAGATGGACCTGTAACACAAAATGTAGATCAATTGGAATGGCTTCAATAAATTGGCTTGATAAAATTCACTTTATTAAGGATGACATGAATAAGGAGTCTTTAGATAACATTCTATTAACTCTTGAGATACATCCTAGTGGAGATGTGCAGAGAGTACTTCTCGATTTATGGCCAATATTCCAAGATGAACATGAGCGTTATAGTCTCGGGAACCTGACCCAAAAAGACCCTGTTTGCCAATTTTTAAGAAAATTGGATGGGAAGCCGACCATCGGCCCATAGAGAGCATTCAAGCCGTTACTGGACGTAAAACCAGAGGAAAATGTGGCCCACAATCACACCTCCTGTAAGTATTATTTTTCTTTTTTCTTTTTCTTTTTCTTCTTGTTCATAAAAAAAATTTCAAAAAAAAAATTTGCCGTATTTTTTTGAAATATGTGTTGTGTATTTTCAAACTTCTTCTAACACATATAGATTAGTGTTTTATCCTTGTTATATAGCTATTATCATTGATGTGCTTATTTTCAAACTTGTCCAACACACGGATCTACTCCTCCTTTATAGGTGTAATTATTACATTTGAGTTTTGATTCCTTTAAATAATGCACTTTGCTTTCTTCAAATTATTGAAAAGGTAAAAGTACAAAAAAAATGGAAGTCACTTCAGTTCATCGGATCAAGAGTGTTTGTGGATCTAATCTCGGAAAGGATAAAGAGTTTGTAAATATTGCAAACCATCTTAGTCGAGTGCTAGCTGAGAGAAAAATCCATTTAGTTTACGGAGGAGGTAGTCCTGGGTTAATGGGTTGTGTAGCCACTGTTGCACATTTAGGAGGTGGCAAAGTCCTTGGTGTCATTCCTAGTCCTTTAGTTATTGGCAATCCCACTGGAAAAACAGTAGGGGATGAAGTAATGGTATCTTACATCCTAGTCACAGCTGAACTTTCACCAAAAACTCATAGGTATATTAAATGTTAATGGTTTTTATGACAATTTGTTTTGATTTCTTGATCATGCTATGGAACAAAGGTTCATCTCACAAGCGACATGTCAAATTCTTGTAACTGCTGCAACCCCTGAACAATTGCTCGATCAACTACACGAATTTGTACCACAACGTCATCCAGCAATGACTCCACTGAATTGGGAACAAGGCAGCAGCAGCAAAAAGCAAAAACTAGATTTGACTTTATTCTTGTGAATTTTTGTTTTCTCTTATGGTTTTAGTTTTTTTTTTTTTTGTAATTTTTCTTATTTCAGGCTCGATTTGCAGTATTCTGGTAAGATCTTCTACACTCTACCTATCTTTTATCTTGACATTGGGAACAATGTCTTAAATTAGTTGGGGGGAGAGATAGTTGACATTACCATGTACATAGTTTAGTTAAAAAAAACTAACAAGCTAATCTTTATTGTTACTAAATTATTAGATGTATGATGACAGAGTAAGGAGTAGTTTTGCTCTTGAGACGCATCTTAACTTGCATTTCATAGGAGGTCTTAAATTATTTTGGTTCTTGCATCTTTATAAAAAAAAATTTGATCTTTTCAATTCATTTTGATACAAGCATGTGTTGAATCTGAGCTTAATTGATGATAAATGTATGCAAAACAATTTATAGTTGAATTATTTTCATGATATACATGTATTTGACTGTGGATGTTAGGAAGAAAGCATGGTTAAATTGAGTGAATGTTCCATACCTTTGTGAGTTTTGGGCTTTTCCAAGTTTGATACTTACACTTGGTTTATTTTCTTTCATGAGTGATGTCAATTATGACTTTATTTTCTAGAATTTGCATTGAATCGATTTGAGATTACATTGGTCTGTATGCTGCATGAAAATGACAGAAGCATTTTTCTTGACTTAGCACTTTGGCCAAATAAACCTACCTTGCATTTATCCCATTGTTGACCCCCTATGAGCCTATTTGCCCATTCTTTGTTCTTAGCTCATTACAAGCCTTGGGTAAAAAACCATGTTTTACCTTACCTTAGGGAATAGGAGAGCATTGATTTTCTTATTTGAGGAATTCTTTTGCTTGCAATGATTTAAGTGTGGGGGAATTGATGTGCTGATGCGAAATGTTTGGTACAAAAAAAAACAAAAAAAGAAAGAAAAAGAAAATAAAGCCAAAAGGTTGTAAACGAAAAGAATAGAAAAATGAAGGAATGTGTGAAGAGACTAAGCATTTTATGGTTTTTGGTAAAATTTTATGCTTTCTACTTGAGTTACTCCCCAATGTTCTTTTATTCTCTTTGGTTTTAACCGACTATTATCCATATTGTTCCCTTCCTTCACCTTATAGTCCCATTACAACCTTTTTGAAAGACCTCTCGATTTTTGCAATTTATTTGATCTAAGTAGTGGAGAATTGATGTATATGCAAGCCTATGGTAAAATACTTGACTGAGTTGAGCACAAACAGTTAACCTAAATACCTTGTATGATTTGAGTGTCACTTGTGAGGAATTTTACTCAATTTGAACATGCCTATTTCTGATTAAAGCATGATTATGCTATACTTTATTCTCAATTGGTTTGATTCAACTATTCTTTGTTAAGCATACTTGACTTATTAATTATGGTTTATATTTGATACAATGCTTGTATTTAAAAATTAGTCGAATTGATTAAATAAAGTATTACATGTTTGTGGGTATCATCCTGGTAAACCCTCATGAAACTATAACTCATCCACTAGGGACACCTAGGGGTTTAAAGGTTTGTGGCACATGCGAAGTGCCATCACGTTGATCAATCAATTTGAGACGCTTATGTTAGCTCTGTACTAGGCTTTATTAGATGTTTATTGTGCCCAATATTAGTATTTTAGATGAGTTTAATGTTGTTGGGTCTCATTGGGCTTTAATGCAAATTATGAATAATTCTTGGATTTTGATGCATTTTGACCTTTCCTCCTTGGTTAGGCCATAACTTGGGACTCGGTGATCCATTTGAGGTGATCTTTGTGTCTTTGGAAAGCTAAGACAAGGTTCTACAAGTTTTATGACGAACTCAAAAGCTAGATCGGACTTCTAAGGGTCCAAAATATCTTGATGTGGTGACTCATTACACTGGCTATGGTGTGGCTGCTGGGATTTTGTTGCTTCTACTATCCATAGGGAGTTTTCTTTCCACACTTTTATTTCGTTTTTCTAGTTGTTGTTTTCTTTTTGTTTTTATTGATTTGCTACTATTTTCAATCCTATTTTTATTTTTATTTTTATTTTACTGTTACTGTTTACTCTTTTCTGTTGCTATCATTTTTTCTGTTTGTTGTCTTTCATTTCTGTTTTCTGTGTTATTTGTTGTTTCTGTTTTCTATTTAAATTTCTGTTTTGAAAAAAAAAGGTGTAATTTTTGTGTGTTTAGTTCCCTTCCAATCATGTTTTAAGAATTATGAAAGTCATGAGTTTGCATTAATTGAAGTTCAAGTTTCCTAACATAAATGAATGAATTGTCCTTCCTCTCGAATTTCACATGCTTGGTGTTGGATTTTGGATTAATGGATTAAGTTTGGTAGATGCATCTATACCTTGTGAGATTTTGAACCTATTGATGAATGGATGTTGCATCTATGTCATTTTCTTCCTTTCTTGTGTGAGTTTCACTCATGGATTTTGTCACTCTAGAACTTGCTTTGATTCTTTTTTAGGCTACATTCTCATATGCATGCATGAACTTGATTGAGGCATTTTTCTTGAATTAGCTACTTTATCCAAATAGCCTATCTTGCATTTATCCCATTGTTAACCCCCTTTGAGCCTAATTGCCTATTCTTTGTTCTTAACTCATTACAAACCTTGAGTAAAAAAAGAGAGTCATGTTTTACTATCCCTTAGTGAATAAGAGAGCATTGGTTTTCTTATTGGAGGAGCTCTTTTTGATTTAGATGTTGATGTGATAATAGCTTTATTATCATATATTCAAAGAGGATCACAAAGACTAAACAATATATTAAAGCTTTTCGATAGATTGTTTAGCTTGGTTAAATTCTGGATCTTAAGTTAATGTATGTTGGATGGTGCTTACTTTATCTAACCTTGGTTAATCAAATCCTAGATGCTTATCTAGTAGAGGATTCTGGGATCATGTTAAGGCTTCTTGATGTGATTTAAGGCCAAGAACATGGATATCAATTAAGTGGATTCCTTGTGATCAATGATGGATTAAACTCAAGATCGGTAAATTTTCCTGGATTACAACATTAAGTGGCTTCTTTATATTTGTTTACAACATTAAGTCTTGTACACCTTTTCAATCTTATTAATCAACAACAAAACCCCCCTTTCTAATTATCTTGATCTGATTAAATCTTTGTTTTTCTGGATCCTTGAGAGACGATTCGGTTCATGCTCTATACTACAAATTAGTTTGTGAACCGGTAATTTATATTATTTTGACCGGTGTCGACAACCTCTTGTCAAATTTAGTGCCGTTGCCGGTGATCCAAGGCAACTATTTGATTATTTTAAGACCCCATCTAACTCTAACAATTGTGTTTGTTTTGTTTTTGAAGCTTTTTCAAGTGGAATTCGGCTGAAATTGGGTAAAGGGTATCATGTTAAGAATTTTGGTTTGGTAAAGTATCTCTGATTGACCTAAATTTTTGTACACTGATGGAAAACATTATTTTGAGAAAGGCTCACTATTTATAGTGATGTCACCCTTATTTTAGCCAAATTCCATCGTTTAGATCACATTTTCAATTTTTTAAGAATTTTTATTATTTTTTTGAATATCATGTTTGTATATATTTCACCTTGTGGTGATCCCATAATTTTTAAAAATTTCTAGATATGTTTTCTGTAATTGTTTTATGTATATTTTTACACTTGTTTTTGTGATTTTGTGTTTGATTTCTAATCTGATGGAGCATAAACTTGATGAGCTGGCTTATCTGGTGAGACAGCTGGCAGTGGAACAGCATCAGTTACATGTCCAAGAACCTGCAAGATTTTGTAGTAGTTCTTTTCATCCCACATATGCATGCCCCACATTGCAAGATGATGGTTTTGTGTTTCAAGACTATTCTGTTGTTGGAGTAGGTATATTTCCTGGTGAAGCACAATACCGACAGCCAAGGTATAATCCTTATTCTACCACTTATAACCATGGCCAAGGAGATCATCCATGGTTCGAACCTTATGTTGAACCAATCAGTCTATACCAGCAGCAAGCCCCAATAGGCATGGAATCTGAGCCTACATTAGAGGATTTGGTGAAATAATTAGCTTAGAACAACATCCAATTCCAGCAGAGAATAGAAGTTATAGTACAGAACTTGGAGACCCAAGTTAGTCAACTTAGATCTTCATTGAGTAAGTTGAGCAAGCAACAAATGCAGAATTCTGATTTTGTAGAACATGAGATCATTGATGTGAAAAAACCAATTGATGATTTGTGTACTGAATATGCTAGTTTTACTGATTTTGATGATTCTGTTTGTTGTGATGGTGATATGTTGTGTAATGAATGTGCTGAGATTGCTGCCTTTTTGAGACATGATGAATCTTTTTCAGTAGACTATGCAGCAATTCAATCTGCAGAAGTAGTGAAGCCACCAAAATTGGAGTTCATTAAGCCTAAAAGCCTCCTTACTAATGAGGAGGATAGGTTGCTGCAGATTTTAAAGGAGAATCAAAGAGCCACCATACTTGCAGACATTCCTAACATTAGCCCTTATATATATGCATGCATAGGATTTTACTTGAAGATGGAGTTAAGCTAATAAAGCAGCCCCAAAGAAGACTAAACCATCTGATTTTGGATGTGGTGACCATTACACTGGCTATGGTGTGACTGCCGGGATTTTGTTGCTTCTACTATCCACAGGGAATTTTCTTTCCACACTTTTATTTCATTTTTCTAGTTGTTGTTTTCTTTTTGATTTTACTGTTTTGCTACTATTTTCAATCCTATTTCTGTTTTTATTTTACTATTACTGTTTACTCTTTTCTGTTGCTATCATTTTTTCTGTCTGTTGTCTTTCATTTCTGTTTTCTGTTTTATTTGTTGTTTCTGTTTTCTATTTAAATTTCTGTTTTGAAAAAAAAAGAGGTGTAATTTTTGTGTGTTTAGTTCCCTTCCAATTATGTTTTAAGAATTATGAAAGTCATGAGTTTGCATTAATTGAAGTTCAAGTTTCCTATCATAAATGAATGAATTGTCTTTCCTCTTGAATTTCACATGCTTGGTGTTGGATTTTGGATTAATAGATTAAGTTTGGTAGATGCATCTATACCTTGTGAGATTTTGAACCTATTGATGAATGGATGTTGCATCTATGTCATTTTCTTCCTTTCTTGTGTGAGTTTCACTCATGGATTTTGTTACTCTAGAACTTGCTTTGATTCTTTTTGTGGCTACATTCTCATATGCATGCATGAACTTGATTGAGGAATTTTTCTTGAATTAGCTACTTTATCCAAATAGCCTATCTTGCATTTATCCCATTGTTAACCCCCTTTAAGCCTAATTGCATATTCTTTGTTCTTAGCTCATTACAAACCTTGAGTAAAAACAAAAAAGTCATGTTTTACCATCCCTTAGTGAATAGGAGAGCATTGGTTTTCTTATTGGAGGAGCTTTTTTTGCTTGAGGACAAGCCATGGTTTAAGTGTGGGGGGTGCTTATGTAAAATGTTTGGTGCACAAAAAAAAAAAAGAACAAGTGACTAATTCAAAAAAAAAAAAGAATAAAGCCAAGAGGTTGTAAAAGAAAATAATAGAAAAAGGAAGGAATGTGTTAAGAGAATGTGCATTTTATGGTTTGGGGTAAACTTCTATGCTTGTTACTTGAGTTCCTCCCCATTGCTCTTTTATTCTCTTTGGTTTTAACTTGTTATATCCATATTGTTCCCTTTCCTTACCTTGGCCTCATTCCAACCTTGAGTAAAGTCCTCTTGATTTGTGTGTACATGTGTTTTGAGTAGTGGAGAAGTAGAAGATAAGCAAGCTTATGGTAGTGCAATTTTTCATGAGTTGATTTGAGTGTAAACACAAACCTAAACACTTGAGAGATTGAGAGCTTGATCCATGATTCTACTTGAATTCACCTTGTTTGTTATTTTGGGATGTAAAGGCATATCACTTCATGAATGTTTGGAATCCTTGAAATTGTGGTTACTGTTAATTCGCTTGTTTTTAAAAATTAGTTGAATTGATTAAATAAAGTATTACATGTTTGTGGGTATCATCCTGGTAAACCCTTACGAGACTATAACTCATCCACTAGGGACACCTAGGGGTTTAAAGGCTTGTGGCACATGCTAAGTGCCATCGTGTTTTCCTACGAAAGTGGATAATAATATGATGTTTCTTGTTTTTCTTTAGTTTTGTTCTTATATGTTTTGCCCAAGAGTGCAAAAGCTTAAGTGTGGAGGAATTTGATCAATCAATTTGAGACACTTATGTTAGCTTTGTACTAGGCTTTATTAGATGTTTATTGTGCCCAATATTAGTATTTGTTATTGGGCCTCATTGGGTTTTAATGCAAATTATGAATAATTCTTGGATTTTAATGCATTTTGACCTTTCCTCCTTGGTTAGGCCATAACTTGGGAATTGTTGATCCATTTGAGGTGATCTTTGTGTCTTTGGAAAGCTAAGACAAGGTTCTACAAGTTTCATGAAGAACTCAAGAGCTGGATCAGATTTCTAAGGGTCCAAAATATCCCTGAAATGCAGAGTGGGTTTGCTGTCATGGAAATTTGGGCAGTGTACACATATTGGACTATATAGTGGGCTATAGGCCTCCTCTTGGGCTGAAACTTGGCCATTGGAAAGATAAGACCCATATCTCCAACTTCACTGAAGATCATTTAGTCAATAGATGTTGGTTTAGGTATGATTATGAAGCTACAAGTTGGTTTGAATTTGGAAACACGTTCTGGCAACCTAACTTGAGGTAGGTGCAGTGCTTTTAGCATATCTGGAGTTATAAAAGTCCAAATGGCATGATTCCAATGCCAAAATTTCAAGGAGATAACTGGCTACAACTTTCATGAGACCTTCGAGCCAAAATGCACCGTCTTGGTCATGAAAATCAAGCTGGAAGTAGGATAAAAGTTGCTGATTTGAAGCCACCAATCATGCACCAACCCACGAACCATGCATCAAGCTTCCATATTTGACAATTTCCATGTTTTTACAACTTGTATTCAGATTATTTTCAATTTCAAATTGGCTTCTAGGTTTAGTATAAATAGAGTCAATCTCTTTGTATTGTACATGATTCAATTTTAAGTAAGTTTGAAGAAAGTTTAAGTATTTGTGAGAGATAATGGACTAAACTATAAAAGCCATACTTTCTTCATTAGCTATCCGTGGAAAATACAGTAGGACAAGTTATTTTAGACACATACATATAATAGGGCATATTTTCAACTACAAACCAAAGGTTCCTAGCTTTTGACCCTATATTTTGTCTTTCTCAAAATCAAGTCCTACAACTTACTAATTTAAATTTTTGACATATGAAATAAGATTTCGTGTAAGACTTTAATATGTCCTCCGTCGTCCATGGAATAAACCCATGCCCATTTGATTTCTATCCAAATTAGTGTGGTGTTCATGCTGAGTAATTTGAAACCATAAGAAAATACATAAGACAAATAATCTTAGTAGGAATTAATAAGTGTAAAACAAATAGAAGTTTTCCTCTTTATGGTTCCAGCTGCTGTCCACAGAAAATGCATGGTTGTTTATCATGTTAAATTAAACAAAACTTGTGCACAAGATAAGTTCATGCTCAAGTATCTTCAAGGGTCCCTTTTTGTACTCATAGTACATTCTCTAGGTCTCACTAAGACCATGTTATTCCCTGTTTGTAGCCACCAAGTCAAACACATAAACTAGGAAAATTCCTCTTGGCTTTATGCTACTTCCTTTATCACTTTTGGAGCCTTGCCTTGGTCCCCAAAAGAATTTCACATCCAAGAGCATCCTTTATACTTGAGTCTAAAACCATGCATATAATTTTGTAAACAAAGTTCACTTCATGCCTCAAGTCAACAATTTAAAGTATGGAAACAAACCATTAATTCACGGTTTACACATGCTGAAAAACAGATTGCATATGTCCAAAGAAAGTCCTCATCATAAATCATAACTTTAGAAACAAAACTCAAAGTGTGTTACTCATGGACTCTACGTCCTTGTCAAGTAAAAGAGAGAAAAAGAACTTGGTGAAGTGCTGTGTAAGTAACGTTACAGCAAGGTAGCTTTCAAGTACAAAACAACAATATGTTTCAGCATAAACTTATGGAAAACAAGGTTCTTTATTTCCCCAAGCTGCAACATGATTCACATAGGAAAGAAAATAAATAAAATGAAGAAAAGTTGATAAGCATATGGCTGAAAGTGTAACATCAAAACAGCAAGAAACATGACAGCCATGGGTTTAGTTTTAGAGGTTGATCCCTACCCTTTCACGTGAGCAACTTTTTTTAAGTGTGGAAAGTGTTTTGGTGTTTAGTGAGTGCGAGTGCCGTGAGTGTGGCTGTCTTATTTATAACCAATTTTCTGGTTGGTTTATAACTAATCATTAGAAGACTTTGGTTGGCTCTCTTAACTTAGTTATACTACTAGTTACATTAGGTAATCATTGCTTGGAGTTGTGGCTGTAAACCATGAGCTTCCTGCTTAGTTTTCCAGCTTAATTTTTGTTGGTCAAGTCCTTATTAATTGCATTTACTTATCCTTTGTTGTTGTCCAACTGTTGGCTAGTTCTTCATGCATGTTTCTAAGCTTAAGTCTTTCTTTTTGACTAACTTTCCCAACCGTTTCTATCTTGGCTTCTATTCTTCTTTTCCAGCCATGACTTCCTTGCTTTTTAGAATACCTTAAGGCTGTCTTTGCAACTTCTTGCATGGTGAAGGGGAAATACTTCCTCATTTTCTACACAACCGTTGGTCAAGCTTCACCTAGACTAGTAATAGTGTTTTAGTCTTCATGCTTTTAATGTTATGACACCTTATTCTTTTCTTTCTTCCTCTTGTTTCTCACAGTTTTTCTAAGTGCATTTTCATTCTTGTGGATTCTCATTTCTTCCTTTTGTCTTGTTTTGTTTCTTACACGGTTCCATTTTTCGTACAAAGAAAACCGTTAGTCAAGCTTACTTTAGACTAACAATAGTATATAACTTTTCTTGTATGTAGGCTTGTTTTATTTATCTATTCTTTTCCCTTACCTTTTGTATGCCTCACGGTTCTTTAAGGCATTGGTAACTTTTCTTTTTGTCATATTATTAAGTCTAGTCATGTAACACTAAACTAATTTTGTAGTACTTAAGCTATATTCATTCACGTAGCATTTCTTTTCCTTGTTTGTTTGACACATTAGTATAGTTGGGTTAGGGAGTATTCATCTTAACTTCTACCCTAACCTCTTGTTCCTTCGATTAGACCTAGAAGAGTTAAAGTTTAAATGTCCAAACGCATTAGTACTAAATTCTTTCTTAACCTATGACTAACTATTTCTTAAATCACACTTATACTACTAAATTAAAATTTAACACTGTGAGTTTCTGTGAGATCTTTAATTAGTATATAATCCAACATGTCTAATCCTATCCTTAAAAATTTATAGTCTAACCGCTAGTAAGGAAACATACCTGGTCATTCTTTTCTACTATGTTGCCTTATGCCCTATGTTGGGATATGACACTTGACACCAACACCAAGTAGCTAAAATTAATTCATGTAAATGCAATAGGCCGATGTGAGAGTTCGTTCTTAAGATTGTCCAAGAAGAAAATTAATCTCAATTAGTATGAAAGATGACTGATAAGAGGTTGTCGAGACCCGTCAAATAATAAAATTTACTGGTTCACAAACTAATTTGTAGTATAGAGCATGAACCAAATTGTCTCTCAAGGATCCAAAAAGAACAAAGATTTAATCATATCAAGATAATTAGAAATAGGGGTTTTGTTGTTGATTAACAAGATTGACAAAAGTAAGAGAATTAAAGTTGTAAACAAATCTAAAGAAGCAATCAATCCAAGGAAATTTACCGATCATGAGTTTAATTCATCATTGATCACAAGGAATCCACTTAATTGCTAATCATGTTCTTAGCCTTAAATCACATCAAGAAGCCTTAACATGATCCAAGAATCCTCTACTAGATAAGCATCTAGGATTTGATTAACCAAGGTTAAATAAAGTAAGCACCATCCAACATAGATTAACTTAAGATCTAGAATTTAACCAAGCTAAACAATCCATCAAAAAACTTTAATATATTGTTCAGTCTTTGTGATCCTTTTCGAATAAATGATAATAAAGCTATCATCACATCAACATCTAAATCAAATTAAGCAATTTAATCTAGATAAAAATCAAAAGAGGAAGAAGAGAAACTTGAATAACAATTAAGCAATATGAACAAGCGAAACAAGATCTCCAAATTACACATTAAGATGGCTAATCCATTGGGTTGATTATAAGAGCCTAGCCTTCCATGGATAGGAAGGAAGAACTGACAAGAGGTTGTCGAGACCTATCAAATAAAATAACCGGTTCACAAACTAATTTGTAGTATAGAGAATGAACCGAATCGTCTCTCAAGGATCCAAAAACAAAGATTTAATTAGATCAAGATAATTAGAACAGGGGGGGTTTTGTTGTTGATTAACAAGATTAATAAAAGTAGGAGATTCAAAGTTGTAAATAAATCTAAAGAAACAACCAATCCAAGGAAATTTACCGATCTTGAGTTTAACTCATCATTGATCACAAGGAATTCACTTAATTGCTAACCATGTTCTTGGCCTTAGATCACATCAAGAAGCCCTAACATGATCCAAGAATTCTTTACTAGATAAGCATCTAGGATTTGATTAACCAAGGTTAGATAAAGTAAGCACCATCCAACATAGATTAACTTAAGATCTAGAATTTAACCAAGCTAAACAATCTATCAAAAAGCTTTAATATATTGTTTAATCTTTATGATCCTCTTTGAATACATGATAATAAAGCTATTACCACATCAAGATCTAAATCAAATTAAGCAATTTAATCTAGATAAAAATCAAAAGAGGAAGAAGAGAAACTTGAATAACAATTAAGCAATATGAACAAGCAAAACAAGATCTCCAAATTAAACAATAAGATGGCTAATCCCTTGGATTGATTATGAGAGCCTAGCCTTCCATGGATGGGAAGGAAGAACTCAGAATTTAAAGAACAAAAACGAAATTGCAAAGAGAATGGAGAAGAAGAGAAAGAAAACTCTCACAAATACTTAAACTTTCTTGAAACTTGCTTCCAAATTGAATGCCTCTAATACAAAGAGGTTGGGTCTATTTATACTAATCCTAGAAGCCAATTTGTACATGTACATAATCTGAATACAAGCTATAAGAATCTGAAATTTGTCAAAAATGGAAGCTTGATGCATGGTTGGTGGGTTGGTGCATGGTAGGTGGGTTGGTGTATGGTTGGTGGCTTTTAGTCAACAACTCTTATCCGACTTCTGGCTTCAAATTCATCACCTAGACGGTGCATTTTGGCTTGGATGTCTTCACCAAAGTTGTAGCCAGTTGTCTCCTTGAAAATCTCTAATTTGAATCATGTCATTTGGACTTTTAGAACTCCAGAAATGCCAAAAACACTTCACCTACCTCAAGTTAGGTTGGAAGAACGTGTTTCCAAATTCAGACCAACTTGTAGCTTCTGAAGCATGCCTAAAATGACATATATTGACAAAATGGTCTTCATTGAAGTTGGAGATATGGGTCTTATCTTTCAAGTGACCAAGTTTCAGCCCAAGAGGAGGCCTATAACCCACTATATAGTCCAATATGTGCATACTGCCCAGATGGTTCCATGACAGCAAACCCACTCTACATTGCAGGGATATTTTGGACCCTTAGCATTCCGATCCAGCTCTTGAGTTCTTCATGAAACTTGTAGAGCATTGTCTTAGATTTCCAAAGACACCAAGATCACCTCAATTGGATCACCGAGTCCCAAGTTATGACCTAACCAAGGAAGAAAGGTCAAAATGCATCAAAATCCGAAAATTATTCAATATTTGCATTAAAGCCCAATGAAGCCCAACAACATTAAACTCATCTAAAGTACTAATATTGGGCACAATAAACATCTAATAATGCCTAATACAAAGCTAACATAAGTGTCTCAAATTGATTGATCAAGAACTCAGAAATAAAAGAACAAAAATGAAATTGTAAAGAGAATGGAGAAGAAGAGAAAGAAAACTCTCACAAATACTAAAACTTTCATGAAACTTACTTAAAATTGAATGATGTATAATACAAAGAGATTGACTCTATTTATACTAATCCTAGAAGCCAATTTGTAATTGAAAATAATCTGAATGCAAGCTGTAAAAGAATGGAAATTGTCAAATATGGAAGCTTGATGCATGGATGGTGGGTTGGTGCATGGTAGGTGGGTTAGTGTATAGTTGGTGGCTTTTAGTCAGCAACTCTTATCCGACTTCCAGCTTGATTTTCATGACCTAGACGGTGCATTTTGGCTTGGAGGTCTTCATGAAAGTTGTAGCCAGTTGTCTCCTTAAAATTTAGCATTAGAATCATGCCATTTGGACTTTTAGAACACCAAATATGCCAAAAACACTGCACCTACCTCAAGTTAGATTGGCAGAACGTGTTTCCAAATTCAAACCAACTTGTAGCTTCATAATCATGCCTAAAACGGTATTTATTAACTAAATGGTCTTCAGTGAAGTTGGAGATATGGGTCTTATCTTTCCAATGGCTAAGTTTCAGCTCCAAAGGAGGCCTATAGCACACTATATAGTCCAATGTGTGTACACTACCTAGATTCCAGTGACAGCAAACCCATTCTGCATTTCAGGGCTATTTGGGACCCTTAGAATTCTGATCTAGCTCTTGAGTTCTTCATGAAACTTGTAGAGCCTTGTCTTAGCTTTCCAAAGACACCAAGATCACCTTAAATGGATCTCCGAGTCCCAAGTTATGGCCTAATCAAGGAGAAAAGGTCAAAATGCATCAAAATCCAAGAATTATTCATAATTTTCATTAAAGCCCAATGAGGCCCAACAACATTAAACTCATCTAAAATACTAATATTGGGCACAATAAACATCTAATAAAGCCTAGTACAAAGCTAACATAAGTGTCTCAAATTGATTGATCAAATTCCCCCACACTTAAGCTTTTGCACTCTTGGGCAAAACACAAGAACAAAACTAAAGAAAAACAATAAACATCATATTATTAAACTAAAAGCATAAAAACTGAATATACCTAATCTAATCTACTTTTGTAGGAAAACACGATGACACTTAGCATGTGCCACAAGCCTTTAAACCCCTAGGTGTCCCTAGTGGACGAGTTATAGTCTCATGAGGGTTTACCATGATGATACCCACAAACATGTAATACTTTATTTGATCAATTCAACTAATTTTTAAATACAAGCATTGTATCAAATTTAATCCATAATTAATAAGTCAAGTATGCTTAACAAAGAATAGTTGAATCAAACCAATTGAGAATAAAGTATAGCATAATCATGCTTTAATTAGGAATAGGCATGTTCAAATTGAGTAGAATTCCTCACAAGTGACACTTAAATCACACAAGGTGTTTAGGTTAACTGTTTGCGCTCAACTCAGTCAAATTATGAAAGTATTTTACCATAGGCTTGCATATACATCAATTCTCCACTACTTAGATCAAATAAATTGCAAAAATCTAGAGGTCTTTCAAAAAGGTTGTAATAGGACTATAAGGTGAAGAAAGAGAACAATATGGATAATAGTAAGTTAAAACCAAAGAGAATTGTGAACAACATTTGACATATAGGATTTTGATGATAACCAAACAAAGGTTTCCGCACCAAGAGAACAAGAAAAAGATCACAAGGAGTACTCAAGTCTTATAGGTTTTAACTTATCATTGTAAGAGTATTTGATTGCTACAATCACTTAGCAAGTAATTTTTTTTAACCTTACAAAACTATTTCGAAAATAAGGTTTGAGAAAAAGAAACTTATCTTTGAAATGCTTTGGAAAGAAAGAATTTTTTAACTTGGTCAAAAATATTTTTTAAGACACTTGTAGTCGACTACAAGTTTGGTGTAGTCGACTACACAGCTGTGAAATTTCAAGTTTACAACGTTTTCTACAAGTCAGAATAGACTTGTAGTCGACTACACAAAGCCTGTAGTCGACTACACTAAGCAAAACTTTGAAATACCTATATTCTTCAAATGTCCCGAGAACACTTGTAGTCGACTACAATGCTGAGGTAGTTGACTACAATGCTGATAAAAATACTCATATGTTAAAAACAAGTTAACCCGAGGACACTTGTAGTCGACTACCAAAGGTATTGTAGTTGACTACAACGTTTTAAAAGTTGTTCCTTTTTAAAAGCTCATAAAATCATAGGAGACATGTAATCGACTACAATAGATCTGTAGTCGACTACATATTATTTTTGAAAATATATCTCAGATGTCTTTTGCTTTTAAAAAGTGTCCGAGAGCTATTGTAGTCGACTACAATGTAAGTGTAGTCGACTACTTGCGATTTTTATAAAATAAACTCTCATGTTTTTAAAAGTTAGAAATGCATGGTAGTCAACTACAATAGTTGTGTAGTCGACTACACATGCCCCAAAAACTTTTCCAACGGCTAGTTTAAACACTGATTTGATTCCCACCTACTACCCAACTGATTTTATATAAGACCCAATATCATGCATTCGTTTTAATAGAGCTTTTTCTAATCTTCAGTTGATTATACTCTGTTTTCTATTTGAAAAAGCTTGCTTAGTGATTTGATCAAATACTCATTAGTTCCTCAAGTTGTATATCTGCTCTTGTGAGAGTTACAAACAACCAAAAACCATTTGATTATCTTGTATAAGTTCAAGGAGAGAAATTCCTTATTGTATTGAGGGAGGCTCTTGCACATAGAGGGTGGAGGATCCCAAACTAAGTGAAGAGTGCTCTATATTATAGGGTTTTTATCAAGCACCCAAGTTAGAAGCTTGAAGTATAGTTGAAATCTCGGGTGGACGATCTCGAGGACTGGACATAGATCACAAGAAGTGATTGAACCAGTATAAATCTTGTTTGCATTCTCTCAACCCTTATCTTTTACTTATAAGCTATATTCTATCAATTTAACTAGCTTGATGTTTTTAATATTGTGAATTCTTGTCTTATATTTTCTGTATTAAAGAGCTCATTATTCTTAGTCATTATCCTTTCCAAGTCCATTGATTCAATATAATTAGTATCATTGAAACAAACTTTGTGAAAGTTTTGAAAACTCAATTCACCCCCCCTCTTGAGTTATTGAAGCCACTTGGTAACAAGTGGTATCAGAGCCTGACTCTTGTGTAAAGAGCTTAACTGCTTCAAGAGATGGCTTCTTTTGAATTTGCTTTACCCGAAGGGGCTTCCATTGATAGACCCCCAGCTTTCAATGGTACCGGTTATACTTATTGGAAAGAAAGAATAAGAATTTTCATGGAATCTATTGATATTAATATTTGGGATGCTGTTGAAAATGGTGCTTTTATTCCAAAGAAGGTGGTTGATAACCATGAGGTCATTAAACCAAGAGCTGAATGGACTGATGATGATAAAAAGAAAGTTCAATATAATGCTAAGGCCAAAAACATCATTACTAGTGCCTTAGGTTATGATGAATACTTTTGCATCTCCAACTGCAAAACTACAAAAGAAATGTGGGATGCACTTCAAGTAACCCATGAAGGAACTAGTAAGGTAAAGAGGTCTAGAATTAACACTCTCATACATGATTATGAACTCTTTAGAATGAATCAAGGTGAAAGCATACAAGATATGCAAAAGAGATTCACTCATATAGTTAATCATCTATCCTCATTGGGAAAAACATTTCCAGATGAAGATTTAATTAACAAAGTTTTGAGATGTTTAAACAGGGAATGACAACCCAAAGTGACAGCAATCTCCGAATCAAGAAACTTAGCAACAATGACTCTTCCAACACTTTTTGGAAAACTCCAAGAACATGAAATGGAGTTAATAAGACTCAGTGAACATGAAGGAGTTGACAAGAAGAAGAAAGGAATAGCTCTAAAGGCAACCTCATCTCACTATGATAATGAAGATGATGATGAAGGCTCTATAGAGAATCTTGAAATGAATGAAGAAAACTTTAGTCTTCTTGTGAGAAAATTTGGAAAATTTCTCAAAAAGAAGAACAACGGAAGAAGGCCACCCTTTCCTCCAAAGAAGAACTTCAACAAAGGAGAAGGTTCAACACTTACTCCACCTACTTGCTTTGAATGTGGCAAACCAGGTCACGTGAAGATGGACTGCCCTCTATACCAAAAGAAATGGAAAGATTTGATAGAAAATCAAAGCAAGAAAAGAAAGGAAGAAGAGCATACATTGTATGGGAGGACAATGACTTGAGTTCATCGGATGACTCCGACAATGAGGAAGCCATCCTTTGTCTCATGGCAAATGATGATTTAGAGGTAACGTCTCAATCCCTTGATATACAACCCTATTATGATGAATTACAAGAAGCATTTGAAGAATTGCATGAAGAATCTATGAGATTAGCAAAGTTAGTCTCAACCTCAAAAAAATCTATCATGTCTTTAGAAAATCAAATTGCTTGTTTAAACAAGGAGATTGAGGAATTAAAATTAGAAAATGAAACCCTTGGATTGATTGATGCTAATTCTTCCTGCTCTACTTGCATATCACATAAAAATGTTCCCTCATCATTCTCTTCATGTTACTCTTGCTTAAATTCTGAAAAAGAAATTGAGGACTTGAAAAACACTCTTGCAAAATTTACTTTTGGAAGAGATAATCTCAACACATTGCTTGGAAAACAAAGATGTGTATTTGATAAAGCAGGTCTGGGATACAAACCCAAGACTCAACAAAAATTCTACAAAAATTTCTTTGTTTCCACAACAATGTCAAGTGGTCCATTTATAACTTGTTTTTATTGTGGCAAGAAAGGACATAGTGCATCTACATGTAGAGTCAGAAAGAATTTACATGTTGGACAAAAGAAGATATGGGTTCCCAAGGGCACCTTGACCAAAACTGACATCAAAGGACCCAAGAAAGTTTGGGTACCTGAAACCAAAACTTAAATTTGCTTGTAGGTGTGCTTGAAGGCCAAGAGTTTAAAATGGTATCTTGATAGTGGTTGCTCCAAGCACATGACAGGAGATGAGTCAAAGTTTTCCTTCTTTACACCCAAGGAGCATGGACATGTCACCTTTGGAGATAACAATAGAGGAAAAATTCTTGGCACTGGAAAAGTTGGTAAAACTCCCTCAACATCTATTGAAAATGTGTTGTTAGTTGATGGACTCAAACATAACTTACTTAGCATTAGTCAATTGTGTAACAAGAATAATAGAGTTATTTTTTATTCAAATTGTTGCATAATTGAGGATAAAAATGATAAGCAAGTCAAGTTTGTTGGTCATAGGGTGGATAACATCTATATGATTAGCCTAGATGAAATATTCTCAAATGATGCCAAATGCCTTGTGAGTAAAGAAAATGATTCCTGGTTATGGCATAGAAGAGTTGCTCACATTCACATGGATCATTTGAATAAACTAATTTCCAAAGACATAGTAATTGGACTCCCAAAGCTTCATTTTACAAAAAACAAACTGTGTGATGCTTGTCAAAAGGGAAAACAAGTAAAGGTCTCTTTCAAAAGCAAAAATATTGTTTCAACCTCTAGACCTTTACAACTTTTACACATGGACCTTTTTGGACCATCAAGAACACTGACCTTTGGTGGGAATTACTATGCACTTGTGATTGTGGATGATTATTCTAGATTTACTTGGACATTATTTCTTGCTCATAATAATGAAGCTTTTAAAGCTTTTAGAAAACTTGCTAAGTTAATCCAAAATGAGAAAAGCTCTAGCATTGTATCCATAAGAAGTGATTATGGTGGGGAATTTGAAAATCAAGATTTTGAAAACTTTTGTAATGAAAGTGGCATTGAGCACAATTTTTCAGCCCCTAGAACTCCACAACAAAATGGAGTTGTAGAAAGAAAAAATCGAAGCTTAGAAGAAATGGCTAGAACCATGCTTAATGAGACTAATCTTCCTAAATATTTTTCGGCCAATGCGGTTAGTACCGCTTGCTATGTAATGATAGAGCACAAATAAGGCCCATTTTGAAGAAAACTCCTTATGAACTTTACAAAGGAAAAAAACCAAATATTTCCCACTTTCATGTCTTTGGATGCAAATGCTTTGTTTCAAATAATGGAAAGGATAATTTGGGTAAGTTTGATGCAAAATCTGATGTAGGCATATTTCTTGGCTATTCACTAACTAGCAAAGCATTTAGAGTTTATAATAAAAGAACAATGACAATTGAGGAATCAATACATATTGCATTTGATGAAACTAACTCCCTAGGGCCAAGAGAAGATGTTGTTGATAATGATCTTTTTCAACCTTTTGGTTTTATTTTCTTTTTTTTTTTTGATTTTTTTACCAAGCATTTCACATCAGCACACCAATTCCCCAACACTTAGATCATTGTAAGCAAAATAGCTCCTCCAATAGGAAAATCAATGCTCTCATATTCCCTAAGGTGAGGTAAAACATGGTTTTTCACTCAAGGCTTGTAATAAGCTAAGAACAAAGAATGTGCTAGTAGGCTCAGAGGAGGTTAACAATGTGATAAATGCAAGGTAGGTTTATTTGGCCAAAGCAGCTAAGTCAAGAAAAATGCCTTTGTCATTTTCATGCAACATACAGACCAATGTAATCTCAAATCGATTCAATGCAAGTTCTAGAAAATAAATTCATAATTGACATCACTCATGAAGGAAAATAAACCAAGTGTAAGTATCAAACTTGGAAAAGCCTAAAACTCACAAAGGTATGGAACATTCACTCAATTCAACCATGCTTTCTTCCTAATATCCACAGTCATATACACATGTATATCATGAAAATGATTCAACTATAAACTGTTTTGCATACTTTTATTATCAATTAAGCTCAGATTCAGCACATGCTTGCATCAAAATTAATTAAAAAATCAAAATGAATTTTTTTTAATATGTAAGAACAAAATAATTTAAGACATACTATGAAATGCAAGTTAAGATGCGTCTCAAGAGCAAAATTACTCCTTACTCTGCCATCATACATCTAATAAGCTAGTAACAATAAAGATTAGCTAGTTAATTTTTTTTTTAACTAAACTATGTACATGGTATTGTCAACTACCCCTCCCCCCAACTAATTTAAGACATTGTCCCCAATGTCAAAATAAAGATAGGTAGAGTGTAAAAGGTCTTACCAGAAAACTGCAAATTGAGCCTGAAATAAGAAAAATTACAAAAAACTAAAACCATAAGAGAAAACAAAAATTCACAAGGATAAAGTCAAATCAAGTTTTTGCTTTTTGCTGCTGCTGCCTTGTTCCCAATTCAGTGGAGTCATTGTTGGATAACGTTTTGGTACAAATTCGTGTAGTTGATCGAGCAATTGTTCAGGGGTTGCAGCGGTTATAAGAATTTGACGTGTCGCTTGTGAGATGAACCTTTGTTCCATAGCATGATCAAGCAAATAAAACAAATTGTCATAAAAAATTATTAACATTTAATATACCTATGGGTTTTTGGTGAAAGTTCAGCTGTGACCAGATTTGGAAGAGCTCTTCCAAAGTTCCAAAACCACCAGGTAGGGCAATAAAGGCATCAGTGAGATACCATTACTTTGTCCCCTACTATTTTTCCAGTGAGATTGTCAATAGCTAAAGGACTAGGAATGACACCAAGGACTTTGCCACCTCCTAAATGTGCAACAGTTGCTACACAACCCATTAAACCAAGACTACCTCCTCCGTAAACTAAATGGATTTCTCTCTCAGCTAGCACTCAACCAGGATGGTTTGCAATATTTACAAACTCTTTATCTTTCCCAGGATTAGATCCACAAAAGACACAAACACTCTTGATTCGACGAACTAAAGTGACTTCCATTTCCTTTTTTTTCTCTTTTTTTTGTACTCTCACTTCTGAAGAGAGCAAAGTGCATTATTTAAAGGAATCAAAACTCAAATGTAATAATTACACCTATAAATGAGGGGTAGATCCGTGTGTCAGACAAGTTTGAAAAGAAGCACAGCAATAATAATAGCTATATGACAAGGATAAAAGACTAATCTATATGTGTCAGAAGAAATTTGAAAATACGCAACGCATAATTCATAAAAATACGGCTAAACTTTTTTTTTTGAATTTTTTTTTATAGTTTTTTTTAATAAACAAGAAGAAAAGGGAAAAATAAAAAATAAAAAATAATACTTACAAGAGGTGTGATTGTGGCTCACATTTTCCTCTGGTTTTACGTCTAGTAACGGCTTGAATGCTCTCTATGAGCCGATGGTCGGTTTCCCATCCAATTTTCTTAAAAATTGGCAAACAGGGTCTTTTTGAGTCAGATTCCTGAGACTATAACGCTCATGATCATCTTGGAATATTGGCCATAAATCGATAAGTACTCTCAGTACATCTCCACTAGGATGCGTCTCAAGAGTCAATAGAATGTTATCTAAAGACTCCTTACTCATGCCATCCTTAATGAAGTGAATTTTATCAAGTCGATTTATGGACGTCATTCATATTGATCTGCATTTTGTTTTACAGGTCCATCTTGCACATTTAAAGAAAACTCGTAACCTTTTTGCTCTTCTTTTCTTTGCATATGAACTTTTGCCTAGCCCTGGCATATATGAAACAAGAGCGTCAGAAAATTCCTCTGTGATTCGGACCTTTGCTTCGATTAACCAGCATATATCTGCAAGGATGCCTTTGTGCATAAGCATCCTTAATCTCTCAAACCTTGCACAATAAATGTTAGTTAAAGCATTTTGAGGGAGAGAAGGGAATCGCTTGCGGAGGTTAACAAGCTGATTATCCATTTTGAAAGAAAGAAAAAAGAAAGAAAAAAAATTGAGTAAAATTATATACAGATTTCAATATTTGTGGGTAACTAAAAGGACCGAAAAAGATTTTCACGGAGTACCATTATCCGCCATTTAACCGGTGAAAAATCATCTGTTAATGAAAAACAAGCAAAATGAAGACAGAAAAATCAAACTCTGGTAGATTTTGCTGTTTGGCACCGATTTTCTGTCTCAATTCCTGTGAATTCAAATAAGTCAAAGTTGGAAAGATGATAGAGTTAGAAAACTTGGGTGGTCTCCCAAGAAGCGCTACTTTTAACGTTTTCAGCCAGCGTGATTGAAGATTTGTCCCAGGAAATAATTTCAACCTCGAGTTGAAAAGTAAGACATTTTGCCCTACGGATAGCAGAAGCAACAAAATCACGTCGGCCGCACCATAGCTAGTGTAATGGATCACCACATCCAGAATCAGATGGTTCAGTCTCCTCTAGGGCTGCTTTATTGGCTTAACTCCATCTTCAAGTAAAATCCTATGCATTCATATGGAAGGGCTAATGCTAGGAATATCTGCAAATATGATGGCTCTTTGATTCTCCTTTAAAATTTGCAGCAACCTCTCCTCCTCATCAGTAAGGAGGTTCTTAACTACAATGAACTCCAATTTTGGTGGCTTCACTACTTTTGTAGATTGAATTGTTGCATAATCTGCTGAAAAAGATTCATCATGTCTCAAAAAGGTAGCAATCTCAGCACATGCATTACACAATATATCATCATTACAACAAACAGAATCATCAAAATCAGTAAAACTATCAAATTCAGCACATAAATCATGAATTGGTTTTTTCACATCAATGATCTCATGTTCTATAAAATCAGATATCTGCATATGTTGCTTGCTCAACTGACTTAATGAAGATGTTAGCTGACCAATTTGGGTATTCAAATTCTGAATAGTGGTCTCAGTTCTTTGTTGAAACTGCAGATTATTAGTTTCTAATTACTTCATTAAGTCCTCCAATGTAGGCTCAGATTCCGTGCCTACTAGAGCTTGCTGGGGCATAGGCTGCTGGTATAGACTGCTTGGTCCAACATAAGGTTGGAACTGTTGTGAACTCATTGGTTGCTGGAATGGCTGCATATAATGGTTTGGTTGTTGTTGTGCTGCATTTTCATATCTCAAGTCGGGATAATCTCCCCAGCCAAGGTTATAGGTAGCTAATGCAATATGGGGCACATATATGTGGGATAAAAAGAGCTACAACATATACTGTAAAATCTTGCAGGTTCTTGCACATGTACGTGATGCTGTCCCACTGCCAATTGCCTCACCAGATAAGCCAGCTCATCAAGTTTATGCTCCATCAGATTAGTGATCAAACACAAAAACACAAATTCACAAAAACAAGTCTAAAAATATATACAAAACAATTACAGAAAACATATCTAGAGATTTTTAAAAATTATAGGACCACCACAGGGTGAAATCTACACAAAAACGCTATCAAAGAGAATAATAAAAAATCTAAAAAATTGAAAAATGGTCTAAACGATGGAATTTGGCTAAAATAAGGGTGACCTCACTATTTATAGTAAGCCTTTCTCAAAATAACGTTTTCCATTAGTGTGCAAAAATTCAGGCCAATCAAAGATACTTTACCAAACCAAAATTCTTGACGCGATACCCTTTACCTAATTTCAGCCGAATTCCACTTGAAAAAAGCTTCAAAAACAAAACAAACACAATTGTTAGAGTTAGATGAAATGATCAAATAGTTGCATTGGATCCTCAGCAACGACGCCAAATTTGACAAGAGGTTGTCAAGACCCGTCAAATAATAAAATTTACCGGTTCACAAACTAATTTGTAGTATAGAGCATGAACCGAATTGTCTCTTAAGGATCCAAAAAGAACAAAGATTTAATCATGTCAAGATAATTAGAAATGGGGGTTTTGTTGTTGATTAATAAGATTGACAAAAGTAAGAGAATTAAAGTTGTAAACAAATCTAAAGAAGCAATCAATCCAAGGAAATTTACCGATCTTGAGTTTAATTCATCATTGATCATAAGGAATCCACTTAATTGCTAACCATATTCTTGGCCTTAGATCACATCAAGAAGCCTTAACATGATCCAAGAATCCTCTACTAGATAAGCATCTAGGATTTGATTAACCAAGGTTAGATAAAGTAAGCACCATCCAACATAGATTAACTTAAGATCTAGAATTTAACCAAGCTAAACAATCCATCAAAAAACTTTAATATATTGTTCAGTCTTTGTGATCCTTTTTGAATACATGATAATAAAGCTATCATCACATCAACATCTAAATCAAATTAAGCAATTTAATCTAGATAATAATCAAAAGAGGAAGAAGAGAAACTTGAATAACAATTAAGCAATATGAACAAGCGAAACAAGATCTCCAAATTAAACATCTAGATGACTAATCCATTTGATTGATTATAAGAGCCTCGCCTTCCATGGATGGGAAGGAAGAACTCAGAAATAAAAGAACTGTTGGAACCAAAGAATCTTATGAAATTAAGTTTGGAACCAACTTATTTAAAGAATTATTACCCCATAAAGTTTTGAAGATAACAAAAGTTTAATTTAGAATGAATAAGTAAAAAGACTCACGTAACTTGTTTTTGAACTGTTTCAAGAAGAAAATAAAGTGTTAACAAACAGTTACTTAATTGTGCGTCCATTCTTACCTGAGCTAAAGAAAACTAAGTATGTGTCCAATACCTTTTTAACTGTTTCACAAGTGTTATTATATTGGATCGTCCAATGTTTTTCTTACTAAGCTCAGGTTCAAATTATTCGTCCAAAGCCAAAATTCAAATGTGAAGAAACTATTCATCATTAAATACTAAGAAGGACTCTGACAACGGACACTACAAAAGAAGTCAACTGAGCCGCTTAAGCTGACATCGCTTAAAACTACAAAGATCTGCGAACAAGGAACTTTCTGTGCGCTTAGATAAGTCAGGGCTAAGCTATCGTATTCTTGGACATTCCTGATAATCAAAGTGTCTTTTCAGAAGAAGATACACACGTTATCATCTTATGCATTTAATACTGCACAGAACGGTAATAAATGTTTTCGTTGGACGAAGAAGCTTATGAAGACTACTCCAAATACTCTCACCTATAAATACAAATGTCTTCGAAGAAGAAGAAGAAGTGATAACAATCTGAGTAATCAAAAGTGTAAAAGGATTAAAGCCTTCATTCTTCTTAGTATTCTCACTCTTGTAAAGAGATTAAGTCTTGAGATTTATTTTCTATCCTCACCAGTAGTGAGTTAAAAACTCAAGCACTTCTATACCTTTTTCTTTTCTCAACTTGATGTTTAAGCCTGAAGAGGCTATGTATAAAAGAATACTTGGATCGTAGAACCTGAAGAGGTTGAGAATATTTGTATACCTGAAAAGGTGGACAATACTAGTAATCTTTGTATAAGATTAGTAGAAAATCCTTTTGGTTGAAAGGATTGGACGTAGCTCTCGGTTTGTGGGAGTGATCCAGGATAAACATCTGGTGTAAGCTTTTCTTCCCCACTCTTGTGTTTTATTTATTCACTAACATTTGGGGATTGCCATTGTTTTCCTAACTAAAGTGTTGAGATAAAACTTAGAACTTGTTCACTACATTTAAAGTTATTAATTACAAATTTGTTTTAGCGTCCAATTTGACTCAGAAGTTTTCTGCGTCCATTGCCTTTTTTGCTCCCTTTGTAAAAGTTTTTCACAAAGGTTAAGAAACACAATTCAACACCCCTTCTTGTGTTTCACTTGTATACTTCAATTGGTATAGAGCTCAGCCTCTTGGGTTGAACATCTAACAGTGCAGAGGAAAAGATCCAGTACTACCTCAAATGGAGAACGAAGGACAAGCGGTGAACAGACCTTCTCTATTCAATGGAAATGATTATGATTACTGGAAGAAGAGGATGATTGCATTTTTTGATGCACAAAATATGGACATTTGGGACCTAGTCCAAAATGGCTATCAAATACCCACCAACGCAGAAGGACTAGATCTTCCTCGACCACAATGGACGGAAGGACAACGAACTAGACACCAATTAAACTCAAAAGCCAAACACTACCTTATGTGCACCATTACCAAATCGGAGCATGATAAAGTTCATAGCTGTGAAACAGCTAATGAAATATGGGATATATTGGCCTTGGCACATGAAGGTTCCACTCAGGTCAAAGAATAAACAATCAGCATGTTAGTTCACCAGTATGAACTCTTCAAAATGGGGGAACATGAAAATATTGATCAAATGTTTGGACGATTCCAAACAATAATCAAGATCATATCAGAAAAATTCTTAGAAGTCTCTCCAGACATTGGAGACCCAAGGTTGCTGCCATACAAGAAGCAAAGAACTTAGCTTCTCTTACCATGAAGGAACTCCTAGATTCTCTCAAAGTTCATGAACTAGAGCTCCAAGAAGAGGAAAGCTCAAGAAAAGGGAAATCAATTGCCCTTAAAGCTCACAAAGGAAGTGCGCTCAAAGCACTTAAAGCTAGAAAATCTTCAGATGAAACTGAATCATCTGGAGAAGATGCCTCAGACAACGATGAATTATCATTCATCCCTAGAAAAATACAAGCAATGTTAAAAAAGAAAGGAGGCATGCGGAGAAAACACTTCGGACGCAGACTTCAAAAGGAAATGACTGAGACAAAAGATAAGAGTCCAATCATATGTTATGAGTGCAAGAAGCCTGGGCACATCAAAACTGAATGCCCTTCTCTAAACAAGGAGGAGAAAAAGAGATTCTTCTTAAAGAAGAAAAGAGGATTAATGGCCACTTGGGAAGACCTTGACCTCTCGTCTACTGATTATGAAGAAGAAGTAGAAGAAGAAGTCAACCTATGCCTCATGGCAAGCACATTCTCTGAAGAAGAAGAAGATGAAGTAACAAACTCTGAACTTGATCTTCAAGAAGCTTTTAATGAATTACTAAACAACTCATTTATCTTAGCCGTTGAATACAAATCACTTAAAAGAAAATTTTCAAAGTTATTCAAGGATTATGAAAAAACGCTTTCAGAAAAACAAGAGCTTGAAATCGTTTGTGAAAAACTAAAAACTAAAAACATTCTTTTAAAAACATCCTCTAAGTCCAATATAACTGATGAAGTTAATAAACTTCAATCAGAGATAAAGAAACTAACTGAGGATCTCAGTAAATTTATGGGCAGCTCCAAAAAGCTAAACACTCTATTAAATTACTCTAGAGACCCTCGTGATAAATCTGGGCTGGGGTATCAAAACACAGAGAAAATACTTTTCAAAATGGTACCCATTCCTGCTAAATTAGTTGGAAATTTTCATAAAAAGGATAATCACTTTACTTCAAAGTATTTATGCAATAACAGATTAAGACATTATAGATCTCTAAAAACTAACCTGAAAGGACCCAAAAAGATATGGGTACCTAAGGATATGATAATTCCTCTTGCAGATGTGCTTAGCAATAAGAAAAAGACACCTGTCATAGTACCTGGACAGTGGTTGCTCACGGCACATGACAGGAGAAAAGTCTATGTTCCAAGACCTCAAACTTAAAGCTGGTGGCTCTGTCACCTTTGGTGGAAATCAGAAGGGTAAAGAGTAGGTAAGATCGGTAAGCATCATTTTCCCTCTATTGATAATGTACTTTTGGTTGAAGGGTTGAAACATAATCTACTTAGTATAAGTCAATTATGTGATAGTGGATCAAATGTTTCATTCAGTCATGAAGAATGTATAGTTAAAAACTCTGACGGATCCATACTCTTCACTGCCAAAAGGCCAAACAATCTTTACAAGATTGATTTAGAAGATCTCTCATATCAGAATGTATCTTGTCTAGTATCCATAAAAGGAGAACAATGGATATGGCACAAGAAGCTTGGTCATGCAAGCTTGAGGTTAATCTCAAAGCTAAATAAGCATAACCTTGTAAGAGGACTACCAAAACTTGTGTACAAATCAGATGTTCTATGCGAAGCAAGTCAAAAGGGGAAACAAATCAAAAACTCTTTTGAGTCCAAAAATGTTGTTTCCACCTCTAGATCACTAGAACTGCTACATCTTGATCTGTTTGGTCCAACGAGAACTGCCTCATTAAATGGAAAGAAATATGGATTTGTCATAGTAGATGACTACACTAGATGGACATGGGTTTTGTTCCTAGCTCACAAGGATGAGTCTTTTAGAGTCTTTTCTATATTCTGTAAAAGAATTCAAAATGAAAAAGGCATGTGTATCAACTCAATCCGAAGTGATCATGGAGGAGAATTTGAGAATGAGAGTTTTCAATTGTTCTGTGAAGAAAGTGGTATCCTTCATAACTTCTCTGCCCAAAGAACCCCACAGCAAAATGGTGTGGTAGAAAGAAAAAATAGATCTCTTCAAGAGATGGCTAGAACAATGCTCAATGACAACTCAATCTCCAAACACTTCTGGGCTGAAGCTGTTAACACTGTATGTTATATTCAAAACAGAATATATATTAGACCCTTACTAAATAAGACTCCTTATGAATTGTGGAAAGGACGAAAACCCAACATTTCTTATTTTCATTCTTTTGGATGTCAATACTTTATTTTAAATATAAAAGATTCTTTAGGAAAGTTTGATGCTAAAGTTGACTGTGGTATTTTCTTAGGATACTCTGAAACTTCAAAAGCATATAGAGTGTACAACTCTCGCTCTTTGACTGTTGAAGAATCTATCCATGTTAGAGTTAATGACAAACAGTTTGATAAAAATTTATCAAAGCTAGATAAGTCTTTTGCAGAATTAAACCTCAATGACAAAGGAGAAGGAACATCATCAAACAAAGAAGCTCTGAATGATGACAGAAGAGAAGAAAACACAACAAAAAATGAAGTTCAAAGAATTTGGCACTTCAAAGCATATCATTTGGAAGACCAAATCATTAGAAATCCAGAAGATAAAGTGCGTACAAAATCTACCTTTAAAGAATATTCCGATATAGCTTTCATCTCAGAAATGGAACCAAAGAAAATTGAAGCTCTTTTGGACGAAGGATGGATATTAGCTATGCAAGAAGAGTTAAATCAATTTACAAGAAACGACGTTTGGACGCTGGTTCAAAAGCTTAAAGACAAGACCATCATCGGCACAAAATGGGTATTCAGAAATAAATTGGATGAAGATGGTAAAGTTATGAGAAATAAAGCAAGGTTAGTTGCTCAAGGGTACTTGCAACAAGAAGATATTGATTTTACTAAAACTTTTGCTCCCATAGCTAGACTAGAAGCCATACACATCTTACTTTTATTTGCTGCTCATCATAGAATGAAACTTTATCAAATCGATGTAAAGAGTGCTTTTCTAAATGGTATAATCAATTAAGAAGTTTATGTCAAGCAACCACCTGGTTTCATGGATCAAAACCAACCAGAGCACGTTTTCAAACTGAAAAAGACTCTGTATGGACTAAAACAAGCTCCTCGTGCATGGTATGAAAGATTAAGCACTTTTCTAATGGAAAATAATTTTTCTAGAGGAAAAGTTGATAATATTCTCTTTCGGATAGACAAAAACTCACATTTTATATTAGTCCAAATCTATGTAGATGATATTATCTTTGGAGCTACTGATGAATCTCTATGCAAGGAATTTTCCAAATTGATGCAGAAGGAGTTCGAAATGAGTTTAATGGGAGAATTAAAATTCTTCCTGGGCTTACAAGTAAAGCAAACATTGGACGGAATCTACATTCATCAGACAAAATACGCAAATGAACTCTTGAAAAAGTTCAAATTGGACGATTGCAAAACTATGAGCACACCCATGCATCCATCAACCACACTAAAATTGAACGATAAAGATCAAAAGGTGGACGAAAAGATATACAGAGGTATGATCGGATCACTCTTATATCTCACTGTGTCCAGACCAAATATAATGTTTAGTGTGTGTTTCTGTGCACGTTTTCAATCTGATCCTAGAGAATCATATCTAATTGCGGTTAAAAAATATTTAGATACTTGAAAGGGACTACTAATCTGTCATGAGTACAGATTAGTTGGTTTTTGTGATGCTGACTATGCTGGAGATAAAATTGAAAAAAAAAGTACCAGTGGAGGATGCCACTTCATTAGAGGAAACCTAGTATCATGGTCCAATAAAAGACAAAGCACGATTGCTCTTTCAACAGCCGAAGCTGAATATATCTCTACGTCCAATTGCTGTTCTCAATTACTTTGGATCAAACATCAATTGGAAGATTACAACATCTTTGAAAGTAAGATTCATTTACCCTGTGATAATACTGCTGCAATTAACTTATCAAAGAATCTCATCTTACAATCAAGAGCAAAACATATTGAAATTAAACATCACTTTATAAGAGATTATATCCAAAAAGGTGTGTTTGATATTCAATTTGTGGACACAGATCATCAATGGGCTGATATCTTTACAAAACCCCTCTCTGAGGAAAGATTTAATTTTATTAGAAAACATTTAAGTATGCATTTTGTAAAGAACTGACATCCTTGCGTCCATTGATACTCTGCGTCCAACATGGCTTGTACTTATTAATATATGTGGTGACTTTTCTGTTAAGTTGATATTTCTATTGCATTTAATTTAACATTCTTTCTGTCTCTTTTGAATCTTTTCAAATTTCTCACGCTGAGTCAGTTTTTGAAAGGTCATAGAAGTTACTTTTTACTGCGGACGTGACAGTTACTTTTAATACACATTTATTGTGATATTTGAAAAACGATTCGCCTTCTCTTTCTGTAACACCCCGAAATTTCTATTTTTAATTGAAATATTGATTTTCTCAATTTTTGTGATTTATGATGATTTTTGGGAAATTTTCTGAACTTCATTTAAAATTAGTGTATTTTCTTGAACGCTATGTGTCGATTCGGGCCAATTTCAGAAAATAAAAATAAAAGTTTATATTTTCGGCCTGTAAATACCTTAACTATTTATTAGGGCCGGGGAAAGTCACGAAACTTGATTCTAAGACCAGATTCTTAAGTTTTCTATTTTTGGGAATTTTTAGTTTTTGCTGACCTTATGTGTTAAACCGGGGGTATTTCGAATAATAAAATAATAATTTTAAAATTTTGACCCATAAATGCTTTGACCATTTATTAGGAGTAGGAGAGTTTACGAAACTCAAATCCGGGAACAGATTTAGAAATTTTCCATTTTAAGGGATTTTATCATGAAACAAAATTTAGACGTATTTTATTTTTCATTTGACGATACATACTAGTATTTATACGTAGAATACACATGCTTCTCCAAGCTTCTCCAAACTTCTACAAGCTTCAAGGTGGGTGGACAAACAAGTGGGAGGGATGAAAATGCCATTATCTATAAACTTTTTAATTACCAAATTGTCCTAAACTTTGCCTATAAATAAGCATGCAAGCATCACTTGAAAACCTCACCACTTCCTCTCCATTCTCTCTCAAATCCCACGGCCAAGCCCTTGAGTTTTCTTTTCAAAAGTTTGTGATACAAGTTCCATCCATAGTTTTAGAATCCAAACATCATTTTAGGAAGATCTTGTGTAGAAAGTTTCTTGAGAAGAAATTGTTCTCAAACCATTTTCTTGAGAAAATCCCAAAGTTGAAGAATCAAAAGGATATTTGTTGGTGGAAGAACAAAGAACTTTCACAAAGTTCTCTTGAGGAATTTTAAACCAAGGTAAGGGAGAGTTTTCTTTATCAACCAATCTTGTGGTAGGAAAATATGATTATGGTTCATGTTCTTAAAATTTTGTGTGAGTAGTTATAATTGATATTTAAATTGTTTATGCTTTATGTTTCTTGATTTATGATTTGTGTTTTGTGTTTATATGCTTTATTTAGTGTTTATATGCTTTATTTAGCCTATGTGTTTTTATGGCTTTGAAATATTGCATATATGGTAATATTAGATGCATAATATTTCTTGGACATACATATGGTTGGTTGGTGTTATGGAAATCATGGTGGAAAAATGATGGATTTTGGTCCAAAGACCTTTGAACATTTTAAACACTCCATAGTTCCAAAGGAGTTCATTTTATTAATTGTTTAACTTAATTAATTAGGGGATGTTTAATTAAGTTAATGATTTCTGTAAATAAATAGAAAAGAGCGAAATTATTAAACAAAGCCGAAATAATGCTTTAATTTATACTTATGCTGTTTTAATTAATCTTTATCAATAATAATGATAATATATTGGGAAATAATTAAATAAGCTCAAAATAGCTTCGTTTTTACGAAAAACACTTTACCCGATTTGGTGTTTACAGTAAACCCTTTCGCGGTTAAAAAGTGATTTATTTATGCCTTATGTATTAAAATGGACAGAAAACACTTTACCCGATTTGGTGTTTACAGAAAACCCTTTCGCGGTTAAAAAGTGATTTATTTATGCCTTATGTATTAAAATGGACAGAAAACACTTTACCCGATTTGGTGTTTACAGTAAACCCTTTCGCGGTTAAAAAGTGATTTATTTATGCCTTATGTATTAAAATGTACAGAAAACACTTTACCCGATTTGGTGTTTACAGAAAACCCTTTCGCTGTTAAAAAGTGATTTATTTATGCCTTATGAATTAAAAACTACAGAATATGTTTTACGCAAATTGGAATTTACAGAAAACCTTTTTGCTGTTAACAAAATGAATCTTTAAGCCTAGACCGATTAAAATATGATATTTATGTCTTACGCGATTAGGAAATTACAGAAAAAGCTTTATGCAATTGAAAAATAATTATTTTGTCTTACGCGATTGAAAAATATTAAACTTGAAGTTACCCGACTTGAAAAACATAAAAATAGCTTTACGCGAGTGAAAAACGTAACAGAAATGTTACATGACAGAAAAACTATAACAGGAGGGTTATATGTTTGAAAAACCGTAACTATAGTGTTACGTGATTTTGAAATTCCTAGGGGATTGTTTTATTCCATTTATAAATAAATTGCATTTTTGTGTGTTGCATTAAGAAAAGTCTGTAAAGAATTGTGGTCAAGGCTTTAATGCCGAGGAGATTGAGTGACACCTTAGTAAGGGTACGAATTGTGTAGTGAAGATCTATGAATGATCTTGGGGACGTCGGGGTAATATGATTGCAACACACCGAACGATCCCGACCAGACACTATCCTATTCCCGATTGGTGGAGAGTGTTCTCGTGAGCCAAGTTGCGCAATTGAGATTATATTGCACTTTTGAGGCTAATAAGATACGGAACATGTACTCCCAATCACTCTCTCCGACTGTTGTGTATAGCTCCATGGAGTAGGGGTCAATCATTGAGTATGTGCATAGTCAGTTGTTACACTGTTGCTTTATCTTGGTCTATGTCAAAATTGATGAGATAATAGGTATAACTGTTAAATAGTTATTATGTTGTGTAGATTGGTTGTACTATCTTTTCTATACTGCTTGATTGGTTTATGATGATATTAGAATCTCACCCGTTCTATTATATTATTATATTTGTGATCTGGTCATGAAGACCAAGATGGGCGACAGGCGTGAATTCTTGGGATTCATCCAAGTCCAATTCCATGGAGGTCCACAGGCGTGGCGCGTACACTTAGAAACGGAATGCGTAGAGTATGTAGGAGACATATCTCTCACACTCCGTAGGACCCGTCATGGGAATCCTATTAGTTCATTTACTATTACTTGCTTTGTAGAAATGCTGATGCCAATAAGGGATCTGTGGGGTTTTGGCACTGAGTATACTCCTCAGGAAGACTCTGAAGTTTCTTCCGCTAGAACTCCTAGGCGTAGAACTGCTAGAATTTCTGTAAGGAGGCCTACTAACTTTGGATGGCTTGCACCCGAAAGGCCCATATCGGAGGAGGATCCAGAAGAAGATCCCGAAGAGGATCCGGAGGAAGATCCTGAGGAGGATCCGGAGGAGGACCCTTCTCCGTAGGTAGACTTTGATGGCCAGATAATATTAATATATTAGTATTGTATGTTTATTTATTTTCTTGTCAGTACTTATGATTTGTATTATGTATTACCGATAAACTTAAACAGTAAGTAATATAAAGTGTGCGTATTATTCATATCTCAATATGTATACTATTACTACTCTGTTTGATTAATGTTTTATCCGCGAAAGGAAATTTTTAGAACTCATATTTTATATACAGATATTACAAAATTATTATTAAACTTAAATTAATATTTCGTTAAATGTGATATCCTACCGAGGGTGTTACACTTTCCATAAACCTTTCAGTATAAACTCTGCTTTCTTATAAATATCTCATCTTTTTTCAAGATCAATTTTTTACGCTTTCAAGTGTTTGAGAAACCCTTTACTGAAAAACCTTCAACAATTTTCCCTTCTTCTCAAAATCTCAAAATCCCCTCACAATATTTTTTAAGAAATGGCTGGAGGAAAGAAAACCTTGTTGAACAAGGCTGAAGTAGCTGTGGAATACCTGTTCCAGTCATCCATTCTAGCTGAGTATGGAATTGATATTGCTGAACATCTACAAGGAGCGGGGTGGGAAAACTACTTCAAAGAAGCAGTTGAAGTTTACCCCAAGCTTATCTGTGAGTTCTGGCAAAGCGCTCTAGTTTCTGAAACAGCTGTTGTTGGGAAGGTACTAGGGAAGGAAGTAACTGTGTCAGAAGTCAAGATTTTAGACGCGACTCAGTTTTGGCTAGAAGGAGCCAAGCATACTAAAGATTAGACAAGGGACATTGGGGGAGTTGACAGTGTGTTTGAAATCCTTATAAAAGACCCAAACCAAGGAAGCAAGAAGAAAATTATAGCCTCGCAAATGCATGATAAGACCAGAGTTCTTCACCAGCTGCTGAATAAGGCGATACTCCACAAAGCTGGGTCCAAGGATTCAGTCTCCAGCAAACATGCATTCTGCTTGTGTCACTTGATGCTGTGCCAGTAGATCAACCTCCCTCACATTCTGTTTAAACACTTCAAGAAGAGTGTTCAAGGGAAGGGAATAAAAACCACCATTTGTTACGGTGTGCTTCTAACAAAGATCTTCAGAGATCAAGGGATTTTCAGTGAGTTTGGTGCTCTTAACAGTGAAGAGAAGTTAAAGACTTTTGGACAAACCCAACTGCAACAGGTTTTTAGACGGAGTAATCTGATGAAGATGAAACTTCATACTATGCTGAGTTGTGGATGGAAAGAAAGTCCAAAGCCCCTGGTCACTGTCGCTGAGCCCTCACAAATAGAAAAAGCCTCATCCACTCAAGCTCCTCCAAAGAGAAGGCTGATAATGGATGATGACTCTGACGATGACTAACCCATCACGAAAAGGATGAAGGTTGCGTCCAAGGTGACTATTCCAAAGGGAACTCGGACGAAGCTACCCATCAAAAGAAAACCTGCTGCAAAGCTGCGTCCACTCCTGAGGAACCCCTTCTTGCTCCCCTCCCTTCCCTCACCTCTTTTACCCTCATCTCAACCAGAACCTCAAATACCTTCACCTCACTCTCAATTACCCTCCTCTCCATCAAACACTGAACCCTCCTCACAAACACAAACCATACCATATAAACCTTTCTCACCTTCACCATCAAAACACTTCACCTCAATCATCCCTATCCCAAATTTCTTCTCTGTGGGAGTCACCCCCTATATTATTCCCATTGGGAATCAAAGGACTCTTCTATCTCGCTAACAGCAAGAAGGTCCAGATGCTGTGATGGGATCAGCACAAGGGTCCATATCTTCCCAAGCCAACTTACCTTCAGACCCGTAACCTTGGAAGAAATGGATAAGTTTGCAAGCCCTTATGACACAATTTTTGTGAGTGTCATCAAAGGAAGTCTTCTGTTAAAGAATTTACAATACGTGCCCCCATCCATACGTATCACTCCTACGACTGCCATCAAGATTATGCCTGATAGAATTTGTCCAAGACTGCCAATGGTCAATTTGAACAAGAACAAGGATTTGAAGAAGTACAGAAGTCAAGCCACGTTGCCAACACCGTTCTACTTCAAACCTACCTTTGGCCTTCAAAAATCACCTGAGGTAGACTTGAGATTCTTATTGTAAATCTCGAAGAAAAGAGAGGCAGAAGAGAAAGATGCAAAGACTTTTTGGGAAAAGCACATTTGGGATTGTGAACAACAAGCTTCCACTTCAGGGTTAAGTGATGAAGAGAAGGAAGAGATTCTTACTGTGCCAGGACAAAGCTTCAAGTGCTTTCGTCCAATCTACATGGTGGACGATATCCTTGGACTACCGCTAAGAACGCTTGTTTCCATAATCTTTTCTTCTCTGAGCTACGTCTCAGGGTCTCCTCCTGACAACTTAGGAAAACCATATCCTTGGGATACAATTTTTGAATATCAAAGAGATCCAATCCCTTGAAATTTGGACTTAATGTTGTCTGAAGATGAAGTGGAATCAGTTGAAGTGCTTACGGCTGCAGAAGACCCAGCATCCACAGTCTCTATTGTTGCTCCTCCTGCGCCATCAACTGAGTTAATCATTATGGAGACCTCTGCTGACCGCCCTCCCACTGTTGACCCACAATCTCAAGTGCCCCCTGAAGTTCAAGCCTATGTGACCACTCAAATGGATCATCTGTTCAAGAGAGTTGAAGACCTTCTGAAGTCTCTCTTTCAACAAGGGCCTCCTCATCCTCCTCCTTCTTCCTCCTCTTAAAATTTGTTTTCCCTTCTCTTTCAAATTTTTTTTTGACAATGATGTTTTTCTCTCACTTTTTGTCTGATGACAAAGGGGGAGAAAATTGGGAAATTCTTGATTGATTCAGTTCTTGATTGATTCATTTATTTTGATAATACCCTTGATAAAATAAAATGAGCATATCTGTGAATCTATTTGTATGTTGTCTAAATTTGTTTACTATGAGTTGTTTCAATTGTTCATACTTATTCTGATGCATTCTCTGTTATCTAAAGTTGATTATATTCTTGCTCTAATGCTTGTTTTGGTAAAGGATGTGCTTACTCTGTACTAACAATAGCTTTTTCCCATCATTTAAGTATTTTCTCAAAATAAACTTTTGCTCAAAACTAAGCGTTGTGTTAGCACACTTATTCACTCCTAGCTAAACCCTGTTGTATCATCTTTTTGTGTCCATTCTGTTTTTATGCACGATCTTAGGGGGAGTGTTCTCTCGTGTAAAAAGATATGTATTCAATCAAAATTTAAAAAATTTTGTCATCATCAAAAAGGGGGAGATTATTGGAACCAAAGAATCTTATGAAATTAAGTTTGGAACCAATTTATTTAAAGAATTATTTCCCGATAAAGTTTTGAAGATAACAAAAGTTTAATTTAGAATGAATAAGTAAAAAGACTCACGTAACTTGTTTTTGAACTGTTTCAAGAAGAAAATAAAGTGTTAACAAACAATGACTTAATTATGTGTCCATTCTTACTTGAGCTAAAGAAAACTATGTATGCGTCTAATACCTTTTTAACTGTTTCACAAGTGTTATTATATTGGATCGTCCAATGTTTTTCTTACTAAGCTCAGGTTCAAATTATTCGTCCAAAACCAAAATTCAAATGTGAATAAATTATTCATCATTAAATGCTGAGAAGGACTCTAACAACGGACACTACAAAAGAAGTCAACTGAGCCACTTAAGCTGACATCGCTAACAACTACAAAGATCTGTGAATAAGGAACTTTCAGCGTGCTCAGATAAGTCAGGGCTAAGCTATCATATTCTTGGACATTCCTGATAATCAAAGTGTCTTTTCAGAAGAAGATCCACACATTATCATCTTATGCATTTAATATTGCTCGGAACGGTAATAAAGGTTTTCGTTGGACGAAGAAGCTTATGAAGACTGCTCCAAATACTCTCACCTATAAATACAAATGTCTTCGAAGAAGAAGAAGAAGTGATAACAATCTGAGTAATCAAAAGTGTAAAAGGATTAAAGCCTTCATTCTTCTTAGTATTCTCATTCTTGTAAAGAGATTAAGTCTTGAGATTTATTTTCTATCCTCACTAGTAGTGAGTTAAAAACTCAAGCACTTCTATACCTTTTTCTTTTCTCAACTTGGTGTTTAAGTCTGAAGAGGTTGTGTATAAAAGAATACTTTGATTGTAGAACCTGAAGGGGTTGAGAATACTTGTATACCTGAAGAGGTGGACAATACTTGTAATCTTTGTATAAGATTAGTAGAAAATCCTTCTGGTTGAAGGGACTGGACGTAGCTCTCCGTTTGTGGAAGTGAACCAGGATAAACATCTGGTGTAAGCTTTTCTTCCCTCCTCTTGTGTTTTATTTATTCACTAACATCTGGGGATTGCCATTGTTTTCCTAACTAAAGTGTTGAGATAAAACTTAGAACTTGTTTACTACGTTTAAAGTTATTAATTACAAATTTGTTTTAGCATCCAATTTGACTTAGAAGTTTTCTGCGTCCATTGCCTTTTTTGCTCCCTTTGTAAAAGTTTTTCAAAAAGGTTAAGAAACACAATTCAACCCCCCTTCTTGTGTTTCACTTGTTTACTTCAAGAACAAATGTTCAAACCAAAATCTTATAAAAAGGTTTAAGTACTAAATTCTTAAATGCTGTAGCTTTCCCTGTTTAAGTTTTGAGGATAACAAAAATATTTATTTAGTTTGAACAAGTAAGTGTTTCGACAATAGTATTAACAAATCGCTACTTGTATGTGCGTCCTTTCTGCTCTATGCTTAAAGATAACTCTTTGTGCGTCCAATATGCTATAACTCTTTGTGCGTCCAATATGCTATGACTCTTTGTGCGACCAATATGCTATTTTGCTTTGTGCGTCCAATGACTGTCTACATATACTTTAACTATTGGTGCGTCCAATATTTGTATGCATATACTGTTACTACTTTTATTGGTTCGTCCAATACGATCTGTCTGCCAAAGCTCGGACTCATTTCACTCTTTCAAAGTTCAAGCTCAAGCTCTCGTCCAAGTGAAAATTCAAAAATGAAGAATTGTTCCTCATTAAATGCTAGAAAAGAACTCTGACAGCTCACGGCGACAGAAGAAGTCAACTAAGCCACTTTTGCTGACATTGTCTAACAACTACAAAGATCTGCAAATAAGAAACCGTCTGCAATCTCAGACAAATCAGGACTTTGTTTTCATTGATTGGAAATCTCGAGAGAATAAAAGTCACCGTCGAGAAGAAGTTCAGCACTTTTCCAGTAGATGCATTTAATGCTACTCAGAACGGTAATAAATGTTTCCGTTGGACGATCTAGCCCATGAAGTCTGCTCAATTTGTTCTTACTTATAAAGAGAAGAAGCAGCACTTGAAGAAAAGAAGAGATCTTTGCCGAAGCATCCTACAAAGTCTAAAAAGCTTTATTTCTTCTTGGATTTCCATATACGTGTAAAAAGAAAAAGCCTTGAGATTTCTATTGTCTATTCTCATTTGTCAGTGAGTTTCAAACTCAAGCTTTCATCTACTTTCACTTATTCATCTTAAGCATTGTAAGCCTGAAGAGGCTGTGTGTAAAAGAATACTTGTGTGATTGAACCTGAAGAGGTTGAAAATACTTGTTACCTGAAGAGGTGTATAATACTTGTAATCTCGAAAAAGATTAGTTGGAAAATCCTTCTGGTTGAAGGAATTTGGACGTAGCTCTTGGTTGATAAGAGTGAACCAGGATAAATCTCGTGTGTAAGCTTCTCTTCTCTTCTAGTGTGTTTTATTATATTCACTAATCTCTGGGGTTTACTATTGTGTTTATTAACAAAGATCTTTTAATTGGTTTTAGAACGTGTTAACTGTTTTCTTAAAAATCTTTTCAAAATCCTTAGAGTCCAATAGGACTAAGCCGTGTTGGTTCTAAGTTCTTTACTTGTCAAACTTTATCCTTCGCTGTGTTCAATCTTCTGTTAAAAAGGAAAATCTTTTATTAATCATTAAAAAGGGTTAAGAAACACAATTCAACCCCTCTTCTTGTGTTTCACTTGGTTATGTCAATTGGTATCAGAGCTCAGCCTCTTGGGTTGAGCATCTAACAGTGCAGAGGAAAAAGATCCAGTACACCCTTTAATGGAGAACGAAGGACAAGCGGTGAACAGACCACCTCTATTCAATGGAAACGACTATGATTACTAGAAGAAGAGAATGATTGCTTTTTTTGATGCCCAAAACATGGACATCTGGGACCTAGTTCAAAATGGATGTCAAACACCCACCAACGCAGAAGGACAGAATCTCCCTCGACCACAATGGACGGAAGGACAACGAACCAGACATCAGCTTAACTCAAAAGCCAAACATTATCTTATGTATGCCATCACCAGATCAGAGCACGATAAAGTTCATAGCTGTGAAACAGCTAAAGAGATATGGGATACTCTGGCCTTAGCACATGAAGGCTCATCTCAAGTCAAAGAATCAAAGATAAGCATGCTGGTTCACCAGTATGAGCTCTTCAAAATGGGAGAGCATGAAAACATTAATCAAATGTTTGGACGATTCCAAACAATAATCAATGGCTTGAGATCTCTGGGAAAGAACTATGATAATCAAGATCATATCAGAAAAATCCTAAGGAGTCTTTCCAGACAGTGGAGACCTAAAGTTACTGCCATACAGGAAGCAAAGAATCTAGCTTCTCTTACCATGGAGGAACTCTTGGGTTCTCTTAAAGTTCATGAGCTGGAACTTCAAGAAGAGGAAAGCTCAAGAAAAGGGAAATCAATTGCCCTTAAAGCTCACAAAGGCAGTGCGTCCAAAGCACTTAAAGCTGAAAAATCATCAGACGAGGCCGAGTCTTCTGAAGATGATATATCTGATAATGACGAGTTATCTTTCATCTCTAGAAAGATACAAGCAATGTGGAAAAAGAAAGGAGGTATGCGGAGAAAGGACTTTGGACGAAGGTCACCAAAGGACATAACAGAAACAAAAGACAAGAGTCCAATCATATGCTATGAATGCAAGAAGCCCGGACACATTAAAGCGGAATGCCCTTCACTAAACAAGGAGAAAGAGAAAAGGAGATTCTTTCCAAATAAGAAAAGAGGATTAATGGCCACCTGGGAAGATCTTGATTTTTCAACTACTGATGATGAAAAAGAAGTAGAAGAAGAAGCAAATCTATGTCTCATGGCTAACACCTTGTCAGAAGAAGAAGAAGATGAGGTAACAAACTGTGATCTTGATCTTCAGAATGCATTTGATGAGTTGTTAAATAATTCATCTATTTTAGCGGTTGAATATAAATCCTTGAAAAGAAAGTTTTCAAAATTAACTAGAGAATATGGAAAAATGTTTTGAGAAAACAAGAACTTGAAATTTATTGTGAAAAATTAAAAACTGAAAATGCTCTTTTGAAAACATCTTCTGAGTCCAACACTTCAGATGAAGTTGATAAACTTCATAATGAGGTAAAAGAGTTAATGGAGGACCTCAGTAAATTTGTAAAAAGCACCAACAATCTAAACATTTTACTCAAATATTCCAGAGACCCTCGTGACAAATCTGGATTAGGATATCAAGATACTGATAAACAGCTTTTTCAAAAAACTACTACTCAACCTAAATCTTTTAAGAATGCTTGTAAAAAGAACGTTTACCCTTCCTCAATAGATCTTTTTAATAAAAGGTCAAAATATTATGGATCTCCAAGAGCTAACCAAAAAGGACCCAAAAAGATATGGGTACCTAAGGATATGATAATTCCTCTTGCAGATGTGCTTAGCAACAAGAAAAAGACACCTGTCATGGTACCTGGACAGTGGTTGCTCATGGCACATGACGGGAGAAAGGTCTATGTTCCAAGACATCAAAACTAATTCAGGAGGCTCCGTCACGTTTGGAGGAAACCAGAAAGGTAAAATAGTTGGAATAGGTAAGATTGGTAAGCATCCTTTTCCCTCTATCGATAATGTTCTTCTAGTTGAAGTTTTAAAGCATAATCTACTTAGCATAAGTCAATTATGTGATAATGGATCCAATGTTTCATTCAACCAAGGAGAATGTATAGTCAAAGCTCTGACGGATCCATACTCTTTTTTGCAAAAAGGCAAAACAATTTTTATAAAATTGACTTGGAAGATCTTTCAGATCAAAATGTATCATGTCTAGTTTCCATAAAAGGAGAACAGTGGATATGGCACAAGAAGCTTGGTCATGCAAGTTTGAGATTAATCTCTAAACTAAATAAGCATAACCACGTAAGAGGACTACCAAAGCTTGTGTACAAATCAGATGTTCTTTGTGAAGCATGTCAAAAGGGGAAACAAATCAAAAATTCTTTTGAATCCAAAAACATCGTTTCCACCTCTAGACCACTAGAATTGTTACATCTTGATCTATTTGGTCCTACAAGAACTTCTTCACTAAATGGAAAGAAATATGGATTGGTCATAGTAGATGACTATACTAGATGGACTTGGGTTATGTTTCTAGCTCACAAGGATGAGTCTTTCAAAGTCTTTTATATTTTCTGTAAAAGAATTCAAAATGAAAAAGGCATGTGTATCAACTCAATCCGAAGTGATCATGGAGGAGAATTTGAGAATGAGAGCTTTCAATTGTTCTGTGAAGAAAACGGTATTCATCACAACTTCTCTGCCCCAAGAACACCACAACAAAATGGTGTGGTAGAAAGAAAAAATAGATCTCTTCAAGAGATGGCTAGAACAATGCTCAATGACAACTCAATCTCCAAACACTTCTGGGCTGAAGCTGTTAACACTGCGTGTTATATTCAAAACAGAATATATATTAGACATCTTTTAAACAAGACTCCGTATGAATTGTGGAAAGGACGAAAACCCAACATCTCTTACTTTCATTCTTTTGGCTGTCAATGCTTTATCTTGAATACTAAGGATTCTTTAGGAAAGTTTGATGCTAAAGTTGACTCTGGTATTTTCCTAGGATACTCAGAAACATCTAAAGCATATAGAGTATATAACTCTCGCTCTCTAACTGTTGAAGAATCTGTTCATGTTAAATTCAATGACAAAAAGCCTGACAATGACTTGTCAGAGCTAGATGAGTCCTTTGCAGAGTTAAACTTAAAAGACAAAGGAGAAGGATCAGCAACCCAAAACAAAGAAGCATTGGACGATGAAAGAAAAGAAGAAACAACTGATGGTCAAAGAAGTTGGCACTTCAAAACTTATCATCCAGAACACCAAATCATTGGTAATCCAGATGATAAAGTGCGTACAAGATCTACCTTCAGAGAATACTCAAATGTTGCCTTCATCTCTGAAATGGAGCCAAGAAAAATAGAAGAAGCACTACAGGACGAAGGATGGATCTTAGCCATGCAAGAAGAGCTAAATCAATTTAAAAGAAATGATGTTTGGACGCTGGTTCAAAAGCTTAAAGACAAGTCCATCATCGGCACAAAATGGATATTCAAAAACAAATTGGACGAAGATGGTAAGGTTGTGAGAAACAAAGTAAGGTTGGTAGCCCAAGGTTACTCACAACAAGAAGGTATTGATTTCACTGAAACTTTTGCTCCTGTAGCTAGACTAGAAGCCATACGCATCTTACTTTCATTTGTTGCACATCATAGCATAAGACTATATCAAATGGACGTAAAAAGTGCATTTCTAAATGGTATAATTGATCAATCAATTTGAGACACTTATGTTAGCTTTGTATTAGGCTTTATTAGATGTTTATTGTGCCCAATATTATTATTTTAGATGAGTTTAATGTTGTTGGGCTTCATTGGGTTTTAATGTAAATATTGGATAATTTTTGGATTTTGATGCATTTTGACCTTTCTTCCTTGGTTAGGCCATAACTTGGGACTCGGTGATCCAATTGAGGTGATCTTGGTGTCTTTGGAAAGCTAATACAATGCTCTACAAGTTTCATGAAGAACTCAAGAGCTGGATCGGACTTCAAAGGGTCCAAAACATCCCTGTAATGCAGAGTGGGTTTGCTGTCAGGAAAATCTGGGCAGTGTGCACATATTGGACTACATAGTGAGTTATAGGCCTCCTCTTGGGCTGAAACTTGGCCATTAGAAAGATAAGACCCATATCTCCAACTTCACTGAAGACCATTTAGTCAATAGATGTCGTTTTAGGCATGATAATGAAGCTACAAGTTGGTTTGAATTTGGAAACACGTTCTGCCAACCTAACATGAGGTAGGTTCATTTTTTTAGCATATCTGGAGTTCTAAATGTCCAAATGGCATGATTCAAATTGCAAAATTTCAAGGAGACAACTGGCTACAACTTTCATGAAGACCTCAAAGCCAAAATGCACCGTCTAGGTGATGAAAATGAAGCCAGAAGTCAGATAAGAGTTGTTGACTTAAAAGCCACCAACCATACACCAACCCACCTACCATGCACCAACCCACCAACCATGCATCAAGCTTCCATTTTTGACAATTTTCATATTTTTATAGCTTGTATTCAGATTATGTACATGTACAAATTGGCTTCTAGGATTAGTATAAATAGAGCCAATCTCTTTGTATTATCAAAAATTCAATTTTAAGTAAGTTTGAAGAAAGTTTGAGTATTTGTGAGAGTTTTCTTTCTTTTCTTCTCCATTCTCTTTAGAATTTCGTTTTTGTTCTTTTATTTCTGAGTTCTTCCTTCCCATCCATGGAAGGCTAGGCTCTCATAATCAATCCAAGGGATTAGCCATCTTGATGTTTAATTTGGAGATCTTGTTTTACTTGTTCATATTGCTTAATTGTTATTCAAGTTTCTCTTCTTCCTCTTTTAATTTTGATCTAGATTGAATTGCTTAATTTGATTTGGATGTTTATGTGATAATAGCTTTATTATCATGTATTCAAGAGGATCACATAGAATAAACAATTTATTAAAGCTTTTTGATGGATTGTTTAGCTTGGTTAAATTCTTGATCTTAAGTTAATCTATGTTTGGATGGTGCTTACTTTATCTAACCTTGGTTAATTAAATCCTAAATGCTTATCTAGTAGAGGATTCTTGGATCATGTTGAGGCGTCTTGATATGATCTAAGGCCAAGAACATAGTTAGCAATTAAGTGAATTCCTTGTGATCAATGATGGATTAAACTCAAGATCGGTAAAATTTCCTTGGATTGGTTAATTTGTTAATTACTTTCCTTTAATTCAATTAGTGTATTATCTTTTCAAATCATCAAAACCCCCTTTTAATTATCTTGATCTGATTACATATTTGTTCTTTTTGGATCCTTGAGAGACGATTCGGTTCATGCTCTATACTACAAATTAGTTTGCGAACCGGTAAATTTTATTATTTGACGAGGTCTCGACAACCTCTTGTCAATAATCAATGAAGAAGTTTTCGTTAAACAACCACCTGGTTTCGAGGATGAAAATTTCCCTGAGCATGTTTTCAAATTGAAAAAGGCCTTGTACGGTTTAAAACAAGCTCCTCGAGCCTGGTATGAAAGGTTAAGCACCTTTTTAATAGAAAGCGGTTTTTCTAGAGGAAAAGTTGACACTACTCTTTTTCGAAAAGACAAAAACTCGAAATTCATTTTAGTTCAAATTTATGTTGATGATATTATCTTTGAAGCTACTGATGAATCTCTTTGCAAGGATTTCTCCAATCTGATGCAGAAGGAGTTCGAAATGAGTTTAATGGGAGAATTAAAATTCTTTCTGGGTTTGCAAGTGAAGTAAACATTGGACGAAATCTAATTCATCAAACAAAATACACAAATGAACTTCTGAAGAAATTCAAATTGGACGATTGTAAAACAATGAGCACACCAATGCATCCGTCGTCCACACTAAGATTGGACGATAAGGATAAAAAGGTGGACGAAAAGGTATACAGAGGTATGATCGGATCACTCTTATATCTCACTGCGTCCAGACCTGATATAATGTTTAGTGTGTGTCTTTGTGCACGTTTTCAATCTGATCCTAGAGAGTCACACTTAATTACTGTAAAAAGAATTTTCAGATACTTGAAAGGAACTACTAATCTGGGTTTAGTATTTAAGAAATCTCATGAGTACAGATTAGTTGGTTTTTGTGATGCTGACTATGCTGGAGATAGAATCGAAAGGAAAAGTACAAGTGGAGGATGTCACTTCATTGGAGGAAATCTAGTATCATGGTCCAAAGAAGAGACAAAGCACAATTGCTCTATCAACGGTGAAATTTGAATATATTTCTGCGTCCAATTGTTGCTCTCAACTACTCTGGATCAAACATCAATTAGAAGACTACAACATCTTTGAAAGTAAGATTCCTTTACTATGTGATAATACTGCTGCAATTAACTTATCAAAAAATTCTATACTACACTCAAGGGCAAAACACATTGAAATCAAACATCACTTTATAAGAGACTATATTCAGAAAGGTGTGTTTGATATTCAATATGTGGATACAGATCATCAATGAGCAGATATTTTCACAAAACCCCTCTCAGATGATAGATTCACTCTTATTCGAAAACATCTTAGTATGCATTTTGTAAAGAATTAATATCTCTTGCGTCCATTGAAGATCTGCGTCCAAAATGCTTTGTACTTGATAAATGGTGTGGTAAATTTCTTGATAAGACATAAATCATTTGCATTTATCTTGTTTGAAACTTTTCAAATTTCCCACGCTGAGTCAGTTTTTGAAAGGTCACGAAAGTAACTTTTTACTGCGGACATGACTATTGCTTTTAATACACATTTAATGTGTTTGTTTTTTTAAAAGAAAAGGAAAAACGATTCGTTTTCTCTCAAGAAACCTTTCAGTGTAAAAACCTACCTTCTTCTATAAATATTTTCTTGCTTTACAAGATCAAATTTTTACGCCTTCAAGCCTTGAAAGAAAACCTTTGCAAAAAGAACCTTAGCAAATTTCTCTCTCTCTCTTTCAAATTTCCTTAACCCTGAGAAATGGCCGGAGGAAAGACCCTTGATGTTGAAAGAGCCGAGGTATCGGTTGAATACTCGTTCCAAACTTCAATTTTAGCAGAATGTGGAATAGATATCAAAGAATGTCTCGTCGGTGCTGGTTGGGATAGTTACTTCAGAGAACCGGTGGAGGTTTATCCGGATTTGGTAAAAATGTTCTGGAAAGACGCATCCGTGTCTGCGACAGAGGTCAAAGGAAGTGTTTTGGGAAAACCTGTTGTGGTTTCAGAGGTAACCATCTCCAACGCCACCCAATGTTGGTTGGAAGGAGCCACCATCACTTCAGATTGGGAAAAAGCTTTTGGGAAGCGATGTCTTGTTCTTGACACCTTACTAAAGGAGTCATCCACGGGGAAGATAACTGCATCCAAGATGAATGACAAGGCAAGAGTATTACATCAACTTCTGAACAAGGCGGTACTCCACAAGGCAGGGTCCAAAGACTCAGTCTCTACAGTTCATGCCTTCTGCCTGTTTTATCTGATGCTGTGTCAACAGGTCAATCTCCCTTCTCTGCTTTTTAAGAACGTCAAGAGAAGTGTACATGGAAAAGGAAAGAAGACCACCATCTCCTATGGTGTTCTCTTAACCAAGATCTTCAGAGATCAAGGTATCTTTAGTCCCCATGAGACTAAAGATGTTGAAGAGAAGAAGAGGATCTTTGGACGGATCCAAGAGCAACAAATCTTTGGACGAAGCAATCTTCTAAGGATGAAACTTCAAAGCGTCCAAGATTTTCTGGACCAGAAAGAGCCTCTAATTCCTACAAAGGCTGAGAGTCCAAAGAAGAAATCCCCATCCGTCCAAGCCATTCCCAAGCGGAGACTCATAATGGACGATGACTCTGAAGATGACCAACCCATCGCTAAAAGGATGAAGGTTGCGTCCATTGCGAGCATCCCAAAAGGAACCCGGACGAAGCTACCCATCACAAGGAAACCCTCTTCCAAGCTTGCGTCCATTCCTAAGGAACCTCTTCCTACCATTCTCTCTTCCTCCATTTTACCCTCTTCTCAACCAGAACCACAAACCTCCTTCCCAACCTCTCAAATAACTTCCTCTCCCTTAAACACTGAACCTTTTTCTTCTCAAACTCACATCATACCTTTCCAATCTCCTTCACCTTCCTTCACCCTCTCAAAAGACCTTCTACAACTCCTCCTACCTTAACCTTTTCTCTGTGGGGGTTTCTCCCCACATTATCCCTCTTTGGGAATCCAAGGACTCTTCTCTCTCGCTCACAGCAAGACGCTCCCGGTGCTGTGATGGTTGCTCAACAAAAGTTCACATCTTCCCTAGTGACCTCTCCTTCAAACCTGTCACCTTGGAAGAAATGGGACAATTTACGAGTCCTTATGACACCATCCTTGTCAGTGTCATTAAGGGGAGTCTTCTGTTGAAGGATTTGAGATTTGTACCCCTTCATGATCATCTCCTATACAAGCGCCATCAAGATTCAAATAGGATCGGGTTTGTCCAAGGTTGCCAATGGTGGATTTAAATAAAAACAAAGACTTGAAAAAGTACAGAAGCCAAGCCACCTTTCCCAAGCCCATCCTCTTTAAGCCAAATTTTGGGAGCTTACGTTCCCCTGATGTTGATGTTGAATTCTTGTGGCAAGTTTCGAATAAAGGAGAAGCTGAGGAGAACGAGGCTAAGACCTTCTGGGAAAAGCACATTTGGGAGTGTGAGCAACAAGCGTCTTCTTCAGGTCTAAGCGATGAAGATAAGGAAGATACTATAACTGTGCCTGGTCAGAGCTTCCAGTGTTTTCGTTCTATCTTTATGGTAGATGATCTTCTTGGACTGCCTCTGAACTCGCCATTGCCAACAATCTTCTCTTGTCCAAGCTATGTCTCTGGACCTCCGTCTGACAACTTAGGCAGGCCTTATCCCTGGGATCAAATGTTTGGATACCGAAGAACTTCTCTTCCTTGGGATGTTGACCTTCCTCTGTCTGAAGACGAAGTTGAATCTGTTGTGCAGCAAATGGATGTGACTCCTCCTGCTTCCACCACTGAGTTAGCTATTGTGGAACCACAACCTTCTGCTGACATTCTCACCCAAGTGCCCCCAGCTTTTCAGGCCTACGTGAATAATCAGATGGACTTAATGTACAAGAGAGTTGAAGACCTCCTCAAATCTCTTTTTCAACAAGGGCCACCTCCTCCTCCTCCACCTTCTTCCTCTTGATTCTTTCTTTTAGCCAATTTTTTTTTGACAATGATGTCTTTCTTTCTTTTTGTCTGATGACAAAGGGGGAGAATAATGGGAATTTGACTTGTTACAAACAAATTTGTTTTATAATTTATACTGATTCAATGAAACTATGAATTTTTTTTTTTCATCTGGTTGTTTCATTATCCTTGTCTCGTTTATTCTGTTGCCCTTATATAAATGCTTTAATTGAAATTGTGAATACTCTGCTAATGCACTGTGTTGCTGTGAAGGATCTGCTCTAAATTTTAGCATGGTTTATTTCTTTTCAAAAGGTATTGTCTCTGTTAAACACTTTTCTCAAGTACTAAACTTCGATACAAAGATAATGTTACTTGCTCTTGAAACTTGTTTCGTAAAAATAAATTTCGTGTACTACGTCCAATCGACTCTGCGTCCAACAGACTTTGAGTCCATCTCTTTGAAATGTTTTCTTAGGGGGAGCAATTTTGTTTTAAAAAGAATCTGTGTTCAATCAAATTAATAGTTTTTGTCATCATCAAAAAGGGGGAGATTGTTGAAACCAAAATCTTATAAAAAGGTTTAAGTACTAAATTCTTAAATGCTGTAGCTTTCCCTGTTTAAGTTTTGAGGATAACAAAAATATTTATTTAGTTTGAACAAGTAAGTGTTTCGACAATAGTATTAACAAATCGCTACTTGTATGTGCGTCCTTTCTGCTCTATGCTTAAAGATAACTCTTTGTGCGTCCAATATGCTATAACTCTTTGTGCGTCCAATATGCTATGACTCTTTGTGCGACCAATATGCTATTTTGCTTTGTGCGTCCAATGACTGTCTACATATACTTTAACTATTGGTGCGTCCAATATTTGTATGCATATACTGTTACTACTTTTATTGGTTCGTCCAATACGATCTGTCTGCCAAAGCTCGGACTCATTTCACTCTTTCAAAGTTCAAGCTCAAGCTCTCGTCCAAGTGAAAATTCAAAAATGAAGAACTGTTCCTCATTAAATGCTAGAAAAGAACTCTGACAGCTCACGGCGACAGAAGAAGTCAACTAAGCCACTTTTGCTGACATTGTCTAACAACTACAAAGATATGCAAATAAGAAACCGTCTGCAATCTCAGACAAATCAGGACTTTGTTTTCATTGATTGGAAATCTCGAGAAAATAAAAGTCACCGTCGAGAAAGAAGTTCAGCACTTTTCCAATAGATGCATTTAATGCTACTCGAACGGTAATAAATGTTTTAGTTGGACGATCTAGCCCATGAAGTCTCGCTTCAATTTGTTCTTACTTATAAAGAGAAGAAGCAGCACTTGAAGAAAAGAAGAGATCTTTGTCGAAGCATCCTACAAAGTCTAAAAAGCTTTATTTCTTCTTGGATTTCCATATACGTGTAAAAAGAAAAAGCCTTGAGATTTCTATTGTCTATTCTCATTTGTCAGTGAGTTTCAAACTCAAGCTTTCATCTACTTTCACTTATTCATTTTAAGCATTGTAAGCCTGAAGAGGCTGTGTGTAAAAGAATACTTGTGTGATTGAACCTGAAGAGGTTGAAAATACTTGTTACCTGAAGAGGTGTATAATACTTGTAATCTCGAAAAAGATTAGTTGGAAAATCCTTACGGTTGAAGGAATTTGGACGTAGCTCTTGGTTGATAAGAGTGAACCAGGATAAATCTCGTGTGTAAGCTTCTCTTCTCTTCTAGTGTGTTTTATTATATTCACTAACCTCTGGGGTTTACTATTGTGTTTATTAACAAAGATCTTTTAATTGGTTTTAGAACGTGTTAACTGTTTTCTTAAAAGTCTTTTCAAAATCCTTAGAGTCCAATAGGACTAAGCCGTGTTGGTTCTAAGTTCTTTACTTGTCAAACTTTATCCTTCGCTGTGTTCAATCTTCTGTTAAAAAGGAAAATCTTTTATTAATCATTAAAAAGGGTTAAGAAACACAATTCAACCCCCCTTCTTGTGTTTCACTTGGTTATTTCAACAAAAACGAAATTGTAAAGAGAATGGAGAAGAGAAAGAAAACTCTCACAAATACTCAAACCTTCTTCAAACTTACTTAAAATTGAATGATGTATAATACAAAGAGATTGGCTCTATTTATACTAATCCTAGAAGTCAATTTATAATTGAAAATAATCTGAATACAAGCTGTAAAAACATGGAAATTGTCAAATATGGAAGCTTGATGCATGATTGGTGGGTTAATGCATGGTTGGTGGGTTGGTGCATGGTAGGTGGCTTTTAGTCAACAACTCTTATCCGACTTCCAGCTTGATTTTCATGATCTAGACGGTGCATTTTGGCTTGAAGATCTTCATGAAAGTTGTAACCAATTGTCTCCTTGAAATTTTAGCGTTGGAATCATGCCATTTGGACTTTTAAAACTCCAGATATGCCAAAAATACTGCACCTACCTCAAGTTAGGTTGGCAGAACGTGTTTCCAAATTCAAACCAAATTTTAGCTTCATAATCATGCCTAAAACGGCATCTATTAACTAAATGGTCTTCAGTGAAGTTAGAGATATAGGTCTTATCTTTCCAATGGCCGAGTTTCAGCTCCAAAGGAGGCCTATAGCCCACTATATAGTCCAATGTGTGCACATTGCCTAGATTCCAGTGACAGCAAACCCATTATGTATTGCAGGGCTAAGACACTAAGATCCAGCTCTTAAGTTCTTCATGACACTTGTAGAGCCTTGTCTTATCTTTCCAAAGACACTAAGATTACCTCAAATGGATCACCGAGTCCCAAGTTATGGCCTAACCAATGAGGAAAGGTCAAAATGCATCAAAATCCAAGAATTATTCATAATTTGCATTAAAGCCCAATGAGGCCCAATAATATTAAACTCATCTAAAATACTAATATTAAGCACAATAAACATCTAATAAAGCCTAGTACAAAGCTAACATAAATGTCTCAAATTGATTCATCAATGACACTACAACAAATGACTAGTTTTCGACCAAAAAATTTGCCAAAAAAATAAATTTATGTTGCTTGTCAAAAAACAATTTCATGTTCAATTTTTCATATTTGTCAAAAATTGTTTTTCAAATTGATTACTTGCTGTGACAGATCTACGTTCAAGCTTATGGGGGCACATACTCCTACAAAAAGTTGTGTGTGTTTGTTATATATAATTTAATTATTTTGTCCTATGCTTCATATATATTTGTCCCCACTATCAACTGAAGTGAAAGATTGATTATTATTTAAGTCATTAAAAAAAATTAAATTCCAACTTATAAGCATATAAGAGATGAATGGTTGAATGGTTATATATATATATATATATATATATATAGGGGATAAATATTTAATAATAATAATGAAAAAAAATTTAGGTGTTTTTCGAAGTCTTAAATTTCTTAAAAAACAGTTGTAAATTTATCTTTATTATGTATTTAAGTTTAATCTATTATCAAATGGAAGAAGAATTTATACTACCATCCAATTATGTGTTATCACATTATCTTTAATTTTGTCCCCACAACCCAAAATTTATGGATCCATCACTGGGAGGAGGAGGAAGAAGAAGAAGGAAGATGAAAATAAAAAAGGAAAAAGGAGAATGAGAAAGAAAAGAACGAAAAATGGAGAAGGAGGAGAAAAATATTCCATTTTAATTGGTAAATTAAATTAACTAAGTATTAAATTAATTTAACTAATTATTTTATATATAATTAACCAATAATTTATTTTTATTTTAATATTTAAAATATAATTCACTGTAAATAAATTATTAGTTACATTAATTTAATATTTAGTTAATTCAATCCACGAATCGAAATGGAATATTTTTTTACAAGTCATTCCAAATTGTCTTTCTCCCATTATATAAATCCATCGTGCACTTTGGCTAGCTAGCTCCTCTCAGTGTCTGCTACTAAACTCACTGGTGCTACATTTTTTTTTTTTGGGTACAAACATAGGTAGTACTTTAATTTCTAAATAGTATAAGGCCTTGCAAAGAACTTGAAAACCACAAAATTCACAAAATATTACCTCATAAAATATATAAATAAAAAATTATTTTTTGTTAACCTTAGAGTAAAGAGGCAAAAATAGGAAATAATCAAAGTGAAAGAAAAGGTCAAAGTAAGGCAAAGCAAAACATAATACTATGTACTTTTAATTTTAATTTTATATTTCTGCTCTATTTTTTCTACTCTTTCTCTCCCAAAAAATGTAGGTAACTCTTTCATATTCAAAATTTATTATTTTACTTTTTATTTTTGTGTTTTCCATCTCCTAGTAATTCATATAACAATAAAGTGAAAAATAACTTTTATTGTTTAAATGTTTAGTTTCAAAAGTAATATTAAGAATGGCTCATGAGTACTTTGTAAAAAATAGTGTTTAATTTATATGGATGAATATACACTAATCAATCCTACCCTAATATAGGAGGTTGCATATGGGAAACAAAGGAAGAACTATAGTAGCCATTTTTATGTATTTAGAGTTATATTTAGTTGGAAGTTGGAAGAAGATTTTGTATAGTTTAAAATAAAAATAAAAAGTAAATACCATTTAAATTGTAAGACATTGGAGTTCTAATACTATTGTCAAACCGATGAGGTATTAAAACGTTTAAGTCATTGAAATGATTAGCAGATTTTGCACTAAGATTAGTTTTATTTTGTAATGAAATTTTCTTATGTTTCTCTTTGAAGATGATTGTTCCTATAAACCTAAAATAAGTATAATCATTGGGGTTGAAATATGTCTTATTCTTTTTAAAATGAATAGAGAATATAAAATAAATAATTAAAATGAATTTTACAATGAAAGTGACACATAAAAAGCAAATCCCTCAATATAACATTCCTGTATTTTAAATAAAAACATTTGGCTTTTAGATTTGTTTTATATATTCGTAGAAGATAAATCATTTTGGTAATTAGGTTAGCAACCAGTTCAAAATTACTATAAATGATAATGTCTTTTTACTATTCGTTCAATTACATTCTAACTTTAAATATTTTCCCACAACAAAAGTGTAGAAGCATAGATAACAAAGTATGACTATTATATTATAAATATAAATATAAATAGTAAAGAAACATCCCTGTAAGTTATGTACCTCATCTCCTTTGCCTTTGTTTTAAATTAAAAAATCATAATTAAGAATATATATATATATATATATATAAATTTATCACTTAATTCTTTTTTTATTCTTCTCGGTCATTGAGATCTTTATTTCATTGGTTGAAAGCTGAGAATCAAAAGTTTCCTTATCATTTATAGCTTCTTCAAAGTTCATTCAGAATCAAGTGATGTAAGAGAGCATGTATCTATTTCATATTTATCACAATTTGGATGAAAAAGAAAATAATTGATAATAATAATTATGCATTCCGCCAAGACTGTAATTTATATATATTTTTATATGAAGAGACTATTATTAAGCAATTTAGAATTGCTTTCATGTTACATAACACAATATTATGATTGTTTCGTGATTGTGACTTTTTTGATATTTTTCTTAGTATTGAAATTGTTTAGTCAAATCAATTAATTTGGGTTTATATCACTTTAGAAATATTCATTCATACACAACTATAAAAATACATTTGCATTTTCATTTATTGTACATTGAGAAAAACTCACAGTGCATTGAGTTAGTATGAATATAAAAAAGAGAAATATTATTATTAATTAATAGAAGGTCATACATAACTTGATTCTACAATCAATTAGAGAATAGGCTCAAAGAAGGCCAAATCCCTAAAGCAGTGTTAGCTTATTTCCACCCTCACTTTCTTTCTGAATTTTTAGAAATAATAGCTTTATAAAAATATAATTTACATATATATATATATAATTCTTAAATTATATTATGAATTTTTTAAATATCAACAGTGACAAACAATTTGTCAAAAAAAAAAAAGACAGTGACAAACAAATGTTTGAACTTTTATAAAAAAAAATGTGAATTTATTGTTTGAGAAGAATGAATGATCAATTTCTTCAATTTAGATTCATTCCACTTTACACATATTTATAGTTGTTTTGTGGTAGTTGCTCTTTGAATTGATAAATTTATTTTTAATAATGAGATGGATTAATTATTATCAATTAATGATTGATTTATTTAGTTTAGTTTTGTGCTATTTATATTTCTCAAAATTTTAAAAGATACATTTATCAAAATTTAAAATCTTTAAGGTGACATATGTCAAAATTTCATTTTATGTACTTAACTTTTATATATATATATATATATAAGGTTGCTATAAATAGTTAAAAATTTGAGTGGATAAGAGGGGTGATTGACCAATTTCATGTAATTTTGAAATTATTTATTAATTTATTATTATTTTAAAATTATTTATCAAAATATGATATTTTTGACATGCAGGCAGGTCATCTCATTTTATTTACTTATTTTACATGCGGCACTTATACCATTTTACTAGTGCAAGTGTTGCACCCCGAGGATTGGCACAACGACTGTGAACTGGTCACGTTTGGCCGCAATTAAACGCCTTCTATTTGTTTATTTATTTATTGCAACCCCTTTTCTACGTTCACCCCACTTCCTCCCACCATCACCCCGTTCAGCTCCTCCAATCACTATGCCTGACCTTCCCCATTCCCATCCCCTGTCACCCACTCCCCCCTCCCCTACCCCCTTGCAACTCCCCCTTCATCTACTGGAATCTCCAATCACCACTGCAACACTTGCCTTAGGTGAAATGACGCAAGTTTTACATGTGGAAAAAAAATGAAATGAGATAGTCTGTTAATATGACAAAAGTTATGTTATTTTGATAAATAATTTTAATTTTAAAATAATATCAAATTACTAACTAGTTTCTAATACCACACTAAATTAATCAATCACCCTGAATAAGAGTGTAAAATAAGAGTGCAGTTTAATGAGTTGAAGAGATTCGAATAAAACTCAGTCCTCTTTCGATTTATAATCCTACTTCTTTCTTTTTTTGCAAGTAATATTAGAATAACCTTCAGTATTATTATTTTAGGACTGAGTGGAGTTCACATGCATGCCAATAATGGCATGAAAACTTTTGAAAATTTCTCAGTTTGACTGGGTTATTTGTCTGCCTGTCTGACATTAGGGTCAAACACGAAACACCATTTCATGGGTGGCAGAGCAAACACCATCCGTGTCCTCGGCTAAGGCTCTCTTAGCATGAAAACAATTTTTTTCGTAGCAGTGTTTAAAGCTCTGCCGTTGGCTAGGGGTCTGCAGATCAGATCCACAACCCATTGCATTTGCCCTCATCATTCACTTTTCCTGCTGAGGCCAGAAATCGTTTTGCAGTCATATCGATTTTCGCTCCAACTTTTACCGACGAGTACCTGCTGATTCAATTTCAATAAACCAAATTTCAATCCGATATTCTTCAGGTTTAGGAAGATTACAGAATCTCTTTTTTCTTTTTCTTTCTATTTTCATATGAGACGAGATATGCCCATTTACTGCGGAAAAAACATTAATATTAGAGATATTAACAAAATAAATATGTATTTTATTCATACTTTAATTTCAACAAAATTTCAATAAAAGGTATATTAAAAAATAAAAATTATCAATAAAAATTAACTTAACTAATAAGATGAAATTATATCGATGTAAAAATTAAATTAAGTGGATCAGGCATATGGATTCTTGTTGCCTCTCAGATTCAGATTCATTTCTTAAACCTATGGATTATTTTATTATAAATTTATCTTTCTCCTAAAAAAATTTATTTTATACTGACATCATAAGATTTAAAATTATCTAAACGTGACCTGACATTTCGTTTTATGTTTTGTCATAGAAATGTCACATTTTTTTTTTGTAGGCAATATAAATGTCACATTTAATAATATTCATAAGAACAAATCTGTCAAGTTTACTCAAGAGTACGATGATCCAAAAATCAATACAAAATTTTTTTTTTTCAAGGGATTAAAAAATTTAAACTTCAATGATAGTCAAAAATAGTATTTATTTAATTTTTACAAAATTCAGGGCCTTCAACTCATCCCCATGGTACGAACGAACATTCACTCACATCAAATGAAAGCTAACAAAAAATGAAAGAAGGGTCGTCAGTGGTTGATGTTACTCTTATGATGAGACTGATTATTAATTAGATTTAATTTTAATTTTTTTTAATATAAATTTTTTATATTATTATTTATTTATATGAAAATAAATTAATATAAAAATTTAACTATCAAAATAATTATTTAAAAATTTTAATATTTTTAATAATATATTAATACATTTTAAATAATAATATAAACTATTATTAATTATAATTATCGTACAATTCATTGTGTGCGCCGTTCACATGAACATTCATCATCATCCGTCCATATATCATTATATATCCTCTTTAATTAATTTTTTTTTCATTTTTTAAATAATATTTACAAAATAATTATTTCTTATATCATATTTATACCCAAAATTTTCATTATTAATTATAATAATTATTAATTTATTTTTTAAAATAACTCTCTTAATATTTGTTATTAATATTTTACTTATCTAATTTTAGACCACCAAAATTTAGTTGAGTTCATCTTAAGAGAGTTATTATTTATAACAAAGCTCAATTTAAAATGTAAAACAAAAATTGTATTTTTTCCTCACATAAACTATCACAAAATTACACTCTCATGTGTCAAAATCAACGTCAAAATTATAAAATTTCAATTTTTTCTATTAACCAATAAACCAATCACTAAAAAATACACTTATAGAGGAGTATTATACCCAAAGAAATTAAGAGAATTTAACACAACTTTTGAGAATAGATTCAACCACATCTATATTTTCTCATTAAGATTAATTTTTAATTGTTATTTTGTTATTGAGAATATGAGTGTAATGTGTTTTTATTGAAAAGAAAAGCAGCAAAATATGAAAAAGAGAAGAGCTAGATATCGCATATGTTGGAGAAATGAGATAATTAACAATTAAGAGACATTTAAAAATATTTCAGTTTTCAAGAGAGAATTTTAATCACATCCATATTTTTCATTTATTTAATATTTTATTATTATTTTCTTATTGAGAAGTTAAGCTTCATTTGCTTTAACAAAAATAGAAAAAAGAAACAAAAGATGTAAAATAGAAAATGTATCACTTAATTGGGATAATTAAGAGTTTAGAAATATTTAAAAATATTTTTTATTTAAAATGAACTAATATTTGTAATTAATAATGATGATTTTATATAAATATAAGAGTGACAATAGACAATCAATTTAATAAAAATAAATAACTACTATTTAATTAAGGTTGTTTTGAAAAAATTAAATAAAAGTTAGTTGAAGAGGAGTTGTAGTAGACTAAGAGGAGTGATAATACACGCACCTATTTCTAAAATATATATTTTGCTATTTTTGTCACATGATATATTTTAAATTAAATTTATTGCTTTAACTTGTTCATATTAAGTTTATATTACTTTGAGAATATAAAAGATATTTTTTAAGGATTTAATTTTAATCTACTAACAGTGTAAAAAAATTTTACACTATCATCCTATCGTGTGCTGACACATTATTAAAAAAGTTAGACTTTTTAGATAGTTATTATAATAGTCAAATTTATTTAATAATTTGACAATACATTATTACACGACAGTGTAAAGAAACTTTACATTGACAGTGGATCAAAATTAAACTCTTTTAAAATTCACCTTAATTCTTATATTAAAACATGTTATAACACTAATTAATCCTATCCCTAATTCTCTCAGTTTCGAATAATTCTTGCAAATTTGTGGATGTGGTATAACTAGGTTGGATGGAAAATTATAAACATATCAGGGACAAAAGAATGATTAATGAATTTGTCTTATGCTTGCAGTGGGGTGTAATTAATTCAGAGGTAAACCAGGCTGGCATGGCCATTTTGTCATTTACTCATGGATCAAGATTCTTGACCCAGCCTGGGACTGGGGCCATTAAGCTTTACAGCCCATAAAATAAAAATGAATTTAATATGAGTTTATCAAGTTGTAACCATATTTGATAAGTTGTATCATTCAAGAACTTATTTGTAAGTACAATTGTATGGTTTAACTTTGGTAATAATAATGGGCACATCCTATCCGAGCCTAAGATGTCTAGATCGATAGAATTGGGCTATCCCTGAATAAGTGAATTTGATATTTTCTCTTCATATACATAGTTTTGTTTCTCCTTACCCGGGAGATTGATTGAGACATAAAATTTGTATATTTTATGTGAATGTAATGCCAAATAATGGCGTTGTCATCCTTATGGCCAAGACAGGAACCAGTTCTGTCAAGGCAAACCAAGCAGAAACATGGGCCAGACACTTTTTTTCCCTTCACCTACCCTGTCTTCTCGGCTAGTCTAGCAACTACAATCCAAATCCAATGCAACCAATTTAAAATAGGTGGGTGGTTTTTTATGGTGATAATTGGGCAAGGTAGACAATATGGCTATCTATTACAACTAAATAATGACGATATGTATCAATCCTATAAGCAACTTATTCATTTTCACATGTCATATGTCCCTAATACATCATAATTTGATTACTTTATAGCATTATGTTACTTCTAATTACCAGACAAATTGATAAGTCAGCAAGACAATATGGGTACTTAGTACTATATATAGCTAACAATGAAGTATAACTGTGATATTAAATCCAATGTGTTAGCTAAGAAGTATTATCACTTTTAATTATGAAGTCAGATAAGGTTAATTGACTGCTTAACAGTCCTTGTCCATGTGAAATACAAACCCAAGATGCTATTGCTAGACTAGAAATCAAACAAACTAATGCCCGCAAAGCGTTGTTATTATTTGAAACTTCTTTGATGAATTGATTTGAAATTATAAAACAAGAAATAAAGCTTGACAAATTCCAAATCATATTTTGCTTTTTCAAAATTAACTTTTATCATTCAATGATATTTCAAATTAGAGAGGCTAAGAGAAGTTGTATTTTCATTGATTCAATAAAACGTTTACATGTACAATATTTATAGGGAAAGATGACCAAAGAGTTGGAGAGATATTAGGAGAAGAATCTGGCTATATAATGTATACAAGATAAGATAAGTTTCCTATGTTACAAGCAACTTTAGACAAGATAAGATGCCCATCAATTTTAGGCTTTCACCTAACAGCTTAAGCTTTTAGGAGAGTTAGTTATTGACATGGTGTTAGAGCCTCTATGACCAAGTGACTGGGAGTTCGATCCTTGCCGCCTCCATTCTTCAAAAATAAAATTGAATTTACACGAGGGGGTGAGTTTCGCCTAGAGATCTTCGAGCTCCTTACTAGTGTGATTCCCAAGTGATCTGAGGTCCAAGGTGCATGGGGGTGTACCTGCAAATGTACTTTAACGCCCAAGTAAGATATTTGATAATAGAGAGCTCAAAGCACGATAGTAAGAACAAGATGATCATACATGGGGGGAGGCTAGGCCCCCTTATATGGAGTCTCCAAGTCTCTGGGATGTCTATGTGTGTTTATGGATATCAATTATAGCCGTTGTGCATTGATGAAGATCGTTTCATTAATGTATTGATGAGGCTAGTGAATGAGAGATCTCTTATTTGTTGGGACCAAGCTAAGTTGTTAGGCCAAGTTGTTAGGCCGAGTCATCCTCAATGGGCCATAGCATAATAGGGCGTGTTAGACATATAAAGTCATTCATGAGCCCCTACGTACCTAACAACTTAAGTATTTAGGAGAGTTGATCTTTGACATGATATCAGAGCCTTTACGATTAAGTGATCAAGAGTTCGATCCTTGCTGCCCCCGTTCTTCTCAATAAAAGTTAAATTTGAGCACAAGATAGAGTGGGTCTGTGCATTATCAACGCTTCAAGCCCAAAGGGCTCTTGAATGAGGAGACGTGTCTATAAAACCATTTATGTTCCTTCACCTAACAACTTAAGTTTTTGGGATAGTTGGTCATTGTCATGGAATCAAAGCCTCTATGACCAAGTGGTTAGGAGTCCTTGGCACCTCCATTCTTCCAAATAAAGTTGAATTTCAACACAAGGTATGGTGCGTTTGTGGATGCTTCAAGCTCAAATGGCTCTTATGTGAGGCGGTGTGTTAGAAATATAAAATCAATTTTGGGCCATCACCTAACAGTTTAAGCTTTTAGGAGAATTGATTCTTGATAACAATTATAGTGGAGCATGCAACTATATTGGAGCTGGGGTGGATGATGATCCAATACGCCCATGCAAGATGAAGTAGCTGTCAATGACTCTTATCTTAAGACGTAACCTTGTAAACTTTGGGCCACCTAGGACTTTGGTTAGAAGATCAACAACCTAGTCATGGGTGGTGAACAAGAGTGTCGAGCTCAGTAAAATACAAAAAAAAAAATTAGTTCATAGACAAAATTGTAGCTTAAGCGATTACACCCAATCGTCTCTCAAAGATCCAGATGTAATTCATTCAAATCAACATGAGTAAGGGGGTTGGTATCCAGTATGTAAAAACATGAATTAAATTAGGAGAAATCAAATAATAAAACAATTAATCCAAAAAATCCATTCGAAATTCCATTTGACCTTTCATTGACCACTAAACATGCATTTGATTTCAATTGAATGATTAAACTAGATTTGACCGAGATCTCTGCATTAAATCCAACATTCACTACTAGGTGATCACCTAGAATTTAACTAACAAAAAATACACAAATATAATGAATGTTAATCGATGCTATTTTAAAATCAGGAATTCAATTAACTTAGGTAACAAATCTGCAAACCTATTCTCTTCAAATCAGATGATAAAACTATGATTGATCAATCAAAACCTCATCACAATTCTTAATCAAGAATACACAAACAGAGATCTCCATTCATTGGGTTCAAGATCAGAATTGAGAGAATAAAACAAATTCTATTAAACTCAAACTCATAATTAAGTACAAGGTCTCAAGATCAAACTAGAATTCCTTTAAGAACCTTCGATTGATGTTAGAGTTAACCTTCCATGGATGCAGTCCAAAGAAGCTTGACGAAGAAGAGAGAAAAACTAGAGGGAAAAGCTAAAAAGTCTAGAATGTGAGGAAATGAGAGAATGAATCTCGTGTCTATGTTTCTCCCCCAAAATAACTAACTCTAGAATTGAAGATACAAGTATTTCCTTGGATTAGTGTTAATCCTCTTCCTCTTAGCTTTAAATAGAAAGCTTTAAATAGAAACCTACTTTGCCTAAATTGTGTTTAGGATGAGGAAGTTATGCCCAAATTACTTTTGAAGATCTCTAGACCCTACAACTGACTTCACACATCAAAAACACCACCAAAACTTTGTAGTTCCAATAAGTGGTCTTAGAAGATTGAAGCATTGCATTCTAGATTTTCAGTGGCATCAATCTTATCACCATGTGACTCCTAAAGCCCAAATTATGACCCAATCATTGCATACTAGTCAAGTTCCATCGACAACATACTTGTCCTGACTTTCAAGCTCAATGTGGCCCACTACACATTCGAATCAGGCTCTGGAGCTCTTCATCAAGTTGTAGAGATACCTCTCATATTTCCTACAAGGTAAGATACATAATTCTTAGATGTCTATAACTCAAGTTATGCTCGAAATACAGAAACAATGTAAAATATAAATAATACTAAAAAATGCATTTAAGCCCAAATTGAACCCAAACTTATAAATTGTGGTCAAATCCAATCAATTAAGCACATAAGAGGGATACGATACTAAATATGAGGGATTAATAATGTATTTAAATAATGTTTATTAGGTGAAAATGTAACAGATGATGATGTGCCCATGTTAAACTTGCTCCCTGACAAAATGAAAGTCCAATTCAATGTGCATCATACGAGAGTGAAATACTGGATTTGAGTTGAGATATGTTGCGCCTACATTGTCATAAAACAACATAGGTTTGGAAGATTGAGTGATGTGGAATTTTCGCAGCAAGTTAAGCCATATGAGTTCGGCAACTGTTGAAGCAACCACACGATACTCAACTTTAGATGAAGAGCGAGCAACTTTACATTGCTTTTTTGAGATCTAGGACACCAAGTTCCCACAAAATAAGATCTTCATATACGCAAATGTGGAGGTACGGTCATCAGTATTTCCCACCTAGTCAACATCACCATAGGCAACTAGGTTGAAGGATTTGGCTCTACAAAGTTAAAGACCATAATTGACAGTGCTCTTAAGACACCTGAGTATAAGCCTAAATTGTTGAAGGTGTGTAACAATTGGTTTATACCTGAATTGTGAGAGCTTATTGTGTTCGAACCAAAGAGGGAATCAAGTATTTGATACTGGAACCAAAATAGTTCAAAGAATCGAACCCCTTAAAGTTTTAAAGATAACAATAATATTAAATTAGAATGAATAAATAAGTTTTGAATGAACTTATATTATTTTGTTCTAAAGAAAATGAAAGTCCAAGTTGTATCTCTTGAATAAATTGTTTATAAACACTTTTGGACTAAGACAAGTTTTGTTAAAAACAAACTTATTGTTCTACTGCGTGTGTCCAATATAATATGTACTGTTTTATTATATTTTATTGGATTGTCCAATATATTTGTGGAAATATGTTTGCCCCAATGGTTTATTGTGTTATGTTTTGATAATGACAAATACATTACAAAAAGGATTATGAATATGCTACGTACATGTACTTAATGAATATACTCGATAATGCATGGTTATATACTATTGTTATTCATCTTATAAGAATCATGCATTAAGTATGAGTAATGTATTTTATAGAATATATTCAATGTATTTAATAAGTGATTTAATTAACTAATATTGGATATGTCTATAAGCGAATCAATATATGCTTGAAGAATATATAGTGATATACTTATGAATCATGCATATTGAAGTATTGGTTTATGGTTTGGACTAACTATGTTTTTCAAGCAAATTATGCTTTGTAGGATAGTCCAAATACCAAGAGTGAGCATTGGAACAAGGAAGTGAAAGATCATATTTATGCTCAACTCAAGAAGAAAGAGAATGAAGAGATGCACCAAGCATTTGGAAGAAATGAATATTAGAAGTTTTGAAAGCTTGGATTGCATCAAGAAGCCTAAAGACTCAATTGGGTATACTTTCTCTTATAGGCTATTATCCTTTGTAAGGATAGATGTTTAACATGAAGAGAACTCAAATTAATTTTTCAATCTTAACAAATGTTTTTACACTTTCTAAAATGCCCAACAAACATGTTTTGAAAAGTTAGTCATTGTGGTATTTCAAAATAAAGAAACATATTCAAGTTTGAGTTTTGGAAAATTGAACTTTGGTCACTATTTTGTTCATAACTTTCAAAATATTTGGAGTTTTGATCTGAAAATTGTTTCATATGAAAGTAGACTCAAAGAACTTTCTAACGCATGTTCATTCGCTTAATTCTGCTAAGAAACAAAGAAGTTATTACATTTGCAAACTAAATTTTGTATCCTGAACTGATGTATTCGAATACCATAATTGAGTATTTGAATACACATTTTTACATAATCAATTTCAATGGCCATGTATTCGAATACGCATATTAAGTATTCGAATACTTGTTCTTCAACAAACCCATATTTTATCAAGAACATATACTTGAATATGCAATTGAAGTACTTGAATACTTGTCAACATGTATTCGAATACTCTTCGGGCAAAAGACAAAAATAACGCTATAAATTGCTAGTTTTTTGAAGAAAACTCTTCAAAACACCACCAACGACTATTTTATCACTTGGGCTATATATAGAAATTAAGATTGAAGCATTAAGAAGTTGATGAACACTTATTTGCAAATCATTATGAGGATTTGATCATTTTTCATCAAAATCAATATTTGAGCTCTTCATTGTCAAAAATCCATCTATCCATTAGTTCTACAATTTGTATTATCTGCTCTTTGAGAGAGTTTCTCGTTTCTATCAGATTGTAAACATTTGTAAGAAGGTGGAGAATCTCTCAAAAGAGTCAAAGGTAGAATACCCTTGAAGAGAAAAGAAAGAGGCTCAAGTACATGGGTAGAGAATCCTAAGGTGTAAGGAGTGCTTTATTCTTGTAAAGGTTTTTCAAGCACCGATGAAGCTTGAAGAGTTAGACGCTTTTTCACAAGGGTGAAGGATCCCAAAGGTGTGAAGAGTGCTCAACTTTTGTAAAGGTTTCTCAAGTACCTAAGTTATAAGCTTGAAGAATAGTGGAAATCTCAAGTGAATGATCTTGGAGCTGGACGTAAATCACAAGAAGTGATTGAACCAGTAAAATATTGTTTGCACTCTCTTATCCCTTAATCTTTTTACATTCTAGCAATTTACATTTTACTACTATTTGTTGAATTCTCATAATTGTTAATCTACTGCATATCTTGTTATCTTTCTATCTAGATTATTAGAACTAGATATCTAGCTAATTTGTTTGATTTATATAATTGTCCAAGTTCTATTTGAGTTATCTTGAATATTTGTATCATTGATATTGAATGATTACTAATTAATCACACTATAATTTTCATTGTTGTATATACTTATATGTGATTGATATTATGCATTATATAAATTGTTAATCATATGCATGCATGAATTATTGTGAAATATACTTATTTCGCTGCAAGTATTGATTGGGTGCATCAAAATGCACAATTGCTAAAGGAATTTACATTTGACTACTATTTGTTGAATTCTCATAATTGTTATAATTGTTAATCTACTGCATATCTTGTGATCTTTCTATCTAGATTGTTAGAACTTGATATCTACTAGTTTGTTTGATCTATATAATTATCCAAGTTCTATTCAAGCTATCTTGAATATTTGTATCATTGATATTGAATGATTACTAATTAATCACACTATAGTTTACATTGTTGTATAGACTTGTATGTGATTGATATTATGCATTATATAAATTGTTAATCATATGCAAGCATGAATTGTTATGAAATATACTTACTCCGCTGCAAGTATTGATTGGGTACATCAAAATGCACAATTGCTAAAGGTTGTTTTAAAATTTGTGATCACCTAATTCACCTCCCTCTTGTGTGATGGTTGCCCTTGGCTAACAATATTGTTTTTATTGTTCCTTCACTTAAATGTATTCATCCAAAGCAATTAAAAAACAAGCAAGACAAAATGCATTAATTGTTGATGAGATTTTTAACAAAGTACGTGACTTCGAAATCAACTTTGTACATTGGAGTTGACATACCTAACAACTACAAGGACCAGCAAATAGGAACGTTTTGCTCGCTCAGAAAAGTCAGAACAAAGATATCAAAGTCTCTTGCAACGTTGATAACCAAAGCCACTTTTCAGGAGAAGATTAACACATTATCAGCATTGAGCATTTAATGCAACATAGAACGGTAATAAATATTGCCGTTGTATGAAGAAGTTTATGAAGACAAGGACAAACTCACAAGCCTATATATATATATATATATGAAGTCTTCGAAGGATTAAAATATATAATAGAGAAGAACATACAAAGTGAAAAGATTTACTTTGAACTTGCATATACCTTCTTATACTCTTGTATAAAGTTTTTACCAGAGCTTAATGTTTATCCTCACACATCGTGAGTTAATCTCAAGTGTTTTTAAACACTATCCTTTCATTACTCTGTGGAAAGCATGAAGATGCTTGTGTAGAAAAGAATACTTGTTGCTAGAACCTAAAAACGTTTAGAATACTTGGTTGTAAGCTTGAAGAGGCGGTGTAAAAAATACTTGTAATCTTTGAGCAAGATTAGTGAAATCCCTTCAAGTAGAAGGGACTGGATGTAACACCCCAAAATTTCAACTTATGCTATACATGTTATTTTCTCAGATTTCTATGGTAAATAATTTTTAGGAATTTCTGTGAGTTCAATTAAATCAAAGTTTAATTGAACTTAACCTTATAAGTTGATTTTAGACTATTTAGGAAAATTAAATAAAATAATTTTATTTTTGATCCGGAATACCTTTGAGGAATTTTTAAGAATAAATGGAAGTTTAGATTTCAAATCTGTCAACATATTTGATCATTTTCCAATTTTAGGAATTTTATGAGCTAATAAAATCTCTGGGTGATTTTGGGTACATCCTATTGTCCATTGGACAATAGATACTGATATTTGTCCATTGGATAAAACTTATTGATAAAAATCTTGAGAACATATCTCTAGGTTATTAATGGCATTGGGGACTTAAGGGGGTGAGTCATGGTGAATATTTATTACAATAGTGAATCACCTAGGTGAATCGCCATTGCATTAAATGAAAGGAAGAAACCAAAATGATCACACGACCAAGCTTTCTAAGAACCACGACCTTGCTCTTTTAATTTCCTTCCCAAGCCTTTAATACATTTTCAAGCTTAGTCCTAGTATCTTGGTAGTATTTTGAGAACTTTTCTAGTTAGAAATTTCTCAAGAAGAAGCTTTGAGGTTGGAGAAATCCTAAGGTGAAAGTTCTTTCCCTTCACTTTCTAAATTTCTATTTCAAAGTTTTAGATCATTGGATTAGTCCATGATCATCTTGATATGTGTAATGATGCTTGAAGTAATATGTGTTTGTGTTTCCTTGTGATCTTGTATTGTTAGAAGTCAAGAAGCTAAGTGTTATCCAAGGATCATGGCTTAAGAACTAAAGTAAGGGGGAGTTTTCTCTATCACCAATATTATGGTATATAAATAGGATTTTTTTGATATGTGATAAAACGTGATTAGTTGTGTAGTTCATAGTGTTGGATTAATCTTTTGTGATTAAGAATTATGTTCATGTTCCATTTGATACTTGTTTCCTTGCTTTATTTATATGTTGCACTATATATATTCCTTGAATAGGGTAGGAGTTTATGATGGAGGAAACATGATAAATTTTATTATAAGTAAGTGATTCATATTGATTGTCATATCTAGGACATATACATATTTCATTTGATGTATGGATTTATTTGAAGTTATTTTATTTAATGTATTATTGTTAGTATTTCCAATAATTTAGAGAAATTATTTTAGAGAGATTTAGAACTTTAAATTAAATGTTTTGATTATGGAAAACAATTAGTTTAATGGGGTTTATTGTATATAGAAGAATTCTTGAATTTTCGAAAATATGTGGATAAATAGTTTTACTAAAATTTATCATTTTAATTAATAAAGGAAGAAATTTGGAGGATTTATTTTAAAGTTAAAATATTTATTTTTACTTATTTTATGATGAAAAAGTGAAAATAAACTTGAAAATATTTTATTTAGCATAAAATAAATTAGTTTATGTATAAAATGTTTTACGCTATTGAAAGTTTACAGAAAATAAGTTACGCAACTGAAAATTTACGGAAAATATTTTACGCGACTGAAAAATGATTTTTATACCTTACCGATTGAATTTTTGTAGAAAAAGCTTTACACGATTTGAAAATCGTAACAGATGTGTTACACAATTATATAAATTATTTTGTAGCACCATATAATTGAGAAACAACGGTACTACTATCGGGCCGACGTAGACTGGACCCTAGATAGGATAGTTGACGCTATTCTTAAATAAATGGTAGCTTGAATCCCGAGAGGATTGTGTATATATATTCTGGGATTATTTATACTGTATGTATATATTAGTCTGTATGAGACATTGTTGTTCTAAGGTTTAGAGTCTAGGGGATTGAGCTTACACCTTAGTTCTGGTGCGAATGGCCGAGTGAAGATCTTCAATGATCTTGGAGTCGTTGGGGGTCCAGAAACTCCACAAGTGGCCGGCTGAGATTGTGTCGTGGTATTATGATTGCAAAACACCGACAATCTTAACTATACAATGGTCCATTCATGATTGGTGGAAAGTGTTCACATGAGCCGTATGCGCAAATGATTTGTTAGCATTTGTTGGCTAATTGATAGGGAACATGTACTCTCAATCATTCTCTCCGACTTGTTGTGTTTAGTTCCATCGAGTAGGAGTCATTTGTGTGCATCTGCATGGTCAGTTGTCATACTTACATTATCAATTTGTACACTAAGGCTAGTATGTCACTTTATTGATTAAATATGACTTTATACGTGAATTAAGTGCCTATTGATTTTAGACATAAACTATGTTATTACTGTATGCGATTTATATACTACTCTGTTGGTAGTTATGATGATATGAGAATATCACCCCCTTTTATGAAAATTGTGTTTTGGATGTACATTCAAAGATGGCTGGGAATGATTTCTTCGGGTTTATTATCGTCAATTTCCATGAGCGACCAGATATTTGGCATGTCGAGTTAACTGAAGAAAGAGTTACTTACGTTGGTGAACTCACTATCACTCTCTGGAGGACCTATGATGGGAATCCTGTGACAATGTTTTCCCTTTCAGCTTATGTTGAGTTACATAGCCATTTGGTGACATTTGGAATGCCACTACCTGTCGTACGCCTTGCAAGAGATCTACAGTCTCTTCTGCGCGAACACCAAGGTGGCGTCATGCTCATCGGACCTCAGCTCCAGGACCCTCGCATCATAACGAGTTTATTGATGATGACCCTCCGATGTAGATGGAGGGAGATGTCTAGGTTATGTATATATGTTTAAAAACTAGTGTAAAATATGTAGTTGTAAAATATATGACCTATGTGAATATCTGTGTATAAATAGTATGTGAAAAATGAACTTAAAGAAATAAAAACTATTTGTATATTAGTTATATATTCTGTGTCTGTTTATACTACTTCACTAGAAACACAGAATTTTATGATAAAGGATTAAGGGAAATTATAAGGAAATTGGTTAGTTTTAAAATGTGGCACCCAACCGAGGGTGTTACATTAGTTGGTATTAGAGCTTTGGTTCAAGCTCTCGGATATGTGAGATTAGGTCTATTTTTGTTTGTGCTGTGTTTTCTCTGTTGATGTTTTCGAAAGAAAACAAATATTGTTTGTTTTTGTGGTATTTGATTTTATTAACTTTGAAGGATAGCAATGGCACGTAATAGAAGTACACTTATGGATACGGACCGTAACAACACCGATATGGCTGCTGCCACCGCAGCTATGCAAAGGATGGCAGATGTTTTGGTACAACAAAATCAAAGAGTTGTTCAACAACAAGAAGCAGCAATGGAGACTCAAAACTTGTCAGAATTTCGTCGTACTAATCCACCCCAGTTCAAAGGAGAATTTGATCCAGAGAAGGCTAGTCTTTGGATCAAAGAATTGGAGAATATTTTTAGAGGTATGGGGTGTACTGAGGAACGTAAGGTAACCTATGCTACCTATATGCTTGTAGGAGATGGCGAAGATTGGTGGGCCAGAGTACAACAATTGTTGCAAGCTGAAGGATGAGAAATTACCTGGGAAGTATTTCGAGGTAAGTTTTTCGAAAAATATTTTCCTGCAAGTATTAGACATGCTAAGGAAATGGAGTTTCTTGGCCTAAGGCAAGGAGGAATAACAGTTAGTGAATATGCGGCAAAATTTGAGAGTTTGTCTAAATTCTCAAGATACTTCCAACTTCAGCCTGATGAGGAGTGGAAGTGTAGGGAATTTGAAGAAGGATTGAGACATGACTTGAAGAGCGCAATATTATCCTTGGGAATAGCTGAGTTCCCCATATTACTAGACACCTATCATAGGATCGAGGAGTTGGATCGATCTCGTGACACAAGGATTTGCAACTTTGGACCAGCACGATGCCCAAGGGGGAATAGTAACAGTAACAACCAGTTTCAACCAAAACCATATTCAAAACCACCAGGAGCTCAACCACAACGACCTTTTGGAGGAAGTGCAACAGTTCCTCCATTGAAGTGTTTGAAATGTGGAAAGAATCATTTGATCAAAGATTGTTCGATCAAAGGAGTAGTATGCTTCCAATGTGGAAAACCAGGACATATGACTAGAGATTGCAACCAGCCGAAAGCAGAGTCTTCATTCGGTAACGGGAAAGCTTCAAAGCCACAGGCAGGAGGGAGAGTCTATACCATGAACGGAGCAGAAGCCTCTGAATCTGATGATTTGATACAAGGGAATTACGACATAGAAGGTAAGTCTTTAATTGTACTATATGATTCCAGTGCAACACATTATTTTATTTCTTATGACTGTGTGGATTAGTTAGGACTGCCTATATCATTCTTACCCTTTGACTTAATTATTTCTACCCCTACTGCCAAAACCTATGATAACTACCAAAGTAAGCCTGAAATGCCCTATTACTATTCAAAACCATCATTTTCTAGTTGATTTGATTTGCTTACCACTTTCCCAAATAGACATAATCTTAGGAATGGATTGGTTATCTTCTAACCATATTCTGTTAGACTGTTCAAATAAAACCTTAGTTTTTCCCAAACTTGAGAATTCTGGATTTTTAACGGCCAACCAAGTAAAGGCTTCTTTAAAAGAAGGAGCTCAAGGATACATGTTATTATTTTCTTCAGAAGTCAAGAGTGAAACGGATATGAAAGCTATTCTGGTAGTCAATGAGTTTCCTGATGTTTTTCCTAATGATGTCGTTGGATTACCACCAACTAGAGAGATAGAATTTTCTATTGACCTTGTACCTGGTTATGGTCCTATTTCCATAGCACCCTACAGAATGTCACCGTTTGAGTTAATTGAGCTTAAGAGTCAGTTGGAAGAGTTGTTAGGAAAACAATTTGCGAGACACCATGGGGAGCTCCAGTATTGCTCGTTAAAAAGAAGGATGGAATTTCTCGTCTATGTGTGGACTATAGGCTGTTGAATAAAGTCACGATTAAGAATAAATACCCATTGCCTAGAATAGATGACCTGATGGATCAGCTAAGAGGAGCTGCAGTATTCTCAAAGATAGATTTGTGATCAGGTTATCATCAAATCAGAGTAAAGACAGATGATGTGCCAAAGATTGCGTTTAGAACACGCTATGACCATTATGAGTATTTGGTAATACCATTTAGTGTGACTAATGAAATAACCAAGTGAAACACAAGAAGGGGGGTTGAATTGTGTTTCTTAACCTTTTTTCGATTAATAAAAGATTTTCCTTTTTAATAGAAAATAGAACACAGCGAAGGATAAAGTTTAACAAGCAAAGAGCTTAGGACCAACACAACTTAGTCCTATTGGACTCTAAGGATTTCGAAAAGACTTTTAATAAAATGGTTAACACGTCTCTAAAACCAAATAAAAAGATCTTTGTTAATAAACACAATGGTAAACCCCGTGAGGTTAGTGAATATAATAAAGCACACTAGAAGAGAGGAGAAGCTTACACACGAGATTTATCCCGGTTCACTCTTATCAACCAAGAGCTACGTCCACCTTCAACCGTAAGGATTTTCCAACTAATCTTTTTCACGATTACAAGTATTATGCACCTCTTCAGTAACAAGTATTTTCAACCTCTTCGTGTTCTATCTCACAAGTATTCTTTTACACACAGCCTCTTCAGCTTACAAGGCTTAATATGAATAAGTGAAAGTAGATGAAAGCTTGAGTTTGAAACTCACCTGACAAATGAGAATAGACAATAGAAATCTTAAGGCTTTTTCTTTTGCACCTAATATGGAAATCCAAAAGGAAATAAAGCTTTTTAGACTTTGTAGGATGCTTCGCAAAGATCTCTCTTTCTTCAAGTGTCGCTTCTTCTTTATAAGTAAGAACAAATTGAGCAGACTTCATGGGCTAGATCGTCCCAACTAAATATTTATTACTGCTCAGTAGCATTAAATGCATCTACTGAAAAGTGCTGAACTTCTTCTCGACTGACTTTTATTCTCCGAGATTTCCAATCAATGAAAACAAAAGTCCTGATTTGTCTAAGATTGCAGACGTTTTTTATTTGGCAGATCTTTGTAGTTGTTAGACAATGTCACAAAAGTGGCTTAGTTGACTTCTTCCTCGCCGTGAGTCAGTCGAGTTCTTTTCTAGCATTTAATGAGGAACAGCTTCTTCATTTTTGAAATTTCACTTGGACGAGCTTGAGCTTGAACTTTGAAAGAGTGAGTTGAGTCCTAGCTTGGCATGCAGATCGTATTGACGAACTAATAGAAAGTAACAAAGATATGCATACAAGTATTGACGCACCAATAGTAAAAGTATATAATACATTTAATGGACCCACGAAGAGTTATAGCATATTGGACGCACGAAGAGTTATCTTTAAGCATCGAAAGCGTAATGGACGCACAACAAGTAGCGATTTGTTAAAACTATTGTCGAAACACTTACTTGTTCAAACTAAATAAATATTTTTGTTATCCTCAAAACTTTAACAGTGGAAAGCTTATAGCTTTTAAGAATTTAGTACTTAAACCTTTTATAAGAATTTGGTTTCAACAATCTCCTTTTTGATGATGACAAAACTATTAATTTGGTTGAACACGTATTCTCTTTAAAAACAAATTGCTCCCCTAAGAAAAACATTTCTAAGGGATGGACTCCAAGTCTGTTGGACGCAGAGTCGATTTGACGTAGTACATGAAATTTATTTTTACGAGACAAGTTTCAAGAGCATGTAATAATATATTTGTATCGAAGTTTAGTTCTTGAGAAAAGAGTTTAACAGAGACAATACTTTTGAAAAGAAATAAACCATGCCAAAATTTAGATCGATCCTACACAAAGAACACAAAGGCATTTGCGCAGTATTCACAATTTCAATTAAAGCATTTATATAAAGGCAACAGTATCAACCGAGACAATGATAATGAAACAACCAGTGATGATAGACAAACATAGTTTCATTGAATCAAGATAAATTATAAAATAAATTTGTATGTAACAAATCAAATTCCCATTATTCTCCCCTTTGTCATCGTGACAAAAAGAAAGAAAAACATCATCACAAAAAAGATTTGGCTAAAAAAAAATAAAATAAAATCAAGAGGAAGAAGGTGGAGGAGGAGGAGGTGGCCCTTGTTGAAAGAGATTTGAGGAGGTCTTCAACTCTCTTGTACATTAAGTCCATTTGATTATTCACGTAGGCCTCGAAAGCCGGGGCACTTGGGTGAGAATGTCGCAGAAGGTTGTGGTTCCACAATAGCTAGCCTGGTGGAAGCAGAGGGGTCACATCCACTTGTCGCACAACACTCAACTCGTCTTCTCGCACAGAGGAAGGTCAACATCCCAAGAAAGAGAGGTTCTCCGCATTCCAAACATTTGATCCTGTGGATAAGGCCCCGCCATGTTGTCGACGGAGGTCCGTAGACATAGCTTGGACAAGAGAAGATTGTTGGTATTGGCGAGTTCAGAGGCGCTCCAAGAAGATCATCTACCATATAGATAGAACGAAAACACTCGGAAGCTCCGACTGTGCACGCTTATGATATCTTCCTTATCTTCATCACTTAGTCCTCAAGAAGATGCTTGTTGCTCACACTCCCAAATGTGCTTTTCCCTGTAAAGTCTTAGCCTGCTCTTCTCAACTTCTCCTTTATTCGAAACTTGCCACAAGAATTCAACATCAACATCGGGGGAACGTAAGCTCCCAAAATTTGGCTTAAAGATGATGGGCTTGGGAAAGGTGGCTTGGCTTTCAGACTTTTTCAAGTCTTTGTTTTTATTTAAATCCACCATTGGCAACCTTGGACAAACCCGATCCTACTGAATCTTGATGGCAGCTATAGAGGAGATGATTAGTGAAGGGGGTACAAATCTCAAATTCTTTTTAACGTAAGACTCCCTTAATGACAATCGACAAGGATGGTGTCATAAGGACTCGCAAATCGTCCCCATTTCTTCCAAGGTGACAGTTTGAAGGATAGGTCACTAGGGAAGATGTGAACTTTTGTTGAGTAACCATCACAAAGACCGGAGCGTCCTACGTGAGTGAGAGAGAAGAGTCCTTGGATTCCCTAAGGAGGGATAATGTGAGGGAAACCCCATGAGAAAAGGTTAAGATAGGAGGAGTTGTAGAAGGTCTTTTGAGAGGGGGAAGGTGAAGGAGATTGGGAAGGTAAGATGTGACTTTGAGAAGAAAAAGGTTCAGTGTTTAAGGGAGAGGAAGTTATTTGAGAGGTTGGGAAGGAAGTTTGTGGTTCTGTTTGAGAAGAGGGTAAAATGGAGGAAGAGGGAATGGTAGGAAGAGGTTCCTTAGGAATGGACGCAAGCTTGGAAGAGGGTTTCCTTGTGATGGGTAGCTTCGTCCGGGTTCCTTTTGGGATGCTCGCAATGGATGCAACCTTCATCCTTTTAGCGATGGGTTGGTCATTGACAAGAGGTTGTCGAGACCCCGCCAAATAATAATAATTACCGGTTCGCAAACTAATTTGTAGTATAGAGCATGAACCGAATCGTCTCTCAAGGATCCAAAAAGAACAAAGATTTAATCAGATCAAGATAATTAAAAGGGGGGTTTTGTTGTTGATTAACAATATTGATAAAAGAACAAGACTTAAAGTTGAAAACAAATCTAAAGAAACAACCAATCCAAGGAAATTTACCGATCTTAAGTTTAATCCATCATTGATCTCAAGGAATTCACTTAATCGCTAACCATGTTCTTGGCCTTAGATCACATCAAGAAGCCTCAACATAATCCAAGAATCCTCTACTAGATAAGCATCTAGGATTTAATTAACCAAGGTTAGATAAAGTAAGCACCATCCATACATAGATTAATTTAAGATCAAGAATTTAACCAAGCTAAACAATCCATCAAAAAGCTTTAATAAATTGTTTATTCTTTGTGATCCTCTTTGAATACATGACAATAAAGCTATTATCACATTAACATCTAAATCAAATTAAGCAATCCAATCTAGATAGAAATCAAAAGAGGAAGAAGAGAAACTTGAATAACAATTAAGCAATATGAACAAGCAAAACAAGATCTCCAAATTAAACATCAAGATGGCTAATCCCTTGGATTGATTATGAGAGCCTAGCCTTCCATGGATGGGAAGGAAGAACTCAGAAAATAAAGAACAAAAATGAAATTCTAAAGAGAAGGGAGAAGAAGAGAAAGAAAACTAACAAATACTCAAACTTACTACAAAATTGAATTCTAACTTACTTCAAATTTGAATACTCTAATACAAAGAGGTTGGGTCTATTTATACTAATCCTAGAAGCCAATTAGTACATGTACATAATCTGAATACAAGCTATAAGAATCTGAAATTTGTCAAAAATGGAAGCTTGATGCATGGTTGGTGGGTTGGTGCATGGTAGGTGGGTTGGTGTATGGTTGGTGGCTTTTAGTCAACAACTCTTATCCGACTTCTGGCTTCAAATTCATCACCTAGACGGTGCATTTTGGCTTGGATGTCTTCATCAAAGTTGTAGCCAGTTGTCTCCTTGAAAATCTCCAATTTGAATCATGTCATTTGGACTTTTAGAACTCCAGAAATGCCAAAAACACTTCACCTACCTCAAGTTAGGTTGAAAGAACGTGTTTCCAAATTCAGACCAACTTGTAGCTTCTGAAGCATGCCTAAAACGACATCTATTGACAAAATGGTCTTCATTGAAGTTGGAGATATGGGTCTTATCTTTCAAGTGACCAAGTTTCAGCCCAAGAGGAGGCCTATAACCCACTATATGGTCCAATATGTGCATACTGCCCAGATGATTCCGTGACAGCAAACCCACTCTGCATTGCAGGGATATTTTGGACACTTAGCATTCCGATCCAGCTCTTGAGTTCTTCATGAAACTTGTAGAGCATTGTCTTAGCTTTCCAAAGACACCAAGATCACCTCAATTGGATCAATGAGTCCCAAGTTATGACCTAACCAAGGAAGAAAGGTCAAAATGCATCAAAATCCGAAAATTATTCAATATTTGCATTAAAGCCCAATGAAGCCCAACAACATTAAACTCATCTAAAGTACTAATATTGGGCACAATAAACATCTAATAATGCCTAATACAAAGCTAACATAAGTGTCTCAAATTGATTGATCAAATTCCCCACACCTGCTTTTGCACTCGGCAAAACACATAATAACAAAACTAAAGAAAAACAAGAAACATCATATTATTAAACTAAAAACATAAAAACCGATTGTACCTAATCTAATCCATTTTCGTAGGAAAACACGATGGCACTTTAGCATGTGCCACAAGCCTTTAAACCCCTAGGTGTCCCTAGTGGACGAGTTATAGTCTCGAGGGTTTACCAGGATGATACCCACAAACATGTAATACTTTATTTACAAAAGGATTATGAGTAACCACAATTTCAAGGATTCCAAACATTGATGAAGTGATATGCCTTTACATCCCAAATTAACAAGCAAGGTGAATTCAAGTAGAATCATGGATCAAGCATGATAGAATCTCTCAAGATACACTCTCAATCTCTCAAGTGTTTAGGTTTGTGTTTACACTCAAATCAACTCATGAAAAATTGCACTACCATAAGCTTGCTTATCCTCTACTTCTCCACTACTCAAAACACATGCACACACAAATCAAGAGGACTTTATTTAAGGTTGTAATGGGGCCAAGGTAAGGGAAGGGAGCAATATGGATATAACAAGTTAAAACCAAAGAGAATAAAAGAGCAAAGGGGAGGAACTCAAGTAACAAGCTACGTAAGTTTACCCCAAACCATAAAATACACATTCTCTTAACACATTCATTCATTTTTCTATTCTTTTCTTTTACAACCTTTTGGCTTTATTCTTTTTTTCTTTTCTTTTTCCACTTTCTTTTTTTTTTGTTTTTTTTAATCAAAATTAGCCACTTTTTTTCTTTTTCTTTCTTTTGCACCAAACATTTTGCATAAGCACCCTCCCACACTTAAACCATGGCTTGTCCTCAAGCAAAAAGAGTTCCTCCAATAAGAAAACCAATGCTCTCCTAGTCGCTAAGATGAGGTAAAACATGATTTTTTTACTCAAGGCTTGTAGTGAGCTAAGAACAACGAATGGACAATTAGGCTCAAAGGGGGTTAACAATGGGATAAATGGAAGGTAGGCTTATTTGGCCAAAGTAGCTAAGTCAAGAAAAATGCCTCAATCAAGTTCATGCATGCATATGAAAATGTAGCCTCGAAAAGAATCAAAGCAAGTTCTAGAGTGACAAAATCCATGAGTGAAACTCACACAAGAAGGAAGAGAATGATATAAATGCATCATCCATAATTCAATAGGCTCAAAATCTCACAAGGTATGGATGCATCTACCAAACTTAATCCACTAATCCAATCCAACACCAAGCATGTGAAATTCAAGGGGAAAGACAATTCATTCATTTATGTTAGGAAACTTGAACTTCAATTAATGCAAACTCATGACTTTCATAATTCTTAAAACACGATTGGAAGGGACTAAACACACGAAAATCACACCTCTTTTTTTTTTTAAAACAAAAATTTAAATAGAAAACAGAAACAACAAATAAATGTAAAAAACGTAAAATGAAATACAAAGAAATAATCAAAACAGAGACAACAAACAGAAAAAATGATAGCAAATGTAAAAGAGTAAACAAGAAATAGAAGAAAATAAAACAGAAATAGGATTGAAAACAAGAGCAAAACAGTAAAAACAAAAAGAAAACAACTAGAAAAATGAAATAAAAGTGTGGAAAGAAAACTCCCTATGGATAGCAGAAGCAACAAAATCCCGGCGGCCACACCATAGCCAGTGTAATGGATCACCACATCCAAAATCAGAGGGTTTAATCTCCTCGGGGGCTGTTTTATTGGCTTAACTCCATCGTCAAGTAAAATCCTACGCATGCATATGGAAGGGCTAACGCTAGGAATGTCTGGAAGTATCATGGCTCTTTGATTCTCCTTAAAAATCTGTAGCAACCTCTCCTCCTCATCAGTAAGGAGGTTTTTAGCTACAATGGACTCAAATTTTGGTGGCTTCACTACTTCTGCAGATTGAGTTGCTGCATAATCTGCTGAAAAAGATTCATCATGTCTCAAAAAGGCAAAGAATCTCAAAGACATGCATTACACAACATATCACCATCACAACCAAGACAACAAATGTAATCATCAAAATCAGTAAAACTAGCAAATTCAACACACAAATCATCAATTGGTTTTTTCTCATCAATGATCTCATGTTTTGCAGAATCAGATTTCTGCATCTGTTGCTTGCTCAACTGACTTAATGAAGATGTAAGTTGACCAACTTGGGTCTTCACATTTTGTACTATAGCTTCTGTTCTCTGCTGAAATTGGATGTTGTTATGAGCAAATTGTTTCACCAAATCCTCTAGTGTAGGCTCAGATTCCATGCTTATTGGGGCTTGCTGCTGATATAGACTGATTGGTTCAACATAAGGTTCGAACCAAGGATGATCTCCCCAATCATGGTTATATGTAATAGAATAAGGATCATATCTAGGCTGTTGGTATTGTGGTTCACCAAGAAATACACCTGTTGCATCAACAGAATGGTCATGAAATATAGAACCATCATATTGTAGTGTGGTGCAAGCATATGTGGGATGATAAGAACTACAGCATATACTACAAAATCTTGCAGGTTCTTGCACAGGTAAGTGATGTTGTTCCACTGCCAACTGCCCCACCAGATAAGCCAACTCATCAAGTCTATGCTCCATTAGATTAGTGATCAAACACAAAAACACAAAATCACAAAAAATAAGTCTAAATATACACACAAAATAATTACAGAAAACATATCTACAGATTTTTAAAAATTATGGGACTACCACACAGTGAAATCTACACAAAAATTCTATCTAACAGAATAATAAAAAATCTTAAAAAATTGAAAACGTGGTCTAAACGATGGAGTTTGGCAAAAATAAGGGTGACCTCACTACAAGTAGTGAGCCTTTCTCAAAATCACGATTTTCATTAGTCTACCGAAATTCAGATTAATCAGAGATACGTTACCAAACCAAAATCTTGACAGAATGCCCTTTACCCAATTTCAGCCGAATTCCACTAGAAAATGCTTCAAAAACAAAACAAACACAATTGTTAGAGTTACATGAAATGATCAAATAGTTGCCTTTGGATCCCCGGCAACGGCGCCAAATTTGACAAGAGGTTGTCGAGACCCCGCCAAATAATAATAATTACTGGTTCGAAAACTAATTTGTAGTATAGAGCATGAACCGAATCGTCTCTCAAGGATCCAAAAAGAACAAAGATTTAATCAGATCAAGATAATTAAAAGGGGGGTTTTGTTGTTGATTAACAATATTGATAAAAGAACAAGACTTAAAGTTGAAAACAAATCTAAAGAAACAACCAATCCAAGGAAATTTACCGATCTTAAGTTTAATCCATCATTGATCTCAAGGAATTCACTTAATCGCTAACCATGTTCTTGGCCTTAGATCACATCAAGAAGCCTCAACATAATCCAAGAATCCTCTACTAGATAAGCATCTAGGATTTAATTAACCAAGGTTAGATAAAGTAAGCACCATCCATACATAGATTAATTTAAGATCAAGAATTTAACCAAGCTAAACAATCCATCAAAAAGCTTTAATAAATTGTTTATTCTTTGTGATCCTCTTTGAATACATGACAATAAAGCTATTATCACATTAACATCTAAATCAAATTAAGCAATCCAATCTAGATAGAAATCAAAAGAGGAAGAAGAGAAACTTGAATAACAATTAAGCAATATGAACAAGCAAAACAAGATCTCCAAATTAAACATCAAGATGGCTAATCCTTGATTGATTATGAGAGCCTAGCCTTCCATGGATGGGAAGGAAGAACTCAGAAAATAAAGAACAAAAATGAAATTCTAAAGAGAAGGGAGAAGAAGAGAAAGAAAACTAACAAATACTCAAACTTACTACAAAATTGAATTCTAACTTACTTCAAATTTGAATACTCTAATACAAAGAGGTTGGGTCTATTTATACTAATCCTAGAAGCCAATTAGTACATGTACATAATCTGAATACAAGCTATAAGAATCTGAAATTTGTCAAAAATGGAAGCTTGATGCATGGTTGGTGGGTTGGTGCATGGTAGGTGGGTTGGTGTATGGTTGGTGGCTTTTAGTCAACAACTCTTATCCGACTTCTGGCTTCAAATTCATCACCTAGACGGTGCATTTTGGCTTGATGTCTTCATCAAAGTTGTAGCCAGTTGTCTCCTTGAAAATCTCCAATTTGAATCATGTCATTTGGACTTTTAGAACTCCAGAAATGCCAAAAACACTTCACCTACCTCAAGTTAGGTTGGAAGAACGTGTTTCCAAATTCAGACCAACTTGTAGCTTCTGAAGCATGCCTAAAACGACATCTATTGACAAAATGGTCTTCATTGAAGTTGGAGATATGGGTCTTATCTTTCAAGTGACCAAGTTTCAGCCCAAGAGGAGGCCTATAACCCACTATATGGTCCAATATGTGCATACTGCCCAGATGATTCCGTGACAGCAAACCCACTCTGCATTGCAGGGATATTTTGGACACTTAGCATTCCGATCCAGCTCTTGAGTTCTTCATGAAACTTGTAGAGCATTGTCTTAGCTTTCCAAAGACACCAAGATCACCTCAATTGGATCACCGAGTCCCAAGTTATGACCTAACCAAGGAAGAAAGGTCAAAATGCATCAAAATCCGAAAATTATTCAATATTTGCATTAAAGCCCAATGAAGCCCAACAACATTAAACTCATCTAAAGTACTAATATTGGGCACAATAAACATCTAATAATGCCTAATACAAAGCTAACATAAGTGTCTCAAATTGATTGATCAGTCATCTTCAGAGTCATCGTCCATTATGAGTCTCCGCTTGGGAATGGCTTGGATGGATGGTGATTTCTTCTTTGGACTCTCAGCCTTTGAAGGAATAAGAGGCTCTTTCTGGTCCAGAAAATCTTGGACGCTTTGAAGTTTCATCCTTAGAAGATTGCTTCGGCCCAAAGATTTGTTGCTCTGATCCGCCCAAAATCCTCTTCTTCTCTCTTCAACATCTTTAGTTTCATGGGGACTAAAGATACCTTGATCTCTCAAGATCTTGGTTAAGAGAACACCATAGGAGATGGTGGTCTTCTTCCCTTTTCTTGTACACTTCTCTTGAAGTTCTTAAAAAGCAGAGAAGGGAGATTGACCGTTGACACAAAGCATCGATGACACAGCAGTGTAAGGCATGTACTCGTAGAGACTGAGTCTTGGACCCCGCCTTGTGGAGTATTGCCTTGTTCGTAAGTTGATGCAAAACTCTTGCCTTGTCATTCATCTTGGAAGCGCTTATCTTCCCCGTGGATGACTCTTTAGTAAGGTGTCAAGAACAAGATCGCTTCCCCCAAACGCTTTTTCCCAATCAAGTGATGGTGGCTCCTTCCAACCAACATTGGGTGGCGTTGAGATGGTTACCTCTGAAACCACAACGGGTTTTCCCAAAACACATCCCCCTCGACCTCTTTCGCAGACATAATGCGTCTTTCCGTAACATTTTCACCAATTCCTGATAAACCTCCACCTGGTTCCTCAAGTAACTATCCCAACCAAGACCAACGAGACATTCTTTGATATCTATTCCACATTCTCGCTAAAATTGAAGTTTGGAACGAGTATTCAACTCGATAATTCTACTTCTTTCAACATCAAGGGTCTTTCCTCCACCATTTCTTGGGGTTAAGGAAATTTGAAAGAGAGAGAGAAATTTGCTAAGGTTCTTTTCGCAACCTGTTTTCTTTCAAGGTTTGAAGGCGAAAATTTGATCTTGTAAAGAAGGAAAATATTTATAGAAGAAGGTAGGTTTCTACACTAAAAGGTTTCTTGAGAGAAAACGAATCGTTTTTTTTTATTTAAATAAAACAAACACAATAAATGTGTATTAAAAGCAACTGTCACGTCCGCAGTAAAAAGTTACTTTCGTGACCTTTCAAAAATCGATCAAATATGGGAAATTTGAAAAGTTTCAAACAAGATAAATGCAAATGATTTATGTCTTATCACGAAATTTACCACACCATTTATCAAGTACAAAGCATTTTGGACGCAGATCTTCAATGGACGCAAGAGATATTAATTCTTTACAAAATGCATACTTAGATGTTTTCGAATAAGAGTGAATCTATCCTCTGAGAGGGGTTTTGTGAAAATATCTGCCCATTGATGATCTCAGATTCCACATATTGAATATCAAACACACCTTTTGAATATAGTCTCTTATAAAGTGATGTTTGATTTCAATGTGTTTTGCCCTTGAGTGTAGTATGAGATTTTTTGATAAGTTAATTGCGTAAAGAGATTATCACATAGTAAAGGAATCTTACTTTCAAAGATGTTGTAGTCTTCTAATTGATGTTTGATCCGCAGTAGTTGAGAGCAACAATTGGACGCAGATATATTCAAATTTCTTCACTGTTGATGTGAGCAATTGTGCTTTGTCTCTTGCTGACCATGATACTAGATTTCCTCCAATGAAGTGACATCCTCCACTTGTACTTTTCCTTTCGATTCTATCTCCAAAGATAGTCAAAGATCATAAAAACCAACTAATCAGACTCATGAGATTTCTTAAATACCAAACCCGTGATTAGTAGTTCCTTTCAAGTACCGAATATTCTTTTTACAAAAGAATTAAGTGTGACTCTCTAGGATGATTGAAAACGTGCACAAAGACACACACTAAACATTATATCGGTCCGGACGCTAAAGTGAGATATAAGAGTGATCCGATCATACCTGTATACCTTTTCGTCCACCTTTATCCTTATCAGCCCAATCTTAGTGTGGATGATGGATGCATTGGTGTGCTCATTGTTTTGCAATCGCCCAATTTGAATTTCTTCAAGTTCATTTGTATATTTGGTCCGATGAATGTAGATTTCATTCCAATGTTTGCTTCACTTGCAAAACCCGTAAAGAATTTTAATTCTCCCATTAAGCTCATTTCAATTCCTTCTCAGCATCGATTGGAAAAATCCTTGCAAAGAGATTCATCAAGAGGCTCCAAAGATAATATCATCAACATAAATTTGAACTAAAATGAATTTCGAGTTTTTGTCTTTTAAAAAGAGTAGTGTCAACTTTTCCTCTAGAAAACCGTTTTTCTATTAAAAAGGTGCTTAACCTTTCATACCAGGCTCGAGGAGCTTGTTTTAAACCATACAAGGCCTTTTTTAATTTGAAAACATGCTCAGGGAAATTTTCATCCTCGAAACCAGGTGGTTGTTTAACGAAAAACTTCTTCATTGATTATACCATTTAGAAATGCACTTTTTACGTCCATTTGATATAGTCTCATGCTATGATGAGCAGCAAATGAAAGTAAAATGCGTATGGCTTCTAGTCTAGCTACAAGAGCAAAAGTTTCTTGAAATCAATACCTTCTTGTTGTGAGTAACCTTGGGCTACCAACCTTGCTTTGTTTCTCACAACCTTACCATCTTCGTCCGCTTTTGTTTTTGAATATCCATTTTGTGCCGATGATGGACTTGTCTTTAGGCTTTTGAACCAGTCATTCAAACATCATTTCTTTTAAATTGATTTAGCTCTTCTTGCATGGCTAAGATCCATCCTTCGTCCTGCTTCTTCTATTTTTCTTGGTTCCATTTCGTAGATGAAGGCTACATTTGAGTATTCTCTCGAAGGTAGATCTTGTAATGCATTTTTATCATCCGGATTACCAATGATTTGGTGTTCGATGATAAGTTTTGAAATGCCACTTCTTTGACCATCAGCTTGTTTCTTCTTTTTCTTTCATCGTCCAATGCTTCTTTGTTTTGGGTTGCCGATCCTTCTCCTTTGTCTTTTAAGTTTAACTCGCAAAGGACTCATCTAGCTCGACAAGTCATTGTTAGGCTTTTTGTCATTGAATTTAACATGAACAGATTCTTCAACAGCTTAGAGAGCGAGAGTTATATACTCTATATGCTTTAGATGTTTCGAGTATCCTAAGAAAATACGTAGTCAACTTTAGCATCAAACTTTCCTAAAGAATCCTTAGTATTCAAAATAAAGCATTGATACCAAAAGAATGAAAGTAAGAGATGTTGGGTTTTCGCCCTTTCCACAATTCATACTGAGTCTTGTTTAAAATAGGTCTAATATATATTCGTTTTTGAATATAACACGCAGTTGTTAATACCAAAAGTGTTTGGAGATTGAGTTGTCATTGAGCATTGTTCTAGCCATCTCTTGAAGAGATCTATTTTTCTTTCTACCACACCATTTTGTTGTGGTGTTCTTGGGGCGTAGAAGTTGTGATGAATGCCGTTTTCTTCACAGAACAATTGGAAGCTCTCATTCTCAAATTCTCCTCCATGATCACTTCGGATTGAGTTGATACACATTCCTTTTCATTTTGGAATTCTTTACGTTTAAAATAGAAAAGACTTTGAAAGACTCATCCTTGTGAGCTAGAAACATAACCCATGTCCATCTTGTATAGTCATCTACTATGACCAATCCATATTTCTTTCCATTTAGTGAAGAAGTTTTTGTAGGACCAAATAAATCAAGATGTAACAATTCTAGTGGTCTAGAGGTGGAAACGATGTTTTGGACTCAAAAGAATTTTTGATTTGTTTCCTTTTGACAAGCTTCACAAAGAACATCTGATTTGTACACAAGCTTTGGTAGTCCTCTTACGAGGTTATGCTTATTTAGTTTAGAGATTAATCTCAAACTTGCATGACCAAGCTTCTTGTGCCATATCCACTGTTCTCCTTTTATGGAAACTAGACATGATACATTTTGATCTGAAAGATCTTCCAAGTCAATTTTATAAAGATTGTTTTGCCTTTTAGCAATGAAGAGTATGGATCCGTCAGAGTTTTTAATCATACATTCTCCTTGATTGAATGAAACATTAGATCCACTATCACATAATTGACTAATGCTAAGCTGCATTATGTTTCAATCCTTCAATTAGAAGAACATTATCGATAGAGGGAAAAGGATGCTTACCAATCTTACCTATTCCAACTATTTTACCTTTCTCGGTTTCCTCCAAACGTGACTTGAGCCTCCTTTATTAGTTTTGATGTCTTGGAACATAGACCTTTCTCCCGTCATGTGTCATGGAGCAACCACCGTCCATGTACCATGACTGTGTCTTTTTCTTGTTGCTAAGCACATCCGCAAGAGGAATTATCATATCCTTAGGTACCCATATCTTTTGGGTCCTTTTGGTTAGCTTTTGGAGATCCATAATATTTTGACCTTTATTAAAAGGATCTATTGAGAAGGGTAAACGCTCTTTTTACAAACATTCTTAATGAATTTAGGTTGAGTAGTAGTTTTTTGAAAAACCGCTTATCAAGATCTTGATATCCCAATCCGCATTTGTCACGAGGGTCTCGAATATTTGAGTAAAATGTTTAGGTTGTTGGTGCTTTTTACAAATTTACTGAGGTCCTCCGTTAACTCTTTTACCTCATTATGAAGTTTATCAACTTCATCTCAAGTGTTGACTCGTAAGATGTTTTTAAAAGAGCATTTTCAGCTTTTAATTTTTCACAATAAATTTCAAGTTCTTGTTTTTCTGAAAACATTTTTCCATATTCTCTAGTTAATTTTGAAAACTTTCTTTTCAAGGATTTATATTCAACCGCTAAAATAGATGAATTATTTAACAACTCATCAAATGCATTTTGAAGATCAAGATCACAATTTATTACCTCATCTTCTTCTTCTTCTCGACACGGTGTTAGTCATGAGACATAGATTTGCTTCTTCTTCCTTCTTTCTTCATCATCGTGAGTTGAAAGATCAAGATCTTCCTGTGTGGCCATTAATCCTCTTTTCTTCTTTGGAAAGAATCTCCTTTTCTCTTTCTCCTTGTTTAGTGAAGGGCATTCCGCTTTAATGTGTCCGGGCTTCTTGCATTCATAGCATATGATTGGACTCTTGTCTTTTGTTTCTGTTCTGTCCTTTGGTGACCTTCGTCCAAAGTGCTTTCTCTGCATACCTCCTTTCTTTTTCCACATTGCTTGTATCTTTCTAGAAATGAAAGATAACTCGTCATTATCGTATATATCATCTTCGCATGACTACTGCCTCGATGATTTTTCGCCTTTAAGTGCTTTGGACGACCGCCTTTATGAGCTTTAAGGGCAATTGATTTCCCTTTTCTTGCGCTTTCCTCTTCTTGAAGTTCCACCATGAACTTTAAGAGAACCCAAGAGTTCCTCCATTGTAAGAGAAGCTAGATTCTTTGCTTCCCGTATGGCAGTAACTTAGGTCTCCACCGTGCCTGGAAAGACTTCTTAGGATTTTTCCGATATGATCTTGATTATCATAGTTCTTTCCCGCAGATCTCAAGCCATTGATTATTGTTTGGAATCGCCCAAACATTTGATCAATGTTTTCATGCCCTCCCATTTTGAAGAGCCTATACTCGGTGAACCAAGATGCTTATCTTTGATTCTTTGACTTGAGATGAGCCTTCATGTGCTAAGGCCGCAGTATCCCATATCTCTTTAGCCGTTTTCACAGCCTATGGACTTTATCGTGCTCGATCCGTGATGGCACACATAAGATAATGTTTGGCTTTTGAGTTAAGCCGATGTCCTGGTTCGTTGTCCTTCCGTCCATTGTGGTCGAGGGAGATCCTGTCCTTCTGCTGGTGGGTGTTTGATATCCATTTTGAACTAGGTCCCAAATGTCCATATTTTGGGCATCAAAAAGGCAATCATTCTCTTCTTCCAAGAATCATAGTCGCTTCCATTGAATAGAGGTGGTCCTGCTCACACCGCTTGTCCTTCGCTTCTCCATTAAAGGGTGTACTCGGATCTTTTTCCTCCGCATCGTTAGATGCTCAACCCAAGAGGTCGAGCTCCGATACCAATTGAAATAACCAAGTGAAACACAAGAAGGGGGTTGAATTGTGTTCTTAACCTTTTTTCGATTAATAAAAGATTTTCCTTTTAATAGAAAATAGAACACAAATAAGGATAAAGTTTAACAAGCAAAGAGCTTAGGACCAACACAACTTAGTCCTATTGGACTCTAAGGATTTCAAAAGACTTTAATAAAATGGTTAACACGTCTCTAAAACCAAATAAAAAGATCTTTGTTAATAAACACAATGGTAAACCCCGCAGGTTAGTGAATATAATAAAGCACACTAGAAGAGAGGAGAAGCTTACACACGAGATTTATCCTGGTTCACTCTTATCAACCAAGAGCTATGTCCAAATTCCTTCAACCGTAAGATTTTCCAACTAATCTTTTCACGATTACAAGTATTATGCACCTCTTCGTAACAAGTATTTTCAACCTCTTCAGTTCTATCTCACAAGTATTCTTTTTACACACAAATTTCTTCAGCTTACAAGGCTTAATATGAATAAGTGAAAGTAGATGAAAGCTTGAGTTTGAAACTCACCGACAAATGAGAATAGACAATAGAAATCTCAAGGCTTTTTCTTTTTGCACCTAATATGGAAATCCAAAAGGAAATAAAGCTTTTAGACTTTGTAGGATGCTTCTGCAAGAAGATCTCTCTTTTCTTCAAGTGTCGCTTCTTCTCTTTATAAGTAAGAACAAATTGAGCAGACTCATGGCTAGATCGTCCAACGGAAATATTTATTACCGCTCTCGAGTAGCATTAAATGCATCTACCGGAAAAGTGTCGAACTTCTTCCGACGGTGACTTTTATTCTCTCGAGATTTCCAATCAATGAAAACAAAAGTCCCGATTTGTCTAAGATTGCACGGTTTTTTATTTGCATCTTTGTAGTTGTTAGACAATGTCAAAGGCAAAGTGGCTTAGTTGACTTCTTTCTCACCGTGAGTCTGTTAGAGTTCTTTTCTAGCATTTAATGAGGAACAGCTTCTTCATTTTGAAATTTCACTTGGACGAGAGCTTGAGCTTGAACTTTGAAAGAGTGAGTTGAGTCCGAGCTTTAAGTGCATGTGATCGTATTGGACGAACTAATAGAAAGTAACAGTATATGCATACAAGTATTGGACGCACCAATAGTAAAAGTATATAATACATTTAATGGACCCACGAAGAGTTATAGCATATTGGACGCACGAAGAGTTATCTTTAAGCATCGAGCAGAATGGACGCACAACAAGTAGCGATTTGTTAAAACTATTGTCGAAACACTTACTTGTTCAAACTAAATAAATATTTTTGTTATCCTCAAAACTTAACAGGGAAAGCTTATAGCTTATAAGAATTTAGTACTTAAACCTTTTTATAAGAATTTGGTTTCAACAACTAATGCTCCAGCAATATTCATGGATTATATGAATAGGATTTTCCGTTCACACTTAGACAAGTTGTCGTTGTTTTCATTGACGACATTGTAATCTATTCTCGTAATGAGGAGGAACACGCTGAACATCTCAGTATTGTTCTTCAGATTCTTAAGGAAAGGGTTTTGTATGCCAAATTTTCAAAATGTGAATTTTTGTTAGATGAAGTTAAATTTCTGGGTCATGGGATCTCAAAGGAAGGAATTGTTGTAGACCCGTCAAAAGTTGAAGCAGTGCTTCAATGGGAAAGGCCTAAGACTGCAACTGAGATTAGAAGTTTTGTAGGATTAGTTGGTTATTATCGGAGATTCATAGAGGGATTTTCTAAAATAGCTGGATCTCTTACTCAACTCACAAGAAAGGATCAAAACTTTATTTAGACAAATAAGTGTGAGGAAAGTTTCCAAGAATTAAAGAAACGATTAACCACTTCACCTGTATTGATTTTACCCGACCCTAGTGAAACATTTGAGGTGTATTGTGATACTTCACATTAAGGTCTAGGTTGTGTTCTCATGCAAAATCGTAAGGTAGTGGCCTATGCTTCTAGACAATTGAAAGTACATGAGAGAAACTATCCTACCCATGATTTGGAATTAGCAGCTGTGGTATTTTCCTTGAAAATATGGAGACATTTTCTTTATGGTGCAACTTTTCATGTTTTTAGTGACCATAAGAGTTTAAAATATTTGTTTGATCAGAAAGAATTAAACATGAGGCAAAAGAGATGGTTAGAATTCTTAAAAGATTGATTTTCAATTACAATATCATCCCGGAAAGGCAAATGTTGTAGCAGATGCTTTAAGTAGAAAAACTCTTAGTATCTTTGCTATGATGATTAAGGAAAAAGAATTACTAGAGCGTTTAGAGATATGAGATTATCTGTGAAGTTAACACCGGGAAAATTATGTTTAGGTATGATTACCTTCTCGAATGACTTGATGAATGAAATTAGACATAAACAGGAAAGTGATCAATACTTAGTGAATGAAAAAGAGTTGATAAGACAACCAACTTTAGGGAAGGATCCGATGGAATCTTGAGATTTAAGGATAGGATTTGTATACCAAATGATCCTGAGCTTAAGAAGTTGATCTTGAATGAAGCTCATAAAAGTAAATTGAGTATGCATCCTGGAGCAACAAAAATGTACCAAGATTTGAAACAATTGTATTGGTGACAAGGGATGAAGAAGGATGTTGTTAAATATGTAGCTTCATGTTTGGTTTGTCAGAAAGCCAAAGTAGAACACCAGAAACCTTCAGGGATGTTGCAACCTCCAACTATTCTTGAATGGAAGTGGGATGGAATAGCCATGGACTTTGTGGTAGGTTTGCCAAAAACTAGGAAAGGTTTTGACTCTATTTGGGTCGTTGTTGATCGGCTTACAAAATTAGCATGTTTCTTGCCTATCAACATAAGATATTCAATGGAGAGATTAACCCAAGTGTACATTGGGGAAATTGTTAGACTTCATGGTGTACCTTCTAGTATAATTTCTAATAGGGATCCTAGATTTACTTCAAGTTTTTGGCAAAGTTTACAAGAAGCGATGGGAACAAAACTTCATTTAAGTTATGCTTACCATCTGCAAACTGATGGCCAGTCAGAAAGAACAATTCAATCACTAGAGGACTTGTTGAGAGCTTGTGTATTAGAAAACACTGGAAGTTAGGATGAATTCCTACCTTTAATAGAATTTACCTATAACAACAGTTTTCATTCAAGTATAGGAATGGCACCCTATGAAGCTCTATATGGACGACGGTGTACAACCCCTTTGTGTTGGAATCAAGATGGAGAAAATTTGATACTTGGACCTGAACTAGTACAACAGACAACTAATAAGGTAAAGATGATTCAGGAAAAGATGAAGGTAACTCAAAGTGGACAGAAAAGTTATGCGGACAAGAGACAGAGACCTTTTGAATTTAAAGAAGGTGAACATGTGTTTTTGAGAGTCACTACCATGACTGGGGTCGGCCGGGTAATTAAATCCAAAAAACTCACTCCTAAATTTATTGGACCATACCAAATTCTTCGTCGGATTGGTCCCGTAGCTTACCAAATTGCTTTACCACCATTTTGGTCTAATTTGCATAACGTCTTTCATATCTCACAATTGCGAAAATACATTTCTGATCCAACTCATGTCATTGAACCAGAGATAGTGTAATTAAAAGAAAACTTAACATATGATGCATTACCTGTTAAAATTGATGATAGGAGAGTGAAGCAACTCCGAGGAAAAGATATTGCTTTGGTCAAAGTAATATAGGACAATACGACTGAAGAAGCAACATGGGAACTGGAAGACAAGATGAAAGAGCTATATTTGCATGTATTTTGACTTGTGTTAATGTCGAGGATGACATTCTTTTTAAAGGGGGAGAGTTGTAATACCCCAAAATTTCAACTTATGCTATACATGTTATTTCTCAGATTTTTGTGGTAAATAATTTTTAAGAATTTCTGTGAGTTCAATTAAATCAAAGTTTAACTGAACATAACCTTACAAGTTGATTTCAGACCATTTTGAAAAATAAAATAAAATAAATTTATTTTTGATCTGAAATACCTTTGAGGAATTTTTAAGAATAAATGGAAGTTCAGATTTCAAATCTGTCAACACATTTGATCATTTTCCAATTTTAGGGATTTTATGAGCTAATAAAATCTCTAGGTGATTTTGGGTACATCCTATTGTCCATTGGACAATAGATACTGATATTTGTCCATTGGATAAAACTTACTGATAAAAATCTTGAGAAAATATCTCTAGGTTATTAATGGCATTGGTGACTCAAGGGGGTGAGTCATGGTGAATATTTATTACCATGGTGAATCACCTAGGTGAATCACCATGGCATTAAATGACAGGAAGAAACCAAAATGATCACCTCCACCTCGCATTGGTGAGGCCGGCCAAAGCTAGGAGAAATATCTCCAAATTTAATTAACATTTCATCCTAAATTTCATCTATAAATAGCACCTTGATCCATTAATAAACTTCACACCAACATCCTTCCGTCTTCCTCTCTATAAACTCACGGCCAAGCTCTCTAAGAACCACGGCCTTGCTCTTTTAATTTCCGTCCCAAGCCTTTGATACATTTTCAAGCTTAGTCCTAGTATCTTGGTAGTATTTTGAGAACTTTTCTAGTTAGAAATTTCTCAAGAAGAAGCTTTGAGGATGGAGAAATCCTTAGGTGAAAGTTCTTTCCATACACTTTCTAAATTTCTATTTCAAAGTTTTAGATCATTGGATTAGTCCATGATCATCTTGATATGTGTAATGATGCTTGAAGTAATATGTGTTTGTGTTTCCTTGTGATCTTGTATTGTTAGAAGTCAAGAAGCTAAGTGTTGTCCAAGGATCATGGCTTAAGAACTAAGGTAAGGGGGAGTTTTCTCTATCAACCAATATTATGGTATATAAATAGGAATTTTTTCATATGTGATAAATCGTGATTAGTTGTGTAGTTCATAATGTTGGATTAATCTTTTGTGATTAAGAATTATGTTCATGTTCCATTTGATACTTGTTTCCTTGCTTTATTTATATGTTGCACTATATATATTCCTTGAATAAGGTATGAGTTTATGATGGAGGAAACATGATAAAATTTTATTATAAGTAAGTGATTCATATTGATAGTCATATCTAGGACATATACATATTTAATTTGATGTATGGATTTATTTGAAGTTATATTATTTAAGGTATTATTGTTAGTATTTCCAAAAATTTAGAGAAATTATTTTAGAGAGATTTAGAACTTTAAATTAAATGTTTTGATTATGGAAAACAATTAGTTTAATGATGTTTATTTTATTTAGAAGAATTCTTGAATTTTCGAAAATATGAGGATAAATAGTTTTACTAACATTTATCATTTTAATTAATAAAGGAAGAAATTTGGAGGATTTATTTTAAAGTTAAAATATTTATTTTTACTTAGTTTATGATGAAAAAGTGAAAATAAACTTGAAAATATTTTATTTAGCATAAAATAAATTATTTTATGTATAAAATGTTTTACATGATTGAAAGTTTACAGAAAATAAGTTATGCGACTGAAAATTTACGGAAAACATTTTATGCGACTGAAAAATGATTTTTATACCTTACCAATTGAATTTTTGTGGAAAAAACTTTACGCGATTTGAAAATCGTAACAGAAGTGTTACGCAATTATATAAATTATTTTGTAGCACCATATAATTGAGAAACAACGGTACTACTATCGGGCCGACGTGAACTTAACTCTAGATAGGACAATTGACGCTATTCGTAAATAAATGATAGCTTGAATCCCGAGAGGATCGTATATATATATATATTCTGGGAATATTTATATTGTATGTATATATTAGTCTGTATGAGACATTGTTGTTGTATGGCTTGGAGCCTAGGGGATTGAGCTTACACCTTAGTGTTGGTGCGAATAGCCGAGTGAAGATCTTCAATGATCTTGGAGTCGTCAGGTCGTCAGGGGTCCAGAAACTCCATAAGTGGCCAGCTGGGACTGTGCTGTGGTATTATGATTGCAAAACGCCGACGATCTCGACTATACAATGGTCCATTCACGATTGGTGGAGAGTGTTCACGTGAGCCGTATGCGCAAATGATTTGTTAGCACTTGTTGGCTAACTGATAGAGAACATGTACTCTCAATCACTCTCTTTGACTTGTTGTGTATAGCTCCATGGAGTAGGAGTCATTTGTGTCCATCTGCATGGTCAGTTGTCATTCTTGCATTATCAATTTGTACACTAAGGTTAGTATGTCACTTTATTGATTAAATATGACTTTAGACGTGAATTAAGTGCCTATTGATTTTAGATAGAAACTATGTTATTATTGTATGCTATTTATATACTACTCTGTTGGTATTTATGTTTATATGAGAATCTCACCCCCTTTTTGTGAAAATTGTGTTTTGGTTGTACATTCAAAGATGGCTGGGAATGATTTTTTCGGGTTTATTATCGTCAATTTCCATGAGGGACCAAATATTTGGCATGTCGAGTTAACTGAAGAAAGAGTTACTTACGTTGGTGAACTCACTATCACTCTCCGGAAGACCTAAGATTGGAATCCTGTGACGATGTTTTCCCTTTCAGCTTATGTTGAGTTATATATGCCATTTGGTGACATTTGGAATGCCACTACCTGCTGTATGCCAAGTGAGAGATCTACAGTCTCTTCTGCGTGAACACCTAGGTAGCGTCGTGCTCATCGAACCTCAGCTCCAGGACCCTCGCATCATAACAGGTTTATTGATGATGACCCTCCGATGTAAATGGAGGGAGATGTCTAGGTTATGTATGTTGAAACCAATTTCATTTAAAAGGTTTAGCACCAAAAGCTCAAGCTTTCCCTGTTAAGTTTTGAAGATAACAAAAATATTTTTTAAGCTTGAACAAGTAAGTGTTCCGACAGAGTGTTTTTGATAAAACTATAATTCCTTTTAAATATTGACTCTGTTACAATTATTTTAGGAATTCTTCAATAAAGCTTTTATAAAACAAATAGTTTGATAGTTTGCGTCCAATACGGTTTCTACGAAACCTTTCTATGCGTCCAATGACTGTCTATTTATACTATTATTATTGGTGCGTCCAATGATTGTATACGTTTACTGTTACTATTTTATTGGTTCGTCCAATACTATCCTTTTGCCAAAGCTCAAACTCAATTCTCTATTACAAAGTTCAAGCTCAAGCTCTCGTCCAAGTTAAAATTCAAAAATGAAGAACTGTTCCTCATTAAATGCTGGAAAAGAACTCTGACAGCTCACGGCAATAGAAGAAGTCAACTGAGCCACTTTTTGCTGACATTGTCTAACAACTACAAAGATCTGCAAATAAGGAACTTTCTGCGATCTCAGACAAATCAGGACTTTGTTATCACATGATTGGAAATCTCTTAGAATCAAAGTCACTTTTCAGAAGAAGCTCAGCACATTTTCAGTAGATACTTTTAATGCTACTCAGAACGGTAATAAATGTTTCCATTGGACGATGTAGCTCATGAAGCCTGCTCAACTTGTTCTTTCATATAAAAAGAAGGAGTAGCACTTGAAGAAGAAGAGATCTTTGCCGAAGCATCTTACAAAGTCTAAAAAGCTTTATCTCTTCTTGAATTCTATATACGTGTAAAAAGAAAAAGTCTTGAGATTCATTTGTCTATTCTCATTTGTTAGTGAGTTTCAAACTCAAGCATTCATCTTCTTATATTTATTCATCTTAGCGTTGTAAGCCTTAAGAGAATGTGTATAAAAGAATACTGGTGTGGTTGAACCTGAAGAGGTTGAAAATACTTGTAACCTGAAGAGGTGAATAATACTTGTAATCTGAAAAAGATTAGTTGAAAATCCTTCTGGTTGAAGGGACTGGACGTAGCTCTTGGTTGGTAAGAGTGAACCAGGATAAATCTCGTGTGTAAGCTTCTCTCCTCTTCTAGTGTGTTTTATTATATTCACTAACTTCTGGGGTTTACTATTGTTTTTATTAACAAAGACTTTTTAATTGGTTATTTGAACGTGTTAACTGTTTTCTTAAAAGTCTTTTCAAAATCCTTAGAGTCCAATAGGACTGAGCCGTGTTGTTTCTAAGTTCTTTACTTGTTAAACTTTATCCTTAGCTGTGTTCAATCGTTTGTTAAAAGGAAAATATTTTATTCATCAAAAAGGGTTAAGAAACACAATTCAACCCCCCTTCTTGTGTTTCACTTGGTTATTTCAATTGGTATCAAAGCTTAGCCTCTTGGGTTGAGCATCTAACAGTGCAGAGGAAAAGATCCAGTACACCCTTAAATGGAGAACGAAGGATAAGCGGTGAACAGACCACCTCTATTCAATGGAAACGACTATGATTACTGGAAGAAGAGGATGATTGCATTTTTTGATGCCCAAAATATGGACATTTGGGACCTAGTCCAAAATGGATATCAAATACCCACCAACGCAGAAGGATAGGAACTCCCTCTACCACAATGGACAGAAGGTCAACGAACCAGACATCAGCTTAACTCAAAAGCCAAACACTATCTTATGTGTGCCATCACCAGATCAGAGCACGATAAAGTTCATAGCTGTGAAACAGCTAAATAAATATGGGATACTCTGGCCTTAGCACATGAAGGTTCATCTCAAGTCAAGGAATCAAAGATCAGCATGCTGGTTCACTAGTATGAGCTCTTCAAAATGGGAGAACATGAAAACATTGATCAAATGTTTGGACGATTCCAAACAATAATCAATAGCTTGAGATCTCTGGGAAAGACCTATGATAATCAAGATCATATCAGAAAAATTCTAAGGAGCCTTTCCAGACAGTGGAGACCTAAGGTTACTGCCATACAGGAAGCAAAGAACTTAGCTTCTCTTACCATGGAGGAACTCTTGGGTTCTCTTAAAGTTCATGAGCTGGAACTTCAAGAAGAGGAAAGCTCAAGAAAAGGGAAATCAATTGCCCTTAAAGCTCACAAAGGCAGTGCGTCCAAAGCACTTAAAGCTGAAAAATCATCAGATGAGGCCGAGTCATCTGAAGATGATATCTCTGATAATGACAAATTATCTTTCATCTCTAGAAAGATACAAGCAATGTGGAAAAAGAAAGGAGGTATGCAGAGAAAGCACTTTGGACGAAGACCACCAAAGGACATAACAGAAACAAAAGACAAGAGTCCAATCATATGCTATGAATGCAAGAAGCCCGGACACATTAAAGCGGAATGCCCTTCACTAAACAAGGAGAAAGAGAAAAGGAGATTCTTTCCAAAGAAGAAAAGAGGATTAATGGCCACCTGGGAAGATCTTGATCTTTCAACTACTGATGATGAAGAAGAAGCAGAAGAAGAAGCAAATCTATGTCTCATGGCGAACACCTTGTCGGAAGAAGAAGATGATGAGGTAACAAACTGTGATCTTGATCTTCAAAATGCTTTTGATGAGTTGTTAAATAATTCATCCATTTTAGCGGTTGAATATAAATCCCTGAAAAGAAAGTTTTCAAAATTAACCAAAGAATATGGAAAAATGTTTTCAGAAAAACAAGAACTTGAAATTTATTGTGAAAAATTAAAAATCGAAAATGTTTTTTTGAAAACATCTTCTGAGTCCAACACTTCAGATGAAGTTGATAAACTTCATACTGAGGTAAAGGAGTTAACGGAGGACCTCAGTAAGTTTGTGAAAAGCACCAAAAACCTAAACATTTTACTCAGATATTCCAGAGACCCTCGTGACAAATCTGGATTGGGATATCAAGATACTGATAAAAAGCTTTTTCAAAAAACTACTACCCAACCTAAATCTTTTAAGAATGGTTATAAAAAGAATGTTTACCCTTCCTCTAAATATCTCTTTAATAAAAGGTCAAAATATTATGGATCTCCAAGAGCTAACCAAACAGGACCCAAAAAGATATGGGTACCTAAGGATATGATAATTCCTCTTGCAGATGTGCTCAGCAACAAGAAAAAGACACCTGTCATGGTACCTGGACAGTGGTTACTCATGGCACATGACGGGAGAAAGGTTTATGTTCCAAGACATCAAAACTAATTCAGGCGGCTCCGTCACGTTTAGAGGAAACCAGAAAGGTTAAATAGTTGGAATAGGTAAGATTGGTAAGCATCCTTTTCCTTCTGGTTGAAGGATTGAAACATAATCTGCTTAGCATTAGTCAATTATGTGATAGTGGATCTAATGTTTTATTCAATCAAGGAGAATGTATAATTAAAAACTCTGACGGATTCATACTCTTCACTGCTAAAAGGCAAAACAATCTCTATAAAATTGACTTGGAAGATCTTTCAGATCAAAATGTATCATGTCAAGTTTGAGATTAATCTCTAAACTAAATAAGTATAACCTCGTAAGAGGACTACCAATGCTTGTGTACAAATCAGATGTTCGTTGTGAAGCATGTCAAAAGGGGAAACAAATCAAAAACTCTTTTGAGTCCAAAAACATCGTTTCCACCTCTAGACCACTAGAATTGTTACATCTTGATCTATTTGGTCTAACAAGAACTTCTTCACTAAATGGAAAGAAATATGGATTGGTCATAGTAGATGACTATACTAGATGGACATGGGTTATGTTTCTAGCTCACAAGGATGAGTCTTTCAAAGTCTTCTCTATTTTCTGTAAAAGAATTCAAAATGAAAAAGGCATGTGTATCAACTCAATCCGAAGTGATCATAGAGGAGAATTTGAGAATGAGAGCTTCCAATTGTTCTGTGAAGAAAATGGTATTCTTCATAACTTCTCTGCCCCTAAAACACCACAACAAAATGGTGTGGTAGAAAGAAAAAATAGATCTCTTCAAGAGATGGCTAGAACAATGCTCATTGACAACTCAATCTCCAAACACTTCTGGGTCAAGTGGTTAACACTGCATGTTATATTCAAAACAGAATATATATTAGATCTCTTTTAAACAAGACTCCGTATGAATTGTGGAAAGGACGAAAACCCAACATCTTTTACTTTCATTCTTTTGGCTGTCAATGCTTTATCTTAAATACTAAGGATTCTTTAGGAAAGTTTGATGCTAAAGTTGACTCTGGTATTTTCCTAGGATACTCAGAAACATCTAAAGCATATAGAGTATATAACTCTCGCTCTTTAACTGTTGAAGAATCTGTTCATGTTAAATTCAATGACAAAAAGCCTGACAATGACTTGTCAGAGCTAAATGAGTCCTTTGCAGAGTTAAACCTAAATAACAAAGGAGAAGGATCAGCCACTCAAAACAAAGAAGCATTGGACGATGAAAGAAAAGAAGAAACAACTGATGGTCAAAGAAGTTGGCACTTCAAAACTTATCATCCAGAACACCAAATCATTGGTAATCCAGATGATAAAGTACGTACAAGATCTACCTTCAGAGAATACTCAAATGTAGCCTTCATCTCTGAAATGGAGCCAAGAAAAATAGAAGAAGCACTAAAGGACGAAGGATGGATCTTAGCCATGTAAGAAGAGCTAAATCAATTTAAAAGAAACGATGTTTGGACGCTGGTTCAAAAGCCTAAAGACATGTCCATCATCGGCACAAAATGGATATTCAAAAACAAATTGGACGAAGATAGTAAGGTTGTGAGAAACAAAGCAAGGTTAGTAGCCCAAGGTTACTCACAACAAGAAGGTATTGATTTCACTGAAAGTTTTGCTCCTGTAGCTAGATTAGAAGCCATACGCATCTTACTTTCGTTTGCTGCCCATCATAGCATGAGGCTTTATTAAATGGATGTAAAAAGTGCGTTTCTAAATGGTATAATCAATGAAGAAGTTTTCGTTAAACAACCACCTAATTTCGAGGATCAAAATTTCCCTGGGCATGTTTTCAAATTAAAAAAGGCCTTGTATAGATTAAAGCAAGCTCCTCGAGCCTGGTATGAAAGGTGAAGCACGTTTTTAAAAGAAAGCGGTTTTTCTAGAGGAAAAGTTGACACTACTCTTTTTCGCAAAGACAAAAACTCAAAATTCATTATATTTCAAATTTATGTTGATGATATTATTTTTGGAGCTACTGATGAATCTCTTTGCAAGGAATTTTCCAATCTGATGCAGAAGGAATTCGAAATGAGCTTAATGGGAGAATTTAAAATTCTTTCTCGGTTTGCAAGTGAAACAGACACTGGACGAAATCTACATACATCAGACAAAATACACAAATGAACTTCTGAAGAAATTCAAGATGGACGATTGCAAAACTATGAGCACACCAATGCATCCATCGTCCACACTAAGATTGGACGATAAGGATAAAAAGGTGGACGAAAAGGTATACAGAGGTATGATCGGATCACTCTTATATCTCACTGCGTCCAGACCTGATATAATGTTTAGTGTGTGTCTTTGTGCACGTTTTCAATCTGATCCTAGAGAGTCACACTTAATTGCTGTAAAAAGAATTTTCAGATACTTGAAAGGAACTACTAATCTGGGTTTAGTATTTAAGAAATCTCATGAGTACAGATTAGTTGGTTTTTGTTATGCTGACTATGCTGGAGATAGAATCGAAAGGAAAAGTACAAGTGGAGGATGTCACTTCATTGGAGGAAATCTAGTATCATGGTCCAGCAAGAGACAAAGCACAATTGCTCTATCAACAGCTGAAGCTGAATATATTTCTGCGTCCAATTGTTGCTCTCAACTACTCTGGATCAAACATCAATTAGAAGATTACAACATCTTTGAAAGTAAGATTCCTTTACTATGTGATAATACTGCTGCAATTAACTTATCAAAAAATCCTATACTACACTCAAGGGCAAAACACATTGAAATCAAACATCACTTTATAAGAGACTATATTCAGAAAGGTGTGTTTGATATTCAATATATGAATACAGATCATCAATGGACAGATATTTTCACAAAACCTCTCTCAGAGGATAGATTCACTCTTATTCGAAAACATCTAAGTATGCATTTTGTAAAGAATTAATACTTCTTGCGTCCATTGAAGATCTGCGTCCAAAATGCTTTGTACTTGTGAAATAGTGTGGTAAATTTCTTAATAAGACATACATCATTTGGATTTATCTTGTTTGAAACTTTTCAAATTTCCCACGCTGAGTCAGTTTTTGAAAGGTCACGAAAGTAACTTTTTACTGCGGACGTGACAATTGCTTTTAATACACATTTAATGTGTTTGTTTCTCTTTAAAGGAGTCATCCACGGGGAAAATAACTGCATCCAAGATGAATGACAAGGCAAGAGTATTGCATCAACTTCTGAACAAGGCGGTACTCCACAAGGCAGGGTCCAAAGATTCAGTCTCTACAGTGCATGCCTTCTGCCTGTGTCATCTGATACTGTGTCAACAGATCAATCTTCCTCCCCTGCTGTTTAAGAACTTCAAGATAAGTGTGCAAGGAAAAGGAAAGAAGACCACCATCTCCTATGGTGTCCTCCTAACCAAGATCTTCATAGATCAAGGTATCTTTAGTTCCTATGAGACTAAAGATGTTGAAGAAAAGAAGAGGATCTTTGGACGGATCCAAGAGCAACAAATCTTTGGACGAAGCAATTTACTAAGGATGAAACTTCAGAGCGTCCAAGATTTTCTTGACCAGATAGAGCCTCTAAAAACTGCAAAGGCCGAGAGTCCAAAGCAGAAGTCACAATCCGTCCAAGCCATTCCAAAGCGAAGACTCATAATGAACGATGACTCTGATGATGACTAACCCATCGCTAAAAGGATGAAGGTTGCGTCCATTGCGAGCATTCCAAAGGGAACCAGGACGAAGCTACCCATCACAAGGAAACCCTCCTCCAAGCTTACGTCCATTCCTAAGGAACCCCTTCCTACCATTCCCTCTTCCTCCACTTTACCCTCTTCTCTACCAGAATTACAAACCTCTTTGCCAACCTCTCAAATCATTTCCTCTCCCTTAAACACTGAACCTTCTTCTCAAACTCACATAATCCCTTTCAAACCTTCTTCACCTTCACCCTCACAAAGGACCTTCTCCAACTCCTCCTACCTTAACCCCTTCTCTGTGGGCGTTACTCCCCACATTATTTCTATATGGGAATCGAAGGACTCTTCTCTCTCACTCACAGCAAGACGCTCCCGATGCTGTGATGGTTGCTCTACAAAAGTTCACATCTTCCCTAGTGAACTCTCCTTCAAACCAGTCACTTTGGAAGAAATGGGTCAGTTTGCGAGTCCATTTGACACCATCCTTGTCAGTGTCATCAAGGGGAGTCTTCTGTTGAAGGATATGAGATTTGTACCCTCTTCTATGATCATCTCTTCTGCAACTGCCATCAAGATTCAGCCGGATCAGGTTTGTCCGAGGTTGCTAATGGTGGATTTGAATAAAAACAAAGATTTGAAAAAGTACAGAAGCCAAGCCACCTTTCCCAAGCCTATCCACTTCAAACCATTTTTTGGGAGCTTAAGTTCCCCTGATGTTGATGTTGATTTATTGTGGCAAGTTTCAAATAAAGGAGAAGCTGAGGAGAACGAGGCCAAGACCTTCTGGGAAAAGCACATATGGGAATGTGAGCAATAAGCGTCTTCGTCAGGTCTAAGCGATGAAGATAAGGAAGATACTATAACGGTGTCTGGTCAGAGCTTCCAATGTTTTCGTCCTATTTTTATGATAGATGACATTCTTGGACTGCCTCTGAACCCGCCTTTACCAACAATCTTCTCTTGTCAAAGCTATGTCTCTAAACCTCCGTCTGACAACATAGGCAGACCTTATCCCTGGGATCAATTGTTTGGATACCGGAGAGATTCTCTTCCTTGGGATTTTGATCTTCCTCTGTCTGAAGACGAAGTTGAATCTTTTTAGCAGCAAAAGGAAGTGACCCCTCCTGCTACCTCCACTGAGTTAGTTGTTTTGGAACCACAACCTCCTGCTGAAACTCTCACCCAAGTGCCCCCAGCTTTTCAGGCCTATGTGAATAATCAAATGGACTTAATGTACAAGAGAGTTGAAGACCTCCTCAAATCTCTTTTTCAACAAGGGCCACCTCCTCCTCCTCCGCCTTCTTCCTCTTAATTTTTTTTAGCCAATTTTTTTTTGTTTTTTACAATGATGTCTTTCTTCCTTTTGTCTAATGACAAAGGGGGAGAATAATGGGAATTTGATTTGTTACAAACTTGTTTTATAAATTATACTGATTCAATGAAACTGTGTTATTTATTTTTTTTCTGGTTGTTTCATTTTTCTCTTGTCTCGTCTATTCTGTTGCCGTTATATAAATGCTTTAATTGAAATTGTGACTACTCTACTAATACACTGTGTTGCTGTGAAGGATCTACTCTAAATATTAGCATGGTTTATTTCTTTTCAAAAGGTATTGTCTCTGTTAACGTTTCTCTCTTAAGTACTAAATTTAGACACAGAAATAATGTTACTTGCTCTTGAAACTTGTTTCGTAAAAATAAATTTCTTTGTACTGCGTCCAACAGACTCTGCATCCAACAAACTCTGAGTCCATCTCTTTGAAATGTTTTTCTTAGGGGGAGCAAATAATGTTTTTTTAAAAAAATATGTGTTCAATCAAATTAATAGTTTTTGTCATCATCAAAAAGGGGGAGATTGTTGAAACCAATTTCATTTAAAAGGTTTAGCACCAAAAGCTCAAGCTTTCCCTGTTAAGTTTTGAAGATAACAAAAATATTTATTAAGCTTGAACAAGTAAGTGTTCCGACAGAGTGTTTTTGATAAAACTATAATTCCTTTTAAATATTGACTCTGTTACAATTATTTTAGGAATTCTTCAATAAAGTTTTTATAAAACAAATAGTTTGATAGTCTGCGTCCAATACGGTTTCTACGAAACCTTTCTATGCGTCCAATGACTGTCTATTTATACTATTATTATTTGTGCGTCCAATGATTGTATGCGTTTACTGTTACTATTTTATTGGTTCGTCCAATACTATCCTTTTGCCAAAGCTCAGACTCAATTCTCTATTACAAAGTTCAAGCTCAAGCTCTCGTCCAAGTTAAAATTCAAAAATGAAGAACTGTTCCTCATTAAATGCTGGAAAAGAACTCTGACAGCTCACGGCAATAGAAGAAGTCAACTGAGCCACTTTTTGCTGACATTGTCTAACAACTACAAAGATCTGCAAATAAGGAACTTTCTGCGATCTCAGACAAATCAGGACTTTGTTATCACATGATTGGAAATCTCTTAGAATCAAAGTCACTTTTCAGAAGAAGCTCAGCACATTTTCAGTAGATACTTTTAATGCTACTCAGAACGGTAATAAATGTTTCCGTTGGACGATGTAGCTCATGAAGCCTGCTCAACTTGTTCTTTCATATAAAAAGAAGGAGCAGCACTTGAAGAAGAAGAGATCTTTGCCGAAGCATCTTACAAAGTCTAAAAAGCTTTATCTCTTCTTGAATTCTATATACGTGTAAAAAGAAAAAGTCTTGAGATTCATTTGTCTATTCTCATTTGTTAGTGAGTTTTAAACTCAAGCATTCCTCTTCTTATATTTATTCATCTTAGCCTTGTAAGCCTTAAGAGAATATGTATAAAAGAATACTAGTGTGGTTGAACCTGAAGAGGTTGAAAATACTTGTAACCTGAAGAGGTGAATAATACTTATAATCTGAAAAAGATTAGTTGAAAATCCTTCTGGTTGAAGGGACTGGACGTAGCTCTTGGTTGGTAAGAGTGAACCAGGATAAATCTCGTGTGTAAGCTTCTCTTCTCTTCTAGTGTGTTTTATTATATTCACTAACTTTTGGGGTTTACTATTATTTTTATTAACAAAGACTTTTTAATTGGTTATTTGAACGTGTTAACTGTTTTCTTAAAAGTCTTTTCAAAATCCTTAGAGTCCAATAGGACTGAGCCGTGTTGTTTCTAAGTTCTTTACTTGTTAAACTTTATCCTTAGCTGTGTTCAATCGTTTGTTAAAAGGAAAATATTTTATTCATCAAAAAGGGTTAAGAAACACAATTCAACCCCCTTCTTGTGTTTCACTTGGTTATTTCAATGTATATATGTTTAAAAACTAGTGTAAAATCTATAGTTGTAAAATATATGACCTATGTGAATATCTATGTATAAATAGTATGTGAAAAATGAACTCAAAGAAATAAAAACTATGTGGATATTAGTTATATATTATGTATCTGTTTATACTACTTCACTAGAAACATAAAGAATTTTATGATAAAGGATTAAGGGAAATTGATAAGGAAATTGGTTAGTTTTAAAATGTGGCACCCAACTGAGGGTGTTACACTGGACGTAGCTCTCGGGTTGTGAGAATGAATCAGTATAAACACCTGGTGTAAGCTTCTCTTCCCTTATCTTGTGTTATTTTATTTTTACTAATGTTTGAGAATTGCCATAGTTGTTCTTAACAATGTGTTTTATCTGAATTTATAAGTTTTTAGCTTGCATCCAAAAAATTTTAGAAAACTCTTTTTATGTCCAATGGACTGTAAAGCTTTTCTATTTTGTCCATTCTCTATTGCAAACTTGGAAAGTTTTGTTATGAGAACTGTTTTCAAGAAAAGTTTTCCAAAAAGGTTAAGAAACACAATTCAACCCCCATTCTTATGTTTCATCTGTTTATTTTGTTGGGAAAAGCGAAAACAAAAGCATAAAACGCAACGAAAAATTCCTACCTGGAATCCAAGCGAATGGTCATGGTTCATGTTCAAAAGTTTACCTCTTGTAGCGTGTAGCGTGTAGAAGACGACTGTCAAACACCACAGCACCGCAGCAATGCAGCAGCGCCTCTACGAAGTCCACAAGAGCAGATTCTTAGAGCGCGTCTCTATGCACTGCTAGATGCCAAAGGAGACGCGGTGACTGTTTCTTTTCACACAAACTGAGTGCAGTATACAGCTAGGGTTAGGATTAGACGACACAACACTCTTAGTGTTGCTATTTATAAGCAGCACACAATGGTAAGGTGAAAAGACCTAGCCTTGGCCTTATGGGCTTATCTAACATGAACTTAGCCCGCGAGGGATTGAGTCCAACTCTAATTCCTCGTGCTCCAATTAATCTACTCTAAGTGTGTGACCCTATAGGTTCTCATAACGTTGTCAATAATATTAAATCATATTTAAATATTATAAACAATGAGTGGTGTCTAGCAACACATCATTGTTACCCAAGTAGTGAGAAAGTCAATGGTTTGACATAACCTTTCCATGACCAATGTTACTGTGTAGTTTAGTCCCTTTGTCCAGATATCTTGATTAAACACAATGCATGGAACGTGTCATCTTTGTACTGTTCAATCTTTGGTTTTTTGATCTCCGAGTAGACATACTAAGACAAATGAGATCAATATCTCATATTGATTCATTCGAGCATGGCCATGCATTTTCAGTCTCACTCTTATCAAGAGGCTCACAGATATCACTTTCGTTAAGTAGAAGTGACAAATCCTATTTAGGCCACTCACATCCTTCTGCATGATCCGCGGTATGTCCAAAAGTCGTCTTAATGATCTCTTTATTAACTTGTTACAGGGGACGTTTGACGGTATCAAGCCATACAACTCCTCATGTAGGGAACTATAGTGTCATCAAGTCAAATGACCACATACACCATTGTCACTATGAGAATCGCTTATGACACTCACGTAATGATCCATGCAGCGTTCTCATGGTGGGTCAATCTAGTACAACATTACTCTAATATTTACCCATGTGAAGACTTGATATCTCATATCTATGACCTGCGAGATATGGTCATCAATCTACGTACATACTAGTCTCAATGTATTACTGTTGTCCTAAATAACAATAATACTTGACTAGGGATATTTAAGAATAGTGTTCTAATGAATTGCAATAATGTCTCACTATCAAGTCATGTACTTGATGTCCCATGGCATAGAACTTTCATTCTAAGTACTTTATTATGTTCATTTAATATAAATAAACAACACAATAAATGAAATGCATCATATATTAAATAAATGTCATCATACAATGTAAACCATAAAGTCAAGATATAACAAGCCTCTAAGGCATACACCAACATATTTCAATTGGTATTAGAGCCTAGCCTCTTGGGTTGAGCATATAAGAGTGCAGAGAAAAATGATCCAGCACAACCTTATGGAGAACGAAGGACAAGCTATGAATAGACCTCTTCTATTCAACAGAAACGACTATGACTACTAGAAGAAGAGAATGACAACATTCTTTGATGCACAAAATATGGACATTTGGGACCTAGTCCAAAATGGCTATCAAGTGCCCAATAATGAAGAAGGACAAGAACTCCCTCGATCATAATGGACGAAGGGACAATGTACAAAGCACGTGCTGAACTCCAAAGAAAAACACTTTTTGATTTGTGCTATCACATGATCAGAACATGACAAAGTCCATAGTTGTATACAACTAAGGAAATATATGACACTCTAGCCCTGGCCCACGAAGGATCCATTCAAGTCAAAGAATCAAAGCTAAGCATGTTGGGTCACCAGTATGAATCGTTCAAAATGGGAGAACAAGAGACAATAGACCAAATGTTTGGACGCTTCCAAACTATCATTAACAATCTTTGATCTCTTGAGAGAACGTACAATAAACAAGACCACATAAGAAAGATTCTGATAAGCCTTTCTAGACAGTGGAGGCCCAAGGTCACTGCCATTCAAGAAATAAAGAATCTTACTTTTCTCTCAATGGAAGAACTTCTTAGATCCCTCAAATTTCATGAGCTTGAACTCCAAGAAAAAGATAGTTCGAGAAAAGGCAAATATATTGCCTTAAAAGCTCATAAAGGGAGTGCATGCAAAGCCCTCAAAGTTGAAGAATCTTCAGATGATTTTGATTCATCTAGAGAAGATGCCTCTGATGATAACGAGTTATCTTTCATCTCCATAAAGATACAGTCTATGTGGAGGAAGAAAGGTGGAATGAGAAGAAAGCACTTCTGACGAAAAGCTCCAAAGGACAAAAATGAAATGTAGGACAAAAGTCCTATCATTTGCTATGAGTGCAAGAAACCAGGACATATCAAGGCAGAATGTCCTTCCCTAAATAAGGATAAGGAGAAAAAGAAATTATTCACAAAGAAGAAAATAGGATTAATGGCTACATGGGAAGACTTGGATCTTTCATCCATTGAAAATGAAGAGGAAACAAAAGAAGAAGCAAACCTATGCTTCATGGCAAATACCTCTTCAGATGAAGATGAGGTAAATGATCCTAACTTCAATCTTCAAGAAGCTTTTGAAAATAACTATTCTTTTCTTTCTGTTGAGTATAAAGCCTTGAAAAGAAAATTTTCAAAATTCACCAAGGACTTTGAAAGGTGATTTTATAAAAACAAGTCTTCAAACAGTTTGTGAAAAAATGAAAAATATGTTAATGAAAAATAAAACCTCTTCTGAGTCCAACATATTTATTGAAGTTGAAAAACTTCAAAAAGAAGTAGTGGAACTCACTAAAGATCTTGGTAAATTTGTGGGTGAAACTGAGAAATTAAACATACTTCTAAAATACTCCAGAGATCCTCTTGGCAAATCTGGACTGGGGTATGAATCTTCTAAGAAAATTAGCTTTCAAAAACCATCTACCTATGCTAAACCCAAACCTTTTTGCAATAACTAATAAAAGAAAGGACATGCTACGTCCAAATTTTTTTACAAGAAAAGATTGAGGTATGATAAGTCCTAAAGAGCTAACAAGAAAGGACCCAAAAAAATTTAGGTACCTAAAAACATGATTATTCCTCTTGCAGATGTGCTTAGCAGCAGGAAGAAAACCCCAATCATGGTACCTGGATGGTGGATGCTCACGGCTCATGACAGGAGAAAAGTCCATGTTCCAAGAGCTCAGATCTAAATCAGGTGGCTGTGTCACATTCAAAGGAAACCAAAAGGGTAAGATAGTAGGGATTGGTAAGATTGGTAAGCATAATTTTCCCTCTATTAATAATGTGTTTGTCGTTGAAGGTTTAAAACACAATCTACTAAGCATAAGTCAATTATGCGATAGTGGATCTGACATTTCCTTCAACAAATGAGAATGTATATTCAAAAACCCTGATGGGTGCATACTCTTTTCAAGTAAGAGGCAAAACAATCTTTATAAAATTGATTTAGGAGACCTCTTATACCAAAATGTATCTTTCCTAGTGTCCATAAAAGGAGAACAATGGATATGGTACAAGAAACTTGGTTATGCAAGCTTGAGATTTATCTCAAAGCTAAGCAAGCACAGCCTCGTAAGAGGGCTACCAAATCTTGTATACTAATCAGATGTTCTGTGTGATGCCTGTCAAAAGGGAAAAAAGTTAAAAACTCTTGAGTCTAAAAACATTGTTTCCACCTTTAGACCACTAGAGTTGCTGCATTTGGATTTGTTTGGTCCAATATGAACAACCTCATTAAATGGAAAGAAATATGGACTAATCATAGTTGATGACTATCCTAAATGGACATGGGTTATGTTCTTAGGTCACAAGGATAAGTCCGTTAAAGTCTTTTCTATATTCTGTAAGAGTCCAGAATGAAAAATGCACATGTATCAACTCAATCTGAAGTGATCATGGAGGAGAATTTAAGAATGAGAGCTTCCAATGGTTTTGTGAAGAAAGTGGTATTCTTCACAACTTCTTTGCCCCGAGAACACCACAGCAAAATGGTGTGATAGAGAGGAAAAATCGGTTTCATCAGGAAATGGCAAGAACCATGCTCACCTATATTTTCAAACACTTGGGCTGAAGCTGTTAACACTGCCTACTACATTCAAAACAGAATATATATTAGACCCATTTTGAAAAAGACTCCTTATGAATTGTGAAAGGGACAAAAACCCAACATTTCTTACTTTCATTCCTTTGGCTGTCAATATTTTATTTTGAATACTAAAGATTATTTAGGTAAATTTGATGCTAAAGTTGATTGTGGTGCATTCTTGGGATACTCTAAAATGTCAAAGGCATAACTCTTGTACTTTGACTGTGGAAGAGTCCATACATGTTAAGTTTAACGACAAAAAGCCTGATAAAGATTTATCAGAGCTAGATGCGTCTTTTGCAGATATGAACTTAAATGACAAAGACGAAGATCCATCAACAGTAAGCAAAGAAGCATTGGATGTTGAAGAGAACAAAGAAAATGCAATAAAAGAAAATGTTCAACGAAGCTGGCACTTGAAAACTTATTATCCAGAAGACCAAATAATTGGTAATCTGAATGACAAAGTGTGAACAAGATCAACCTTCAAAGAATCTTCAGACGTTGCATTCATCTCAGAGCTGGAACCAAAGGCGGTTGAAGAAGCTCTTATGGATGAAGGCTGGATATTGGCCATGTAAGAAGAGCTTAACCAGTTCACAAGAAATGATGTTTGGACGTTGATCCAACAGCCCAAAGATAAGTCCATTATTGGCACAAAGTGGGTGTTTAGAAACAAAATGGACGAAGATGGAAAGGTTGTGAGAAACAAGGCAAGGTTAGTTGCCCAAGGTTATTCACGACAAGAAGGTGTAGACTTTGTTAAAACTTTTGAACCAGTAGCTAGATTAAAAGCCATACACATTTTACTTTCATTTGCTGCTCATCATAGTATGAGACTCTATCAAATGGACATAAAAGTGCTTTTTTAAATAGCATAATCAATGAGGAAGTTTACATTATGCAACCACATGGGTTTGAGGATCAAAACTACCCAAAGCACGATTTTAAACTGAAAAATGCTTTGTATGGGTTAAAACAAACTCCTCGAACTTGGTACGAAAGATTAAGCACTATTCTAATGGAAAATGAACTTTCTAGAGGAAAAGTTGATACTATTCTTTTTCGCAGAAACGTAAACTCACATTTCATCATAGATTAAATTTATGTAGATGATATTATTTTTGGAGCTACTGATGAATCTCTCTGTGAAGATTTTTCTAAGATGATGCAGAATGAGTTTGAAATAAGCTTGATGGGAAAATTGAAATTCTTTATGGGTTTTCAAGTAAAGCAAACATTGGATGAAATTTACATTCACAAAACCAAATACACAAAAGAACTCCTGAAGAAGTTGCACAATTACAAAACAATGAGCACACCTATGCATCCATCGTCTACATTGAAATTAGACGATAAAGATAAAAAGGTAGACCAAAAGGTATACAGAGGTATGATTGAATCTCTCTTATATTTTACTACGTCCAGACCTGATATAATATTCAGTGTGTTTATGTGCATGTTTTTAATTTGATTTTAGAGAGTCACATCTAATTACTGTTAAAAGAATATTCAAATATTTGAAAGGTCTACTAATCTAGGTTTGTTGTTTAAGAAATCTCATGAGTAAAAATTAGTTGGCTTTTGTGATGTGAACTATGCTGGAGACAGAATTGAAAGAAAAAACACCAGTGGAGGATGTCACTTCATTGGAGGCAATTTAGTCTCATGGTTCAGCAAAAGACAGAGTACAATTGCACTTTCAAATGCTGAAGCTGAATATATATTAGCATCTAGTTGTTATTCTCAACTTCTTTAGATCAAGCATCAATTAGAAGATTAAAATATCTTCCAAAGTAAGATTCCTTTACTCTGTGATAATACAACTGCAATAAATTTGTCTAAAAATCTCATTCTTCATTCAAGAGCAAAGCATACTGAAATCAAACATCGCTCTATAAGAGATTATATTCAAAAATGTGTTTGATATTCAATTTGTGGACACGGATCATTAGAAAGCATATAAGTATGCATTTTTGTGAAAAACTAATGATTGTGCGTCCATTGATAATCTGCGTCCAATATGTCTTCTGCCTTATATGTATTGTGTAAGACTTATTATTTACTATGTCATTTACCAACTCATAAGTCTTACGTGGAATATTTTTTTTATTATATAGTAAATTCGGCAGCGTTTCCTTTGTTTCTCGTACGTTACCAAACGACATAAAATAAACAGCAGATTCCAATCAATCATTTCAAACCAACCAGAGTACATATATATATATACATAAACAGGAGATCTCCGATCTCATTCAAAATATTATTAGAGTACGTAAATTATACAAATGTATATTAGACACTATCCTGACTAAGCACACTTAAATATTAACAAAACTGAGAACATCAACAGTAGTTCACCAGTTTTTCTATCACATGTACATTAGAGTAATATATAATACACGTCATGTTATAAATACATTACGGAGCTTAACTCCACCAAAATACACATCTCATAATACAATCTATCGCTAACAGCGATAAACAATAGAATCCTCCGTACTTAACTCGTAGAGGGTCCGGGGTGTTCCTGCGAATCTGAGAAGGAGGGGGTGAGAACAACTTCCCAGTGAATGTGAATAAAACTTGTAAGTAAAGTATGCATGTAATTAGAATGCAAGAATACACACAATTTAATATAACAAGTAATACCAAATCAACATATGCAATGAGTTTATGAATGCACATGATGTTCACACCTTTTCTTTTCATCTAACCCCTTTAAATTAGAGGAACACTCTTCTTGTTGTGCACTAACCCCTTCCGGTTAGGCCCTCGCAATATGCATATGCAATGTTTTATGTAATACCTTCTTCATCTAACCCCATACGGCTAGGCAATCTCTCACATATTGTACACTAACCCCTTCCGATTAGGCCATCTCGCTATGCAATGCACTTAATTATGTAGCGCTTATTCTTTCATCTAACCCCGTTCGGTTAGGTAATCTCTCACATATTGTACATTAACCCCTTCCGATTAGGCCATCTCACTATGCAATGCAATATTCTCATATTCATATCATGCTCAAATCATAATATCATAATAACATCACATGTAAATCAATTCAAGATTTATACCACACAAACATTATGCTCAATTCTTTCAACCATTCTCACTTACTTACACATCCTATCATTGTACTAAGTCATCCTTATTCACAAACATAGCATAAAGTATTAAAGTAATAGACAAAAACTCCAAAATGACACTAACAGGGTAAACCCTGGCTTGGGTGTGGTGGCAACCACGGCCATGGTTTAGGGAACCAGAAACTCAATGAGATGGAAACAGAGACAACCACGGCCAGTCCGTGGTGGACACCACGATCGTGGTTTGGTGTCAAAGCACAAACCCTAATTCCAGAGGCAACCACGGCCAGGCCGTGGTGGAGGCCACGCCTGTGGTTTAGAATTTTGTACACGAAATCATATTCTAGAGACAACCACGGCTAGACCATGGTAGAGGTCATAACCGTGGTCTAGAATCTGGGCAGCAATAGTGCCACGCCCAACCATAAACCAAAAATCTAATTTTCCCTTTGGGATCATGTCCCCCAATCCATCAAAATACACCAACCATATCATCCCTTTTCATATATCTAAATCCTTGAAAACATGTAACAAATACACATCCAACCTTAAGCATAGGTGAAAACCCTAGTTTCAAGCTTAATCATACACCTTAAACTTACACTCTAAAAGCATCACACAATATCACAAATTAATCCACACTCACCTTGAAATGCTCCAAACTTGATTCCAAGATTGGATTTGTAATCAAGACAACATTTCCTTCAACTTCCTTCAAAACACTCAATCAAAATAACCAACTTTAGAAATGAGTGTTCTTGATTCTTAGAGATGAAAATGAGTTTTCCAAGAAACTAAGACCATAGGATTGAAGAAGAGATCATAGTGATCAATAACCATCAAATAACCTAAGCCAAAAGATGAATAAAAATGCTTACTTTTGGATCTTGAAAGCTTGAACAAGCTTTGGCTATGGAGAACTTGTCTTGAATTTTTGGAGAAGATGACCAAATGGTCTTCCACATGGAGGTCGGTTCTCTTAAACACAAGGGGATGGAGTTGCATTGTCAACTTTGCCCCCCACTTAAGTGGAAAAATACTAAATTGCCACTAAGGGTGTAAAAAGACTAAAATACCCTTATGATTTCTAAGAATTCTCAATAGGTCCTGAAAAGATTAATTTACCAGTAGGTCCTCTCTTAGCCAGAGAAAATATAAAAGTTTAGATTTGACCTATTTCTTCCTTAGATTCTACCGAGTTTCCTGGTACAACCAGAATCTCAGAATAATTACTCTAATTCAATCTATCACAATTTTTGTAACCAAATACACCAAGATGTTTAGAAAATTTATCTAAGTCAAACAATAGAAATTTAGGGATGTTACATATTGTGTGTATACATACAATAATTGATAAGTTCCTTGGATTTTTCAATTCAAATAACCATATAACATCAAAATGTAACATAAACTACTTGGCATAATAAAAACCATCATCCAACAACTATAAACCCATAAATTTTGAAATTTTTATGGAGCCAATGTCTCCAATCATCATCCATATTCAAGCATTATTTTATTATATTCTGGATGAAAATCCATAAAAGAATCAAAATCTATGAAAAAACTAATCAAAACTTCAAACTTGAAAATCAAAAGATGAAGAACACTTGAACTCCAACCTTAGTCTCTTCTTCCACGAAATTTGGGGGTTGAAAACCAGATGGAAATGCTAGTTTCTTCTTGGTTTTTTGTTGATCATTAAGCCTAGATGCAATTTCCAACACTTTTATAATTTTTTGGGATTTTTTTTTTATATTTTTCTCCTATTTTCTTTCTCTCTTTTCCCTTTATTTTTCTCTTTTCTTTCTTTTTCTCTTCTTCCTCCTTCTTGGCCATGCGTTCTTTTCCTTTTCTTCCTCCCTCGACCTTGCTAGATGATAATCTTCCAATTTTTTTTTATTAAGATGGCTTCTTAAAGAAGCCTTTAAAAAATTAATATTTTATAAGGAAATTAATATTTAATTCATAAAAAGTAAAATTTGATTTATAATTTAGTATGATTCTAACTATTTAGTTGATTTCTAACTAAATTAGTTGGTTTAAGACTAAATTAGTTAAATTATAACTAAACTAGTTAGATTTTAATGAATTTAGTTAGTTTCTAACTAGATTACAATTTTATTTCAACTAGATTCTATCTAGTTAGGCCTATTTTGTATTTTCTACTACTAATTTAGATGACCATTTTGCCCTTAAATTAATACATGACAAATTTTTAATGGCCCTTATATCCCTAGTCAGGAACTCTAGTCCACAAAAATGACATTGTTTAATTAAACAAGTTACACTAATTATTTTAATAGATACTCTATTCACATAAATAGTTTCTAAAATATTATTAACCTATGATCACATAGAAACAAAAAATAATACTAATAATAATTTATTTCGATCAATTATATTTATTGATCTGTTAAAAAAATGAATGTCCATAATTAAATAAATAAAAATATACTCTAAGTAATTTTTTCTATTGTCTAATTTTCAGTTAACAAAAATTGGAATTCTAGAACATAACTTTGTATAACTAAAATCACAAATAAATAAATAATACGTAACTAAATATTAATTATTAAAAATTGAAATTTAAGGGAGGATGTTACATAAATCATTTCCCAAAAGATCACAAACTTGCTCTATCCAAAAAGTCTCATCCAAAATTTTCAAGTAAAATCAATTATCATTTTAATTAATACAATTAATGCAAAGTACTAATACAATATGAGAAACAAAGATTTGCACAATAATTCAATTTATCGCAAAAGGTAATAACTTATTTAAACAAAATAAGGTTTAACATACAACCTCAAAGTATAAACTTCTTTCAACAACCCTAGAAGTCATAATATCCATTTAAATTTGTAATCATCTGAGTTTTAAAGGTTCTGTTATTGTTGTCAATGTAAAGCTCAATGTGAAGTCAATATATTATTTCCACCTTTTCATAATTTTATATACTCAAACATAAAAATAACTAACAAAAGTAAGTGTACAAATTAATAATATAAATGCACAACATTAATTAGTTGGACATTAAATAACAGATTGCCATCATCACCATAAGTCAAAACAAGAACCTAAACATGAAATCACACCCCCCTTTGGGCTAGGTATGCAAAAATATGTGTACTTCTTATGAAGCCAACAAGAAAAAATTCCTAGAATTCAAGAAAATCTCCTTTTAGATGATAGTCTCAAATATCAAAAAAAAAAATTCTCACATCAAAATGTCTCACGCAATTCCAACTAAAACACACAATTACCCCCATCATGAACAAACCACTTTGGTGGTAAATATTCATAAAGATCCATAAAACTAGTCATACAGGGAAATAAATGTTCAAATAAATAACGAAACAACATACTTTTACAATATGTATGTGTTTAAAATGTCTAATCAACATGAGATTCTAAACAATATGTATCTCTATTATAAAATTACATACAAAAATTTGTACACCTCAATACATACAAATATTCAAGTTCTATATAATTTTAACATTATAAGATAGAGTACCGAATATATTAAGTAATAATTAATTAAAAAAAGGAACTTTTTAATTAACTTACCAGAAAAATCATAAGTTTTATATAAACTTCAGGAGTTAAATCATCAACAACTTAAATATGGGGGAGCTAAAAGAAAGAAAAGGAAAATATAAAATTGAAACAAAAAAAGTTAACCAAAAAATGTTGAAATAAAAAATGTAGAGAAAAATTTGTCGAAAAAGGTAATTTGAGTAAATTATATAAAATATATTGAAATTACATATATTTTCTCTTATTTCTTCAAATACATAAACTATAGTTCCATCAATTCTAGTGGGACAATTAGCCTACTTTGTTAAGTTGCTATATTTACAAAATACTAACCAATTATGATGTTATATGTAATGTTGATATATTATATTGTGCACATCAAAATGATATTTCACTGTTCTCTCTTACGGATAAAAATGAAGAATAGATTTCGTAATTTCTAAAAACCACTATATTGATAAAGAAAATAACTTCATATTGATTCCTCCAGTACGAATTTTATTTCTCGCTTCTAAAACTTTCTTTCTTTGTTAACAATAGAATGTTATCTTCTTAATTAGCATTACTTGGATATTAGGAAATGTTTTACTCATAAATTGTTTTATATACTATTATTTTTGTATAAATATTAATATATACAAGATGTTTGTATTTAATAAATATATATGCAAAAAATTATAGCAATGGTATACTATATCACTAACAGTCTAGCGGATATATGTTTTCATCTACAACACTGATATTATATCACTACTAGATATTCGATTTCATCAATTTTAATTAGAGTTTAATTTTGGTCATCTGTTAGTGTAAAATTTCTTTACACTGTCATCTAATCATGTATTGCCAAATCATTAAAAGAAACTATCACAACAACTACCTTGAAAGTCTAACACTTTCAATGATGTGTCAGTACATGATTGAATGACAGTGTAAAGAAACTTTATACTGACAGTAAATTAAAATTAAATCCTTTTAAATATCTCATAGAATTTAACATTATGATGAGTCTTATTTAGTACTTATATTTCATATCTTTATCATATGATTTTGTAGGATATTATCTCCTAATTGATTTTTTCTTTTTGCTATTTATTTTAGGAAAATTGATCTTTAAACAAATCTACCGTAATTATGGTAATTTGTGCAAAGAATCTTCAAACGATGAAAATAGGACATTTAGTCAAAGGCTACTAAAGGAAACAAGTAAACTTAATTAAAGGCAAATCAGGGAAACTTTTGCTGTCAAACTTGTTATAATAAATTGGGCATAACTATCACTCTGACAGCAAAAGTTTTCTTGATTTGCCTTTAATTAAGTTTCCTTGTTTCCTTGAATAGCCTTTGATTGAGTCTCCTTGATTAGCATCCCTTGAAGATTCTTTGCACAAATTACCATAATTACAGTAGATTTGTTCAAAGATCAACTTTCCTAAAATAAATAGCAAATAAATATCAATTAGGAGATAAAATCCCACAAAATCATATGATAAAGATAGGAAATATAAGTACTGAATAAGACTCATCACACTCCAAGAATTAAAATGACATGATTCAAGCGGGTATGGAAAACTAAGAGAAAGATCTACAAATCTTATGTTGACCACTTTCACTGATTCTTCTAGATTTGATGAGATACATCCAACCCAAGTTAACACCTTTTATGAAGAAAGGTGTCAGCAACATTTAATTGCTTCAGGGTTTCCTAAATCTTGTAAAAGGAAAAATTATGTCCCAGAAGAAAAAGAAAGAGCCTGGGGGAAAACCACCAACATTGAAGATTCTTGGAGACTTTGAAGATCAAGAGGAGTTCATCATAGATTCATCCTTCATCTTCTTCTTTAATTTCTCTTTGTTCCTTGTTATGTATTGGACGGTCCAAGTAAAAGGGCTATGTTTTCTTTTCCTATGATGAACTAAATCCCTTTCTCTAGGGTTACAATGGATCTTTGCATGTAGTTTAATTTGAATCTCTTCCTTATTGCTTAATTTCAATACTTCTTGGTTTGTTTATTCAATCTTGTGTTTAATGCTTCTAATTGCTTGATCACCAATTAGATTGATTGGGAAACTCTAAATTGAACTTGGAAAAGGGAATTGAGGGTTTAGCCATAGATTGAGTAGCTTATGAACATTCTTATCCCATTCAGAGGGTAAGTTGTTTTGCTTGTGCAATAGGAATATACAATCAAGTCATAGGTAATCAAGATTAGGGTTTAAACTTAATGAACATTCTTCGATTGAATTCTCATAGGAATATAGGGAGTTGAATTAGAAGAAGTATGTTTGCAATACCATCGGAAGAGGGTTGTGAATATATTAGTGCCCTAGATTAGCAAACCATAGGTGATGGTTAAGTTAACGGGGAAGGAAGGAAAATTACAAGTGCAAAGTGAAGTTGTGACCCTAGTGTTGAAACCAAATTCTTATAAAAAGGTTTAAATACTAAATTCTTAAAAGCTGTAGCTTTCCCTGTTCAAGTTTTGAGGATAACAAAAATATTTATTTAGTTTGAACAAGTAAGTGTTTCGACAATAGTATTAACAAATCGCTACTTGTATGTGCGTCCATTCTGCTCTATGCTTAAAGATAACTCTTTGTGGGTCCAATAAATGTATTATATACTTTTACTAGTGGTGCGTCCAATACTTGTATGCATGTACTGTTACTTTTTATTAGTTCGTCCAATACGATCTGTCTGCCAAAGCTCGGACTCAACTCACTCTTTCAAAGTTCAAGCTCTCGTCCAAGTGAAATTTCAAAAATGAAGAACTGTTCCTCATTAAATGCTAGAAAAGAACTCTGACAGCTCACGGCGACAGAAGAAGTCAACTAAGCCACTTTTGCTGACATTGTCTAACAACTACAAAGATCTGCAAATAAGAAACCGTCTGCAATCTTAGACAAATCAGGACTTTGTTTTCATTGATTGGAAATCTCAGAGAAATAAAGTCACCATCAGAAGAAGTTCAGCACTTTTCCAGTAGATGCATTTAATGCTACTCAGAACGGTAATAAATGTTTCCGTTGGACGATCTAGCCCATGAAGTCTGCTCAATTTGTTCTTACTTATAAAGAGAAGAAGCAGCACTTGAAGAAATAGAGAGATCTTTGCCGAAGCATCCTACAAAGTCTAAAAAGCTTTATTTCTTCTTGGATTTCCATATACGTGTAAAAAGAAAAAGCCTTGAGATTTCTATTGTCTATTCTCATTTGTCAGTGAGTTTCAAACTCAAGCTTTCATCTACTGTCACTTATTCATCTTAAGCATTGTAAGCCTGAAGAGGCTGTGTGTAAAAGAATACTTGTGAGATTGAACCTGAAGAGGTTGAAAATACTTGTTACCTGAAAAGGTGCATAATACTTGTAATCGTGAAAAAGATTAGTTGGAAAATCCTTCTGGTTGAAGGGACTGGACGTAGCTCTTGGTTGATAAGAGTGAACCAGGATAAATCTCGTGTGTAAGCTTATCTTCTCTTCTAGTGTGTTTTATTATATTCACTAACCTCTGGGGTTTACCATTTTATTAACAAAGATCTTTTATTGGGTTTTAGAACGTGTTAACCATTTTATTAAAAGTCTTTTCAAAATCCTTAGAGTTCAATAGGACTAAGCGGTGTTGGTTCTAAGCTCTTTGCTTATCAAACTTTATTCTTCGCTGTGTTCTATTTTCTATTGAAAAGGAAAATCTTTTATTAATTATCAAAAAGGGTTAAGAAACACAATTCAACCCCCCTTCTTGTGTTTCACTTAGTTATTTCACCTAGGCTCTTCTATTGATTGATTAAGTCCAATTTACATTGCTACTTGTTTCTTTCTTTGTGTTTATTGTTTTCTTTTACAATCTCCTTTACAATTATTTTCATTCATTTGGATAAAAATAAAAAAATCTAATTTTAGTAATTAGCAATTTTAGTTTCAAGTCCTCGTGGGAACAATACTCTTATCATCACTTTATTACTTGTGGCGACACGTGCACTTGCATGGTGAAATCCATCAACACACTAACTTTTATAAATTGTTAATTGCATTATTCGTTGTGTTAATTTTCAAATAATTTTAATATTATAAATATTTAAATGGGTATATTCAAGATTTTTGAAATTGAAACATAAATGTGAGAATTTGACATTCCAAAATGAAAAGTGTCACTAACTTTTATAACTTCTCAAATGCGCTCTTTCTTTCTTAATTTTCAATTATAAGTTTATAACTTTGGAGTCTTAGATATCCATGTATTTTATATCTGTGTATCCAAGAAACCCATGTTGTTTTAGACTTCAATAAATAAACTTTTAATCTAATAGGGATAATTTCGTTGTGGATTTGAATACATGTTTAGAGAAATTAAAATTTTATAAATCCTTACAATTATTTTAATTTGAATAATTAATTAAAATAAATTAAATATTTGATTGTCAATGTTCCCAAAAAAAGCATTTATTGATTAAGCTATTTGGTGAAGGCTTAAACTTAATTTTATATCTCTAGCAAGAGTCATTTGTGCTCAAAGTATGAACAATATACATGTCCACTTTACGTTGTGTTGTGTTAGAAAACAGTTAGCCCAACTCGTGGCTAAAGGTTTTCACCAGCAACATGGTTTTGACTTCACAGAAACATTCTACCTTGTGGTCAAGCTTTCAACAATCAGGGTAGACTTAACTATGGCATTAACTCAATAGCGGTGTGTGCAGCAATTGGATGTTAATAATGTGTTTCTTAATGGAAATCTCCATGAGGAAGTATACATGACTCAACCTCATGGTTTTGAAGTCCAAGATAGGTCGCTTGTTTGCAAATTTGACAAAGCCTTACATGGTCTAAAACAGGCTCCAAGGCTTGGATTGAAAAATTGTCACGCACCTTACATAAATTTGGTTTTGTCTCAAGCAAGTGTGATCCCTCCTTATTCATTAGAAATACTCCTCATCATTGTACCTATGTTCTATTATATGCGGATGATATCCTCATCACTAAGAGTTCACCTACATTTATCAATGGATTGATCTCTAACCTCAATAAAGAATTTGCACTTAAGGACCATGGCAAACTAAGCTAATTCTTAGGAATTGAAGTAAAACAACTCAGTGATGGGAGTTTATGTTGGGGTATGTCTTAAAGGCCAATTGTATATTGACATTTCTAGTTTACATTGTATCTTGTCATTTATTTTATATGCGACTTTTTATTTATTATGTTATTTGTTTAATTTAAATATACATAATAAAGTCTTTAGAATAGTAAGTGCAATGCCATGTGATATCAAGTGTAAGACTTAGTTGTGAGATCTTATTGGTTGCAATCGGAACACTAATCTTAAATGTTCCTAGTCAAGTATTATTGTGAATTAGGACAACAACAATGCATGACTGACATGGGCGTAAACTAATGACTATATCTCACATGTCATATGAGATATCAAGTCTTCACATGGGCACATATTAGAGTAATAATGTATTGGATTGACCACCATGAGAATGCTGCATGGATCATTGCGTGAGTGTCATGAGCAGTTCTCACAGTGAAAATGGTGCATGTGGTCCTCTGATTGGAAGGCACTACAATTCTCTACATGAGTAGTTGTATGACTTAATATCGTCAAACGTCCCCTGTGATAAGGTGACTATAAAGACGATTATTAGATATACTATAAATCATGTGGAGGGATAAGAGTGACAGACAAGAGATTGTCGAGACCTGTCAAAATAACAAAATTTACCTGTTCACAAACTAATTTGTAGTATAAAGCATGAACTGAATCGTCTCTCAAGGAACTAAAAAAAATAAAGATTTAATCAGATCAAGATAATTAAAAGGGGGGTTTTTGATGACTTGTAAAGTAAATACACTGGTTGAATTAAAGAAATGTAATTAACAAACTAACCAATTCAAGGAAATTTACCGATCTTGAATTTAATCCATCATTGATTACAAGGAATTCACTTAATTGCTAACCATGTTCTTGGCCTTAGATCACATCAAGAAGCCTTAACATGATCCAAGAATCCTCTACTAGATAAGCATCTAGGATTTAGTTAACCAAGGTTAGATGAATTAAGTACCATCCAAACATAAATTAACTTAAAATCCAGAATTTAACCAAGCTAAACAATCCATCAAAAAACTTTGATATATTGTTTAGTTTTTGTGATCCTCTTTAAATACATGATAATAAAGCTATTATCACATTAACATTTAAATCAAATTAAGCAATTCAATCTAGATCAAAATCAAAAGAGGAAGAAGAGAAACTTGAATAACAATTAAGCAATATGAACAATCAAAATAAGATCTCAAAATTAAACATCAAGATGGTTAATCCATTGGATTCATTATAAAAGCTTAGCATTCCATGGATGGGAAGGAAGAACTCATAAAATTAAGAACAAAAATGAAATTCTAAAGAGAAAAGAGAAGAAGAGAAAGAAAACTCTCACAAATATTCAAACTTACTTGAAATTGAATGATTTATAAAACAAAGAGATTGACACTATTTATACTAATCCTAGAAGCCAATTTGTAATTAAATAGAAATTGTCAAATATGGTAGCTTGATGCATGGTTGGTGGGTTGGTGCATGGTTGGTGAGTTGGTGTATGGTTGGTGGCTTCTAGTCAGCAACTCTTCTCCAATTTCCAACTTGACTTTCATGCCCTAAACGATATATTTTGGATTGGAGGTCTTCATGACAGTTGTAGACAATTGACTACTTGAACTTTTGGCGCTGGTTTCAGCCAATTGGACTTTACAACTCCAGATATTCAAAAAACATTGCACCTATCTCAAGTCACATTAGCAGAACGTGTTTCCAAATTCATACCAACTTGCAGCTTCATAATCATGCCTAAAACGACATCTATTGACTAAATGGTCTTCAGTGAAGTTGGAGATATGCGTTTTATCTTTCCAATGGCACTAGTTTCAGCTCAAAAGGAGGCCTATAGCCCACGATATGGTTCAATATGTACATACTGCTCAAATTCCAGCATCAACAAATTCACTTTGACTTACAGGGCTATTTTGGACCCTTAGAAGTCTGATTCAGCTTTTGAGTTTATCATGAAACATGTAGAGCCTTGTCTTAGCTTTCCACAAGCACCAAGATCACCTTAAATGAATCATTGAGTCCCAAGTTATGGCCTAACCAAAGAAGAAAGGTAAAAAATGCATCAAAATCCGATAATTATTCACAAATTGCATTAAAACCCAATGAGACCCAACAACATATAACTCAACTAATATACTAATATTGGGCACAATTAACATATAATAAAGCCAAGTAAAAGCTGACATAAGTGTCTAAAAATGATTGATCAAATTCCCCCACACTTAAGCTTTTGTACTTCTGGGCACAACACATAAAACCAAAACTAAAGAAAAACAAGACACACCCTAATATTAAACTAAAAGTATAGAAACTAATTATACCTAATCTAATCCACTTTTGTAGGAAAACACGATGGCACTTAGCATGTGCCATAAGCCTTTAAACCCCTAAGTGTCCCTGGTGGATGAGTTATACTCTCGTGAGGGTTTACCAAGATGATACCCACAAACATGTAATACTTTATTTAATCAATTCAACTAATTTTTAAATACAAGCATTGTATCAAATATAAACCATAATTAATAATTCAAGTATGCTTAACAAAGTATAGTTGAATCAAACCAATTGAAAATAACGTATACATAGCATAATCATGCTTTAATAAGAAATAAGCATGTTCAAATTGAGTAAAATTCCTCACAAGTAACACTCAAATCACACAGGTGTTTAGGTTAACTGTTTGCGCTCAACTCAGTCAAATTATGAAAATATTTTACCATAGGCTTGCATATACATCAATTCTCTACTACTTAGATAAAATAAATTGCAAAAATCAAAAGGTCTTTCAAAAAGGTTGTAATGGGGCTATAAGGTGAAGGAAGGGAACAATATGGATAATAGCAAGTTAAAACCAAAAAGAATAAAAGAGCATTGGGGAGTAACTCAAGTAGAAAGCATAAAATTTTTCCCAAAACCATAAAATGCTCATTCTCTTCACACATTCCTTCCTTTAAGGTGAGGTAAAACATGGTTTTTCACTCAAGGCTTGTAATGAGCTAAGAACAAAGAATGGGCAAGTAGGCTCGGGGGGTTAACAATGGGAAAAATGTAAGGTAGGTTTATTTGGTCAAAGCAGCTAAGTCAAGAAAAATGCCTCTATCATTTTCATGCAACATACAGACCAATGTAATCTCAAATCAATTCAATACAAGTTCTAGAAAATAAATTCATAATTGACATCACACATGAAAGAAAATAAACCAAGTGTAAGTATCAAACTTGGAAAAGCCCAAAACTCACAAAGGTATGGAACATTCACTCAATTCAACCATGCTTTCTTCCTAATATCCACAGTCATATATACATGTATATCATGAAAATTATTCAACTATTTGCATACTTTTATCATCAATTAAACTCAAATTCAGCACATGCTTGTATCAAAAATAATTTAAAAAGATCAAAATGATTATATATATATATATATATATATATATATATACAAGAACAAAATGATTTAAGACCTACTATGAAATGCAAGTTAAGATGCGTCTCGAGCAAAACTACTCCTTACTCTGCCATCATACATCGGATAAGGTAGTAACAATAAAAATTAGCTGGTTAGTTTTTTTTTTTTAAATAAACTATGTATATGGCAATGTCAACTATTCCTCCCCCCAACTAATTTAAGACATTGTCCCCAATGTCAAAATAAAAATAGGTAGAGTGTAGAAGATCTTACCAGAAAACTACAAATCGAGCTTGAAATAAGAAAAATTACAAAAAACTAAAACCATAAGAGAAAACAAAAATTCACAAGGACAAAGTCAAATTAAGTTTTTGCTTTTTGTTGCTACTGCCTTGTTCCCAATTCAGTGGAGTCATTACTGGACGATGTTGTGGTACAAATTCGTGTAGTTGATCGAGCAATTGTTCAAGGGTTGCAGCAGTTACAAGAATTTAACATGTTACTTGTGAGATGAACCTTTGTTCCACAGCATGATCAAGAAAACAAAACAAATTATCATAAAAACCATTAACATTTAATATACCTATGAGTTTTTTGTGAAAGTTTAGCTGTGACCAGGATGCAATTTGGAAGATCTCTTCCAAAGTTCCAAAACCACCAGGTAGGGCAATAAAGGCATCAGCATTTGCTATCATAATGTTCATGCGTTGGTGTATGCAAGATACCATTACTTCATCCCCTACTGTTTTTCCAGTGGGATTGCCAATAGTTAAAAGACTATGAATGACACCAAGGACTTTGTCACCTCCTAAATGTGCAGCAGTTGCTACACAAAGGGCCCATGAAATCAATACCCCAAACATCAAAGATCTCACAAGACAGCATAGGCTGCTGAGGCATCTCATTCCTGTGTGAAGTTGTCCTTGTTCTCTGGCACTGTTCACAAGACTTACAAAACAGATATGCATTATAAAATAGGGTAGGCCAATTCAACCTAGAGTCCAAAACCTTCCTAGTTGTACATTGGGATCCAAGGTACACACCACATGCAAATGTATGACAAAAGCTAAGAATGGAATGAAACTCATGATTAGAGACACATCTCCCTGGCAACGGCGCCAAATTTGACAAGAGATTATCGAGACCTGTCAAAATAATAAAATTTATCGGTTCACAAACTAATTTGTAGTATATAGCATGAACTGAATCGTCTCTTAAGGATCCAAAAAAATAAATATTTACTCAAATCAAGATAATTAAAAAAGGGGTTTTTTGATTATTTGTAAAGTAAATACACTGGTTCACTTAATTGCTAACCATGTTCTTGGCCTTAAATCACATCAAGAAGCCTTAACATGATCCAAGAATCCTCTACTAGATAAGCATCTTGGATTTAGTTAACCAAGGTTAGATGAATTAAGTACCATCTAAACATAAATTAACTTAAGATCTGGAATTTAACCAAGCTAAACAATCCATCAAAAAACTTTGATATATTGTTTAGTCTTTGTGATCCTATTTGAATACATGATAATAAAGCTATTATCACATTAACATCTAAATCAAATTAAGCAATTCAATCCAGATCAAAATCAAAAGAGGAAAAAGAGAAACTTGAATAACAATTAAACAATATGAACAATCAAAACAAGATCTCCAAATTAAACATCAAGATGGTTAATCACTTGGATTGATTATAAGAACTTAGCCTTTCGTAGATGGGAAGGAAGAACTCATAAAATAAAGAACAAAAATGAAATTCTAAAGAGAAGGGAGAAGAAGAGAAATAAAACTCTCACAAATACTCAAACTTACTTCAAATTGAAATATTTATAATACAAAGAGATTGATACTATTTATACTAATCCTAAAAGTCAATTAGTAATTGAAAATATTATGAATGCAAGCTATAAAAAAATGGAAAATATCAAACATGGTAACTTGATGCATGGTTGGTGGGTTGGTGCATGGTTGGTGGCTTCTAGCTAGCAACTCTTCTCTGACTTCCAGCTTGACTTTCATGCCCTAAACGATGCATTTTGCCTTGGAGATCTTCATGACAGTTGTAAACAATTGTCTCCTTGAACTTTTTGCGCTGGTTTCATACCAATTGGACTTTTACAACTCCAGATATTCCAAAACATTGCACCTATCTCAAGTCACGTTGGCAGAACATGTTTCCAAATTCAAACCAACTTGTAACTTCATAATCTTGCCTAAAACGACATTTATTGACTAAATGGTCTTCAGTGAAGTTGGAGATATGCGTTTTATCTTTCCAATGGCACCAGTTTCAAGTCAAACGGAGGCCTCTAGCCCACGATATGGTCCAATATGTGCACACTGCTCAGATTCCAGTGACCGCAAACCCACTTTGACTTCCAGGGCTATTTTGGACCCTTAGAAATCTGATCCAGCTCTTGAGTTCTTCATGAAACTTGTAGAGCCTTGTCTTAGCTTTCATCGACATCAAGATCGCCTCAAATGGATCATCACGTCCCAAATTATGGCCTAACCAAGGAGGAAATGTAAAAAAATGCATCAAAATCTGATAATTATTCATAAATTACATTAAAGCCCAATGAGACCCAACAACATAAAACTCAACTAATATGCTAATATTGGGTACAATAAACATCTAATAAAGCCAAGTACAAAGCTAACATAAATGTCTCAAAATGATTGATCAGTGACCTAGATAAGATTTGTTCCTCATACACAACAAGAGTGATATCTTCGGGCCCCTTCATTAAGTGTGACTGCAAAATGCATGGTCATGCTTAAATGAGTCAATATGAAATATTGATCTCATTTGCCTTAGTAAGTCTACTCGGAGATCAAGAAACCAAAGATTGAATTGTACAAAGGTGACACATTCCATGCCTTTTGTTCAATTGAGATATCTGGATAAAGGGACTAGGCTACATGGTCACATTATTCACGAAGAGGTTATGTCAAATCACTGGCATTTCTGTTACATGAGTAGCAGTGATATATTGCTAAATATAGCTCACTGTTTGTATTGCTAAAATATGATTTTAGTATCACTGTCAATATGATGGGAACCTACAAGATTACACACTTTGAATGGATCGAAATTGAGATTTAAATTCATGAGATGAATATAGTTGGGATTCCAATTATGACTTAGGCCCCTAAATACCTGGTTGGACATATAGTTAGACTAGATGGGCCTGCACATAATTCTAACCTAGGTCAAATTATAAATAGGGACATCAATGGTCCTCACACTCACTGATGACGGTTGTCATACATATATATATATATATATAGGTGATATATACATACAACAACAAATATTAGGGGTTTGAAATAGTTTCAGAAACCCTAGCTGTCAATCATTAAGAGTGAGAGCAAGAGCAGCACCACCCCGCAGTGTGGAGGAGAACTTGATTTTGCTCCGTTTGTGTGGATATTGTAGAGGCATCATAACGCTGCTATGCTTGTGATTGATTAACTGTGGAGACAACTGTTCCTTCATAGTGGTAACTTCCTGACACGATTTATGATTTTCGCATGGATCATCGACTGGATTTTGAGAATTTTTTGTTTTTTCGCTACGTATCTTTTTTCTGTTTTGTATCTCGAAACCCAATAGTTTACATTTGTCACAAGGAAAATATATCAAAGACTTACTCACCAAGGCACGTATGCAACAAGCAAAGAGCATTAGCACTCTTATGACTTCGGGTTTGAAACTATCTAAGCACAACAATAACTTAATGACAGATCCATACTTATCGAGATTTATAGTTGGGGCACTGCAATATACCACTATAACAAGACTAGAAATATCCTTTCGTGTGAACAAGGTCTGTTAATTTATACAACAACCACTTTTGGAGCATTGGAAAGTAGTCAAGAGAATTTGAAGGTACCTCAATGGTAGTTTAACACTTGGTCTGCATCTCACAAAATCCAACAATCTTAACCTTCATGGATTTTGTGATGTTGATTAGGGGAGTGATCCAGATGATAGAAGATCCACCTCATGTTCATGCATCTTTTTGGGAGCTAATCTTGTGTCTTGGTGTTCTAAGAAGCAATTTGTTGTGTCAAGGTCTAGTACTGAAGTAGAGCACCAAAGTCTTGCTAACGCAGTGGCAGAAATGACATGGATACGGTCTCTACTTAGGGAATTACACATTCAAACATTAAAACCCACAATTTTTTGTGATAATCTCAACACTGTTATGTTATCCCACAATCCTATGTTGCATGCCAGAAACAAACATATGGAATTGGATTTATTCTTTGTTAGGGAGAAAGTATTGAAGAAAGAATGGATGTGTGTCGCATCCCTTCACTAGATCAAATTGCTGATGTATTAACTAAAGCTTTGTCTAGTTCCAGATTTAGCTATTTAAGGGACAAACTTAATGTTAGAAACTTCAAGGCATTAACTCATCATCATGTTTAGTTTGCAAGGGCATGTTAGAATACAATTAGAAAGTTAACTTTGTTTGTTATAAGCTATTAGCAGTTTGTTAGTAATCTGTTAGATGACAGTTACTGTGTGAGTTGTATATACGACTGTTATGTAAGCTATATAAATAGCACAATATATTGTAAACGACTCAGAAATGAAATACTCATAAATGTGTCACCATTCTCTCTCTTTCTCTTAGCTTCTACTTTCTTTGTCATTTTCTTTTATGTTGAAATTTAATTTTTTATTTTGAAGAATAAGGATGTCAAAGATTAAATTTCTGATCACTTGGTCATAAAAGCTCTAATATTATGTCAAAGACAAACTCTTTCAAAAACTTAACATGTAAGGTAAAGGCATAAGATTAATTTAATGTCTCCAAATTGTTTAAGAAAATTATATATACTGATATTGGTGATAATTACAATGCTTTTCATGAGTGAATTGCTTGAACTTAACCTTGGATTTAACTTTTCTCATGTAAAATCGCATAGTTAGAGTATGTTTGTGTGTTTAGTGACAAGAGGTTGTCGAGACCCGTCAAAATAATAAAAACTACCAGTTCACAAACTAATTTGTAGTATAGAGCATGAACCGAATCGTCTCTCAATGATCCAAAAACAAAGATTCAATTAGATCAAGATAATTAAAAATAGGAGATTTTGATGATTTGTAAGACAGTACACCTGTTGAATTTAAAGAAAATCAAATAACAATTTAACCAATCTAAGGAAATTTATCGATCTTGAGTATAATCCATCATTGATCACAAGGAATCCACTTAATTGCTAACCATGTTCTTGGCCTTAGATCACATCAAGAAGCCTTAACATGATCCAATAATCTTCTACTAGATAAGCATCTAGAATTTAATTAATCAAAGTTAGATGAATTAAACATCATCCAAATATAAATTAACTTAAGATCCGAAATTTAACCAAGCTAAACAACCCATCAAAAAGGTTTGATATATTGTTTAGTCTTTGTGATCCGCTTTGAATACATGATAATAAAGCTATTATCACATAAACATCTAAATCAAAAGAGGAAGAAGAGAAACTTGAATAACAATTAAGTAATTTGAACAAGCAAAATAAGATCTCTAAATTAAACATCAAGATGGTTAATCCCTTGGATTGATTATGAGAGCCTAGCATTCCATGGATGGAAAGGAAGAACTCGAAAAATAAAGAATAAAAACGAAATTCTAAAGAGAAGGGAGAAGAAAAGAAATAAGACTCTCACAAATACTTAAACTTACTTCTCACAAATACTTAAACTTACTTCAAATTGAATGATATCTAATACAAAGAGACTGACTCTATTTATACTAATCCTAGAAGTCAATTTGTAATTGAAAATAATATGAATGCAAACTGTAAAAAAAATAGAAAATTGTCAAATATGGTAACTTGATGCATGGTTGGTGGGTTGGTGCATGGTTGGTGAGTTGGTGAATAATTGGTGGCTTCTAGTTAGCAACTCTTCTCCAACTTCCAGTTTGACTTTCATGCCCTAAACAATGTATTTTGGCCTGGAGGTCTAATGACAATTGTAGACAATTGTCTCCTTGAACTTTTGGCACTAGTTTCATGCCAATTGGACTTTTACAACTCCAGATATTCTAAAAACACTGCACCTACCTCAAGTTACATAGGCAGAACGTGTTTCCAAATTCAAAGCAACTTGCAGCTTCATAATCATGTCTAAAACAACATCTATTGACTAAATGATCTTCAGTGAAGTTGGAGATATGCATTTTATCTTTCCAATGGCACCGGTTTTAGCTCAAAAGGAGGCTTATAGCCCATGATATGGTCCAATATGTGCACACTGCTTAGATTACAACGATAACAAACTCACCTCAACACCAAGATCACCTCAATTGGATCAACAAGTCCCAAGTTATGACCTAATCAAGGAGGAAAGTTAAAAAATGCATCTCTGATAATTATTCACAAATTTCATTAAAGCTCAATAAGTCTCAACAACATAAAACTCAACTAATATACTAATATTGTGCATGATAAACATCTAAGAAAGCCAAGTGCAAAGCTAACATAAGTGTCTCAATGATTGATCATTTAGTTGATTAAGTTTTGTGTTGTTTCTAGCTTTTGATATTTTATTTTTTTCATCAAATCTTCTTTCCTTTCTATTATGTACTCATAGAAGGAGAATTAATATACCAATATTGGGCACAATAAACATCTAATAAAGCCAAGGACAAAGCTAACATAAGTGTCTCAAAATGATTAATCATTTAGTTGATTAAGGTTTGTGTTGTTTCTAGCTTTTGATATTTTATTTTTTTCATCAAATCTTCTTTCCTTTCTTTTAGGTACTCATAGAAGGAGAATTAATATATTAATATTGGGCACAATAAACATCTAATAAAGCCAAGTACAGAGTTAACATAAGTGTCTCAAAATGATTGATCATTTAGTTGATTAAGTTTTGTGTTGTTTCTAGCTTTTGATATTTTATTTTTTCATCAAATCTTCTTTCCTATCAAATCTTCTTTCCTTTCTTTTAGGTACTCATAGAAGGATAATTAAAGCCATTTTTGCTTTGTTGTTCCAGCGCTTAAGCGCCCAAAGTTCAGCACTTGAGCGTTCATATGCCAAGATGATACTTCAATTCTGACTGTCCAAACATTTGAGTGCTCACTGGCCAGCATTTGAGCACCCGGAGCGCTTGAGCGCCCAACAGATAACGCTTGAGCGCCCAAGATCAACATCTGATGCATTTTTTAGGCCATCTGCGCACTCGAGCGCCCAATAGGCGCTGAATCACTTATTGATACGCGTTTTTGCACTTTAAAAGAGAAAATAAAAGAAAAAAAAGGCATCTTTTTAGGAAGGAGGGCGACGACTGACCTAGGGGAAGAGAAAACAACAAGGTTTCATGGCCTTAAGGATTCTCATCCAACTCCAAGCCATGCTAATTGGGATCTCTTCTCTCTTTTCATCTCTGTTGTTTTCTTTCTCTATGAGTAGCTAAACCCCTTTTAGTTAGGGTGAAGATATAGGTTGTTTTGGACCATGTAGTTGAATATCTTTGATTAATCTAAGTTTCTTTTCAATGAATTGAGTATTTATCATTATTCCTAATGCTTTTGTGAATTGGCCACTCATGAATTGATTGAGCATCCATGGATTATGTTGAAAAACTAATGTATGGTTGAGCTATATGATAGATACCATAAACTGATTGAGTCTAGGAATAGAACTATTAATTTGTGTGGTGTTGACGAAACCCATGTCTTTTTATGCCTTGAATGTTTGAGATTTGACTAAGGAATTAATTTTACCTTAAGCATTTAAGAGAATTGGTGTACTAAGGGATTGGACATCGATTAGTATAGTAGTTCTCGCCATCAAATCAAGAAAGGAAATTGGATTAATTTAAGGATTTTCAATTGCATGTGAATAGATAAACGAAATCAAATCTTAACTCATCTCATATTTCTTTCATCTTATTTTATTAGTGTTTTGTTCTGTTTATTACTTTTTGTTGATTAGTTGTTTAGACTTTTTTGACAATTCCCTTGTGGACTCCCTTTAATCTAAAATATTTGATTAGCTTAGATAGTATTAATTAAGTGAATTGGTAATTGATGAACATAATCTCTGTAGAATGATAACTTTTTTATCACTTTATTACTTGAATAACTTGATACACTTGCTAATAGTCCAACACAGACATTTTTTGGTAATAAAAATTGTACAGAGTTTTAATGGATAAGAAAACATAAGTTAGTAATACTAACTTCTAATGACAAAAAAGTGTAGAAAAAGACAATCAATTTGAAGTTTGAACCGGGAACCAGGTTAGTGGGTGTTCATGCAAAATACGTGTCGCTGTATGACGATGCCGACAATCGCTATCAGAGAGAGTTGTGGCAACAGAGTCAGCGAATATGACCATAGCCACAACTCCCCGCGGGTGCCACTTCTGAATCTTTTTTTTTTCTTCTTGAATTTTGACTACCTGTACCCCAATTCACTTTTTCGTTTTTATCACGAGCAGTGCTATTTTACATGGGCTGTTTTTATGAAAGACTCAGAATGATGTAGTATTATTTCTTTTGCCTCAATCTCTTCTAGAAATTTACAGCAATTTATCTCAATATTTTTTATTAGACTTATAATAATTAACTTCTTTCTTATTCATAAAGAGACAAAATTCCTCCATGTGATTGATAACAGATTTCGCTATAAAACTCTTATTCACATTTAACATTTTCCTTCTACCAAATGGGTCAAAATGTATCCTAAATTGGCCATATTCATCTCTCAAAACTGGAGGAGCCGGTGAGCCCACAAAGCTCTTCTCATTGAGAAAAATGAACCTCCGGCTTGAGAAAAAGTTGTTTCATTACTGTTTCTTTAATTTTTAAATTAAATAATAACATAATTTAATCTAAAATATAAATATAATTAATTACTACTCAGTATTTCTTTAATAATATATCCAATGGTTAATTATGTTTAAATTTTAAGTTAAATTATGTTATGATTTAGTTAAAAGAATTATACAAACTGAAATAAAAAACTTCACTTATGGATCATTTTCCTGTTCTCTTTCATATTGTTTCAAGTTTCAACTACAACAACTAATAGTGTCTGCAGTAAAAAAAAACTATAACTAATAGTATGCGAAAGAAAAAAGACATGTAAATGTTTCAACTTTTACCAATATAATTAGACTGCACATTTTAAATGTATATATATATATATATAGAGAGAGAGAGAGAGAGAGACAGAGACAGAGACAGAGAGAGAGTGAGAATAATTATGTATTTTGGTTTAAGATGAACTCGATACATAGTAACATATTCATAAGTTGAATTTTATAATACATACTTATTTATTTTAAATTCTTTTAAATTATATAAAATAAATAGACATGTTATGTATAGGGTTACCAGGGACTCGTCGTGGCCATAATTATACAAATATTTAAGAAATTAATATAATTTAATAATTTAAAGAAAATAATATAAAAAGTATATGAGTTAAGAGTGTGAGAGCATAAGCCGGTGAAAATATCCCCACACTTTTCATACTTCTAAATATGGTAACATCTAAGCTTGATTAAACTCACAAAATTCAATTAAAGTGATATGCAAAATAATTTCTTCAACTAATATTTTAATTAAAAAATATAAAATGGACTAATTTATTTTCTGCCACAGAATTATGACACTTTGGTCAAATTAATGACACAAAATAGGTCAGATTCATGTTAGGTTAAATTATTCTGCATGTTTTTATTCTTTTTGAGAATTTTCAAATAGGGTCATATAGTTTAAAGGTTATGTTAGAATATCTCAGAATATCTTCAGAGTATTTTAGTATATCTTTAGAATATCTTAGCATATCTTTATAAGATCTTTATAATATATTGTGAAATCAATTAGTCATCTAATTGAGGGAGCAATCTTAGGAGTTATTTCCTAATTTCATTATGTTTCCTTATTTGTTTCCTTTTTTAATTAGGGCTAAGTGTCTTATTGTATTAGTGAGCTTGAGCTTGTACTAGTAGTACTACACTAGTACTTGACCTAATTATTAGTATAAATAGGGGTTAATACTTTGTATTTTACAACACATCAAGATCAATCCAATCTCATATTATTCATTAGTATTTCTTCTCTCTTTTACTCCTTCCCTACCTAAAACTCTATAATTTCAACATGGTATCAGTGCCATGGTATTCTCCTTGAGGAGATTATCTCTTTCTATTGTGTTGGGTTCATAGAACTCATGTTTGCTGTGTGGTAGAATATGAAGAATTCCTCTTTTCTTGATGCCATTGTGCAGAACTTGCCTCCCTTCTTTGAGGTGACTAATGGCTTTTCAAAAACCCTTGTAATGGTCAGCTGGTGGTGATTCCGACCTGTTAGTGCAGGTGGCAGGATTTGGGTCAACTGGTGTTGCGTCTTGCATTTGTCGTAAGTTTTGCTACTGACAAGTCATATCAGTGGTAATTTCTCTTATCTCACCGATGAGTCATACCGGTGATGAAGTTTCTATTGGCTGTGTGTCACTCCAGCTGACTTGTTGAGTTATTTTTTCTAGTCAAAATAGTCAACTCCTTCCGCTAGCCGTCTCTTCGTTCGGCCATCGTTCGGCTTGGAACGTCGGCCCTAGCTCCAAAAATCGTCGCCGGTCCCCGTCACCTCATCGGCACCTCCTCTGTCACTTTTAGGGGTTGGTCACCCAAGTCAGTCATCCACTCACCTCGCCCATACAATGGCTTCCACGTTTGAATCTTCCGCTGTTACTTCCAATTTAGGTTCTGGTAATCGTTGATAAACTGTCATTTTATATACTTAAATGCTAGGAATTTGAGTTTGATTTTGTATTTATTTGAAGATTTTATAAGGGAAACTTACCCAATTTCCTTTAAATATTGCAGGTTGAAGATTTATGATAATCGAGCTTTTAAGTGTTAAAATGGAAACAATCTTGGGAAAGATACAAAGATATCATCAATCCAGTTGTGGAAGTTTCCTATTTTTATATTCTTGGAAGATTTTCCCTCTTATCTCACATTAATTAAGAATACTCAAAGTGGGAAAGCAATCTACTTTCCCTGTTATTCAAGAATTGCACATTAAATGAATTTGTGCACAATTAGGAAACCCTAGAAGAAAAGATTGTAGAGTTAATGGGCCACTAAAATATTATAAAGGAGGAGTGGCAGCGCAAGGAGAAACGTATCCGGCATTCAGAGAAAGAAAGTAGCTATAGCCCTTTGCTTGATTAGAGAGTTGTAGCGGAGCTTTGGAGGTTTTTGAAGCTATCAAGTGAAGGACCGTCTCCCCAATTGTTTGTGAAGGACCTGTTTCACCGCAAGGGGGTTTCTGGGTTTTAGTTTTTCTATTGTTCTTTTATGGATTTGAATTTGGTTTTAGTTTATACTTTGTTCTCTTTGACTATGTGTAGCTAAATCCATAACTAGGGTTATGGTGGATCTTATGTTCAAATTCTTATAATGTTTTCCTAATTCTAAATAATTTTGTGTTTCCCTAATTGATTGGATTTTTCCTAGTGCTTTGTTTTCCAATAAGGTTTGCGCACCCTTTAAAAAGTTAATTGATTGACTGGCGACCGTACCACAATTAGTTAACAGAACTCTAGGATTAATCGGATTTGGGGTTGTGTGGACCAAACTCAATCATTTGTTTTCAATCAGTTATTTAATTAACAAATCTGCTAGTTCTTTATGCTTTTCTTGACTGTTTGCCTTGCATGACCATTGGGGGTTTCAGATTGAGAAAAAGAATATTAATATTGCATGACCATTGGGTATTAATAGCATTAGAGCAGGTGATTGGCAATCAATCGGAAACACATATTATTGAGGAATTGGGTAATATTATGAGTTTTGACATAAGTGAAACCAGACACCCTAGGCTTTCCATAATTGAATCTTTGCTTGATAATCTTTTATTTCCTCACTTCCTCCTAATTACTTGATAGTTTTTCCTTTCTCATTCGAATTTCATTGTCTAGATAACATAAGGGATTAATTAACTTAGTAATTGCCAACAATCTTTGTGGGTTCGATACTTGGAGTCCCAAATACTCCTTTATTACTTGTGCGACAGGGTGCACTTGCCCTTAAGTACGATTTTAGCGTAACAAGTTTTTGGCGCCGTTGCCGGGGATTGTTTTTGGTGATATTAGGGAAATTAATTCCTAGTTAATTTAGACGCCAATTTTTATTTTGTTTTGTTTTATTTTATCTTTTTATGCTAACGTGCTCTCATAATCCTATTTTGTAGTTTGACCTTGAAATTGATAGAACTCTTCGCAGGATTAGAAGACAGAGAGGAACCATGGTGAAGAAGACCGGGAGGACTATCTTTGGACTTTGCTCGGCCTATGGCAACAAATCGGACGGGGGAGTATTACTAGGCCTACTGTAGAGGCTAATAACTTTGAGATTAAGCCAGCCTTGATCTCTATGTTGCAATCTTCCATTCAGTTTAGTGGGTCACCAAGTGATGACCCTCACTTGCATTTAAATGAATTTTTGGAGATTTGTGACACTATAAAATATAATGGGGTCTCTAATGATGCCATTAGGTTGCGCCTATTCCCTTTTTCATTGCGCGACAAGGCCAAACTATGGCTAAAGTCTTTGCCCTCTGGATCCATTACTATCACAGGGATCGACTTTCAATTAAATTTTTAGATAAATATTTTCCACACGCTTTAAATCGGCTAAATTGCGTAATGACATATCTACTTTTGTGCGGTGGAGATGGAATCTCTATATGAAGGATGGGAGCGATTCCAATAATTCTTTGAAAAAGTGTCCTCATCATGGCTTTAGGTGTGGCAATTGGTTCAATCCTTTTATGATGGGTTATCTTCTTCTAATAAGGCCATGATTGATGCGGCGGCGGGAGGTAGTATTTGGCGCAGCGTACAAGAAGCCTATGAGTTGATAGAGAAAATGACTTCTAGTTATCGGTGGAAATCTGGTGACAGGACTTATGAGTCAGAGACAACACAGGGAGTATGTCGGATGGAGTCAAATACGGCATTGGATCTCAAATTGGATGTCATTACAAAGAAATTGGAAACAACGATGCAGGCATGATCACAATTCACACTGTCTCTCCATCTCTTTGTGATCTTTGCGGCATGGCGGGCATGAAAGCAAGAATTGTCGGTGGTGTCGCTTTGTTGAATCGGTGAGAGGCCAACTATTTTGGTAACTCTAACTGGGGGCAGAACGATCCATATTCCAACACTTATAATCCTGGTTGGAGAAATCACCCTAATTTTTCTTGGGGAGGTCAACAGAAAGGTCAAGGCCAAAATCAGAATGTCTATAGGCCACCTCATTTGCAAAACCAAGGTGGCAGGCAAGAAGAAAAGAAGCCTAATCTCCATGATACTATGATGCAAATCATGGAGAAAACTGATGACAGAATCAAGACATTGGAAAATCAAATCTCTACTCTTGCGACATTGATGACTCAGAGAGCGCAAGGGACCTTACCTAGTCAATCAGAGCCAAATCCAAAGGAACATGTTAAGGTAATTACCCTTAGAAGCGGTAAAGAAGTCGAAGGTCCTCATGGTAAGAAAGATGAAAGATTAGAGGAGGGAAAAAGGGTTCCTACTGATGGGAGCCCAAAAGAAGATGAGAAAGTTGACAATGTGGTGAAGGAAGTCTTAGAAAAAGAAGCTCCTATTCATACTCAAAAGCTGAAAATTCATTTTCCTCAGAGGTTGAAGGCTAGCCAACATGACCCACAATTTACCAAGTTCTTGAATTTGTTAAAGCAGCTGCAGATAAATATCCCTTTTGTGGAAGCTATTGCACAAATGCCTAAATATGCAAAGTTCCTCAAGGAGATATTGAGTAATAAAAAGAAATTAGAGGAGTTTGAAGCGGTAGAGCTTAATGAGGAGTGTTACGCCATCCTCTGAAGAGAAGTTACCACCTAAGCAAAAGATCCGAGGTTAGGTATGCAAGAGCCTAAACCCACTCTTATTTCGTTGCGACTTCTTTGATAGGTCCATCACCTACCCTAGGGGGTATAGTGGAGGATGTCCTAGTCAAGGTTGACAAGTTTATCTTCCTGCTTGACTTTATAGTACTTGATATGGAGGAAGATGAAGAGGTTCCCATAATTTTGAGGCGGAGACCCTTTTTGGCCCTTTGGCGAACCATTATTGATGTTCGACAAGGGAAGCTTACTTTAAGGCTTGATGATGAGGGAAGTTGTTTTTAAAATTTTTGATTCTTTGAAAATTCCTTCCACTTTTCATTCTTGTAATTTTATTAATTCTTTGGATAATACTACTGCATTGATATCTTCTCACTTTCGGGAACAATTAATTCGAGGATCCCCTTGAGAAAATTTTAATTTTGTGAGGGATGAACTTATGGAGTCAGAAAGGGTGATAGATGACATAATAACATTAGAGGTAGGAATGGTCCAAGAGAGATGGAAAGGGATGAGACAATTCAATGTTCTAGAGGGCTTAATTCACAAATGCCAAAGCGGAGTCAATTAAAAGCCCCAGGATATCATTCCCTAATATTTCATATGCACAACATGAAAGGCGCTTATTGCATCTTAATGAGATGGATGAATTCCGTCTAAAGGCATATGAAAATGCCAAGTTATACAAGGGGCACACAAAAAGATGGCATGACAAATATATTCAAAAGCGTGAGTTTTCTGTGGGTGATAAAGTTTTAATCTTTAACTCACAACTTCGTTTGTTTCCAGGAAAACTAAAGTCAAGATGGATTGGCCCTTATGAAGTTGTCAAAGTCTTCCCATATGGCGTGCTTGAAGTTACAAGTGATGGTCATGAGACTTTCAAAATTAATGGACGAGAGCTAAGCATTATGAGGATGGTGCGGTACCTGAGCGCCAAACTATGCTCTTGGAATAAGCCCCTTGGGGCCTTACCGTCAGGCTCGCGACGTTAAACAAGCGCTTTGTAGGAGGCAACCTGTGTTTCTTTCCCTTTTTGTTTCTCTTGTGTGTTTTGTTCTTTTGTTCTTTTTCTTTTGTAAACTTAAAACCCGCCAAGCTGCGTTTCTGCTGATGGACTCGGAATACTTTTGTCATTAGCTGCCTACCAGGAAGTGCTCTTTTCATCCCTCTCCCTTCATTATCTTTTTATTTTATTTTATTTTATTTATTTTCTGCATTGGGGACAATGCTGGTCTCTAAGTGTGGGAAGGGAGTTCAAAGTTTGTTAAGTCTTCAACTAATTAAATGCATGCCCATTCATTGAATATATCTGTTTGCATGTGGTTGCTTGAACTAATACTGAGAGTTTGTCTTTAAGTAATGAGTCTGACCCAGTTATTTTGGGAATTAACAATTTCTGTTGTCAAGGATCCCAATTTAAAGATTTTTTTTTTTGATAAATATTTGATTGAAATTGATTTGGGTTAATCCTGAGAAAGCTAAAAATTAGCATAAAGTTCCCTTTTTGAAAATCTTTCCACTGAATTGAGCTTCTAAAGGTGAGAATTGGACCATTACAGGGATTTGTGCTTGATATTGTATTATCCCTTTCTTTGTTTGAGTGATTTCCCCCTAAGATTGTGCATTCTAGAACTTGCTTTGTAACCATTTCAAGGCGAATTTGGATCGCATGCATGCTTAAATATGATTGAGGCACTTTAGGTATTATTCAATGCCTTCTGATTTGCTTATCCACTAGTTGCCCATTTGAGCTTTATGAATACTGATATTCCTTGGTACCCTTGTCTTTAATTCAAACATATGCAGGTCACCTTTTGGAAAAAGGATGGAGCAATTAGTTGGAAATTTGGTTTGGAAAGAAAATAATTGTGTTGCTAGCAGATCTTTGCCTTTTCCTTCAATCGTGTTGAATAACAAAAAAGAAGAAGAAAAAAAAATTCAAATCAAAATGACAATTGTCAGAATGATGAAAAAAAAACAGAGAAGAGAAAAAAAAAATTGTTGAACAAAGTTTGAAAAGTAAAGAAAAGAAAAGAATGGAAAAAGGAAAAATCAAGTGAGGAGAGAAAAGAAATTTATGATGAATGCTTGTAAGGTAGGAATGAAATTTTGTTGCTCCATCTTTGCTCTAAAAGGGTACTTTGTTTAATGCAAATTTTGATTAAGCCTTTTGTGTTTATCCTTTCTTTCTTTACCTTACCTTTACGTCATCTAACCCATGGCCAAGTTACAACCAATGAAAAGACCTCTTGATTTTTGCATGCATGTGGTCTCCTTAGTGGAGATTTGGTTTATTATCAAGCCTATGGTAATGTGCTTTCTTCAAGGAAATTGAGTGTTAAGTCTTTACCCTCATACACATTGAGAGATGGGAGAAGAGTGACCCTATCCAGTGGAAAGTTTGATTTTTGGGAACCTAAAGCCTCTAATTGGGCTAACTCATGGTTATTCTCTTATCTGTTGAGATTGATTTGTTTGTCATTTTTAATTGGTATGGTTGGAATCCTTGATCGATTTATTCTTTGATTTCCCTATTCTTTTGGGCAGGATTATTGCTTGAGGACAAGCAATCTTTAAGTGTGGGAAGGTTGATAAACTGCCATTTTATATACTTAAATGCTAGGAATTTGAGTTTGATTTTGTATTTATTTGAAGATTTTATAAGGGAAACTTACCCAATTTCCTTTAAATATTGCAGGTTGAAGATTTATGATAATCGAGCTTTTAAGTGTTAAAATGGAAACAATCTTGGGAAAGATACAAAGATATCATCAATCCAGTTGTGGAAGTTTCCTATTTTTATATTCTTGGAAGATTTTCCCTCTTATCTCACATTAATTAAGAATACTCAAAGTGGGAAAGCAATCTACTTTCCCTGTTATCCAAGAATTGCACATTAAATGAATTTGTGCACAATTAGGAAACCCTAGAAGAAAAGATTGTAGAGTTAATGGGCCACTAAAATATTATAAAGGAGGAGTGGCGGGCGCAGGAGAAACGTGTCAGGCATTAGGAGAGAAGAAAGTAGCTATAGCCCTTTGCTTGATTAGAGAGTTGTAGCGGGCTTTAGGTTTTGAAGCTATCAAGTGAAGGGTAGTCTCCCACGATTGTTTGTGAAGGACTGTTTCCGCAAAGGTTTTCCGGGTTTTAGTTTTTCTATTGTTCTTTTATGGATTTGAATTTGGTTTTAGTTTATACTTTGTTCTCTTTGACTATGCGTAGCTAAATCCATAACTAGGGTTATGGTGGATCTTATGTTCAAATTCTTATAATGTTTTCCTAATTCTAAATAATTTTGTGTTTCCCCAATTGATTGGATTTTTCCTAGTGCTTTGTTTTCCAATAAGGTTTTGCACCCTTTAAAAAAGTTAATTGATTGGTATCGTAGTACCACAATTAGTTAACGAGAACTCTAGGATTAATCGGTTTGGGGTTGTGTGGACCAAACTCAATCCTTTGTTTTCAATCGATTATTTAATTAACAAATCTATTTGGTTCTTTATGCTTTTCTTATTTGTTTGCCTTGCATGACCATTGGGGGTTTTGATTGAGAAAAAAGAATATTAATATTGCATGACCATTGGGTATTAATAGCATTAGAGCAGGTGATTGGCAATCAATCGGAAACACATATTATTGAGGAATTGGGTAATATTATGAGTTTTGACATAAGTGAAACCAGACACCCTAGGCTTTCCATAATTGAATCTTTGCTTGATAATCTTTTATTTCCTCACTTCCTCCTAATTACTTGATAGTTTTTCCTTTCTCATTCGAATTTCATTGTCTAGATAACATAAGGGATTAATTAACTTAGTAATTGCCAACAATCTTTGTGGGTTCGATACTTGGAGTCCCAAATACTCCTTTATTACTTGTGCGACAGGGTGCACTTGCCCTTAAGTGCGATTTTAGCGTAACAATCGTCCACAGTGTTCTTACTGTAATCGCATGGTCATACTAAAGACAAATTTTATTCTCTCATTTGATTCCCTGAGAAATCAGCCCATGTGTCATAGTCACAGCCTCCGGCTTCAAACAAGCACGATGATAATTGGAATGATAATCAGAATGTCTTATCAGATCTTTGAATTCAAGGAGTATCTACGACTCAAAAGCAGGTCCAACAAGGCCAATCTTGATAGATGTAGCCCATCTTTGGGTAGATGCAGAGACAGACGATTGGCACAGGATTTGAATCACATGGCCTTTATTATTTCCAGCTTCTACCTTCGGTTACTTGCACCACTACTGAGTCCTCAGATCTCCTTCATCGCCGCCTTAGTCATCCCAGTCTCAAGAAGTTGAAGAAAATGGTCTCTCATCTGTCTCACTTACGATCTCTAAAGTGTGAGTCATGTCAGCTTGGTCATATCATATATTGTCTCTCCAAACGTCTTCAGCATCCCTGAGTTGTCTTTTGAGCTATCATTTATGGAGCCAACATTATTTTTTGGATTAGTTTCTTTTAGCATGTTTATTTGTAACAAGCTTAAAGCTTAGTAAGCTTTAGCTTGAGGGGGAGTGTTGGAATATCTCTGAATATCTTCAAGGTATTTTAGTATATCTTTAGAATATCTTAGCATATCTTTAAAAGATCTTTATAATATATTGTGAAATCAATTAGTCATCTAATTGAGGGAGCAATCTTAAAAGTTATTTCCTAATTTCATTATGTTTTCTTATTTGTTTCCTTTTTTAATTAGGGCTAAGTGCCTTATTGTATTAGTGAGCCTAGGCTTGTACTAGTAGTACTACACTAGTACTTAACCTAATTATTAGTATAAATAGGGGTTAATACTTTGTATTTTACAACACATCAAAATCAATCCAATACCATATTATTCATTAGTATTTCTTCTCTCTTTTACTCCTTCCCTACCTAAAACGCTATAATTTCAACAGGTTAAAATATAATTTTAGTCCCTATAGTATACACTTATTTTCAATTTAGTCCCTATACTTTTTTCTTTGTGAATCAGTCCTCATACTTACAATTGTTAGTAAAATGGTCCTTGTTGTTATATTCAGTTATGACATCGTCAATTTATATTCTGACGTGAAAAACGGAGGCTGAGGTGGCACCATTTTTTTCCACGTCATCGTCCTTGACATTAGTATATGGACCAAATTAAAAACAAGACAAAACTATAAGGACTAAATTAAAAATAAGATAAAACTATAAGGATTAACTTAAAAATAAGATAAAATTATAAGGACCAAATGTATAATATACTTTAAAAACATTTCAACTTAGCTATTTTTCTTTCCCATTCTACACAATGTGTAACCTTATATTTATAAAGCATTATGTCCCTAGGCATAATCTAACCACTATAGCTTTTTATGTTGGCATACAAGCTTCTAAAGAGATAAACTTGCTCTATCCTACTAACAAACAAATAAATTTGCTTAAAAATTAGTAGTATTTTTCTTTTTGTTATACGTAAGAGTATCATCAAACCAGCTTTTTGCGTCAACCGTGACGCAGTCTCTCCTTGACGATTTTAATGGCACATCCCACATTGGCGTGGTGCATTTAAGATAATTAATTGGTCTAAAGTTCGAATTCGAGTAGTTCAGGTAAGAAGCACACATTGTTATACATTAATCATTAGGTCAACCACATTGTGTTAAAACTAGTAGTAATTACATAAATATAAAAAATTAAAAATATATTGAAAATTAAATTAAGCAATAGGAACATAAGAGCACTGAATAAGATGTCAACTTGCATTGGTCTAAGTGGAAAGAGCTTAGTCATCATAAGCATCTTGTATTAGGTTCAATCCTTGGGGCAGTGTATATGAAAAAAATACAGTTGGGAGGGGTCCCTTCTTCTGGCACCTCCTGAGGGATTAGTCTCTTGCCTTTCAGCCTATAAATACCATGGGAAGCCAAAAAAAAAATGGTAAGTTTCGAATTTTTCTTTTTGTCGCCTATCCATTTTACAATCTTTAAAAATATATAATAACTTTTATCATACTTAAAAGTTAAACTGATATCATGGTATATATAGACAGTACACACATACTATATATTTGGTCCCTATAGGTTTATCTTGTTTTTAATTTAGTCCTTATAGTTTTCTCTTGTTTTTAATTTGGTCCTTATAGTTTTCTCTTGTTTTTAATTTGATCATTATCGTTTTCTCTTGTTTTTAATTTGATCCTTATCGTTTTCTCTTGTTTTTAATTTGGTCCCTATATTAATGTTAGGGACGATGCTACCTCAGCCTCCGTTTTCCACGTCAGATTATAAACTGACGGTGTCATAACTGAGTCTAACGACATTGACCATTTTGCTAACAATTGTAAGTACGAGGACCGATTTACAAAGAAAAAAAATATATGGACTAAATTAAAAGTGAGTTTATACTATAGAGACTAAAATTATATTTTAACCTAGTTTAAAAACTATAATTGAGTCCCTATAATTTCAAATAAAAACTTAATGGGGTCCTAGATCTAACCTACCATTAGAGCCTTATAAGGACCTGATTAAAAATATTTTTAAAACTACAGGGACTTATTTATAATTTTTCAATTATAGGGACTTATTTGAAAATTTCTGAAAAGTATAAGCACATGCAAATTAAATTAACCTTTATTTTATGACACATAATTATGGTACTTGTTTTTAATTCTTGATTGAAAATTAATTAAGAGGCAAAAGCTATCTATTTTGTTTCTTTTCTTGTGATATTATTTATACAATTATCTCAAAAATCATATACAATTTATTAATATAGTTGCATATATAAGAAATAATGTCACTTGGCCAAAAAATTTCGTTAATTTTTTTTTTGTTTTTGTCTTTTCAGATTGTATTAAGAGTGATTATAGTTTTCCATTTTTAATATATACTTTTTTAAAAAATATTTTTCTGTTAATTACTAAATAACTAATAATAGCGTCTTTTTTTTCTTTATCAAAACTAATAATTAGGGTCCATATATGGTAAGAAAGGACTATTTACCTTATTTAATTACCATTTGTGTTTATGGTGAAATTTCGTCAATAATTTTGACGAAGTCATAATTCCAGTTTTCAACTTAGAAGGGAATCTCTTCCAAATAAATTATCAAGTTATTGGTAATTTGTAAAGAACAAGTGTCAAACTTGATATCACAATGATGCTAAAACCCAAATGTCAATATCTAACAGAAATTCAACAATATATAAATAGTGGATTTAAAAGTTGATAAACGTGCTGGAAATAGAATCCAATAAGGTTGAAGGCCCCTTAAACTTTCAAGATGATGGTTCTGTAACTGACTTCGTTCTTCCGAATGGTCAGTGGGACCTCGACCACCTTCAGCAGCTCCTCCCAGCCCATATTGTCAACTCTATCAAGGCTACCTTGCCTCCTTCTAGATCTGATGGACCCGATGGCTTCGCCTGGCGTGGAACTCCTTCAGGCTCTTTCTCGGTGAGAAGTGCCTATTCATTTTTGTCAGGTCCCCATAATGGGCATAGTTTCTGGAAATCTATTATGCAGTGGCAAGGCCCCTATAGAATATCAATGTTTATTAGGCTTGCTTCACACGATCACTTATTGACTGCACTTCACAGTAGCTCCTGGAAGGGGAATGATTGTGCTCATTGCTCTGGCATGGCTGAAACTGTTATCTATGTCCTTAGGGACTGTCACCTTGCTGCTCAACTTTGGCGCAAGCTCGTAGCCCCAGACAAGATCTTATATTTCTTCTCTTGTGAGCATCATGAGTGGTTCGAGTGGTATCTCTCTTCTAACTTAGGCTTGGCCATGGATTTGAGGTGGCATAATTTATTCCGGGTTACTTGTTGGTTTCTCTGGCATTGGAGAAATGAGGAAATGTTTGAAGAAGGGTTTGCTCGCCCAGACAACCCTTTAGTGGCCATTACTCGTTACACTCTGGATATTCAATTTGTTTCGTCGAATGTTTTGACTCGTACCCCCCTCTAGTGGGACTCAGAAATATTCGTTGGACTTCCCCCCAACTGATTGGGTCAAATTAAATACTGATGGTGCTTCCAAAGGTAATCCTGGAGATGTTAGGTGTGGTGGTTTGCTCAAAGATCCATCTGTTTGTTGGATCAGGGGATTTACTGCTCATATTGGCACATGTTCCTCCTATGTTGCTAAATTGTGGGGCATTCTTCATGGTCTGGAAATGACTTGGCGTGCTGGGATTCGGAAAGTTATTGTTGAAAGCGATTCTGCTTCAATTATCTCCTACTTGCAAGCTCATTCCCCCTCCATGACGTGCAACAACACACTCTTTAAGAAGATTCTAGACTAGAAGAATCGCGACTGGACTATCCAGTTTACTCATATCTTGAGGGAAGGTAATATTTGTGCTGATTGGTTAGCTAGTTGAAGCCTTCTTCAGGATTTTGGGTTATCAGATATAGCTCAGCCTCCCTCAGAGCTATCCTTATGTATCCATGCTGATTTTGTAGGGGCTACCATACCCCGTCTAGTTTCTATTAGTTTGTAGTCTTCTTTGGGCTTTTGCCCCTTTCAATTACCCAAAAAAAAAAAAGAAGAAATGTCAACATTAAAAGTAAAATTGATAGAATTGTAAAGATAATGAAATGTAAAGTTACATGAAAGATAAATTGCACAATGTAAAGAGCAAGAAACGTAAATGGACAAGGAATTTAAATGTGTAGAATGTGAAGGTGCGTCAAAGTAAATAGCTGAAGATAAATTTGTAACAAAGATAAATTACATAATACAAATTGCAAGGAAATGAAATTGACGAGAAAGTATAAATGCGTCAAATTAAAGTGTAGGAAAATGTAAAGGAGAGAAGAACAATTACTGAATTGAATTGCATTGATATGTAAAGATACATGCATTGAAATGTGGAAGGCATACTTGAATTATAATCCTGTGATTCGTTGTGCGTCTACGTGACTTTAGGATGCTAGGATGTGTTCAAGAGCCAAGCCCTTACAAATGGAAGACACTAGTACTTATAGACAAAGAAATAAACTGCCTCTAAGTTCTAAGATTTTGACACCTGTTGACATTGGACAGGTGTGAAGCATGCAGATGACACACTTGTTTGTTCTTCTAAACTTCTAAAACTAACTAAAATTGACGTTGATTCATCATCCAGTTTCTAAACTTTTGAATTCAAATATTCAAACTCCTCCAGAATAACTTTCTTGTCTTCCTTGTTGAATTCAAATGAACAAGTAAGTCCTAATAGCATGTCAGGTTGAAAATAAATCTTTATCTTTCAGAATTTCACAAGTGTTGGCATCAAAATCACTTGATATTTGTCCTTTCATTAAACCTTCTCAACATTTGCCAAAACCAAAAGGGCTATTTTTTTGACTTTAAACAATTTATGACAACTTCACATTTTGTCATAAACTTGATTTTTATATCACCAACAGATGCCCCACAATATTTATCTTTTTACTTAATAAGAAAAATATAAATATTTAATGTTTGTTGAACCTCTCTATGTCAAATAGATTGTTTTGACATTCGTCAAGATGAAATGCCAACATTCACCTTTTAAAATTCCCACAGATACCAAGAGTCTCTGCACTTTTGGAGGGGGAAATTAATGAGACAAGAAACATGTCCAATCATACGTAGTGAAAATCCTTTTGATAAGACCCACATATCTTCAGTTACTATCTTTTTAGGGATAACTTTCTCCATACATTTGCACTTTAAAATTCCCTTTAAAAGGAATTTAACTCAGTAAAATCAATTTTTATCATTCTCACAACCTTTCTTGTTATGTTCTTTCTCAAAGCTTTAAAATCTTCATCCATGGGTTTTTCAAGAGCTATTCCTTCCAAGTTCAGGAAAGTTCAGACACTTCCACATTCCCACTTTTACTAAGTTGATTGAAAAAGAAAATCAAACTACTAGTGAAATACCAACTCCTTTGAAATTTCAAAAATGAAACCATCACCTTCTTTTGTAACCAATGACGGTTTTGTCAGCGCATCAACTTCATCAATATTTCACAAGTCATTTTGTCAGTTAAGTGTGCACTTGGACCTTTGTCGACTTTGCCTATTTGTGGAATGAAACTTTGTTTGTCGAATGTCCTTCTAAGCCTTAATTTTTTTGATTGCAACACTGCTAAATGTCGGTTTTATCTTTCATCACGAACTTTGTCTACTCAACTTCATTAACACTTCATGATTTCAACCAAGTGTAATTTTGTTGAATAGAATATTCACTTCATTTTAAACTTGCACGTTTCTAGCTTCAACCTTGCAAAGTGTTACAATTTGTTGGTCACCAATTCTATCAAAAATTAGAAATTTGGTAATAATAGATGCCCCCAACATTTTTCTCTTGACAAAACTTAAGGAAAGAGATAAATATTCCAAACATTGAATTCTTTGTTTTTGACAAAATACTAGGCATCCACTTCGACAATTTACACTTGGCAAAATAATCGCATTGCCAAGGTTATTGATTTTCTAAATATTGCATTTGGGTTTCATCCACTTTAGGCCAATAGATTTTAAAACCAATTTTGGTGTTGGCCAATTCAAATTTTGAACCAAACTACAAAATTGATCTCACGAAGCAAACCAAGAAACTTTATGTAAATGACGAATATTTGGGTCGACACACTTAATTCAAGATTAATTCATATGCATTACTAGAAAATGTTAGCCCAAGTGACTCTAATAAGGGTTTGAATCCTAGAGGGGATGAATAGGATTCTAAAGATTTTCACAAACTTTTCTAAAATAATTTTCTATGATGAAGATATATTGTATTACCAGACGATATAATGAATCTTTAATCACTGACAATTCAGATTAATTTCAAGTTAACCCTAATAAGCAATACAAGACTGAAATTAAAGAGAGTAGGGTTAAAGAAAATTGCAAACTGAGATTTATCTTGGTTCGATTACCACCACTGTGATCTACATCTAGTCCCCACACCAAACGATATGAGATTTTCTTTCACTATGTTGAATCTTAATTACACCGTTCAAGAATTTTACACCAGAGATACCCCACTCCGCAACCTTTACAAATCAGGGATGCCTCACCCTGAATCAACCCAAAAGAAGATTCCCCACTTCTTCTAAACCAACGCACAACAGAAACGAACAATTTACAAAAGTTGAATCACTCTTGAAAGTGAAGATTACACAATTTGAAACTCTATGATCACCAGAAAGATTGAAAGAAAGAGACGATAGTTTCAGATTATTTCTTTTAGATAGTTTCTTTTTCGTATATGAGAGTAAGTATGATTGAATGTCTTCTAACTAGATAAGATGTGTTTAGTTAAAAACTGATTTTAGTTGTGTGAATCGATTCACACTTACTCGTGAATAGATTCACAATTATTCAAATCAAGATATGCACACTGTGAATGGATTCACAAATTCTTGTGAATAGATTCACAAATTTCTATGAATAGATTCACAACTGTTCATGAATCGATTCACAGACCATTAGAATGTTTGAATTGATTCACACATGTTTGTGAATAGATTCACTGAATTTTTGAATAAATTCACAGGTTGTGAATTGAACAATGAATCGATTCACACTTATTGTGAATAGATTCACAGATTGTGAACTTGAGTGAATTGATTCACACTATCTGTGAATAGATTCACAGAAGATTAAAAAGATTTTAATTCATTGTAAATTGATGAATGCATGAATGTAATTCTATTATATCAATCTATGTTCATTTTAGGTTCATTTTAAGTGTCTCTTTCAATCATCTTGTGTGATCTTACAAGGGTTCTAAAATAAATGTAAACCTTAAGAATTACCCTTTGTAAAAACTATGAAAATCTAATTCAAAAACTTGAATTTACTTTACTTGGCACACTTTGTCATCTTCAAAACTTTGTGCTTCATGTCCAAGTCTAACTAGGAGTATGCGTTCATTCACAGAAAATGCTTTTGTCACTTCAAATGGTCCCTTCCTAATTTGGGGTCCATTTACCATATGTTCGACATTTTTGTCAAATTGGAAAAATCAATTTCCAGCTAGGTCACCAACTGAAAAAGTCTTATACATGATTCAAAGATCATAGAATAAAGCAAATTTTCTTTTTTTTTTTAATAAGATTTTCAAGTGTTGTATGTTCATCATCCAATTGATTTAACTCATCAAACATCAAACTCCAATAATCACCAACTTGCAAATCATTTTGTCGTTGTAACCTATCTGATTGAATATTAATCTCAATAGGCAATACAACATCATGACCATAAACTAGTTTATAAAGAGTCATTCCTATTAACTATCTTGGTGAATTTCTATATGCCCATAAAATTTGCTCAAGAGTATTATGTCAATTTCTTGGTTGTCAACCAATATGTTTCTTAATCAAACTAATAACAATCTTATTGGCAGTCTCAACTTGTTCATTGTCCTAGGCATAATAAGGTGTCGAAGTCAATAATTTTATATTTCTTGACTCTGCATATTCGACAATCTTTCTATCGCTAACAATGGGTCCTTGATCAGTTGTCAAGGATTGAGGTATTCTATACCAACAAATAATTTTGTTTTTTACAAAATCAATAATTTCCTGTTGTGTAACACCCTTTAAAGCAATTGCTTCTACCCACTTGGTAAAATAGTCAATAGCAACATGGATGTATTTATGTCCTTTCGACGAAATATAATGAATTTGGCCAATCAAATCTAAGGTCCAACCTCTAAATGGCCATGACTTTATTATAGCTTGTAATTTACTTGCTGGAAAATATTGCATAACACCATGTTTTTGGTATTCTTCACATGACTTAGCAAATTAAATACAATCCTTAATCATTGTTGGCCAATAAACCCTTTGTCAGTTTAAAACCCATTTCATTTTTTCACCTGCTTGGTGAGCACCATATATTCCTTCATGTACCTCTGCAAGGGCTAAATATGCCTCTTATTCACCCAAACAAGTTGATAAATTATTGTTGGTAGATATCTTGTATAAAGTTCCTCCTAACAACACATATTTCATGGCTTTGTACTTCAATTTTCTATCAACTTGTTGATTTGGGTTTAACAAATAATCAATTATTGGCTTTTGCCAATCTTTTGAATCAATGATTCTTGTAACATCAACTTCTTTTTCATCAAAAGGAAATTACTTATTTTCAATATTTATTAATTTCAATAATGTAGAATATGAGACTTTGTATCCAGAAGCTATTTCAGCTAATTCATTGGCTTCCTCATTTTCTTGTTTAGGTATATGTCTAAAAATTACTTCATCAAATTCATACAAAAGCCTTGCAGCTTTTGACAAAATTTTCATTAGCTGTTCACTGACATATCTATACACTCTCTACAATTGCTTTATAACCAATTGGGAATCCCCAATGATTTTGACAGTTTTCATATTCAGATCAATTAAGATTTGTAAACCAACAATTAATGCAACATATTCTGCTTCATTAGTTGAGCATTTATTTTCAAGATTAAACACGAATTTTGTCAACTCATCTCTAGGCGATAAAGTAAAAATTCCAAGTCCTACACCATTTTGATGGCAAGAACCATCAAAGTATAAATGCCAAGATTTTATTTCGACAAAATTAACACCCTCTATTTCAACATAAGGATGGTCTACCAAATAGTCAGTTATAACCTGACCATTCATAGCTTTCAAAGGCACATAATATAAAGAAAATTCTATCAAACCTAAGGTTTAGCGTTCAATTCTTCCATGTATTATTGGCTTAGATAACATTTACTTTATTACATCAATATTTGATAGTACATATGCTTCTATCACTTAATATAATATTTCAACTTGGTACATGTATAATACAAAGTCAAACACAACATTTCAACATCACTATACCTACATTCGGCTTCATTCAATACTCGACTAAGGTAGCAAACAGATTTTTCAACTTTGTTTTCATCTTTTTGTGCCAACATACTTCCTATTGTCTCATCAGAAGCCAAAATATATAAATTCAAAGGACGTTTAGGAATTGATGGAGTCATCACTGGACGATTTGTCAAATACTCCTTGATTTTGTCGAATGCCTCTTAGTGTTTAGCTTCTCATATGAACTCTTCTCTTTCTTTCAATGTCAATAAAAGAGTGAACACTCTAGTCTTTCCTGACAAATTTGAAATTAAATGAAGCAAGAAATTAATCTTGCCAGGGAAATATTGTAATTACTTTTTATTTGTTGGCGAAAAGGCTTACATAATTGCCTTTGTCTTATTTTTGTCAACTTCAATTATTTTTTATGCACAAGGAATCTAAGAAAAATTCTTGCAGCAACTCCAAAAGCACATTTTAATGGATTCATTTTTAAACCATGCTTCCTCATTATCAAATGATTGCCTTAAATTGACTAAATGAGAATTAAGAAACTTATAGTTAACTACAACATCATCTATATATACTTCTAAGAATTTTCCTATCATGACATGAAAAATAGTATTCATAACTCTTTGATAAGTAACACCAGCATTTTTTAAACCAAAAATCATTACAACCCTTTCATAAGTACCTACAGCACCTGGACACCTAAATGCAGTTTTTGGCACATCCTCTTCTACAATAAAAATTTGGTTATATCCAGAATGACCATCCATAAAGCTTAAAATTTCATCACAAGATATTGAATCTACTAACATGACAACAATATGCATAGGATATTCATCTTTAGGTGTTGCAGTAATCAAATTTCTAAAATCAATGCAAACTCTAAGTTTCCCATTTTTCTTGACAATAGGAACAACATTGATAAGGTGGTCTTGACAATTTTTTCCTTTAAAATCTTTTCAACTTCCTCTTTAATCTTTAACATCACCGCTGGTACAAATATCCTTAGACTTTGCATCACAGGTTGAAAACCTTGCTTCATTGGCAATCTAGGTTCCACCAAATCTTTGCTTAATCCTGGCATTTCGTGGTAGTTCGACGCAAAATTGTCTTTATATTCTTTGGGCAATGCTATGAGATCGCTTCTAAAATCATATAACAATAATTTGCTAATAAATGTTGGCCTTTTGTCATTATCAATTCCTAAGTTGATCTTTTCCATAGGATCTTGGACTTTAATTTTCTTGGTATTATCTTTCAATAAAGAATCTTCAAAGCCCAAAGGTTCATTGTTGTAAATGCAATCTAGCACAGTGCCTGACGTTGCACATACCATATTGTCAGCTAGGTATGCCAATAACTGAGCTAGTTGGCTCGACATACTCACTCTAACTAGTTTGATGGCTGATAAAAAACAGCCTTTGGAACGAGGTGAAAACCATTGCAATCCATAATGCAAACCTCTAAATATTCCCTATCAAAAGATTCATAAACCTTCATTGGTTTGACTTTGGTGTTATAAATTTTATGATCTGCATGTAGCATGTTCTATCATTAGCTTCAACATTTTCGACAAAACCATCATCATTCTATAATATCAATTTTCAGGTGAAGTGTCGATGGTATTGTCCCAACAGCATGAATACAGTATCTACCCAACAATAAATTGTAACTTGCCCTTGAATGGACATCAATGAACAAAGTTGGTCTTTCAATAGTTCCCACTTGAATGATTAACATGGTTACCCAATCAGATGGAGAATTCCTACCATTAAAATCAATAACAACCATATTAGTAGGAATTAAATCAGATTCAAACTTACCTAGCTTTCTGATGATACTTCTAGGCACTAAGTTAACTACAACACCATCATTTACTAGCACACGATTTGTCAGAATGCCTTTGACAATTGCTTGAATATGCAGTGGTCGTAAATGATATTTCATTGCTTCAATTGGGTTGTTGAACTGAGCCATGGCATCATAAATGGTCACCATGTCATTTTCAAAAGTTGATGCAGTCCATTCAAGATTTTTGTTGACAAAATCCCTTTTAAAATTTTTTCAGAATTTGTTTGCTTCTAATTCAGTAGGTAAAACCGACACCAATTTAACATCCATACTAGTTAGAATATTGTCGATTTCATCATCCAAACCATCAAAATTGTCGAGGTCATCAATATCAGCAATTTCATCTATTGAAGGAATGACTTGTTTGTCGTTTCCACTTGTTGCAATGACTTGCTTCTCAATTTCTTAAATAATATTATTAATTATCAGTGAAGCCATCTTGATTAATCATTTTGAAAGACTTATGTTAGCTTTGTACTTGGCTTAATTAGATGTTTATTGTGCCCAATATTAATATTTTAACTGAGTTTAATGTTGTTGGGCCTCATTGGGTATCAATGCAAATTGTGAATAATTCTTGAATTTTGATGTATTTTGACCTTTTCTCATTGGTTAAGCCATAACTTGGGACTCGGTGATCCATTTGAGGTGATCTTAGTGTCTGTGGAAAGCTAAGACAAGGCTCTACAAGTTTCATGAGAACACAAGATTTGGATCAAACTTCTAATGGTCCAAAATAACCCTGCAAATCAGAGTAGGTTTGCTGTCATTGGAATCTGAGCATTATGCACATATTAGACCATATCGTGGGCTATAGGCCTCCTTTTGAGCTGAAACCAGTGCCATTGGAAAGATAAAACGCATATCTCCAACTTCACTGAAGACCATTTAGTCAATAGATGTCATTTTAGGCATGATTATGAAGCTATAAGTTGGTTTGAATTTGAAAACACGTTCTGCCAACGTGACTTGAGGTAGGTGCAATGTTTTTGGAATATCTGGAGTTGTAAAAGTCCAATTGGCATGAAACCAGCACCAAAAGTTCAAGGAGACAATTGTCTACAACTTTCATGAGACTGATCAATCAATTTGAGACACTTATGTTAGCTTTGTATTAGGCATTATTAGATGTTTATTGTGCCCAATATTAGTACTTTAGATGAGTTTAATGTTGTTGGGCTTCATTGGGCTTTAATGCAAATATTGAATAATTTTCGGATTTTGATGCATTTTGACCTTTCTTCCTTGGATAGGCCATAACTTGGGACTCGGTGATCCATTTGAGGTGATCTTGGTGTCTTTGGAAAGCTAAGACAATTCTCTACAAGTTTCATGAAGAACTCAAGAGCTGGATCGAACTTCTAAAGGTCCAAAATATCCCTGCAATGCAGAGTGGGTTTGCTATCAGGAAAATCTAGGAAGTATGTACATATTGGACTACATAGTGAGCTATAGGCCTCCTCTTGGGCTGAAACTTGGCCATTGGAAAGATAAGACATATATCTCCAACTTCACTGAACATCATTTAGTCAATAGATGTCGTTTTAGGCATGATAATGAAGCTACAAGTTGGTTTGAATTTGGAAACACGTTCTGCCAACCTAACTTGTGGTAGGTTTAGTGTTTTTAGCATATCTGGAGTTCTAAACTTCCAAATGACATGATTCCAATTGTAAAATTTCAAGGAGACAACTGGCTACAACTTTCATAAAGACCTCAAATCCAAAATGCACCGTCTAGATCATGAAAATCAAGCTAGAAGTCGGATAAGAGTTGTTGACTAAAAGCCACCAACCATACACCAACCCACCTACCATGCACCAACCCACCAACCATGCATCAAGCTTCCATATTTGACAATTTTCCATATTTTTATAGGTTGTATTCAGATTATGTACATGTACAAATTGGCTTCTAGGATTAGTATAAATAGAGCCAATCTCTTTGTATTATCAGGATTCAATTTTAAGTAAGTTTGAAGAAAGTTTGAGTATTTGTGAGAGTTTTCTTTCTCTTCTTCTTCATTTTCTTTAGAATTTCGTTTTTGTTATTTTATTTCTGAGTTCTTCCTTCCCATTCATGGAAGGCTAGGCTCTCATAATCAATCCAAGGGATTAGCCATCTTGATGTTTAATTTGGAGATCTTGTTTTATTTGTTCATATTGCTTAATTGTTATTCAAGTTTCTCTTCTTCCTCTTTTCATTTAGATCTAGATTGAATTGCTTAATTTGATTTGGTTGTTTATGTGATAATAGCTTTATTATCATGTATTCAAGAGGATCACATAGAATAAACAATTTATTAAAGCTTTTTTATGGATTGTTTAGCTTGGTTAAATTCTTGATCTTAAGTTAATCTATGTTTGGATGGTGCTTACTTTATCTAACATTGGTTAATTAAATCCTAGATGCTTATCTAGTAGAGGATTCTTGGATCATGTTGAGGCGTCTTGATATGATCTAAGGCCAAGAACATGGTTAGCAATTAAGTGAATTCCTTGTGATCAATGATGGATTAAAGATATGATCTAAGGCCAAGAACATGGTTAGCAATTAAGTGAATTCCTTGTGATCAACTCAAGATCGGTAAAATTTCCTTGGATTGGTTAATTTGTTAATTACTTTCCTTTAATTCAATTAGTGTATTATCTTTTCAAATCATCAAAACCCCCTTTTAATTGTCTTGATCTAATTAAATCTTTGTTCTTTTTGGATCCTTGAGAGACGATTCGGTTCATGCTCTATACTACAAATTAGTTTGTAAACCGGTAATTATTATTATTTGACGGGGTCTCAACAACCTCTTGTCAGAGACCTCTAAGTCAAAATACATCGTTTAGGGCATGAAAGTCAAGCTGGAAGTCGAAGAAGAGTGGCTGACTAGAAGCCACCAACCATGCACCTACTAACCAACCATGCACTAACCCACCAGCCATGCATCAAGCTACCATATTTGACAATCTCCATTTTTTTAGAGCTTGCATTCATATTATCTTCAGTTACAAATTGGTTTCTAGGATTAGTATAAATAATGTCAATCTCTTTGTATTAAACATCAATGAAATTTGAAGTAAGTTTGAGTATTTGTTTGAAGAAAGTTTGAGTATTTGTGAGAGTGATGAGTCTTATTTAGTACTTATATTTCATATCTTTATCATATGATTTTGTGGGATTTTATCTCCTAATTGATGTTTATTTGCTATTTATTTTAGGAAAGTTGATCTTTGAACAAATCTACTGTAATTATGGTAATTTGTGCAAAGAATCTTCAAGGGATGAAAATTGGAGATTTAGTCAAAGGCTAATCAAGGAAACTCAATCAAAGACTATTCAAGGAAACAAGGAAACTTAATTAAAGGCAAATCGGGAAACTTTTTCTTTGTCAAATCTTTTGTAATAATTTGGGCATAACTTTTCCTCGAGAAGTTCAAATGACATGATCTCGGTGGATATGAAGAGTTAAGAAAAGATCTCACGAATATTATGTTGACCACTATCATCGATTCGATCAGTTTGATGAGATATTTCGACCCAAGTTAATGCCTTTTATGAAGAAAAGGCAACAACATTCAATTGCCGAGATTTTCTAAATCTTATAAAATGACTTATTCTCTAGAATAGGAGGACAGAGGGCGGAGGGGGACTTTGGGGGAGAGGGCTTCGGCCCCTAGGAGAGCTAAGGAGATCATCAAGGAGCAAGGATTCGAGATCTTCATATTCTTGTTGTCTTGGATTCAATGGAGTTTACATTTTCCTATCTTTTGTTTTCCTATTTCTTGATGTTTTTCTAAACTCTTCCTAGCTAGAGTGATGATGTAACTTGAATGGATGATTTATTTGGATTTATAATTCTTAATTTAAGTTTCCTTTCATGATTGAGTGTTCATCTCTATTCTTAATGCTTTTATGACTTGATCAACCATAAATTGAGCGATGTGGTCATGCATAGAATTGGGAAATTCATGTGTGATATTGCTTCTTGAGATAAACACCATGGTTAAGCAATAATCTAGGAATAGATATTGTTGATTGTGTGGTATTACTTGGGATTTTGTTCATTCATGCCTTGTTCTATTTGGAATTAGACTAAGGGATTAGTTAATTCTAGATAGTTGAAGAGAATTAATCTACCAAAGAATTGGGTTTTAATTAAATTAGATATCCCACCATCAATATTTGAATTTGAATTTAAATTAAGAAAAAATCCAAATAATCGAAAAAATCAAGTGAAATCGGATCTCTAGCATCTCACTCTGTTTTTAACCCCATTTAACATAGTTAAAATTTTAGTTTTTTTATTCTCTTCTTTAATTTGCATCGTTTAAATAGTATCTAAATTAGTAATTTGGTACTTGACAACACAATTCCCTGTGGAGACGATAATTTACTCATCACTTTATTACTTGTGCGATTTGGTACACTTGCCAAATAAGCCATCAAGTTTTTGGCGCCGTTGTAGTATAGTGGTGAGTATTCCCGCCTATCACGCGGGTGACCCGGGTTCGATCCCCGGCAACGGCGCCAAAAACTTGATAGCTTATTTGGCAAGTGTACCAAATCGCACAAGTAATAAAGTGATGAGTAAATTATCGTCTCCACAGGGAATTGTATTGTCAAGTACCAAATTACTAATTTAGATACTATTTAAACGATGCAAATTAAAGAAGAGAATAAAAAAAAACTAAAATTTTAACTATGTTAAATGGGGTTGAGCAAACAAAGAGTGAGATGCTAGAGATCCGATTTCACTTGATTTTCCGATTATTTGGATTCTTTCTTAATTTAAATTCCAATTCAAGAATTGATGGTGGGATATCTAAATTAATTAAAACCCAATTCCTTGGTAGATTAATTCTCTTTAACTATCTAAAATTAACTAATTCCTTAGTCTAATTCCAAATAGAACAAGGCATAAATGAACAAAATCCCAAGTAATACCACACAATCAACAATATCTATTCCTAGATTATTGCTTAATCATGGTGTTTATCTCAAGAAGCAATATCACACATGAATTTCCCAATTCTATGCATGACCATCAGTTCAATTTATGGTTGATCAAGTCATAAAAGCATTAAGAATAGAGATGAACACTCAATCATGAAAGAAAACTTAAATTAAGAATTATTAATCTAAATAAATCATCCATTCAAGTTACATCATCACTCTAGCTAGGAAGAGTTTAGAAAAACATCAAGAAATAGGAAAACAAAAGATAGGAAATTGTAAACTCCATTGAATCCAAGACAACAAGAATATGAAGATCTCGAATCCTTGCTCCTTGATGATCTCCTTGGCTCTCCTAGGGCTGGAAGCCCTCTCCCCCAAAGCCTCCTCTGGCCCCCCTTCTTCTCTCCAATTCTAGGGTAGAATAAGTCCTTTTATAAGATTTAGAAAATCCTGGGCAATTGAATGTTGCTGCCACTTTTCTTCATAAAAGGCATTAACTTGGGCTGGAAATATCTCATCAAATCTAATCGAATCAGTGATAGTGGTCAACATAATATTCGTAGATCTTTTTCTTAACTCTCCATATCCACCGAGATCATGTCATTTGAACTTCTGGAGTGAAAGTTATGCCCAAATTATTACAAAAGATTTGACAGCAAAAGTTTCCCTGATTTGCCTTTAATTAAGTTTCCTTGTTTCCTTGAATAGTCTTTGATTGAGTTTCCTTGATTAGCCTTTGACTAAATCTCCAATTTTCATCCCTTGAAGATTCTTTGCACAAATTACCATAATTACAGTAGATTTGTTCAAAGATCAACTTTCCTAAAATAAATAGCAAATAAACATCAATTAGGAGATAAAATCCCACAAAATCATATGATAAAGATATGAAATATAAGTACTAAATAAGACTCATCAGAGAGTTTTCTTTCTCTTCTCCATTCTCTTTAGAATTTTGTTTTTGTTCTTTTATTTATGAGTTTTTCCTTCCAATCCATGGAAGGCTAGGCTCTTATAATCAATCCAAGGGATTAACCATCTTGATCTTTAATTTGGAGATCGTGTTTCAATTGTTTATATTGCTTAATTGTTATTCAAATTTCTCTTCTTCCTCTTTTGATTTTTATCTAGATTGAATTGCTTAATTTGATTTAGATGTTGATGTGATAATAGTTTTATTACCATGTATTCAAAGAGGATCACAAATACTAAACAATATATCAAAGTTTTTTTATGGATTGTTTAGCTTTGTTAAATTCCGGATCTTAAGTTAATTTATGTTTGGATGGTGCTTAGTTTATCTAACATTGGTTTACTAAATCCTAGATGCTTATCTAGTAGAGGATTCTTGGATCATGTTAAGGCTTCTTGATGTGATCTATGGCCAAGAACATGGTTAGCAATTAAGTAAATTCCTTGTGATTAATGATGGATTAAACTCAAGATCGGTAAATTTCCTTAGATTAGTTAATTTGTTAATTACTTTTCTTCAATTCAATCAATGTATTTTCTTTATAAATCATTAAAACCCCCTTTTTAATTATATTGATTTGATTACATCTTTGTTTTTGGATCCTTAAGAGACGGTTCAGTTCATTCTTTATACTACAAATTAGTTTGTGAACCGGTAATTTTTATTATTTTGACGGGTCTCAACAACCTCTTGTCACATCTTCATTGGGTGTTCAATCACCTTAGTCTTTCCTTTGTCATCTTGACAACTTTCTGAGAACTTTTAGTAGTTCTTTTTTGTTCTGTTCTGATTCTTTGCATTCTTCATGGTATGTTAAGGTTGAGAAGTTTCATCCTGATTTTGTGGAACCCATATATTTCTTTTATGATAAGCTGGAAATCTGTCAGCAGCGTTTGTATAACATTCATTCTGCATAGAGAAGAATCTAGAAGGAAATGGTTGATGAATATTTTTTAAGTTTCGTTCCTATTGATTATGAGATACTTTTGCAGGTGGAATTCTCATACGTCTATAATTCCTCATATTACTTGGTGCATCTAGAACCACAATAGAACGCTGCTTAGGCGTTGACACTTCCTATTTAAGCATTTTGTCAACCCTTTGTTTGTCATCTTTTACCTCTTCAGCACAATTAGCAGTTACTTCATCATAAATAGGCATTGCACCTTGGGCACAATTTTTTCCCTTTGTCTTTCTTACATTTGGCAAATTAAGCCAAAGTCTCTCATTCTCGAGGATACACATCATTAGCTTTAATTGTGTCAATTCCCAATTTTTTGTCTTCTTCAGAAATATTTAACATGCTCACCTGCATACAAATAGGTTCGATAAAATTTGTCAACTTCAAATGGATTTGTGTCCACTTTCATGTTGGTTTGGGTTTTGTCAACGAACTTCAAATGTCAATCTATAATGACATTTTGGATAAGATTCCTGAAACGAACATAATTGTTAGTATTATGTCCATAAGAATTATAGAATTTATAATACTTTCTGTCTTTAACGTCATCTAAACTAGGGATTTTATGCCATCCAGCTAATTTATATGCTTATATTTCAATTACAAATCAAAGATTTGATTCACCTTTTAAAGCATAATTCTTTTTATTGGCATAATTCATTTTTTCCGTAGCCTTGATATGGTTATTCAGATTGTAATTCTGCAACATTTATTTCATTTTTGTCAAGATCGACAACTTCATTAATTTCAACATATGCAACTTTGTCTTTCTTGACAAATTTCTTAAACTTTTCTTTCTCAGTTTTAAGTTGCTCAATTTGTCGAACTCAATCTGCCAATTGAGCCATATCAAGAAACTTTTATTTAATCAACTTTTTTCTTATGGAATAGTCAAGCCCACTTGTAGCAATCTTGACAATTTCATGTTCAGGAATAGGTGTGAAACACCTGCTCTTCATTTGTCGAAATCTATTCAAATAATCATCCACCGACACATTGAGCATTTTTTGATATTGAATAAGTCGGTAACACTTACTTTCATCTCTCATCTAAATAATTGTTCATAAAACAATCTTCTTAATTGCATTCATGAATGAACAGAAATTTGGAGAAATAGTAGAATACCAAGAACAAGCATTCTTGGTTAAAGAACTAGGAAAACATCTTATCTTAAGATATTCATTTGTTGTTATTTCTCTCAATTCAAGTGTATACCTTGCAATGTGTTCAACAATTAGCTCACCGTCTTCACCAGAGAATTTTGTTAGTTTTGATATTTTCACACTTCTGGGTAATTCAATTTGTTGAACCAATTTAGGAAATGCTGACACAAAATGTGGTTGATTTGCATAGCCAACATTAAAACCAAACCTATTAAGGGTTTATTCAACAACATTATTCAAATTTTAATGAATAGCTTGATGCCCCCAAACATTATTTTGTCAGAAAATCTTGTGGGCATCATTATCTGTAACATTATTCAAATTTGGATTAATAAATTATTGCCATCAAACATTATTTTGTCGGAAGATTCTCTCGGCATCATTATCCATCCTTTGTTGATTCTCATCTAGATTTCTACCCAAGATTCGGACATTTCCATACTATAACTTTGGTTGAAGATTTTGATTACGAGGAGGTCCAATGCCTCTAATTTGGTGAATAACTGGATTGTCAACAGGCTCTTTACTACCTAAAGCACTGGCCAATCTGCCAACTTGTCGAACCAATAAATTACAAGTGTAGCTTGTAGTTTGAATCAATGGCAAGATGACAGTATTCATCTGTTGTGTTATTATATGTATCATATCATGATTACTTTTGTGCAGTTGTTGATGAACAATGGCCAAATTACTAACAGTTGACCCTAATGTTGCCTCTGGCATTTCCCTAGATATTGTAGGAAATATTGAAATGATTAAAGTCCCTAAATTCAACACTTCTTGTCTAGGTGTTTGACCACTAATACCTTGAGCAAATTGTTCATGATATTGATTCATTTCACTTATGGCTACCATATATTGTTCATCCATAGTATGAATAGTCATTTGTGTAACAAGTTGATTTAATAAAGTACAAACAATAAGAGTTGTATTCATATAACTCATTGGCGTTGTTCCTATAATTGGTTGTGTCATTGTTTATGGAGTAAATCCAGGTAGTAGGCCATATGATGGCACAAATCCTGGATTTCCACCATTCATAATTCTTACATTACTATTTGGCGCTATAAGTTGAGGATTTGTGTTATACCTTACCTTAATTCTGTATTAATGGCATTATTAAATTAGTTTGCAATATGTGGAATTCACTTAATTACGATGCTTATTTAATTATATCTTTCTCGAATTATACTAAAAGCGTGAATTTTCTTTTGTGATTTAATAATTAAACTTAGACAAAAATTTGCTTTATTGATAATGTAGCACACCAAAATATCATTCTTGTTCATTACTAGAACTTATTTATATACATAGGTTTCATTTTACAAACTATTTACATAAATACATCGAAATTCAAAAAGGGTACTCTAGCCTTATTGGTGAAGCCTTTTTCTACATTGTTACATATCTATTACAAACTACATGATTATACAATAACTAAAAAGTAAGCACAAAAGCCCCTAATATCTAGTATATAAGTGTAATCCTCTGGATCATGCAGCAGTACCACATCAAAGTCAATCATAATAGTAATATGGTACATCTTCTCAATCCTCTGGCTCCTCTGGAAATATTAGACTTAGGAGTGAGAATTAAATTCTCAGTAAAAATTCTGGTAGATAAAATAAGCAAAACAATAACTATAATATTTCCAATTACATTAAATTGCAGAAACATTTCCATGAATAAATAATGTACAGAATACAATTAAATAAGCTAGCAGTACATATTCTAAGCTTTACGCTTTATGTCTTAATTTCTCAAAACATTTAATAGCAAAATAACTGCTAAGAATCATATCTCTTATTTTCTATTGGGACAATTACATGCTCATGCTTATCTTTCTTCTGCGGGCATAGCCCCATAATCTATGCTTACATGGTCGACGTGATAAGATTATTATAAAAATAGTGATAAGAGCTCTTTCTTTGCATAAGGCGTCCCCTAAACCAAATGGTCATACCACATGTTTGGGGTGGATTCCATATGGTCTTCGGATAATTCCACTCTTCTGTTGTGGATTATCCATCTCTAGACATATGTAAGACTTTAATGGATCACCTCCCTTACCGATGATTACATTTAATAATTATCTGGGAATTACCTCCCTTACGAGGATCTTTTTCATTTTATTATCGAAGAATCACCTCCCTTACCAAGGATAATTTTCCAGGATTACCTCCCTTACTGAAAATCACATCCTTGTCTTTTATATCATCTTTACATATCATTAAATGAGCATGTAATGTTATTTTTTAAGTTTCTAGAGTAATTAGACGCTTTTCTCATGAAGTCAACTTTCTTGACATTTTTTATACCTAATTACTCTTAGAAACATACTTGACTAATACGCAGCCTTAGAAATTTGGTTTTGGCCGTAGCCTCAACCCTATGGTCTAGGTTTCATTTAGTCATCATAAACATTTCATTTTGCTAATCTAATTTAGCCATTAAGTGGTCTAAAAATGCTTCACAACTTAGCTAAATAACTATTCATTTGGTAAGTTACTATTCATTTGTTCATTTCTACTATTGATTTGGTCATTTTTTTCCAATTGCTTGAACTTTCATTATTTCTTAGCATTTAATCATTCTTAGTCATTCTAATACTCATTTCTTTGAATCCAAATCAAATCTTAGTTTGAAAACCCTAATTTGGTTGAAACCTAATTTAGGGTTCCTTAACTTAGTTTAACACTTGACTTTGTTAATTTCTCTCATTTTCTTCCAATTTTCCACCAAAGCCATCTTCTAATCACCATAATATAATGATTACATGAAAAATTCCCAACCTAGGCCATCCAAAGCACTTGGCCGAAACCTCACACTTGGTTTCCTAGTAATTTTTCTAAACTTTTGTTACCTAACTATGCTTGGATTTTGGCCATATAATTTAATTAACTTCTAATCCATTCTCTTAATCCTTATGGGATTAGTCTTGACCAAAACATGTATATAGTTAGGGTTTGCAATATCTTCTCCAAGTCCATCAAATTTCCATCAACTCTTGAAAAGTCACTTAACTAAGCATAATCTACATCATAAACTTTATTTACATAATTAATCACGTTGAAACCCTAGCTCCCTAGCTTGGCCAAAACACACATGGTCATGGTTCCTAGGTTTTTTTTTTCAATCCAACAATCATGTAACATCAAACATAGCATAAATCACTTAATATATCAACAAAATCATCATTCAATCACTACAAGCCTATGTATTTTGAAATTCTCATGAAGCCAAAGTCTCCAACCATCATCCATATTCAAGTATTATTTGATTGTATTCTTGATAAAATTCATAAAAGAATCAAAATCCATGGAAAACTAATCAAAACTTCGAATTTGAAAACTAAGAAATGAAGAACACTTGAACTCCTACCTCTTCCTCTTTTTTAAATGAAACTTTGAGGTTGAAAACAAGTGGAGAACCTTAGTTTTTTCTTGATTCTTGCTAGATTCTTGGATGAAGATTCACTTTGTAGCAACTTTCTATTTTATTTTTTTTGGAATTTTTCTCTCTTTTTCTTTCTCTCTTTCTCTTTTTTTTCTCTTTTCTTTCTCTCCTTCTCCTCTTGGCCGTGCACTTCTCTTCTCCTTTCTTCCTCACTTAGCCGACCTTGTCTTGTAATTATCCCATTATTTTCTTTTTTTATTTACCTTGATATTCTTTTAAGAATCAATATATTATTAAGGGATATTTATTAATAATTAATATTTTATTATTTGGCTTATTGAAGAAGCCATAGAAAAATTAATTTTGTATTCCTTATTTAGTTCAATTCTAACTATCTAGTTAGTTTCTAACTAATTTAGTTGGTTTGGAACTAATTTAATTAAATTCTAACCACATTAGTTAATAATTAACTAACTTAATTAAATTTTAATGAATTTATTTAATTTTTAACTAGATTCCAATTTTATTCCAACTAGAGTTCATCTAGTTATACTTATTTTGTCTTTTTCCCACTAACATTTCTAAATGACACTTTTACCCTTAATTTAACATATAATAAATTCTAAATGACACGTATGTTCTAATCAAAACCCTACTGTAAAGAATGTCTTTGTTTAATTATATAAGTTACACTAACTATTTTAACGAATACTCTTTTGTACAAAAAATAGTCTCTAAAATATTATTAACTTACAATTAAAGAGAAATAGAAAATAATATTAACAATAATCTATTGCGACCAATTAGCTTTTACTGATATACTAAAAATAGTAAACGACTATAATTAAATAAATAAAAATATATCATAAGTAAATTTTTCTGCCCTATAATATTTGGTTAAGAAAAATCAAAATTGTAAGGCATAACAATGTAGAAATAAAATTATAAAGAAATAAATAACACATAATTAAATATTAATTAAAAATTAAAAATTAATATTTAAATATTAAAAAATTTATGGGAGGATGTTACAATTTGTCACTCCAACTTCTTAGCCGTTATTTCTAACAACCTCAACATTTGTATTGACTGGATTGAAATTATTGTCATTGCTATTATTATTAGCCTCATTTATATTTTCATAAGACTGATCATTTGAAGATGAATTATTTCCATACATTCTTGGAATTTGAGTACCGCTTCTCAATTGCATGAAAAGTTCATTGGTACTAAAATGTAGTGCTGTTAAATGGGTCGGCCTAGTCTATTTATGCCTCCCTGCGACAAGCCTTAGGTTAAACGAGGCATGTCAAAATTGATCGAGTTTAAACGATTTGCAAATCAGTCAGACTGACTCGCCTCGCATCAACTCGCAAGCCCAAACGGGTTGGCCTACGAAACTTTTTTTTTAGTTATAAATTTTGAAATAAATTTAAATTTAATAATTTCAAATTAAATATTACATTATATAGACATAATATTGAATACTTTAATCTCATCTAAAGGGTTAAGAGATAATTCAAACAAATAAATAACATAAACTTATAGAATTCGACGAATGCGTTTGTGTGTGGATTGTGTTATTGCTAGACTGTACAATACGTACATTTTGTACTTTTGCTTGAGAAAATAGTGTTTAATTATCTTTTAAATTTTTAAATTTATTTTTTTTGTACAAACAAATTGAAACTTTAAAAAAAATTATGCGAGCAACCTGCGAATCGATCACTAATTATTCGTGTTTTTATGGATCACTAATTTTGAAGCCCTACTCACATAAGTTATGCTGGTAAATGTGTTGGCCTGACGAGTTTAACCCGTTTTAACAACTTTACTAAAATGGAACCTTTGAAACTTTCAAATCACTACCAAGTGTCCCATTGAGCGTGCTAATTTGCTTACCGTGAAAATTTGACAAGCAAACTTTTGACAATAACTTAGCTAAAATGTGACAATTTGTTTATCTTGAAAATTGCTAATGCCTTAATCGACAATATTGTAGTTTTAGTTATCATTCTTGAAAGAAAACATCCTCCATTGGATTCTTACTTTCAAGTGATTCAAAACGTCGATTGGATCGAAAAGGTAAAAATAAGATGAAGATGAAGATGAAAGAATCAAATATGATAGCAAATAAAGGAAAGCAATTAAAGAAAGCATGTTACAAGAAAGAAAATAAAGCAAATCAAATCAAAATAAATGCAATAAAGAACATGAATTTAAATTGCAAAAATAAAAGTGACGTATAAGCTTGAGTAATCCTTGTGTCCTTTGAGTGTCGTAGAGACTTTAGGGTCTGTAGGATGTATCAAGTCACAACCATTGTTACATTAATTATTCTAATTATTATTTATGGAGAAGCTTCCTACGTCTAATCCCTGAAAACTTGCCATTTGTGGGACAGGTGCCATACATGCAACTATCACATGTTTATTCATTCTAATAGTATATAAACTACCAACAACAACTGCCCATGAGTTAGCATCACCAATGGTTAGCTACTTTGAAACTAAAAAATGTAACCACCAGCTTCTTTGTTATCACCAATGGTTTTATCAGCACATCAACTCTTCAATATTTTGCAAGTCTTTCTGTCGGTTGACTGTACAATTAGAGCTTTGTTGGCTTTGTCTATTTGTTGGATGAAACTTTGTTTTGTCGAACATCCTTCTAAGCCTTGATTTTGTCGATTTTAGTACTGATAAATGTTGGCTTTATCTTTCATCACGAACTTGTCAACTCAACTTCATTAACACTTCATGATTTCAACCAAGTGTAATTTTGTCAAATAGCACATTCACTTTATTTTAAACTTGCACATTTTCAGCTTCAATCTTGCAAGTCACACAATTTATGGGTCGCTAATTTTGTCAAAAACTAGAAATTTGATAATAACATACATATAGTAACGAAAATTTTCCTTCGCTAGATATTATTTTTGTAATAATGAAATTTGTTGAAATTTATTTTCTTTTGTCATTCCAACATGGAGATTGGAACAGCCGTTAATAGATCTGAGTTGAAGATTTCTTGTGTCGAAAGTGTTCCTGACGTTAAGGTGATCAGGCGACGTGTCCCATTGCTGTACAGCGGTGCAAGATGGAAATAGTATTGTGTCGAAAGTCTTCCTAACAAGTTGGTTAGGCAACGAGTTTTGTTGGAGAGCAAATGGTGGTACAAAGTATAAGGCCGAATACTCGAAGATGCTTCCGCTAAAGGGAAGACTGAACCATGGTCCTTTGTCTGAGGAGAGGATTGTTGAGGTTCAAACAAAGTCCCACATTGGCTAAACAAGGGCAGGATCATGGGTTCATAAGCACAGCAAATGTCACCATTAGACTTTTTAAGTAATGTCCAAAAACAAATCCATAAAGATTTAAGCCTAAAATGAACAATATCATAGCAATATGAAAATATGTCGGACCCTAAATTCCCAACTCGTTACATAATTTCTTGTTATCTGTCCTCTTCTTCCAATGATATCTTTATGTCTTATTCGAACTGTTTCAAGCTCCAACCTCCAAGGACTAGCGGACCATGTCACTTTTTTCCTGTGGCGTCAGTCTCAGCGAAGATGGAAAGCAAAATATGTTTTTGTGGCTGCCATGTGTTGGCTTTGGTAACAACTCAAAGGATGGAATCTACAACATCAAACTGAAACTATCTAGGAATGGGATACAACTTCCAAAAAGGGTTTTTCCTAGGCTGTTAAACTTTGATCAATAGTACGTGGTCAAGAGTCTTACTGTGCCCATCGAAAAGTTAAAATCGACCCATGACTTCGTCGGTTGCCATTTCTTTCAATGTTTCCATGTTTTAACAGCTAATTAAACATCAATTTTCTATGCATATAGGAAGAAATACTGAAAAACTATGACCCAACATCACTAAAACTATTTAACGAAATGCTACAGAAAAATAATAGGTATATTTATAAATAAATCTATGTGTAAATTTTGAACTATTTAAAAATAGTTAAAAGTAAAACTTCAAATGTTATTTAGAGAGTTGTATAACAGTACATAAAATAATAAATAAATGTAAATATGTACATTTATATACCCAATAAATCAATATTATGTGTCAACTTTCCCTAAAAAAAAATATTATGTGTCAACTTAGGATTTGCTTCCCTAACACACATACTTAACTCTAATGCTTCAGGTAGTATTCATGTAAACAATCATAGATATGGATAAGGTTAGCAGACACGTAAATGGGCTCCATGGCTCATAATATAGACTAGCTAGCATGACTGCAGACTGCAGGGAAAGAAAGTGCGAATCGGAAGCTTTTGACTGAAGTACTGATATGTTTGTGAAAATGTCAATAAAAGCTTTGAGAAACACAAAGCATCATGATGAAGCATTTTTCTTAGACAATGACTCGGTAACTAATTTATCCATGACGATTCCTTTCACAAAGGCAGGGCCTTGCAAATTGCGTATCCGTCAACAATTGCAAGTGGTGGGTTTAGTGTTTGAAAATATTCTCTTTTATCATTATATTTTCACATATCTGTAAGATCTAGTTGGATATACAGCGGTATTAAAGTAATCGATTCATTATCTTATTGTAATTTAGTTGTTAAACTTTATGTTGGATATATATATATGCTCGGGTTTGAATCCATTTTATATCAACATAAAATTACATTTTATATCAACATAGATCTAAATTATTAATGTTTTATGAATAAATTAACTTTTATTAAGTTTATCTTCAAGTTGAAAATTTATGTTATGCATATCATGTTCATAAAAAATTCGATATATATATATATATATAACGACATTCATCACACGGTCCCTCCTACCTAAGAAAAAAAAAAACTCAATACAAATCGCAACACATTCTTTTTTTATTTTTTTGTTTATGATGAAGATATCCCTCCCCCGAAAAGATAGGAAACTAATTTGTATTAGAAGTTTGATCTTTTTCAATTATATTTTTTTCATACATATTATTTAAAGAATCAAACTTAAAATAAGATATTTAAGATATCCAAGTCTCTTCTACTCAAAATAATGTCCTAAGTAAGTAAATCACAACACATTCTGCCCATGTAATGAAAGTGAAACAGAAAAATGCACATCACGTTCATAAAAAATTCGACATGCATATAACGACATTCATCCCACGGCTCCCACCTAAAGAAAAAAAGTCAGTGCAAATCACATCACGTTCTGCCCATGTAATTAAAGTGAAACAGAAATAGTTATTTTGATCGTGTTATTTTATATTTTATATTTATAAATTTTACTATAAATAAATATTTATTGTATTTTATCATTATTATTTAAAAATTTTATCAACACTTACACCCTATATAATTAATAATATGATTAATTATTTTTTAAGACAATTTTATTATATAATAATAATAGTATAAATATAACTATGTTATTATTACCCTTTTTTATTTAATGATATTAGTAATTGTTTCTCAATATAATTTTATTAAAATTGATTTTGTTTTATTATATGCTTTCACTTGAATAATTTTCCTTACCAAAACTTATACTCTATGTATGTAATAATAATAATAATAATATAGAAATGAACATGCTGTTAACTACACTCTACATTTAATAATATTCGTAATTGTTTGTCAAGACAAATCTATACTATAATATAGATATTATATTACCAATTAATTCTATAAATTGAATAATATCTCCAGCCGATCTTACCCTCATCTCTCGCTGACAAACCATTTCACACATTACCACCGAAAAATGAGGTAGTGCACTGCCCAAACTACGCTTGTATAGAAATTTCATAAATTAATATTCTTTTTGTGTACATACAATTTTATTAAGGAGAGGAGATGATATTCAATCCATTTCAATATGAGAGCATATCACAAATCTTAATGCAAGCTTAATGTGATACTTATAAATTAGATGAAAACAGATTATTGACAACGAAAATTAAATAAAAGCCTTATAAACGAATTGCTTTATACTTACTCTGTTAGCATAAATTAATATATCTAATTCGTTTAGCGATGTTAATTAGAAATTCGAAAAGGATGACTGCACACTCACCTCCTGGACGTAATATTGATTGACAGCATTTCGATAGAAACCCATAGAAAAAGAGAGAGCAGTAGCACTCAATGATCAGAGATTACGTACCATTCATTCTTGTTGGTCGGTCATGCATGTAGCAAAGATGTCAACTGGGATAGTCTCTTTTCCCCAAGAAAACGCCTGCTGTATGTAAAACAGTGATGCAAAAACCCAACAAAAATGAAATGGCTTTTGTCCTAAAGATGTCTAGCTTTCAATTATTGAGATAAGATTGATTCTTATGTCTGTCTGCACATGCATGCATTATTGAGGTTGAGGCTACTCTTTCTTAAGGTCCAACGCTAATAAATGTAAATGTTGTTTAATGTATATGTTGTTTAAAGTGAAAAATTGTCAGGCAAGTATCGACGAAAACTTAGTTTCAGCATGTCAATTTGTCAAACTTGAAAATTGTCAATGCCTTAATCGATAATATTGCAATTTCAGTTATCAATTTTGGAAAGGAATCTCCTCCACTACATTCTTACTTTCAAGTGATTTAAAATGTTGATTGATCAAAAAGGTAAAAAGAAGATGAAGATGAAAGAAAATTAAAGATGAAAGCCAATAAAGGAAAGCAATTAAAGAAAAAAGGTTAAAAGAAAGCAAATCAAAGCAAAAGAAATGCAATAAAGAACTTGAATTTAAATTGCAAAAAATGAAAGTGGCAGGTAATGTAAGACTTCCTTCTTAAATACGTTCTAAATGCTTTTACTCTAATAGTCTATAATGTTCTTTTAATCTAGTATGAATAATTTAATTAAACAAGTTGTTTACTAATTTATTTCTATTGTTAATTATAATAAGAAGTTAATTTAATCTTTTCTACAATAATAATGTAAAACACCAAAATACTACTATTGTTCATTACTAAAACTTATTTATATAGGCTTCATCTTACAATTATATACATAATTACATCAAAAACTTAAAAAGGTTATTCTAACCAGATGGACCAAGCCTTTCTTTTTACATCGTCTATTATACAATACAAATTAACTACATAATCATACAATGACAAGGAAATAGCGGGCACGAAAACCCCTGATATCTAATATGTAAGCATCATCTTCCAAGTCATGAAGCAGTACAACATCAAAATCTATCATAATGGTAATATGAAACATCTTCTCAATCTCCTGATTCCTCTGGAAATATTAGACTTAGGAATGAAAATTTAATTCTCAGTAGGAATTCAAGCAAATGTAAATAGTAAATAATAACTATAATATTTCCAACTGAATTAAACTGCAGAAACATTTCCATGGATAAAGTACTATACTGAATACAATCAAATAAGCTAATAGTAGATATTGCACTTCATGTCTTACTTCTTAGAACATTTAACAACAAAATAACATATAAGAATCTAATCTTCTATTTTCTAGTGGGACAATTACAAGCTCATACTTTTTTCTTTTATTTGTGGGGCATAGCCCCATAATCTGTGCTTAAATGGTCAATATAATAAAATTACTATGAAATAGTAATAAGAGCACTACTTTGGCATAAGGCGTCCCTTAAGCCAAATGACCATATCACACGTCTGGGGTGGATTTCATCTGGTCCTCAGATAATTCCACTATTCTGTTGTGGATTATCCATCTTTAGACACTTGTAAGACTTTATGGATCATCTCCTTTATTGAGGATCGCATCCAATAATTATCTATGAATCAACTCTATTACCGATGATCATTTTCATCTGATTATCTAAGAATCACCTCCCTTACTGAAGATCATTTTCTAGGATCACCTCCCATCATATCATTGTCTTTTAATTCATCTTTCATATAAATGAGCATGTAATGTCATTATCTAAGTTTTGGTTGTTACCGATTGGTGTTCGTATTCTCTAATCATTTCCGATCGGTCATACAACATATATGTATTACACAGATACCGATTGGTTATACATTATTGACGTCAATCAGTTATATTTTTCTTAACCTACTTCACCACTCAGGGATAATGTACTCGCTATCTTATTGCTCAGAACCGATCAGATACTTCGGCGAAATATATCATACTTGGTTATCAATCGATTTTAACATTTCAACATAATGTTATATGCTCAGAAACTGATCGGATTTATCATTCTAGATAAACTTCATTGAATATCGATCAAACCAAATACTTTAACATACGTATATATTTGAATACAGATCGAACTTAACATTCTAAAATACACATTGATCGGACATAATCTCCTAAAACCATTATACATTGAATACCGATCGGATATATCTACCAGAACCTATCCAAATTGGATACCAATCGAATATCAATCTATTATAGCTCCTTTCAACCACAACATGCTCGGTTACTCATTATTTTATCTACAATCAATTGTTCTCTTCTATTTACCCTTACTTTAGGTGATCTGACATCCAATTGATCCCTTGTTATGTATCATTCGATGGCCGACCAACCAAATTTTTTTTCTATTCTTTCACTATTTGTTCATGCTTAGGTTGATTCTCTTTTAGTAACTAGCAAAACTATGCTTGAATTTTGTTCTACAATTAAACTAACTCTTGATTCATTCCTCTAACTATTAATTTAATAATTTACACATTTACATCCTAGGGTATTAGGGTTTGAAATATATTCTTCTATTTCCATCAAATCTTTCATCTACATCATAAACTCTTGTTTACAGATATAAACTCAAGAGTCAAAATTCATGGAAAACTAATCAAAACTTCAAGTTTAAAAGCTAAAAGATAAAGAACACTTGAACTCCTACCCTCTTACTCTTCTTCCAAAGAAACTAGGCTTGAAAACAACTTGAAAACTCTAATTTCTTCTTTATTCTTGATAAATTCTTGAATGGAGATTCAATTTCTAGCACTTACTAATTTTTTGAAATTTTTTTCTCTTTTTTTCTTTCTCTCCTTTCTTCACGTTCTCTCCTCTATTCTCTTCATGGCTGACCTTCTCCTTGTTTATCTCTTAATTTTTTTTTAATGTTCTTCATATTTACTAAGAATTAATATTTTATTAGAAAGATATTTATTAAGAATTAATATTTTATTAAAATTAATAATTTTTTAGTTGGCTTCATGAAAAAGCCTTAGGGAAATTTTTTTTATTTCTTATCTAGTTAGATCTTAACTATTTAGTTAGTTTCTAAGTAGATTCCAAGTTTATTCCAACTAGATGCTAACTAGATTTCATCTAGTTACACCTATTTTGTCTTCTTTCTACTAATCACTCTAAATGACAATTTTACCCTTAATTTAATACATAATAAATTTCAAATGACACTTATATCCTGCCTAAAACCCTAGTATACAAAAATGTCTTTATTTAATTAAATAAGTTATACTAACTATTTTAACAGTTACTCTTGGCAGATAAATAGTTTCAAAAATATTATAACTTGCAATAAAAGAGAATCAGAAAATAATTCTAACAATAATTTATTTCGACCAATTATATTTACAGATATACTAAGAATAGTAAATATCTGTAGTTAAATAAATAAAAATATGTCCTAAGTAATTCTCTCTTCTATCTAATTTCTGGTTAATGAAATTCAGAATTCTAGGATATAATAATGGGGAAATAAAATTATGAATAAATAAATAGCACATAATTAAATATTAATTAATAATTAAAATTTATTATTTAAAATTCAAAATTTAACGGAGGAAACATGTAAACTTGATTGATCTGTTTGTCCTTTGAGTCTCACAAGGACTTTATGAGCTATATGATGTTTCAAGTTGTAGCCTTTTATACATTGCTCTAAGTGGTATTTATAAAGAAACTTCCTACTTCTAACTCCCTATGAACCTGCCATTTGTTGGACAGGTGACATACATGCAGTTAGTATATATTTATTTTTTACTAATAGCCTAAAACTACTAGAAGTAACTGCTTTTGAATCAGCATCAGCAATTCTTTGATTCATGAATGCAACTGCTACTTTGAAATTTAAAATAGTAACCACCAACTTCTAGGCAACAACCAATAGTTTTGTCAGGAAATCAATTTCGTTAATAATTTGCAAATTTTTTTGTCAATCGAGTGTATACTTGGAACTTTGTCAACATCACAAATTACTTGAATGAAACTTGTTTGAATATATCTCCTTTACCTCCTTTTATTATTGTTTCTCTCTATCATACCTTGTACGTTTATACATACAATCGCGATCAATTAATGTAAATCAAGAAGAAAGAAAGGGAAACTTTATATTTTTAATTTGAATGGTGGTGGTCCGGGGGGATTCATTCATTCAATTAATTAATGTTAGGGGACCATGCAAGACCTTTATACATCGAATGATCAAATTCAATTGACAAGTTGTCGCGGACACTGATTGAGATTTATATTGACCTCTTTGCAGCATTGTTTGAAGCTCACCAAACCCAAGTCTGAAACTACTTGTCAGTGGTACAGACGCGAAAATTATTTAGCGGACGAGGACAAATAAATATAATTCAAATAGAAACTATAATCACTATTCAAACAAGTTATTTGCTTTATCAATTGATAATAGGTTTTGTTAAATAATTAAGAGTTCTTTATGAGAAGCTTATAATAAGCACTCTGATGAAAAATCTATTTTTTAAAAAAAAATTTGTAATACTATTAGATGTCCTCATATTTTTTGAGTACAGGATTAATTTCAGCTTAGACATCAGTTTGACAGTGGCCACAAGGTAGTTCTAGTGAGTTTTAAATAAGTAAAGTCTGCTCATATAGAGCACAGTTTACCAACTTAGTCATATCTCATAGTTTGAAAACCCTTTTTCAATATATTGTTTTGCAAAATAAGTTTTCCGCATTTATGCTATATATAAGCTAGGTAGGCAAAACCATGGTAATTAATATTCGTAGTGGTGGTCGCGAGCTTCTTCTGGACTAGGTACTAGGTTTAGAAATAAATACTGTCCTCTCACCTATTGGATTTAACTATGTAATATCAAACCAATGTATAGGATATAAATACTGGTCCTTGAACCTGTAGGTTTAGAAATAAATACTGGTCCTCAAACGATGCAACAAGACATGTTTGGATAGCACTACAAAATAATGTTTGCACTGTTGGAATTTATTTTGGCTCAGAACACATGAACTTTGCAATATTACAACTGTTGTTAGCAACTGCTCTTGGAATTCATTTTAGATAAAAATGCATTTGAGTTTTAATTTACTAATCTATTTCTATTAAAGTTAATATATTTACATAAAATAAAAAGTATTATTATAATTTTAATAATTTTGCGGTTAAAAGTAATTTTACTTACACTATCTAAATAAATTTATTCTCACAGTTAATTTTCAATAGTATAATTTCTTAATACGTTTTGCTCAAAAGCAACTCTATTCTAGTTATCAAAGTATGCAAATACTTGTGTTTGGCCATGATCACTCCAAGCTCTTCCAATGTTGTTGTATCATGTTCGAGATCTCTCAATGTGTGGGGGGTACTTACAAATGCACTCTTACACTTAAGTATATAGTCATCAGTCAACGTATATACTAGTCTCAATGCATTATTGTTATCCTAATTCACAATAACACTTGAATAAAGACATTTAAGAATAGTGTTCCTGATTGTAACCAATAGGATCTCACAACCAAGTCATGCACTTGATATCCCATGGCATTGTACTTACTATTCTAAGGACTTTATTACATATATTTAAATATAATAAATAACATAATAAATGAAATGTCTCGTGTATAAAATAAATGATAAGATACACCGTAAACTAGTAAGGTCAATACACAACTGGCCTCTAGAGCATACACCAACATAACTACTTTGCAATGCTCCCTGTTATCCCTCTTATGGTTAGACTTTGTGCTGCTTGGCAATGCTCCTGGTGGGTGGTTACTTAATTCAGTCGTAATTTGGACCATTTGGGTCTCAAGGGTGCCTAAAGAAGTTGCTTGGCTTTGAATTATGGCATCAGTCTAAGACATATACTTTATAAACATGTCTTATAGAGATAACTTCTTCTCTTGTGCTGGGGCTCTAGCCTATGGTGGAAAGCCAGAAAGGCTTGAGTGCCTTGAAGAGGACAAAGGTCCTTGATTATTGCTCTAAGATAAGTTAGGGTGATTTCTCTATCCTGGATTATAGCTATTGGAGTAGGATTATTCGTTAGCCAATTGTAGTTTCCCACAAAGTTGACAAATTCGACATTCAAAGGGCAACAAATTGAATTATGTCCCTCCCCACATGTCTCACAACTGATGAAAGGGCTTTACTCGACATGCATTCCTATAATATTAATCTTCTTAACAAGTGTTGATATATGTGCTGAAAGAGCAATAATAAGATCAAGATCAAGAACCCCCGCAACCTTCTGGAGCATCATACACTCTGATGGCCACTGATAATGTTGGTGTATGTTCTAGAGGCCAGTTACATATTTACTTTATAGTTTACCTTGTATCATGACGCTTATTTAATATACGAGGCATTTCATTTATTGTGTTATTTATTTATATTAAATAATCATAATAGAGTCCTTAAAATGGAAAGTTTTATGCCATGGAATATCAAGTACGTGACTTGATAGTGAGATACTATTGTCTAAAATTTGAATGCTATTCTTAAATGTCCTTAGTTACGTATTACTATCAATTAGGACGACAGTGATGTGTTAAGACTAATATATGCATAGGCTGATGACCGTGTCCCATAGGTCATGTATATGAGATATCAAGTCTACATATGGGTACATACTAGAGTAATGATGTACTGGACTGACCGACCATGAGAACACTACATGGATCATTACGTGAGGGACATAAGCAGTTCTCATAGTGACAATGGTGTACATGGTCCTTTGACTTGAGGTCACTACGGTTCCCTACATGAGAAGTTATATGTTTTAATATCGTCAAACGTCACCTGTAACAAGGAGATCATACAGTCGGTTATTGGACATGTTACAAGTCATGCAAAGGAATGTGGTGACGTAAATAGGATTTGTCTGTGAGTGACATATATAGGATTTGTCCCTCCCACATAACAGGAGTGATATCTTCGGGCCCCTTAATGAGTGAGACTTGAAAATGCGTGACCGTGCTCAAATGAGTCGATATGAGATATTGATCTTGTTTGTCTTTATAAGTTTGCTCGGCGATCAAGAAACCAATGATTGAACTATACAAGGGTGACATATTCCATGCCTTGTGTTCAATTAAGATATTAGACCAAAAGGGACTAGACTACATGATAACATTAGTCACGGTTAGGTTATGTTGAATCACTGACATTCCTATTACTTAAGTAGCAGTGATGTATTGCTAGATACCGCTAACTGTTTGTAATATTAAATAAGATTTTAATATTACTGTCAACGTAATAGGATCCTACGGGGTCACACACATAGAATGGATTGGAATATATTAAAATGGGGCTAGTTGGACCTTTAGTAAGACTACATGGGCCAACTCAATTGAATAGACCCACACATGAGTCTGACCTAGGTCAAATATATGTAGGGGTCAATATAAATACCTCTTAGACTCTTTGTGACATACTACTATGTTGGGTTTCAGGATCAGGAAATGCAACTGAAAAACAAAACCAAATCTCAAACCAAGCCGAGGTCCTATGCGAAAATCATAAAACGTGTTAAAGAAATTTACCTCTAGGAAGAAACGACTGTCAATCACGAGCACAACAACAAGGTGCCTTTATGGTGTCCACACAAACGGATCGAAATTAGGTCGTCCTCCACTCCGCAGTACTAGCAGTTGATGAGGGTGATCCTCTCGCACTCACTTTTCTATCACTTTTGTTGTTTTCGGCTGCAGAGGCTATATATCATATATATGACTAGGGCAGCCGTCTTCAGTGAATAAGAGGAGCATTGATGTGCCTGCTCATAATTTGCCCTAGGTAGGTTCCCAATACATTGAAAATAGTACTAAAATCCAATTTTAGTATTACAAATAATGAGCGGTATCTAGTAATTCATCACTGCTACTCAAATAACAGGAATGTCAGTGATTTGACATAACCCTTCCATGAACAATGTTACATGTAGTCTAGTCTCTTTGTTTAGATATCTAGATTGAACACAAGGCATGGAATGGTCATTGATAAGAAGTTGTCGAGACCTATCAAATAATAAAAATAACTGGTTCACAAACTAATTTGTAGTATAGAGAATGAACCGAATCGTCTCTCAATGATTCAAAAACAAAGATTTAATTAGATCAAGATAATTAAAAAAATGGGGGTTTTGTTGTTGATTAACAAGATTGACAAAAGTACGAGATTTGAAGTTTTAAGCAAATCTAAAGAAGCAACCAATCCAAGGAAATTTACCGATCTTGAGTTTAATCCATCATTGATCACAAGGAATCCACTTAATTGCTAACCATGTTCTTGGCCTTAGATCACATCAAGAAACCTTAACATGATCCAAGAATCCTCTACTAGATAAGCATCTAAGATTTGATTAACCAAGGTTAGATAAAGTAAGCACCATCCAACATAGATTAACTTAAGATTCAGAATTTAACCAAGCTAAACAATCCATTAAAAAACTTTAATATATTGTTTAGTCTTTATGATCCTCTTTCAATACATGATAATAAAGCTATTATCACATCATCATCTAAATCAAATTAAGCAATTTAATCTAGATAAAAATCAAAAAAGGAAGAAGAGAAACTTGAATAACAATTAAGCAATATGACCAAGCGAAACAAGATCTCCAAATTAAACATCAAAATGGCTAATCCCTTGGATTGATTATAAGAGCCTAGCCTTCCATGGATGGGAAGGAAGAACTCAGAAATAAAAGAACAAAAACGAAATTGTAAAGAGAATGAAGAAGAGAAAGAAAACTCTCATAAATACTCTAACTTTCTTCAAACTTACTTAAAATTGAATGATCTATAATACAAAGAGATTGACTCTATTTATACTAATCCTAGAAGCCAATTTGTAATTGAAAATAATCTGAATACAAGTTGTAAAAACATGAAAATTGTCAAATATGGAAGATTGATGTATGATTGGTGGGTTAATACATGGTAGGTGGGTTGGTGTATGGTTGGTGGTTTTTAGTCAGCAACTTTTATTCGACTTCCAGCTTGATTTTCATGACCTAGACTGTGCATTTTGGCTTGGAGGTCTTATGAAAGTTGTAGCCAGTTGTCTCCTTGAAATTTTGGCGTTGGAATCATGCAATTTGGACTTTTAGAACTCCAGATATGCTAAAAACACTGCACCTACCTTAAGTTAGGTTGGCAGAACGTGTTTCCAAATTCAAACCAATTTGTAGCTTCATAATCATGCCTAAAACGACATCTATTGACTAAATGATCTTTAGTGAAGTTGGAGATATGGGTCTTATCTTTCCAATGGCCAAGTTTCAGCCCAAGAGCAGGCCTATAGCCCACTATATAGTCTAATATGTGCATATTGCCTAGATTTCCATGACAGTAAACCCACTTTGTATTGCAGGGATATTTTGGACCCTTAGAAGTCCGATCCAGCTCTTGAGTTCTTCATGAAACTTGTAGAGCCTTGTCTTAGCTTTCCAAAGACACCACAATCACCTCAAATGGATCACCGAGTCCCAAGTTATGGCCTAACCAAGGACAAAAGGTCAAAATGCATCAAAATCCAAAAATTATTCATAATTTGCATTAAAGCCCAATGAGGCCCAACAACATTAAACTCATCTAAAATACTAATATTGGGCACAAATTGATTGATCAGTCATCCTTGTATAGTTCAATCTTTAGTTTCTTGATCTCCGAGTAGATATACTAAGACAAATGAGATCAATATCTCATATTGACTCATTTGCATATGGACATGCATTTTTAGTCTCACTCTATCAAGGGGCCCAAAGATATCCTATTTAGGCCACTCACATCCCTATGTATGATTTGTAGTATGTCTAATAGCCGTCTTTGTAATCTCCTTGTTACATAGGACGTTTGACAGTATCAAGTTATACAACTCCTCATGTAGGGAACTGTAGTGCCTTCAAGTCAAAGGATCACATACACCATTGTTACTGTGAGAATCGCTCATGACACTTACGTAACGATCCATGCAGCGTTCTTATGGTGGGTCAATCTAGTACAACATTACTCTAATGTGTCCCCATGTGAAGACTTGATATCTCATATCTATGACCCGTGAGATATGGTCATCAGTCTATGCACATACTAGTCTCAATGTATTATAGTTGTCCTAATTCACAATAATACTTGACTAGGGACATTTAAGAATAATGTTCTGAAAGTAACCCATAGGATCTCACAACCATGTCATGCACTTGATATCTCATGGCATTGTACTTACTATTCTAAGGACTTTATCATGCATATTTAAATAAAATAAATAATACAATAAAAGAAATACCTCATATATATAAGAAATGATAATATACAATGTAACCAGAAGGTCAGTATACAACTCGCCTCTAGGGCATACACCAACATACTACATCATGCATAACTCAGATTCATAAATCATTTCGAAACAGAGAGAAAGTTAGAGAGAACTCATAGAGTGAGTCTGCACCCCCTTTGTGGCTAGCATCGTGCCAAAGAGGGAGACTATTATATCTGTTCGTTTGGATACCGTAGAAACACCACAACAATGTTTGTGTGTTGCAACGTTCATGATTTGTTGTCCATCACAACATCGGCTTCGTCATTAAGGTAATCATCTTAACACAGATTATGACCATCGCTAGAATCCTTGAAGGGTTTTGTTTTTTTTTTTTTTCCACTGCCTATTTTCAAGTCTTGAAACCCAACAGTGGTATCAGAGCCACTTGTGAAACCATAATCTAGTTATGTGTTATCTGATTGTATGTGATACATTTACGATTTGATATGCAATATATGATTGTATGCAATGCGATCATGGTTTATTATATGTTTCTGTGTAACAGTTGCGAAATAAGGATTCGTTTTGGGTTGACAAAGATGGCGTGCAAGGGTAGTCTTTGGTTTGGAACCTTCAATGATCCTAGATCATCAACTGTTGATGAGCGGTGGCATTAGGGTTACTTGCAACATGAATAGTTCATATGATGCAAGGTGACCCAATTGGATCCATGCATGGTAACCCACGGTTTGGAACCATGGGGAATCCTAGATCATTAAGGATTAATGTTATGTGGCAACGCTAGGGTTTTGAAAGAGTTTGAGGAATATGTGGGGTGCTAAGGTTCTTCTTACAGATGGTTATGACGTCAAGGGTTGATGCCAAGGCGGTAGCAAAGGTAGTCCTCTGCGTAGTGTGACACTAATTGCCCGATAAAACTAATCCTGATTAATTAAACAAGATAAAATCAGAATATTGTATTCTTGTATTCTGCTTCTTTTGGTTTTTATATTAAAATACGGCATGCGTGTCGTGCCTTTCCCTATACAATCTGATTGTACATTCTCTTCTCACCTCATTCACCTCGTATGTAAAACGAGGTTTCTCTATATGATGTAATCTTTATGAAGAGGAAGATGCAAGGAGTTGGCAACCATACAAGAAGCATTGAAGGAAAGACTTGGAGAATGAGGCACTTGGAGAATGAGGCACTTGGAGAAGGCGCTTCGTTCCCTATGTTTAGTTGTTGAGACTCTCATTGGCTTGAGGATTAATGCCTTAGGGGCCACAACCATGTCACATTTATCTTATGCTTATATGTATGAGATGCATGGTTACTAGTTGTATGCCAATGAATTAAATATGTATGAGATGCATGGTTATTAGTTGTATGCTAATAGATAATAAATGGTGAGATTAAATAAAATAACAAAAATCCCTTAAAGCATATATTAAGTCGTGTTTAGATGCCTTCCAATGTGTGGCACTCGTCAAGGCTAGGATCGATTAAGTGTGGGCCTGCCAAAGTAGGGTACCTTTATTTATCTTGGTGAGATGCGATAGGATAAATGTAATATCTAACTGCCAACCATTGGGTCTGACTTAACTAGGTTATTTCTATAAGAGCTTAGAGGCATAAGGTTGGGCTTTAATCTATGAGATAGATTAGAATAAGTGTTACTCACCCAACCATCCAAGAGTTACATGTGATGTAATTGGGAAGGTGTTCCTTGCCTAAATAAACGAAGTTTTGGATGATTAGCTAAAGCTGACTCAGAACAAGCTGAAATATGGATCTTGACCTACTAGAAAATCTTACGATGGGATTTTTCGAGTCTACAATGTGGTCATTGATTTGAATAAAATAGTGGGAGGTATATTTAATAAAAGACCTTATTAAATAATTTAAGGCTAAAATGTAAGGAAGCCCCTTTAACTATAGGTCAAGTTTAGAAAACCCTTGTGTGCTTTCAAACTCACCAACTTGACTCCCTAAACTAACAAAAACAGTGTATAATAACCCTTCTGTTAACCTACCATTTAAATAATTGATGGAAAAGTAGTCATGTGCTGATTTTTTTCACTAATCTCACATTAAATCATTAATATTATCCTTGAAATCATCTCTAAGCATCTTTTTTCTGGACATTCATTAACCTCACCACAGTTTGAAATTTTCACGAACCGCTCAAATTGTGGTGTGGGGTTAATGAGTGTCCAAAAAAGAGGCCTAGAGATGATTTGAGGGATAAATATTAATGATTTAAGGTGATATCATTTAAAAATATCAACACATGGCTACTTTTCCATCAATTATTTAAATAGTAGGTTAACAGAAGGGTTATTATACATTGTTTTGCTTGTTTAGGGAGTCGAGTTGGTGAGTTTAAAAGCACAAGTGGGTTTTCTAAACTTGACCCATAGTTGAAAGGGTTCTTTGTATTTTAGCCATATTTTAATGGCATGATACTTACACTATATATTTTTATTGATAGATCATAATGGCATCAAACACATCGAGCAACCTATCATTACGATCAATCCTTCATAAGGATAAGTTTTCTGGGACAAATTTCCTAGATTGGTACAAAAATTTAAGGATATTCCTCAGGCAAGAGAAAAAATTGTATGTACTAGAGCAGCCCGTTCCTGCGTCACCTACTGCTAATGCCCCACGTGTTGATAAAGATGCTCATAAGAAGCATCAAGATGATGCCTTGGACATTGGATGTCTCATGCTAGCCACCATGAACCCTGAACTTCAAAAGCAACATGAGATCATGGAGGCATACGATATGATCATACATTTGAAAAGGCTCTACCAAGAGCAAGCTAGGTATGAGATATTTGAAGTCTCTAAGGATTTGTTCCAAAGCAAACTGGCAGAAGGAAACCCAGTTGGAGCCCATGTGCTTAAAATGATTGGGTACATTGAGAACCTTGAAAGGCTTGGCTTTCCTTTGAGTCAAGAGTTGGCCACTGACTTAGTCTTGCAATCGTTGTCGGAAAGCTACAATCAATTCGTCATGAACTATAACATGAATAAAATTGACAAACTGCTGCTAGATATACTTAACATGTTGAAAACTGCTGAGTAGAACATCAGCAAGGGAAAGGTCATTCTAATGGTCCAACCTGCCAAAGGTAAACATAATGGAAAGAAGCAAACCCCGAAGCCCAAGGGAAAGGGCAAAGGCAAGGGCACTAACAAGCCCAAATTTTTTTCCTTGAAACCCAAGGGTGGAGTGGCTAAGGAAGGAACGTGCTTCCATTGTGGTCAGACCGAACATTGGAAGAAGAGCAGTGACGTTTACCTGGAAGAGCTGAAAAAGAAGAAGGGAAGTAATGCTTCCACTTCAGGTATATTTATTATAGAAGTCAATTTATCTGCTTTTACATCTTTGATATTAGATATTGGATGTGGTTCTCACATTTGTGTAAATGTGCAGGAACTAAAGAGAAGTAGACCATTGGCTAAGGATTAAGTGGACCTACGAGTTGAAAATGGAGCAAAAGTTGTTGCCTTTGCTGTAGGGAATTATTATTTATCTTTGCCCTCTGGGCTTATTATTGAATTGAATAATTGTTATTTTGTGCCTGCTATTAGTAGAAACATTATTTATGTTTCTTATTTGGACAAGAAAGGTTTTTCATTTATAATAAAGAACAAATGTTGTTCTATTTACATGGATGATATGTTTTATGGTAGTGCACAACTATATAATGGACTTTATGTTCTTGATCTACACATGCCCTTCTATAACATTAATACTAAGAGGTTCAAATCAAATGATATGAACCCCAATTATCTCTGTCATTGCCGTTTGGGCCACATAAATGAGAATCATATATCCATACTCCACAAAGATGGATTCTTGAACTCATTTGATTTTGAACCATATGAGGCATGTGAACCATGTTTATTGGGCAAGATGCAAAGGCCCCATTCTCTAGAAAAAGGGAAAGGGCTAGTGATCTTTTGGGCCTCATACATAGTGATGTATGCGGACCCCTAAACACGATGGCTAGAGTCGGTTTTTAATATTTCATTACATTTACTGATGATTTTAGTAGATATGAGTTTGTGTATCTAATGAGACACAAATTAGAATCATTTGAAAAGTTCAAAGAATTCAAGTATGAAGTACAAAACCAGCTTGGCAAAAGTATTAAGATCCTTCAATCAAATCTTTTTGAGAGGAAGAAACAGACCTTGTGAGACATGGTTATGTCTATGATGAGTTATACAGATCTTCCAAACTCCTTTTGGAGACATGCTCTCGTAACAGGTGCTTTTATACTTAACCGTGTTCCATCTAAAACGGTTCAAAAGACACCATATGAGATATGGATCGGGAGGCATCCCATGTGTCTTTTATGAAGATTTGGGGTTGTGAGGCTAATGTGAAACGTCGAATATCTGATAAGCTCGGTCCTAAATAAGATAAATGTCTCTTTGTAAGGTATCCCAAAGAAACCAAAGGATACTATTTCTATAATCCCACTGAAGGCAAAATGTTTGTCGCACGATCTGCTGTGTTCCTAGAGAGAGAATTCGTCTCCAAAGGAACCAGTGGGAGAAATATATAACTTGAAGAAATTAAAGGACCACAAAGTGGCAACGAACCTATGGTGGAAGAGGAGCAGGCTCCATAAAACATTATGAAACAACAACCTGCTCAAGTGCCACAAAAACCTCGTAAGTTTGGTAGAATACATCATCATCCCTAAAGATATGGATTTCTCATGACTTAACCTGGTGACTTAATGCTCATGCATCAGGATGAGCCTACGACTTATAAGGATGCTGTAATAGGCCCGAACTCTGAGAAATGGCTTGAGGCGATGAGATGTGAAATAGAATCCATGTATGTCAACCAAGTATGGACCTTGGTAGACCCACCTGAAAAGGTAAAAGCTATTGGGTGCAAATGAATTTTCAAACAGAAAACGAACATGGATGGTAACGTTCATACCTTTAAAGGACGGTTGGTGGCTAAGGGTTTCAAACAAATTCATGGCGTAGACTATGATGAAACCTTTACCCCAATTTTCCTGCTTAAATCCATTTGGATCTTGCTTGCTATTGCGGCTTACCACGATCATGAAATCTGGTAAATAGATGTCAAAATCGCTTTCCTAAATGAAAATCTCCTTGAGGATATGTACATAACATAACCAAAGGGTTTTGTCACTCTAGATGCTGTTGGAAAAGTATATAAGCTACAACGATCCATTTATGGATTAAAGCAAGCTTCCAGGAGCTGGAATCTTCGTTTCAATGATGCAATCAAAGAGTTTGGTTTCATCAAGAATGAAGATGAACCTTGTGTCTACAAGAGGGTTAGCAGGAGCACAATTGTCTTTCTGGTGTTGTATGTGGATGACATATTACTCATCGGGAGCAACGTCCCTACCTTACAGTCTGTAAAGACTTGGCTAGGGAATTGTTTTTCAATGAAGGACTTGGGCGAAGCTACCTATGTACTAGGTATCTGATGGGTCCACAGCAAGTGTACCGGATCGTCAAGTAATAAAAACGGTGAGAAACCGAATATCGTTCTCAAGGATCAATGGCCAAATACCGATTAGCGAAATTAGCTACTATTTAAACTAAAATTTGGATCAAAGAGAGCTCTAATAGGAAAAATAAGCTAAACACAAGAACTCATGCAACAATATTTTTGGTATTTTCTATCAAGCAATTCAACAAACACTTAGTATGCAATATGAAAGATAAACGATTAGTGAAAGAGTTGGGATCAAGTTTCATTTGATTTCACTTGTTGCACATCAATTGGAATTAACACAAGCTATTATTTCTATTTTGTTACCGAATTCTCTAAATTAATCAAATCCTAATTCCTTAAGCAATTGATCCTTTATTTCCAAATAAAATCCCTAATTCATTAGGCGATTCAAAAAGGTAATAAGCATTGGGTTTTAGAATTCAATCAGGTAACGAGTAATCTCATGGCATAATCATACATCAAATTTCCATTCAACATATAATCCTAAAATCATTCCAAGGAGGGTTAATCCTTAGAAAGCATTAAGAAAAGAAATCATAAACTCAAAATAGAATAATAACTCATGTTAATTGAATCCATCGTCAAAAACAATCAAGATCCATCAAAATCCACCTAATCCCAACAAAGGGAAATTTAGCTAGACATGACAGCAGAAATAGAAATTAAGAAGTGGAGTACAGAGTAAAGGAACTCCATAAGCTGATGAAGATCCAAAGACTCTTCCACGTCTCCACTTGAGTGTGCCCACACCAATCCTCAGTTCTTTTGTTCTTCTTTTCTCCCTATTCTAACGGCCCACTTGAAAAACCTAATTTTTCTATTTATATGCAGTAGCAGCAGGCAATCTGAACATACCGAGCGCTTAAGCGCTCAGTTTTCCACCAATTAGTCGCGCAGAACGTCTTTCATTTGTGCTTCACTGATTAAGCGCTCAAAAATGGGCGCTTAATCACCCAGTGTCAGCAACTTCACTTCAAATTTTTTCTCCCTTGATCAAGCCTTCATTCTTTCACATGCACTTACCTGCAACCAAAATATCATGAATGAGGTCTAAAACGCTTGGAATTATAACCAAACTCAGGACAATTTATCAGTTTAAACAATGCATGTCATAATGATAAATTCAAAGTTAATTAAGGCAAAACAATGTTAAAAGCTAGATGTAAATGGCTAAATCCAATAAAAAAGCAAAGGAAAACCAGATAATCTACAGGATTATCAGTATCAGGTTCTATAGAGATAGATCAAGGAGACTGCTTAGCCTAACTCAGAGTATATACATAAATAAAGTGTAAAAATGCTTTAATATGCAAGAATCCATGAAAGGACTCTTACCTATGCCGCATGGTGTAAGCCTATCTAAGGCTAAGATGAAAGGAATCGCATAACTAAGATTCCATATGCATCTGCAATTGGATCTATCTTGTATGTCATGCTATGTATTCGACCAGATATCTCGTATGCTTTGAGCATGACGAGTAGGTACTAGTTGGATCTTGGTGATAATCACTGGATTGTTGTCAAGAACATCCTTAAGTACTTGAGAAGGACTAAGGATTCATTCATGGTATATGGAGCCGAGGAAGAGCTCATTGTAAAGGGCTACACTATTACTAGCTTCCAAACTAATAAAGATTACTCTAGATCATAATCGAGTTTTGTTTTGCCTAAATGGTGGAGCTGTGAGGTAGAAAAGTTCAAAGCAAAAGACAGTAGCTGATTCTACCATAGAGATAGAGTATATTGCTACCTCTAATGCAGTAAAGGAGGCCATTTGTATCAGAAAGTTCATTAGTGAAGTTGGCATGGTTCCTAGCATTGTGGACCCAGTGGCGCTCTATTGTGACAACAATGGGACCATTGCACACGCTAAGGAGCTTAGATCTCACCAATGATCCAATCATATACTCAGGTGTTTTCATCTCATTCGAGAGAACATCAATAAAAGAGATGTAAAGATATGCAAGGTACCGACTGATGATAACATCGCCGACCCATTGACCAAGCCTTTTGCTTAGCATAAGCATGAGGGTCACACCAGGTCTAGTGCAAGTGGGAGATTGTTGGTCTATGCTCTAGAGGTCAGTTATATATTAACATTATAGTTTACCTTATATCATGACGTTTATTTAATATATGAGGCATTTCATTTATTATGTTATTTATTTATATTAAATGAGCATAATAGAGTCCTTAGAATGGAAAGTTCTATGCCATGGAATATCAAGTACGTGACTTGATAGTGAGATACTATTGGCTAAAATTAGAACACTATTCTTAAATGTCCCTAGTTAAGTATTATTGTTAATTAGGACGACAGTGATGCGTTGAGACTAGTATGTGCATAGGCTAATGGCCATGTCTCACAGGTCATGGATATGAGATATCAAGCCGACACATGCATTCATACTAGAGTAATGATGTACTGGACTGACCCATCATGAGAACACTACATGGATTGTTATGTGAGTGTCACAAGCAGTTCTTATAGTGACAATGGTGTACGTGGTCCTTTGACTTGAGGACATTATGGTTCCCTACATGAGAAGTTATATGTTTTAATATCGTCAAACATCACCTGTAACAAAGTGATCATAAAATCGGTTATTGGACATGTTACAAGTCATGCAAAGGGATGTGGTGACGTAAATAGGATTTGTCCCTCCCACATAACGAGGAGTGATATCTTCGGGCCCCTTGATGAGTGAGATTTGAAAATACATGACCATGTTCAATTGAATCGACATGAGATATTGATCTCATTTGTCTTTATAAGTCTACTTGGCGATCAAGAAACTAATTATTGAACTATACAAGGGTGACACATTCCATGCCTTGTGTTCAATTAAGATATCAAGACAAAGAGACTAGACTACATGATAACATTAGTCACGGTTATGTTATGTCAAATCACTGACATTCCTATTACTTGAGTAGCAGTGATGTATTGCTAGATACCGCTCACTGTTTGTAATATTAAATAGGATTTTAATATTACTATCAACAAAATAAGATCTTACAGGATCACACACATAGAATGGATTGGAATGGATTTAAATAGGGCTAGTTAGACATTTAGTGAGACTAGATGGACGTAATTGAATTGACCCATATATGAGTCTGACCTAGGTCAGATATGTGTAGGGGCCTATATAAATACCTCTTAGACTCTTTGTGTCGTAGTACTTCATCACCCATAACTCAGATTCGAAAATCGTTTCTGAACAGAAAGAGAAAGTTAGAGAGAACTCATAGAGTGAGCCTGTGCCCCTTTCGTGACTAACATCACACCGAAGAGGGAGACCATTATATCCGTTCGTGTAGATACAGTAGAGACGTTACAACAACGTTCGTGCGTTGCAGTGTTCGTGATTTGTTGTCCATCACGACATCAGCTTCTTCATTAAAGTAATCATCTTAACATGAGTTATGACCATCGTTTAGATCCTTTTAGGGTTTCATTTTTTTTTGTTTTTCCTCTACCTATTTTTTGGTCTCGAAACCCAACAAATAATTATTTGAGGTCATTTCTTCTAGCAACTCATATATAGCATCTATGGATTATCTCATCAATGCCCTGCCAGCTGCTGCATCAATAGTAGTTCTTATAGGGCCCAACAACCCATTATAAAAAGTTTGAACTTAGCCATTTGCGTAGCCCATGATGAGGACATATTCAGATGAGTTCCTTGAATTGTTCCCATGCTCCAAAAGGGATTTAATGTCATACTGCATAAATGCGGTAATGTCATTCTACATCTTAGCTGTCTTTGCTGATGAAAATTACTTAGTAAGGAACTTTTGGGCAAGATCATCCCAAGTAGTAATAGAACTAATCGGCATTGAGTTCAACCAACTCTTAGCTTTGTCACAAATTTCTTGGAAGTTCATAATGGGGCATTAGGATCATCATTTGGAAGCCCACCAAATTGTACTAAAGTCTACCTCATCTGAATGATTGTTAGCTTAATTTCAAAGTTATTAGCCTAGATAGTCGGCCTTCGAATGCTAGAATGAAGACCCTCCAGAAGAGGAACTGCATACTCCTACAAGCATTTGGTGTCATTATCCTCAGTCATTGTACTAGCAATAGAAGTAGAAGCATGTTGATTCTCCTTTCTGAGTCTTTGAATAGTACATTCGATTTTAGGATCAAAAGGAAGAGTCTCAAAACTTTGGGTTCTTCGCATCCAATGATCAAAGGAACCAAAGTTCAAACCTTAATCTTGATTGCCTATGGCTTAATTGTATATTCCTATCGCGCAAGGAAAACAACTTACCCTCTGAGTGGGATAAGAATGTTTAGAAGCTACTCAATCTATGGTTAAACCCTCAATTCCCTTTTCCAAGTTCAATTTAAGGTTTCCTAATCAATCTAACTGTTGGCCAAACAATTAGAAGCATTAAACACAAGATTGAATAAACAAACCAAGAGGTATTGAAATTAAGGAATAAAGAAGAAACTCAAATTAAACTACATGGAAAGGTCCTTTGTAACCCTAGAGAAGGGATTTAGTTTATCATAGATGAAAGAAAACATAATCCTTATAATCATATACATGATAAACAATAAAGATAATTGAAAGATGAAGAGAAGAATGGAGAAATCTATGTAGAACCCCTCTCGATCTCCAAATCTCCAAGAGCCTTCAATGTATGGTGGAATCTCCAAGCTCTTTCATGCTCTTCTAGGACAGAATAAGTCCATTTATAAGATTTAGGAAAACCTAAAGCAATTGAATGTTGCTATCACATTTCTTCAAAAAAGGAGTTAACATGGAATGGACTTATCTCATTGAATCTGGAAAAATCAGAGAAAATGGTCAACATAAGATTTTTATATCTTTCTCTTAGCTTTCCATAGCCACCAAAATCACATCATTTTCACTCTTGACGATAGTTATGCCTAATTTACTACAAGTTTGACAACAAAAATTTCCCTGATTTTTCATTAATTGAGTTTCTTAGTTTCCTTGAATAACCTTCAATTAAGTTTTCTTGTTTAGACTTTGACAAAATCTTCTATTTTCTTCCCATGAAGATTCTTTGCTTAAATTATCATAATTACAACAGATTTGTTCAAAGATCAACTTTCCTAAAATAAATAGCAAATTAAAATCAATTAGGAGATAAAATCTCACAAAATCATATGATAAAGATATGAAAGTATCAAATAAGACTCATCAATGCTTCATCCATAGAAGCTGTGAGCAACAGCTTATAACTGACATGTATTTAGCTTTTGCAATAGATAGAGCTATATAGAGTTATTTTTCTTGCTTGACCAAGATACTAAGGCTCTTCCAAAAAATTAGCAGCCTCCACTTGTGCTTTTCCTTTCAAATCTATCTTCAGCATAATCTGTAACATAGTAACCCACTTGATCAAAGCTTGAGCATTTCTCATACCATAATCCAAAGTTAGGTGTTCCAAGTAAATATCTAAAGATTCTCTTAATAAGTAGATTCAAAAATAATATCATCAACATAAATTTGTACTAGAAGAAAATCTTTCTTAATAGATTTTGTAATCAAGGTAGTATATACTTTTCCTCTTTCAAAATTATTTTCCAAAACAATGTTACTAAATCATTCATACCAAGCTCTAAGAGCTTGCTTAAGTCCATACAATGCTTTAGAAAGTTTGAAAACATGATCAGGATGTTCATCACTTTCAAAACTACGTGGTTGTTTAACATAAATTTCTTCATTTAGAAAATCATTTAAGAAATCACTTTTAACATCCATTTGATACAGTTTAAAATTTTTGTAAGCAACATAAACAAGTAAGATTCGTATAGCTTCTAATCTAGCTACAGGAGCAAACGTTTCATCGAAGTCAATACCTTCTTGTTGGTTGTAACCTTGACCAACTAACCTTCCTTTATTCCTTACAACATTACGTCCCTCGTCGAGTTTGTTTCTCAACCCATCTTGTTCCAATAAGTGAGTGAACTTATGGTGCAAGAACAAGTGTCCAAACATAATTTCTCTCAAATTGACTTAGTTCTTCTTGCATAGCCATGACCCAAGCATCATCCTGAAGGGCTTCCTCAATTATATTGGGTTTTATCTTGGACAGAAGTGAAATGTTTGCATGATTCATAAATGCTGATCTGGTTCTGACACCTTGAGAAGTTTCTCCAATGATGAGTTCCTTTAGATGAGAAGATCTACTGTCTCCACTCTTTGGGTAGATCACCAGGGTGATGAAAAGAGTCTTGAGCAGGGTCATGACGCTTCTCAACACTTTGCTTATCTCTTAGTTGAATTTGATCTTTGTCATCTGAAGTTTTCTTTAATTTTTCATTGAGTTAGTTGTTCCAGCTCATCTTCTAGATTTACAATATTCTTGTTCTCATTCAAATGATTAATTTCATTGGAAATGGCATGCATTGATTCTTCAACCGCGAGCGTCTAGTATTATACACTCTATAGGCTTTAGAAGAAGTATAGTAACCTATTCATTTTGAGCTGATTTTAAACTTAATGGGAACGAAATAATGGACAGCCAGGGAATTGAACTTTCTGTCATGATCGAGGTGACAATTTGGCTATAAAATATTTGCATTAGCAGATATTAAAATAGTGTAGTGAAAGTCCCGCATAATAAATATAAGAGGGCAATTAGTAGTATCCTTCTCCTTTGGCCAATTCAACCTCTTCTCGTTGTAATAATAATTGCTACACACAGTCAGTAGCTCTAGCTACTTGTTTGATGTCGGCGTAATCAATGGCCAAGTTGCCTGAGAGATACCAGCGGTCGCCAATTGGTGGGCATGGCTTTCCCTTCTAAGCAATATGATTATTTTATTCAAAAACATTTAGCGACAGATTAAGATTGGGGACTACAATTAGTCATCGTGCAAGCAAGGCCCCTAATCAATCACATTTCTTTAATCAAAGTTGATCTGGTTATTTCTATTTATATCTCAGTTGTGTAAGAAATTTCCCATATGTTATTTATGTTTTGTTTTACCATAAATAATGTTTTATTTGATAATTGATGGTTTAATAGTTATTGAAATAATTAAATTCTATCGGTTAATTTATTAAAGATTTATCTTTTATTTTAAATAGTTATATCTATTTGAATAGTCATATCTATTCGAATAAATTCTTATTAAGTAATAAAAGAAACATGATTATTAAATAATCATATCTATTTAAACAGTTATATCTATTCAAATAGATATTTATTGAAAAATAAAAAGGCATAATTATTTAGAATATGTATGTATTATGAATAAATGTGTGATTTGATAGAAACAACTTGCTTATCATGCTCTATAAATTCAAGATGTGATCCTCACTCTACCCAAAATAAAAGTACGTTATTTCCATTATTGTCATACTATAAATAAAAAGGTTAAGAGGGAGAAATCAACATTGTTATACTTTTTTAAGGAGTTATTTTTTCATTCTTTTCCATGATTAATGATAAAAAAAATTATACTAAGAATGAATCAAATTTAAACACAGATGAGGTTGTGACTTGATCCACTTGCCACTTAGAGAAGTAACTGCTTGTTTAGGTATTTGTGTGTGTTTAAGTTAATAAGTTTCTTTGGTGATTTTTTTTTTTTTTTTTGGTTAGAAAAGTTAAGGATTTTAAACTTTCTGAAAAATTACTTACTTTATACTAAAAATACCTTTTAATAGATTTTTTTTTTAAAAAAAAAAAGCGAAAACTCATCCAAGTGCCCATCAAGTAAATTACATACATTATATAATCGCTTGCTTTTCGGGTGGATCAAGATTCAAGGCCACTAATGACTACAGCAACGGACAAAAACCACTTCCATAAAACAGGATATATATGTTTGTCGGGTGGAATTATGATTAGCCACTACCGAGGGTGTTTGATTTGACTTAAAATACAAAGTTGATAACGATTACTCCTTTATTTGATTACATTACTTAGGATTAGTCTATAGCAACAAGTGGGTCAATCGCAATTGCGCAATGAAAGACCACGTGATTAACGACACGACATATATATATATATATATATATATATATATATATATATATATATATATATAGTAAGAAGAATGATTTATTGTGAGAGTGAGATGAGCAAATCTTGACTATTGAATCATCCATATATGGTCAAGATTAGATGTTATTTAAAGGTCACATGACTACTTAAAAAAGTCACTTGATTTTATGTTTTAATCTTGACTATACATTGATGATCAAATAGTCAAGATTTGCTCCTCTCACTCTCACAATAACTCACTCCTCTCACTAGATATGACATCTATATATATGAGGATATCTAGTGAGAGCACTATTTTATTATGAGAGATTAGATGAGAAAATATTAACCATTGGATCGTCCATGTATGGTTAAGATTAGAAGTTACTTAAAGGTCACATAATCACTTTAAAAAGTCACATGACTTTATGTTCTAATCTTGACCATACATGGATGATTCAATAGTTAAGATTTGTTTTTTTCACTCTCACAATAAATCACTCATTTCATTATATATATATATATATATATATATATATATATATATAGTCTTGTAAGTAATTTCTATATATTTTCTTATAAAACTCTTAGTAGAAACAAAATGAGTTCCAATGCCAAAAAGTTATTTCTATTCATATTTAAGAGTATCACAATACTGTTAGATCAATGATTAATAATATTTCTTTAAGTCTTACCCAAAAAAGAAAAATCTTTCTTTCGATAGCCGACAAAAAACTGCAAGCGAATGTTATTTACTTATATTTCGTTGTTGGCACTAACAATTCAAGAAATCAAGAGCAATTAATTTGAATATAAATTTCCTTTCTTTGTCTATTTTATTTTTCAGAGTGGGTTAATTTATTTTAATTATAAAATCTTTGAGATAGTTATCAATATGCTGTATAACATGAAAAATTCCATTAAATAAACCCACCGATCGAATCAGCATCTATTTGGTGAAGACCGCTTCGTTGATAAACAGTGAAACTCTGAGCATGTAACTTGAGTTTTCTTACTTCCGCGAATAACTTTATGCTAAATATTGTTCTCCATTCCAATATGATTAGCCTTCTTAATTTTCATATAATAGCTGCACTCAATTGGTTATTATATTATTGACTCTCGACACAAAATTAAGATATTTTCCTGTATGTATTCGTTTTCAATATTATTATGACTGACTTTTGCATCTTTAAGTTCCTCTAGTTATCATTTAATTAAATTTGATTTATATCAAGTAAAACGCAGTATACACCAATTCGATGCATCACAAGTTCCATCTTCAGTCTGATGTATAAGGGCAATTTTTTTATGTTGTTATGCCACCCTTTTTTCTTGATAAAGCCATGCATATTTCATTACCCCACCATTGCATCCTTCATTTTCTTGATTGCCACAACCTAGTATCTAATACCTGTTGCTCAGTATATTGGACTACGTGGCTGTACATGATATAGACGGGAATGTGACAAATTGGTTATTATTGAATTGTGTATATCTCATGAGATTTTTGTCATTTTTATTAGATTTAATTTTAATTTATTGTCGGTGTAAAAAAAATTATATTATCATTCAACCATGTGCTGGTAGATAATTAACGTTAGACTTTCTAAGTAATTATTATAATATTCAAATTATTTTAATAATTTAATAATATATTATTAGATAATGATAATGTAAAGAAAATTTACACTGTGAATCAAAATTAAACTATATTTTATTTGTTTGAAATATCTTCATATTTATTTTTATAAGGGTTTGCATTAAATGAAGATTCAATGAGTTATTAATTATTTAAAAAAATTATCTAATGTTTCAATTAATTTGACAGATAATTTGCCAGAAAATGACAAACATTGTCAAGTAAATTTTGTGGAAAATATTTTTAAGTTTTAAATAAATAATATAAAAATTTATTTAGAGAGAGAAAGTAAGAGACAATTTTATAACAGTATCTCTATTCTTTTTTTACAAAGAGTATATGATCTAAATCGTTTTGAAATTTTAAAGAACGAGATGGGTTGAGAAGAAGACTTTAAATTTATTTTTCCTTCAACAATAAGATAAATATTTCATCAAAAAGGAAAAACACACTATAGTGAATTAATCTTTGGGTTGGCCTAATAATTAAGATGTGTTTCGCCTACATTAATTATTTGCATGATTTGAATCTTAGGTCAGCGTCTAGAGGAATTAACTTCCCTGAATATATGAATTGGACCAATATGAGGAATGAGGAGAAAAAGTATCGTTTTGCATAAATTTTTTTACATATTTGTAAGTCTTGTATAAAAATTATTCTTATAAAAAATACAACAATGACAGTATATCATTTTCAATTTGTTCATGATAGTAAATTTTTTGTTAATATAGTATATTTTTGTGGAAATATGTTTGCCCCAATAGTTTATTATGTTATGTTTTGATGATGACAAATACATTACAAAAAGGATTACAAATATGCTACATATGTGCTTGACGAATTATATTGGATAATGCATGGTTATATATTATCTTGTTATTCTTATTATAAGAATCATGCATTAAGTTTTGTGTAGCATCATTAATAGGATATATCCAATGTACTTAATAAGTGATATAATTAATTATTGGATATGTGCCTATATGTGAATCATATATGCATGATGAACTTTATAAAGTTATATACATGTGAATCATGCATATTAAGCTATTGAGATATGGATTTGGACTAATCATGGTTTTCAAATGAGTTATGCTTTGTAGGATAGTCCAAGTATCAAGAGTGAGCATTGGAATGAGAAAGTGAAAGATCCTATTTATGCTTAACTCAACAAGAAGGAGAATGAAGAGATGAATCAAGCATTTAAAAGATTTGAAGAGAAGAATTCTTAGAAGCTTGGATTGCATCAAGAAGCCTAAGGACTCATTTCACTACAACAAAAAACGTAATTAGCGGCGGTTTCTCAAGTATATTGGCGGCGGTTTAAACCGCCACTAAAATCATTTCGCGGCGGTTAAGGAACCGCCAAAGTTACTACTGCCGCGAGGTAATTTCGCGGCGGTTGTGGACAACCGCTGGAATAACCGCCGCTAAAAATATGCGGCGGTTTCTGCGGCGGTTATAACCGCCATGAAAAAATGGGTAAAGAATGTTGAGTTTAACTTTCGCGGCGGTTATTAACCGCCACTAAAAAGAGGCCAAAATTCTTTTTTAAAATTTTGCGGCCGTTTGGAACCGCCGCTATAACAATTCCAAAATTGCTGTATTAAGGATCCAGCGGCGGTCTACACACCGCCGCCATTGTTACGATGCAATTCACCCTTACAAAATAATGGCGGTTTACAAACCGCCGCTACATTAAATTCTACAATAAATTTTCAATATTTTGCGGCGGTTGGAAACCGCCGCGATGTTTTAATAATTTTTAAAATCAGACAATTAAATTTTTACATTAGCGGCGGTTAAAACCGCCGCAATTTTTTTTATCTTGGCCAAATTCGAATTGTTTTTGCAGTTTTTCCATTTTACAACATATTTCAAATTCACTTCCTGTATACATTTGAACAAGTAAAACAATCTAAATATTGAATATGGACATAAAATAAGAATCCCAAAACATCAAATTCATTCATTGTTTTAAATAAAACAATATAAAAAGAAGTTATCATAACATAAATCCATAGTGAAAATGCATAACACGAAATGAAAGTTTAATTAGTATTTTGTCAAAAAGGGCTAAGTAACAAATCCTATAGCCCTAAATAAAGAACTAAGGAGGAGGTGATGATAGGTCATGGCTTTGGGGTACATGACTAGCCGCGAAAGAGCGTCGAGCTTCTGCTGGAGAGCCCAAGTCTGTAGCCTGAAATTAAATACCAATAAAAAAATATTACAAATTATAAAATGGTTCAAACTAACACTCAAAACCACCACATCCTAGTTAAACATTATAACTTTAGTCCAAAATAGAAACTTATATAACTAATTAAGAGTTTCACAATCAAAGTAGCCAAAACATGAATTTACCTGATTGACTCTAGAGTTGGGAAAATCAGGTGGTAAATGACCGATAATGTTTTGCAAAAGATAAGTCATTTGTTCCTCTAAAGTTTTAACCCTTGCATTACTTGTTTGCAATTGCAACTGTAATTCTTCAAATCTTTCATTTGATGGGGCACCACTAGAGGAAGACATTGTCACCCTCCCATAATGGCGACTGGTGGACCCGAAGACTTGAGATGGGCAGACACCAAATCCCATACCACGAACACGACCTGAGTGCTCTTTCCCAAAAACCCTACAATAGGCGTCATCTTCAGAAGTAGTATGAGAAGTAGTATGAGAAGAAGTCCGGTCAATTTGCAAGTCTAATTGTTCCTGCATGTATAAATATAGATAATTAATCATCCAAAACTTAAAACCATAATAAATGCAAACATTTTAATAACAATACAAATTTTAAAAGACATATTATACTTACACTCAAACGCCTAGCCTCATCGTTCACAAAAGACCCATCCTTTCTCTTGTGAGTAATAGAATACATTTCCCCCCTACCATAGGGTCGCCCAGTTTGTAGCTCCTACAATTTGTGTAACAGATTAGTAACATCATGAAATCATTACTTCGCCTAAAAGTGAGCAAAGATTACTTGAATAAATTAATTATACCAGCTCACGTTTCTTCCTTACTATTGTCTTTGACCCAAGAGTATGAGGAATGGTCTGCTTCAATCGGTTAGAAGTATTTTTATCACATATCTCCTGTATTATTAACAAAAAAAAAAACAACAAAGTTAGTAAATAGTAAACAATGCTAGACATTTCAGATGTATGTTTAATTACCAAAGTTTTGTCACTCAATCTATAATCCAGAAAAGTTGCCCACTGTTCTCTAGGAATGCCCTCTGGGTGCAACTCAATATTGGCTCCCTACTAAGTGATGGATCATAAAATTCAGCAAACAACTTCACTCTATTGTCCTTCCATTTCTTCCCAAGGTTTTCAAGTATGTACTTCTTGTTATGTCCATCATCTACTTGGAATTTTTCCTTCAAGGTAAATCAATAATAAATTAAATGTTAGTAAGCAAAGCCAATTTAGAAATTAATGTCATTCAATTGAATATAATTTCATACCTTTACAGTGCTTGTATAGACATGTTCCTTGTAGGTTGATGGAACCTTAGGCCATTTCTCATAACTAATGGGAAAATTATTAAAATTGCTAGCAATAGCTCCCAAAAAACCACCCAAAAGGCCAGCTGCCTCTCCAACTGGTTGGCCTTCTTGATTCCATTCTAGGACCACCTTATTCCCCCTAGGAAGCACCCACACATCTTGCACCCTCAAACGTGATTCCTTTACAACTCCTTCCTCATCTAACATGTAAAGTCAACCAATTTATTAGTTTCCATAAATATAGTTTAATCAAAACTATTAAATCAAAACTGGTAAAGTATAAGTGACATACCAATCATATTAATTGTCCAATACTTATTGGACTTTCTCCCATGTGTGGATGATGAATGTTGGGCCTCAGGATGAGTGGATGAAGGATTTTGGGCTTCAGGGTGTGGGGATGGGCTAGTATGGCCTACATGGTGTGTCTCAAGATTAAGGAGATCTACAGGCTCACCATGTGGTGAAGTATGAAATGTATTCTGACTCATGACTGGAGAATTAGCTTGAAGCTGAGTTGGTGTAGACCGACACCTAGCAGTATACCTTTTTGTCTTAGGCATACTTATTTCTGCAAAATGTTAACAAATTTTAATGCAAAAATCAAAATGTGCACTTTATTATACAAAAATATCAGAATGTAGATTTCTATTACAGGAAAACACCTTAAATAAATGCATGAATACAAATAATCATATAAGAGCATTTTGGGCCAAATAGAAAAGCATATCAGTGAGAATTTTACCCATGCCTATCATATAACCATATCCTCATTATCATCATCAACATTCTCATTAATGGTTGAACTTGGGAGGTCATCATCTGTAGCAGCTCTTGCCAATTGTATATGTGCAGTATCATCGGGGAAAAATTGTTCCAAGTTTTGTGATGGGTAAGCCTCATTGGATGCCATAATTTCTTCATCATCTTCACCCATGTCATATAAGTCTCTTGGCTTCAAATGAATAGGTATGCTCCAACCTTTTTCCTTTTCATCATCCACATAATAAACCATTTGAGCTTCAGAAGCTTTAATGTATGGCTCATCATCTTCGTGTTCACCGGTATGTATTAGTCTTGCAAAGTTAATGGAAGTAAAACCCAACTTATCTGTTTTCATACCTCTAGGATTAGTGGTATTAGCCCATTCACATTTAAACAAGGGAACCGTGAAGAAACCATTATAGCTAAGCTCAATGATGTCTATTAATTTCCCATAATAAGGCACGCCTCCAAACCTCATTTGAGCATCGCTACTGCTTGAGTAACTTCTTGTTCCAAATGTACCAAAAACTCCACTATTTTGTGTTCTTAATCCCTTGTCTCGTGCCAATGTTCGAAATTTGTATAGGCAATTCTCCTTTGTAAGGATAGAGGTTTTTCATGAAGAGAGTTCAAATATCTTTATTCAATATTGACAAATGTTTTTAACATGGTAAAATGTCCAACAAACAAGTTTTGAGAAGTTAGTCTTTGTGATATTTCAAAACTATGAAAAATAGTCAAATCTGAGTTTTGGAAAGCTGACCTATGGTCACCATTTTTATCATAACTCTCAAAATACTTTGAGTTTTGATATGAAACTTATTTCATATAAAAGTAGACTCAAAGAGCTTTTCAACACATGGTCATTTGCTTAATTTGGATAAGAAACGAAGAAATTATGACATTTTCAAAAGACTACTTTTCCTGGGGAAAAATTGTAGTAGTCGACTACACAAGACTTGTAGTCGACTACAAGACTACCAGAAAAGGAATTGTAGTCGATTACAAGGTCTTGTAGTCAGCTATAAAGTGTCAAAAATTAAATCTATTTTCCCGATATGACTGGTAGTCGACTACAAGTTATCTGTAGTCAACTACAAATAGTCAAAACTCGAAAACTACATTCCAAGAATGGATTGTAGTCGACTACAATGTTGTGTAGTCGACTACAGAGTGTTAAAATTCAAAAATTACATTCCAGAGAGGAATTGTAGTCGACTACAACGTTCCAGAAATGTCTGTAATGGCTATAAACGGCTAAATTTCGAAAGTAATGATTTTAAAACACCACCAAAGGCTATATTATCACTTGGGCTATTAATACATACCAAGATTGAAGCATTTACTATAGAGAAACTCATATTTTCATATCATTACACTTGATCAATTATTCTCTTATCAAAATCAAGATTTGAGCTCTCATTGTTATAATCTTTCTATCCATTAGTTCTTCAATTTGAATTATCTACTCTTTGAGAGAGTTTATCATTTTCTATCAATCATATATACTTGTAAGAGGATGGATAATCCCTCAAGAGAGTTCAATGGTGGATTTCCCTTGAAAAGAAAAGAAAGATGCTCAAGCATATGGGTGGAGGATCCCAAAGTGTGAGGAGTGCTCTGTTTTTATAAAGGTTTTTCACGCACCTAAGTTACAAGCTTGAAGAATAGTGGAAACCTCAAGTGGATGATCTTGGGGCTGGATATAGATCACAAGAAGTGATTGAACCAGTAAAATATTGTTTGCACTCTCGTATTCCTTACTCTCTTTACATTCTAGCAATTTACATTTAACTACTTATTTGTTAAATTCTCATGATTGCTATAATTGTTGATCTACTGCATATTTTATGATATTTCTACTTAGATCAATTAGAATTTGATATATATCTTGTTTGCTTGATTTATATATTTAAACTATACTCAAACTATTTACATTGATTGACAAATCTTCATACAAGTACGTCATTCATTTAAAATTCAATTTGCTCACTGAAGCAAATTGTAGTCTACTACAAGACTATTAGAAACTCAAAATTAGTGTTTTATTTGTTGATCTTGCAAAACCACTTTTAGGGGCTTATTGTAGTTAACTACACACTACTTGCAGTCTACTATAAGGTTTCAACGAAGTGATTTTCTATCTTGGTTTATTTCACACTAGTCTCAAATTAATCACACTATAATTTACATTGTTCTATATACTTATATGTGATTGATATTATGCATTACATGAATTGTTAGTAATATGAAAACATGAATTGTTGTGAAACATATTTATTTCGCTGCATTTATTGATTGGGTGCATCAAAATGCACAAAATCTCAAGGTTGTCTTAAAATTTGTGATCGCCCAATTCACCCTCCTCTTGTGTGATAGTTGCCCTTGGCTAACAATCATTTGGTTGATGACTTTTGGTAACCAATAATTTACAACTGATAATCTATTAACTAAATAATATACTGAATTAACTAAAATTTGTTAATCGTTAATCAAGTTTGTAAGTAACCGATTACTAAAATTCATTAATCAAATGATATATTGTATTAATAAAAAATTTACTCATTGTTAATCAAATATAAAAATGGTGTAAAAAAAGTGTGCAAGTATCATTTTTCTAAAAAAAAAAAGTAGTGTAACAAATTAAAATAATATTAATGAATAAAAAATATGGGAGTGGTGGAAATAAGATTTCCCATACGGGCAAGTTTCTAAAAGATACTGTTAAAAAAATATTATTGATTTAAAAAATTTAAATTTATATAAATATTTAAATAAAATCACTTTTAAAGTCCCTTTATAAAGAAATTTTTAAAAACTTCAGTCGTACTTGCTATAATTTTTATAGTGCCAATTATAAAGACATTTTACAAAAATTAAGAAAATTTACCTCTAAATCAAATTTTTTTTATTGAAAAAATTAATTTTATTAGGTCACTTTCAATATACTAAATTTTAAAAGATAAAATTAATTCTTAAAATTTAAATTAAACATATTAAAATTATGGGGCGGCTCAACGAACTTAGAGGCCTAAAGCTAAATATTAAGATGTGGCCTTTTCAAATTTATGGAGAAATATTTTATTAGAATTACTTTTATATTTTTGAGATAAAAATTCTTAATGAAATTTTTATAATCTAGGTATTCTATTTTTTTTCTATTGATAATATAACTAATTTATTTAATCTTTCTTGAGACATTGTTAATTTTAGATAAGATTTTCATTAATTTTAATTTTGAAAAACTTCTTTCTTCTATATCAACACTTACAGGAAATTGTTAAGATTATTCTAAAGGTAATATATGCATTCTGAAAATAATTGAGACTTCTTACATGATTGAGTATGTCAATTATAGTGTTATATTCCATTTGTATAATTCATTTTATAATTTTTAGTTCTAAAAATTAATATAAACCATCAATATTAGAATATTTGTTATATTTTAGGAATCTTCCAAATTAAGGAAATATTCTTTCAAAGGTAGAGACTAAAAATTGAAAAAATGATATATAGGAAAAAATGGCTTTCGGTGCTCAATAATACATATTACTATTAGTTTATTGGAAATGAGAAAATTAGTTGAGAATTAATAGTATTGTTGGAGTTGGAAAGTGAGAAAAAATATATTTACTAGGCACCTAATTAGAGAAGTAAGAGAATATTTCATCAAATTAATTATCTTAACTTTTGCATAATTTTAATAAGAAATGAAATAAATATTTGTTAGTTGAAAAGTAATAAGGATATAGAAAATAAGAAGAAAAAATAAAAATTTATTAGACACTTATAAAAAATGAGAGAATTTATAATTTTTTATTAATTATCTTAATTTTTATAATTTTTAATATATTTAATATACTATTATGAAAATTACGAGGCCTATAAAAAATTGAAGCCTAAAGTCCTTACTTTAATAGCTTACCATCTAGCCGGCCCTCGCTTGTACCACATTCGGGATAACTTTTACTGTAAAAATAGTAATAGGGGTGAAACTGCGTTCAATAAAGGTAGCGTGGGCTTCAAAATAGTGGTGTCTGCTGCTGTCTGATTATGGTTGTGGTGCTTAGGGCAATGGGCACTGTGTTTGGAACCTCATAAGATTTCAAAAAAGAAAGATTCACCTTAAAAGTTTCCCGTTTTGATCTATTCTTTCTCAATTATTTCAGGAGGGTAGTCAAGCTCTAGAAACTAAAAAGTGGACTTGTCTATGACGATATGAACAAAATCCCTAGGACATACACTTTTTCATATATATATATATATATATATGTGTGTGTGTGTGTCTGTGTCTGTGTGTATGTATATCAGCAGCATGCAAAGCCCCATATACCAGATATACCAGAAAAATATACCAAAAGCAAAATATACCAGATATGGCACATTGCTTGAAAGGGTAACTTGAATTTTCTTATTAAACCTCAAAAATGGGAAATCTGTCTGCTTGTACAGACTAGATCTCTCAAATGGGGCAATGGTTAAGGTATGTTATTATAATAATGCAATATAATATAAAATAAAAGGAGGAAGGAAAGCTCACAGAAAGGGTATTTTGTCCTTTTAACAGTATTTCGTGGTAAGCTACAAATGTAGACCTAATTGAGTGGTCATCATGGCCCATCGTCTAGCACAGAGAAGTGAGTGAAACTACCTAGCTGCTTTTCCTATTAATGTTATATCTAGTAGTAGAACGCTCTCTTCTTTGCTCCGTTTTGCTCAGTCTCTCTCTCTCTCTCTCTCTCTCTCTCTCTCTCTCTCTCTCTCTCTCTCTCTCTCTCTCTACCATGTTTTGCTTAGGTACTTTTAGTTGTAGAGGCATCGGGGTGTTCGAGTATTGTATGGATCAATTTCCCACAAAAACCCAATCAACTTGAAGATCCAATTAACAAGGAGAATTAAGGTAAAATGATGGCACTGTACTAGAGCCACCTGCCCCAATATGAATATGGCATTGGCCTGCTATATATGAATCAATGATGCATTATTCTCGAGTTGTCATGTATTTTACTGACTATTGATAGAGGTGTCAATATTGATAGAGGTGTCAAAATATGACGAGTTCATGAATCGACCCGAATAGTTTGACAAAAAATGTGAGTTAGGTTGAGGAAATTTCAATCCAAATCAACTATGAGTCAGCCCAGCCCAGCCTAAAAATAGGCTAACTCGATATGGGTCGGGCCGAATCGCTGACCCGACTATGTGAAATGTTATTTTTTGTTATATATTTAATTTTGTTACTTTTTATTCATATCTTTACTTGACTAGCTTTATTTGGATTTAGAAAGGAAAAAAATTAATCAAATTTAGTAAGTATATATAAGCCTTTCTTTTTTCTCTACTTGAAATATGATGTTAATTTGTGCTAATTCCTTCAATTGATTAATTTGACTCAAGCAATGCTTCATAAATATATCCTAAATCGTCTATGTCGAAAACAATGTAGTAAATTTTCATTGTTTTTGTTGATGACACTTAATATAATTTGTTATACTTGTATCTAATTTGTGTATATGATTTTTATGAGCTTTGATTGATGTAAAAGTTTAATTTGTTGGTATATGCCCTAGAGGCCAGTTATATCTTGACTTTATGGTTTACATTGTATCATGACGTTTATTTAATATATGAAACATTTCATTTATTGTGTTATTTATTTATATTAAATGAACATAATAAAGTCTTTAAAATAGGAGTTCTATGTCATGGAACATCAAGTACATAACTTGATAGTGAGACATTATTGGCACTTATTAGAACGCTATTCTTAAATATCCCTAGTCAAGTATTATTGTCATTTAGGACAACAGTAATTCATTGCGACTAGTATGTGCGTAGACCAATGACCATATTTCACAGCTCATAGATATGAAATATCAAGTCTCCACATGGGTACACATTAGAGTAATGTTGTACTGGATTGACTCACCATGAGAATGTTGCATGGATCGTTACGTGAATGTCATAAGCGATTCTTATAGTGACAATGGTGTATGTGATCGTTTGACATTATGGCACTACAGTTCCCTACATGAGGAGTTGTATGACTTGATACCGTCAAACATCCCCTGTAACAAAGAGATTATCAAGACGATTCTTAGACATACTACGAATCATGCAGAGGGATATAAATGGCCTAGATAGGATTTGTCCCTCCTATTTAACGGAAGTGATATTTGTAGGCCCCTTGATAAGAGTGAGACTAAAAATGCATGACCATGTCGAATGAATCAATATGAGATATTGATGTCATTTGTCTTAGTATGTCTACTCGGAGATTAAGAAACGTAAGATTGAACAGTACAAGGATGACATGTTCCATGTCTTGTGCTTAATCAAGATATATGGACAAAAGGACTACACTACATGGTAACATTGGTCACAAAAGGTTATGTCAAACCATTGACTTTCTCATTACTTGGGTAGCAATGATGTGTTCCTAGACATCGTTCATTGTTTATAATATTTAAATATGATTTAATATTATTGCCAACGTAATGAGAACCTATAGGGTCACACACTTAGAATAGATTAATTGGAGCACAAGGAATTAGAGTTAGACTCAATCCCTCGCGGGCCAAGCTCATGTCAGATGAGCCCATAAGACCAAGGCTATGTCTTTTTACCTTACCATTGTGTGCTGCTTATATATAGCAACACTAAGAGTGTTGTGCCGTCTAATCCTAACCCTAGCCGTATACTGCACTCAGTTTGTGTGAAAAGAAATAGTTCGAGCATCTCCTTTGGCATCTAGCAATTCATACAGACGCACTCCAAGAATCTGCTCATGTGGACTTCGTAGAGGCATTGTTGTGTTGTTGTGGTGCTGTGGTGTTTAACAGCCATCATCTACACGTTTTACGCTACAAGAGGTAAACGTTTTGAACATGAATTATGACCATTCACTTGGATTCTTTGTGAGAATTTTTCAATTGCATTTTTGTTTTCATCCGCTTTTCCCAACATAATTTATCAATAACTTATTATTATAGATAAAAAAAGTAAAGAAAGATAAAAAAAAATTAATTTAGCCCATGGGTCGGCATAACCGCAACCCTCATAGGCATGGGCTGGGCTGACTATTTGCTAGCTTGCATCCATTATGGCCCAGTTCAACCCGACCCGAAATAAACTTGGCCCGACGTGGACTGGCCCAGAATTGACACGTCTAACTGTTGATACTGAATTGTTGTTTCATATAAAAAAACTAAGTGTCTTCTTAGGACACAGGACCCTTTTTTCACATGGTTTTCAAGAGTTGCATATCTTTATACCACCTAATTCGAGCCTTAAATGTCGAGGAGTTATTCATTCATGAGCTAAGCGAGGAAGCACATTAGTAGACTTAATAGTCTCAAAACCTTAAGGTATTAGATTTTTTTATCCTTCCACTTATATGATCCTCACTTATGAAATGAACAAATGGAATACAAGAAGGAGGGTTGAATTATGTTTCTTAACCTTTTTTAAAAACCTTTTTTTAAAACAATTCATGGAATAAAAGCTTTGCAAGATAGTAGATGTATTTGGAAGAAACATAAACTCTTTACAGTTTGTTGGACTCAAAGAGAGTTTTAATAAAATTCTTTGGACACAAGTTAAAGACTTATGTTTTCTGAAAATATTTGATAAGAACAACAATGACAATCCCCAGATGTTAGTTGGAAAAATAAAATAACACAAGGAGAGGGAAGAAAAGCTTACACCGGATATTTATACTAGTTCACTTTTATAACCCGAGAGCTATGTCCAGTCCCTTCTACTTGAAGGATTTGCCACTAAACTTTCTTAGTTTACAAGTATTCTTCACTCCACCTTTTCAGACTTACAACCAAGTATTCTTTTACAGACAAGCCTTTTTATGCTCCAACAACAAGTATTCTTTTACAAACAAGCCTCTCCAGGCTCAAACAACAAGTAATATAGAGTGTTTACAATATTTGAGGTTAACTCACGAGAGTAAGAATAAACAAATATGCTCAAGTAAAACTCTATTCAAGAGTAAAAAGAAAGTGTAATAAAATAGAGTGAAACTTTGAATAATTTCTCTTGTTCTCTTGATGTTTTTCTTGCATTTTGAATCATCGAAGACTTTTGTATTTATATGCAGTTGCACTTTAAACAATCTTTATAAGCTTCTTCGTCTAATGACAATATTTATTACCATTCTGAGTAGCATTAAATGTACCAAGCTGATAATATGTTGATCTCCTTCTGAAAAGTAGGTTTGGTTATTAATGCTTGCAAGGAATTTGATATCTTAGTTCTGACTCTTCTAAATACACAGAAAATTCCTCATTTGATGGTCCTTGTAGTTGTTAGGAGTATCAACTCTAGCATAGAAAGTTGATTTTGAAATACGCATACTTTGTTAGAGATTATATCAGTAATAAATGCATTTTGTTTTGCTTGTCTTTAAATTTCTTTGGACAGAAGCTTTAGAGAAAAGATCAACAGAGACAAAAATAATGGACGATTCAATGTAATAGAATAAACAATTTATATGTATTGGACGCACGTGAACAAAGATTTGTCTTTACAAAACTTACCTTAGGGTCTAAAAGTATTTAACATATTATTCAATAATTACAACTTAGACTATTTCTTTTTAAAACGTAATATTATAAGTTCATTTAAAACTAATTTGTTCAGTCTGATTTAATATTATTGTTATCTTCAAAACTTTGGCGAGTTTAACTTCATTAAACAATTTTAGTTTCAGTATCAATTATTTGAATACGTCTTTGGTTCCAACAACTTATTCCATTCGTTCTTGATGTGAGATTTCTTTCATTTACACTTAAATTTCTAAAATGAGTCGTTTTACTTATATGATCCTCACTTATTCTATTTCTTCTCGATTTAAGACTTCTTCCACTGATACTTAAATTCCTAATTAACATGTCTCTCAGTTTGAAATATTGATGCGTTGGGGTATTAGTTAAAACATAAAAAGTAAATACGCTAAAATGACATGTCTATATGTGTGTCCGTAGCATTTGTAGAATAGTAGACCAATTGAGGCTACAATTAAAGGTGATTGGGAAGTTTCTCATAATTGAATTATTAAATTCATTCTTACAAAATGTCGTTCATGTAAATACCAGAAAATATTAGTAATCTTTAATTAATTTCTTTACTACTTTGAGAGCTATTTTAATACAATGTTTTCTACTTCGATCTTTTGAAGGAAAACCTGAAGTTCTTATATGTCTAGAAAAGTGTACAAATACAAATTATAGCATATTATACATGTTAGTTGAAATATGAGGAGAAGAATTGTGTACCTTGGAGCATTGCAGAATCCATTGCACTTGATCAGAATGTAAGAGGATTACTGCTCTCTTTTCTGGTAAGCCTTTAGTATATCTTAAGACTGCTTAATGGGAAGGCAACCTTTTAACCTACCAGCAGAGAGTAGGGACCTCTCAACGGGTTAACATCAGAATTGCCCAACCCATCATAGGGCCACTCTCAATAGATACCCACAAAACTAATTTCGCCAATTGGTTAATTAAATAAATTATGTAATTGATATATATTAATAGTTTTAATTATATGTTAATCACTAATTAATGTTAATCCACAAATTATACACATGTTAAATTAAATTTTTTTAACAATTCTCCCACTTGGATAACATTAATCAATTATTAAAATATAACAATTATTAAAATAGAAATACCAATGACGATTAAAGCACACGTTAACCAACAGTATAAGAAATATAAGCTTTAACGGTGCAGAAATAGTATCCGATAAGGAAGTAAATCATACATGTTAAAGACTCATATCTCACGTAAAGAATGATGAATATGAAATTGCATATAATTAATAAAGAGAAATATGCAATTCAAGAATGATCGAAGCATCTTAAAATGCTATAAGAGATATGATAACAAGAATGACGTCAATTTTTACATATCTCATGGAAACGATAATGGGCAAATAATGGTTTCAGACTCCCACTTATCCAATACATCAAAAGACTTAACTAAGCCTATATGAATTACATGATTCCGGAATGTTCTAACAGTTAAGCCTTTGGTTAGTGGATCTGCAAGCATGTTTCTTGTATCAATATGCTCAATACGTGTTTGAAACTCCTGAATCTTCTCTCTAACAAACAGATATTTCACATCAAAATGCTTAGTGCGAGAAAAGCTCTTATTGTTATGAGAGAAGTGCACAGCAGCAGTATTGTTGCAATATATCACAAGTGGCCTAGATATGCTTTCAACAATATGAAAGCCAGAGATTAAAATTTTCAACCACATAGCTTGACAAGTAGCCTCATAGCAAGCAATATACTCTGCTTCCATGGTAGAAGTAACTGTAAGCGTCTGTTTGACACTTTTCCAAGAAATAGCTCCTCCTGCCATTATAAAGATAAAGCCAGAAGTAGACTTTGGGTTATCAGGGCATCCTGCGAAATCAAAATCAAAATAATCAGTGACCTGAAGTTGATCAAACTTCTTATAGGTCAACATATAATCCTTGGTTCCCTGCAAATATCTCATGACCTTTTTTACAGCTTTCCAATGACCCAAACATGGGTTGCTCAAGTATCTCCCTAAAGCATTTACAGCAAAAGCAATGTTGAGATGCGTACAAACTTGAGCATACATTAAACTGCCAACAGCAGAAGCATAAGAGACTTTTTGCATTTCATTTATTTCTACATCATTTTGAGGACATTGAGATTTAGATAAAATTTTCTCACCCTTTTGAACAAGTGCAGCACATAGGGAGCAGGAATGCATATGAAACCTTTTGAGAATCTTTTCAATATATCCTCTCTAAGACAATCCAAGAACACCACGCACCTATCATGATAAATCTGGATGCCTAAAACAACAGAAGCATCACCAAGGTCCTTCATATTAAAGTGGCTACTCAACATAAGTTTTGTCTCAGTGAGAAGTTTAACACAACTGCTAGCAAGAAGTATATCATCAACATATAAAACAAGAATGATGAAATTACTCTCACTAGTCTTCAAGTAAATGCATTGATTTGAGGCACTTTCCTTGAAGACAAAAAAAGTAACATCCTGATCAAATTTCAAAAACCATTGTCTGGAGGCCTGTTTTAGTCCATAAATAAACTTGTTTAGCTTGCAAACCAAGTGCTCTTTGCCTGTTTCAGCAAAGCCTTCTGGCTGAACCATATAAACATCTTCATTAAGGTCTCCATTTAGAAAAGTCATCTTCACATCCATTTGGTGAAGTTCTAGATCAAAATGAGCTACCAAAGCCATGACAACTCAAAATGCATCCTTTGTAGAGACTGGTGAAAAAGTCTCCTTATAATCAATGCCTTCTCTTTGACTATAGCCTTTAGCTACCAGACTGGATTTATACCTTTCAACTTTACCATTTGGGGTACGTTTGGTTTTGAAAACCCATTTGCATCTAATAGGTTTACAACCAACTGGCAAACCCTATAGATTCCAAACACCATTATGAGACATAAAAGACAATTCATCATGCATAGCATTTAGCCAATCAGAAGCATGAGAGCTAGAAATTGCCTCCTTAAAAGTGATAGGATCATCATCATCATTGAGATCAAACTCATGTTCTTGAAGATATACACGATAATCATCTGGTATGGAAGGTCTGCGTACTCTCTGAGATCGTCTCAATGGAGCTTCATCAACAATAAGATCATGTTCCTGTTCACCTACTTGTGGTGCTGCCACACCATCTTTATGTTGAAGATTCTGATCATCATTGGTAGCTAGAATCATAACTTCTGTAAGAAAAAGAACAGCTAGTATAGGAACTATGGTGCAATATTCTCTAAGAGTGACTGGTTGTGGTATATCACTCTCACTATCCAAATCATTCTCAAAGAAAATCGCTCGATTAGATTCGACGACTTGCATAGAGTGAGATGGACAATATAATTTGCTACCTCTGGAACCCAAGCAATAGCCAATAAAGAAACCACTAACAGTCTTAAGATCAAGTTTCTTAGACTGAGGATTATAAGGTCTAACTTCTGCCTTACAACCCCATACATGAAAGTGTTTCAAACTCGGCTTTTTTTTCCACTCATAAGCTCATATGGAGTTTTTGGTACATACTTGCTGGGTACTTGATTAAGAATGTAGACATTAGTCTTTAAGGCATCCCCCCAAAGAAAGTCTGGAAATGATGAATGGCTCAACATACATCTTACCATATCCATAAGTGTGCGATTACGTCTCTCTGCAACTCTATTTTGCTAAGGAGTACCAGGCATAGTATACTGATCAATCAATTTGAGACACTTATGTTAACTTTGTTCTAGGTTTTATTAGATGTTTATTGTGTCCAATATTAGTATTTTAGATGAGTTTAATGTTGTTGGGCCTCATTGGGCTTTAATGTAAATTGTGAATAATTCTTGGATTTTGATGCATTTTGACCTTTCCTCCTTGGTTAAGCCATAACTTGGGACTCGGTGATCTATTTGAGGTGATCTTGGTGTCTTTGGAAAACTAAGACAATGCTCTACAACTTTCATAAAGAACTCAAGAGCTAGATCGAACTTCTAGAGGTCAAAAATTGTAATGCAGAGTGGGTTTGCTGCAACTGGAATCTGAGCAATATGCACATATTGGACTATATAGTGGGCTATACGCCTCCTTTGGAGTTGAAACTCGGCCATTGGAAAGATAAGACTCATATCTCCAACTTCACTAAGACCATTTAGTCAATAGATGTTGTTTTAGGCATGATTATGAAGCTACAAGTTGGTTTGAATTTGGAAACACTTCCTGCCAACTTAACTTGAGGTAGGTGCAGTGTTTTTGGCATATCTGGAGTTGTAAAAGTCCAAATGGCATGAAACTAACGCCAAAATTTCAAGGAGACAACTGGCTACAACTTTCATGAAGACCTCCAGGCCAAAATGCATCGTCTAGGTCATGAAAATCAAGTTGGAAGTCGGATAAGAGTTGTGAACTAGAAGCCACCAACCATACACCAACCCACCTACCATGCACCAACCCACCAACCCACCAACCATGCATCAAGCTTCTATATTTGACAATTTCCATGTTTTTACAGCTTACATTCAGATTATTTTCAAATACAAATTGGCTTCTAGGATTAGTATAAATAGAGTCAATCTCTTTGTATTATACATCATTCAATTTGAAGTAAGTTTGAAGAAAGTTTGAGTATTTGTGAGAGTTTTCTTTCTCTTCTTCTTCATTCTCTTTATAATTTCGTTTTTGTTCTTTTATTTCTGAGTTCTTCCTTCCATCTATGGAAGGCTAGGTTCTTATAATCAATCCAAGGGATTAGTCATCTTAATGTTTAATTTGGAGATCTTGTTTCGCTTGTTCATATTGCTTAATTGTTATTCAAGTTTCTCTTCTTCCTCTTTTGATTTTTATCTAGATTGAATTGCTTAATTTAATTTAGATGTTGATGTGGTAATAGCTTTATTATCATGTATTCAAAGAGGATCACATAGAATATACAATTTATTAAAGCTTTTTGATGGTTTGTTTAGCTTGGTTAAATTCTGGATCTTAAGTTAATCTATGTTTGGATGGTGCTTACTTTATCTAACCTTGGTTAATTAAATCCTAGATACTTATCTAGTAGAGGATTCTTGGATCATGTTGAGGCGTCTTGATATGATCTAAGGCCAAGAACATGGTTAGCAATTAAGTGAATTCCTTGTGATCAATGATAGATTAAACTCAAGATCGGTAAAATTTCCTTAGATTGGTTAATTTGTTAATTGCATTTCTTTAATTCAACCGGTATATTTTCTTTTCAAAATAACAAAACCCCCCATTTTAATTATCTTGATCTGATTGAATATTTGTTTTTATTGAATCCTTGAGAGACTATTCGATTCATGCTCTATACTACAAATTAGTTTATGAACTGGTAATTATTATTTATTTGACGGGTCTTGACAACCTCTTGTCATGTACTGAGCTTCAATTCCACATTCCTCAAGAAATATGGCAAAAGGTCCTGGGTTTCTTTCCGTCTCATTATATCTGCCATAGAATTCTCCTCCTCTGTCAGATCTTACACATTTGATCTTCTTACCTATTTTCAACTCAACAGTAGCCTTAAAGGCATCTAAGGAACTAGATTTTTCTTGAAGGAGATTTATCCATCCATATCTCAAGAAATCATCTATGAAGGTAATAAAATACCCATATCCACCCATGGCAGTGGGTGTAATAGGTCCATATAGGTCAGTGTGAATCAACTGTAGCACATCATCACACTTATTTGCTACTTTATTTCTAACTTTGGCAGTAAATTTTCCCTTGATGCAATCAACACAAGTATCAAAATCGGAGAAGTCGAGATCATGAAGAATACCTTCCTTGACCAGCCTCTCAATTCGGGGCATAGAAATATGTCCTAAACGTCAATGCCATAACATAGAAGAATGTTCATTAATTCTATTGCATTTGTTTCCAACAACAGAATTAACAAACATGTCATGCAGATTTAACATGTAAAGGCCATCACGTAAAACCCCTGAACCAATGAGAATAGAATTGAAATAAACAACCAATTTGCCACTACCAAATTCAAAGGTGTAGCCACATTTATCCAACGCAGAAACAGAAATCAAGTTCCTTCTCATAGAAGGTGCATACACAGCATCTCTTAAAAGCAAATTATGTCCAGAAGGAAAAAGAAAAGAAACAATTCCAATGTCAATAACAGAAACTTCAGCTCCATCTCCCATAATAATTTTAGACTCAGCATCACTTGGCTTCCTCAGGTTGTGAACCCCTACAAGGAATTCACAACATGAATGGTTGCACCTGAATCAAACCACCAAGTATTCGGAGGAGCATCAATGACATTGGATTCAAAGCAAGTTAGAGCCAGGAGTATACCTTACTTCTCTTGTTTCTTTTTCAGAGAGTAGCAATCATCTACCTTGTGGCCATACTTCTTACAAACTTGCAGTTACCCTTGAAGAAATTTTTCTTAGGCTGCAAATGCTGCTTTGCATTTTTCTTCTTTCCCTTTTGATCTTTCTTCACAAATTTGGTACTTGAAGTTAAAGCTGGAGTTGAAACAGATGCAACAAAATGAGCACTGTGTGATTTACCCTTTTTAATAGACTCTTCCTCTTGGGTAACAATGGCAATCATCCCGTCCACTGTCCATTCATCCTTTTGAGTATTGTATGAAGTCTTCATAACATCAAACTGTGATGGAAGAGATTCAAGGACCCAATAGATTAAAGTGCTTTCACCAATTTCAACTTTAAGAGATTTCGGTTTGTTGTAATAATGCACTAGCTTCATGATATGCTCACGCACACCACTGACCCCATCATATTTAGTCTTGTCAAACAAGGAAAGATATTGGCTTTTCTGAGCCTTCTCAAAAGTCATAAATTTCTCCCTAATGGCTTTCTGATATTCTTTAGCATTATTAGTCTCTAAGATACTCTGCCTAATGGATTTTCCCATAGTATGAAAGAATAGCCACATTTCTGTTTGGTTTAGTTTATTTCATTAAATAGAAAGTAAATACCGTTAGTTGGCTTGTATAATAGAAAACTATCAGTGGTTCTATAAATAGAACTTGCGATAGATAAACACGTTGTAACTTTACCATTCATCCAATAAGAAAACTATGCTAAGCATCTTTACACCACAGAGAGTTATCAAATTTTACATGGTATCAAGAGCCTGGTTCTTGAAGACGTGATACTATCTTTCTGAATCTCAAACCATGGCGAATGATGATCCATCAAAACCAGATGATAGCACTTCTTCTTCACAAGAAGGAAAGAAGCGCAACAGTGACGACAAGAATTCAGGTAACATTGACACAATGTCTCCCTATTTCCTTCATGCTTCGGATCAACCTGGGCAGATTTTCATTAGTGAGCCTCTCAATGATGGAAATTATGGAGAGTGGGTAGCAGATATGAGTAATGCTCTCTTTGCCAAGAACAAAATTGGCTTCGTTGATGGAAGCATTACCATACCAGATGTTGACTCGCCCAATCTTGCACATTGGATGCGATACAATGCAATGGTGAAAGGCTGGCTCAAGACTGGAATGGATAAAGAGGTCAGAAACAGTGTTAGGTATGCAACCACTGCAAGAGAGATATGGGTCGATCTTGAAGAACGTTTTGTGAAAGGAAGCGCACCAAGGGTCTATGAGTTGAGGCGGGCCATTACTCTTCTTAGACAAGAAAAGCTTTTTGTACCCTCATACTACACCAAGCTCAAGGGGTTATGGGATGAGGTCCAATCGATTTCACCATGGCCAAAATGCACTTGTAAAGGATGTAATTGTGATGTACAAAAGCAACTTGGGCAGATGCGAGAAAGAGAACAACTCTATGACTTTCTCATGGGCCTAGATGACGTCTTTGGCATGGTCAAGACACAAATCTTGAGCATGGCACCTAAACTAACCCTTGGTCAAGCATATCATCTTGTAGCTGAAGATGAACAACAAAGACTAATTTCTGCAATGCACAAGCCTACAACAGATTCCACTGCATTTCAAGCTCAAAACTTTCGTTATAAAGATGCAGAAGAACGCAAGGGTGGAAGAAAGGAAAGGCCAAAGTGCGATCATTGTCAGAAAATTGGTCATTCTCAAGATGAATGCTGGGAAATTGTAGGATATCCTCAAGATTGGAGGAAATCAGCTCGTGATAAAAGAGAGAAAGCTGGGACTTGGAGTGGAAAGAAGGGTGGATCCAAGGTAACACAAGTCACTACTGAAGGGAGCCCGATTCCAGGTCTGACTATGCAGCAATATGAAAGATTATTGCAACAGTTGAAGGTTGATAATGAGCACGTGACAGCAACACAGCAAGCAAAACCCATTGTGAACATGGCAGGTAACACTTTGTTTAATAGGCCATGGGTCATAGACTCAGGTGCCTCTGAGCATATTGTTTGTGATGACAAATTGCTAACAGAAAAATTCTTTTCTGATTGACAAACTGTTAAAATTCCTGATGGCACAAATGTACCAGTAAAGGGATTAGGGAGAACAAAACTCCCTAATGGCATAAAGGACTTAGCCTCGAGGAACCTGATTGGCATGGGTAGGCTTCAAGATGGCCTTTACCTTCTTGAGCCAACTAAGGATGTAAGAATGGCAATGAAGGTTGGTAAGTCTGAGGATGCAGATTTGTGGCACTCTCGACTTGGACATGCTTCTGAATCTAAGATGATGCATATAGAATCTTTAGTTGATGTTAAGAAACAGAATAATATGCCTTGTGACTTATGTATTAGAGCAAAGCAAACAAGGTTACCCTTTCTTTTAAGTTCAATAAAATCAAATTCTTGCTTTGATTTAATACATTGTGATTTATGGGGTCGTTATTCCACTGCTTCCACATCAGAAGCACATTACTTCCTTTCCATAGTTGATGATTACAGTAGAGGAGTTTGGGTGTACCTCATGAAGTATAAATCAGAAGTAGAAAAATATTTGCCTATGTTTATTTGCATGATTGAGACACAATTTGGGAAAAGAATTAAACGTGTAAGGAGTGATAATGGTTTAGAGTTCACTTCCAATCATATGCAAAGATTTTATGAAGACAAGGGCATAATCATGGAATTAAGTTGCACTTACACTCCTCAACAGAATGGGGTAGTAGAGAGGAAGCATAGACATATCCTAGAGATGGGAAGAGCCCTAAGATTCCACTCAGGTTTACCTATTCACTTTTGGGGTGAGTGCATACTCACTGCAGTGCATATAATCAATAGATTACCATCAAAGGTGCTAAACAACAAAACACCTTATGAAGTCATGTTTGAAAGAAAACCAAGTTATGATCATTTAAAGGTGTTTGGTTGTTTAACATATGCATTGAAAACCAGAAGGGAAGGTAAATTCGATGAGAAGGGAAGAGCATGTGTGTTCATAGGATATCCCTCAGGACAAAAGGGATATAAAGTTTATGATCCTGTAAGTAAGGAAATATATGTTTCTAGAGATGTAATTTTCTTTGAAAGGGAATTTCCTTTTAAGGACAAAAAACCTATAGACAAAACTACTGATAGGAAGCAAAATTCTCACATAATCTGGGAAGATGATATAGAGGAAAATGAGAAACAGCCTATAATTACATCTTTAAATAATCAAGACACACAAGAAACTGAGATGCAGGCTGAAAGAGGTGAGAATGAAACAATTGAAAATGTGGTTCAACATGAGGCAAGACACAGTGGAAGGATAAGACAACTTCCAAGGCGTCTTCATGATTACAAAGTTGACTTACCGCCCTCTATCACTCATTCCTCATCTAACTCATTCTCAGGTACCTCTATAACATATCCTTTGTCTAAGTATATATCCTATAACAATTTTTCTGCTTCACATATTGCCATCTCTGCACAAGATGAGCCAAAGAATTTTTCTCAGGCAGCCGCCAATGAGCATTGGCAGAAAGCAATGAAAAATGAAATTGAGGCATTGGAGAAGAATGAAACTTGGACTTTGGAAACTCTACCACCGGGCAAACATGCTGTAGACTCAAAATGGGTGTACAAGATAAAATACAAGCCAAATGGAGAGGTAGAACGCTACAAAGCTCGCCTTGTAGCAAGAGGGTTCACACAAGTTGAGGGGGAGGATTTTCATGAAACCTTTGCGCCAGTCGCAAAGCTAGTAACCATGAGATGTTTGCTGACTATAGCAGCAAAGAAGGGATGGCTTGTCCATCAACTTGATGTGAATAACGCATTTTTGCATGGAGACTTGGATGAAGAAATTTACATGCAGATTCCTCAAGGATACGCAAGGGAAGGAGAGACAAGAGTTTGTAAATTGAAGAAATCTCTCTATGGATTACACCAGGCTTCTAGAAATTGGTATCAAAAGTTCACTTGCGCACTCAATTCCATTGGATTCAAGGAATGCAAAGCAGATCACTCACTATTCATTTACAAGAAGAGTGAATTGATTCTTACTGCCTTGATCTATGTGGATGATGTGATTCTAGCAGGAAACAACTCAGAATTAATGAACAAGGTAAAGAAGTTTCTTGATAAAACTTTCAGCATCAAGGACTTGGGGCCTTTAAAATATTTTCTTGGGATTGAAGTAGCAAGATCACCACAAGGGATTGTCCTCAGTCAAAGGAAATACACTTTGGATATTCTAAAGGAAGCCAAAATGAAAGAATGCAGACCAAGCCGGTTTCCCATGGAACAGAATTGCAATCTCAGAATTAATGAAGAGGAACCAGATGCAGATGCTTCGAGATATAGAAGATTGTTGAGAAGGTTGTTGTATTTAACTGTGACACGTCCAGATATTACTTATGCAGTTAATACATTATGCCAGTATATGTCAACACCTAAACAAATACATATGGATGCTGCAGATAGGATCTTGAGATACTTAAAGACTACACCAGGACAAGGCATTTTACTTTCCAGCAAAGATGATTTGAATTTAGAAGCTTATTGTGATGCTGATTGGGGAGGTTGTCCCCTAACTAGAAGGTCATGTACTGGTTATTTGGTTATGCTAGGAGGTTCTCCAATCTCTTGGAAAACAAAACGGCAGACTGTAATGGCGAAGTCTTCTGCAGAAGCAGAGTATAGATCCATGGCTGCAACTGTTAGTGAAGTCATTTGGCTTAGATGGTTGTTAGCAGAATTGACAGTATCACAGAAGGCAGCTACCAAAATGTTTTGTGACAACCAAGCAGCACTGCATATTGCAATGAATCCTGTTTTTCATGAAAGGACAAAACATGTGGAGATGGATTGCTATTTTGTTCGAGAACGTGTTCAATCGGGTGAGATAGAACCATTGAAAATTGACACCAAGGATCAGGTAGCAGATGTCTTCACAAAGCCATTGGGACGTGAAAGATTCGAATCATTACTCAGCAAGTTGGGCATTATAAACCTTCATGCACCAACTTGAGGGGGAGTGAAAGAATAGCCACATTTCTGTTTGGTTTAGTTTATTTCATTAAATAGAAAGTAGCTACTGTTAGTTGGCTTGTATAATAGAAAACTATCAGTGGTTCTATAAATAGAACTTGCGATAGATAAACACGTTGTAACTTTACCATTCATCCAATAAGAAAACTATGCTAAGCATCTTTACACCACAGAGAGTTATCAAATTTTACATAGTATACTTTATCACTTTCAGGCACACTCTATTAGTGTGTTCCCATTTCTCATAAGCAGTCCTCTGAGCTGCAGTAGATTCATTTGTGAGGGCTCTTGGCTTGTCTTCCCTCAATGTCAGATCCAAGTCAGCAATAGTCAAGTAGAGATCCAAAGACATTTTCCAGTCCTCATAGTTTGTCCTATTTAGAGTTTTGACAAAATTTGGGAAGGAGGCTGACATAAACAAACAATAAGGAATCATTAAGATTTGCATGATAATATGATTCCATATATATATATATGTTCAGCCAAACTTGCCCTTAATACAAATTTCTTATTTATTATAATTCCGTCTAAGGGTCCCGAATCATAATAAATAAGAAGTGTAATAAGAAAGAATAATACAATGTACAAAACTTACATCACCAAAAATTTCTAATAACGATAGGGTAGTCGAAACCATAATTGACATAAGCATAAGACTATAGTACATTGTATAGCAACAAATTACATTAATAATAATACACCGATAAGGTATAGTTATTATTAATATAATATAAATTAATTATTTAGTAACATAAAATTTGTATAATTATACCCACGATATGTGAGCTCATAAATATAAAAAATATCAATAGTCATACCAAAAAAAAAAAGGAAAATGTATATAATGAAAAGAAAACAGAACACACATGACTTAATTTACATAAAGCTCTAAAATTAATTCCATCTATATGACGCATTAGCAAAGAGAGTATAAGGCATCAAAGTATCATAAACAGAGTAAGGAACAATCACAAAAAGTTTCAAGCCTAAAATGCGAGAGTATAATATTGGAAAAATATATATTATTTTCGGATTTAGCAAAATAAAATATTTAAGGGTGTCCAAAAATTTCAAAGAAATCACAAAAGTACTAAAAATAAAAAATAAATAATTTTTTAAAAAAATTTCTGGCCCTGGAGGTGGTCCCACTCGCCCTCACGCGCTGGGTCCCGAGGGTGGGTGTCGATGGAAGACTTGTCTTCCTCGCCCAGTTCCAAAAAACGGGTCGCGTGACCCACGACCTTAACCCAATGCGTTCTCCTGTTTTACTCAACCATTTGCGATGATGTTGGAGGGGTTTTGATCGTGAATGTCCGATCTACAAAAGCCCCATAACAATTTCAAGAATCACATATTATTTAAAGAAGAAATTGAACACAAAATCATTAGGGTTCATGCAAGGAAACCTGCGACAATAAGAGGAGAAATTCTCTCAATTCGTTCGACTAAAACACATGAAATTTTAGTATGGTACTCGCATAACATTGGGGTTCATATAAAGCCATAAATTAGGGTTCATATAATTTGCACAATAGCTATAACGTGTATCTATCGTGGTTCTGATACCAATTGAAGGAAAACCTGAAGTTCTTATATGTCTAGAAAAGTGTACAGATACAAATTATAGCATATTATACATGCTAATTGAAATATGAGGAGAAGAATTGTGTACCTTGGAACATTGTAGAATCCATTGCACTTGATCAGAATGTAAGAGGGATTACTGCTCTCTTTTCTGGTAAGCCTTCAGTATGTCTCAAGACTGCTTAATGAGAAGGCAACCTTTTAACCTACCAACAGAGATTAGGGACCTCTCAACTGGTTAACATCAGAATGGCCCAACCCATCATAGGGCCACTCTCAATAGATAGCCACAAAACTAATTTTACTAATTGGTTAATTAAATAAATTACGTAACTGATATATATATATATTAATAATTTTAATTATATTTTAATCACTAATTAATGCTAATCCACAAATTATACACATGTTATATTAAAAAAATTTAACATCTTTGCCCAGCCAAAATTTATTAGGCACAAAGTGCATCGACAAATATTTCAATATTTGTTAGCGGGTGACGGGGGAAAATGTTAGCGGGATGCTTAGACAAGACATCCTATGATGGCAAAAGAAAACGAAGAGAAAAATTAATAAGCAAATTTTAAATTTAATGACATGGATATAGGTGATATAGGGACATAGCATAATTGATTAGTGCAAGTTGATATGCTTCAAAATTAAATCACATACACACATATATAACGAGAGTATTTTATATAAAAATCATGATTATTAAATTTTACATGTGTAATTAGAGGTAGAATATAAAACTATTTTTGTAGGTATTCATGCATCCTTTAATTGATTTTTAATAATCATTCATATAATATTTAATAATTAATATTTACTCATCGTCCTTTTATATAAAATAATTTAATTTTGATTTATTGTTACTGTTAAAAAACTTTACACTGTTATTTAGTCATGTGTTGATACATTATTAAAAGAGTTTGACTATCACAATGATTACTTAGGAAGTCTAAGTCCTAGTTTGGATAAATAACTTATATAAGTATTTATTATAGTACAACTTATTTAATAAGCCTTATAATCATAAGCGCTGTCTAAAATAAGTTAAATAACGTTTGGACAAAACACTTTGAGAAGTACTTTTCATAAACCTTTTGGAATAAATATTGAGCATTTGAGGGATATGTTATAAATTGTGTCAATTCCTTAATGTTAATTTTGTCAAAAATTATTATAAAAAACTAGTACCTAAGATATTTTTAGCTTTCACAAAAGCTTATTTTTATAAGTTTAAATTTTTAGCTTAAAAAATAAGCCCAAATTAGCTTATATGAGTTTCATAAACAGTTTTAATAAAGCTTATCTAAATATAATAAAAATACTTCATAAGCACATTTGTAATAGATAGGCAAAATAAGTTGCATATAAGTTTATCCAAACGGGGTCTAACTCTTTTAATGATGTGCCAACACATTATTGAATGACAGTGTACAGTTTTTTTTACACTGACAATGAATTAAAATTAAACACTATATAACATTAGCAGTCTTATTAGAAGCAAACCGAACAGGACAATTCAATCAATTTGATCATGAACCAAACACTTAAATAGTTATGGTTTAGTCTTATAATAAAATTCACAATCAAATTACTTTAAATCAGTCAAATCAATCAAAATCTAATTAAATTACTTGATTTATTTAGTTAAATCAATTGACAATTAATTTTTTTTAAAATTTATAATTCATAAATGTTATTTTTTATATTTTATATTATTATATATAAATTATTTTTATAATGTTATCTAATTCGATCAATCTATTTAAATAGTTAAACTAATTAAACATAAACAAAAAAATATCATCGATTTATTATCCGGTCAAGTCTTATTAATATTAAAATTTAGTGTTCTTATTTAATACTTTTCATATATCTATTTTATTGATGTTCACGAAAGAATAATCAACATCGGCAACCGCCATAACAGTTGTAATGTCGTTATATGAAAAATAATTAATAAAAACATTAATTTTTATATAATATCAAAGGGGTCAAATATGTTGGCCCTTCCCCAATTAAGCTGATTCTGTTTCATCATTTCAATTGATATAATGGACCAATATTCCAAAAACAGCAATGAGTTCAACCTCCTTGCATCTGATATTTTGTGGTTCGCTGTTTATTTAATCACAGGCTGCAACTTCAACTCATTTTCTGGTAAGCCAACCATCTTTGTCTTCTACCCTTAATAATGATAGACATTATATGGCAAAGCATATACATATATATCAACTTGCAATAACCTACTTGAAAGGGAATTAGTTATTTTAAGTATTTTATTTTAGATTTAATTTTTAAGATAGTATGTATAAAAAAATATAATTAATTTTTTTTACTTTATATGTCTTACTGTATTTTATAAAATTAATCTTTCACTTTTTAAGCAAGAAAATAACCTGATATTTTTTTATTTAAAAAAAAGCATATACATAGATTTCTTATTATTGTTATTATTATTTTGAGATGAATCTTTTATTTTATTTTTTTAAGCAAAAAAAAAGCAGGAATTGATAAAGTACTACAAATTGATATTATCAATGGAGTACTGTTGTCCTTCGCTCCACCACATCTTTGTATCTACCCGTGGGTTTGTCATACGTACTCATAGTCTTAGTCACAACTTTAAGTTTTCTGCTTTTGTGCTGCTTGTCTCTGTCTCGTTGGCTCACTGCCTATAGCAATTACATAAAATAAAGACTTTGAAGTTGATGGTTTATATTGCGTTTAATTTTGATTCACGTAAAAAAAAATGTTTATATTATTATTTAATTATATATTATTAATTTTTTTATTATAATAAATATGTAAAAAATATAATTTTTTAATAATGTATTAAAAAATTATTAAATGATAATATAATTTTTTTATATTGACAGTAAATAAAAATAAAAATTTTAATTTAATTAATGTCCCAAATTAATTTTTAGGAAATAATTGTGGATCTTTATGTAAACTTACTTTTATACTATTTTGAAATAAAATCTAATTCATCATATTATTGGACAATTATTTCAAAATGAAGAAAAAAAATGTGGCGTGTTCATGTCACAAGTCAGATATCTACAATTTTTTTTTTTTTTGGTATTTAGAGATCTACAGCTTTAGATGTAACAAAGAAAGCGAGAGAAATTTTACCAAAAGAAAAATAGTTAGTGACAGTTTGAATGTCTTTTTTTATTTATAAATTCTAAAAAATGTCATATTTAATCTAAATGTTTGTTAATTAAATTAAATTAAATATTTATGAGTGCAATTTGAACTCACACATTGAATGATCAGTAGGACAATTTAGCATAAACCGATCGATTATAGTTAGTCATGTACCTAGATTATTTATATGTTATATTGCATATGTTTACTTATTTACCTTTTTTTTTTTCCGTTTTGCAATTAAAACATGAAAATGCTCTTTCTTTTCTATAAAATAGTGAAATTTCATTCACTTTTGTTTTGCTAGTAATTTATACGTTATTTACTAATGACTTTTTATTTTGTATTGATAATTTCTTATTATTATTTAAAATCAAATTGTTAATATATTTTAAAAATAATCAATAAAAAATAAAAAAATTACTAAGAAGCAAAGAACAAATGATTAATTATTATGAGAAATATAAAATTTACAATTCTTATATCATGTATAAATTAATAACTATTAATATTATTTGTATACCTCATTTCTAACCCCTCCTTACACAATTGTATTATTAAATATTGTTGAAATATTTATCAATTATTATGCAAAAGTTATTATCAAAGTCCAATAACAGTTTTGGTTCATAAGTGCCTTTGTTTTAATGATGATTTTTACAGAATAATTAATAATATTTTAAATAATACTTGATACCTCAATGAGGTGTAGGGAGATGTGTAAAAACGATGTGTAGATAACTTAAATAACATTGTTGTAAAAACAAGGCTTCTACTCAAGCGCTCTTTCGCCATAAATAGTTATCTGTTTTTAATATAATGCACTATGGGTGGGAGAGCTGTTAAGATGTCTATATACTACATAGAGCGCCCATGCTGTATTGCTATTATACATTAATTAAAACACTCTCATCATTTCATTAATAAGCAGAATCACATATTCATTTATACATTAATGCATGTTACATTATTCTCTTGTTTCATTTGTTATATTTTCCTTCATATTTATATTTAGGAAAAGGCAGAAGGTGGAAGGGATTGACTTTGGCTTCGTTAAACTTAAAGGTAAAGCATTGAACTATATTATATTGTAGTATTATTTATTTTTTATTATAAAACAAATGACTTTGCCCTTAAAACTTTCTTAGAGAATTATTGAAGGTTACTCTTCATCACCAACATGGATTCCTTAATAGGAAAAACCTCTCCCCATAACAGATTTTTCAATATTTTTAATCTTTTTGATAGGTCAATATACATTACAATATCATATACTATCCATCACGGAAAGAAATGTCCACAAATTGGAGATGAATACCTTGACAAAACTATCTTACTTTTTAATAATGGTATCACAAATTTATATTGATTACGCAAACCATGGCACTCTTCTACTAACTTTATTTATTTCAAATCGTCCAACTTCAAATTTTTATATATTATTTACTGAATTTGTCACTCATTCAAGCGCGGGTTAAATCTAAGTGACAGTTTATATATATTAATTGAAAGCGAAATGAGCAGAGCTTAATTATGATCCTCTGGGAATGTGCTGAATTTCAAGTACATTACAATAACCGTGCATAATGATTGAAGAGAGGTGAAAATAACGTATTTGCCACAGCTACTTGGCTTTTCCAAAGGCTTAATATTGGGCAGATGGTTCTGTTTCGTTCGTCACATCTCATCTGATCTCATATCTCTCTAAAAGTGATGACAAGTGGAAATAAAATAAATTATTCTTGGTCTTAATCAAAATAAATAAATTATTCTTGGTGAAAATGCCTAGGCATAGGAAGGCACTAGCTTGATTAATCGGTCCCAATTTGGTTGTAAATAAAAGGAAAAGGACAATATTTCAAGAACCATTCGCTGCCTTCTCCTTCGTTTAATCAATCATGCACTTCTTATTGCGATAGTGTAAAGTGTTAGAAAGAAATAAAATTATTCATTAACTCCATTTAATTACATCGGAAAAAAGATTAATGTTAAAAGAATTAATTTATGTTTGATAGTATTATTAAAAAAATGATTTTAAAAACTTAATTTTGTTGAAATAATGTAAAATAAAATCACTTTTAAACATAAAAATATTAAAAATGATATTAATCTCATGAGAAATTTGATAATTTGCTCAAATATTTATTTCATTGAATGAGGGTAAGAATGTAATTTGATATATCATGTGATATAATTATATTTACCTTTACAAGAAGCGTCACTAATTTCACTTCAAAGAGAATTGGTTTTGGATTGTAGTTTTCACCTTTGTCAACGGTACATAAACAAATCAAACACGATAAATTTCTATAACAATCACGTTTCACTGCTTAAACGTTATTCCAATCCTACTAAAATCTAAAATAAACATGTACTTATTCTTTTATATAATGTGAGAACTCAAGTGGATGGAAACTTAATTTTTACCTCTCCATTTTTCATAGAAGAAGAATAATTCAGCATAAGGTTACAACTTACAAATGGGTACTGTTTAAGTCCAATAAGTTGACACATAGCAACTGCTTTTGATGAAATTGGTTCTTGACATAAATTATACCAAGTGTGTATTTATGGACGGCCGAGATCATGCCACATGAACATAACTTCAACACAGCCGAGGATTTGGCATCATCTTAGCCGCTTATTTACATGCATGTATATCTTGCTCGATGAAATAATTTCATTGTCTCATGCACAGCTCACAGGCCTCACCAATCACCACATGCCTCTTCCCTAAAGGAAGTCCTAAACTTTTAAGGGTCATCGACACCCAGAATTTGTAAGGGGGGCTGCATTAAGCACAGAACCTTTTCTATCTCCTGTTTTTAATTCTTTTTTTTAACTCAAAAATTTTCTGAGCCAAACACGAAGCCTCAATTGGAACATAGCATAGGGTCAACAACATCATTATCAAGATTCTCCTAGTGTGATGTCTTTCTGATTTTTTTTTTCTTTCTTTCAGTAGTGTTCATTCAAGCAAGAACATAGACATAGACACAGCTTGTGAGTTCTTGAGCTTGCATACAACTGAAGCTTGACCCTCTTTCTGATGCAGGGCATAACATATTTTGTGCCAAAACAGGGAAATTTATGACGTTCTTCCTTATTTCACTCTAAACATTTACAATTAAGTTCAAAGGTAGTAAAGATACACAGAGAGGACCAAAAACCCAGAAACTGAAAGAGTGTGTCATAGCTCCTCAACAAAAAACCACAAGGGCTTAGAACACGGAAAGTAAAAACAGAGTGACATTAGAGATATAACACAAAAACATTCACAAAATTAGAAACAGAACACTTAGTAATTCCACAGAGAACTCTCAAAACTAGTTACAACCCCACTATCTGGCACTGCAAACTGATCAGCAACATACCCATCATCCCAATTTTGTGTGCTCTGCAACCAATGCATTGGTGGCTGATACATCCATGCATCCTCCGAGTCCACGAACACAAACTCCATTCCCAACTGTGCTGTCTCGTTGTCACTGGTTTCCAACCTCGGCAACTCTATTATCTCGCTCAATTCCTCGGACCCAGTAGACGAGTCCAAGGAGGAAAGCGAAGACGACAATGATGACGATGATGATGATGGCAAGTCAAACTTGTCCATTTGAGCAGCTTTTGCTGCTGCTGCTTGGACATCACGAGGAGCCAATGAAGCAGGGCGAGGGAGAGAGTTTGCGAGCTCAGGGAAGTTGAGAATGGCAGTGTTTCCCTTGATGCTGAGAGCAGCCACGTCGTGTGCTCTGGCTGCCATTTCTGGGGTGGGGAATGTGCCCAGCCATATGCGTGATTTCTTCCGTGGCTCGCGAATCTCAGACACCCATTTGCCCCAATTGCGCATGCGGACCCCACGGTACACAGGGTGCTTGTTGGAGTCACGAATGCGTTTTACCTTTTTGGATTCTGGGTCATCAATTTTGGCATGCGAAGCAGGGTTCTGCAGACGCAGGGTTGAAGGTGAGGATGGTGAAGTTGGTGGAGATGAGAATGAGTTTGAGCTGCTCTCGGTCTCAGAATTATGGGGTTCAGCACTCATTGTTATTGGTGCCTCAGTTATTGAACGAAGTGGATATTTCACGGTATGGACTATGGAGTGAGATTTTGTTGAGTGAAGGTTTATTTGGGGTAACAAATATAAATTTGAAAACAGAGAAAGGGAAGGAGGAAAGAGGCTCTATGCCTCTACGCACTATGCCTGAGCACTAACAAGGCATGCAAGTGAAATTGATCTGCTGCACTTGATCAACTATGCCTTTTTTCAATCACTTCCCAATGAGTCATATAACACTTATAAAGGTCCACAGAGGACCCACCAGAGAAATGGGTCACCCTGCAAGTCACACTGGGTACAATGGGTCACCCCTTCTTGTGCCACGCAACTTCCTTTTAGTTTTGCCGCTGCATGTCCTGTTTCACTTCATCCTAATCTTTAACCGACCTCCGGTTTCACGCATATTATACTGTTCATTTATCCCTTATCATTGTTTTCGTTCAAGATTTGAACTTTTCAGCCCCATTACCATTTCCCTTCGTTATCTCCAATTTGCCCTTTTCCTATTGCAATTTAATATTTTATATATTATCTGATATATATAAAAATATATTCGTCACAGCTTGACAGCACGTTTGGTTGGTGGGTTTATAAATGTTAATGGTGACGTAGCATAATCGCAGTAACAATGTCATTAGGCCATCATTTATGTTTTTTTATCTTCTGAACAAGCAAAGATGGGCACTTCGGTACGTTAAGTCTTCTTTGTGCTTCTCTTTGTTTTGATTACGTACAAGGGTACTAAACGGCTGTTACTTCTAAAAAATTGATTTGAAGGTCCCAATTCTTTGGCCTCAACTCCCCAACTCAAAGGTGATTGATTGAACTAAATGTCCATGTGCTATCATCATCTGGTCCTAATTCGTCCGTACTTGGCTGTTAACCAATTACTTAAATTGATCAGAAATAGTTCATTTGTTGGAGAATGCTGTTCTAAACAACTCAATATATAACACCTATCAAGTTTGTTAAATTGATTGAAGTTCCATCCTCCATATTAGCTATTATAGAGATTATGTAGCAAACCAAGGCATGTGACTGCCTTTATAACCAGATAGTAAGAGCCAGAAATGATTTAGGTTTTTGGACCCTTCTTTGATATCTTCCCCTTACTATATATTATTTTCCACTCTTAGCAAATGCAATAATCTCTGTTTGTTTCTTCTTCAACTTTAGGCTTACAAGTAACTAGATCTCTCTTAAACTAGTCCACTACATGCATACAAAATTTCTATGGAGTGATTGTATTCATAGTCTGGTAGAAGTTGTTTTGATATCATCACACACATCTCAGCCACCAAACAGGAGTTACATGTCCCAATTCCCAACAGCGTTACGCCTGTGTTGCACGTATGGTGCACCATAGGTGGTTCCAATTGTGCTCTTGCCACGTGCAGGTTTATGAACAGCGATTTAACTCTAATAAATGGACTAACACCGCACATCAAAGTGACATCGCAGTGTCACAAAAGGGCCCTTTTCCTATTACTAAGATTTGACACATTACAAATCCTTGTAATTTACAGTGCCAGTGATTGTATTATTATTCAAGTAGATAACAAAGAAACTCATCGCAGTGATAATAACTTCATGTTAATTGAGGAAAATAATTTGTCCTCAGTTGTTTATATGTACGTTGATAGTTTCAAGAGTATGGTTACTTTTGAGAAGAAGTTGAAATTGTACCTCTGAAATGAGCTGTGGTCCTGTTGATGGATACCTATTTTGGACCCATAGAATGATTTTTCAATCTACAGGAACATGTCTCATAAGACTTGTATTTAAATCCATCTGCAGAGTGTACAAAAGAAAACTCTTGGAAGTTGGAACCAAACCGTTGCCACACAATTTTTATTAAGAAAACGATTGAACAACCTTAATGCTGAGACATCTGGGCCATATTCAGGCATGGATCAGTTAAAGGCCCGACAGTGCCACTCCCATTTAAGATCTGAGTTGGTGAATGAATTGTGATTATGTTCCTGGATTCATGTGGCTGTATTAAGGAGGTCATTGGCATGAACAGAGTTACCGGATTCGCAATACTCTCTGGTACGTGGTACGAGTACGGGTACGCGGTACGTTACTTTTTGAAATTATGTTCTTAAGAATTTCTTTACAAGCGAAGTACCAAGAATTGGTACTTGAGAATTGGTACGCGAGAATTGGTACGCAATTCGCAGGGTTGGGGAGAGAATCCGGTAACTATGGGCATGAATGGCAAGAAAAGAAATCCTTAATCACAAGGGCAGAACCCATTATTGCATTTTCATCAAGTTTGAGTTTACCACCGTGATTAAAGGAGTATGTGGAAAATATGTAACACATTCTATGCTTAACTTGAATGTTATATCTATGGCAAATGCAACATCTGGCGTCAAGGTAATATTAGCAAAGTCGGAGATTGAGGATTCTGAGTCTTCAAAACTCATTAAAATCAAGGATTTGACGTGCATCTACTGAAAGCTCGGTCTGACTCTATTCACCAATCACCATAAACTTTCATTCTTTATGTAACGTACATGTCGTTATGTTATGCAGGGCTCTTTGTAGTTAAGGAGTTTCTACCCTTTACTCAAAGGTATTGATAATGATCTACCTGTCACAAAGGAAAAGTATTGTTCATCCTATGTATCCGGATCTCCTGCATTTATGTACTGCAAGCCTCAATGCAGTTCAATCTCGGGTATTACATGGATATTATATCACAAATATAAAAGAAGTAGCAGCACTGCTGCAGTGTGTGTGACACTTTTCTTTCGAGGGGTGGTGTGCTTCATTAGATTTGATTGTTTATGCGTTAACAGAGGTAGGGTGAGTGAGTCCTCACTGAAACATGCGGCTTCACCGCCTGCTAGCTATAGTGTCACATGCATTGCCCATACATGGAAGATGTAGCACACTTCTACCGCATTAATTTCATGTGTAGTAGTCAGTGGGACCTCTGATTGCCAAATTAAAGATAAAATAATAAATATATCCCATGCATAATATGGTCAGAGTGATTCTGATGTTATCTCATTTTCTATCTATTCACATGGAATTCAGGTGATATCTGCAGGCTCATACATGAGCTTTTTTTGCATCTTTTACTTCTATATATGCTTAATCTTATGCATTATCAGTGGGACAAGAAGAAATTTCGTCAATTAACCATGGTAACTTGGTGACCTATTCAAATGTACTAGTAGTTCATATTCATACAAGCTAGCCTTGGATGCAAATATGAAAATACGAATATTTTATAGGTTCTTGCAAGTATGATTAATTGCTGTCCTCCCTCCAACTGTAGGTTAAGATGCTATTTTAATTTCTACTGGTGCTGCATCACACCCTAATACGACAGAATACAAGTTCCTTTCAAATTCTCTTTAAATAAATATGATTGCTATATATGTCTGACTCAATTGGGGAAGGTGATAATCCGCATCATAAACACGTTGTCAAATTCTCTCTTTGCAGAGATATGTGTAGCAGCTACCAGTCCTTTTCAACCACTTGAAAATCAATTCAGTCCCACTGTTTTTATGAAGAACAAATGTATATTAGATTGTGCAGCAAACGAACTTTCCAGAGTTTTTCATTTTTGAAGATGTTCTTGTTAAGTGTGAAAATGGAGATGAACGGAGAAGTGAAATCAACAATACAGCCACAACAAACACGAACATATGTTGTCAATTTTACCCTTCTGTTTCTGAAGCCACATCATCATTTTTCTTACTAATTATGTTGAAAAGTAAAAGAGGGACTGTCAAGTGTCGACTGCTGATCCAAATCAAGAAGCTCAACCAGGCTATCAAGTACATGGGAGAAAAAAACTAAAGACCACCAAAGATCTCAACTTCAGAGGCAATCTTATATTTTTAAATGGAAGAAGAATGGAGACCTAGTTAAAAAAGCTTGTGATGCATCATTTAGTTGTCAATCTCATGGCACTGAAGTCTCAAGTAATAGAGGAAAGTAGTTTCCATTGTCATCACGTAGATTGCCAAAGACACATAAATTGTATGTCCCTTATTGTATCAGTAAGTTAGAAACATAAAGAATGTCTTAATTTAACAATCGTTAGGTCGTCTTACAACATTTCTTCTTCTTCTTCTTTTGTCTTCTTTTCACTTTTTTTTCTTTTTTCCTCATTTAAATAAGGAAGTCTAATGAAGCAATGTCGAACACTGCTATAGACATTGTGAGGCTTTCCTTCTTACCATTTTCTTCTTTTATGACTTAAAATGAAATCGTCATCATCATCACTCTCAACGACAACTCTTTTCTTAGCTTTTACATCTCCATTTCTTGATGCCTGTTGTTGCTTCTGGGAAGTTTCAGTTTTAGTTGGCGGCCTTGATGGCTTAACAGGAGTTCCTGTCCGAAGCTCCTTTTGCTTCCTCTGCTTCTTCTCAAATGCTTTCTTAGCTTTTTCAGGAGACAGCAACCCATGTTCCATTAACCTGCACATTGAGGTATACATGCCTTAGCTTGTAATTTCTGAGCAAGGTTTACTCTACACAAAAGGCCGAAAATGACAGCAGAAGACGACTCCAACTGAATACAAAACTTCAGTTCAAGAGACAAACACTTATTCTATTGCCAAAATCTTTAAAGCTGAACGATTCAAAGTGGCCCCACCAACTCATACTAAGAAAAGACCTGAACAAAATATTATACCTTCCAGCCAGTATAAAAAAGCAATGAGATCAATATTTCCCTGAAATTCCTTTGGGTAGATTGAACCAGAAATTTATTTTTGTGCATATTTTAGGGAAGAGTGGTATTAATGAAGGCAGCATAAGATGAAAGGAAAGTTCTCTCATCTTTTAAAATATGGCTGTGTGTATTAGAACAGAGGCTGAGGTTCATTGGTATGTAAATCCAAATACTATCAATATCAGAGAGATTCAGACGTACTTTGCCAATAAATCAGGATGTTAAGATATTAGGGTTATTAGGCTATTAGTCGTATTGTTAGTGGGCAAGCTTGTATTAGTAGAACTAGTACTTGACCTAATTATTAGTTTAAATAGGAGTATTAGGCTAGGGTACTGTATCACATCTATCAATCATATATTTAGTTCTATTGTTAGCTGTCTTTCTCCCTTTCCCAACACAGGACATGGAGGTGTACAACATCCAAGTTGTGGAAACAGTCTCTATAAAGGAAAGCTCAACATTTACTACTCTTCTCTCTATCTCAATATAAAGGCTTAACCAAATTGTTGCCTTCTTCATTGCTGGAGAATATGCAACTCTAGAATTAACTGTAGCTGAATATCAAAAGTCAAATGTGAATAGGAGAAGCAGAAAAACAATAATGGAAGAGATTTAAGGACCAGAAAATGGGTCTAACAGATGATGACTGTTAGGACAAGAAGAGCCATGACAACTATAAAAAAATCTGCTTGAGTTTTCCCTGATTGATTGATAATTTTTATCAATTGCCACTTCTTTTCATATAATCCATTTAGAGCAAAATATAATACCAATAATTGCTAATCCTAAATTACAGATTCTTTTCCTTTCTCAATGATAATTTAGTAAAGGATAGCCTTTGCACTTATATAGAGCACTGTTACTCATTTTACATGAAACGAAAGAAAAATAAAAAGGAAAAAAAATTGAGGGTAGAAAACTTCAAGGCCATCAACAAAGTCACATCGTTAACATTATATTTTTACCTTTTATCTATTGGTGCCCATGGCACGATATTACAACAACAACAACAACAACAACAACAACAAAAGCCTTTTCCCACTAGGTGGGGTTGGCTACATGGATCAAACGATGCCATTGTGCTCTGTCATAGACCATACTTTCAGAGAGACTATTTATTTCAATATCTTTTTTAATGATATCCCTTAGTGTTGTCAGTGGTCTACCTCTACCTCTCTTTAAGGGACTATCCTCCAACTTATCAATCCTTCTCACCGGGGCTTCTATTGGTCTTCTCCTCACATGACCAAACCATCTTAGGCGAGACTCTGTTATCTTTTCATCAATGGGTGCTACTCCAACTTTCTTTTGAATGCACTCATTCCTAATTCTATCTCTTCTTGTATGTCCACTCATCCAGCGCAACATTCTCATCTCTGCAACCCTTAACTTATGCTCATGTTGACATTTTACCGTCCAACATTCGGTACCATAAAGCATTGCCGGTCTTATAGCTGTTCTATAAAATTTTCCCTTTAGCTTGAGAGGTATCTTGCGGTCACAAATAACACCCGAAGCATTTCTCCATTTTGTCCACCCAGCTTGAATCCTATGAGTTACATCTCCTGTAATCTCTCCGTCATTTTGTATGATAGATCCAAGATACCTAAACCGTTCAACTTGTGGAATAATATGCTCACTAATTTTCACTTCCAAGTCAGAGCTAGATCGCCTTTTGTTAAACTTACATTCTATATATTCTGTTTTACTCCTACTTAGTCGAAACCCATGTGATTCTAAAGCTTCTCTCCATAGCTCTATTTTATCATTTATTCCTTGTCTCGACTCTTCCACCAGGACTATGTCGTCTTCAAAAATCATGCAGTGAGGTACTGGATCTTGGATGTGTCCACTAAGTACGTCCAAAATCAAGGTGAAAAGATATGGACTTAAAGTTGACCCTTGGTATAATCCTACAGTAACCGGAAAATCTTCTGTGACCCGCCATCTATTCGCACACAAGTAGTGACCTTATCATATATATCCTTGATAGCTCGAATATAAGCAACACGAACTCCTTTCTTTTCTAGTGCTTTCCAAAGAACTTCTCTTGGCACCCTATCATAAGCCTTTTCCAGATCAATAAACACCATGTGGAGGTATTGAATATCGATAATTAGTCCTTAAGGTAGTGGATGAAATATAATGGAAATTTCAGTTGTGATTGGTGAAGCAGGTGTCAAGTCAATGAAATATAATGGAAAAATAGTGGAAGTATTATTCCAATATTGTGCTTTTCTAGCAACCAACGATAGAAGCTGTAAATACCAAGTACAAAACATCTAGCCATAGATCAACATAAAGAATGAATCTTTGGTTGACTCATCTACCAAAATGCCAAAATCCTATATGCTGTGTGTAGAAGTTCTATTAGAATTATTTCTGTGTTTCAGTCATCAAAGGTTAAAGTGCTCCTGCATTGCAATATTGGAAGTTGATTTGCCTGTCACCCTTGAGCATGCAGACATTTAACATGCCAATACTCAGTTAATAATGTCCTCAACCGCACAAGAACATAGAAATTATTGCCAAATGTTTTAACTACTAAAAATAAATTTTCAAAAGCCATTATTGTCAAGACTCCAGCTAACAATTACCATTTCTAATCATTAAACTCATCTAAATGCACAAATGAAAGTAATCAACTACAAAGCTTGACCATTCTGTGGAAGGGGTATGAAATTCACAGACAGCCACTGATTGATAGTGTCATAACAGGATTGCTCATATAAACAAGTAATTTTGAGGATCTCTCAAATATCCACAAAATCTGTTGTAGGGTGCCTCATTAGCAGAACTTGTTTTGCTGCTTTGTAATTGAAAATGTACTTACAAAGGAAAAAGGAATACCCAAGAAATAAATAGGGTTAAATATAAACATTTTTATTTTTGACCAGCAAAAGCACTGATTTAAAAACATAAAAAGGAGTTATATAGCAGAAAGAAGTTCTCCTTCAGAAGAAGCTAGGAAAGAAAAAGTGGATAACAAAGCTATCCAAGTTGAATCACAGATCTCATATAGTAAAACTTCTACTGAGATCCAGGCACAAAGACAGAACAAGATTAGTAGACCACATACAAAGGAAGAAAACTGGCAGTTATGACTTATTATTCTTATTAAGAGATCTTGTTGGGGTTAGGAAGAACCTGAATTTTGTAGATATCTTTTCAATGAACTTATCGAAGAACTCTACTAGTGGGCTCGACTTCACATCTTAACCAAAAACCTTAAGGTATTAGGTTCAGTAATCCTTCTACTTATATGTTCCTTACTTTAGAGATATCTTTTCAATGGGCTTATCGAGAAACCGCACTAGTGGGCTCGACACCACATCTTAACTCAAAATCTTAAGGTATTAGGTTCACTAATCATTTCACTTATATGTTCCTTACTTTATCAATTCCTCAAATATGTGGGACTACTTCATCTCTGCAAACATCATGTTCTTCCTGTTCTACTGTGCTTCATACTTGCCATCCACTCTAGAGAGAGAGAATCCTTGAAATACATTGTAGCTCATTCATAAGAGTATCCAATATTTGAGAGCTGATCTATTGTTCTAGTGAGAAAAGGAAGAGTGTGAGTAACATTCTAAGAACTTCCTTTTGAACTAGATTACTCTATTTCGGGTTAAGGTAGAAGAAGGTTTCTTGTGATGTCTAAAGAAGAAATAATGTCACTATCACTCTGGTTTGGGTTAAGGTAGAGGAATGTTGAGTGTGATATCCTTGTAAACAAAAACTTTACCAAATTAAAGAAAATCTCAAGCTATTTCTTGGGGACTAGACTAAGTCAAGCATTGTGACTGAATCAGGATAAACCACCCATGCATATCTCTCTATCCTTAATCTTTTATTTTGATTCATCCATATTTAATTATTTGCATTGCATTTTAATTTTAATTTGAATTTAATTAAAAATCTGTCATTAACCTTTTAAAATCAATTCACCCCGTCTTGATTCTATCAGAATTATTCTTAATTATTATTCTTCATTTCCTTATCATTTTCATACAGTGGACTTCGATTTCTTAAATGAAAGAGAGCATGTGTTTGTACAGTTTTATCAAAAGCCAACGCATAGAAATTCCCCATAAACTAATGAATGACAAAAACATGTACATTGGATTACGATTTTATTATACAATTTACAAGTCTATATCAAAATACGTGACGACCTAATATATACTAATTTCCAAAATCTGAACTGGCCTGCTCTTCACGAAATAATTTAGGAAGAATGTTTACATAATATATATGTTTCGAAATATAATCAAGAATTTAGGGACATTTGTAAATCCCTTAAATTACATTATTGTTGTATCCAATAACAACCTTCCATCAACTATAGCAAGGCCTCCATTACCGCAGCTATTTTTGTTTACAATTGTTCACAGCTTCTAAAAGGAATGTTAGGGGTAGAAGATAGATATATCCAAAAATATATTCAGAGGAAGGTAAAATTCAACTATACTCCCAATCAGCACAGGAAAAATTTAGAGATATTTTTATTTACACCAAACCTTCAAAGCTTTACATAATAAATGACCGTATCAATATTTATTTGGGTTACAAAATTTCTCAACTCAACCAACAAAAAATTAAAAAAAAGAAAAAAAGAAAACCTCTATCAATCTACTCCTACCCCAATCTCCAAGTTATCTAGCTGTCACGGAGAAGACTCTGTTGTACCAAATAGAATGAAGTATCATGTGAAACATATCATACTTGATAGGGTTCTGGTGCCAAAGGAAATGCTGCTGTACCTTTTTGACCCTCATCTGCAATCGAAGATACCTCTTTTCTGGGATAGAAAGGAGTATACTCTTCAAATTTGGAATATCCTTCTCCAAAATAATAACAGCAAAGGATTCCCAATTCAAAACCTCAAGAAATGGAGGCACAAAGTTGTCAGATATAATAACTGGAACACATTCATAGAAAATGGCTTCCACAACTCTTGGACTGTTGACTTCATAGCCTTTTGCACAAATACAGTACTTGCTGCTCTTCATGTACTGGATGTAGTTCCTGTTGCCTTTGGACTTGGGCATTTTCCCAAAGATTTTCATGTCAGGGTCTTTATTTTCCCAGTGCTGCAACAGAATTGGCCGAACATAACCATGCATGCTCCCAGCAAAAAAGGCCAAAATTGTCCTCCTGGAAGCTGGTTTTCCACCAAGGTCTCTAGTGGGATTTTGAGGATTGCGGACATACGTTTCAGGAAGAGATACGTCCTTCCCAAAGACAAATCCTTCTTTGACATCAGCATTGCAGAGGGCTCTTATGCACTTAGCCATGTGCACCTTTGTTTCTACAGGGGCCTGCATAATGAAGTGGTAACTTGTATCAGAAGATAAAATGGATGAGACTAATGTGATTGAACGTTTACAAATCCAAGTTTTTGTTTGCATACCACAAAGGAGATAGCATTTAATGTGAAATGACAAACAGTTAGTACCCCCAACAAATTGACACAGAAAAGACATTAATTGAAGCAGGAAAAGCGTACCCAGTCATGGCAAGCAACAAGAAAATGATCAGCACCTCCAGTTCTGTTCCAGAAAGGATGTTTCCCCGCAATCAGGTCAAGATAATTACTCAGATACTGAATCAGGTTCTTATGACTATGTGAATCCTGTACGTACAAGGCTTCCTCTAGCATTCGAGAACTGAAAGGTAAGTAAAACAGGTGGGCCTTCTTTGGGTCTTTTGTTACAAATCTTTTGTTAGCTTCCATCAGCTTCATGAACCATCCTTCTGAAGCATAAATTCCTCCAAGAAATGGCGAATGCAGTATGGGTTTAGCTCCTTCTCTGTATACATACACTTTGAGAGTCTCTTCCATTAGTTCATAGCTCCTGAGAATTATACGGTCAAAGGACAATTAGAAGGTGAAATGTAAATTTAGCAGCACCAATAAGCATCTTGTTTTATGTATCATTGCTGCTAATCGGTTGGGTACATCTAATACAGAATCACAAGCAATTCCTTATTAAATCATGTTCCTTACATACATAAAACTGGCTGAGAAATAAAAAAATAATTACAAAGGTTAAAAGAAAAAATACCATGTATTCATAGAAGACTTCCTTAACCTACTATTTACACATTTAGCCAAATGCATAAATCTGTCAAACGTTTTTATTTATTTATTTAAATGCAGTAATTTTGATCAATTATACTAAATTTTATCTGAGCTGACCAAGACAATGATATTTATGTCAGGGAACATTTTAATGACAAAACAGAAGACCATAAAGGTTGCACTTATTTCATCAGAATGGTAAATAGAAGATCTCTATACTAATCTCTCTCTCTCTAATAATTTTAATTCGCATTGTCACTACTAAAATATTCATACTTCTATAATTTCAGGAATAGAAATTTTAGGGGGGAAAATAACGTAATAGTCGAATGATACCTCTTGAACATGGAAACATTTTGATAAATGGGAGCGTAAAGAATTGGATCGTTCTTTACAACTGGTGCATTTTCAATCTCTGATCTGGCCTGCAGTAGCTCTTGATCAACAACTGAAGACCACCTTGGCCTCTAGAAACAAATTAGCAACATAAGAAGATAAAACAAGAATATCAAAAGGCAAAAATCTCCAAGTCATTTAAATAAAGCTGAAATTTCACATTTTGGTCATATACCATAGAACGATATGAGGCATGGCTCTGAAGCAACAACTTGTTCATTTCAGAGATTGATGTTACTTCTGGAACTGGTATTTGAGAATCTTTCTTCTCCTTAGGAACAGTGTTGATAGATGAATTCTTGCCCAGTATATTGACATCTTTTTTTGATGGCCTGAAACTCTCATCCTTCATGGAATTAGTTTTGTTGTCTTTCTGAAACGAAGATATGTTGGAATCATTTGATAACACTGGAGTTGTAATATTTGGGCTCACTTTTGGAAGATGACTCGTTGGTGCAGTTAAATATGTTGGTGCTATTTCAGGAGAAGGGGAAGGAGAATTAGCGTATGACCTTCCAGATTTATGTTCTGATCTCCATGTAATGTTTTCCTCTCCAGAAAGGTTTGTCAAATTATTCAAACCCATAGTATTGTTAAAACTGCTCTGTCCAAGATCTCCTGGCTGATCTGTTGCAGATACATTATCTGATTTCTTAATACTGTCCACCATGGAAGTTTTGTCAGACTCATCAAATCCTAGAGATTTGTTTGGTTGGCTTCCTGGTTCCAAGACAAAACCAGTTATTGGAATAGTGTCCTTTTCCCTGGATGTCCTAGTTTTATTAGCTATCTCGAGGGCATGTTCACCTGTAGAGTTTGCTAGATTGAAAATTGTCATATTGGTAACTTTTTCAGACTCAGATGGTGGATCTGTAGCCTGAAATCTACTACTTCCTGATGTTGGTGTCTTGCCAGCAGAGAATAGAGAGAATAGAACGTTACCATAAGGAAGCTCAAGATACTGGAATGCTAAAATCACTGCAAACGTAATGCCAATAAGCCATACCAATCTCTTTGTTTCCAGCTGAAAAAAGGACAAGAATTCTTGACCCATTTTGCTCAAATTACTCAACTACCGTCAGTTGACAGACAATGACCATATAACCTCTGCAGATTATGCCATAAAAACTCAGATCCTGGAAGTATGAAAGCAATGTTTTTATATCGGTTAAAGAAAATGATGCAAATTTTTGCTCTTCACTCCTCAAATGCACCCAATTGAAATACATGGCATCATAGAAAAATTGACAATAGCAAGAAGGCTAACTAAACCGGAGACTATTTTGCCAAATTCAGACATATTAGTGGAACAAACCAAGGTGCAGAGTTCCACATATGAATTCACTTCTATGGAAACAGCTTTATGAATGTCCCAATTAGAAAAAGAATCTACCTTTTGCCTATTCACTAAAAAGTCTAATTGTGATTGTTTCTGGGGAAAAAAATTGTAGTTGAAATTCAAAGAAGCAAATGGCCTACGAAATACGGAGAATGGAAATGAAAAGGGAAGGTAACTCACAAAACAACAACCATGGAGGCACAGAGAAACCCAACTAGTTTCCTAATTTGTAGCCAGAGTTCATAAGTCCAGAAACAGAGCAAAGGCAGTGTCCTCAAAACACACCAAAATGTGATCTCACGAGTTACCACTGACCAAAAGACAAACTAGACGTTTCCTGAGACATGCAACAAGAAAGGCTCAATTCTGATGATACCTTATTCACCATGCAAAATCCAACCCAAACCAACCCACAAGGCCAATTCCAAATCACAGGAACTACAGAAACTACTTCTTTTTATATCTCGTAAGGCATGAAAATCATCAAGAACAAAAGAACCAAGACACAGGAAAACAACATGTGAAAGCACTTAGGAACAACATTCAGCTCCTCTGGTGCTGGGATACAGACAGAGGAGAGAAGAAAAGATTCCTGGGAATGAAAACTAGGAGGTTCCAAGATTTGTTCTTTTCTTCTTTTTCTTTTCCATGCACTTTCAGAGGAACCAAACACCAACATGGGTTGCTTGTATAATTATTTAATATTGAAACTAAAAATCAAAGTTCCTTACCTGGCTCTTCCGTTCACAGGTTTTGACCCCTCCCATCCCATGAACTACGAAAAATATTTATATCTTTCAAGTTTCAAGTTTAAAAATGCCATAGCTGAAGCTGTCTTGTTCAGCAGCCTACTGGGACTAGCGGTAGGAAATGCATAGATCGGATAGATTTTGGATTGAATCATAATAGATAAATAAAAAATTAACTATTAATTTATTTTAAATTTATTAAAAAATTGTTAAAACTATTCGAACTAGTCATGACTTATTTTAATGAATAGATATTTAATTTATTTATTAATTCATTTTAATGGATAGGATGGATGGATATCCGAACTATTTATTTAAAATTATTTTAAAAAAATTTATTTAAAAAATTATTTCTTTCTCTCTCTAAAAACTAAATAATTTTTTCTTTATAAAGAAAAGTAAGTTTCTCTCTTCAAAAAAAAATAATTTTTTTTATAGAAAAAGTAAGTTTCTTTCTTTAAAAAAAATAATTTTTTTCTCTAGAAAATTTAATTTTCTCTCTCTAGAGAAAAAATATGCTTCTTTACAGAAAAGTAAGTTTATCTTTCTAGAAAAAATTAATTTTCTCTCTCTAAAAAAAAATTAAATTTCTCTTTGTAGAAAAAGTAAGTTTCAATCTCTAGAAAGAATTTAATTTCTCTCCCTATAAAAATCTGATTTTCTCTCTCTTAAAAAGTTCATTTTATCTCTCTAAAAAAAATAATTTTCTATCTCTAGGAAAATTTAATTCTCTCTCTCTAGAAAAAGTTAGTTTTCTTTCACTAGAAAAAATTAGTTTTTACTATATAGAAAAAGTAAGTTTCTCTCTCTAGTGTTTTTTCTCTCTAAAAAAGAGAATTTTCTCTGTGTAGAAAAAACAAGTTTCTCTCTCTAGAAAAATTAATTTTCTCTCTCTAGAATTTTTTTATTCTCTCTAAAAGAAGTAAATTTCTCTTTAAAAAATTTATTTCTCTATCTCTCTAGAAAATGAATGAATTTGGTTTTCAGATGAGTTATGGGTTAGTTGGATCTTAAATGGATCATGAGTAAGTTAGTAATTGAATATCCAGTGAATATTGAGCTCAATCCATTAACCATCCATTAACTAATCTGATCCAATCCATCCAATTCATTTAATTTGTTATTATTATTTAGATGGATTGGATTGGATTTAGATATGGATGGATTAAATGGATAGTGGATAAATGGATTATTTTGCCACCCCTAATTGAGACTAATTGCATGAGCTTAAAAAAAAGAAATTATATATTTTTAATTTTTTAATTTTTTATGTTTGAATAAATATTTTTTTTATGTTTGAACAAAAATTTTATGTTATAAATTTCTTTTTAAAATACAAATGACTGATTTGGATAATTTAGCTAAAAATTCTTTTTTTAATATATCTTTTCCTTAATATATTTTTTATTAAAAAAAGTATTTTACGTGTGGAAGTAATATTTGAGAAGACCTTCTTTTATATTTCAATAACTTTTTTATTTTATAAAAAGTCTTTTTTGGAAGCACCAAAATATAACCCAAAAAAGTTCAAAATATACTTTTTCAGTGTTTTAATTTTTTTATATAAATAATCATCCAATATTCTAAAATTAAAGAAAAGTGTAAAACGAAAAAAAAATCAACAAAAAAAATCCAAAACTAGCACTCAATTTCACTTTCTTTACTGAAAAAATTAAAAAAATAATTCGGATGGTTTAATTAATATAAATTATTTAAAACCGACAAAAGAGTAGGAATTCAAAACCAAATTGAATGTTTTTAAGTTTTGAAATGTTATATTTCCTTATTTATCTAATTTTAATTCAAAGTTGATTCATTGCCTATAATACTCCTTGATTTCTTTTTTGAAACCCATTATTGCTATATATTTTAATACTTCATATAAACAAACAACAAATTTCAACCTATGGTTTCACCTAATTAGTCTTTTTTTTAATTATTCTAATTAGTCATTTGAGTTGAGTAGTACTTGAAATATCTTTATGAGTTAGGCCATTTAAACTCTTTATAGAACTAGTTCATAATCGATAACTTAAAATATAAGAATTTTTATTACTTTTTAACTAAAATAATTTTCACTAAATTTTAAACTTACATCTTATCTCATAAAGACAAACTTCTTTACTAGTTGAATCATTCCACGGTAGGTCTAATCTTTTTATTGTTGGGTAGTTAATCAAATCAAATTAAAGTATATATGAAGTTTTAAGCTTTCTCTCTCCTTTTCTGTTATTGAATTAATAGACTGTTTTTGGAAATGCAATAATAATTAAAAATAGATCATTTGGAGTCCTAAAAGCGATGATCAATTGATCATGATGTTGAAGAAACTCATGTAAAAAAAAAAGGAAATATTTGTTTGTCAGTCTTGATCAGATGATATTCTTGACTTGTGGCACATGAATATTGAAATGATGTGATGTCACTAATGTGTCTTTTGCATATGCTCTTTGATTTTCAGTTCCAAAGTGGTGGGTCCTAAATTGCTAATTTAATTGATTAAACTATGATGATAATATGACATGGGGCATTGAGGCTCCCTTCCTTTCTTCAAACCACAATGCGAGTCATACATACGACGAGAAGGTGGATGATTGGTATTTGATTAAACCTTTCTTCTTTTCTAAAAAAAATAAAATAAAAAATAGTTTTTTAAGTTTATTATCTTTAATTCTGGTGTGGTCCACTACAAGTGTTGTCTTGCAGGAGTTGTAAGAAAGGAAACAGCATATGCTGCAATCTGTCATGACGCGTGTACATCCAATTACTGCGACATGCAAAATTATAAACTATTTTACAATTATTTTATTTATCATATTTCTTCTTGTTTTGTAATTTACTGATGAAGAATATTAGGGAAAAAAACATTCATATTAAAAATTTAAATTTATTCAGAACCAATTTAATGGAGAAAATTAATAATGCTTAATTGTATGACAACACATATATATTAACGGTGAGTTTATTTGCCCCGCTATAAAAAGTTAAAAACTAAAAAGACTTGAGTGCAAACCCTGTAACTTTTCATTAGTGTTATTCATAGATGCAACTAACGAATTTATATATATATATATATATATATATATATATATATATATCTTGTTTTAACTTGTGAAATTGAAACAACCTATCTTCCTCTATATGTTTGATTACCTAACTAATGGAATTTTCTAAAACATATATCTCGTTCTAACTTGTGAAATTGAAACAATTTATTTTCCTCTATTTGTTTTTTTTTTAGTCAATCACCATAATTAGTCTTTTGAGCCAAGTGGCACTTCGTGGAATTTTCATGGGTTAGGCTCTTAAACCCCTTATGAGACTAATCTATAGTTGGTAGCTTAGAACACAAGAATATTTACTGTCTCTCAACCAAAACGACTTTCACTGGGTTCTAACTTGTATCTTATTTTCCGAGAGCGAGCTTGCTTACTAGCTCGAGTAACCCTCAGTTGGTTAAACTGTGGAGGAAAAACTTCACAGCCCCGAACTGGAGATCCTATTGGGTACAGGTTTTCCCCAGTGTGTTGACTCTAACAAAATTCGAACATAGGATTCACTTCTGAGAGTCATAAGCTGCTATTACTTGACCTAATCACCACGGGTTCCTCTATATGTTTTGATTAGATTTTACTTTTTTGTTGTGCATAAGTCAATTTCAAAATATTACACCAACAATTATGAAGGAATTAATTACATAAATAATCTTTTTTTTTAAACATTTCTTTTATATGGTAAAAGTCTCAACAAAATTAAAATAGAAAGATTTTTTTTTTGTCAATCATCCTAATTAGCCTTTGGGTCAAGTGGTGTCCCGCAGTATCCCCACAGGTTAAGCCCTTTGGGCTCCTATGAGACTAATACACGATTGATAGCTTAGAGCACAAGCATTTTTACTGTCTTCCAATCAGAGCGACTTTCACTGTAATTTAAACTTGCGCCCTATCTCGTGGGAGAAAGCCTACTTACTAGCTCGACTAACCATCAGTTGGTAAATGTTTTAGTTTCTATACACGGATATAAGGTTTAATATTTTTATAACTTCTTTATTTTATAGTTTTAATAAATATTTCATAAAAACTATCTCAACACTCTAATTAGTTTTTAATATTAATTTTGTGAATAATTTATACAATGAGTGATAAAAATCAATTAAACTGAAAGAATTATTTTTAATCTTAGGATTATATTATACCAAAAAATTCTCTTAAGTGTATAATTTATTTCATTGATATTTGGTTTATTCATTTCCATTAATGCTACATATACTGATTCTTAATCATTATTCTTCCTTTACATTTTTCGTACAGTGGACTTCGATATCTTAAATGAAGAAAGCATGTGTTTTTACAATTTTATCAAAAGCCAACGCACAGAAAATTCCCATAAACTATAATGAATGACAATAACATGTGCATTGGATTATGATTTTATATTTTTATTATATAATTTACTAGTCTATATAAAAATATATGACGACTTAATCTATACTAATTAATTTCCAAAATCTAAAATGGCCTGCTCTTTAATAAATAATTTAAGAAGAGTATTTACGCAACTTAATTATATGTTTGGAATTATAATCAAGAATTTTGGCCCGTTTGTATAATTTCTTAAATATCCATTAGGCCCAGTTTGGTGAATAGAATTGAACTTGGAATTGGACCTCTTAATTCCAATTATTTTGTTTGCTGTGTATATTGGAATTAGAATTCTAATTCTGAGTCCAATTCCATAGAATTGAAAAATAACTAGTTTATATTATTCTCAATTCTTAGCTTAAATCTTAAAAATTTCAATTCCAAGCACAAAGATTATTTTTTTTTGAATATTAAAAAGCAAAAGTTAAAAACTATCTAACAACCATTGCCGCTCATAACACGGACATAATCTGGCAACGTCACCGTCGGCGTGCTCTGTCAACGTTGCCGCTAGCGTGCTCCGGCTACGTTGTCCACTACGCCTCTAACGAGCTAGTCGCGCTTCCTCCGATCACTAGCATCGGCGTCCTGCAATCACCTTCGTTATCGTCAATATTGTCATTTAGTTTGACATTCATTACGAATGTTGTAATATAGCAACGCAAGCTCTATTGAATTTTTTTATAATTTTAAATTATTATTTATTGATTTAAATTTATTTATTATATCTTTATAAATTCTTGATAAATTATTCAAATAATAAAATTTTAGTTTAATTCAAAATTACAATTCTAAAGTCTCAATTCTTTAATTGTCCCAAACATAAAAATTAAGATTCTTGTCAATTCCAATTCTTAAAGAATTAGAATTGAAATTAGAATTCTAAACTATAATTCTAATTTTGTCATTCAAACAGACCCTCAGTGTTGTATCAAATAACAATGTGCTATCATTCTATGGCATGCCCTAAGGATGGCAAAAAATCTCTAAATATGAGGATTCTTGCTAGGATTGCTCTATTTGGATATCTAAATTCGGAGAATTTTTACTTTCGGGGATGAGAATGAGGAAAAAATTCTTCCAAAATCAATTTGAGGACAAAGACGGAGATCATATTCCTCGCCCTGAGTGAATCTGTACTCATCCAATTACAAAATTACCATTATTTAATATATATATATATATATATATATACAAATTTATCTTTTTTAGACATATCACTTTTATTAATATTTATATTAATTTAAAATAAAAAAAACAAAATAAACTCTAAGGGATAAATTGCTCTATCCACTCTCTTTCTCTATCCCGCCACATTTTTTTATTTTTCAATTTTTTATATATTTTTTCATTTTACTGAATTTTAATTGCTTTTTTAGTCAATATTTTTTAATATTTCGAGTTATCCACGGGGACTTGTGGGGACACGGGAAACAAAATCTCCTATAACAAGGATAGGGATCACGATAGGGAGCAGTGGTAGCGGGGACGAGGACTGTGGGAGTACTCCCCGCCCCCGCCTCGTGAGGGTGCCATCCCTAACCCTCCATTAGTATTAGCCTAGCTATTCAGCTATTCTTTGATATTGTTCCCAGCTTCTAAAAGGAATGTTAAGGGTACAAAATAGGTATGCAAAAATAAATACTCTGAAGGTAAACTTCAACTATACTACCAAATGTCACAGGAAAAATATATATACAATCACAAGACAATTACATCAAACCTCCAAATTAAGCTGTACACGTTAAATGATCCAATCAATATTTTTTTGGTTGAAACTTATCAATATTTTTTTTGAGTTGAGTGGCGTCCCGCAATATTTTCATGGGTTAGGTCTTTTGGACCCCCTACGGGACTAATCCACAATCGGCAGCTTAGAGCACATGGGTTTTTACTGTCTCCCAATTAGAATTATTTTAACTGAGATTCGAACTTAGGTCATATTCTGTGGAGGTGAGCTTGCTAACCAGTTCGACCTTCCCTCAGTTGGTAACCTTATCAATATTTTATTTGGTAGCAAATGTACTTTATTCCCTTAATTTATTAGTTTTGTTATACTTTTTACCCTAATTTATATAGTCCAACACATTGTACCTTAATTTAATATTATTAATTCATTGCAATTTTTCCTTTTTCATTAAAATTAAATTTTATTTCAAACTAATTAACATAAATCGTTAAAAATACCCCTCGCATATGTTAGTCCTTCAATCTAAACTTCAAATTCCAGAAAGCATGGTGCCAGTGGTGCAGCTCCACTTTTTTTTTTTATCATGGCTGCAAACATCTCGTTTTAATCTCTCCACCTTAACCTCCTACTCTTTAATCATACATGCTTGCCTCACCTACTGCTGCAATAGGTAATGTCTCTGCAATAACATTCGAAACATTGACAGAATTCTGTAAAAATGTAGTGAAATTGGATTTATCCGAAGGCAAAGAATAAACCGATAGCGTGGAAATACATCCTGATGAGTGATGATGATGCCTTTGCTACATTATGTTCTTCTCATATATATATATATATATATATATATATATATATATATATATATATATATTGTAGTTACCAATCCCTTGCGCTGCTAATGCATGCACCCATTCAATTTTTGTATTCACAGTATAATGCAGCCATAAGCATCATAATCATAACAAAAGTAAAAGGAAAGTATTAACACACATGATTAGTTGGTTAGTGATTAGTTAATTAGTTGTGACTAATTATATAATTAGTTACATCTAAACTAAACTAGTGTATAAGTCATTTTGTGACTCTCTTGTAATTATTTTTTTCATAACTTTCTCATTTAAGTAGTAAATTTCACTTTCTTCTCTCATCACTCTTCTCCTAATTTTTTCTCCTCTAAGCCATGTTTCTCAACATGATATTATAGCTTCAATGATACTCACCTTAAAGAAATTTCCTTCATTCTGTTGCATTGAGTTTCATGGATATCTAAATTCTTTGTTTTCTCTAAACTTTCTCCTCTCTCTCTCTGCTTCCCAATATAGCTTCCATGGCGCTTTTCCATGTTAGAATTCCGTGTTTATTGATTTGTGCTAGGATCTAGCATTTTAATTTTGGAGTTTAAATCCTAACCTTGTTGAATTATTGATCTCTGAATTTAGAAGGCGAATTGTGGAGTTCCTATAAGCATTTCATTCGTTTTTCTCTCTGAAATCACTCTTGGTTTTTCAACGAATTATCTGGAAAACAACTTTCTCGATCTCTCTTTGGTGACCTCAACACTCTACGTACTTAGATCTGCTCAGATCAGTGCCAACACCATAGCTCATCTGCTCTGATTCGCATCCTCCAAACATCATCGTTTCGCTTCATTCGACAAACGTTCTTCACCTCCGAATCGAGCCTTCCATCTGGTGTTTTCCTATGATTCACAACTACTCTATATATCTCGAAGCTCTGAAGAACTTGTTATTTGCTTAATGAAAAAATAATGTTGTTTTGAAGCACTTCCTTCATGAATTGGCAGTGCTTGCTTGCTGTTTGATGTTGGAATTTCTCGACTGTGAAGTGGTTGCATTAACCATTATTTGATTACACCTTAATGGTGACAATATTCAGTCATGGATCTTAGATTAGCCATGGCAATGGAAGAAACATGACTCATCTTTTCAAAGTGTAGTCCATGCCAATGGTTATGGGCATATTCTTTGGGTTAATGGCAGAGAAGGGGCTCAAGATTTCTTTATGGTTTTTTCTTCTTCTTTTTTAATTAATCTTGGTTCATCCTTGATTTGACTTTGATTTTAGCTTTTGCCTCTTCTCTTTAAGTGGTGTGTTCTTAAATGCGTACCAAATTAAACGTTGCACACTCTCAATGTTGCTAATTAGTATAACAATAAGCAAGAGTCACTCCCACAGAGGATTAAGTTTAACCAATAAGTTAGCAAGTTAAGAAAAAAGAGGGTTTTGTGAATTATTAATTCAATAAACAAAAAATAAGGTCAAACGTAAAATTATAAGGAAACTAATCAAGTTATGGGTGCAACTATGAAGATGAGACTAGCCAAGGGTTCATTCTCCACCACTACGCAATGACAAAAGTAGTTGATTTTGATGTTATTTCTAATTCCTAATTAAAACTACTAACCGCAAATAGCAACAAGCTCTGCTACACCAATATTTTCTTAGTTTGACGTTAAATAGAATGAGTTCTCTATTTAATCCCTAACCATTGAACAACCTAGAACAAGCTTTCTAGATTTAATCTAATGACAACATTAAGTTGAGAAAGATAGGTTAGTCTAGGCAATAATCACAGAAGCTCAGATTACTTAACATATGTTGTGTTCCACACCACTCCCAAAGAAGATATGGGTATCAACTTTACTTGTGATTAGGAAAATAAGACAATTATAGATCAAGATCCCTAACCTAGTAGTGATAAAAAATCATCAAGATATATCTAGTTGTGCACCTAAACAAATCAAGATAACAATCATGGACAATACTTATGGAAGAACACAATTAACTTCAATTAAAACTTGGAAAATAACATCAACATTCAATTGTCAAGTCCTACCTAAGATTTTGAAATCACCATTGACTAAAGAGAGAATTCTATCCCAACATGGTCATGAGAATTACCATAGGTATAATTATTAAGAATGTAAAGGAATCAAAAGAAGAAAGAAGAATTAGATGAGGAGCAATGGTCATCAAAAGTCTAATCTTCTAGGTCTTCAAAAGTCTAATTCAAGAGTCTCCTAAAGTCTCCAAAGCTCCCCTTATTTCTTTCCTTTTTATATCTTCTTGTGCCTCCCCCTTGTCAGATTAGGGTTAGGTCTTCTCATTCTTTTTGTTTTGATGAGTCCAAGCCCAATTAGGGCTTTTAATTCCCCCATGCGGCTAATAACATGGCCAGGCCATGTTTTTGGGTTGAATTACATAGTCATGCCATGTGTCTTATCAACTTTGCTGCCCTTGGTGATTATAAACACGGTCAGGTAATGCTTTTAGGCTGCAGAATTTGAAATGCAAGACACACAAGAATTTGACCAAAACACAAGAATTTGAATTTGTGGCCAACATGAAAGTTATATCCTTATGTCTTGGCTTTCCTTATGACTTAGGAATCACTTGATTTAGACCCATGTAGTTCAAGATATGCCCATTTTACTGTACAAAGGTTAGGAAACTGGAGATTCCATCCTAAAATATCTATGATTTGGTTTCCTTTTTCTTGCTTTGTTGACTTTCTTGCCTAAATAAAAATCTAAGAAGATACTTGACTCAATTAGGCAGCATTAAATAAATCAATTAAGGGAAGCATATCAATAAAATACATGACCAAGATATGCAATGAATGTAAACAATCAAATTTTATCAGAATTCCTATGCAAACTTCCAAAAACCTTAATTTCACATCAAAACAAACCAAGAAGGATATAAAGAGGGAAATTATCATGATATCACACAAAAGGCATTGATTTTCTATCAATTGATTCTAATTCAAGTCAAAACAAGCACAATTTGGATATGTGAAAACCACACATCATTAAGGTTGTTAATCTTGGTTCAGCCTTGATTTGGTTAGCTTCTATCTCTTTTATGGTAGTTAAGCTTGTTAATCTTGGTTCAGGATTTGGCTTTGATTTTTGCTTCTGTTTCTTCTATGGTGGTTAAGGTTGTTAAACTTAGTTTAGCATTGATTGACCTTGATTTTACCTTCTGTCTCTTCTATGGTGGTTAAGCTTTGATTCAATTTTTTTTTTAATTTTGATATGGTTGGTGATCATTGTTCCCACATTTGGGATTCTTTAGCATCATATTGTAATGTTGTTTGTTGGCCTAAAGAGCTTTGATTTGCTTGGGATGAGTGTCGTGAAAACATTGAAAGAAGATCGAGGAATCCTAAAGAAATGTCGTAGACTTCTAGGAGCTATACACCTCGGCAATTAATTGTCAATTCTCATTCATAATTCATTTTTTGATTTTTCTTCTTGTTGGCTAATGTGATTATGACTTGACTTGTATTTTGTGTTTTATGTTTTGAAATTGATTGTATTGTTCATCCCAAGTTGAGAATGATGTGTACGCATCAACTAGCTTGCAGGGGTTATTACTACACATGGTAATTGGTTAATGATTAGTTAGTTGGTTGTGATTAGCTATATCTAAATTAAACTAGTATATAAGTCCCTTGGTGACTTTCTTAACTTTCTCATAACTTTCTTATTTAATAAATTTCATTTTTTTCTCTTGTCACTCTTCTCCCAATTTCACTTGCAGTTGCCCTGCTAATGCATGCACCCATTCAATTTTCGTATTCACAATGCAATGCAGCCATAAGCATCATAATCATAACAAAAGTAAAAGGAAAGCCTTGCCAAAGCCACTCATTTACATTTGTATTGTACTACCTACCAAATTTATCGAGCGTAAAGACAGTGGAAATTATGAAAAGGAAAGTGGAAGAACATAAGAGGGGGTATGTTTGACAACTAATGTTATAAAAAGAAAATTGTAATAAATAATCTTAAATTAGGGTGAAATTTTCCCAATTATAATTAGGGTAAAATGTAAAACAAGATACCCACAAGGGGTAGTTCAAGTAGTAGCTTGAGCTTAGCAATTTTGAAGCCTTTGCAATGTCAAGGGTTTGAGGCCATAAGAAATCACTTGCGTCCTGTGGGGAGAGGCAGCCGCAATACCCTAAACAGGATTAGTCTCATACTTAAAGGGTGAGAGATTATACGATCAAGGACAAAAAAAGTAGTACAACAAATAAATTAAGGAGCAAAATGTATCTGGGGCTTTTGTTTAGGTACCAAAGTTATCAACTTCAACATCTATCTCTCAGTTTAGCAACCACAAAAAATATATTCTCTATTAATTTACTCTGATCCTATCTATCTCCGAGTTATCTAGCTGTTGCGGTGAAGACTCTGTTGTACCAAATAGAATGAAGTATCATGTGAAATATATCATATTTGACAGGGTTATTGTGCCAAAGGAAATGCTGCTGTACCTTTTTGACCATCATCTGCATTTGAAGATACTTCTTTTCTGGTATGGAAAGGAGTATACTCTTCAAATTTGGAATATCCTTCTCCAAAATAACAACGGAAAAGGATTCCCAATTCAAAACCTCAAAAAAAGGAGGCACAAAATTGTCAGATATAATAACTGGAACACATTCATAGAAAATGGCCTCCGCAACTCTTGGACTGTTGACTTCATAGCCTTTTGCACAAATACAGTACTTGCTGCTCTTCATGTACTGGACGTAGTTCCTGCCGCCCTTGGACCTGGGCATTTTCCCAGAGATTTTTATGTCAGGATCTTTATTTTCCCAGTGCTGCAACAGAATTGGCCGAACATAACCATGATGTATTTTCCCTGCAAAAAAGGCCAGTGTTGTCCTATTGGAAGCTGGTTTTCCACCGAGGTCTCTAGTGGGATTCTGAACATTGCGGAGTTGCGTTTCAGGAAGAGACACGTCCTTCCCAAAGACAAAACCTTCTGTGGCATCAGCATTGCAGAGGGCTCTTATGCACTTAGCCATGTGCTCCTGTGTTTCTGCTGGGGCCTGCATAGTGCAGAGATGTATCTTCTAATAAAATGGAGGAGACTAATGTGATAGAGCGTTTACCAATTATTCAAGTTTTTGTTTGCATATGATACCACAAAGGAGATAGCATTGAGTGTGAAATCACAAACAGTTAGTGCCCCCAACAAATTGACACAGAAAAGGCAATTAATTGAAGCAGGAAAAGCATACCCAGTCATGGCAAGCAACAAGAAAATGATCAGCACCTCCAGTTCTGTTCCAAAAAGGGTGTTTCCTCGCAATCATGTCTACATAATTGTTCAGATACTGAATCAGGTTTTCATAACTATTTGAATTCTTTAAATACAAGGTTTCCTCTAGCATTAGAGAACTGAAAGGTAAATAAAACAGATGGGCCTTCTTTGGATCTTGAGTAATATATCTTTCATTAGCTTCCATCAGCTTCATGAACCATCCCTCAGAGGCATAAATTCCCTTGAAAAATGGCGAATGCAGTATGGGTTTAGCTCCTTCTCTGTATACATACACTTTGAGAGTCTCTTCCATTAATTCGTAGCTCCTGAGAATTAGACAGTCACAGGATAATTAGAAGGTGGAATGTAAATTTAGCAGCACCAATGAGCATATTGTTTTATGTATCATTGCTGCTACACAGTTTTTGTACATATTGCGAAGAACAATTAGTACGATTAAAACATGTTCCTTGCATATATAAAATATCAGGAAATTTTTTTTACAAAAGGCTTAAGAACGATATATTCATCAGAAGACCTCCTTAACCTAATATTTACACATTTAGCCAAATGCACAAATCTGCCAAACTTTTTTTTTTCTTTGCTTCTGAGAACGGCAAGGAAACTCTTCACCATCAAGAAATGCAACAATTTTGATCAAGTATACTAAATTTTGTCTGAGCTGATCAAGACAATAATATTTTTGTCACTGGAACATTGTGATCACTAAACGGAAGACCAAAAAGTTTGCACTTATTTTGTCAGAACGGTAAATATATCTCTATAATAATCTCAATCACTATCCGTAATTAAAATAATTTTAATTCACATTGTCATTACAAAAATATGCATACTTCTGTAATTTCAGGAATAGAAATTTTGCTGCTAGAAGATACTTCTGAACCTCTTTTTGGGAAAATAAAGTATTGTAATAGTCAAATGATACCTCTTGAACATCGAAATATTTTGATAAAGGGGAGCGTAAAGATTTGGATCATTTTTTACAATTGGTGCATTTTCAATCTCTGATCTGGCCTGCAGTAGTTCTTGATCAACAGCTGAAGACCACCTTGGCCTCTTGAAACAAATTAGCAACATAAGAAGAGAACACAAGAATATAAAAGGCGAAAATCTCCAAATCACTAAAATAAAAATGAAATTTCACATTTTAGTCATATTACCGTAGAACGATATGAGGCATGGCTTTGTAGCCATAACTTGTTCATTTCTGAGATTGATGTTACTTCTTTAACTAGTATATGAGAATCTTTATTCTCCTTAGGCACACTGTTGATAGAGGAATTCTTGCCAAGTATATTGGCTTCTTTTTTTGATGGCCTGAAACTTTCATCCTTCATGGAATTAGTTTGGTTGTCTTTCCAAAATGAAGATATGTTGGAATCATTTGATAACACTGGAGCTGCAATATTTGGGCTCACTTTTGTTGGAGGACTGATAGATGGAGTTAAATATGTTGGTGCTAGTTCAGGAGAAGGGGAAGGAGAATTACCATATGAACTTTCAGATTTAATATGTTCCTCTCCAGAACGGCTTGTCAAATTATTCAAACCCATAGTATTGTTCGGTACAAGACCTCCTGCCTGCTCTGTTGCAGATACATTATCTGATTTCCTATTATTGTCCACCATTGAACTTTTGTAAGACCCATCAAATCCTAGAGATTTTTGTGTTTCACTTCCTGGTTCCCAGACAAAACCAGTTCTTGGAATATTGTCCTTTTCCCCAGACGTCCTAGTTTTAGTAGGTATCTCAAGGGCATGTTCACCAGTAGAGTTTGCTTGAATGAAAATTGTCACATTGTTAACTATTTCAGACTGAGACGGTGGATCTGTAGCATTCAATCTACTATTTCCTGAGGTTGGTAACATGCTAGCAGAGAATAGAGACAGTAGAACGTTACCATATGGACGCTCAAGATACTGGAACGCTAAGATCACTGCAAACATAATGCCAATAAGCCATAGCAATCTCTTTGTTTCCAGCTGAAATAAGAACAAATTTTTTTTTACCCATTTTGCTAAAATTACTCAACTACCGTCAGTTGACTGGCAATGACCATATCAATTCTGCAGATTATACAAATAAAACTTAGATCCAGTAAGAAAGAAAGTGAATATTTTTTTTATATCAGTTAAAGAATATGATGCAAATTTTTCCTCTTCACTCCCCACTCCCAGATGCACCAAATTGAAATTCATGGCATCATAGAAAAATTGACAATAGCAAGAAGGCTAACTTAACCAGAGCAGAGACTATTTTGCCAAATTCAGACATTATAATAAACCAAAAAAACACACACCAAAATGTGATCTCACCACCTACCAAATCAAACGACAAACTAGACGTTTACTTAGACATGCAGCAATAAAGGCTCAATCCTGATGATACGTCATTCACCATGCAAAATCCTACCCAACCCACAAGGCTAATCCCAAATTACAGGCACTACATCAACCACTTCTTTTTATATCTCGCATGGCATGAAAATCATCAAGAACAAAAGATCCAACACAGGAAAACAACATGAGAAAGCACTTAGGAACAGATAACTTTACCAACAAACAATTAAACAACATTCAGCTCCTCTGGTGCGGGGATACAGACAGATGAGAAGAAAAAAGACTCCTGGGAATTACTTGAGATTTCGTTAACTAGGTAGTGTCAAGTAAAGAGCCACTTATAAAAATGGATTCCATGGTTTGTTCATTTTTTCTTTTTCTTTTCCATGCACTTTCAGAGAATCAAACACGATTGTTAGGCCCTTAATTAAACATGTCTACCATAGGAAGAAACGGGGACAAGTGGCAGAAAATGAGGAGGTTAGGGGAGGAAAGTGTGAGGAGGCCGTGGCGGGAAAAGAGGGGTTTGAGAAGGATTCTGATGCGTAACAGAATGGGACACGTGGCAAGCAAGGAGAGGAGGGGAAGATTCTGGTATCAGGAGGGATGGGATGAAAATGCGAGAGGAAGGGGGGTGTGAAGGAGGCTGGAAAGTGAACAGGTTCGGTTAGGACTGAGTGTGAGCGTGGTGCTCATCTCAGCTGGGTTATTTTCTTCATTTCGGTGTTTGTTTCCTTAATTCATCTTGTAAGGAGTTCGCTCCCATACTACCATATTCGTAATCAATTCACAGTGTCACTTCCATATCTCTAAAACTCTCTTTACTAGTAGAATTTCTCTGCTGTATCTTTTCTCTATTGATTGGTTCCTAACAATAGTTCGCTCCCATACTACCATATTCGTAATCAATTCACAGTGTCACTTCCATATCTCTAAAACTCTCTTTACTAGTAGAATTTCTCTGCTGTATCTTTTCTCTATTGATTGGTTCCTAACAATTTGGTATCAAAGCACTTCCTGGGGTGCATATGGTATCAACGAGAATGGAGGCAAGAGTAGAAGCATTGGAGCAGAGGATTGAGACGATGAGAAGGGAATTATTGGATGAAATGAGAACGTTGTTGGCGCAGCGTCAGAACCGAAACGAGTCGGAGCCGGAGGATCAACGTGAGCGAAGGGAGCGCGATCGCGCCAACGAAAGGATGCGGAGGTTAGAGGTGCCTTACTTCTCGGGTGAGGACCCGTATGGGTGGGTTTACAGAGCTGAACGCTATTTCGCGATTAACCAAATTCCGGAAGGAGAAAAGGTGCTCGCGGCGTCGATTTGTTTGGAGGGAAAGGCTCTGAACTGGTTTCAGTGGTGGGAGGCAAGATCTGAGAGAATTACATGGTTGATGTTTCGAAGAGCTTTGCTGGGGCGGTTCCAGAGTGCGTCTTCGGAGAATCCCTATGAGGTGTTGATGAGCCTACGGCAGAGAGGTTCAGTGGCGGAATATATCGAGGAGTTCGAGCTGGTATCTTCTCCGCTGAGGCATGCGGAGGAGGAAGTGTTATCTGGAGCCTTCATGAATGGGCTTAGGGAGGAAGTAAGGGCGGAGGTCCGGTTACATCACACCGGCGATTTGGAAGCGAGGATGAAGTTGGCGAAGATGGTTGAGGAGAGGAATCAGCTCATTAACAATAAGGAGGAGGGGCCAACCAAGAGGGTCGGGTCGCATCTCAACCGACCCGCTTTGGGAAGTAGATGGGCCGGGTCAAATGATTCAGTTACCCGAAAGGAAGGAGGACCCGACATCAATAGAAACGGGCTTCGGGGGCTAGCAACTGGGTCGAATGTGATAGGAGGAGCAAATACTGAGCGGCGCGAAGGTCAGGGGAGCGAGGGGAGCGTGAATTACAGACCAGATGGGTCAAACAGTAGTGGCCACCGTCGTAGTGCTCCTTTCAGGAAACTCACAGAGGAGGAATTGGAGGATAAATACCGCCGGCGGGTCTGTTTTCGGTGCGACGAGCCATTCTCACCAGGCCATGTGTGCCGTAACAAGCATTTACGAGTGCTGGTGTTGGGGGAAGGAGAGGAGGTCGAAGATGAAGAATTAGAGAAGGTAGACGGGGAAGGGAGGTCGGAGGAGCTGGTTATGCAGTTGAACATGGGGAGTGTAGCTGGCATGACGTCAAAGAAATCCCTCAAGTTGTGGGGAACTATTTCAGGTAGACCGGTGGTGGTATTGGTGGATACTGGGGCATCCCACAACTTCATCTCTAATGAGGTAGTGGAATCAATAGCACTTCCCTTGGAGGAGACCAAGGATTTTGTGGTGGAGGTGGGGGATGGACATAAAATAAGAAACAGGGGAGTATGCTTAGGAAAGTGGAGCTGCAACTACCCAATCTCACGGTGGTGCACGATTTTTATGCATTTCAATTAGGCGGAGTGGACGTTGTTCTGGGATATGAGTGGTTGGCAGGGTTGGGGGAGATCAAGGCTGATTTTGGGGAACATGTAATATGGCTTAGGAAACAGGGACGTAAGGTTGAGGTGCGGGGGGATCCTAATCTGTCTAGAACTCCGGTGTCGGTGAAGACTATGGTGCGGGAATTAAGCAGAGGGGCAGAAGCGTATTATGTGAAGCTGGAATTTATGAACGCAGAGGTGCATGAGCAAACAGTGGGAATGCAGGGGATGGAGGACGTATTGAAGGATTATGCTGAGCTGTTCAAAGAAATCAATGAATTACCTCCCAAAAGGTGGTGTGACCATGGAATTGTGATCAAGGAGGGAGCCCAAATTCCTAACATCCGGCCCTATCGCTACCCACACCATCAAAAGGATGCTATTGAACAGTTTGTAAAAGATATGTTGGCAGCAGGCATGATCCGGCCTAGTTTAAGTCCCTACTCCAGCCCACTTATCTTAGTCAAGAAGAAAGATGGGAGTTGGCGATTTTGTACGGACTATAGAGCCTTAAATAGTATTACTACTCCCAATAAATTTCCTATTCCGGCTATAGATGAATTATTAGACGAATTATGGGGAGCAACTATCTTTTCTAAGCTGGATTTGAAGTCTGGATATAACCAAATAAGGATGAAGGAGGAGGATATTCATAAGACCGCATTCCGTACACATGAGGGCCACTACGAGTACTTGGTAATGCCTTTCGGGTTGACGAATGCCCCTTCTACATTTCAGGCCTTGATGAATGAAATCTTTAGGCCATATTTGAGGAAGTTTGTGTTAGTCTTTTTTGACGATATCTTAATATACAGTGCTGATCAGCAGGCTCATATGGCACATTTAAGGGAGGTCTTGGAGGTGCTAAGAGAGCATTCCCTGCGGATTATAGGAAGAAATGCAGCTTTGGTATGGCTCAACTTGATTACCTGGGCCACATCATTTCGGCACAAGGAATAGCTGCAGACCCCAGTAAAATCAAGGCCATGGAGGAGTGGCCCATACCCAAGAATATTAAGAGTCTGAGGGGTTTCTTGGGGTTGACAGGGTACTATAGGAGGTTTGTTAAAAATTATGGGGTCATTGCAAGGCCTCTCACTCAAATGCTGAAGAAAGATAATTTCAGGTGGGGGGAAGAGGCTTTGGGTGCATTTCAGAAGTTGAAGAAGGCTATGATAGAGATACCACTGTTGACAATGCCAAACTTTAACCTGCCGTTTGAGATTGAGACCGATGCTTCTGGGATAGGATTGGGAGCGGTATTAATGCAACAAGGGAAGCCACTAGCCTTCCTCAGTCAGGCTTTGTCAGAAAGGGCAAGAAGAAAATCGGTTTATGAGAGGGAGTTAATGGCAATTGTGTTCGCAGTGCAGAAATGGAGACACTATTTGATGGGGCATCATTTCATTATCAAAACCGATCAAAGAAGCTTGAAATATTTGCTGGAGCAAAGAGTGTTAGAGGGGGAACAACAAAGATGGGTTTCTAAACTGCTGGGCTATGACTTCGAGGTGCTGTATAAACCAGGGAAGGAGAATCGGGCAGCCGATGCTTTGTCAAGAGTTAACATCCATGCTCTTTCATGTGTATATAACAACGATTTTGATCATATGTTGGAGGAAGTTGGGGCTGATCCGGTGTTGGGAGAAATCATTAAGGATTTGCAGGCAGATCCTCAATCACATCCTGATTACTCTTTCAACCGTGGCTGTTTGTGGCATAAGGGCAGGATGGTGTTGTCAGCCAAATCTGCCAGCATCCCGATGATCTTAGAGGAATTTCATTCCTCCCCGTGGGGAGGGCATTCAGGCATTGTCAGGACATATAAAAAGGTGGCAGTGGTGTTCTTTTGGCGAGGTATGCGAAAGGATGTGGAAAGGTTTGTCCAGGAATGTGTAACGTGCCAGCAAAGTAAGTATCAAGCTCTAAAGCCTGCTGGACTATTACAACCACTTCCGATTCCTATGCATGTATGGGAGGATGTCTCAATGGATTTCATTGGAGGGCTTCCCAAGTCTAAAGGTAAAGATACTATTATGGTGGTGGTCGATAGGCTCACCAAGTCAGCACATTTTATTTCTTTGAGTCATCCGTTTGCTGCTACGGATGTTGCTGAAGCATTCATCAAAGAAGTTGTCCGGTTGCATGGGTTTCCTAAGTCAATTGTAGCTGATCGGGACCGGGTTTTTATGAGCAATTTTTGGAAGGAGTTATTTCGATTGGCTAATACTAAACTCAAGTTCAGTTCTGCTTATCATCCCCAAACCGATGGGCAAACGGAAGTGATTAACCGAACCTTGGAAACTTATTTGAGGTGCCTGGTGAATGGACATCCAAAACAGTGGTTGAAATGGTTGCATTGGGCTGAGTTTTGGTTCAACTCTTCCTATAATGAGTCCATCAAAATGACCCCTTTCAGGGCATTGTATGGGCGAGATCCTCCCATGATAGTGAAGTACCAGCAAGAGACTACTATGGTGCAGCAGGTTGACCAATTACTGCTGGAACGAGATACCATTTTGGCGGAATTAAAGGCCAGCTTAAGTCATGCACAGAATCGGATGAAGATGTTTGCTGACCAAAAGAGGCGTGAAGTAGAGTATGCAATAGGGGACATGGTTTATTTGAAAGCACGACCCTATAGGTTCAAATCCTTGGCTAAGAGGAGGAATGAAAAGTTAAGTCCCCGGTTTTATGGTCCTTTTAAGGTGTTGGAGAAGGTGGGGCCTGCCGCCTATCTACCGGAGTTGCCAAGGGATGCCAAAATACATCCTGTTTTTCATGTGTCACAGCTGAAGGGGGCCCTTGTAGCTACTGGTGTGTGCCAACCATTGCCTGAAACACTGACTGCAGAATGGGAGCTGAGGGTGGTACCTCAGGAGGTTCTGGCTGTCCGCCAGCATTTGGATGGCACAGTCCAGGTTCTAATTAAGTGGATGAACCTTCCTGAACACGAGAACACTTGGGAGGATAGTAAGGTCATTAGCATGGTTTTTCCTGATTTCCACCTTGAGGACAAGGTGAATCTTGTTGGGGGAAGTATTGTTAGGCCCTTAATTAAACATGTCTACCATAGGAAGAAACGGGGACAAGTGGCAGAAAATGAGGAGGTTAGGGGAGGAAAGTGTGAGGAGGCCGTGGCGGGAAAAGAGGGGTTTGAGAAGGATTCTGATGCGTAACAGAATGGGACACGTGGCAAGCAAGGAGAGGAGGGGAAGATTCTGGTATCAGGAGGGATGGGATGAAAATGCGAGAGGAAGGGGGGTGTGAAGGAGGCTGGAAAGTGAACAGGTTCGGTTAGGACTGAGTGTGAGCGTGGTGCTCATCTCAGCTGGGTTATTTTCTTCATTTCGGTGTTTGTTTCCTTAATTCATCTTGTAAGGAGTTCGCTCCCATACTACCATATTCGTAATCAATTCACAGTGTCACTTCCATATCTCTAAAACTCTCTTTACTAGTAGAATTTCTCTGCTGTATCTTTTCTCTATTGATTGGTTCCTAACAACGATCATGGATTGCTTCTATAACTATTTAATATTGGAAATATAAATCCAAGAATAATAAGCTGGTATTGACTCCGAGGTCGGATCTTCTACGCTCTTCCGTTGACAGGTTTTGACTTCTCCCAGAAGCTACGAAAACGGGACCATAATCACCATTTTTATATCTTCAAGTTTCATGCGCCAAAGCAGAAGCTGTCTTGCTCGGAGCCTCGGACACACTGGCCATTAATACATGTGTAAATTAACTTATTTTTTATTAACAAAGTTTTTTAACTAAAATTTTCTTAAAAACAACCGACAATGGGTAGGAACTCAAAATCAAATTTTCTTTGGTAACATCGTAAGATTTTCTCATCCTCGTTGGAAGATTAATCTCGCTTGAGCTAGTCACAAAGTACTTTTATACTGCAAATAAATGCCAATAGCCACATATCGTGGTTACCTCAAAATCAAGTTGAGTGTTAATAATACATTTTGAAATGTTATATATCCTTTATTTATCCTATTTTACTTCAAAGTTGACGTGTTCCCATAACAGTAGTAAGATTCTCTAGATTTCACTCATTTCCTAATAATTCTTATCCTATAATTCTTGATTTCCCCCACCATTTGGAACCCATTATTGCTATATAATTTTAATACTTCAAATAAAAAATAGCAACAAATTTTAACGTATGTTTAACCTAATTAATATTTTTATTGTTGGGTAATTAATCAAATCGAATTAAAGTTTGAAGTTTTAAATTATTTTATTTTGTAGTATTAAATTAAAAGATGACTTTATCTTGGACAACACTTAAGAAAATTAATTAATTCTTTTAAAAGACATCAGGCTAATTAATATAGGAGTTTGTCCTTAAAATAATTTGAAGAAGAGTTTAGTTTCAATTAATACAAAAGTTGACTCAATATACTCTTACCGTACAAAAAAAAAATTAATAGACAGTGTTTTCTAAATGTAATAATTATTAAAAATGAAAATACTTATTTGGAGCCCTAATAAGGATGATGTTGAAGAATGACACAAGGTCATGTAAGAAAAAATAGTAAAAAAAAATGATTTATTTTAGTAATCTTGATTAGATTATATATATTCTTGGCTTGTGGCATATGAAAATTATAATGCTGTGATGTGTGCTTGTGGAGTAGTCTTTGATTTTCAGTTCCAAAGCGGTGGGTCCTAAACTCCAAATTTAAATGATTATCTTATCACATATAACATAATAGTTTAATTTTGATCTACTGTGAGTGTAAAATTTTTTTATACTATCATCTAATCATATATTGCCACATCACTAAAGGAGTTTGACTATCATAACAATTATCTAGAAAGTATAACTCTTTAATAATGTGTTAAAACATTATTGGATAACAACGTAAAAAACCTTTACACTGATAGTGAATCAAAATTAAATCCATAACATAATATGATGCTTTTATTTTTATTCATATGATCATACAAGTCATTGCTTCCATCTTAGGTACCTATATAATGAAATGTAAATGATCTTTTGCTAGGTTCTGAATTGCCTATGCGTGCACAAAGGCACAACACATGCACATTGGTATAAACTCTTAAATTGTTTATCTTTTTAAAGTTTATTTTAGTATGTTGTTTTCTTCCATACAATATGTGACTTCACAATGACAAATTGTACTGTTTGAGTATTTTGGGCCCATGACCCATTCGCATCCAATGTTCGACCCAAGTTGGGTGCCTCAGGCTTCGACCTAACTCAAGTGTGCAGCCTTGACCAGGTCTCCCTAGCTAGCAACTCCCCACAAAGCTCGAGAGGTTATCCCTCATAGCTCAAAGGATAGGCTTAGCCCATGTATCTCGGAATGGATCACCCCTGAGGAGATGTAGTCACCTTGGATTCCACCACAGTTAAAGTCATATAGGGGCATCTCCCCCTAGGTATGATGACATATCCTAAACACTTTACCTACCTACTGCAAACATTGACTTGAGTGTCGAAGTCTTTTTTGCAGGTACCCTTATCTCCGTTGCTCTAACAGACCAAAGACCCAGTTCAGAATCAGGCCTGAACATTCGTGCCTTTTATGGGAAGTCGAAGCAAATAAACTTTCAACCTACACTGTTTTATGGCACTATGAACCAGAAGCAAAACAACCAAAAACCCTAGCACGATGAAAGATGGTGACGAAACTTCTTGCACTACAACGTAAGGTCGACCATCGCTCCCACAACCTTTGCAAGAGGACTTGCTCAACCATATCAGAGAGCTGCAATAGAAACTAGGAGAATTGCAACACAAAAACACTCCTCCCCCTAAGATAGGAGAGGACACTCATCCACTACAAGGTATGCCTGCAACATAACCACCTCAGACACAACTTGTGGTCCTAAAACCACAACCAACACTACATTTGGGACCCAACCCCTTGTCCAGCCAAGAATCCTACCATCCATGATCAAGCAACTCTCACCCCTTTTGAGAAGCCTACCACCACTTCACCCACCTTACCAATTTGGCTCGTTACCCCTTCTTTACTAAGTTATATTGTCATTTGACCTCAGATAACCACATCCCCATCACAGGAGACCACAACCCTACTTCGGGGGACCACCTCCTCATCTCGAGGGCCATCACCTTATCTCACGGCACAACCACCCCACCTCAAGGCATAGCCATTCCCTACAAGACACTCATCACCAACCTTGAACCAAGGCCAGGTCCCACCTAACCAAGCTGGACATATGCCTTCTCCATCACCATACCACAGTGCTCCACCCCCATACCAAGAACAATAGCATTACCCATACCCCCCCCCAAACACACTATTCTTACCTGCTTAGTTACCAACTGACCTGGTTCTTGTGGATAGACCACCTAATAAGGATATTATGGGTCCTAAATGGATCAATAAAACTAAATGGAATGTAGAACATACAGTTAAGAATGAGGATATTGTGGGTGCTAAATGGATCTATAAAACTAAATGAAATATAGACTGTACAGTTAAGAAGCAAATTACATGATTAGTGGCGAAAAGTTTTAGTAATCTATTTGGACTTTGTTAGAATAGATAAGGGTAGATTGTCTTATTATATTAGTGAGCTTGGGCTTATACTAGTAGTACTAGTACTTAACCTAATTATAAGTATAAATAGGAGCATTAGGTTAGGGTATTGTATAACACTTACACCATGTTAATCTAGCTAATAGAGTATTATAGAGAGCCTCATTCTCCCTTTTACTCCTTCTCTATCCAAACCCTATAATTTCAATATGATATCAGAGTTCTACCATACACCTTAAGAAGGGTATTGATGACCACAAATGCATGGATTGTACAAGTATAAAGTAAGGATGTCATTCCCACGAGGATCGTGTGAATACTGCACTATAACAACTTTAATTATCTAGACAATTAAATAAAGAAATAAAAGTATAACTAAATTGCACTTAAATAAACTAAAGGGAAAATAACAAGTTCTAATTAATAAAGACTTTAGGATTTTGGGGTTCACAACATTTACGTGACATGACACATAGTAAAACTTCCTTGTTTAATGGATGTGATTATGCTTTGAAGGTCAATTTTCCTAAAGTATTTAAGATTCTCTTTTGATGAATAAAAAACGTGTTAGAATTAAAATAATACATATTTTCATGGTACTAAATTAATTAAAACTCATTAAGCTTTGTAAGATTCATTTGATCCTTAATGAATACGCCTATTTTCGTAGTCATGACTCCTAAATTCAAATTCTAGATTTTCCAATATTAAGCTTCATTTTTCGATCCTTCATTTATATATATTGAATCATGATATTATGGGTACCGACATAAGTAAAGTATTAAGAACACTATAGTAATAATATTTCATTAACAAGAAAATAAATACAATTATGTCATGACTACATAATAGAGGACCATTCCTTATCCTAGAAAAGAGGTTTAGCTAAACAAGCTTGAAGAACAACAAGAGATAGAAAGGATAAGAAAATTCATTGACGGGTGTTCTTTCTTGATGTGAGTGCAGAGCTCAGTCAAATTATAAGAATTTGTTCACTTCAAGATTTGTAGTAGTGTTGATTGAACCAAGTCGTCTCCTTAAGATTTGGATGCAATTTGATCAATTTAAGACAAAATTTAGGGGGGGATTGATGTATTCAAAATGTAAACACATGAAACAACAAACCAGGTGGTTGCTCCATATGAACTTCCTCTTGAAGATCATCTTGTAGAAAATAATTTTTAATATCGAGCTGATTGAGGGTCCAAAGGTGAGACGTAGCCAAAGAGATTAACATGCGAACTGATGCCAATTTTGCCATAGGAGATAATGTTTCAAAATAGATGATGCCATAAGTCTGAGCATAACCCTCGGCAACTAATCGAGCTTTCAAGTGTGTAAGAGTTCAATCAGGATGAACTTTGACTGTGTATACCTACTTACAACCAATTACTTGTTTAACTAGTCGAATAGGGACAAGGTCCCCAGTCTTGTTTAGTTCTAAAGCCAACATCTCATCTTCCATTGCATATCTCCATCCGTCATGGGACAAAGCATCAAGAATAGTGAGAGGAACTACCACAGAATCAAGGGAAGTTAAAAAAGCTTGCGAAGAACTGCCTCAACATGTACCTTTTCTTTTGGTAATTTGAAGATCCAAGGATGGATCTTGAGATAAATTGACGAGTAGAGGTGTAGAGTTAAGAATGTCAGCTGCGAGTAAGTGCTTCAGTAGGAATGACATATGATTCTTGAGGAAGACGAATGTAAAACTTTATGATGGGTGGTTTGGATGGTATATTAGGCTTAAAGATGTGAGTCTAGACATGATAAACCAACAGGTCATCTTCAAGTGCAATGTTAGGTGCTGGATGATAAAAAAAATGAGTAGTTTCAAAGGAAGTAACATCAGTATAGACAAAATACCAACCTAACTTTAGGGAAAAGCATCGATATCCCTTTTGGTGGCGATAGTAGCCAAGAAAGAGAAACTTGAGAGACCGAGGATCTAGCTTGGATATGTTAGGCCAAACATCCTACACAAAACATGCACAACCAAAGATATGAGGAGGGAAGAGGAAACAAAGAGTGGGGTAGGAAAAAAATAGAATAAAGAATCAAGTCTTGCAAAACAAAAGAAGGCATATAGTTAATTAAGAAGCATACAATAGAAATGACATTAGTCCAGAATTCCTTTGGACTTTCATATGAAATAAGAGGGCCCTAGCCACTTCCTAAAGATGTCTATTTTTATGCTTAGCAAAACACCATTTGGTTGGGCTATAACAACACAAGAAGATTGATGAATCATGTCTTCTGTATCATGTACAAAGAAAATGAATGGGCAAATACTCTTTAGCATTATCACTTCTCAAAATACGAATAGAAGTAGCCAACTAGGTCTTTATTTCTGAACAAAAAGCTATAACAATTCTTTAATAAATATAACCAAGTCATGTAAGAACTATCATCTACAAAAGTAACAAAATAATGAAAGCAAGATTTAGACAAAATTGGACATGGACCCCAAACATCTAAATGAACTAACTTAAATGGGGACACAACTCATTTATTGATTCTAGACAGATATGACGCCTTATGATGTTTAGCAAACTGACACGACTCACATTCTAGACTAGATAAATAACTAAAATTAGGACACAACTTCTTCAAACTTTGTAAAGAATGATGACCCAAACAATAATATAATTGATGAGAGGAATGCATACTTGAGCAAGCAATCAAATTTGGCACTAGTTGAGGAAGACACTTAAGAATGTACATACTGTTTGACTCTTGACCTCTTCCAATCAGCTTCTTCATCTCAAGTTCTCGAAAAAGATAGTAATCAAGAATAAAGTGAACACTACAATTAAAGGAATGGGTGATCTTACTAATAGATAACAAAGAACGAGAAATTTGACAAACACAAGATATTAGACAAATAAATAATGGAGGTAAGAAGGGTAGTGCCACTCCCAACAACTAGTGCAGTGGATCCATTAGCAAAGGTCACACTAGGTAAATGAGAGGATGGATTATAGGAAGAAAGAATGCATGTTTGACCAGTCATATGGTCAGATACGCTAGTCAATGACCTAGTTGCAAAGAGTATATGAGAGACACACAATAGGATTACCTGTTTGAGTAACAATGTCAGTTGGGGAAGGATGAATTGATTGTGTGGTTTGGAACTAAGTATATCTAGCAAATTCATCTGGGGTTATAACCATAGTCTTATGGACATCTTGGCTAGGCTGAGACATGTTATGTGTGCCAACATGGGCAAACTTCTGTTGCTGATAATTCTTAGTCTAGAGTTTCTGGCAATATCTTTTATTGTGTCCTGGTTCTTTGCAATAGTGACAAACTAAAATGTCACCAGTATCCCGTCCTCTTACACGGCAACCTCCGGTGCCACCTTTCCAAGCACGAGCAGTCGCATCCCTAGAAGTGGTGCCTAATAGTGTTGAAACATCAAGAGAAACAATGATAGAGATTGAATCTTTATTGACCTACAGGAGACAGGAAAATATATCATTCGAGGTGTAGGAAGCTCTTCTCCAACTACCAATTGGGTATGAACTATGTTATATGAGGATTCCAAGCCAGCAAGAAAACATTGCACCACATGGGACTCATCTTGAGCATTCATCTTCTATACATCATTTGTCATGGGAAACATGGATCGCTTCTACTCAAAGGCATGCTTAACTTCACGGAAATACTAAAAAAGGACACCTTTTTTGCTCATCCTTTTAAACATTCTACATCAAAGTATGAATAAATGACAGGTGCTGCTTACTTGCATATAGAAATTCAGCATAATCCATCATTTTTTTTACAGTATCAAGGTGAGAGAAAGCAATAGCCATATAATTATCAAGTGTTTTCTCAATTTGGTTGATAAAGGTGTAACTATCCATCAAGTATTCCCTGGATGCTTCTTACCATTGGCCCTTCCTTCAGCCTTATGTTAAAAATGCTTTTCTACATGGTAACCTTCAAAAGGAAAAGTATATGGAGAAACCTCCTGGCTTTGTTGCTCATGGTGAGTTTGGGAAGGTTTGTCAACTCAGGTGATCTCTACATGGATTGAAATAATCCCCTCGTGCTCGGTTTGGGAGGTTAAGTGAGGTGGTTCTTGCTTTTGGATTGAAGAGAAGTAGTTATGATAATTCTATTTTCTTAAGGGATTTGGGTCATTTGAAGTATTTCTTAGGGATTGAAGTAAGTATGAGCAATAAGGGTATCTTTCTTTCTTAACAAAAGTATGTCCTTGAGCTCCTATTTGATGTTGGCGTAATGGGAGCTAGACCATGTGAAACCCCTGCGATTGCAAATGTTAAGCTTGCTACAAATTATGGAGAATTGTTACTTGATCTAGAGAAATATAGAAAAAATTTAGGTAAACTTAATTACCTTACTGTAACACATCCAGACATTTCCTTTTCAGTTAGTAAGTCAAGTTATGTCTTCTCCTATAGATACCCATTGGGATGCAATGTTGCATATATTAAGATATCTATAAGAAGCTCAAAGACGTGAAATCCTTTATAGTGATAATGGGCACTATAGGATGAAAGGTTATTCTGATGCATACTGGGTAGGATGTCCTATAGATGGAAGGTCAATATCTAGGCATTGTGTTTTTCTTGGTGAAAATTTGATTTCATAGAAGAGTAAGAAGCAATATGTGGTGGCAAGATCAAGTGCAAAATCAGAATGTAGGGCCATGGCACATACCACTTGTGAGGTTTTATGGGTGCATTATTTACTTGATGAGATAGGCTTCAAAGGTACTCTACGTATGAAGCTTTGGTGTGATAATCAAGTTTCAATTCACATTGCCTCAAACCTAGTATTTCATGAGAGGACAAAACACATAGAAGCATATTGTCACTTCATTATGGTAAAAATTCAGCAAGGCCATATCATCTCAAGTCATATTAGAGCCAGAGAACAACTAGTTAATATCTTTACCAAAGCACTCAACAAGAATAGAGTTGATTATATTTGTAACAAGTTGGGCATGATAAATATATATGCTCCAACTTAAGTGAGAGTATTAGATGGGTAGTTTAGTCATTTCTAACTACTTGTTCTTAATTGTGTAATACATTGTACAATAGCAATAATAGTCTAGGTTCATTAGCACATGTTATTTGTGTAGTCAAAAGTCATTATTATAGTTTAGTTATTTCCTAGGCTTGTATAGGCTATTGATTTGTCCCTTTGAGTGATCCTAAGATGATTGTAATCACCTTATAAATAGGGTGTGTTATTCAGGCTAACAATACACACAATTGATACAATTACATTTTCTCCCTAATTCTCTCTTTTTCAATAATGTTTAAATATTTCACACTAAAAGCTTATTTTATCGCAATATGTTTTAATTGTGAATCAGCATTAAAGTACTTTGTGAAGAAATGACTTGTTTTCATATTTTGTACTCTGTTATCAGCATTTTATTGTCTTAAGGGTTGATGATTAAGTGTTTGTCAAAATCAAGTAAATGTTTGGTTTCTGCAATACCTATGTCAATCAGTGGGCTATAATCTAATTAAAGGGAAAGCAAGCCCTACACTCAATCCTTTAATGGTTTTAGCACGAATACATGTTCCCTACAAGGGGAAAAATTGACATGGATTTGGAATATATATAAAAAAAGAAAACAGAGTTGAATCATAAAAGAAATTGACATTTAAGTATGCAAAGGAGCTTTCTATGAAAACAAAGTAGAGTCCTCATTCAAGTGAGACTTTGGCAAGCTAGGGTTGAATTAATACAACCATGGTTGTTAAACCCTAGTGTTAACTCGTAAACTCACAAGTACAGGCTCCGAATTGAGGCAACTAGGCTCCAATCTCGATCCTTGGTGAGCTCGAGTGAACTCGTGAGTTCATCACCTTGTTTCCAAGTTTGATTTCTTGCTCTAATTAGAGCCAAAATGCCCCCAAAACGTCATTGTTTTGTTTCAGAATGAAACTCACTATCTCTCACTAGGCTTGAAAACCCAAGCAGAAGCACCATCACATGTTCGCAATTCCTCTCTTCTCAATTCACCATCGCCGCCATGAAGCTCCTTCAAGATGTCATTCTGCGTGAAGCTTCGTTTCCGTGAAGCTTTGCATCCATGAAGATCCTCTAGCTGCCATGAAGCTTCAGTTCTTCACCATCGTGAAGCGTCAACTTTGTCATGTCGTTGTTGTGAAACTCTTGATTTTGAGTGAGTTGGAAGGTGAAATGTCAGCTTCGTCACTTTGTTGCTATGAAGCTCCTATTTTGATCAATTTGTGTTCTTGTCCCTTTTCTTATGTCATGATTCAATTTTTATGTGCCGTGAAGCTTCTTTTCTTGTTCAGACATCATTACCCTTATGTTGTGTTTTCTACTTCTTGATTCATTTTTTGGTGTCATGAAGTTTCTTTTTTTATTTATTTTATGTCATGATGTTGGTGACAATGATGATTAAGGATTTGAATTTTGAAGATCTTGAATTATTGACTTAAATTGTTTTAAGTTTTAGCATTATGAACTCATGATTTGCTCATTTATGTATGATTAATTTATACTGTCATACTTATTACTTTTGTTTGCTTTATTATGAAGTTAGAATGTTGTATGTTGATTATCAATATATTATTTTATTTTGTTTGAGTATTATGATATATTTTTAATATTAATTTTTAAAATAACGAGTCAAGTTTACGGAGCCTCCACGAATTTACATAAACTCGGGAGTTTTACAACCTTGAGTACAACAAAGTTGTTTGACAAGGAAGGATGCTAATTTTCAATTTCCTATTGAAACAACTTGTTCCTCACTTCAAACCCATAATAAGGGAGTTGAGATTTTTTGTACTAAAAGAAAAAGGAGTTGACAATTCAAATAAATGATATTTTAATACAAAATGTAAACAACACATATTCAAAAAGTGTTAATTGGGTCATTTGGTAATGAAAGGAACCATGACCAGTACATATATATTATAATGTGCTTTTTTATAATATCACAATCATAAACAACATTTGATTCTCTTTATTGGTCAGAGTCAAAGCTCCCAATTGATGCATGCTTTTTGTCGTCATTGATCAAAAGATATTCTTGATTAATTGTCAAAGACAAGCATTACATATTGAAGATGCTATGTCAAACATGCATTTCTATTCAGATATTTTAATTCAGAAAAAAATCCATAGAGAATCAGTAATCTAAAGATCTCCAAAAGATGTGTAATATCCTTTATATCTATCCCTTTAAGATCCGTTTGCTAGTGTTCATAATGGTTCTTTCTTTCCTTTTCAATGTTCAAGCCTAGGACGGTACAACAGAGACCATGCCAGAATTGCCCCAACATGTACGTCCAAGCATGGCAGTTGTAGTAGTGGTCCTCTCCATAATGATTTCCATATCAATTCTCATACTTGCCTATGTAAGGTTTGTTCGAACCAACCCTCTTGAACTTCTGCACAGAAATGGCCATGTACAGAATTTTCATGGACTAACTCGATCAAGACCTAGATTGTCTGGGATTGACAGAAAAGTCATTGAACACTCCCAGTTTTCAAGTTTTCTACCCTTAAGGGATCCAAGGAAGGCCTAGAATGTTCCGTTTGCCTGTCAAAATCATGCTTTCTATATGAATTGCATTAAGAAGTGGCTTGAAAGTCACTTTAGCTGCCCTCTTTGCAGGTTCAAGGTTGACTGACAAGAGGTTGTCGAGACCCGTCAAATAATAAAAATTACCGGTTCACAAACTAATTTGTAGTATAGAGAATGAACCGAATCATCTCTCAAGGATCAAAAAAAAAAAAACAAAGATTCAATTAGATCAAGATGATTAGAAAATTGGGGTTTTGTTGTTGATTAACAAGATTGACAAAAGTACAATACTTAAAATTGTAAACAAATCTAAAGAAGCAACCAATCCAAGGAAATTTACCAATCTTGAGTTTTAATCCATCATTGATCACAAGAAACCCACTTAATTGCTAATCATGTTCTTGGCCTTAGATCACATCAAGAAGCCTTAACATGATCCAAGAATCCTTTACTAGATAAGCATCTAGGATTTGATTAACCAAGGTTAGATAAAGTAAGCATCATCCAACATAGATTAACTTAAGATGCAGAATTTAACCAAGCTAAACAATCAATCAAAAAGCTTTAATATATTGTTTAGTCTTTGTGACCCTCTTTGAATACATGATAATAAAGCTATTATCACATCAACATGTAAATCAAATTAAGCAATTTAATCTAGATAAAAATCAAAAGAGGAAGAAGAGAAACTTGAATAACAATTAAGTAATATGAATAAGCGAAACAAGATCTCCAAATTAAACATCAAGATGGCTAATCCCTTGGATTGATTATAAGAATCTAGCCTTCCATGGATGGGAAGGAAGAACTCATAAAATAAATAACAAAAACAAAATTCTAAAGAGAATGGAGAAGAAGAGAAAGAAAACTCTCACAAATACTCAAACTTTCTTCAAACTTACTTAAAATTCAATTATGTATAATATAAAGAGATTGGCTCTATTTATACTAATCATAGAAGTCAATTTGTAATTAAAAATAATCTGAATACAAGCTGTAAAAATATGGAAATTGTCAAATATGGAAGCTTGATGCATGGTTGGTGGGTTGGTGCATGGTAGATGGGTTGGTGTATGGTTGGTGACTCCTAGTCAACAACTCTTATCTGACTTTCAGCTTTATTTTCATGACCTAGACGGTGCATTTTGGCTTGGAGGTCACATGAAAGTTGTAGCCAGTTATCTTCTTGAAATTTTGGCATTGGTTTCATGCCATTGATCAATCAATTTGAGACACTTATGTTAGCTTTGTATTAGACTTTATTAGATATTTATTATGCCCAATATTAGTATTTTAGATGAGTTTAATGTTGTTGGGCTTCATTAGGCTTTAATGCAAATATTGAATAATTTTTGGATTTTGATGCATTTTGACCTTTCTTCCTTGGTTAGGCCATAACTTGGGACTCGGTGATCCATTTGAGGTGATCTTGGTGTCTTTGGAAAGCTAAGACAATGCTCTACAAGTTTCATGAAGAAATCAAGAGCTGGATCGGACTTCTAAGGGTCCAAAATACCCCTGCAACACAGAGTGGGTTTGCTATCACGAAAATCTGAGCAGTGTGCACATATTGGACTACATAGTGAGCTACAGGCCTCCTCTTAGGCTAAAACTTGGCTAGTGGAAAGACAAGACCCATATCTCCAACTTCACTGAAGACCATTTAGTCAATAGATGTCGTTTTAAGTATGATAATGAAGATACAAGTTGGTTTGAATTTGGAAACACGTTCTGCCAACCTAACTTGAGGTAGGTTCAGTTTTTTTGGCATATCTGGAGTTCTAAACGTCCAAATGGCATGATTCTAATTGCAAAATTTCAAGGAGACAACTAGCTACAACTTTCATGAAGTCCTCCAAGCCAAAATGCAGCGTTTAGATCATAAAAATCAAGCCAGAAGTTGGATAAGAGTTGCTGACTAAAAGCCACCAACCATACACCAACCCACCTACCATGCACCAACCCACCAACCATGCATCAAGCTTCCATATTTGACAATTTCCATATTTTTATAGCTTGTATTCAGATTATGTACATGTACAAATTGGCTTCTAGGATTAGTATAAATAGAGCCAATCTCTTTATATTATCATTGATTCAATTTTAAGTAAGTTTAAAGAAAGTTTGAGTATTTGTGAGAGTTTTCTTTCTCTTCTTCTCCATTCTCTTTACAATTTCGTTTTTGTTCTTTTATTTCTGAGTTCTTCCTTCCCATCCATGGAAGGCTAGGCTCTCATAATCAATCCAAGGGATTAGCCATCTTGATGTTTAATTTGGAGATCTTGTTTCGCTTGTTCATATTGCTTAATTTTTATTCAAGTTTCTCTTCTTCCTCTTTTGATTTTTATCTAGATTGAATTGCTTAATTTGATTTAGATGTTGGTGTGATAATAACTTTATTATCATGTATTCAAAGAGGATCACAAAGATTAAATAATATATTAAAGCTTTTTGATGGATTGTTTAGCTTAGTTAAATTCTAGATCTTAAGTTAATCTATATTTGGATGGTGCTTACTTTATCTAACCTTGGTTAATTAAATCCTAGATGCTTATCTAGTAGAGGATTCTTGGATCATGTTGAGGCGTCTTGATATGATCTAAGGCCAAGAACATGGTTAGCAATTAAGTGAATTCCTTGTGATCAATGATGGATTAAACTCAAGATCGGTAAAATTTCCTTGGATTGGTTAATTTGTTAATTACTTTCCTTTAATTCAATTAATGTATTATCTTTTCAAATCATCAAAATCCCCCTTTTAATTATCTTGATCTGATTAAATCTTTGTTTTTTTGGGATCCTTGAGAGACAATTCAGTTCATGCTCTATACTACAAATTAGTTTGCGAACCGGTAAATTTGATTTATTTGACGGGTATCGACAATCTCTTGTCAGCCATTTGGACTTTTACAACTCCAGATATGCCAAAAACATTGTACCTACCACAAGTTAGGTTGGCCGAACGTGTTTCCAAATTCAAACCAACTTGTAGCTTCATATTCATGCCTAAAACGATATCTATTGACTAAATAGTCTTCAGTGAAATTGGAGATACGAGTCTTATCTTTCCAATGGCCGAGTTTCAGCTCTAAAAGAAGCCTATAGCCCACTATATAGTCCAATATGTGCACACTACCCAAATTCCAGTAGCAACAAACCCACTCTACATTATAGGAATATTTTGGACCCTTAGAAGTCCGACCCAGCTCTTGAGCTCTTCATGAAAGTTGTAGAACATTGTCTTAGCTTTCCAAAGATACTAAGATCACCTCAAATGGATCATCGAGTCCCAAGTTATGGCCTAACCAAGGAGGAAAGGTCAAAATGCATCAAAATCCAAGAATTATTCACAATTTACATTAAAGTCCAATGAGGCCCAACAATATTAAACTCATCCAAAATACTAATATTGGGCACAATAAACATCTAATAAAGCCCAGTACAAAGCTAACATAAATGTCTCAAATTGATTGATCATTGACCTAGGGGACATGAAGAACTTCACTTACTCAATTAGTTCAAGGTTCTTGCGAGTTCCTTCAAATTTAACAGAGGAGCCAACTCTTCATATCTTTGTCCAAAAGGAGCCATCCCATCGAGGGTCATCAAGATTTGGCATTGGAAGCAGCTTTTGGGATGTGGGCAAGAGAAACAAAGAAGAATTGCTTATTACTAAAAAAGTTAATAGCAGTGGTACAAATTGGAAACATGTGCACAAGCTCAATCACAAAATAGTCATCTCTGATGTTGTTACTAGGAGCAGGTGGAGTGATCTTAATTCTTCGAACCTGTTATCCTTGAACAGTGAGATGATTAATGATATGTCAAGTAGAAGATTCTCTCCCTTGGAATCGACCAACAGTGAAAGGTTTCACAGAAGTTCAAGCCTTCCCTCTACTTTCAACGAGGAAGAAAGTTCATTTACATTAATGAATCTTGCTAACAAGATATCGATGTCTGAGATTTCTCATGTTCCAAGGTTTGAAGAAATCAGCAAGCAGAATAGAATCAAAGAATCAATGGCATCTACTGGGAACAATGGGAGGGAAGAGAGATTGAGGAGGATTTGGTTGCCAATTGCGTAGCGAATAGTCCAATGGTTGGCAAGACGAGAAAGAAACACAAGAGAACTAGAACACGTATGTTTAGCATCAAATGTTTGATCACGGTGTGAGGTCTAAGTAGTAAATACTATGCAGTACTGTATACTGTGTTTGTGTAGTGTGCACATATTCATTTTGTTGGTGTAATCAGTTAAAATATATTACTAAGAAGGGATTTAACCATTTTATGTCCACTATCACTCATGCATATGAATACTTAACATAGTTAGCTGGAACGCAGTACGTTTCGGGTCATGGTATTGGTACGCGGTATACTACCTAGTTAAATATGGGGTACATGGGGTAGACCTAACCTTTACCTTATTTTCATTTGTGGTACACATTTGAAGGGGTTGAGCGAATTTGATAACTATATACTAAATAGTAATAAAATAAACCAAAACCATATATCCAAAAACTTATTGGGCAGCACCAGTAAGGTTTTCATATAAACCCCAGTAGATTGCAGTTGGAAATAAGTGAACAAATGTGGCTACTCACATTTTAAACCAACATGATCTTCTAGGTGTCCTAGCAGCTGCCTTTACTGTCTGTTTCCATGTTTTCCTAGTCAAATATAATGATTCTTTAACATATATTTAAGAATAGTGTGACTAATTGGAACCCTTCATAGGCTTATAGAATGAAATTAAATAAAAGAAGTGTGATTTAAGAGTGTAAGGCTAATACCACTACTTTTCTTCTGATGCTTTTTTTCTCTTGATAATGTCTTTAGTACTTCCTTGGCCCAAAAAGAAAAAAGCACTTTTTATTTGTAATCATCATTTCATTATAAGATAACTATTTGCAGGAGACTGAATTTAATAACGTTTGTAAGAAAGCATGAGGTGAAGATGATAAAATAATAAAAACAAACAAGAAAAAAAAATTCCACTCTCATTTGCATTCCTCTCTTTTAACATTACTCTTATCTACTGCTAATCCACGCAAGGGGCAATTCAAGAGAATTGGTAGCGTAAAGTCAAACCTCAATATCATGCATTTAATTTATTTAATAAAATAAATACAAATTTTTATTTTAAAATTTTTTTTGTTTTCTAAATGAAAAGTTACTAATTAAATTTTTATAATCAATTTCTTCTAACATTTTTTTCAATTGATAATATAGTTAATCAATATAATCTTTCTTGAGACAATTTTTAGATCACTTCATAAGAGTGTCGAGTGCTTCAATGAAATTTTATTGCTTCAATAATAAAAATCAGTTTGTTATGCAGGTAGAAAAATAAGAGTGATAAAGATAGAAAAAATTTTGATTTTATAAATAAAAAAAAATGAACGTTAATGCCTTAAAAAGATGAGAAACAAATAGATGTGACTGATGGATGATTCAAAATAAATAATATCAAGAGAAAAAAATGGGAATTATGTGAAAGTCATTCGGTAATAGTTGAATAATTAATATGAACGAGAGAATAAGATTTATTCAGCATTAAGTTAGGAAAGTTAAGGATCTTAATTTATTATAAATAATAAATTATAAATATAATATTATTAAAATTTGGGGCTTTAGAAGCTTGCTTAAGCCGCTCATGCCACGAAAAGATTTCCCACAAACAACTCCATAAACCCTTTTGGCCTTTTAATTTGCTAATATCAGTTGTATACCAAGGAAACATTAATCCAAAGTTACATACAATCGTTTGAACTTGGACGGAAAGGGAACAAAAAGCTGTAGAGTGTAGACTTCTTTTTTTTTTATATGGTAAAAGAAGAATTAAGAAATGAGTTAAATAAAGTCACCCAAATTTTCAATTATTACAAAACACTTCAAACACAAACATTAGTGTAGAGATGAGCTTGAGAAAAATAAATAAGTGAACTAATCACAATGCAAAATCATAAACCATAAACTTGATATCTTGCACAAGCATTCAAAACTTAACACACAAAATAAATAAAATGCAATCAAGAAAGATAACATAATAGAGTAGGGTTTAGAAGAGATTGTACACAAAAAGTTATCTTGGTTCAGCTTTGTGGAGCCTACATTAAGTCTCCAGCCAAGCTGAAATTCTAAACCATCAATCCAAGTGTTTTATGATCAATCCTAACCTCCCCAAGCTAGAAACAACAAGTAACTCACCTTTGCACACAGATCACTTGCAGACCTAACACTAGCTCACCTAGCTTGATTTCTCATAGCCACATAGGGCTTTTGCAATAAGAATGAATGAAAACTCTTTAACACAAGTAAGTTATCTCACAGTAAGCTCACAAACATAAAACAATAGGATTATCAAAGAAAGATCAGTAACAACGGTATTATTCCTTTCTCTTGATTCTCTTATGTATGTCTCTTCATTTCTGCAGCTAAGTATAAGTAGCCACCAAAAAATCTGAACGTTGCAACAAGTACAATGTTTTTTTTTTAAAGTTTTTTTTTATCTTTTTGTGCCAATGGGTATCCTTGAGCATGTCCAGCAACCCTTTGGTATAGCTCAATCCTTTTCAAAAGTTGCAAAGGAATTTCATGATGGTGAAAGAGGACTTGAAAAAGGGGTTGAATCAAGTCAAGCCCAAATCAATGTTTCTGCAAAGTAACTCCAAACAAAGAACTAGTGTGAAGATGAGATAACAAATGCAAAATGTAAGTGAGCTTATAACAGTATAAACTCAGAAACTATAAACAGGGTGTCTTGTGCAGGCATTCAAAATCAAACACATAGAAGAAATAAGCATGCAATCAAGCAACATAATGTCATGAGTAAGATTAGCAAGAGTTAGAACACAGAAATTTATATTAGTTCGGCCCCAATGTGGAACCTACATCTAGTCCCCAGCCAAGTTAAGATTTTCCGTTATAAATTGATCAGTATTCTTTGATCTATCATAGCCTCGCCCAAGTAGTTTTGATTCACTCTAACCTCTCCAAGCTAGAACCAAGTAGCTTTCTTTCATCCTAGCCTCTCAAAGCTAGAAACAACACACTCTCACAGGGCTTTTACAAGATATCATAGTATAACTTTCAAACAATGAGTTGAATATTTCAAGATAAGCTTAACACAATTTTAGAAGATGATACACCACAAAAAGCACAAGTGAATCTCTTCTTTTCTCTTTATTTTGGTGTTGGTTCCTCTATAGCAACTGGGTATATGTAGGTAAATTATAAATTTGAATGTTGCAACTATATTGCAGCAGGTACAATGCTTTTTAGAAAAGTTCGTTGTCTTCTTCTGCATGTGAGTGTCCTTCGAAACCTACTACTATCCTTTCTAAACATTGCAATTTATATTTGAACTTTATAGAGGTATTTTAAATCATTTGAGGCCTTTTGGAATAGTCTATGGTCCATTTTACAGTGGGGAACACCAAACATAGATTAACAAAATATTTTGGAATTGTGTCAGTAGCTGGCTCATCTTCAATTCATGAGACAACGCGTCAACGAATTCCAAACTGCAGAAGCTATGACATATTAAAGCGTACCTATCTTCATTTGTAGGCTTCATTGGCTTTGTACTTCCAGTAGCTTCTTCCATAAATTGACTTTGGCCTTCAACATAATTCCTATTGTTGTCTTGTAAAGATGACTATTGTCCAATTTCTTCAAGTATTTTTCACTTTGTTTACTAGGACAGCATCTTGAGTCTTCTTTGTTTCTTAACAATAGTATGCTCATGTAAGCTTAGTCTTTAGTCTTCACTTGAGACAGCATGTGTACATCGAGATAGCTTAATTTGGTCTTTTTAATGGAATATTCAATTTGGTAGCTTGAGACTTTATCCATTCATTGATAAATATGCATAATGACTAAAATCAAGTATAAGTATGCAGTGTTAAAAATATCCAATTTTTTGGACTCATCACTTACACAAATGTCAATTTGGAAACCTTGAGCTAACACTTCATACCGTTTGTAACCTTCTCGAATCAACCACAACAGTTTTGGGATTTTCAAATACATAAAAATGGTTTCAGGAATCCCATTCATAGCTTGCTCATCTTCAATTCATAAGACAACTTATCTGGGGAATCCCAAACTTTAGAAGCTTTAAGATGTTTGAACAAGCCTATCTTCATTCATAGACATTATCAGCTTGTTCTTCACTTAATGTCTTCTAGAAATTGGACTTAAATCTTTATAGAAGTCTCCTAGTCTTCATAGAAATAGTTTTTGTCCAAGTTTCTTCATTAAATCCATTTTGTTCAATAAAACAGCTTCTTGTAATTTTATTTAAAGAATGTAGTTGACTTGTATAAGCATCATTTTATCTTGAAAATTCTTGATTTCCTTCTATAGCCCCAAGAAAGCAGCTTTTCTTCGAACATTTGATCCTTGTACTTGAGAGTTTCATCTATAAATGCTTTGACAAATATAATTTTAATCTTTTAATTAAGATCAAGCATTAGCAATCAATGTTAAATAGAATAACAATATTATTATTATGTTTTTAATTATCACAAAGGATAAGCTAACTTACGAATCTTGACTAACATTTTTCTCTCACATAATTGAAAGCGGTAAATTGAGTAAAGTTACAAAACAAAACAAAAAATACAGAAGAATGGGAAGTCTTTTATTTGTATTTCCAGCAATGGCCTATGAGAGTGGGGCTACAAATCTTCTTCTCTGAGTAAACTTCAGAAGGGTAACAATTTTCGTCCATTAATTGATTTCTCACTTATCAGAAGGACAATATATATATATATATATATATATTGAATAAATGGCACTTTAACAATATTCATTGCATGTGTTTGGATCCTTAAAAAAATAATTTTGTGAATAAAATTTGTTTAGAATAATATTAGTTTAGAAAAAAATGTATTTACCTTTTTTTGGTATTATTTCATATTTCCATAAATCTTTACTCTTTTATTTTATAGGATTTATAAATTATTTTATCTTAAATTGCAGTAAGACGCAATCACTGATCTACTGTCCCCCCATATTACAAGTTTTGAAGTAGACGTTTGAGCATATTTCTCGTGAAACTTCTTGGGGAAAGATCATCAGTTGTGCATAAAGAAAATATTTGAATGGTGCGTCTATTATCAATCTTATATTAATCTATTGTCAATTCTCTCTAACTATTTTTTATTTTATTTTCTTAAAATACTCTTCATTTGACAGTGGTACCTTATTTTCTTGTCAAAGTAACAATTCTTATATTCATCCAAATTTCTTATTATTAATTATAAAGATTAGTTAATTTTTAACTTTTGAGAATGTGATCCTATAATACAGTTTAAACGAGAAAGAAAAATAAACGTAATTGAATTTATATATTATAACTAATTGAGCTTGTTCTCATTAATGACTGTCTTGTATGATAACCAAAATTAAACTATACATAAAAAATGGGAAAAATCATAATGATTAGATAATTGAATTTTAGTAATCTAGATAAGCCAAATTATTAAGAATACACATTAAAAGTTATTTTTAATTTTAAAATTAATTAATAATAAATTTTTTTAATTAGATATAAATAAAAATAATGTCAATAGACTATTAGTTTAATTAAGAATAAGGAATAATTATTTAATGAATAGTATTTAAAAAAATTAAATGTTAGTTAAAAAAGAGTGTGAATAAATAAATAGGAGTAGCACTCACCCATATTTCAAACATACAAAATAAAAACGTTGAAATTCATTCCACATGTGCTCTTTACTACCACCGGAACACGCGCACGCGCACGCACACACACAAACACAAACACGTACTAACAAACATTGGATGAAGTCCCAGGCCCAGCACAGAAGCAGGTGCTGTGCAGGGTAAAATTTAGTGCAAGTTCCCAAGGAAATCCTAATCTTAAATTTAATAGCTTTCTTCATCTGTTGGGATTGGAACATGAGCTCTGTTAATGAAGAAACTCTCACAGATGAAACCTGCAAGTCCACCACCAATGAGTGGTCCAACCCAGTAAACCCAGTGATCAGTCCAGTTCCAACTAACCAAAGCAGGCCCAAAAGATCTTGCTGGGTTCATGGAAGCAGCAGAGAATGCCCCACCAGCCAGGATGTTAGCCCCCACTACAAACCCAACCAGAGTTGGTCCAATCCCAGCAAGTGCTCCTTTCTTGGGATCCACCATGGTAGCATACACACAGAACAGCAAAGAGAACGTCAGCACAATCTCCCAAACTACTCCTTGACCGTACCCCACTCCACTCGCAAGTGTATGAACTGGAGTTACCTGCAGATGCAACATGACGTGCACAATCAAATTCTAGATTACTTTTCCAATCAGAGCCTTAGAAAAATGCTTTTCCTTTTTTTTTCCCTTTTATAATCAAGAATAATTTAATATAGTAAGTCAGTTTTTGATTGATTTATAGATTAATGTGTTCTGTTTGGAAAAAAAAATGTTTGGACAATTACCAATCCCCCAGAGAGGTAGTGAAGAAGATAACATGCTGCTGCAGATGCTACTAATTGATCAATCCAATAAAGGATGGAACGGACGACGGTGATGTGGCCGCCGACGAGGAGGCCCAGGGTCACGGCGGGGTTCAGGTGGCCACCGGAAATGTGGGCGGCGGAAATCATTACAGCCACCACAAGTGCATGTGCCACGGCCACAACAAACAACCCCACTAGTGCATCTCCACCTAGCTTGTCTATTGAACCCAAAAAAATAAAAGTTGTTCTAAAATTAAATAACAATTATAGGGAACAAGATTTATACAAAAACACTTAGTTATGTTAATCATTATTTATTATGAAGTTTAATAATTTTGAAAGGAAACAAATCAAAAGATTCAAAACATGGTGTTGTAGAAAATGAAGTGTGATTTATCAAGGACCAATGCCCTTAAATGTTTAAGCTTCGTACGTGGAGCGTTATGAATGGTTTAATTCTGTAACACCTACCTCATGTTAAGTAACATAATAAAATATTTAGAGTGACAAGGTTGTTACCGGCGGCCATGGCAGAACCAACACCGGCAAAGACGAAAAGGAAGGTGGCGATGAATTCAACGACGAGGGCCTGAATGCAATCGGGCTGGGTGGCCTCTCGGGTGGTTCCTATGGCAATTTTGGCCATGGCTTCTGAGTTGCAGAATGCAATGATTCCAATGAATGATCAAACAACGATGGATCACTTCACTTTTTCCACACTGATAGCAATACCATGAATACCATGACCAATGACGCTCCAAATTTATACATGCAAACAAAAGTACATTAGTAATTGGGGCCAACTTTTTCGCAAGTGGAAGTGGCCAACGGAGCAATGGACAGCTTGATGCTAATGGGCAGGGTTAGTGCTTATTTTCCCAGTTGACTTGTGAATAATATTTGGAGTTTGCCAAAAAAAAAAAAACCTGTCCGCAGTTCATAATTTGCATTGAATTGCTGGATAATATTTTAATTAAATAACCATAATTAATTTTACAGAATATGAATTAAAATATGAGTTGATATTATTATTAATTATTGAATGAATGCGTAATTTCTACCTTTACATTAATCATATTTATATAATTATATTTATGCAATGTTTGCTACGAAGGGATTTCGAGAAAAATATTTAAACTTCGGTTTAAGTCAAAATTGTTATTCAGTCCTTAATTTCCAACTCGAGTTAACCCTGTACAGTATGGTGGTGCACCGTATAATATAAACTTAAATAATATAGATAAAGTGATTGGCATGTACATTTCATAAAATAATATATATATATATATATATGTTATTTTGTGTATAACTTATTTCTACACATTCTCCAACAACATTGTATTATCAAATATTATTAAAATTATTATCAATTATTTTTTAAAAGTTATCATTCAAACTTAATAATAATTTTTTGCTCATAAGTTTATTTGAATGATAACTTTTACAAAATAATTGATAACAATTTCAATAATATTTAATAATATGTACAATGAAGTATAAGGGGAGGTGAAGAAATACAATGTACAAATAACATTGCCTATAAACTTATGCTTTCCACTCATTTTATAATAAGACCTGATAAGAAAAAAATTTAAAAGTCCTAGCACTAAAACATTTTAGCCCTATAGTAAGGTTGAAAAATGATGCCATAAGATTGAAACTATTGCCTAAAGTTTAAAGCAACATTTTTGAGTTGTGGCCAAACCGTCGCTTATATGACCGTTGTCTAAAATCTAATACAATGCTTTTAGAATCTTTTGGCAATAGTTAGTAAAATTGTTATCTATTTTTGCATTTTGACAACACTTTTCACCATATTCATGGGCTTTAATTAGCATTTTTTTAGTGTTGTCTATTGGTAAGTTGCATGTAAAACTTTAAATAATGTTTTTTAAACGTTGCCTAAAAATGTATATATTGGTAACGTTTAAAAAGCGTTGCCAAAAATTTATGAAAAACCAATTATTCATCAGAATTTACTTATTTTAGTCATCTAAAACCCAACTTTTATATATGAAATTTTACAATTATATACACATAAATATATATAAATGATTTTAAGGTAAAATACATTTTTCCTTCATGTAGTATAACACTTTTAACAACTTACTCCCTTAAACTTTATTTTGTATCACTTAACTTCCGAACTATAGTTTCAAATGAAAATCTTGAGAGTACATAACTTAAAGAATGTTAGTGGACATGTGAACAATCATAAAGTTAAAGTGTGGTCCTAGACCTATATTTAAAATTTATTAATTGATAGTAATTCATCTATTCTACTTTGTATTAGTATGTATAATATTTTTCCTCTCGGACCTAGCATATTATTAGTGATTTTAGAATAATATACTCTTGCTAAAAAAAATTGTAAAAAAAAGTATATATAGTGTTTATTTTTAATATATATATATATATATATATATTCCTAGTTCATATAATTTAATATAAATATTCAAATCTCAGGTCTTAAACTTTTTCCATGTAACAATAGATATAATTTCCATTCATCTTTTTTAATTTAAAAAACTTATACAACTATCGTTTAGAGTTTCAATTTTGAAGTTCTCTTTGATTTTTGATTCACTGTTAGTTGATATTAAGAATTGAATCTAAATTTTATAGGTCACCTAAACCAACCTCTATTGACAAGTAAAACTCTTTTAATAATTTTTATTTTTTTTAATAATATGTTAACATATTATTAGATAATAATATATTCTACCAAAATGCATACATTAGTTTTATTATATCTCATGTCATTCGTTTTTTCTTTCTTTATCAATTATAGTGATAAGTCTTCTTTCCATATTTTAAAATATCATGCTATTTTTTTTTTTTTTGTCTACGACTAAGGTATTCACCGTCGAGCACAGTAATTAATCTCCTCGCTGGCTTGTAGACACCTCGAAGGGTGGGACAGCTGGCCTGAGATTTTAAGGCTGCTCCATACCCAAAGGCAGGAATCGAACCTCTAACCTTTAGTTAAGGGTGGATAAGCCCTTACCGCTTAACCACACTCCCCAGGTTAAAATATCGTGCTATTTGATTTATCGCTTTTTTTTTCTTTCCGTTTTTCAACTAGGCATATTATCCTACTATTTAATTAGAACAATAAACACCACATCAGCTTCAGTAACACATCAGAATGCATGTGATATTCCACTACCAAAATGTCGTCAACATTAATTATTCTATTTTGTCTAGTACAACATAAGCCTCATACTTTATTTATACTTAATTATAATGTGCACAAAGACTGCTAGCGTCACGGAAGTCATATGCCCACTGTATATATCATAATCAAATTTCTCAGCAAATGACCATAAAAAATGGAAAAGTTATCACATTATAATATAAAGTTATCCACTTATTTTTTTATGTGTATACACTTACAACATTATATAAGTTTTTGGAAAATGTAAATTTTATCTATTCAATTATAGATAATTATGTATATTAAATTTAACATAAATTAGACATTCATAAATATCTAATCATTTAACATTTATTGATATTTTAAAATTATATTAATTAATTTTAAATTTTATAAAAGTTTATTAGCTTCATCTAATTTTTATGAATTTTCAATTTCATAGTTAGAATAATAAAATTTAATTTTTTTTTAAAATTATTGGATAAAATAAATATGTCAAGTTTTAAACTTATAGTAATACATTCCCACTCAATAATATTAATTATTGTGCATAACTGTGATCGTCCACCACTGCTTTGTCGCAAGCGAAAGTTTAGGATCCTAAACCATGTTCCCCCATGTTGACTTTGGAGGAGTGGGGGCAAGAGAGGACTTGGCAATATGGGTTGCTCTGTTTCTTGAATTATGGTTAGGAGTTTGAGGTTTAATTTGAGGGCCACACAAAAAGAACATCATTACGTTCATCAACTCTCACCACTTCGTCATGCACTTTCATGATGAAGATGGAGCCATGCCACCAATTTCTATTCTGTTCTGTCAGCAATCAAATTGGGAGATGATTAAAACATAACTGACTGGGGGTCAAACATATGTATGTGTGAATATGGGATCTCACTGTATCTATGGCTCAACTCAAGATATCATGGGAAAAGGAACAATATATAAAATGAAAAATACAATTTCAGATGTTCTTGAGATGAAAGCATCTCCTTACCCTAAACTTCTCTCATCAAAAAAAATATGAGCAGTGTTATGAAACGGTCGACCGCTCATGCACTCGAGTCTCCACTGCCTTTTTAACACACACGTTATGTTTTTAAAAAAAAAAGTTATGTAATTAAAATAGTTATGCATCTAAAAAAGTATCATACATCAAACGCATGAAAGTCTCGAGTATTCCTGTGCTCGAGAGTTTAGTATCATCTCCCAAAAAATATAAATATAAGAGAAGCCATAAGTTTTAAAATAAGAGAAAATATGAGTATAATTTAGACAAGTTCTAAAGATGTTCAATGTAATTTACTGTTACTAATATATATTCTATTCTCATATGAGCACCTCTTTCCTTTTCTTGTTGAAGCAAGGGAGTTGATGCAGTAAAGGATGTTTTGGCTGAATAACTATATATATATATATATATATATATATATATATTATTAAGGGTTTTTTTTTATATATATAGTTTGAATTGTTAGGCAGAGATTTAGGGAATTATTTAGAGATTCCAGGTCAAAATTTGATATAGGTGAATTTATTCCGCTTGTGGTGTGTATTTTTTAAAAGAGTTTAATTTTAATTCACTGTCAATGTAAAGTTTTTTTACACTATCACATAATCATGTATTGTCAAATCATTAAAAAAGTTTGACTATCACAACAACTACCTAGAAATTATAACTATTTTAATGATGTGTCAACATATAATTAGATGACAATATAAATTTTTTTTTATACTGACAGTAAATTAAAATTAAATCCTTTTTAAAAATTTATTATGTCATAATGTCTTTTAATCTCATGCTTAAATTATAATTTAATTATTTGAATTGAATATTATTTCAAGACATTCCTTAAAAATAATTAGAAGAATGAGTAGTAAAATTGAACTCTTGACCAATTAATTATAAATACTCTGATAATGTATAAAAAAAATTCCAAAGACATTTTGACTTAAAAATTCACACTGAAAAATAATTTATATTTTAAATAATTTTATTTATTTTTTAAAAAATTATATTTTTCTATAAATATCCATGACCCTTTAAACTAATTATCTACATTTACGACTTGTTTGGTTGGAAGAAATGCAATGGGATAGAAAGTAAATGGCAATAAGAATAAGTCATTTTCATATTTGGTTGGATGGTTAGAAAGGGAAAACTCACACCTAAAGAAATGAGTATTTCTTTAATTGTAGAAATAAATATTTCATCATAAAAGTGAAGGAATCTATGTTTGACTGTCATTATAGCAAATACATATATATATATATATATATAATTAAAGTTAGCTTCTACAAGCTATGAATAACACATGGCAAATAGAGTTTTGATGATAACTAAACAAGGCTCTCTCACCATGAGAACAAGAACAAAGACCACAAGATGTCTAAAAGTATATGTAGGACTTAGTTTCCCTTTGTAAGAGTATTTTCTCATGAATCACTTTGCAAGCACTTATGTTGTATTTACAAAACCCTTTAAAAAAAGAAGAACCTAGCAAGGGATAAAAATCTACAACTTTTTTTGGAAAGAAAGAGTCTCCTTGAATATAAAATGTGTAATTTAAACTTATCAAATCAGAAAGCACATGTAGTTGACTATGAGGTTGGTGTAGTTGACTATACAACACTTTTACTTCAGAAATGCACATTTCATATCTTTGGTCCGTAGAGACTTGTTAAAAATCTACAAGTCTTCTAGAAAGAAAGAGTCTCGTTGAATATAAAATGTGTAATTTAAACTTCTCAAATCAAAAAACACATGTAGTCGATTACAAGGTTGGTGTAGTCGACTACACAACACTTTTACTTCAGAAATGCACGTTTCATATTTTTAGTCAGTAGAGACTTGTAGTCGACTACTAAGTTATGTAGTCGACTACGCCTATTCATTCTTTTTAAAATCTCATCTCTTTATAAATTGATCTAAGAAGATTTGTAGTCGACTACAATATTTTTCAAAATTACTCATCTTCTATAAGTGAGTTGTCCCGAGAAGACAAGTAATCGACTACCTGTATATTGTAGTCGACTACATCATCTTTGTAAAACTTCACTTTAACCTTGCTTTGACTTTGAACTTATCCGAAAACTATTGTAGTCAACTACAAGACATATGTAGTCGACTACTTCTGGAAAAAAATTTCCTTTACCTATGTTTTTGAACTCGTTTTTCTAAGGTTGAATAGCAAGTTAGTCGACTACACACAAGCCAAAAATTATTTTCCAACGGCTAGTTAAGTTAAGCATTAAATGCTACCCAACCACCACCCAACGACTCTTATTTGCTTTAGGGGTGTTTATTGCTTACCAAAAGGAGTTATGAGGCAGAACTAATATCATTGATTCATTCTGAAGAGCATTTTACTCCTCATAAGTTGATGACGCTTTGTTTTCTCTTTGAAAAATCTTGCTTAGTGTTTTTGATCAAATACTTATTAGAACTTCAAGTTGTATATCTGCTCTTGTGAGAGTTACAAACACCAAAAACCATATCATTATATTGTATAAGTTCAAGGAGAGAAGTTCCTTGTTGTATTGAGTGAGGCTCTTGCACAAAGAGGGTGGAGGATCTCAAATTAAGTGAAGAGTGCTCCAAAGTGTGAGGGTATTTCTCAAGCATCCAAGTTAAAAGCTTGAAGAATAGTGGAAATCTCGAGTGGATGGTCTCGATGACTTGACGTAGATCACAAGAAGTGATTGACCTCTAAAGTGAGGGGTGCACTTTAGAGAGTATAGTGTAGAATTATAACTATTGATGAAAAAAATCAAAGGTTTAAAATTTTATAAAATACTTGCATAAAGATATGTACAAATCCACTCCCTTAATTTTCACCCTCACTTTAAAAAATTCAAATCCGACGAGACTAACTAGTGGATCAGTTCTCAGTTAAACAGGTTGGACTAGCCGATCTGGTCCAATTTTTAAAACTATGCTCCTCTACCACACATAAATAACTGACGAACAAAATTTGTATTAGTCTTGTTGGTGATATTATAACCTTTAAACCTTAATCTCTAGTTTAATTATGGTATTTTACATGCCATACTTAGGGTTAAATTATTTGAAAATTCTTTCTTTAATGTGGGTTAATTCATAATGCAATACTAACACAAAAATCTATTATCACTAATACAAGAGTCACCAAAAAACAAAGAGTTTGGATTGGGCTTACTGTTTTGGGGTTTGATTTTGTTCAAAGGACCACAGGAAAATTCTTGTTGAATGATAAATTGGATCATTATATAGACAGTCTGACCAAATAAAAAAGATCATTACATATACAGCTCTAACAGCCCAATCCTTTGGAAGATGGTAACTATGACCTTAGGCTTGTTTGGAACTTGGATATAGCATAGCCCATAGGGAGGCACAGAGAGAGCCAAGGTGTATGTATCTGCATATTCTAATTTTCTTTTTGACTTTCGTGATTATGTTTTTTTTTTGGTGAAAAATCTGCTCTTTCCATGTCTATGTACAACTGTTTATCTTCATTGATCCTGATTGGTTTCCAGTATACATTAGCCATGATGGGCTATGGTCCTTAAGATAAGAATGCCGTGCTAGAATTCACATATAACTATGGTGTCAGTAATTATGAATATGACAAAGGAAATGGTTATGCACAAGTAGATTCTATTCTTTTCTATTTTTTCAAAAGAGGGATTTTATTATTTTCAAGAATGCAAACTATGTTTTTGTTTTAACAGATTGCAATTGGCACAAACGATGTCTATAAGACAGCAGAAGCAATAAAATTGTGTGGAGGGAAGATTACCCGTGAACCTGGGCCCTTGCCAGGTATCAACACCAAGATAGCAAGCTTGCTTGGACCCTGATGGTTAGAAATCGGAATGGCCTTTAATTCTGTTTGCTTGTGATTATTGTATAATTATGAGAGTAATAACATGCAAATAATTAATGATTTACGTAAAGAACCAAACTGGAAAGACATGGAGAAATCTTAAGAGTTCGATCTGTGCTTCAAATTCTTTTATATTGTTTTCTATCATTAAAGGAAAAAAAAAACTAATATTGTTACAGTTTTTTTCTTTCTCAACATTTTGTTCTCCAATCGTTTACCTCTTAGACTTTTTGTGTAGAATAATGTACTGACTGATAGATATGGCGAGCATCCAATCATTTTTAAATTTCACATGCCACACCTTAGTTTAGTTTATAGTTTGACTAATTTATCACTTCATGCAGGTATTTGTCGATAATGTTGATTTTCTGAAGGAATTAGAGTGACAATAGCATGATTCTAGATCCTACACCTCTCAACTGAAATTATCGGAGTCCATAGCTATTCTGTCAAATCTACATCTCCATAAGCAAAACCAATTAGAATGTACATTGCTATTCTGCTAGTGTCCCTCTGTATGTTGTTGTATCAATGATTATAAGCTCTTTTCTGCCGATCTAATGATTACTCAAGATGTTGACGACATTCACTTAATGACTTGGAGTCATTGTGAGGGGTAAAAAGGAAAAAGAAAAGCAAACACAGCAATCCCAATTTCAACCGTTTGATCTTTTTTATTATGTTACTTTGGTACGGCAATTCAACATATACTGGATCCCCTCAAGCCAGATCTGTTTGTCTTCTTTACTTGCACATTCAAATTCTATTATCCTGTCTGATGTTTTTATTCCAAAATAAGCCCTGTTTCCACTGATGTCTTCCTTCTCCCTTCCAGGCCAAGCTGGGGTATCACTGCAGACTCCAATGACTATACCTGCCATTTTGGACCACACCTTAACACTGTAGAAGAAAGTGGCAAGAATTGAATAAGTAATTGCTGGGTACGAATCTTACATTTCTTCTTTTTCGTGAATGTTCCTGCCATATACTTGCTTTTCATTTTGGCTACAACCTGTTGTCATTTTGTGTTGAATAAATATTCCAAATAATGACTTAGTGCAGATAGCAACACAACAAGTAATTATGCTTCTCTCTGATCTATGAAGTGATTTTCAAAAAGTTAATTTGATACGCTGTCATTGTATATTGCCCTTTTTACAAATAGTATTTCATTTAAAAATATTACAAAACTTATATATAACATGTAATATGAGTATTTTAGACACAACTATGTTCTTACTTTGATAGAAAAGTCTACAGATTCATTATTATTAATAAAATTTTGACGAACTTATGTTTTGAATTTATAAATTTTAATACTACAGTTAAAAAGTTACTTTTAATAAGACTTAAAACATATGTAAATTTAATTGATATGGCATAAATATTTATATATGTTGATTATGTATCAAATATTAATCTTTTTTAATCATGCTTATCATTTGTTAATGGACGTATGAAGTCATGAACTGTCTTTTGCCAATTACCTGCAAATTTGAATTTATATTGAAAGACACTTGCTTCCAGTGAAGAGCTCCTGTTATTGAAAAGTTAAATAGCAGGGATACCCAAGTTAGAAGTGTAACTTTCTTGCTTTATACATTTGGCAAACTTTCGTTTGTTCTTTTCAATTTCAATGGAGCTGTTAGTGCAAACATGTTAGTGAACATACCTTTTCTTGTACGTTTGAGAAGTTCTCCTCCTCTAAAGACATAGTCCAGTGCTGTCAAGATGTTTGCTTGTTTTCCTTCTTCACACTTTTCTTCAACTAGAGGAAATGTTGTGGCCCCAAGCCCCTTTTGCAGCCTTGCCTTTAGAGTAGCAGCTCCTCGCAAGGCTGCCATCATAGTGTTTAATTTATAAAATTTTCTCTTACTATGTGTTAGTTATTGATGATATCTATGGGCTATGAATTCAGATTGTGGGTTTTAGCCCATCTTTTCTTACCATTATGATGCTCAATAAGTATATTTCTTATTCTTTTCTTTTCATTTTTTTCTTGAGCTAAGGATATTTTATGGGGCCAAAAGAGTTTGGTCAATATTGCAGATTAAACAATCTAACTGAAGATGAAAGTTGGTTTGGTGTATGAATTTTACATGAGTCTACTTTCAACGAAAATAAGTTTTGTTTGAAATCGAAGTTCATTGTACTGAGAATTGAGGAATGAACTGAAGTTCTGATACCTGTGGCTGCTCCGGCTGTTAGAGTCATTATATCTCCATTAGTTTTCGCATTAATGGCAGAGTTGACTACAGTCAAGATTTGGTCATGGTCAGCTCCCATATCTTCTGCAATCTCAATGCAGTGAGAGGCTACTAAAGCAGCTGCAGATGCAATTGCAGCAGAAGCCTTGTGAGGGTTCTTTTGATTGGCAATAGGAATTTCAGGTGATGCCGTTGAAGCTGCAACTGCTGCAACCAGAGCAGCAACACCTGCAACAGATACTGCAGCGTGCAACTGAGCATTATGGGTCCTAATTTCCTGCTTTTTCCTCTCCTTTTGATCTTTCAGACACCTACCCATTGTCTTCCCTCTTAGCAAGCTCCTGTATAGCTGCTGAGCCAAGAATAGAAAAGGGGAAACAACCTGCTGAGTAATAACAGATTGAGCTGATATTTAAGTATAATTGATCAAGGTAATGGCGAGTTTGAATGCAAGATACCCCATTTCTGAGCAAGTGTTGACTGGGAAGGAATTCGGGACTGAGTGCTTGATGGAGTAAAAATAACTCCTGCACGTGTTGCTATGTTATTAATTTCTATGCAATAAAGATAAATTACTCGTGGGCAAAACAAGGTTGGAATAGATGGGTGCACAGTTATTGACGAGGAAACCAAAACAACTTCACATGATGATTGATTTATCTGTATTCCCCGTGGGAGAAAAGTGAAGTTCATTTAGCTGACAACAAAAGGCAGTTCTTCATGAAAGCATGCTAATACCAAAATCATAAGCTTCAAATTCTTAATTGACACTGTATGAAGGGCCAAATAGGTTCCTGTACAGGCCATGAGAATTGGATCTACCAGATGATTGTTAATTGCTATAGCTGGCGGCGGATGGGTTATGCCACTGGTATGTTTAAAATTTAAATCACTTTCAATTTATGGACGTAATGATTATCATTATATAAGTTAAGATGAAGTAGTAAAGTACCTTCATTTCTTCACTTTCTCTTGGCGAAATTGAAGGGCTACACCCATTAGGTAACTGCTCAAATAATTTGCATCAAAACCAACACATTGAAAGTAACAGGGACACATGACAAAATTAGATGCCTCTTAATATTTAAGAATACTACGACCACAAAAAAGGCATAGGTCTTTGGAAATCTGCTTTCCTTTTATTAGTTCCTTGCTTGGAGTCTTTAATTTCTTAGAATCTGTCTTTTTTCCTATCCTTTGTCCTTCAGGTGTGTGTAAGTGAGAATTTGTTTTAAGAGAACTAATAGAACTTTTGCATGATTTCAGTTTGCCTGCAGCATTGTCAACTCAAAAAGAAGTAGCTAAAAGTAGTCCAATAGCCTTATTTAAGTAAACCTTTTAAAATTTTCAAACAGAATCAAGCTAAGGTTCTTACAGAATCCTTTGAAGCAGAGGAATCCTTGGCTTTTACTTCACTACCAACAGGGCAGGAAAATGGCATCTCAATACCAGTGGAAGTTGTAACATTGGTGCTGTGAAGGGCATTGGAGAGCTCCATGGCTGAAAGACTCCATGATCTAGCAAGAAACTCCATAGATTCAGTTGGGGTATCAGGCTGGGCACAAGACACTGCTAACCAATTTGCAGGAGCATTTTCATCTATGTTCTCCAGCCGATGAACTGAACATTTAGAGCTGCTCGAGATCACTGACATTGAAAATAATCACAGCAAAGGAGTTAAATGCGTTCATCAGAATGAAGTTTAATCATAAGAGTTAAGCAGCATAGATTCCTTTTGGTCAAGAATCTGCTAAGTATATGCTCTCATAATGAAGAGAAAATTCTATAGTTGTCTTGAAGAGAAAATAAATTACTTCATTTTACCAACAAAACAATGAAACAACCACTCACTTGTAAAGAGTAATGTACCCTTAGGCCTCAATCACTCAAGACTAAGGAGACACGGGAGATTACAAATTCTCATGCTAAGAGTGAGAAAACAAGAACAAGATGATGAGAGGAGCAACAGTGAGACATCACATATTTAACAAGAAAATGTGAAGCTGTTTCCTAGTGTTTTTTATTGAGGGAAACGGAAACAACGTCACAGATTCTCTGTGCTGAACGAAAGGACCCAGTTTATAGGTCACTCATTCTTGTCTCCAACTTAAGTTGTTACTTTTGATTTCCACTGAGTGCTTTATGCATAAAGAGTTGAAGTCATCATTACTTGGATTCTACTTTGTCACCATTATCACTTTCCAAAGTAAAATCTGGGGACCCATTTATACGCTTTGTATCTTTCTTTTATTTTACATAAATAGATGGATGGATGACTTAACAAACGCCTCTTTAGAAGGCTCTGCCAATTGGTTTCAGTAACTAGTTTGTATACACTGTTTGCTGTTTTACAGTATCCATTTCCATGGACAAAGTCATTCTTTTGGCTACAGTTCTCCCCGCGTGACTCCTTTATTTTCCTCAATTAAAGCAAACGACAAGGGATCTTCTCTTTCCTTATTTACTCCATCTTTTCTTTAATTTTGTTGTCAGTTCTCAAAGGATTTTCGCCCGGTGGCTGTCACTTCATAGTTTGTTGGTGATCCTTCGGTGAGCTACTACATGATATATTTTCCTTTCATTTTTTTTAAATGGAATTCTAATTAATTAAGGCAAAAGATGAGAATACAACAGCAAAAGCTAACTGAATAACATGGTAACTTTCTTTTGACTAAGGGTGCAAATTGGCAATTTAAAATGTAGCAACCAAGCAGAAGGCATCTGTATCTAAGCTAGCTCCATCATTCCTTGATTTAAGTCTAATTATTTGTCAGAAATGAAAAGATACGCTCTAGCATTTTGCTGGGGGCCGTATCTTTAAAGTTTGGGTTGTTGAATATTACTTGCCCTTGAACTTCTAACCAACCACCACAAGAAGGTTTATTGAAATACTAAACTAAGTCCACAGATGAACATTCCAATTTGGGTTCTAACACCAAATTCAACAAAAACAAAAATCAATGCGATTCGTTTCAATAAACTATGAATTGGATTGATTTTTTAACAATTCACCTATTGGGGAAGGGGTACATAATGTGATTATATTTGTACACCAACAAATTGAACTGCACATATGAAAAGGCGACCAAATTTGCGTATCAAATGCTTCAAAGAAAAACAAAAGTTGATTAATTGATGACTGACCAAAAGGACTGTTGCTTCCCCTCAACCATGCATGTTTGACTCATCATAAATATAGAGAAAATGTAAACCCCCCACCCTTCACGGCGGCCAAATTTCCTCACACATTTAAGTTCTACAGCGGATAACCCTGAGCATCGTGTGGCAAGACGCCAATCAACAGCCAACATCATACCTGGTTCTTCAAATTTGTACAACCTCGTCACTTTCCCTCTTTCCAAGTCTTAAATGGGGGCATCTACCCCACTCAGCATGATGTGTCTGCCAATACATTTGGTAGGATGGTGTCATGCTCAGGAAGATCGTTATGGCATGTTGCTTGTCAGAACTGGTGATGTGAGTGCCATAACAGTTGCAACAGTGGAAAAACATGCTCTACGTGACTCCTTCAAAATCCATGTCTGAGAAACAAACCAAGTCAGTGGCTCGGCAAAATATTCTACAGTTACGGTATAGCATTTGTGATAGAAGAAGACTGCAATCAATATCCAACAAGGAAAGCATTATAAAATAAAGCAGAGTTCAAGTTCAAATTCTAGATAAGTGATTCCCTTACCTACTATTTGGTTGAAGAAACTCGGCGTAGTGAAGGAATAAAGCTGCCTGAAGCACCGGAATTACTCCCAAATACACGACCCAAGTTTGAGGTTCCTATGGGCCTTTCTGGTTTTGAGACATTTTCTGTAGGGGATCTGGGCATGTTAGACGAAGTAGATGGACCATTGTTCACAGTCTGCAAAAATTATCTCAATCAAATGAATTACATCAGCCAAATATAAATCCAACTTAAAGATCAGTATAATTAAATTAACAACTGTAACATGCAGAGGAACAAGGCCACCATATCTTAAAAATACATGGGGAGATACCCTTTCTTTTTATAGGAGGGATAGAGGCAAGAAAGCCAATGGTGAAAATTTCATCAGGTGACTTACATGTTTCTCCGTCTGATTCTTGGCATTCAGAGTATGAGCATTAGATGCCCTAATCTGCATACGAACACGTGGACGATCAATATTGACTGATGGTCTTGCAGCAGCAATTTGAACGGAATCATTGACCCCTGAAAAGGGAACTTAAGGCATCAGGATGTGTTTTGTAGAACAGCATTGCTTCACTAGTAAATCAGTGGCCAAATAGAAAACAAGAAAAACCATACTGTAAATCTCGTAACGCTATCTCAGTCCAACACCGTTACAGATAAACAAAAACCCCATATCAAACAAAGAAAAACGTTTGGAAACAGTCAATTGGGAAACAGTTGTTCACATTGAACACTAGCTTAGCATATCAGAAGCTAGTATATTTTGTTTTAAGATTCAGAAAGCAAACGTCCATGAATAATAAACCACATAAAGTATGAGGCAGCAATTATTTCTTTTTTTTCCTTTCCTTTTTTAAATGGACATTTAAACGTCACCTTAAATTCATAACTCATTCTGCTCGGAGATACCAATGTCAGATAACTTAGTAGAACACTAGTTTTCTGGGGAAAATTTCTCAATAATAAAACAGGATCCCTTCAACTACATGATACAAGACTGAAATTACCTTTATGCTTATCCATATCCAGTGGTTCTAGACTGCTAGGCACAGCAACTGGAGGCTGCAAATTGTCAGATACTCAAGTGAGAGAGAAAATAAAATCAGTAAAAATTTAACATGTAAGCTATCAGAAAAGCCATATAACGTTTAACATTCCTGTAAATGAAATCAAGAAATCCATAATTGAAAATAAAATGTCTTGAAAGTTATGAAAAAGAAAAGAAGAGTAATAGGTCACAAAGGAGAAAGGAGGTAAGAGCAGCTTTGATGAAAACTTTCAACCACGAAAATGAAGGGAAAAAAAAAAAAGACTGCATACAATTATAGCAGGCAGTTCATTCAAAATAGCTATTAAAACTAAGCTAAGGAAGTACTAACGGTTGATTGATTTTGTGTCTTTGTATGTTGCGTCTGCTGATATTTTAGAATGGTCCAGTCATATAAATAGTCAGAATCATATCCTGCCAAACAAGATTTTATTACATTAACGAAGAAGATAAATACAACACAGATGAGACCACCAGGAACACGATAAATGAAGTTTAAAAACAGAGTTGGTAATGCATGATACTGTTAAAATTATTTATTCCCAAATACTAACAAACATTAAGAATGAAATCAAGTAATTCATAAAATATGGACAACCTACAAACTTGATTTTATGCTTTTGGACAAAGAATAAACAATGAAAAATAATAAAACCATCAAATACTAGATAGATGGTTTTGTACTCGAGTAGGTCTGATCTCCAATCTGCAGATTTGTACTACTACACGATAGAAAATAATTTTTTGCCAAAATAGAGATATTTGGCTAAAAAATCTAGCATAGCCCGAGGAAGAAAAATTAAATACTCTATGATGCTTCTATTCTATGCATCTTTACTTAGTTCATTATTAGATCCTTTAAAGCCCAACTGTCAAGCTTGAACAGCATAATCACTTCTGTGACTTGGACGTAATCAAGACTCACAACAGTGAAGTCGAAATTTACTTTATATATACTGGAATAGTTTCATTCAATTAAAATATTATACTTCAACAGTTAACACCAATGGGACTAAAGTAATCAACCAATATGCAAAGTGACATCTTCAACAAACCATGGCCTGCATATGATAAAACAAACAGCCAATACCTTCGCGAGTGAATAAATCACGAAACAGACGCTTCAAGAATCCATAATCTGGCCGTTGATCAAATGTCAAAGAGTGGCAATAATGAAAGTAAGAAGCGAACTCCACAGGATATGACTTGCAAAGCATCTAATAACAAGAAATATATAGTCAGTGAACTTCCACGCATAACAAAAATAAGAAAATCTCCCTGGGGAGAATGAACTAAAATTTGATTAATCCAGTAATAGCATTCCTTAAAAAGCTCATAATTTGATTATTTAGTCAAGAATTCAACTTTTCAAAAAGTTTGGGATTGCAGCTGCTTCTTCCTTTTTTGCATAATTCTAATTGCCATTTGCTACCCTTGTCCTCCCACTCTAAACCCAAATAATTAAAAAAAAAAAAGGCCGGGGAGCGGAAAGTCTACCCTAATCAAACTCCATTCCAGTTGCTAAACTTTTGGACCATAACTAAGGCAACAGAATCAGTACAAGTGACAGAGGAAAAGAGAATTGCCGAGGTGGGGGGGTCAATCATTTTATTTTACAAAATTGCAAAATGCACATACCTCAATGGGAGTTGATAACTTCTTCTCGCAAATCTTGTCATATTTTTGCTTTTTGGTGGCAGCTTTCAGACCCTGCCATGGAAGGCTAAAATGCAAGAACCAAATAGTCAAGCCCTACATTTACCTAAAAAAACCTGAGCAACTGATACTCACGTTCAACAATTTTATGAACTCAAGATGCCTGGTAAAATTACCGTCAGTTGGATGAGACATACCTTCCTCTTAAAAAGTACAGAAGAACATAGCCAAGAGACTCCAAATCATCTCGACGACTTTGCTCTGAAAAAATAAAACCAAAATTATGGGAAAATCGTAGGTTCCAATCTGTAGACCATAAAGAAGGAAAAATTCTTTCTACTCACCAATTCCTGAGTGAGTATTGCAACTTGCATAACGTGCAGTCCCTGTTAAGTTTTTGTTCTCTCTGGATGAGTTTATCATGGTAAAAACAAATATTAAGCAACAGTACCCTGACTAACTAAATTTAAACTGGTAAAGCACAAGTAACACTGAGAATGAATCAATAAAAAAAATTTAGAAAAAAGAATTGTTTGGAATTCCATAGATTGCAAGTTGGAAGGCTTCACACTGATAAACAACAATATGCATTTACTTTTAAAAACAACAGACTATCTATTTTAGAAAAATTACTGCAGGGATGGGTATAGGCAACCAAAAGTCTTGATGATTATAAAATTTTACTTATATAGTGTAAAAAACTAATGAAAAATATTTTATTACATGCAAAGAAAGGAGCCACAGAGAGAAAAATATCTTTAGTTTTAATCCTACTATCCATATCTGACACAATATGGCAATTCCATCATTAATGGTCACCCTATCCAATAAATAACACCCACTATTCTCTAACATATTATCTTCTGTTTACTTTTTTGTACACTATATCAAGCCTACCATCACATTAAAACCGTCTAACTTCATTCAGTCACATCTCTAGTACTTTTGTAAAGCAGTAAACTAATGAAGAAACAAGAAAAAACTGTTCCACTTAGTTAACATCTTATCATGTAAATGAATCTGTTTTTTTTTTAAAGAAAAAAAAAAAGAAATAATCTGCAGCAGAAAAATTTCTCAACATTTAATTAGTATCACAAATCAAAAGAAAGCATCTTGGAAAATGGAAAAGTAGTTAATTAGATTTGAGTGACAAGAAATCCTTACAATACACAGACCACACATGGTGTTGTAAGTAATATGCTTGTTTGTGTTAGGGTCCCCATAAAAATAATAAAACCAGACAGAAAAAATTATACCTGTAAGTAATATGCTTGTTTGTGTTAGGGTCCCTATATCTTTTTGCGAGTCCAAAATCAATCATATAAACCTGTGAATGTAACAAATTGCAGAAATCATAAATAAGAAATTGGAAGCATAAAAGGAATTACCACATAGGAAAATTATCCACAATTCCACATATGTTAGCCATTAGAGAGAATGAATGCCAATGACGCTACCTGATTTGCTTTCCTCCCAAGACCCATAAGGAAGTTATCTGGCTTGATGTCTCTATGCAAAAATCCCTTGGAATGCAAATACTCTATCCTCGTAAGCTGTGGTCAGGTAAATAAAACAGACTTAATTTTCTATTCATGTGCTTTAATTGAAAACTTCCACTGATTGAAGCATTCAGGAAAAAAAGGGAACATTTAGAGACAAAACTTCTACAATAACATGCAGGAAATGTGGTCATATCCAGAAGCTAAATAACAAAACAGTAAGGAACAAAGGCTGCCTTCATGAAATCCTAAGCAACCAGTCCTGAAATGTATCAATGTTTACCATCTGGTCAGCCAACATCAAAACTGTTTTTAGTGAAAGCTTCCTCCCACAGTAGAAAAAAAGGTCTTCAAGACTCGGTCCCAGAAGATCAAGAACTAGAACATTATTGTCTCCATCAGTACCACACCATTTCACACTTGGAATACCACCTAAAATCCAAAAGAGTATGAAGAATCAGAAACAATTAACAAAATTCATGGAAAATGTTGTGAGAGCATTTAGATTCAACATATAGAAGTGCTTCTGTTATAACTTACTTCCTCCTGAAAGAATGTTATATAACTTGGCCTCATACAGTAGTTGTGGATGTTTTGTCTTCCTGTTCTCCTACAAAACAAGAAATTCGCCTGTTATAAATCACTATTAGACCATATGCATAGTTCTTAAATATTTGAATAAGAAAACGTGCAACCTGTTGATAAGTATAGTTATCCTTACTAAATTTAGACCCAAGTTTTCATTTTATCATCTTTTATGCACTATGCTTATTCAAACACTTACAACCTAATTCCATGTAAGCAACCGCATGCATCCAACTGCAAAATGTTACTAGGAAAGAAATGAATCTTTTACTTAAATATGCATCAAAGTATATGTGCGAAAGATAAATACGATTAAATTACTGTAACATCAGTCCAAGCAATTTTTCTCTCCTTACATTTCAAATGCAACAATATAGTCAAAAAGATTACTTCCCAATCACAACTCTTACGACAAAATGGAACCCATGACAAATGACTGTAGAGATGCCCAGCACCCCAGAAGGATGCACATATTAATAAATCAGCTACACTACAAAATTTGAAACAACAGCTAATACTCCAGACATTCTAGTTTTCCTAGTAAGCAATTTTTAACGGTACAAATGCATCATTCTAATCATCGACCATGCTATTTGTAGGCGATGTATAGGGCAGCTCTCGCTCTACTCTAAGTTAGTGTTCCCTTGGGCAACAAGTAGCTCTCTTCTTAGCAAGGCTACCCATCATGACTCTTCACCTGATGCAAGTTCTTGAGCTTGGCCATCCCTAAGATAACAGCACTAAACTGCAGGTAGTTCTTTAATTTAGATCTTCCCAATTCTAATATCAATTATCAAACTTCACCGATCAATTCCTTCTAGTTTCAAAGACGATAACCCAAATCCATGTTACCATATAAAACACATGAAAATAATAATAATAATAATAATAACAAGAAATTTATCATCCAAAGCCCAAAAAAGCAACGTAACCCAATTCCAGCAACATCTGAAATCATCGAAAAATGAATTTAAGACTCACCATCTTGGCGGCCACAATCTCAGAGGTCTCGATATGCGCAGCTGGAAAAGGCAATAAAACAAACCCGTGGCGAACAAAATAATCACCAATTATCAGCAGCATAGAGTGGAATAAAAAAATAAAGAAACTCAAAATTTAAAAAAAAAAAAAAAAAAAACTTAAAATGAGCAAAGATATTTATATACATATGAAGGTTGTTACCTATATGAATTTCACCGAATGATCCGCTTCCAATTTTACGACCGATCTTATACTTTCCTCCGATGACCCTCTCCATGAAAATGGAACCGAGAAAATGATAGGGCTTGTTATAGCAATAGTAATAGCAATACAAGGTGCTCAAAACGAAGAAGCTTTTGCTGAGGTTGTTGTTGTTGTTGTTGTTGTTCCGTTTAGGAATACGTATGATATCTGCGAAGTTGTGTTGTGTGTGTGTGTGCGTGTGTGTGTGTGTGTGAGAGAGAGAGAGAGAGAGGGTACAATAGGAAACGGAGTTTCGGAGAAGCGAAAGAACTTTATTGGAAATGGATGAGGAGGAAGAAGAAGAGAAGGAGCCAGAAGATAATAAATTTATATATTAGGGTTAGTTTTGGAATTGTTGGTTTTTTTTTTTTATTTTTGAAACTTTGTTGATGACCTGGGCATGACAAATTGCGCCGATGCGTTGCGTTTCATTGACCTCAAAAACAGCAAAGTTTGATCCAAATTCCAAACAATATTTTACGATTTCTTTTTAATAATTTTATATTGTTGGAGAAATCAACGTAATAATTTATTTAATTATTTTAAAAAATTAAGTATTAAATAATTTTTAATTTCTTAAATTATTAAATTATTTATTTTTTATTCAATTCTTTTTATTTTAAGTAGTTAAAAAAAATGTATTAGTAATATACAATATTGCTCTTTTTTCTTACGGTAACTAAAGATGTAATCAAGTTATCTTGTATAGGGGATTAAGTTTTTCCTCAAGTGATATAAAAAAAGCTCGCAGTATATTTTTGTATTCACTTGGAGTACTTAAATAAGTTAATTTCATTAAGTAGTAACCTAAGATTTGTGCTGAAAAATGTAAGAGAAAAGAAGGCTGTCACATTTAAGATTGAAGTCAGAACATCAAGGCAATTTGATGTGATACCAGTTGAACAAAGTCTCATTTGGCAGATTTTAGTTTATTTTTAATATATGTGTAGCAACTAGGAAGCCAAGCTTCCATATGAACAACACGGTTTATGCATTTTAAAACATTAAAATGATCACTTTTCTACCTTCATTGCGAGCCATGTTTTAAAAATGAACGAATATATTGCTTATCTGAGTCAGCAGGTACAATAATTCAACTAATGTTACGCAACATCTGCATAATTCAATTCTCTTGCTCATTCGTTTGGTGAATTAAAAAAGAAAAAAAAAAGGAAGAGATGACTTTCTTTTCGCGAAGAAACGAGGAAAAACAACTTGATGCATTGTCTTACTGCTATTCGTGTATTACAGGATTGGTTGCTATGATAGGAACCTCATTTGTTTGTGTTGTCGATTGGGTAGCTATAGAGCCTACCAAAGCTTTTGTTTGATTGGATAAAAGTCAATTTTGTAATAAGCAAAACAAACTTATTTAATTATAGTAATGCTGTATTATAAACACAAAAAAAAAAGAATAAGAAAAAGAATAATGATATATCCTCTTAATACATCCTCTTAATTACTTAAAATAAAAAGTATTAATTTAATACGTACTTCTTTAAATAATTAAAATGATTATTAGGTTGATTTTTTTATAAATAAAAGTATTCATTTAATTATTAAGTGTTTATTTATATTTACATGTGTGATCATGGTTTAAAGAATTGGACCGGACCGGCCAGTACAATCGGTTGGACCGTGATCGCGTGTCTGGCCGGTCCGGTCCATCTAAAAAACCGTTTTGGCCATTGAACCGAGAAAAATCGGATTGAACTGGGAAGAACTGGATTGAACTGACGACCCGGATGAACCGGACCCAATTCTTAAAAACCGATCGATTCAATTTTATTTTTTTTTATTTTTTTGAATTTTTTATTACTTTTTCAAATTTTTTTAATTATTCTTTTATGATTTTTTTTCACATTTACCTTCCAAAAGTCATAACTTTTTATTCGTTTGTCCGATTTAAATGCATTTTATATCGATTTCACGTAACTTTTAAGATCTATGCAATGAAAAATGAACTAATGAAGTTAGACCAACTAATTTTTTAAAAAAATTAATAATTATTTTCATAATAATAAATATTTTTAAAAGAAATAATAATAGTTATTTTTTTAAATAAAGATTAAACCCTAATTTTTTTTCTTAAATCCCTGTTAATCTCAAAATAATGCTATTTTTATTGAATATGTATATAAATAATTATTTAGATAATTATAATTATAATTATTACGTCATCTGGTTCGACTATCGGTTTAATCGATTCAACTAATCGAACTATGATCCGGAAGTCTCGCCGATTCGATCTTCAATCCAATTCTTAAAACATTGTGTGTGATGGGTTTCCACTTTGGCTACTTCCAACTCTACAACATGAATTGGATCGTTTGCCAAATATTTGTTTTATAGTTTTCGGGAGAAAAAAAAAATACAAATGCTTATTGAAGATAGACCTATGAGGATAAAATATCTTATTTACAACATTGGAATATCAATATCAAGCTTCCATCAAAGAGACGTGAAAATTTTATTCTTTCGAAATTTCTTCTCTTTTTCATTCAAAATTTTATCTATATATCAAATAATCGATATAAAAACTAGTAAGTTTACACAATTGTATAATTATTTTATATTAATTAATTTAATCATTAAACTATACATAATTATTATGTTAATATTACGCAATTTCAAGAAATTTAAAAAAATTAAATTATTTGTGTAAAAAAAATTTATACAATAATTTTTATGATATATACTTTTCATCTAATCATAAATTTTAGAGTAAACTAGCAATTTGGTCCCCGAAAGATACAGATAAAATCAGTTTAGTCCTCTAATAATTTTTTACATCAAAATAGTCTTCAAATGTCATTTATGACATCAAAATAATCTTCAAATGTCAATTTTTTACATGAAATTAATTCTCTAAAGTTATTTTTTAACATCAAATTGGTCCCCTAAACGAGCCTTGGGAGATCAATTTGATGTCAAAAATTATTAAAGGACTAAAATAATGTCACTTGTAATTTTTGGAGACTAAATTACTAGTTTACTTTAAATTTTATAAAACATTCATTTGATGAAATAATTGTTAATAAATATAAACTTGGTTTAATTTATATACAAACCTATATACATACACATACATAACATATCTTCGTTATTAAATAACTTAAGCATATGTTTGGGAGTTTTGATGGGGATTGAGTGGAATGGTTTATAATGGAGTAGTTTAGAATTAAATAGAGTAGAAGGGTAAAAGTATATCACTCTATTGTTTGAAAGTTTTAATGAGGGAATAGATAAAAACCTCACTCTATTGTTTGGAAGTCACAATGATCATTAATAGAGTTAAGTGGATCATAAATTTGATTTCCAATATTATCCTTTTAATTTTTGTTACCCACAACATTATTTAAAAATAAAATAGGGTTAAAATTGTAAATGGCTAAGTAAAAATTAAAAAAAAAGGAGAGAGAAATGTTCTATCCCAAACCCCCCCAAGTTGGAGGGTATGAAAAATTTAGGATTTGGATGGTATGAAGTGGTTTGAGTTCCCCTCCTTAACTACTCTACTCTATTACTTAAAAAACTCTCAAATAATAGGTGGAGGTCTTTTTACCATTCCACTCTATTACGAATCACTCAATTCTATCCATATTCCATTATATATAATTTGAAAACATTTACTTTGTTCGTTAAAAAATCCAGTCTTAGAAAGGGAAAAAACCAAATAAACTAACTCTAAGGCTATCTTTTTCGTAGTGCTTCTTTACAAGATACTTCTGAGAGGAGGAAATTTTGCCTTCAAAATGGGAATGCATGACACACTTGTAAGCATATTCTTAAATAGATTTATCTACATATTAATATAATTGATTGATATATATGGTTTGTATCAAGGAGAGTGCTAAACAAAGCATATTAAAGTAAAAAGGTAGAAATATTAAAAGTGATTTTTTCTTTTTTAATATTAACTAGTAGGAGACCTGTGCATCTCACGAGTGCACTTTGACATTTTGTGTTTTTTTTTGTAATAATTGTTAAATTAGAAGACAATCTTAAAAATAATATGACATTTTCACAAAACTTAAAGAAAAGTGATTATGGAAAATATGATTGTTGAGTAAGAAATTAAAAAAAAAACTAATAACCTAAGCCTTCTACTACGTGCTATAGGGGAATGAAGTATTAATACACTATTAAAATTACTTATTATAATCGGTTTTATCTTACTTTTTATTAAAGGGTTAGGTTTTTATTTTTTAACGTTTTAGTCCATGATATTTTAATTTATTTTATTGCTGCAAGACTTAAAGATTACCTTATTAATTGTAATAATTTTTTCTCATTTATTTTTGTTTAATACATAAAAATTAATTTATTTTTTGTCATAAAATGTTTTGTACTATGTCATGGAAAAATTAGTTTATTTATATTTTTCATGAAAATTAAATTAAATTTTTTTTCGTTCATGACTATCTTAATATTTTATTTTATGTTTAATGTCTTTCATGAAAATAAAACTTAATATATAAAGAAAATTTTTTATTTTTTATTTTTTATATGTATAATTTAATTTTCGTAAAATATAAATATAAATTTATAATTAATAAAATGGCATGTGGAGGGTTAAAAACTAAAAAGAAAAGGACAAAGTTATTGATTATGGAAAATATTTTTTTCAATTAATGGCATGAAGGGACTGTGAGTGCCACAACCACAAGGGTTAAAAATAAAAAAAGAAAAGAATTATATGTTAATGGCCATAGAAAAAAGAAAAATATATATTTTTAATTCCTAACCAAAGAAATGAAATTTTTTATAAAAAAAGTTCTTAACACAGAATGTATTTTTATCTTTATTTCTTATATTTTGTTTATAATGGTTTAGAAATTACAAATGAAATTTTAATTTTTTTATGAAATTAAAATTAAAGAATCATATATTTTAAAATTTATTATTATACATATTTTTTAATCCTTAATTTTTTTAAACATATATATTAATATGCAGGAAATTTGTTTTAGATATTTTATGGAAAAAAATTTAATATTTTCTTAAAAAATTATAGCATGATAGAATTACTAATATGTTATACAATTTTTACTTAATTTTTTTAATATACCAGAGTTTTTTTGTAATATTTTATTTGAAGATTGTCATTGAATTGTTTTTAAAATTATTTTGATATGCTATCATGAGATTTATTTTTTATTTACTTTAATATGTTAATTTAATTTTTCTAATGGGGTAATTTTAATTTTTTTAGTGAAAAATATTGATAAAGTGTTTTATTTAAAAAAATTGAAATTAAACTTAAGCCATGATGAATTTTATTTTATTTTTACCTTGTATATTTTTATTAAATGAAAATAAATTTTATTTTATTAAACTTAAGACATCTTAAGTTTTTTTATTTTTAATTATTAAAAAATATATATTATTGTTTAAACTTAATTGAATGGTTGTCATTCACATGGAATATTACTGTTCACACATTGAATGTGAAGCAGGGAAAGAAAGAATTGATCTGAATAACATCTTGAATTGTATTGATTGTAAAATGATTGATACAGATATTCAAAAGGAGAGGCTAAGCATAACTTATATAGGAGAAGCAATGGTATTGGCCTAACTAACTCAAAAACTAATTAAACTAATAAAACAGTAAACTGTTATAACTAACTAATAGAAAGTTAACTAATCCTAGAAGAAACTAATTAACCAACAGATTTAGATAACTACCAGATAATATAAATTACAATGAATTAGAAAAAACAAATAACTCCAATATGGAAAATGACTAAAATGAAAAGAAAAAAAATATATGATATGACATTATGGCATTAACAACACCACTAGTGTCGAGGCAGTTTCCCCAATCAGAGTTAGAGAATTCTTTTAGTTGTAATGGTGACTATGCAAAGTAAAATAATCCATGTGCTGGACTGGCAGCACTCTAATGGCAGCCCGTTGATGAGTAGAAGTTGGTTTGCTCACAAACTAACTGAGATAGTTAACTGAAAAACTCAAATCTGGTCGAGTTGTTGTTAAGTATAAGAGTCTTCCAATCAATCTTCGATAAGCGGAGGGGTCTGCAAGTGGTTCTCCTTTTTGTTTTTGCAGTTTGGTTTCCTTCAACATAGGTGTGCTTGTCGGTTTGCAGGAAAGTAAGCCCATATCTGAAAGGATGTCTAAGGCATACTTGCGTTGGCAAATGTGAATGCCTTGTTTGGACCTTGCAATCTCCAATCCAAGGAAGTATTTGAGAGGTCCTAAGTCCTTGATACGAAACTGTTGATTTATGAAAGCTTTAATGTTGTTGATTTCTGTTTAATCATTGCCTGCAATAAGAAGATCATCAACATATATTAAAAGGGCAATAACTGAATTGTTGGAATGTTTGAGAAAAAAAGAATGATCAGAAGGGGATTGAGTGAATCCCTGAGATAACAATGATGATGATAACCGAGAGAACCATTGCCTGCTGGACTGCTTTAGGCCATAAATCGATTTGATTAGCCAGCAAACTTGATTAGGATGAGTAGGGTTCATTCCTGGTGGAAGATCCATATATACTTCTTTATCAAGGAATCCATGTAAGAATGCATTGTGTACATCTAATTGCTGCAAAATCCAATTATTAGTAGCAGAAATTACTAAAAGAAATCTAATAGTGGTGACTTTTGCCACTGGGGAAAAAGTATCAAAGTAGTCAATTCCTTCAACTTGATTGAAACCCTTGGCGACAAGCCTTGCTTTGTGTCTTTCCAAGGTTCCATCAGCCTTGTATATCAACTTGTATACCCATTTACAACCTATGGTTTTATGTCCAGGTGGTAAAGTGGTTAATTTCCATGTATTATTATGATTTAAAGCATCTAACTCATGTTGCATAGCTTCAATCCAGGCAGGAGATTTGATGGCTTTGTTTGTAGGTGTTTGGTTCGGTCATGGTGGATATAGTAAGGGCATAGTGTTTATGTGTACTAGATAATTTAGAGTAGTTCAGAAAATCAGAAATAAGATAAAGAAATTTAGAAGTAGAAGGTGGATCATCACATGCTGCAATACTGCAATGATAATCTTTAAGATATGAAGGAGCATTTTTTATTCTGGTTGATTTTCTGGACTGAGATTCTGTTTCTCCTTCAGCATCAGTGTATATGGCAAAGCTATTGGAGAGGAGGTAGGTTCATTGTTACTGTCAGTGACTGTGTTATGAGGCAAATTTGGATGATGTGTAGGAGACTTAGAACCATTTGGTGTGTCAGAAAGGAAAGGATCAGTCGTGTGGATGATATCACTAGTATGATCGCTGTCAATTGTGAAATTGGAGGTAGGTGGTTGATAGGGAAACACATGTTCATGAAAGACTGCATTCTTGCTAACAAAGACAGCTCTAGAATTCAAATTAAACAGAATATATCCCTTAGTCCTAGCTTGGAAACCTAGGAAAATGCATTTTCTAGATCCACTATCAAGCTTGGTTGATCAATCAATTTGAGACACTTATGTTAGCTTTGTATTAGGCATTATTAGATGTTTATTGTGCCCAATATTAGTACTTTAGATGAGTTTAATGTTGTTGGGCTTCATTGGGCTTTAATGCAAATATTGAATAATTTTCGGATTTTGATGCATTTTGACCTTTCTTCCTTGGTTAGGTCATAACTTGGGACTCGGTGATCCAATTGAGGTGATCTTGGTGTTTTTGGAAAGCTAAGACAATGCTCTACAAGTTTCATGAAGAACTCAAGAGCTGGATCGGAATGCTAAGGGTCCAAAATATCCCTGCAATGCAGAGTGGGTTTGCTGTCACGGAACCATCTGGGCAGTATGCACATATTGGACTATATAGTGGGTTATAGGCCACCTCTTGGGCTGAAACTTGGTCACTAGAAAGATAAGACCCATATCTCCAACTTCAATGAAGACCATTTTGTCAATAGATGTCGTTTTAGGCATGCTTCTGAAGCTACAAGTTGGTCTGAATTTGGAAACACGTTCTTCCAACCTAACTTGAGGTAGGTGAAGTGTTTTTGGCATTTCTGGAGTTCTAAAAGTCCAAATGACATGATTCAAATTGGAGATTTTCAAGGAGACAACTGGCTACAACTTTGATGAAGACATCTAAGCCAAAATGCATCGTCTAGGTGATGAATTTGAAGCCAGAAGTCGGATAAGAGTTGTTGACTAAAAGCCACCAACCATACACCAACCCACCAACCATGCATCAAGCTTCCATTTTTGACAATTTTCAGATTCTTATAGCTTGTATTCAGATTATGTACATGTACAAATTGGCTTCTAGGATTAGTATAAATAGACCCAACCTCTTTGTATTAGAGGCATTCAATTTAGAAGTAAGTTTCAAGAAAGTTTAAGTATTTGTGAGAGTTTTCTTTCTCTTCTTCTCCATTCTCTTTGCAATTTCGTTTTTGTTCTTTAAATTCTGAGTTCTTCCTTCCCATCCATGGAAGGCTAGGCTCTCATAATCAATCCAAGGGATTAGCCATCTTGTTGTTTAATTTGGAGATCTTGTTTTGTTTGTTCATATTGCTTAATTGTTATTCAAGTTTCTCTTCTTCCTCTTTTGATTTTTATCTAGATTAAATTGCTTAATTTGATTTAGATATTGATGTGGAAATAGCTTTATTATCATGTATTCAAAGAGGATCATAAAGATTAAACAATATATTAAAGCTTTTTGATAGATTGTTTAGCTTGGTTAAATTCTAGATCTTAAGTTAATCTATGTTGGATGGTGCTTACTTTATCTAACCTTGGTTAATCAAATCCTAGATGCTTATCTAGTAAAGAATTCTTGGATCATGTTAAGGCTTCTTGATGTGATCTAAGGCCAAGAACATGGTTAGCAATTAAGTGAATTCCTTGTGATCAATGATGAGTTAAACTCAAGATCGGTAAATTTCCTTGGATTGATTGTTTCTTTAGATTTGTTTACAACTTTGAATCTCCTACTTTTATTAATCTTGTTAATCAACAACAAAACCCCCCTTTTCTAATTATCTTGATCTAATTAAATCTTTGTTTTTGGATCCTTGAGAGACGATTCGGTTCATTCTCTATACTACAAATTAGTTTGTGAACCGGTTATTTTATTTGATAGGTCTCGACAACCTCTTGTCATTGGTCATATTTTGAGATAATATAGTGGCAAACACCAAACAACCAAAAACTGTTAATTCTAGAAATGTAGGAGGAGATCCATAAAGCAATTCATATGGGCATTTATAATGAAGAACCTTGGTAGGCAATCTATTAATAAGGTAAACAGAATGTGAAACTGCATCATTCCAAAATATCTTGGGTAAATAAGAGTGAAAAAGAAGAGCACGAGTCATATTCAAAATATGCCTATGTTTCCTTTCCACCTTAGAATTTTGCTGAGGGGTCTCAACACATGATGTTTGGTGTATAATACCCAATTTGTTATAAAAAGATTGCATTTTAAATTCTTGACCATTACCGGATCTAATGGCCTTCATTTTGCAGTCAAATTGAGTAAGAACAAAATTATAAAATTGCTCAATGTAAGTTCTAGTCTCAACCTTGGATTTAAGAAGATATATCCAAGTATACCTAGTGAAATCATCTACTATAGTTAAAAAGTATTGAAAACCTTGAATGGAGACAGTATGTAAAGGACCCTATAAATCCATATGAATCAAATCAAAAGCATGTTGTGAATGAGTGTCACTACTGAAAAAACGAAGCTTAGTTTGTTTAGCCATATAACAAGAATCACAAACAAAGTCTTTATTGAAATTGATATAGGGGAAAGCATTATAAATCTGATGCAAAACAGAAAATGAGGGGTGTCCTAATATGAAATGCCATATATCAAAGGCATCAGAATTTACATTGGTATTACAAAGGGTCACTAATTTATTAGAAACAGTAGCAGAAACACTAGCTAATTTATTAGAGACAGCAGCAGAAACACTAGAAAGCTCAATGTGTTGCTTTAGAATGTACAAGCCATTGCAAGCACTAGCTTGTCCAATCATCTTCAAAGATGCTAGGTCCTATATGATACAATGGTTAGGAGTAAAGGTAAGTTGACAATTCAAGAAGGCGGTAAAGTTAGTGACAGAAATCAAGTTAAGTTTGAAATCAGAAAGGTGCAGTACATTGTGAAGAATGATATGCTTAGAAATGTTTATGGTTCCTAAATGTGTAGCAATTAGTTTGTTTCCATTTGGCAGATTAATAGAAACATGTTTAATAAGATGATATGTATTAAAAAGGAATCTATGTTAACATATATGCACAGTTGAGCCCGTGTCCAAGATCCAATCAATGTCAGTAAAATTACAATTAGCAAATGAGAAATGAGGTTTACCTGATTGTGTAACATGTGAAAGCATGTGCTTGTTTTTGGTGTCATTATTGGTGGTGTTACTCACAGTATTAGTAGGTGCAGATTGTCCAATCTTGGCATTTTGAATTAAAGACAAAAGATTCTTGTATTCATCTTGGGTTAATTGAACAGAAGGATTGCTGAATTGATTGTTGGATGTGCCAACATCATTGTGAGGCGTTTCTGTTGTTGCAGCATTGGCTAAGTTGTTAGGAAGCCGAGACCTATAACCAAGAGGGAAGCCATGCTTGAAATAACAGGTCTCAATGGTATGGTTAGGTCTGTTACAGAAAGAACAGAGCTTGCCAATGCACCTGCCACGACCCCTTCCTCCTTGTAAGTTATTGGCAACAGAACCTCTTCCTTGTGAGGTATTGAATTTGTTCGATTGGGACCACTGATTAGAGGAATATGCAGCAACAGTTGTATTATTGTCTCCAAGATTGGAGTCAGAAATTTTCCTCTCTTGCTGAATCACTGACAAGAGGTTGTCGAGACCTATCAAATAAAATAACCGGTTCACAAACTAATTTGCAGTATAGAGAATGAACCGAATCGTCTCTCAAGGATCCAAAAACAAAGATTTAATTAGATCAAGATAATTAGAAAAGGGGGGTTTTGTTGTTGATTAACAAGATTAATAAAAGTAGGAGATTCAAAGTTGTAAACAAATCTAAAGAAACAACCAATCCAAGGAAATTTACCGATCTTGAGTTTAACTCATCATTGATCACAAGGAATTCACTTAATTGCTAACCATGTTCTTGGCCTTAGATCACATCAAGAAGCCTTAACATGATCCAAGAATTCTTTACTAGATAAGCATCTAGGATTTGATTAACCAAGGTTAGATAAAGTAAGCATCGTCCAACATAGATTAACTTAAGATCTAGAATTTAACCAAGCTAAACAATCTATCAAAAAGCTTTAATATATTGTTTAATCTTTATGATCCTCTTTGAATACATGATAATAAAGCTATTACCACATCAACATCTAAATCAAATTAAGCAATTTAATCTAGATAAAAATCAAAAGAGGAAGAAGAGAAACTTGAATAACAATTAAGCAATATGAACAAGCAAAACAAGATCTCCAAATTAAACAACAAGATGGCTAATCCCTTGGATTGATTATGATAGCCTAGCCTTCCATGGATGGGAAGGAAGAACTCAGAATTTAAAGAACAAAAAAGAAATTGCAAAGAGAATGGAGAAGAAGAGAAAGAAAACTCTCACAAATACTTCCAAATTGAATGCCTCTAATACAAAGAGGTTGGGTCTATTTATACTAATCCTAGAAGCCAATTTGTACATGTACATAATCTGAATACAAGCTATAAGAATATGAAAATTGTCAAAAATGGAAGCTTGATGCATGGTTGGTGGGTTGGTGCATGGTTGGTGGGTTGGTGTATGGTTGGTGGCTTTTAGTCAACAACTCTTATCCGATTTCTGGCTTCAAATTCATCACCTAGACGGTACATTTTGGCTTGGATGTCTTCATCAAAGTTGTAGCCAGTTGTCTCCTTGAAAATCTCCAATTTGAATCATGTCATTTGGACTTTTAGAACTCCAGAAATGCCAAAAACACTGCACCTACCTCAAGTTAGGTTGGAAGAACGTGTTTCCAAATTCAGACCAACTTGTAGCTTCATTATCATGCCTAAAACGACATCTATTGACAAAATGGTCTTCAGTGAAGTTGGAGATATGGGTCTTATATTTCAAATGACCAAGTTTCAGCCCAAGAGGAGGTCTATAATCCACTATATAGTCCAATATGTACATACTGCCCAGATGGTTCCGTGACAGCAAACTCACTCTGTATTGCAAGGCTATTTTGGGCCCTTAGAAGTCCGATCCAGCTCTTGAGTTCTTCATGAAACTTGTAGATCCTTGTCTTAGCTTTCCAAAGACACCAAGATCACCTCAATTGGATCACCGAGTCCCAAGTTATGGCCTAACCAAAGAAGAAAGGTCAAAATACATCAAAATCCAAAAATTATCCAATATTTACATTAAAACCCAATGAAGCCCAACAACATTAAACTCATCTAAAATACTAATATTGGGCACAATAAACATCTAATGAAGCCTAATACAAAGCTAACATATGTGTCTCAAATTGATTGATCAAATTCCCCCACACTTAAGCTTTTGCACTCCCGGGCAAAACACATAAGAACAAAACTAAAGAAAAAACAAGAAACATCATATTATTAAACTAAAAACATAAATAAAAACTGATTATACCTAATCTAATCCATTTTCGTAGGAAAACACGATGGCACTTAGCATGTGCCACAAGCCTTTAAACCCCTAGGTGTCCCTAGTGGACAAGTTATAGTCTCGTGAGGGTTTACCAGGATGATACCCACAAACATGTAATATTTTATTTAATCAATTCAACTAATTTTTAAATACAAGCATTGTATCAAATATAAGCCATAATTAATAAGTCAAGTATGCTTAACAAAGAATAGTTGAATCAAATCAATTGAAAATAAAGTATAGCATAATCATGATTTAATCAGAAATAGGCATGTTCAGATTGAGTAAAATTCTTCACAATTGACACTCAAATCACACAAGGTGTTTAGGTTAACTGTTTACGCTCAACTCAGTCAAATTATGAAAGTATTTTACCATAGGCTTGCATATACATCAATTCTCCACTACTTAGATCAAATAAATTGCAAAAATCAAGAGGTCTTTCAAAAAGGTTGTAATGGAACTTATAAGGTGAAGGAAGGGAACAATTTGGATAATAGCAGGTTAAAACCAAAGAGAATAAAAGAGCATTGAGGAGTAACTCAAGTAGAAAGAATAAAATTTTTACCCAAAACCTTAAAATGCTCATTCTCTTCACACATTCCTTCCTTTTTCTATTCTTTTTTTTTCTTATTTTTTTCTTTTTTTGTTTTTGTTTTTGTTTTTTTTTTGTATTTGTTTTTTTTTTTTTTGTACCAAGCATTTCGTATCAGCACACCAATTCCCCCACACTTAAATCATTGCAAGCAAAAGAACTTCTCCAATAAGAAAATCAATGCTCTCCCATTCCCTAAGTTAAGGTAAAACATGGTTTTTCACTCAAAGCTTGTAATGAGCTAAGAACAAAGAATAGGCAAATAGGTTCAGAGGGAGTTAATATTTGGATAAATGCAAGGTAGGTTTATTTGGCCCAAGCAGCTAAGTCAAGAAAAAAAAATGCCTCTGTCATTTTCATGCAACATACAGACCAATGTAATCTCAAATCGATTCAATGCAAGTTCTAGAAAATAAATTCATAATTGACATCACTCATGAAAGAAAATAACCAAGTGTAAGTATCAAACTTGGAAAAGCCCAAAATTCACAAAGGTATGGAACATTCACTCAATTCAACCATGCCTTCTTCCTAATATCCATAATCATATACACATGTATATCATGAAAATGATTCAACTATAAACCGTTTTGCATACTTTTATCGTAAATTAAGCTCAGATTCAGCACATGCTTGTATCAATATCAATTGAAAAGATCAAAATTGTGTGTGTGTGTGTGTGTTTTTTTTTTTTTTAAATATATACAAGAACAAAGATGATTTAAGACCTATTATGAAATGCAAGTTAAGATGCGTCTCAAGAGCAAAACTACTCCTTACTCTGCCATCATACATCTAATAAGTTAGTAACAATAAAGATTAGCTTGTTAGTTTTTTTTTTTAACTAAACTATGTACATGGTAATGTCAACTATCCCTCCCCCCAACTAATTAAAGACATTGTCCCCAATGTCAAAATAAAGATAGGTAGAGTGTAGAAGGTCTTACAGTAAAATCGCAAATCAGGGCTGAAATAAGAAAAATTACAAAAAAAAACTAAAACCATAACAGAAAACAAAAATTCACAAAGACAAAGTCAAATCAAGTTTTGGCTTTTTGCTGCTACTGCCTTGTTCCCAATTCAGTGGAGCCATTGCTGAATCACGTTGTGGTACAAATGCATTGAGTTGATCGAGCAATTGTTCAGGAGTTGCAGCAGTTACAAGACTTTGACGTGTCGCTTGTGAGATGAACCTTTTTCTACAGCATGATCAAGAAAACAAAACAAACTGTCATAAAAACCATTAACATTTAATATACCTATGGGTTTTTGGTGAAAGTTCTGCTGTGACCAGGATGTAATTTGAAAGAGTTCTTCCAAAGTTTCAAAACCACCAGGTAGGGCAATAAAGGCATCAGCATTTGCTATCATAATGTTCATGTGTTGGTGCTTGCAAAATACCATTACTTCATCCCCTAATGTTTTTCCAATGGGCTTCTTTGGTAGATAAAGGGTAGGGAATGACACCAAGGACTTTGCCACCTCCTAAATGTGCAGCTTGCTACACAACCCATTAACCCAAGACTACCTCCTCCATAAACTAAATGGATTTCTCTCTCGCCTAGCACTAGACCAAGATGGTGTGCAATATTTACAAACTCTTTATCTTTCCCAGGATTAGATCCACAAAAGACACAAACACTCTTGATCCGACGAACTGAAGTGACTTCCATTTTCTCTTTTTTTTTTTGTACTCTCACCTTATCAATGATCTGAAGAGAGCAAAGTGCATTATTTAAAGAATCAAAACTCAAATGTAATAATTACACCTATAAAGGAGGGGTAGAACCGTGTGTCAGGTAAGTTTGAAAATAAGCATAGCAATGATAATAGCTATATGACAAGGATAAAAGACTAATCTATATGTGTCAGAAGAAGTTTGAAAATATGCAATGCATATTTCAAAAGAATACGGCTACTTTTGATTTGAATTTTTTTTTTAAATTTTTTTTAAATTTTTTTTAAATTTTTTTTTTAAATTTTTTTAATTTTTTTTAATTTTTTTTAATTTTTTTTAATTTTTTTTAATAAACAAGAAGAAAAACAAAAATAAAAATAATACTTACAGGAGGTGTGATTGTGGCTCACAAATTCCTCTGGTTTTACGTCCAGTAACGGCTTGAATGCTCTCTATGGGCCAATGGTCGGCTTCCCATCCAATTTTCTTAAAAATTGGCAAACAGGGTCTTTTTGAGTCAGATTCCCGAGACTATAACGCTTATGTTCATCTTGGAATATTGGCCATAAATCGAGAAGTACTCTTTGCACATCTCCACTAGGATGCGTCTCAAGAGTCAATAGAATGTTATTTAAAGACTCCTTACTCATGCCATCCTTAATGAAGTCAATTTTATCAAGTCGATTTATAGACGCCATTCCAATTGATCTGCATTTTGTGTTACAGGTCCATCTTGCATATTTATAGCAGACTCGTAACCTTTTTGCTCTTCTCTTTTTTGCATATGAACTTTTGCCTAGCCCTGGCATATATGAAACAAGAGCATCAGAAAATTCCCCTGTGATTCAGACCTTTGCTTCGATTATCCAGCGTATATCCGCAGGGATGCCTTTGTGCATAAGCATCATTAACCTCTCAAACCTTGCACAATAAATGTTAGTTAAAGCATTTTGAGGGAGAGAAGGGAATCGCTTGCGGAGGTTGACAAGCTGATTATCCATTTTGAAAGAAAGAAAAAAGAAAAACAAATTGAGTAAAATTATATACAAATTTCGGTGTTTGTGGGTAATCTGAAGGGACCGAAAAAGATTTTCACGAGTACCGTTATCCGCCATTTAACCGGTGAAAAATCATCTGTCAACGAAAAATAAATAAAATTAAAACAGAAAAATCAAACTCTGATAGATTTTCTCACTTGGCACCGATTTTCTGTCTCGATTCCTGTGATTGCAAATAAGTCAAAGTTGAAAGATGAAAGAGTTAGAAAACTTGGGTTGCCTCCCAAGAAGCGCTACTTTTAATGTCCTTAGCCAGTGTGATTGAAGATTTTGCACGAGCGATGGGTCCTCCCCAATAATGATTCAATCTCTGGCAATTGACATTAATCGTGGCTTTTTTTTTCTTTTTTTTTTTCAACACAGTAGTGATCAATCATGGTAGAGGGCATCCTGCAGTTGAACTTCCTCCACGAGGTTCTCTTGAGCTCCTTCATAAAAAATTTTGAGGCGGTGACCATTAACTTTGAACACTTTGTTGGTGGCGTCACTCTTAATTTCCACTGCACCATGAGGAAAAATGTTAGTGACAACAAACGGACCGTCCCACCTAGACCTTAATTTACCAGGCATCAACTTAAGGCGAGAATTAAACAAGAGAACTTTTTGCCCAACTGAAAACTCCTTCCGAAGAATAAACTTATCATGGAAGGCTTTGGTTTTTTCTTTGTAGAGTCGGGAGCTCTCATAGGCATCTAGGCGGATCTCTTCCAATTCAGAATCGCAACTTCCGCTCTATGCCAGCTCCGGCCAAATTCATGTTGCATTGCTTCACAGCCCAATATGCTTTGTGCTCAATTTCTACTGGCAAGTGGCATACCTTACCATAGACTATCCGATATGGAGACATCCCGATTGGAGTTTTGTAAGCAGTCCGATAAGCCCAAAGAGCATCCTCAAGCCTCATGCTCCAATCCTTCCGATTAGGTTGGACTGTTTTTTCAAGTATGTGGTTGATCTCTCTATTGGAGACCTCGGCTTGACCATTAGTCTGGGGATGGTAAGGTGTAGAAACTTTATGCAACATGCCATATTTCCTCATCAATCCCTCCATGCTCCGGTTACAGAAATGAGTGCCTTGATCACTGATGATAGCTCTCGGGATTCCAAACTGTAGAAAACTGCGTGATCTAACAAAATCCACAACAACTTTGGAATCATCGGTCAGAGTGGCTTTAGCCTCCACCCATTTTGATACATAATCAACAGCCTAGCAAAATGTAAACATAACCAAAGGAAACAGGAAAAGGTCCCATGAAATCAATACCCCATACGTCAAAGACTTCACAATACGAGAGGTTCTTTGGGGCATCTCATTCCTGCGAGAAATGTTCCTGTTCTCGACAATCGTTCACAAGACTTACGAGAACAAATATGCATCATGAAACAAGGTAGGCCAATATAAACCGTAGTCTAAAACTTTCCTAGCTATACGTTGAGGCCCAAAATGTCCACCACATGCAAATGCATGACAAAAGCTAAGAACAGAATAAAACTCTTGATTAGGCACACATCGCCTAATAATTTGGTCACTACAAAATCGCCACGAGATATGGATCATCCCACACATAATATTTTGATTCACTCTTAAGTTTATAAATTTGTGCACGAGTGAAATGTGAGGGAAAAACTGTAGCAACCAAGAAATTCACCATATCAAAGAAACCAAGGGAAGGTGTTCCTACCTTGCAATGCATAAGTCGCTCATCCGGGAAGGAGTCCCGCACAGGAAGGGATCTCAAGCCCTTTCAATGCGGCTCAAATGATGCTCGCCACTAGGTTCTCTGCTCCACTCTTGTCACGGATCTCTATGTGAAACTCTTGGAGCAGTAGCATCCATCTTATTAGTCGGGGCTTTGCCTCTGGCTTCTTCAAAAGGAACTTCAGAGCTGCATGATCAGTAAACACAACAACCTTAGAACTAAGCAAATATGATCTAAACTTATCCAAAGCAAAAACAATGGCTAAAAGTTCTTTTTCGGTTGTGGTATAGTTGGCCTGAGCAGCATCTAGAGTTCTGGAAGTATAGTATATCACATGAGAAGCTTTCCCCACTCTCTGTGCCAAGACTGCTCCTACTGCATAGTTAGAAGCATCACACATTAACTCAAATGGCAATGTCCAGTCAGGTGGCTAGATGATGGGGGTACTGGTCAAGGCCTGCTTCAAGTGGTTGAAAGCTGCCTTGCACTTATCATCAAAATTAAACTCTACATCTTTCTGCAGTAAGTGGGAAAGTGGAAGAGCAATCTTGCTGAAGTCGGCAATGAAGCGCCTGTAGAAACCTGCATGACCAAGAAAAGAACGCACTTCCCGCACGCATGTGGGGTAAGATAAACAAGTAATTACATCAATCATGGCAGGATCTACCTCAATGCCCTTACTGGATACTACATGGCCTAAAACTATACCCTGTTCTACCATAAAATGGCATTTCTCAAAATTTAGCACAAGGTTAGTCTCAATGCATCTTTGCAGTACTCTAGATAGGCTAGCTAAACATGAATCAAAAGAAGAACCATAGACAGTGAAGTCATCCATAAATACCTCCATGCACTCCTCTAAGAAATCAGAAAATATGCTCACCATGCAATGGAAGGTACCAGGGGCATTGCAGAGGCCGAAGGGCATCCGTCTATAAGCAAAGGTGTCGAAGGGACAAGTAAATGTGGTCTTCTCCTGATCCTCCGGTGCAATGTGGATTTGGAAGTATCCAGTGTAGCCATCTAAAAAGTAGTAATGGGACTTACCAGCCAACCGTTCCAGCATCTGATCAATGAACGGAATGGGGTAATGATCTTTCCGAGTGGCTTGGTTGAGACGTCTGTAGTCAATGCAAACTCTCCAGCTATTCTGCACTCGGGTTGGAATGAGCTCATTCTTCTGGTTGGCCACGACAGTCACGCCGGATTTCTTTGGAACTACTTGCACCGGGCTCACCCACTTGCTGTCAGAAATGGGATAGATAATGCCAGCCTGCAATAGCTTGGTCACTTCTTTTTTCACCACATCTAGAATGAGAGGATTCAGTCTCCTCTGGGGTTGTCTCACTGGTTTAGTTTCCTCCTCAAGTAATATCCTGTGCATGCATGTGGAGGGGTTAATACCAGGGATGTCTGCAAGTGTCCAACCAATTGCCCTTTTGTGTTGCTTCAAGACTTCCAATAATCTGGTTTCTTGCTCAGGTTGGAGGTGTTTGGCCATTATCACTGGGAGCTTCTCATCCTTTTCCAAGAATGCATACTTCAAATGCTCGGGCAAGGGCTTAAGTTCAATGGAGGGTGGTTGCTGGACTGATGGTACTAGTTTTGGAACCGAAACTAAATCTGCTAAATTCTCGTGATTGCACTGTGCATCGCAAGTTGTGCACAATCTTGCAAAACAACATCATCATATCCTATGGAATCAAAAGAATCACACTTAGCAGCAGGATGAATGATAACATCATTAATAACAACATCATTGCCATTAATAACAGAAACAGAATCATCAATGTCAGCAGAATTAACAACAGCACATGATAAGTATGTAGAAATCTCAGCACAGGCTGCACACATTGCAGTGGGTTTACAACCAAAAAGTCCGAAGCAGGCAGAACAAGTATCACAAGCTATGCTATCAGTGTATCCTACAATTTCAGGAAACTCTGCCAACATATCAGCATGCATATCATCAACCAGTAAATCAATGACATCAAACTGAAAAACATAATGATCCTCTAAAGGGTATTTCATGGCATCAAAAATGTTAAATTGAATGATATCATCACCAAATTCCATGGAAAGGGTACCAGCATGCACATCAATCTTAGTTTTAGCAGTTTTCAAAAATGGCCTACCTAAGATCAATGGGGGTGGGGAAGAGGCAGATTCATCTTCCATATTCAACACATAAAAATCAGCTGGGAATATTAAATTATGTACCCGAACCAGAACGTCCTCCAACACTCCCGCAGGTTGTGCAGTGCTCCGATTTGCTAACTGAATGACAATGCCGGTAGGCTTTAGCTCTCCCATATGCAAGGAAGTGTAAACTGACTTTGGCATTACATTGATGGAGGCTCCCAAATCTAGCAAGGCATAAGTGAATTGTTGGTGCCCTATGGTGCAAGGGATGGTAAAAGTGCCTGGGTCTTTGCATTTGGGAGGTAGGTTGGGCTGAATCAAAGCAGAGACATTTCTCCCCATACTCACTTTTTCAGTGCCCTTTAGCTTCCTCTTATGGGTGCACATCTCTTTCAAGAACTTGGCATACTTGGGGATTTGTTTAATTGCCTCCAAGAGAGGTATATTCACCTCAACCTTCTGAAAAGTCTCCATAATTTCCTTATCTAAGTCAGTTTCAACCATATGCCTTGACTGTATCATTCGGTTTGGAAAAGGAAGAGGAATGTTGCAAGCTGACTTTTGTGGATGTTCACTTTTACGCTTATCTTGAATTTTCGTCATTCTTGGTTTGATCCCGCTTCTGCTTGGATGTTGTAGGATCATTTGTTCTTTGAATCTCTTTGTAGCATCTTGTTTTTCGGGTCAATGGTAGAATGCGGAATTATCTCATTGCATCGGTTCATTGATTTGCCTACCACTGCGCAAAGCGATAGCACTAACATTACCTCTAGGGTTTGGAGTGGTTTGAGAGGGTAATTGGCCAGAACCTTGTGACTTTAATTCATGAATAGATGTGGCAAGTTGGCCAATTTGAGTCTCCAAGTTCTGAATGGTGGTTTCAGTTCTCTGTTGAAACTGGATGTTATTGGTGGCCAAGCTGTTTCACCAAATCCTCCAATGAGGGCTCGATTTTGTGGCTACGAGGACCTTCTTCTTTGGAATGGTGGTCTACTTGGTCCAAAGATGTGGTCGAAATCGATTTGTCCTTGCTTGCTGCTGGAATGGTGGTCTATACTGGTTTGGTGGTTGCTGATTTGATGCATTCCCATATCTCAGATTGGGATGGTCCCTCCAACCAGGGTTGTAAGTGTTGGAGAATGGATCATATTTCTGTTGTTGCTGCTGATGGAATTATGGCTTGCCAGGAAATACCAGTTGCAGCCACAGATTGGTCTTGAAACTCAGAATCATCTTGCAATGTGGGGCACGCATCTGTGGGATGAGAGGAACTAGAACATATGCTACAAACTTTTGCAGGGGTTTGCACACGTGGTTCGTGTTGTCCTATTGCCATTTGTCTAACCAAAGAAGTGAGCTCATCCAATCTATGTTCCACCCTTTGTTGATCAGCATGTGAAGAGGTATTAACTTCATTGACTACTCTGGTTGCAGCACCCATTCGAGTACCAAATTGCTGAGAATTTGTTGCCATGTTTGCAATTAAGTTTCTAGCAGCAGCTGGAGTTTTATTTACCAATGCTCCACCACTTGCAGCATCAATCATACTCCTTTCCATTGGCATCAATCCTTCATAGAAGTATTGGATCAGCAGTTGATCACTAATTTGATGGTGTGGGCAGCTTGAGCACAATTTCTTGAATCTCTCCCAATACTCATGGAGAGTTTCACCACTGATTTGCCTTATGCCACAAATATCTTTCCTTATTGCAGCAGTTCTTGATGCAGGAAAGAACTTCTCCATAAATAATCTTTTCATGTCATTCCAAGAAGTGATGGCAGCAGGTTGTAAGTAATACAACCAATCCTTAGCAGCACCATCCAAAGAGAAAGGAAAGGCCCTTAGCTTGATGTGATCTTCAGCTATTCCATGAGGTTTCATGGTGGAGCAGACAACATGGAACTCCTTCAAATGCTTATATGGATCTTCACCTGCAAGACCATGAAACTTGGGCAGCAAGTGTATCAATCCAGATTTCAACTCAAAATCAACATTAAGTTCAGGATATTGAATGCACAAAGGTTGATAATTCACATCAGGTGCAACCAATTCCTTAAGGGTCCTATTGTTATAGTCAGCCATAGTAAAATCAACAGACTCGATGCTCAGACCTTTGAAGTACTAATGTATGCACTCAACAGGATTAAAAGAGTCAACAAGATTAGGTGCAATGTCAAGTTCAAGTCCAATTCCAGAAGTAATTCTATTAGCTCTATGAATGCTACTACCAGTCCTATGAATTCTATGAAGTGTATGAAATGTTCTATCAATTTCAGGATCAAATGAATGCAAGGTACCAGGATCAGATCTAGTCATACAGCATGCAGTTCATAAGAAGGTATTAGAAAAGCAATAACAACTAAAACACTAAAAATTTCTAAAACAAATACTCCAAAAAATTAAACAAAAATAAAAAACAGTATCAAATGAATTTTAAAAATTATGGAACCACCACAGGATAAAATCTACACAAAAATGCTATCCAAAAAAATAATAAAAAATCTTAAAAAATTGAAAAAGTGGTCTAAACGATGGAATTTGGCAAAACTAAGGGTGACCTCACTGTAAATAGTGAGCCTTTCTCAGAATAATATTTTCCATTTGTGTACCAAAATTCCGATCAATCTAAGATTCCCGAACCAAAATTCTTGACACAACGCCCTTTATCCAATTTCAGCCGAATCCCACTTGAAAAAGCTTCAAAAACAAAACAAACACATTTGTTAGAGTTAGATGGGATCTTGAAATGATCAAATAGTTGCGTTGGATCCCCGGCAACGGCGCCAAATTTGACAAGAGGTCGTCGAGACCTATCAAATAAAATAACCGGTTCACAAACTAATTTGCAGTATAGAGAATGAACCGAATCGTCTCTCAAGGATCCAAAAACAAAGATTTAATTAGATCAAGATAATTAGAAAAGGGGGTTTTGTTGTTGATTAACAAGATTAATAAAAGTAGGAGATTCAAAGTTGTAAACAAATCTAAAGAAACAACCAATCCAAGGAAATTTACCGATCTTGAGTTTAACTCATCATTGATCACAAGGAATTCACTTAATTGCTAACCATGTTCTTGGCCTTAGATCACATCAAGAAGCCTTAACATGATCCAAGAATTCTTTACTAGATAAGCATCTAGGATTTGATTAACCAAGGTTAGATAAAGTAAGCACCATCCAACATAGATTAACTTAAGATCTAGAATTTAACCAAGCTAAACAATCTATCAAAAAGCTTTAATATATTGTTTAATCTTTATGATCCTATTTGAATACATGATAATAAAGCTATTACCACATCAACATCTAAATCAAATTAAGCAATTTAATCTAGATAAAAATCAAAAGAGGAAGAAGAGAAACTTGAATAACAATTAAGCAATATGAACAAGCAAAACAAGATCTCCAAATTAAACAACAAGATGGCTAATCCCTTGGATTGATTATGAGAGCCTAGCCTTCCATGGATGGGAAGGAAGAACTCAGAATTTAAAGAACAAAAACGAAATTGCAAAGAGAATGGAGAAGAAGAGAAAGAAAACTCTCACAAATACTTAAACTTTCTTGAAACTTACTTCCAAATTGAATGCCTCTAATACAAAGAGGTTGGGTCTATTTATACTAATCCTAGAAGCCAATTTGTACATGTACATAATCTGAATACAAGCTATAAGAATATGAAAATTGTCAAAAATGGAAGCGTGATGCATGGTTGGTGGGTTGGTGCATGGTTGGTGGGTTGGTGTATGGTTGGTGGCTTTTAGTCAACAACTCTTATCCGACTTCTGGCTTCAAATTCATCACCTAGACGGTGCATTTTGGCTTGGATGTCTTCATCAAAGTTGTAGCCAGTTGGCTCCTTGAAAATCTCCAATTTGAATCATGTCATTTGGACTTTTAGAACTCCAGAAATGCCAAAAACACTGCACCTACCTCAAGTTAGGTTGGAAGAACGTGTTTCCAAATTCAGACCAACTTGTAGCTTCATTATCATGCCTAAAACGACATCTATTGACAAAATGGTCTTCAGTGAAGTTGGAGATATGGGTCTTATCTTTCAAATGACCAAGTTTCAGCCCAAGAGGAGGCCTATAACCCACTATATAGTCCAATATGTGCATACTGCCCAAATGGTTCCGTGACAGCAAACTCACTCTGTATTGCAAGGCTATTTTGGGCCCTTAGAAGTCCAATCCAGCTCTTGAGTTCTTCATGAAACTTGTAGATCCTTGTCTTAGCTTTCCAAAGACACCAAGATCACCTCAATTGGATCACCGAGTCCCAAGTTATGGCCTAACCAAGGAAGAAAGGTCAAAATGCATCAAAATCCGAAAATTATCCAATATTTACATTAAAACCCAATGAAGCCCAACAACATTAAACTCATCTAAAATACTAATATTGGGCACAATAAACATCTAATGAAGCCTAATACAAAGCTAACATAAGTGTCTCAAATTGATTGATCAATCACCAATGAGAAAACCTTGTTGATTGGAGGTAGTGGCTCGTGAAGGAGAATTTGGGTCTTGACAGTGGAAAAACTGTCATTAAGCCCCTTAAGAAAATAAAGAACATATTCATTGTCACAAAGAACCTTCATGTTCTTGGTCAGATTGCAGGGGCATGGTTGGTTGCAAGAACATGATGATGTGGGGCGTAGGGTTTCCAATTCCTCCCAGAGGGTTTTAAGGTCGGTGAAGAATGTAGAGACATTCCTATCACCCTGTTTAATTGAGTGTACTTCTTGCAATATATCAGTGGTTCTGAAGTGGTTACCTTTTGTGAATCGATCACGGAGATCCTCCCAAAGTTCTTTTGTGTTGTCAATGTACACCGTGCTTTGAGAGATATGAGGTGTTAGGGTTTTGTTGATCCAGGAAATTACAATGTTGTTACATTATTGCCAACGATCATATAATGGATCTTCTTGAGGAGGAGTCAGAAGTGTGCCATTTATAAACTTGTGTTTATTCTTGCTTAGAAGAGCACGGCGCATCGCACGGCTCCAAGAATGGTAATTCTCGCCGTTGAGCGGCAGATATACAAGGGTGGCTCCCGGGTTTTCACCTGGATGTAAGTAGTATGGGTTGGTGGATTTTGGAGATGAACCACCATTGTTTTCTAGTTGTGGGATTTCAAAAGCAACACTGGATTCGGAATCTGACATGGTTTGCGGAAAGCGAGAAAACTCAATGACCAACTGATACCATATTACTGTTCACACATTGAATGTGAAGCAGGGAAAGAAAGAACTGATCTGAATAACATCTTGAATTGTATTGATTGTAAAATGATTGATACCGATATTCAAAAGGAGAGGCTAAGCATAGCTTATATAGGAGAAGCAATGGTATTGGCCTAACTAACTCAAAAACTAATTAAACTAATAAAACAGTAAAATGTTATAACTAACTAATAGAAAGTTAACTAATCCTAGAAGAAACTAATTAACCAACAGATTTAGATAACTACCAGATAACATAAATTACAATGATTTAGAAACAACAAATAACTCCAATATGGAAAATGACTAAAATGAAAAGAAAAAAAATATGATATGACATTATGGCATTAACAACACCATGGTCGGTCTAACAATGCTTGGACGAACATGATGTGACCTGAGCAGGTGTGGCCGAACATGGTGTGACTCGAGCGAGGGTGTGGCTGAGTGTGGTATGACTGATTGTGGTATGTCCGAGCAGCAAAGTGGTGTGAGTGAGCGCAGTATGGGCCGAGCAAGGTGTTGTACAAGCGGTGGTGTGGTCTGAGCAAGGTGGCCGAGCGTGGGTGTGAGCGTGTGTGGCAGAGCGTGATGTGATCCCGACGTATGGAAAATTCAAAGAAAAAAATATGATCGGTTGCCGAATCCGATTGGTAGGAAATTCAAGAAAAAAAAAACTCTAAGCGATGTTGCCGAGCATGGGGTGATCCCAAATTATGTGAAATTTGGGGAAAAAATATGATCGGTTGCCAAGTCTGATTGGTAGAAAATTTCCAAAAGAGAAAGAAAAAAAATCTAAACGATGGCCGAGCGATGCGATCCGAGTATGTTGTGGCTGAGTCCGAGCAGTAGTGACGAAGTGTTGTGTCATCGACTGTTGTGGGACCGAGCGTGGTGTGGTCCCAGCGTATGAGAAAAAATATGATCGATTACCGAATTCGATCAGTAGGAAATTTAGAAGAAAAAAAATCTGAGTCATGGCCAAGTTCGAGCGATATGATCCAAGCGTGTGTGGCGGAGCGTGTAGGAAATTCAGAAAAAAAAAATATGATCAATCGCTGAGCCCGATCGGTAAAAAAAATAAAATAGGAAAAGAAAAAATCTGATTAAACCGAGTGATATGATCCAAGCGGGTTGTGGTCGAGCTCGAGCAGTAGTATCCGAGCATGGTGTCATTGACCGTGCTGTGGTCCAATCAGTGTGTGAAATAAATGGATAAAATGTTACACGTAGTTCAATAAATGACTATAATAAATAAAGTCATGAGATTTGATCCAATCTAAATGTTTGTTACAGTCTCGCCCAAACAAAGAGAAAAATCATGCAAGGATTGTTATAATATATGATTAATTATTATAATTAATAATAAGGATTTTTATTAGATATAAGGGTGGTAATAGATAATTAACTTGATTTAGAATAAGAAATTATTATTTAATAAAAATATTTTGAAAACAAAAAAATTAATTTAAGAAAACCGAGACAATAAACAAATATGAATACACCATTTTATTTATATACAATCAATACTGATAAAATCCTTCGTGCACATGAACCTATTTTCTTCGGGATTTAATTATGATAAGTTGTTAATAGTGGTGTTCAAATCCAATTCAAATAAAAAAAATAAAAAAATGAACCAACAAAAAAAATCAAAAACCAATTAATTAAAATAAAAAAAATATTTTGTTTGATTATTTTAAAAAAAATTGATCGATTCTGTTTTTTTTTTATTTTTATTTTTAAATTTGAACTAAACCAAACTGATCTGATTACCTATATAATATATAATTTTTAAATTGGAAATTTATTATTATGTCTTTAGCCCTAACATTTTGTTTTCAAGATTCTCTTTCTTTCATAATTGCGGCCCTTATCTACTCTCTCATTCTCTCATTTTTGACTCAACAAGACAACATCTCACATTCTCAACCAGACATCATCTCACGATGTGTTGCCACCACGGCCATGTTGTTGCTGCCAACATGTTGTTGCCACCGGCGATATGCTCATTCTCTTTCGATTTCATGCTGAAATCCATGTCTGAGATATCTTTCTTCCTTTTTTGAACTTCGAAATTACTAGTTTTTTTTTAATTTTGGTTTTGGTTTTTACACACATATACATAGTTTTGGCTTTTGAGGTGTGCTCTATTTTCTTTATTTGTGTTATTTTCTTATTCATAGTCTTGGTCACTTGGTTGATGGGTATGTGCAGAGGATTCCATTCCATAAGTTAGTAATCTAATGTTGCCATTACGTTTTACATGTTTGTGTCTTTGCCTCATAGTGTTATTGGGTATTTGTAGGAAACAAATGTTTTTCTTGATAGGATGTGGTACCGGAAAAAAAAATCTTGCCAAAAACTAAATCGATCAATTCTTAACATGAGAAAATTGATTGGTTTGGTTCAGATGATTTTTCTTCTCAAAATTGATTCACGAACAACCCTAGTTGTCAATGTAAAATTTATTTAAATTATCATCCAATAATGTATTGTCAAATTATTAAGAGAAATTATTAGGTATGCACATGTATAAATAGACACTTTATTCAATAGTTGACATGTGTAAGTGCACTCTTTAGAAATATGTGCATTTATAACATGACTCATATAACCTTACACAAGTCAACTATTAAATGGAGTACCTATGTAGGCATGTGCTGCCTAAGAATTTTCCAATCATTAAAGGAGTTTGAGTATCACAACAATTACTTAGAAAGTCTTTAACTCTTTTAATGATGTGTCAGCATATCATTGAATATAATAGTGTAAAATTTTTTTACAGAGACAATGGATCAAATTTATACTTTTTCCTTTTACACACCTACTAGTTATTCATAACAATTATCCTTATAATATAAGTAACAATACTTGCACAAACTTTATTTTCATAAATTCATCATTGGCTTTAAGGTGAACTTATTTGAACTATTCAAAAAAGTTAAAGTTAGACCCAAATTTTATTCCATTGCTAATTATATGGAACTTTGTGAAAATTTTATGAAGGTTTATTTGTACATGTATCATTTTTCTTATAATATCGCCCTTAACAAGACTAGAAGAAATTCAAAGGAAAGTGGAGCAATGTTTTGGGATTTAACTCTTTCAAACTTTACAAAGTAAAAATATGAGTGAGGAATTATTAATGCAAAAAAAAATTAAGGATATAATTTTGATAAATTTATAATAATTAATTATAATTAAAAAAATTTATTAATAATTTTTATATTTTGTTCTATAAAGTATTATAAATCTTTCGTTCTAAATATGTATCGATGTTGACCACCAAATATTAACATTGTTATTGCATGTATATATGTGAAGAAAAATGTGCAATATAATTATGTATAAATTTACAATAAATTTAATAATATAAAATGTAAATTATTTACTGTGCAAAAAATTATGAAAACTAATATTTGCACCTCAATTCAATGTTTTAAAAACTGGTTCGATCGGATAATTGAGGAGTAAGGAGATTTATGGTTTAACTATTTAAACCAGTATTAAATGAATGAAGTCATAAAATACATTTAAAATAAATTATATATAAGTATCCATACAAACATATTATATATATATATATATATAATGAATTTAAAAATTTGGTCCACTGTCATTAATTGTAAAGTGTTATCGTTCAATAATGTATAAGTATATTATTAAGTTATGATAGTCAAACTCTTTTTAATGATTTGACAATATATAATTGAATGATAGTATGAATGAGTTTAACACTATATCAAAATTAAATACATTTATAATATAAATTATCAACAAAAGTTCCAAACAACAGAATAAGCATTAGGACATCTTTCTTTTTTTAATTCAATTTTTTTAGTATTGTATAATTTTAGACAGTTTTCAACTACATAACCTAAAATCAACATAGACAATTACTTGAAATTTTTTATTAAACCCAAATTTTACTTTTGTAGATAATCGCCTAATTTTTTAATCTAACCAAATTCTTCAATTTTAAGCAGTTAAACTGTTTGGGTGATTTTAATGTTTGACCCAAATTGATATGTGTTCCTATCGAGATTCAACTTATTCCACTAGTCCATTCCAACCAAATTTTAAAACTTTGTATTATTATTTTTATAAATGAATCACTACAAGAAATTTATGTATTAGTTACGAAAAAATTCATAGCAAACCCATAGCTAATCTGCAGCTAAAAATATTAGCTGGGGATTTGCTACAGAATTTTTCATTGCATAACCTAGGTAGCTAATTTACTACGAAAATGGTTCTATGACTAAAATAAAATAGCTACAAAATTTTCATAGTTAATCCCTAACTATTTTTTTTTTCAAAAAAAAATGTGTTTATTTTCTTAGCAAACCAACTAAGACATTTTCATAGCTAATTCTGTAATTAATCTCTAGCTAATTTTTAGCTTCCCGAGTTAATTCATAGTCAATCCCTAGCTAATTTATAACTAAACTCTAATTAATCTAAGGTTAATTGATAACTGTGTAAAAATATACTTAATTGGACCCGAATCTTATTAACTTTAGATTACTTAGTTCTAAATTTCATGTGTAATTAGATGAATTCCCATTCACTCTCAATGGAATCTATTTTGATACTTGTTTTGATAAAACTTGCAAAACAATCATATAAGTTCTTGAGGGATCATATGGTTTTGCACTTGTATTCATTTTAATGCTATCATTGTTACAGGAAACATCCAAATCTAGCTTTTGGAAGGAGTTTTGAGCTGCAGTGGAAGAAGAAAAAATGATGGAGTGAAAAAGTTATTTATGCCGCGGCATGACTACATTCCACGCCGCGGCATGGAAGCTTCGGCCACAAAACCCTGCAGACCCGAAGCTTGGGCGCCGCGGCATGAGGCAACTTACTGCACCTATATATTCTGTTTCTTTTTGTCACTTTAGGGGAGGGCAGAAAAAAAAATAGTTTTAGGTCAGCAGCTGCACGAAATTAGCTTGTGAACAATCTTGGAGGAAGATATCAATAGAGTTTGAATCATTCTTCTTGTTCTTTCTCTTCTCTTTCTCTTTCCTTTTGTTATCTATTAGATTATGTCTAGCTAAATCCCTTTGTTGGGGTTAGATGTTACTTTTCAGAACTTGGTTGTAATTGGATTAGGTTTAATGCAAGTTCCTTCTTCTTATGAGTATTTAATTATACTCTTAATGCTTTTCTTGGCTTGATCAACCTTGGAATGTTTTGTTGTTTTGGTAAACAATTGGAAAATTGATGCTAATGCATGCTCATGGAATTAGATACCTAGTAATTCATGAATCTAGGAATAGATCTTGGAGTGCTAGTAATCTTTAAGTCTTAATTCTTAATGCAAATCTTCTTATTAATCCACCTAAGGAATTAGGGGTTTAATATGGGGTTTTAGGCTCAATCTCTCTAAGGAATTAGGGTTGGGTACTTAAAAGACTTGATTGTCATAATAAAAGTTGGACTTGTATTAATAACCATTTCATAACAATTAAGGGATGATTAGTATAATCTAACCTTGACAATTTACCCATTTACTAATCAACTTTCTGTTTAACCACCAAGTGTTTGATAAAAGTCCCCAAGGGAACTCAAAAACCATTTTATTTATACTTAGTTAGAAATATTAATTAAGACCTTTTCAATTAAATGAACGTTTAAATAGTAGTCCAATTTGAGAAGTGATAATTGTCCACGATCCTAGTGAACGATACTCGGTCTTACCACCGTACTACTTGTTGCGACTTGGTATACTTGCCAAAATCATATCATTAATCAGTAGCTAATCAGTAGCTAATGCTACGTACTCAATCTATAGCTAATCCCTAGCAAATCTCCAACAAACTGGTAGTTGGTCTGGAGCTAATTTACCATTTTGTAGCTAATCCCTATATAATCTAACAAAACTAAAAAGTAAGTTTTATTTATTATGATTTACCAAATTAAACCTGCGTAAACAACTCATTCAAAACATAAAATCTAGCAAATCATAATTGTAACTTAGGTAACTTAGAAACCATATAAAGTAATGAAATGCCATAAATGTATTGATAGCTTAAAAAGCTATTCAACTAGTCAGTAGCGCGTTTAGTGTTTTAATTTTACATAATAAAGTTCCTTTACAAAGATGGAATAGGAGTTGTCATGGCATTTTGTCTAGTAGGTCTCTTGGAAAGTTTTGTAGCAGTGCAATGAGTTGTCATGACATTTTGTTCAGCAGGTCTCTTAATCAATGGGTCTCAATCTATTTTTCTTTGAGTTAGTGGGAAGGAATCTTTACTTTGGTGCCTTCCTTGTGCAATCCTAACTTAACATATCCCATGGCTATGTTCTTCTTGAGGGAAGGGCTAAATCTGCCATTGTTGACTACCCCAATGTTGTTGACTCCTTCGTCTTGAATCTCACTCTAGCTTCTAGGTGGGCCAGAAAAAAAAACCCCCAAAAAAATTAGATCATATTAAGATATAACATACAAAAGGCAACTCATCAAAATGGATAAACTAGTAAGTTCTCTTAAAACCTATATAAGAAATTGTAGTTTAACTCACGTTAAATTGGATAAGTTAACCGGCTCTTCCAGCAACTAAATAATGACAAACTAGAATTTAAAATGGTTCACTGTTCAACCCCTGATAATAATATTAATCAACAATAATAATAATAAATATTACATCTTAGAAAGCAATCTCTACGTCCAGAGCTCAAGTACAATAGACTACAAGCCCGACAGCTCCAAAAATCTCGATGGACTCACCAAATAACAAAGATGCAAGTAGAGCCACTCCCAAAGGTTGTGAATCAATTATAACCTATAATATATCCATTGTAGACAGTTAAAGCAAGCAATAATTCCTACAAGCTAGACATTTGCTGTCAGAATTGAAAGATAGAATTTGAATCAACATAAATTTTGCAATTCTATCATTGTGATACACAAGCAGTATTGTATTTTATAGAGTAAAATTTTTCCTATTTTCAACTTTCTTACTTGGCTCATGTACGGTACACTAAATAAATATTCTACTCTACCCTAAGAAAGACACATAATAAAGCTTCTCAAAGTTGCGACAAAACATATAAATAAAAAAAGTAAGAAATGAACTGGGAACATACGCTGCCCTAACCAATTGATGTCCTCTGCAACCCTTCTGCAAGAAAACCTTGTAACACCAATTGGCATTGCATTCAGCATCCATTAATACAATTTTCTTGTGAGTCATATAGCTAGTAAGATAAACATTAAACAAGCAAGGAATATGAAGAAGAAGAAGAGTGCAGAAACCTAAAAATTAACATATGACATGGGAAACCATGTGACAATAGTTGCAGCAGAGATTAACATGTAATGTCAACGTTCCTAATTAAAATTAACAAGAATTCATATTTGATCAAAGCTAGCCTCTTCAAAATGAAAATTATACAAAGCACTCATGGAAAAAGTTCCAAACACATAACCTTAACCACTAAGCTAATTCACTAAAACAGAGCACACACTGAATTTTAATCATGCATCCATAAGAACATTAACAAGTAATATTTGAACACATGCATTCAGGTTACAGCACATCAAGCAAGACTAATGGGTCCAATTAAGAAGTAAAACATAAGCCTACTAATATATATTATACCAAGAACAATATTAATAGTAATACAATACCAAATGTTGAAAGATATGACTACACTAATAAATGTCAGCCATTCGACTGATGCTAAAAGTATCTTCTTTCTAGGCCCCTAAAGCTAACATAGCATAATCACAATGCATTTAATAAAAGCAGAAGTTTTAATTGAAAAAAAAAGAGTTTAATTGAAAACTTCAAATAGCTACCTATTATGCATAGATTTAATCTTCAGATAAACAAGGAGATATTTATGCCAATAAAAACAAATAGTTATATTAAAAATGTAAAGTCATGCCCTCTGGCAATTCTGCGAACACTACTTTGACTAATTAATAATCAGAATGCAAGCTAATTGGTTTAATCTTCAAATCGATGATTTATTGAGTAAATACACATTTTGGGGTCTTTCAAAGATACAAGTGTCATCATTTAGGCCCTCCTATAATAAATACATCAAAATAACTCTTCAATATCAATTTTTAACATTAAATTTGTCCTTCAATGTTATATTTTGATATCAATTTGGTTATTTAATGTTAATTTTTACATTAAATTTGTCCTCCAAAAATGCCAATTTGATGTCAAAAATTATTAAAGAATCAAACTGATAACACTTGTATTTTTAGAAGATTAAAATGAGTGTTCACTCTAATTTCTATCTCTTTAATTTATAAAACAAAATATTTTATATTTAAATATGTTTAAGAAGAGACGAGAAAATAGAAAAAAAAGTTGAGCAATGATAAATAGAATAGGAGTATTTTTGTCTTCAAAATAATATTATGATAGAGAAAAAATAAAATTTTAAATATATTAAATACTTCTTACTTAATTAAAAGCTTTTTTAATAATATTAAATGTTTGTTAAGATGTGCCTAACGCCCATTTTCTATAGAAGTACAATTCTTGTAGAGAGAGAGAGAGCACCATGGACCATGATTTAGTTTGATAAAATGATGGAGACTATAAGATATTAGATATATGCCCATATATTAAGTGGAAATATATGAGGACTGTGTTGATGTAGAGAGAGAGGGCCATGGACCATGGTTTTGTTGAGATCCTAAGGAAGGAGTGCAATCTGGTATACGACAACTATTTTGATTGGTAAGTGGCTAAGTGCAGCAACATTCAAATAATGGACATATAACCCATTGCATCACCCATGCCCATTAGAAGTTCAGCAGGTGGTCCTTTTAAAAAAAGATATGCCTAGGACCAGTGCAATTCTGGGAAGGACAACAAACTGCTATAGTCATTAGTCTAACATAAATTTTTCCTAATTGCAACAAGAGGATGCAACTCAATTAAAATTCAGATTATATCGTTTCAAATCTTATTTAGAGGCACATCTTGTTAAAGACATACAAGTCTGTAGGTCCACCCAAACTACCAGATTTCACACAACTGGATGAAAGTTTTCATAACAATCTAATAGCAAACAATATCAACATATATATATACACACACACACACACTCTAAATCTCTTCTTTTGTCACTTCTCACGGATGAGATATTTTGAGATATTTCTTTTTGTCACTTTTCACGGATGAGATATTTTGAGATATTTCTTTTTGTCACTTTTCACGGATGAGATATTTTAAGAGACGTGTATAATATATATCGGTTCATACACATTTGAGTCTGTTTTACTTTTTCTTTTTATATAGGTGGAGCTTAAGCATGTGCATCTTATGCAAAAATTAATTAACAAAATAGGTGTTGTATGTACATTATTGTCCAGTATGTGCCGTCATAGCTTTTTTTTTTCTTTTTTTTTTTGGGTACATGTGCCGTCATAGCTTTTACTAGCCAATCATTTTTGCAAACAAAATCTTGGAAATAAAACCATCGGTCCTGGTATTCAACCTTTATTCCTTTCCCATTATTGCAGACTAGTGGCTGAATATCCTTAACGTCTGCCATTTTCTTTCAACAGCTGAAAAAAAGCATACAATTTTGCTCATAACATTGGGACCAAAGATATGCCGATATGTAAAGTCTAAACAATCTCAAGTGGAGCAAAATATGCAATGCTTGGACATGCTTAATCGGCCATAGACTGATCCTGGCTACAACATTGATTAGAGAGTATAGAAGTTATATAAAAGGGCCTGAAATACCTTGAGTAGATCAAACATCTTCTCTGCAATATATTTCTGTTGAAGAGTGACACCCTTAGCAAGTAATTGTAATGAGAAAGCAGCTCAAACCAATAAAATCAATATCATGTATATCCACAAACACCACATGCACATCTATATCCACAAAGTATAAACACTCACCAAAATGTATATAAACACTTGAATTTGGCTCGGCGGTGGTGCCAACACTCTCAGTAGAGCATAGTCCAAAGTCCAAAGGTGTCGCCTTGGAGCAGAGATTGTGGGCACATTTGTGCTTAACATACTTGTCTTCTCTGCTCCTGATGTCAAGCGAAATGCTAGAGAGTCCCACGTTCATGTAAGCAAAATATTTCCTAATATGCCTCTTCTCTATTCAATATATCAATATTGTAATGAGTTAAAAGATGTATTACTGATAATCTGAATATACCCCTCTGAATGGGTTAGATTTTGGCACCACTGCCTATTGGGTTTGCTGTCTTTCTGGTGCATTTGGCTACAATTCCTATCACTGGGTCTGGTATCAATCCAACTTGAAGCCTAGCTGCAGCCCTTATATACAACAAGGAGCAAGCTTGGCACAACCATGTGAGTTAAAGCAAGCTTGGCACAACCATGTGAGTCAGAGCAAGTTTGGCACAACCATGTGAGTCTTCATCCTTAATTTTGTTTGGATTTTTTTCTTTAACTGTTTCTTCATTTCATATGGATTATATGTCTGTATTTTATCTATAGCACTACTAGCAAATAGCAATTGATTATTGTTAAGTAACAAAAGTTTATTAAAATTTTCCTAATTGTATTATTTTGGTGCAGTGGATCTTCTGGGTAGGACCGTTCATTGGGGCAACACTTGCAGCTTTCTTAGTTAAACTAGGAGCTGATAATCTTAAGGGTGTCAAAAATGAAATTATTTTCTTAAGACAAATATAGTTGTAGAAAATTAATGCTAATCCATTACTTCTCAGATCAAGAAATAGCAAGAAACCCCTATTCAATTTCATCTGAAGAATTACTACAAGCATCAAACATATTCCAAACTTCACGAAACATTCAAAAAATCAATATTGCAAGTCACAGTGAAAAACCAAAAGAAAAGAAAAAGACCCAGTTTACGATTTCAGACCTGGTAGCAAGTAACAGTCTGAAAACACCTAAGCTCTTGGCTGAAATAGGGTAACCCAATGGTGTGGTGGAGGATCTTGTTGGTGTTGAAACCAAAATCTTTTAAAAGGTTTAGCACTAATGTCAAAAAGCTGTAGCTTTCCCTGTTTAAGTTTTAAGGATAACAAAAATATTTATTAAGTTTGAACAAGTAAGTGTTTCGACAGAGTGTTTCATTAAAACTGAAATTCCTTTATATATTGACTCTGTTACTGTTAATTGAGGAATTCTTCAATGAGTTTTTTAAAGAGCAAATAGTTTCTTAAAATAAACTATTTGATAGTCTGCGTCCAATTTGTTTTCTGCGAAATCTTTTATTTGCGTCCATTCTACATATACTATTACTATTGGTGCGTCCAATGTTTGTATGCATATACTGTTACTATTTTATTGGTTCGTCCAATACTATCCTTTTACCAAAGCTCATACTCAAAACACTCTTACAAAGTTCAAGCTCAAGCTCTCGTCCAAAGTTAAAATTCAAAAATGAAGAACTGTTCCTCATTAAATGCTAGAAAAGAACTCTGACAGCTTATGACAACAGAAGAAGTCAACTGAGCCGCTTTTTGCTGACATTGTCTAACAACTATAAAGACCAGCAAATAAGGAACTTTCTGCGATCTCAGACAAATCAGGACTTTGTTATCACATGATTGGAAATCTCTGATAATCAAAGTCACATTTCAGAAGAAGCTCAACACAATATCAGTTGATGCATTTAATGTTACTCAGAACGGTAATAAATGTTTCCGTTGGACGATGAAGCTTATGAAGTCTGCTCAAATTATTCTTACATATAAAAAGGAGAAGCAGCACTAGAAGAAGAGAGTGATTTTTGCCCAAGCTGCTAAAAAGACTAAAAAGCTTTATCTCTTCGTAGAATTCTTTTCACTTGTAAAAAGGTTAAAGTCTTGAGATTCATTATTTATTCTCATTTTCTAGTGAGTTTCAAACTCAAGCTTTCATCATCTTCTACTTATTCATCTTAGTGTTGTAAGCCTGAAGAGGCTGGGTATAAAAGAATACTGGTGTGGTTGAACCTGAAGAGGTTGAAAATACTTGTTACCTGAAGAGGTGAATAATATTTGTAATCTCGAAAAAGATTAGTTGAAAATCCTTATGGTTGAAGGGACTGGACATAGCTCTCGGTTTGTGAGAGTGAACCAGGATAAATCTCTGGTGTAAGCTTCTCTTCTCTTCTAGTGTGTTTTATTATTTCCACTAACTTCTGGGGTTTACCATTGTGTTTATTAACAAAGTTTTTTAAATTGGTTCTTCGAACTTCTTAACTGCATCCTTAAAAATCTCTTCAAAATCCTTAGAGTCCAATAGGACTGAGAAGTCTTGTTTTTGCGTTCTTTGCTTGTTAACCTTTAACCTTCGTTGTGTTCAATCTGTTGTTAAAGGAAAAGTTTTTTAAAAGGGTTAAAAAACACAATTCAACCCCCCTTTTGTATTTCACTTGGTTATTTCAGTTGGTGCCGTGGTCGTTGGAGTTGGGACACCACACGATGCAAACAAGTGGCAAATTCTCACTATAAACACCACTAGTGGCGTTGAGGATGCCGATAAACACTATTTGTATGCATTGATAATCCCTCATATTTAGTACTTTATACATCTTATATGCTTAATTGATTAGATTTGACTTTGTTTTATAAGTTTGAGTTTCAATGGGTTTATTTACAAATTTGCAACATTTCATGGTTTTTGACACTGTCTCTGTATTTTGGCCATATCTTGAGTTATAAGCATCTAAAAATTATGAATCTTATATTGTAGGAAATATAAGAAGCCCTACAACTTTCATGAAGAGCTCAGATTAGATGTCTAGTGCCACATTGGACCTATAAGTCAGAAGATGGAAGCTGTCGCTGGAACCCAACCCGCGTCTAGGAAATGGATCATAACTTGGGTTTGATATGTCCAATGAAGCTGAAACCGGTTCCATATGAAAGCTAAAACGTGTGGATATAACTCTCATGAAGACCATTTCCCCAAAATGCATTGTTTTATGGGTGTGCTTCCCATGTGAAGTTGGAGGTCGTTTTAATTCCCTTATGAGAATAATTTGGGCATAACTTTATCACCTTAAGTCCAAATTAAGCAAATTAGGTGGCATTGGAAAGCTAAGAGGTTGAGGATTACAACTAATCCAAGGAAAAAATTGTATTTTCATTTTATAAAACAGTTATTTGGGGGGGAAACAGAGGCATACGAAAGAGACTTTTCATTCAACAAATTTTGAGTCTTTTAGTTTTCTCTTCCTTCTCTCTAGTTCTTTCTTTCTTCTTCCTCAAGCTTCCTTGGACTGAAGCCATAGAAGGCTAAATTTGAGATCAATCCAAGGTGCTTGAAGGAAATTTGGTTTGGCTTGAGATCTTGTACTTTGAGTTTTGAAATTGAATGCAATTGTTACATCCTATGGATTGAAAAGATTAGATTAACAGATTTGTTATCTAGGTTAATTGAATTCTTGTTTCTAAACTAACATTGATAATACAGATTTGTGTTTCTTCTGTTAGTTGAATTATAGATGATCATCTAGTAGTGAATCTCATATCTAATGTAAAGATCTCGATTAGTTTTGAATTACCAGTTCAATTGAATTCAAGTTCATGATTAGTGGTTAATGATAACCTAAATTGGATTTCTGATGGATTTTGGATTAATCGTTTTCTTAATTGCTTATTTTAATTCGTGATTCTATAATATGAAACACATAATCCCCACAATTTTGAGTTTTAACTTGATTGAATTACATCCATGATCTTCGGGAAACGACATGGTTCATTACCTTATGCTACAAATCTATTTGTGAACCAATTCTTACTATTTGATTGAGCTCGACACTAGTATCAAACGCTGAGTCTACCAACGATGAAGGTGACAACACAGGCACCAACACTAAGTCCACCAATCAGTTTGAAAAATTTCATTCCTTAGCCTTGTTAGGGAAGCTACACTTAACCAGGGTATAATATCATCCGCTACATAACCAAAAACAAGAAGTCAAAAGGGAATCACAACAGATAAATATAGAGCAAACTGAGGACAATAATCTGACTCATCTCAGGAACTTTGTAGATATAATTACTTTCTTCCTGATCAAAAACTCTCTAACTGATCTGATAATAGGAAAGCATATTCAGACTAATTTTGTACAAAAACTCATAATAAGTAATGTTTATTAGAAATATGAGGTGTAACTCTCAATCAAAGGATAGTTTAATATGAAGCAACTAACTCTACCCAAGACGTATAAGACATTACTCAATCAAAGTCCATTAATAGACGTCATATAATGAAAATTAACCATATTATTTATATAGACTAATTACCAAAAAAACCATCATAAATCAACTATTTCTTTGCATTATAAGTTTTTAACAAGGAACTACTTTCCCAGGAACATAAATTTCCCTTTATAACTGAATAAACAAAATCCACTATGATCCATTGAAGTGAAGAAAGTTGAGCCTCAGTATTCACTTAACCATATAAACTCTTATTAAATGCAAGAGTTCACTTTAAATGCATCATCTTTCACTAAATATATTAATTAAATAAAAAAAAAAGAATGCATCTGGTCAGTTTGGTAAAACAACAAAAAGGTTGTGATAATATCTACCAAATTTTCTACATGACAACCTCAATAGAGACACAAGATATCCAGATCAGCCACCCAAAACACCCTCGAACGTAGACAGGGTAAATGACAAATCTTACGATCTCTTTTCTAATGAACGAGGGGAACATCAGAGCACAATAAAAACAAAAAAAATAGTCAACAACACACTTTTCAGGATCAATCAAAATGAAACAAATAACAAAATTTATGTTTTAATCTTAACCATTCATATAAGATTTAATGATTAAGATTAGTTCCTTTCACCTATCATAATATGTCCTATACATATATTTATTTATTTAAAATTTTATCATTACTCCTTCCATCTTGGATGGCCTCAATTTGGGTTGGCGTGGCTCTCATCATGGATAGTTCAGAATAAAGAGTGCCTATTCACATCTCTCATACTCTCTTGGGTTAGATGTGGCCGATAGTATTTGGAATACGATCTGGAAATGGAAAGGCCATCTTCTAATTTCAGTCTTCGTTTGGTTAGCCATTCACAACAAAATTCTTACTGCTCTTTGTCGTAGCACTTGGACGAATAAGAGCCCTTGTTGCCATACTTGTGCAGGGCACGTTGAATCGATTTTGCATGTGCTAAGGGACTGTGTCCATGCAAATCGCATCTGGCTTTGGCTGGTTGACTTCTCTCACATTGTAGACTTTTAATTTATTCTCTCACTCACAAAGAGTGGGTTCACAAAAACCTCTCTGATTCCTTGGCTCATCACAGTGATTTGGACTGGACTGATATATTCCGTGTGGCTTGCTGGTCTCTTTGGACTTGGCAGAATAAGGAGCTTTTTCTAGCATGGGTTCCAGCTTCCACCAAACCCAATATTGAAACATATCCTGGAGTATGCTCGTTGGATCGAGGAAGCTAGAGCTTCGGTTTATCATGCCCTGGCGATCAAAGTTGCTCGAAATATTAGCTGGACTGTGATCAATCAATTTGAGATACTTATGTTAGCTTTGTATTAGGCTTTATTAGATGTTTATTGTGCCCAATATTAGTATTTTAGATGAGTTTAATGTTGTTGGGCTTCATTGGGTTTTAATGTAAATATTGGATAATTTTCGGATTTTGATGCATTTTGACCTTTCTTCCTTGGTTAGGCCATAACTTGGGACTCGGTGATCCAATTGAGGTGATCTTGGTATCTTTGGAAAGCTAAGACAATACTCTACAAGTTTCATGAAGAACTCAAGAGCTGGATCGGACTTCTAAGGGTCCAAAACATCCCTGCAATGCAGAGTGAGTTTGCTGTCAGGAAAATCTGGGCAGTATGCACATATTGGACTACATAGTGAGTTATAGGCCTCTTCTTGGGTTGAAACTTGGCCATTGGAAAGATAAGACCCATATCTCCAACTTCACTGAAGACCATTTAGTCAATAGATATCGTTTTAGGCATGATAACGAAGCTACAAGTTGGTTTGAATTTGGAAACACGTTCTGCCAACCTAACATGAGGTAGGTTCAGTGTTTTTGGCATATCTGGAGTTCTAAACGTCCAAATGGCATGATTCAAATTGAAAAATTTCAAGGAGACAACTGGCTACAACTTTCATGAAGACCTCAAAGCCAAAATGCACTGTCTAGGTGATGAAAATGAAGCCAGAAGTCGGATAAGAGTTGTTGACTAAAAGCCACCAACCATACACCAACCCACCTACCATGCACCAACCCACCAACCATGCATCAAGCTTCCATTTTTGACAATTTTCATATTTTTATAGCTTGTATTCAGATTATGTACATGTACAAATTGGCTTCTAGGATTAGTATAAATAGACCCAACCTCTTTGTATTAGAGGCATTCAATTTGGAAGTAAGTTTCAAGAAAGTTTAAGTATTTGTAAGAGTTTTCTTTCTCTTCTTCTCCATTCTCTTTACAATTTCGTTTTTGTTCTTTAATTTCTGAGTTCTTCCTTCCCATCCATGAAATGCTAGGCTCTCATAATCAATCCAAGGGATTAGCCATCTTGTTGTTTAATTTGGAGATCTTGTTTTGCTTGTTCATATTGCTTAATTGTTATTCAAGTTTCTCTTCTTCCTCTTTTGATTTTTATCTAGATTAAATTGCTTAATTTGATTTAGATGTTGATGTGGTAATAGCTTTATTATCATGTATTCAAAGAGGATCATAAAGATTAAACAATATATTAAAGCTTTTTGATAGATTGTTTAGCTTGGTTAAATTCTAGATCTTAAGTTAATCTATGTTGGATGGTGCTTACTTTTCTAACCTTGGTTAATCAAATCCTAGATGCTTATCTAGTGGAGAATTCTTGGATCATGTTAAGGCTTCTTGATGTGATCTAAGGCCAAGAACATGGTTAGCAATTAAGTGAATTCCTTGTGATCAATGATGAGTTAAACTCAAGATCGGTAAATTTCCTTGGATTGGTTGTTTCTTTAGATTTGTTTACAACTTTAAATCTCCTACTTTTATTAATCTTGTTAATCAACAACAAACCCCCCTATTTTCTAATTATCTTGATCTAATTAAATCTTTGTTTTTGGATCCTTGAAAGACGATTCGGTTCATTCTCTATACTACAAATTAGTTTGTGAACCGGTTATTTTATCATTTGATAGGTCTCGACAACCTCCTGTCAAATTTGGCGCCGTTGCCGGGGATCCAAGGCAACTATTTGATCATTTCAAGATCCCATCTAACTCTAACAAATGTCTTTGTTTTGTTTTTGAAGCTTTTTTTCAAGTGGGATTCGGCTGAAATTGGATAAAGGGCATTGTGTCAATAATGTCGGTTCGGGCATCTCTGATTGATCTGAATTTTGGTACATAAATGGAAAATATTATTCTGAGAAAGGCTCACTATTTATAGTGAGGTCACCCTTATTTTTGCCAAATTCCATCGTTTAGACTACTTTTTCAATTGTTTAATATTTTTTATTATTTTGTTGGATAGCATTTTTGTGTAGATTTTATCCTGTGGTGGTTCCATAATTTTTAAAATTCATTTGATACTATTTTTTATTTTATTATTATTTTTTAGAGTATTTGTTTTAGGAATTTTTAGTGTTTTAGTTGTTATTGCTTTTCTATACCTTCCTATGAGCTGCATGCTGTATGACTAGGTCTGATCCTGGAACCTTGCATTCATTTGATCCTGAAATTGATAGAATCTTTCATACACTTCACAGAATTCATAGGACTGGTAGTAGCATTCATAGAGCTAATAGAATTACTTCTGGAATTGGACTTGAACTTGACATTGCACTTAATCTGGTTGACTCTTTTAATCCTGTTGAGTCTGCTTCTATTAGTGCTTGATTAATACGATCTTGAGTCTCTGATTTTACTATGGTGATAATAATAATAGAACTTTGAAAGAACTTGTGCACTGATGTTGCATATCGACCTTTGTGCATCCAATATCCACGACCTTCATATTGATTTTGAGCTCAAATGCGGATTAATACACTTGTTGCCCAAGTTTCATGGTGCAGCGGTGAGGATCCACATAAGCACTTGAAGGAATTCCATGTTGTCTGCTCAACTATGAAACCTCATGGAATAGCTGAAGATCACATCAAGTTGCGAGCATTTCCATTTTCACTGGATGGTGCAGCCAAGGACTGGTTATATTACCTTCAACCAGCCTCTATAGCATCTTGGAATGACATGAAGAGACTGTTCCCTGCCTCAAGAGCTGCTGCAATCCGAAAGGACATATGTGGCATAAGGCAGATGACTGGGGAGACATTGCATGAATACTGGGAGAGGTTCAAAAAGCTTTGTGCAAGCTGTCCTCATCACCAAATCAGTGACCAATTACTGATTCAATATTACTATGAAGGCTTGCTACCTATGGACAGAAGCATGATTGATGCTGCTAGTGGAGGTGCCCTGGTGGACAAAACTCCTGCTGCTGCTAGGGATTTAATTGCCAATATGGCTGCCAACACCCAACAGTTTGGCACTAAGGTCATTACCTCAACCAGAGGAGTCAATGAGGTTCATGTTTCCCATGCTGACCAACAGAGGATGGAGCACCGAATTGATGAGTTAACCTCCTTGGTGAGGCAATTAGCCATGGGACAACATCAAACACCTGTGGCTGCAAGAGTTTGTAGCATATGTTCTTGTTCTTCTTATCCCACAGATGCGTGCCCCACGTTGCAAGATGATTCTGAGTTTCAAGACCAATCTGTGGCTGCAGCTAGTATATTTCCTGGCAAGCCACAATTCCATCAGCAGCAACAACAGAAATATGATCCATTCTCCAACACTTACAACCCTGGCTGGAGGGACCATCCCAATCTGAGATATGGGAATGCATCAAATCAGCAGCCACCAAATTCCAGTATAGACCACCATTCCAGCAACAAGCAAGGACAAATCAGTTTCAGCCACATACTGGACCAAGTAGACCACCATTCCAGCAGCAAGGTCCTGTAGCCACAAAATCTGAGCCCTCATTGGAGGATTTGGTGAAACAGTTGGCCACCAATAACATCCAGTTTCAACAGAGAACTGAAACCACCATTCAGAACTTGGAGACTCAAATTGGCCAACTTGCCACATCTATTCATGAATTAAAGTCACAAGGTTCTGGCCAATTACCCTCTCAAACCACTCCAAACCCTAGAGGTAATGTTAGTGCTATAGTTTTGCGCAGTGGTAGGCAAATCAATGGACCAAGTGTGAGATAATTCCGCATTCTACCATTGACTCGAGAAAAACAAGATGTCAGAAAGGCATTCAAGAACAAATGATCCTACAACATCCAAGCGAGAAGGCGGATCAAACGGCTGATTGAGAAAATTGATAAAGCAGAAAAGTGAACATCCACAAAAGTCAGCTTGCAACATTCCTCTTCCTTTTCCAAACCGAATGATACAGTTGAGGCATATGGTTGAAACTAACTTGGATAAGGAAATTATGGAGACTTTTCAGAAGGTTGAGGTGAATATACCTCTCTTGGAGGCAATTAAACAAATCCCCAAGTATGCCAAGTTCTTGAAAGAGATGTGCACCCATAAGAGGAAGCTAAAGGGCACTGAAAAAGTGAGTATGGGGAGAAATGTCTCTGCTTTGATTCACCCTAACCTGCCTCCCAAATGCAAAGACCCAGGTACTTTTACCATCCCTTGCACCATAGGGCACCAACAGTTCACTCATGCCTTGCTAGACTTGGGAGCCTCCATCAATGTAATGCCAAAGTCAGTTTACACTTCCTTGCATATGGGAGAGCTAAAATCCACCGGCATTGTCATTCAGTTAGCAAACCGAAGCACTGCTCAACCTGCAGGAGTGTTGGAAGACGTTCTGGTTCGGGTAAATAATTTAATATTCCCAGCTGACTTTTATGTGTTGAATATGGAAGATGAATCTGCCTCTTCCCCACCCCCATTGATCTTAGGTAGGCCATTTTTGAAAACTGCTAAAACTAAGATTGATGTGCATGCTGGTACCCTTTCCATGGAATTTGGTGATGATATCATTCAGTTTAACATTTTTGATGCCATGAAATATCCTTTAGAGGATCATTCTGTTTTTCATTTGGATGTCATTGATTTACTGGTTGATGATATGCATGCTGATATGTTGGCAGAGTCTCCTAAAATTGTAGGATACACTGATAGCATAGCTTGTGATACTTGTTCCGCCTGTTTCAGACTTTCTGGTTGTAAATCCAATGCAATGTGTGCAGCCTGTGCTGAGATTTCTACATACTTATCATGTGCTGTTGACATTGATGACTCTGTTTCTGTTATTAATGGCAATGATGCTGTTATTAATGATGTTGTCATTCATCCTGTTGCTAAGTGTGATTCTTTTGATTCTACAGGATATGATGATGTTGTTTTGCAAGAATGTGCACAGATTGCAGGTACAGGTGCAACTGCTGAGAATTTAGCTGATTTAGTTTCAGTTCCAAGACTAGTACCGTCAGTCCAGCAACCACCCTCCATTGAACTTAAGCCCCTGCCCGAGCATTTGAAGTATGCATTCTTGGAGGAGGATGAGAAGCTCCCGGTGATAGTGGCCAAACACCTCCAACCTGAGCAAGAAACCAGATTATTGGAAGTCTTGAAGCAACACAAAAGGGCAATTGGTTGGACACTTGCAGACATCCCTGGTATCAACCCCTCCACATGCATGCACAGGATATTACTTGAGGAGGAAACTAAACTAGTGAGACAACCCCAGAGGAGACTGAATCCTCTCATCCTAGATGTGGTGAAAAAAGAGGTGACCAAGCTACTGCAGGCTGGCATTATCTATCTCATCTCTGACAGCAAGTGGGTAAGCCCGGTGCAAGTAGTTCCAAAGAAATCCGGAGTGACTGTTGTGGCCAACCAGAAGAATGAACTCATTCCAACCCGAGTGCAGAATAGTTGGAGAGTTTGCATTAACTTCAGACGTCTCAACCAAGCCACTCGGAAAGATCATTACCCTCTTCCGTTCATCGATCGAGATCTTTGGAACGGTTGGCTGGTAAGTCCCATTATTGCTTTTTGGATGGCTACACTGGATACTTCCAGATCCACATTGCACCAGAGGATCAGGAGAAGACCACATTTACCTGTCCCTTTGGCACCTTTGCTTACAGACGGATGCCCTTTGGCCTCTGCAATGCCCCTGGTACCTTCCAAAGATGCATGGTGAGCATATTTTCTGATTTCTTAGAGGAGTGCATGGAGGTTTTTATGGATGACTTCACTGTCTATGGTTCTTCTTTTGATTCATGTTTAGCCAGCCTATCTAGAGTACTGCAAAGATGCATTGAGACTAACCTTGTGCTAAATTTTGAGAAATGCCATTTTATGGTAGAACAGGGTATAGTTTTAGGCCATGTAGTATCCAGTAAGGGCATTGAGGTAGATCCGGCCAAGATTGATGTGATTACTTGTCTATCTTACCCCACATGCGTGCGGGAAGTGCGTTCTTTTCTTGGTCATGCAGGTTTCTACAGGCGCTTCATTGCCGACTTCAGCAAGATTGCTCTTCCACTTTCCCAGTTACTGCAGAAAGATGTGGAGTTCAATTTTGATGACAAGTGCAAGGCAGCTTTCAACCACTTGAAGCAGGCCTTGACTAGTACCCCTATCATCCAGCCACCTGACTGGACATTGCCATTTGAGTTAATGTGTGATGCTTCTAACTATGCAGTAGGAGCAGTCTTGGCACAGAGAGTGGGGAGAGTTTCTCATGTGATATACTATGCTTCCAGAACTCTGGATGCTGCTCAGGCCAACTATACCACAACTGAAAAAGAGCTTTTAGCCATTGTTTTTGCTTTGGATAAGTTTAGATCATCTTTGCTTGGCTCTAAGGTTGTTGTGTTTGCGATCATGCGACACTTAAGTTTCTTTTGAAGAAGCCGGAGGCAAAGCCTCGACTAATAAGGTGGATGCTCTTGCTCCAAGAGTTTCATATAGAGATCCGTGACAAGAGTGGAGCGAGAAAATCTAATGGCGGATCACTTGAGCCGCATTGAAAGGGCTTGAGATCCCTTCCTGTACAGGGACTCCTTCCCGGATGAGCGGCCTGCAGTGCAAGGTAAGAACACCTCCTTGGTTTTGCGAGATATGGTTAATTTTTTGGCTGCTGGTGTTCTTCTTGCATATTTTACTAGAGCTCAATCGATAAATTGAAAAGTGAGTCTAAGTACTATGTATGGGATGATCCTTATCTGTGGAAGCTTTGTAGTGACCAGATTATTAGAAGATGTGTCTCTGATCATGAGTTTCATTCTATTCTTAGCTTTTGTCATACATTTGCATGTGGTGGGCACTTTGGCTCCCAACGTACAACTAGGAAGGTTTTGGACTCTGGGTTGTATTGGCCTACCCTATTTCATGATGCATATCTGTTTTGTAAGTCTTGTGAACGAGTGCCGGAGAGAACAGGACAATTTCACACGGGAATGAGATGCCTCGGTGACCTATCTTTGTCTTGTGAGATCTTTGATGTTTGGGGTATTGATTTCATGGGCCCTTTCCCTGTTTCCTTTGGTTTTATTTATATTTTGTTGGCTGTTGATTATGTATCTAAATGGGTGGAGGCAAAAGCCACTCGGACTAATGATTCCGAAGTTGTTGTGGACTTTGTTAGATCACAGATTTTCTGCAGGTTTGGAATCCCGAGGGCCATTATAAGTGATCAGGGTTCACACTTTTGTAACCGGAAAATAGAGGCCTTGATGAGAAAGTACAGTGTCTTGCACAAGGTTTCTACACCTTATCACCCCCAGACAAACGGGCAGGCCGAAGTCTCAAATCGAGAGATCAAGCACATACTTGAGAAGACAGTCCAACCTAATAGGAAGGACTGGAGCTTGAGACTTGAGGATGCTCTGTGGGCTTACCGAACTACTTACAAGACACCGATAGGGATGTCCCCGTACCGGATTGTCTTTGGGAAAGCATGCCACCTTCCGGTGGAAATTGAGCTAAATCCTATTGGGCGGTGAAACAGTGTAACCTTGACTTGAGTCAAGCCGGATCTCAAAGGAAGCTCCAACTTCAGGAACTTGAGGAGCTTCGATTAAAGGCATATGAGAACTCCCAGATCTACAAGGAGAAGACCAAACTCCTTCATGATAAGATGTTGGTACGAAAGGAGTTCACCATTGGTCAAAAAGTTCTTCTCTACAACTCTCGCCTCAAACTTATGCCCGGTAAGCTTCGTTCTAGGTGGCTTGGTCCTTTCATTGTTATTAATGTTTTTCCTCATGGTGCAGTAGAAATTAAGAGTGAAGCCACTAACAAAGTGTTCAAAGTTAATGGTCATCGCCTCAAAAATTTTTATGAAGGAGCTCAAGAGAACCTCGTGGAGGAAGTACAACTGCAGGATGCCCTCTACCATGATTGATCACTACTGTGTTGACAAAAAAAAAAGAAAAAGCCACGATTAATGTCAATTGCCAGAGATTGAATCATTATTGGGGAGGACACATCGCTCGTGCAAAATCTTCAATCACGTTGGCTGAGGACATTAAAAGTAGCGCTTCTTGGGAGGCAACCCAAGTTTTCTAACTCTTTCATCTTTCAACTTTGACTTATTTGCAATCACAGGAATCGAGACAGAAAATCGGTGCCAAGCGAGAAAATCTATCAGAGTTTGATTTTTCTGTCTTAATTTTGTTTATTTTTCGTTAACAGATGATTTTTCACCGGTTAAATGGCTGATAACGGTACTCCGTGAAAATCTTTTTCGGTCCCTTCAGTTACCCACAAACACTGAAATTTGTATATAATTTTACTCCATTTGTTTTTTTTCTTCTTTCTTTCTTTCAAAATGGATAATCAACTTGTCAACCTCCGCAAGCGATTCCCTTCTCTCCCTCAAAATGCTTTGACTAACATTTATAGTGCAAGGTTTGAGAGGTTAAGGATGCTTATGCACAAAGGCATCCCTGCAGATATACGCTGGATAATCGAAGCAAAGGTCCGAATCGCAGGGGAATTTTCTGATGCTCTTGTTTCATATATGCCAGGGCTAGGCAAAAGTTCATATGCAAAAAAGAGACAAGCAAAAAGGTTACGAGTCTGCTATAAATGTGCAAGATGGACCTGTAACACAAAATGCAGATCAATTGGAATGACGTCTATAAATCGACTTGATAAAATTGACTTCATTAAGGATGGCATGAGTAAGGAGTCTTTAGATAACATTCTATTGACTCTTGAGACGCATCCTAGTGGAGATGTGCAGAGAGTACTTCTCGATTTATGGCCAATATTCCAATATGAACATAAGCGTTATAGTCTTGGGAATCTGACTCAAAAAGACCCTATTTGCCAATTTTTAAGAAAATTGGATGGGAAGCCGTCCATCGGCCCATAAAGAGCATTCAAGCCGTTACTGGACGTAAAACCAGAGGAAAATGTGAGCCATAATCACACCTCCTGTAAGTATTATTTTTTTTCCCTTTTTCTTCTTGTTTATCAAAACAAAAAAAAATTTCAAAAAAAAAAATCAAAAATATAAATAAAAAAAATTTAGCCGTATTTTTTTTGAAATATGCCTTGCGTATTTTCAAACTTCTTCTGACACATATAGATTAGTCTTTTATACTTGTCATATAGCTATTATTATTGCTTTGCTTCTTTTCAAACTTGCCTGACACACGGATCTACCCCTCCTTTATAGGTGTAATTATTACATTTGAGTTTTGATTCTTTAAATAATGCACTTTGCTCTCTTCAGATCATTGATAAGGTGAGAGTACAGAAAAAAAAATGGAAGTCACTTCAGTTCGTAGGATCAAGAGTGTTTGTGTCTTTTGTGGATCTAATCCTGGGAAAGATAAAGAGTTTGTAAATATTGCACACCATCTTGGTCGAGTGCTAGCTGAGAGAGAAATCCATTTAGTTTACGGAGGAGGTAGTCTTGGGTTAATGGGTTGTGTATGGCTCTTTGCACATTTAGGAGGTGGCAAAGTCCTTGGTGTCATTCCCAGTCCTTTATCTATCGGCAAGCCCATTGGAAAAACATTAGGGGATGAAGTAATGGTATTTTGCATGCACCAGCGCATGAACATTATGATAGCAAATGCTGATGCCTTTATTACCCTACCTGGTGGTTTTGGAACTTTGGAAGAGCTCTTCCAAATTACATCCTGGTCACAGCAGAACTTTCACCAAAAACCCATTGGTATATTAAATGTTAATGGTTTTTATGACAGTTTGTTTTGTTTTCTTGATCATGCTGTAGAAAAAAGGTTCATCTCACAAGCGACACATCAAAGTCTTGTAATTGCTGCAACTCCTGAACAATTGCTCGATCAACTAAATGAATTTGTACCATAACGTCATCCAGCAATGACTCCACTGAATTAGGAACAAGGCAGCAGCAACAAAAAGCAAAAACTTGATTTGATTTTGTCCTTGTGAATTTTTGTTTTCTCTTATGGTTTTAGTTTTTTTTTTGGTAATTTTTCTTATTTCAGGCCCGAATTGCAGTTTTCTGGTACGACCTTCTACACTCTACCTATCTTTATTTTGACATTGGGGACAATGTCTTTAATTAGTTGGGGGGAGGGATAGTTGACTTTACCATGTACATAGTTTAGTTTAAAAAAAAAACTAACAAACTAATCTTTATTGTTACTAACTTATTAGATGTATGATGGCAGAGTAAGGAGTAGTTTTGCTCTTGAGACGCATCTTAACTTGCATTTCATAATAGGTCTTAAATCATCTTTGTTCTTGTATATATATTAAAAAAAAAAAACAACACACACACACACAATTTTGATCTTTTCAATTGATTTTGATACACGCATGTGCTGAATCTGAGCTTAATTGATGATAAAAGTATGCAAAACAGTTTATAGTTGAATCATTTTCATGATATACATGTGTATATGATTGTGGATATTAGGAAGAAGGCATGGTTGAATTGAGTGAATGTTCCATACCTTTGTGAGTTTTGGGCTTTTCCAAGTTTGATACTTACACTTGGTTATTTTCTTTCATGAGTGATGTTAATTATGAATTTATTTTCTAGAACTTGCATTGAATCGATTTGAGATTACATTGGTCTGTATGTTGCATGAAAATGACAGAGACATTTTTTCTTGACTTAGCTACTTTGGCCAAATAAACCTACATTGCATTTATCCAAATATTAACTCCCTCTCAGCCTATTTGTCTATTCTTTGTTCTTAGCTCATTACAAGCTTTGAGTGAAAAACCATGTTTTACCTTACCTTAGGGAATGAGAGAGCATTGATTTTTTTATTGGAGGAGTTCTTTTGCTTGCAATGATTTCAGTGTGGGGGAATTGGTGTGCTGATACGAAATGCTTGGTACAAAAAAAAACAAAAGAAAAAAAAAACAAAAAAAAAAGAGAAAAAAAGAAAGAAAAATAAATGAATAGAAAAAGGAAGGAATGTGTGAAGAGAATGAGCATTTTATGGTTTTGGGTAAAAAATTTATTCTTTCTACTTGAGTTACTCCTCAATGCTCTTTTATTCTCTTTGGGTTTTAACCTGCTATTATCCATTTGTTCCATTCCTTCACCTTATAAGTTCCATTACAACCTTTTTGAAAGACCTCTTGATTTTTGCAATTTATTTGATCTAAGTAGTGGAGAATTGATGTATATGCAAGCCTATGGTAAAATACTTTCATAATTTGACTGAGTTGAGCGCAAACAGTTAACCTAAACACCTTGTGTGATTTGAGTATCAATTGTGAGGAATTCTACTCAATTTGAACATGCTTATTTCTGATTAAAGCATGATTATGCTATACTTTATTCTCAATTGGTTTGATTCAACTATTCTTTGTTAAGCATACTTGACTTATTAATTATGGTTTATATTTGATACAATGCTTGTATTTAAAAATTAGATGAATTGATTAAATAAAATATTACATGTTTGTAGGTATCATCCTGATAAACCCTCACGAGACTATAACTTGTCCACTAGGGACACCTAGGGGTTTAAAGGCTTGTGGCACATGCTAAGTGCCATCGTGTTTTCCTACGAAAATGGATTAGATTAGGTATAATCAGTTTTTTATGTTTTTTAGTTTAATAATATGATGTTTCTTGTTTTTCTTTAGTTTTGTTCTTATGTGTTTTGCCCAGGAGTACAAAAGCTTAAGTGTGGGGGAATTTGATCAATCAATTTGAGATACTTATGTTAGCTTTGTATTAGGCTTTATTAGATGTTTATTGTGCCCAATATTAGTATTTTAGATGAGTTTAATGTTGTTGGGCTTCATTGGGTTTTAATGTAAATATTGGATAATTTTCGGATTTTGAGGCATTTTGACCTTTCTTCCTTAGTTAGGCCATAACTTGGGACTCGGTGATCCAATTGAGGTGATCTTGGTGTCTTTGGAAAGCTAAGACAATACTCTACAAGTTTCATGAAGAACTCAAGAGCTGGATCAGACTTCTAAGGGTCCAAAACATCCCTGCAATGCAGAGTGAGTTTGCTATCAGGAAAATCTGGACAGTATGCACATATTGGACTACATAGTGAGTTATAGGCCTCCTCTCGGGCTGAAACTTGGCCATTGGAAAGATAAGACCCATATCTCCAACTTCACTGAAGACCATTTAGTCAATAGATATCGTTTTAGGCATGATAACGAAGCTACAAGTTGGTTTGAATTTGGAAACACGTTCTGCCAACCTAACATGAGGTAGGTTCAGTGTTTTTGGCATATCTGGAGTTCTAAACGTCCAAATGGCATGATTCAAATTGAAAAATTTCAAGGAGACAACTGGCTACAACTTTCATGAAGACCTCAAAGCCAAAATGCACTGTCTAGGTGATGAAAATGAAGCCAGAAGTCGGATAAGAGTTGTTGACTAAAAGCCACCAACCATACACCAACCCACCTACCATGCACCAACCCACCAACCATGCATCAAGCTTCCATTTTTGACAATTTTCATATTTTTATAGCTTGTATTCAGATTATGTACATGTACAAATTGGCTTCTAGGATTAGTATAAATAGACCCAACCTCTTTGTATTAGAGGCATTCAATTTGGAAGTAAGTTTCAAGAAAGTTTAAGTATTTGTAAGAGTTTTCTTTCTCTTCTTCTCCATTCTCTTTACAATTTCGTTTTTGTTCTTTAATTTCTGAGTTCTTCCTTCCCATCCATGAAATGCTAGGCTCTCATAATCAATCCAAGGGATTAGCCATCTTGTTGTTTAATTTGGAGATCTTGTTTTGCTTGTTCATATTGCTTAATTGTTATTCAAGTTTCTCTTCTTCCTCTTTTGATTTTTATCTAGATTAAATTGCTTAATTTGATTTAGATGTTGATGTGGTAATAGCTTTATTATCATGTATTCAAAGAGGATCATAAAGATTAAACAATATATTAAAGCTTTTTGATAGATTGTTTAGCTTGGTTAAATTCTAGATCTTAAGTTAATCTATGTTGGATGGTGCTTACTTTTCTAACCTTGGTTAATCAAATCCTAGATGCTTATCTAGTGGAGAATTCTTGGATCATGTTAAGGCTTCTTGATGTGATCTAAGGCCAAGAACATGGTTAGCAATTAAGTGAATTCCTTGTGATCAATGATGAGTTAAACTCAAGATCGGTAAATTTCCTTGGATTGGTTGTTTCTTTAGATTTGTTTACAACTTTAAATCTCCTACTTTTATTAATCTTGTTAATCAACAACAAACCCCCCTATTTTCTAATTATCTTGATCTAATTAAATCTTTGTTTTTGGATCCTTGAGAGACGATTCGGTTCATTCTCTATACTACAAATTAGTTTGTGAACCGGTTATTTTATCATTTGATAGGTCTCGACAACCTCCTGTCAAATTTGGCGCCGTTGCCGGGGATCCAAGGCAACTATTTGATCATTTCAAGATCCCATCTAACTCTAACAAATGTCTTTGTTTTGTTTTTGAAGCTTTTTTTCAAGTGGGATTCGGCTGAAATTGGATAAAGGGCATTGTGTCAATAATGTCGGTTCGGGCATCTCTGATTGATCTGAATTTTGGTACATAAATGGAAAATATTATTCTGAGAAAGGCTCACTGTTTACAGTGAGGTCATCCTTGAGAGACGATTCGGTTCATTCTCTATACTACAAATTAGTTTGTGAACCGGTTATTTGATCATTTGATAGGTCTCGACAACCTCCTGTTAGACTGCCTGGAGCCCTGCCCCTATTGACTGGGTGAAGGTTAACTATGATGGAACTTTGACAGGAAAGCCAGGGGATGCAGGCTGTGGGAGACTTATCCGCAGTTACGATGGAACTTGGTTATGGGGGTTTGCTTGCTGCATTGGCACTTGCACGTCTTATCTGGATGAACTTTGGTGTATCTACTTGGGCATCTACGTAGCTTGGATTTCGGGTTTCCGCAAGGTGATCGTTGAAAGTGATTCACTTACAATCATTAATATCCTTGAAGGTCATGGCCATCTCAATCCTTGGGGACATTCTCTTTTTACTCGCATCAAACTTGCAAGAGTGTCATTGCGAGTTACAGTTTGCTCACACACTCAGGAAAGGAAATTCCTACGCAGATTGGCTTACTAATTGGAGTTTAATTTGACTCGAGTTTGGTTATAGGGAGTTAGACAACCCTCCTTAGGGGTTGGAGCTGTCTCTCTTTGCTGATTTCACTGGGCCTCCTTACCCTGCCTAGTTTCTGTTGCTTTGTAGTTTTGTTTGTTTTCTCATTTGGGTTTCGACCCCTTTCTGTATCAAAAAAAGGAAAAAGGAAAAACTGATTAAGCATAGCATTTAGGAGTTTATTTTGGTACTTTTTTCATGGTTACTACATGATGTGTCTTGAATCAATTTGACTATATTTAGAGAATTTAATGTGGTTTGGCAAATCTCATGCCTATGTTCACCCCAGATGATAAAATAATTTCATTATAAGAGAAAAATGGTACAAGAATAATAATTGAATTTAAAACTTAAGCCAAACCCAAAGCCCCTTGCACACCCTTTCTCACCCAAAGAACTTCTCTCACTCTCTTAATCACAAACCTAGGCTATTGGTGTTATTTATTTCCAATATCCATGGCTTCCAAGTTTCCTAACATATTTCGTAAATCTTGTAGATTTTCTCAAATCCTTAAGATTTCCTAAATTACCAAGGATAATTATTAAAAATATATAAAACTAATCACATTAAGATATACATGAGCCAATTTTTTCAACAAATCTCCACCTTGGCAAATGTCTTCCCACCTTGAAAATTTATTGCCCTAGTCAAGTGCCAACATTCATGAACACAATGAAGAACCCTTATTTGTCAAAAATCCCAAATAAGAAAATAAATACCATTGTCCTCTTCACACGTACCAGCTACACACAACCCGAATCAATTATAACAATGTACTCCACTTGATTCAAACATCTCGGGCAGTGAACATGTGTAGCCTCACAAGTTTCGTTCATCAAATCAAATCACAAGAACCAGTGACAATTAGAATATTGCCACCCTTATCATCATCAACAACACAAAGTGGAATCATGCTAACACACTTAGAAAAAACATACAGAACATATGGACATGGTTAGGTGTGGTGATTTTGGTGGAGGCAGGGATCTGTTTGTGAGCTCATGGGAGTCATGGCTTGGGAGCTTGAGATCTATTTTCGTGTTTGAGAGCTCATTTGTGATGATTGGGCACTTGGGGAAGTTTGCATGCTAGTTAAGACTTGAGACACTTGCTACGGGGATCTTCGTGTAGGTGTTGGTGTTTGTGGCAGAGAAGGAAATAAGTTCTATTTAGGGAGTGTTGAAACTGGGGGCTTGGCTTGATGGTGTCGTGTGAAGTGGGTGGCATTTCTAGGCAAGGGACTTCTTTGAGGTTGAGTGTGATGATGTGTAATTAAGGAAGGAGACAAAATCTTCCACAATGAAAACATTCAGATGCAAGGAGCACTTAACCAGAAAAGCATGTGGAATTCATAGAGATTTATATACCATCAAACCAGGTTCCAGGGAAGAGGCGAAGGTTTTCTTGAAGAGCTCTGCCCTTCGGCGTCCTCCTCCCTATCTTCCCTCTGTTATTTTGCTAGCTTTTCTCACAGACACCTTCTCACATTTTTTCTTCTTTGCCCTGCCCTCACTCTATGCCTCTAGAATCTAGATATGTATATATATATTTTCCTCTCTCTCCCTTCTCTCTTCTTTGTTTCTCTACTTTTATAGAGGATGTGAAAGAAACTCTTTTAAGGTCTCTCAGCTGGCCCCAGGCGTTGCCTGTAGTGGGTGAGCAATGTGCAGAATCCCCTCTGGGTGCCTGCATGATGAGGAGGCAATGGTGGCGTGAGGTTCCCTAGCGAGAAATTAGGAATGTCAAATTGTCAATGATGAGCACCCGAAAGGCCAAGAGCCTTACTCCTGTAGTACTGTCGTAGTATAAATTTTTTTCAATTACTTTCCCTGTCTCTTATTTTTTTTATTTTTTATTTAGTGAACTAGAAAATGGGTACATTGGGCTTGCATGGATTAGATGAAGTTTGGGTCTAGATCCAAGTTTCTATATCGATTATGGGCTACGTGGGACCAGAGGAATTTATTTTGGGGTCTTTTTCTTACTTTTAAAAAAAGACAATATTTTGTATTTTATTTTATTTATTTAAATTACAAAAGTATAAATATTTTTTTTGAAATTTTATTTTCTCAACATATCAACGAAATTGAATGCCTGACAAGTAGGGTTAATAATGAGTTGAGTCAGCTCGTGAACTTGCTCGTGGTTCAGTTCGTTAACAACTCAATAAGTTGATAATTTTGACTTGTTTGTTAAATGAGCCAAGTTTGAGCTTTCATATGTTTGGCTCATTAACTCGTGAGCTGGCTCAATATATGTATATAGTCAATTTTTACAAATAATAATAATAATAATAATGCTTTAATTTAATGTTTATTAACATTTTTTTTGTCTGACTAAATTATTTTTTAAATAAATGTATGTTAAAAATATAAATTTTATTGAGATACAAATTCGAACATAACTCATTGAGTAGTACAAGCTTAATTAATACAAGGCTCGATATTAGTTTATTGAGTTCAAATAGCTCGTGAGTTTAAAGTGAATCGAGCTTAAACCAAAAAAAATGAATTCGATTTCTTCGTGAGCCAAATCTAAACTAAGCTTGGCTCAGTTCGGCTCATTGTGAGCCTGATAAGAGACTTTCAAATCCATGTCTGGTTTAAATAGATACTAGGTTCTAACAAGTTGATTTACCAAAAAAAAAAAGGTGCTAACAAGTTGATGTTTTACATTTTAAAAACTGCCCCGCGTGTCTCTCGGGTCATAAATTGGTATTTTAAACGAAAACAACTTTTAGCTAGGCCCTTACTCGCGTTCTTGTCCCTCTCTCTGGTTAGGTTCTCTGTTCTCAGCAGTCACTCCAGCTCACTCCACAATCCAAATCCACATCCACATCCACATCCGTAACTCAGCTTGATTCCTTTCGTTTCTTCATAAACGGGAGAAATTGTGAAAGAGAGAGAGCCATTAATAAGCCACCCCAACCCCAACCCCAACCCCGAAAAGGGTGGCTTCAGAACCTTGCCAATTATTATAGGTACGGCAAATAATTTTCATGCAAACTTGGGTCTTTCATAATTATGTTATGTTATATTATGTGCTTACTTCCTCCTCCTCCATCTAAATTCTAAATTTTAAATTCTAAATTCCAAGTCTAGATCAATGGATCATCCCTTTGGCAGCAAACCAGGCATTTGAGAAAGTCGCCAGTTTTGGGCTAATGCCAAACATGATTTTGTACTTGACAAAAGTGATAAAATTATAGGATAATGTAATTTCTAATTAGAAGAGAAAATTCTCAAAGTTTAATCTTAAATCATGGCATGCATAATTAGGATTACCTCAATAAGAAGATGATGGTGAGTTCATCATCATCCTGAGATCAAATCACAGCAATTGAAAAAAAAAATTATAATCATCTTATTAGTTTTTCTGTGTGTGGGTAAGGAGAGAAACTATCTTCTTTCTCTATATGCATTGAAACTTATGATCTTGACAACTATAATACATATAAGATGAGAGTAGGGGCCTTTCATTATGTTTACAATATGGGCTAACTTACCCATCATAGAAAACTAATATACAAAGCCCACATATCACCATAATCTACAATAGGTTTAAGTGTTTATAAAAGCCTAATAAAAAAAATAATAACAAATGGACTTAACTAATATATGATCCACAAATATGATATTCAATTAATTAAAATCTTTTAACAAATATGTGACTATGTTAATTCTAATAAAATTAAATAATTCAACAAAAAGATTATGGTATGGAAGCTGCGGGAGCCACCAATGTGCTCATCCTGTGGTCAGCAGCTACTAATTTCACGCCCATTCTCGGTGCTTTCATTGCTGATTCCTATGTGGGTCGATACCCGGTCATCGCTTTTGGATTGCCAGTTTTCTCGTAAGTGCTAAAGCAAACTATCTTCCTCTCCTTTTATTTAATTATTTTTCTTTCATTTTCGCTTTCTTCAATTGAAATTATATTGTAGTATGTGTGTTATTTTTTAGCTGTTGAATAATATATTGTGTGTTTAATTTCTAAAATGAAAGAAATTGAAACCCTTTTTTGAAATTACCACTTAAATTTTTTTTTTCTATAAACGTACTTATTAATGGGAACAGTAGCCAAATCATACGCTCACTTAGGCTTACGTTTCAAAATTTGTATCCGTAAATAGCTTACTATGTAATTTTGTCTTTTAATTACATTTGTGTATATCTGTAAATGCAATGAATCGATTATCACCTTTCCGCAAAGCATAATCTTCTTTATGGTATCAAGAGCCTCAAAGCTCTAATAAGCTACACGATCCAATTTTCCTTTTTTTTTTTTTCCATGGCCACTGCAACTTCATCATTCAACACAACATCCCCCACCACGTCCCTCCTTCCAATGATCCCAAAGATCTCATCCAAATTCACATAGCCACACCCACCTCCCCATCAAGCTTACCACAGCCACGTACCCGACATGGCACAAACAACTTCGATATTTTCTTGTTGGCTATGTCAACGGCCCACCCTCTCACATCAAGTCGATGACAATGAAACCCCAACCCCTGCTTACACCTTCTCAGTGTGTTAGGATCAACTCCTGTATCTTACCGTCCTCAGCTTCTGTGATATTGATGTCCGGGCTATAATGTCATCTACAAGAAAAATCTACTGAAGCCTGGGACAGTCTCAAGAAAGCTTATGCCAAAAAGTCACGCTCTAGAATCATATCTATGAGACAGCGTGTGTTGTCACTGTTACCGAAGGTACCTCTACGGTCACAAAATACCTTCCACAATCAAAGGTATGATCGAGCTTGCTCCCATTAGTCATCCATTGGATGACCTTGATCTTATCCTCTATACCTTTCGTGGCTTGGGGCCCAGCTACCGTGAAACTGCAGCCTCTATCCGCGCGCACCCATGAGATATTCATCTCATTTGATGAACTTGGAAGAAAATCTTATACTTCCTTGATACTATGACAATAACTAATTCTCTTAGTGTGTGATTGGTTTAGATTTTATAAACTTAATTTTTGGTTTAGATTTTATAAACTTAATTTTGGATGAATTGATTTTATAAACTTAATTTTGTTCAAAAGTGAGTTTGACTGACCATGATTTATATTTGAAAAACTTAACTTGAAAAGTGATTTTTCTAGAATGGATATTGTTTGGATATTATTAATTAGAATCACTTGTAAATGTGTAATTTCTAAAAAGGGTATGAATTCTATATTGCTTTCTCCAAATTGATAAAAAATGACAATTCAAATAAATTTTATATAATGGATGTGTGGCTTTGTACACACATAATTAATGTTGTGCGTTTTCTTTTTAGAAGTTTAAGAAGTGAAGAGGTCAGATGAAGTAATTCCAACTGAAAAGATGAGATAAAAAGCTGATATTGTCTTGCACGGCCATGCAACCTTGCACACCTTGACCATGCAATAGGCTGTTTGGAAGAAAAGAAGAAAAGAGGAGGAGGAGTTTCAAGGCAGTGTGTTGCACAGCCTGCTTGTGCAAGCTTGCATGGTCGTGCCATGCCCTCCTGATGCAAAAAAATGGGATTTGTGGGTTATAATTTGTTATACGGCCTGCCTGTGCAAGCTTACACAGCCGTGCCATGACCTCCTGATGCAAGAAAATGGGATTCGTGCGTTACAGTTTATTGCACGGCCTGCCTGTGCAAGCTTGCATGGCCGTGCAACGTTATCAGAAATTTTCAAAAAGTCTACCTTATGAGTCCCACGAATTGAGGGTTATAAAAAGAGGTTTTGGGAGCTTGAAAAAGGCATATTTCAGCAGAAAAACACAAGGTAAAATTCCATAGAGTTCAAGGGAAGCTTGTGATGTTTAAGGCTTTATGGTGATTAGAGATTGTGACTTGTCATTGTATGCATTGAATGGGAAGACGAAAGACAAAAGAGGGAGATAGAGAGCATTACTTGGTAGAGAAGGATAGTGTGGGAAAGATGAGCCTTGAACTTACCATGAATCTCCAACGCCCCCAACCCCCAACGCAAAAGCAAGTTGAACTTGTTTCAGGCCAAACCCACGTTTGAGATGAGAATCAAGTTTGGAATATTGGCTCAACGTGTATCCAAACAAAATAAAACATGGACAAAAAGCTCGTTTTGTTTTTCAAACGCACGTTTGGGTGGGTCAAACGTCCACCCAAACACACACTTATAAGTTTAAACTGTTAAGTAGAAGCACATAAATAATTTTTTATCTCTCACAGGCTCTTTCAGCACTTTAGACTTTGTCGCAACCGTCCTTCAAGGAAAAATGTGTTGGGAAATAGGCGACCCCAAATAAGACTTAAGGGAAATAAATAAAATATTTAGGAGTCATTATCAATTGATTCTTCTATTAAAAAATGGAATGATACGATTAGACACTTGAAAAGGGGAGTCTAAGTACTGGAGTTTAAGTTCGAGGTTGATTACGAGTAGGAAAGATATTAGTACCCTACACCGTTCATTCCAGGAACAGTTATCTATTTAATCTGAAATTATATGTTAAGTTAATTAAGCTGAACGTTCAAAACAAAATATTTTTATTTTTTTTGTTATTTTTCATGTCTCATTTTGATGGGAATTTTACCAAAAAATAATAAATAACTGAGACAGGGAATGAGTGGCTTAATAGCCATTATTGGGGAACAAATCATAAACTCGTAACTCATTAACAGTGAACATGGTAAATTGAAAACTTTTATTTCCAAGAAAATATAAATATATATATATTTAAATGAAAAGGTTTTTGAAAATAAATTTTACAATAGAAGAGTATTATTTAACAAAATGGAGGATTTTAAAAAGGTTTTCAAATTTTAATACATCATTTTCACTAAATATGAGCTATATGAATGTTCACAATTATTTTTGCGTTATTTAATTTTATTATTTTTGAAAAATATTTTATTTATTTGTTTATTTTTAAGAATTAGATCCCGCCAACGCTCCCAACAAAATCTAATATTAATGCCTCGAGAATACTGGGAATAGTTTTGATCGGACTCCCCGATCCTCTCCAAATTTCTATCATCAACCAATTTAATTGTTAAGACATTGAATATAAATTATAACTTGTTTAAATATTATGGTAACGCGGAAGCACGAAGAAATCGTAATTATAAAATAATCATTTTTATTGTTAGAGATTATTTAAAATCGCATCAAATGCTCAAAATTAGCAAATGCAACAAATTAATAATGAAACAATATATATTTTTATTAGAGGTCATTTATAACTTCGCCAGGGCTCCTGACAAATTCACAAGATTTCTCCTCAACTTAGGGGAGTCAAAATGTTGTTTTCATTGCAACTAATTTTAATTATTCCTTCCTCAGAATCTTATATCATACATTAACTTAAGAAGGATGAATGAAAATGCTAAAGAAAGATAAAATTAAAATTAAGCAAATTTAGTATGGAATAAGATTGTTCGTTAAAGATCACTTATAACCATGCCAGCACTCCTAGCAAAACTATAAAATTTCTTTTCACCTCAAGGAGATCAAAATGTTGGTGCCGTTGCAGCTGGAGGGATAGTGAGGTTTCCAAACTACAAGAACAACTTCTTCAAAGTCATAAGAGAGAAGAGTTGTATTTGACCTTGTTGGTAGCAACATGGGTTGTCATTGGGTTGTTGTTTGTTGTGATTATAATGAGGATGTAGTGGATTTAGTTTTGTAATGGGGGTATGGCTTTTTAATGGTTTTGGTGTTGTAATGGATTTTGTAATGGTATGGTTATTTAATGGATCTTGGTGCTGTAATGGATTTTGTAATGACCAGTTTGAATCCATTTTCATATGGTTTTGGCACTTCAATTATGTAATTGTTAAGGTTATGGTTTTGGAAACCTTTAATTGGTGGCTTAAGGCTTTTGTAATATACACAATTTGAACAATACTAACTGAATTCAATCACACTTTGAAAGCTTATCACACGAAGGGTAATATATTAACATGCTCAAAAGTGTAACTACAATTGGTAATGTATCATTCTAACAATTGTTCTATGAACAAAACCAAAATACAATTGTGATACCAAAACCAAAATACAATTGTGATACCCAAACCAAAATACAACTGTGATACCCAAACCGTAATACAAATATGATATCCAAAACAAAAAGCAACCATGATATCCAGTTGCACTATCTGATCCCAGCCCTAACAAAAAAGAACCTACATCCACACCAAACAGTTACAGTATGATCCCACCCCTCCTAGCAGTCATCTTCTTCCTTGGTGCCTTTCCCTTTCCTAACCTTGCAAACTGAGTTAAAAGTGCAGAACTTAATGCAAGTGCAGAACTTGATGCGGGTGCAAAACGTGATGCAGGTGCAGACCTTGTTGCAGGTCCAGAACTTGGGGCAGTAGCTTTTGGCCTCAATATAGACATCTTAGGTCTCTGTAATCTGATAGTATTGGGTACAAGTCTCTTAGTTGTTGTGGTGGTCTGACTTTGTTGCGTTGGTATTTGTTGAGATGGTACCCTATCCTATAAAATCAATTACAATGGTTTCAATATGTAAATGAAACTTTATGACAGTGAACAGAATCAAGAATTCATAAATTAAGATATACCTTTCTTTTCTTATTCAAAATGGTTGAGTTTTGATGCACAACCCCTCTACAAGACCTTATATTATGGCCAGTTTTCATGCACTTAGTACATGTGACATAACCACCCTTCTTTGCAAGTCTGTTTGGATTTTTGGCCTCATCTACTTGCCTTTTTTGTTGTTTCTTAGTTCTTCCTGGTTGGTTCTTGTGTTTGGGAGGTAGTATAGTCATATACTCAGTCTCCTCCCAATCTTGTTTGCCTAGAAGTGGGGAAATTGAGAACTGATATACACTGAGATAAGTTTCTCTGTTGTAGCAGGCATCCACATATTGTTCTGGTTCACCATCATGCATGGTGATAGTAGCAACTGCATGTTTGCAAGGAATTCCAGTGAGGTCCCAGTCCCTACATGTGCATGTGTGGCTGACCAAGTCCACAATTCTTACAGTGTCATAGTAATCAACCTCATACTTCCCATTTCCTGCATAGCTTGGAAAGCAGTTGCAGGACTCATCCTTGGCCTTCTCCAATTTTCTTTGGGCATCAGGAGTTAGTTTTCCTTCATATTTCTCCATTCCCTTTTTCTTCACTTGAATTCTTGTCATGATTTTCCTCCTAATCCACTCTAGCATATTTAAAATAGGCATGTCCCTAGCCTATAGTATATATGCATTCCATGACTCATTGATGTTGTTGACCAGAACATCACACTTTACAGCAGTGTTGAAGTGTGATCTTGACCATATATTGGGAGATATTGCATTCAGATAATTGAATACATCTCTGTCCATCCCTTCTATAAACTCCATCCAATGGTTAAACTCCCTGGGTGTTCCAGCAAATGCAGCCTTCCAAAAAGAATCTTTCAATTCTTTCCCTTTAAACTTTGTTGTGAAATTTGCATACATATGCTTCGCACAACATCTATTATCAGCCTTTGCTAGCAGTGACTGAAACACATCAATAAGTCCCTGCACAATTAGAATAATGCCAATCAGTCAGTTTACTGCATGTATATATATTTACAATTTCTCTATATAATTAGAATAATTACCTTTTGTCTGTCACTTATAAAGGTCCATCCTTGGCCTGCAGCATCTCCAACTTCAAAGACTCTGATAAACTCTTCCATAAACCAATGCCAGCTATCAATGCTTTCAATCTCCACCACAGCCCATGCTAATGGGTACATATTGTTATTGCCATCCCTTCCTATTGCACTCAACAGCTGCCCCCCATATAAACCTTTTAAAAAACACCCATCCAATCCTATAATCTTTCTACACCCAGCAAAAAACCCCTGCTTCAGAGAATGAAAGGTAACATACATCCTCTTAAAATATGGTAGTTGACCAATTGTGGGTGGATCAACCATGAGCTTGACATTGCCGCCAACATTGTACCTCTTTATTGTGGCAGCATAGTTCCACAATAAAGCATATTGATCCTTCAAGTCACCCTCATTTATATCAACCACTTTTCTCTTGGCCCTATACAGTTTCATGTTTTTGGCATCAATTTTGACCTCCCTTCTAACTGTTTTCCTCATTGACTTTAAATTCCATTTTGGCTCATCAGATAGCATATCAAAATACCTTTTTGCAAGGTAAGATGAGGTTACCAATGTGTTTTTCATAGTTCTTTGACAACTATGTTTGGGCTGAAAGGTTTTGATTTGCATTATGGTTTTTCCTTGCATCTTGGAGGCATGTATCCTCCATGGACACCCTCTCCTACATACTGCAGTCATCCTACTGTTCTCATTTTTTACCCACTTGATGTCACAATACCTCCTTATATTTCACTCAACTACTGCAGCCCTGAAAACTTGGGCATTTCTAAATTTCATTCCTAGTTTCAGTACCACCTTGTTCATGTACACATTTTCATTAAACTCATCATACCTCTCACGCGGTTCATCATCACTGTTAGGTTCACTTAACATGTTATATTCATCTTCTATATCACTTAAGAAATCCATATCAGGTAAAATAACTTTCTCATGTTGTTTTCCTTTTCCCTTCCCATTCCCATTTTCTTTTTCCTTTCTCTTTTCCATATGTTGTTTTCCCTTTCCATTATCTTTATTGGCACTTGAACTTGATGCTGCTTGTGGTCCTTCCCTCACAACAAATATATCATCCTCCCCTGGCCCTTTTAACCCTTCCATCATCCAAGGTTCTAAGGGTATATTCAGTTCACCATCACCTTCATCACTGTCACCCTCATCTTTCACATTAACAGGATCTCCATCCACATCATTATCATCATCATCACACTCCTCTAACCCATCATCATTATCCCCATCTACATCCACCCCTCTATTGCCTTCAATTCCACCTACATCTTGTTCATTCCCAACCCCATCGTAATTTGATTGAGCAGGCAGATTAATAGGTCCCACACCACTTTCTAAGTGTTCTTCTATCATTCTCATAACATTATTATCATTCTTAATATGTATTAAACCCATATCTAGGGATTCATTAGGGAGCAGATAAAAAAGGAGTGAAGTGTTTGGGTACCCCAAGTCAGTCACAATACTAACAATATCAAAGTAGCATAAGTAGTCCAAGTCAAAATGCCTAATCAAATCTACTGTCCCACCAACGTAAGTTCTTGGAGTATTATGCCTAAAATGACCCCCGTGGTGAAGCTCAATTGTAATAAACTCAGACATCCCTACACAACTAACAAAAATAAAACCAATCAACATTAAAATACCATAAAATATACTAAATATGTAAACCTAAACGCATCATACAGTTCAGTAACACCTGATAAAAATTTGGAAAAATCACAAACACATACACATGGTCCCCACCTACCTATCTAAGATGCACAAAACATGGTCCCTACCCATCCACTCAAGAAGCACAAAACACAAAACATGATCCCCACCCACCCACACGTTACACAAACCCTCGGTCCCCAACCAAACCCACATACAACAAACATTCACAGAAGAAGTAGAGACCCACACTATTAGAGACCAAATGCCACCATCAAATAACATGTAACACAACCCAAACGTAACACCCACAACCATACCCACACCAATATCCACAATCTGAAAAAACCATTGAAGAACAGAGAATATTATGAGTAAACGAACTAACCTGGGTAAAACCACGCTTGATTGTTGCACAATCTCCTTCCAATTCAACCCACTATTAATCCAAGATTTTTCCTTCCCCAAACCAAGGTTTCTGAAAATGAAACTGAATGAGGAATGTCACACTCTGATAAGCATGTGTTTCTCACGTGAGATTTACCAACGTTAATCTTCACAAAAAACAAACGTTTTTAACTTATTCCAAATAATAGGGGGGTTAAGTGATTCAAAAAAAAGTTTAAGGGGGTTATGTGATAAAGGGTTAAACAACAGGGTAGTAAAGTGTAATTTACCCATAAAAATATAACACAGAGATGGAAGAAAAACTTACACTAGATGTATATAGTGGTTCACAATCACAACTCAATAGCAATGTCTAGTCCCTTCTACTTGAAGGAATTTTCCACTAAATTTCTCAAAGTTTACAAGTATTCTTCTCAACACCTCTTCAGGCTACAACAAGTATTCTTTTCAACACCTCTTCAAGCTACAATCCAACAAGTATTCTTTTATATGCAGCATTTTCAGACTTAACAACAAAACATAGATAGCGAGGAATAAGATATCTTAGTTCTGACTCTTCTGAACACGCTGAAAGTTCCTCATTTTCTAGTTTTTGTAGTTGGTAAGAGTGTTAGCTCCAGCGTACATAGTTGATTTCTCGAAAGTCACATTTGTCAGAGATCCTATCAGCAATTAATGCACTTTATTTTGGTTGTCTTTGAAATGATTTGAACGAAGCTGTTTATAAAGAGAAAACAACAGAGACAAAACACGCAGTGGACGATCCAATAACATAATAATATATAAGTAAGATGTTTTGGACGCACGTTGATTAAAAGAGATTTTGCCTTTTAGCAAAGCTTGTCTTTCATCCAAACAAGTTCGTCATTTATGATTTTAAGAGATGTGACTTCGTAGATGAATACACAACTTATTTGTTCTCTTCAATTTAATATCCTTTTGTTATCTTCAAAACATTTTAAGGGTCTAATTACTTTGAACAGACATTGGTTCCAATATTAGTTTCTTGAAAACGTCTTTGGTTCCAACATAAGGGTCTACGGGTTTAATGTGCATTAAAAGTTCAATTTGCCATGTTCTTTTATTGTTGTTGTATGATAACTAAATGGAATACCTTTTGGCAATGCTTGTAATGAAAAACTTATTTGTGAATGAGGCTATAAGAATTGATGATGTTTATGTTAAGGTCGAAAGTATTTTGTTTAAGTGTGGTCTAGTTTCTTTGCAAATCTAAGGTTCTTAATACAGTTGTAACAAGACAGAAAAAGATTTGGTTGTAGAAAAAGATTTGGTTCTTAATACAGCTGTAACAAGACAGAAAAAGATTTGACTAATTTTATATTAGTCAAGGTTGGAGGCTTTTTTTTTGGTTGATCCAACTAGACCTTTGTTTATGCAAACGAAAACACGATATGGTCAGTCGGTCAGCCGATTGGCAAAGGGAGAAAGAGTACTAGATCGGAGACCAAATCGGTCGAAAGTCGATCGAACAAGGAAGACCATAGGAATGAGAGGTTCTCGATTAGACAGGTTAAGTTTGCTCGGTCGGTTGGTTAGTTAAGGCTAATGCTAGGTCTGCTCTGCTCGGTCGGTTGTTTAGTTAGGGCCTAGGCTAGGTTTGCTCTGCTCTGTCGGTTTGTTAGTTGAGGCTAATAGGGTAAGGTTAAGTTCTGCTCAATCGGTTAGTTAGATGAGGCTAATAGGCTAAGGTTAAGTTCTGCTCGGTCGGTTAGTTAGCTGAGGCTGATAAGCTAAGGTATGCCTTACTCGGTCAGTTAGTCAGCTGAGGCTGATAGGCTAAAGTTAAGCTCTGCTAGGTTGGTTAGTTAGCTGAGGTTGATAGGCTAAGCTTAAGGTCTGATCATTTAGATAGTTACTCCAAGGGGTTAATGCTAAGGCTAAGATTTTCGGTAGAAAAGTTTGATCTCGACTCAGTCGGTCCAATTGATATGAAAGATGTTAAGGTCTGATCGATCGGGTAGTTTATTTGAGGGTTAAGGCTAAGACTGAGGTTCTCAGACGAAAAGTTTAAGCTTGACTTGGTCGGTCGAGTCGATAGGAAAATGTTAAGGTCTAATCGGTCGGGTAGTTGATCTGAAGGTTAAGGCTCAGGCTGAGGTTCTCAATCAGAAAGTTTTAGCTCGGCTCGGTTGGTCCTGTCAATAGAAAAAATGTTAAGGTCTGGTGTCAGATAGTTGATCTGGGGGGTTAAGGCTAAGGGTAGGTCTGCTCGAATCAGTCGGGTAGCGAGCTGAGAGGCTATTGGAAAGCTCGGCTCTGTCGGGAAGGTGATTAGGGGAGCTCAGTCGGCCCAGTTGCCACATAGCACGAAAAATATTTTATGAATGGTTCTTTTTTAATATTTTTTCTAAAAATTAAGTTGTGGTTTTCCTCTTTAATGGATTTGATATTGTGAATTTGTTATGATATTCTTATTCATTGATCTTTTTTTTTTATCGCTCTTGTCAATTTTTTTTAAAAAAATCCATCATGTTATAAGATGTTTAGGATGGGATAATCATAATCTTTGCTACGAACCCCCTTCTCTCTACCTCATGCTCTTTTTCCTTCCTTTCAATCACTGCATAATATTCTCTTTGGTTCCTTTCGACTGCATCATTGAATTCACCACAGCTTGAATTTACACGTCCACCACTAGGAGGGTCCACCCAATCAAAATACTTGCAACCCTGGAACCCCACAAAATCTGCATGTTATCAACTTAAATTATACATAAAGAAGTTAGAAAATTAAATAAATAAATTGAACCTTACCTTTTTCCCGATTACAACACCTATAATACTTTCTACCTGGGTTTGAACCTGACCAAGAGGTCCTCAGTAGGGCACGTTCTCGAAGAACCCATGAACCCAGATGCAGTAGCAGACCCAGACCCACTACTTGAAGAACCCATTTCTGACATATAGGCCATACCTTTCAACCTTCCTTGTCTTCTTCACTTCATCAACCACCTCCAATTTGTGCAACAACTACAGGGGATACCATGTATATTTTTATCCACCTCAAACAGGCGGCAAAGTCCTGGAATTACCGCCCAAAGGAAGCATTGGGATTAACCAACGTTAATCTTCACGAAAAACAAACGTTTTTAACTTATTCCAAATAATAGGGGGGTTAAGTGATTCAAAAAAAAGTTTAGGGGGGTTATGTGATAAAGGGTTAAACAACAGGGTACTAAAGTGTAATTTACCCTATTTTTATCTACTAACAGCTGGGGATTGATATCGTTATTCTTAACTGATCTTTTCTAAAAAGGAAAAGTTTTCAACTTGTGTCCAATTTTTTAGAAAAACCCTCTTTGCATCCACCGGACTGTAAAGAGTTTGCGTTTTGTCCATTCTCTTTTACAATTCAGTTAAGTCTACTTAAAAGAATTGTTTTAAGAAAAGTTTTCCAAAAAGGTTAAGAAACACAATTCAACCCCCTCTTTTGTGTTTCACTTGGTGATTTCTCCTTATGCTTCTAAATTGATCTATCACACCATCACAGCAGTAACCACACTATCAAAAACACCACCAAAAAGAGATCTAGAACCTCCTGAATCCCTCACATGTAACTTGAACAGACCCAAATACCCACAACATCCTAGGGATGAGATCTTGATTCAAACATTTCATCAAACAAAACAAAAACTATGGGCCAAGTATTATAAAGTAAGATTGAAAGGTCTAGGAGGCATGAATCCTCCCAATATCAATCAAAAGAAGTAAACCACAACACCAATATCATAATATCTATTAGCACAACTATATAAGAACTAGAAACACCATAGGATTTGTCATTTTGCACAAATCCAACAATTTCTCATTTACAAAATAGATTAAACATGAATTGGATAAACCAAACAGATTCTGTCTACAATAAACATCATTTACTCACTCCATTACAATCGACAGTAATCTAGACCACAGCATAGATATACCAAAATCACACCACATATTCCCCATTCTCAAAATCAAACATGGAGCAAACAAAATTACTATTCAGATTACCAGCTCAAAAGAAATGCCATCATTCAACATATCAATACATAAGGAATATTGAAGTGATCCATCATTGCATATATGACGACAATTGATACACTTAAGATATATGGAGTTTAAGAATGAAAATAGAGGGGCCTGAGGGGTTACCCACTGGTTGCAGCTGACCTTCCCGCCACTCTCCTTTGCTCATCAGTCTCACTCTCAAGTTCTCTCAGGAAACTTTAAAGGAAATTCAAAGGCACAAAAAAAGACACAAATCTCTCTCCCCTTCTAAATCTGCCCCCAAAATTGAAAACAAAAACCCCTCTTTATAGAGGGAGGCTCCTGCAAAAGCAACAAAACAAACAAAACACAAAAGACCCAACCATTACACATCTATATGTGACTTGCATGGTATAGGGAGCACATCCTTGGTTGTACATCCACAACCAAAATCGTTCCTTTCTTGAGCCGGTAAAGAAGAGAGAAGCCACCCCCAACCATTTATGAACGCGTGGGGAACAACACAATGAGGTCACCAGAAACGCTTATGTTGCGAAAGGGAGGTGCGGTGAAGAACACGCGCCTGAAACAAGGAGTGGAGTGAGACGAGAGCGCAATCCGCGGCTTTAGCATAGTGGGGAGCAAGGCGAGGAGGTACAGAGGACGTGGTGCAGGGTGTCGGTGCAAGAAGGTATGGCAGGAGGGCATGGTTTGCGGCTTTAGCACAATGGGGGAGGGAGGGGTGGAGATACAGAGGTTGTGGTGCAAGGGGCATGGCAAAGGGAGTGGTGCGGGGTGAGTGGAGTAGGGTGAGGTAGGAGGAGTGGTGCGAGATAAGTGGAGTAGGGGGCATGGTGCAGGAGGGAGTGGTCCCTCCCTAGGTTGGCAGCGAGCAGCAACGAAGGTGCTCTGCTAAGGCTTTGTCTGAGGGAGAAAGGAGGTCGGTGGTGTCGGGTGATGTGTGTCATTTGCATACCTATTTTGTGTTTGTTTTAACTTAAGTTAAAGTCAATTTAGAGTAATTTTATTTGATTTTAGTTGTTTTATTAACACGTTCTATTTATTACTCTCCTTGCTTCATTCTGATGTGCTATATATAAAAAATTAATGTTTTAGAAGATTTCCATAGAATCCGTAATTGATTTGATTTGATTATGTGCATTGATTGCTTATCTTAGCTTTGGATTTTTATGATATGATTCCCTTAATTGAGATTTCATATTTCCTAATTGAATTTAATGTTTATTTGAATTTGAAATCATATGGATAAGTCAAGGGAAGATAAAGGATATCAAATCTTATCTTTTTCGGGTAGAAATCTCAAGTCAACCGACCCCTGAGCAGTAATTTTAGCATATCATGAGCTACAAAGATCAGATTGAGGTGATTCCAGTAACTGTAGAAAGCTAAGTCATAGGGATACAAGTTTCATGTTGGACATTTTTGCAAATTCCCTACACAGAGGAAAACTTGGTTGTGTCATACAACACGATTTGTTCGTGTTTCTTATTGTAGCCAGCACTGGCTAAGACCTGGGCGGTGTTTCTGGACATGGCGGTGTCAAGTGCTTAGTGTAGAAAAATAAGAAAAGGGCCCATTTGCAATTTTGGGCCTAGTGTTTATATTCTAAGAGGGGTGATTAAGACACTTATTTGTTTAGCCATTAGCCTATTTTCCTTCCTTTTTCACATATTTTTCTTAGTAACCCTTTGAAACCTGTTTACATTGGCCCATTTTTTTTCATTTAACCCATATCACCTATCTTTTTAGCCTAAACACTTGGCCTTACTGTATGTGAGAATAATTGATGGTGAAAGTGAAAATTGCATGAGGATGAATTACACTCAAAGCAAGGAAGAAAAATATAAAGAAACACTAGCATAAGAATTTTGAGAAAAAAATTCACCCAAAGTTCATAAAAAGGAATAAGTGTCGGGGTATAGTAAGAAAAGAAAAGTGATCAAAAAGGAAAAGAATGTCATGACAAAAGTTGTGGTACAAAAGAAAAAAAATATTGTTAGTTTGAATGAAGAATCTTCCCATGTCACCAATTGTTCATCCTATTTGTGATTTGAGTTTTCACATTTTTATTTTTCTCACCTTTGTTTTATCCTATCCCCTATTTATTCATCAACCTTAACCCTTTTGTTGGGAAAAACGGATAAAAACATAAAATGCAGCGAAAAAATTCCCACCAGGAATCCAAGCGAATGGTCATGATTCATATTCAAAAACGTTTACCTCTTGTAAGGTGTAATGTGTAGAAAAAGGCTGTCAAACACAATAGCACCGCAGCAACACAATAGCGCCTCTACAAAGTTACTTGGAGCGCGTCTCTATGCACTGCTAGATGCCAATGAAGACGCGATGACTGTTTCCTTTTCACACAAACTGAGTGCAAAATACAAATAAGGTTAAGATTAAGCAGCACAACAATTTTAGTGTTGCTATTTATAAGTAGCACGCAATAGTAAGGTGAAAAGACCTAGCTTGGGTCTTATGGGCTTATTTGACATCAGCTTGGCCCGCGAGGGATTGAGTCTAACTTTATTTCCCCATGCTCCAATTAATCTACTCTAAATGTGTGACCTATAGGTTCTCATAACGTTGTTAATAATATTAAATCATATTTAATATTATAAACATTGAGCGGTGTCTAGCAACACATCATTGCTACCCAAGTAATGAGAAAGTCAATAGTTTGACATAACCTTTCCGTGATCAATGTTACCATGTAGTCTAGTCCCTTTGTCCAGATATCTTGATTAAACACAAGGCATGGAACGTGTCATCCTTGTACTATTCAATCTTTGGTTTCTTGATCTCTGAGTAAACATATTAAGACATAAGAGATCAATATCTCATATTGATTCATTCGAGCATGGTCAAGCATTTTCAGTTTCACTCTTATCAAGGGGCCCATAGATCTCGCTCTCGTTAAGTAGGAGGGACAAATCCTATCTAGGCCACTCACATCCCTCTGCATGATTCGTAGTATGTCCAATAGCCATCTTAATGATCTCCTTGTCACAGGGGACGTTTAACGGTATCAAGTCATACAATTCCTCATGTAGGAAACCGTAGTGTCATCAAGGCAAAGGACCACATACACCATTGTCACTGTGAGAATCGCTTATGACATTTACATCACGATCCAGGCAGCGTTGTCATCGTGGGTCAAGCTGTTGTAATCCATATAGAGCATTTTTCAGTTTAAAAACATGCTCTGGATGGTTTTGATCTTCAAAACCAGAGGGTTGCATAACGTAAACTTCTTTATTGATTATACCATTAAGAAAAACACTTTTTACATCTATTTGATAGAGTTTCATACTATGATGAGCAGCAAATGAAAGTAAAATGGGTATGACTTCTAATAACCTTGGGCAACTAACCTTGCCTTGTTTCTCACAACCTTACCATCTTCGTCTATTTTGTTTCTAAACACCCACTTTGTACTAATAATGGACTTGTCTTTGGGCTGTTGAACCAGCATCCAAACATTTTGTTAGGTTTTCGTCATTTCCTCAATTAATAAGGAGTCTTTTTCAAAATATGTCTAATATATATTATGTTTTGAATGTAGCAAGCAATGTTAATAGCTTTAGCCCAAAAGTGTCTGGAGATTGAGTTGTCATTGAGCATGGTTCTTTCCATTTCTTGGAGAGACTTGTTTTTCCTCTCTACCACACCATTTTGCTGTGGTGTTCTCGTGGCAGAGAAGTTGTGAAGAATACCACTGTCGTCACAGAACTATTGAAAGCTCTCATTCTCAAACTGATACACGTGCCTTTTTCATACTGAACTCTTTTACAGAATATAGTGTTGGAACCAAAGACAAATTTTAGTATCCGATATTAGAAACAAAATTGATCAATGAAATTAAACTCCTTCAAGTTTTGAAGATAACAATAAAATATTAAATTAAAGAGAACAAATAAGTTTTGAATAAACCTATATCTTTTACGAAGTTGTATCTGTTGAGTAAATAATTGACAAATACTTTTGGACTCAAGACAAGCTTTGATAAAATCTCTTTTACAAAGTGCATCCAATACAACTGAATTAACTAATAAAATCTCTTTGAATTAACTAATAAAATCTCTTTTACAGTTACATCGTGCAAAGTTGATTTTTTGAAAGTCACGTTTGTGTCAGAGATCCCATCATTAGTTAATGCACTTTGTCTTTGAATTTCTTGGACAATTGCTTTTGAGACAAAGTGCATTAACTACTGATGGGATCTCTGACACAAACGTGACTTTCAAAAAATCAACTTTGCACGATGTAACTGTCACTCTTAACAACTACAAGGACTAGTAAATAGGATCTTTCTACTCACTCAGAAGAGTCAGAAGAAAGATATCAAACTCCTTGCAAATATTGATAACCAAACTTACTTTTCAGAAGTAGATCAACACATTATCAACTTAGTGCATTTAATGCTATTCAGAACGGTAATAAATATTGTCGTTAGACGAAAAAACTTATGAAGACCAGAACAAGCTCTCAAGCTATAAATACCAAAGTCTTCAAAAGTTCAATATGAAAAATAGAAAAAAAAAACATCAAGAGAACAAGAGAAAATTTTCAAAGCTTCACTTTATTTTATTACACTTTCTTTTATACTCTCATATAGGGTTTTACTTGAGAATATCTGTTATCCTCACTCATTGTGAGTTAAACTCAAGTGTTGTTAAAACACTTTCTATAATTTAGTTTGTTGAGCCTAAAGAGGCTTGTCTGTAAAAGAATACTTGGTTGTAAGCTTGAAGAGGATGAGTGAAGAATACTTGTAAACTGAGAAAGTTTAGTGGAAAATCCTTCAAGTAGAAAAGACTGGATGTAGCTCTCGGGTTGTGAGAGTGAACCAATATAAATATCTGATGTAAGCTTTTCTTCCATCTCCTTGTGTTTTACCTCTCAACTAACATCTGAGGATTGTTATTGTTGTTCCTAACTAACTCTGTTTTGAAAATATAAAGGTTTTCAACTTGCGTCCAAAGTTTTCAGAAAAACTCTCTTTGCATCCATCGAACTGTAAAATGTTTACGCTTCGTCCATTATCTCTTACTTTCCTTTGAAACTTGTGTTTCAAGAACTGTTTTAAGAAAAGTTTTTCAAAAAGGTTAGGAAACACAATTCAACATCCCTTCTTGTGTTTCACTTGTTTATTTCAATTGGTATCAAAGCTCAGCCTCTTGGGTTGAACATCTAATAGTGTAGAGGTAAAGATCCAGCACAACCTCAAATGGAAAACGAATGGCAAGCAATGAATAAACCACCTTTATTCAATGGAAACGACTATGACTATTGGAAGAAAAAGATGATAACATTCTTTGATGCATAGAACATGGGCATTTGGGACTTAGTCTAAAATGGCTATCATGTGCCTACAAATGAAGATGGATAAGAACTCCCTCGACCACAATGGACAGGGGGACAATGCTCAAGGCACCTGTTAAACTCAAAAGCTAAACATTTTCTTATGTGTGCTATCACACGTTTAGAACATGATAAAGCCCATAGCTGTGATACAGCTAAAGAAATTTGAGACACTCTCGCCCTAGCCCATGAAGGTTGTTCTCGAGTAATAGAATCAAAGATAAGCATGCTGATCCACTAATATGAATTGTTCAAAATTGGAGATCAGGAGATGATAAACCAAATGTTTGGACACTTCCAAACAATATCAACAGTCTTCGTTCTCTTGGAAGAACATACAACAACTAAGACTGCATCAGAAAGATTATGAGAAGTCTTTCGAGGCAATGGAGGCTTGAAGTCATTGCCATCCAAGAAGCAAAGAACCTTGCTTCTCTTACTATGGAGGAACTCCTCAGCTCTCTTAAGTTTCATGAGCTTGAACTTCAAGAAGAATACAACTAAAGAAAAGGAAAATCTATTGCCTTAGAAACTCATAAAAGAAGTGCGTCCAAGGCACATCAAGTTGAAGAATCTTCAAATGAAGCTGAATCATCTGGAAAAGATGTCTCTGAAGATTATGAGTTATCTTTCATCTCTAAAAAGATACAATCAATATGAAAAAAGAAAGAAGGAATGAGAAGAAAACACTTTGGACGAAGAGCTTCAAAGGACATAACTGAATTGAATGATAAGAATCCTATCATATGCTACGAGTGTTGACAAGAGGTTGTCGAGACCTATCAAATAATAATAATTACCGGTTCACAAACTAATTTGTAGTATAGAGAATGAACCGAATCATCTATCAAGGATCTAAAAACAAAGATTCAATTAGACCAAGATAATTAGAAATGAGGGTTTTGTTGTTGATTAATAAGATTGAAAAAAGTACAAGACTTAAAGTTGTAAACAAATATAAAGAAGCAACCAATCTAAGGAAATTTACCGATCTAAAGTTTAATCCATCATTGATCATAAGGAATTTACTTAATTGCTAACCATGTTCTTGGCCTTAAATCACATCAAGAAGCCTTAACATGATCCAAGAATCCTCTACTAGATAAGCATTTAGGATTTAGTTAACCAAGGTTAGATAAGGTAAACACCATCCAAACATAGATTAACTTAAGATCCAGAATTTAACCAAGTTGAACAATCCATAAAAAAGCTTTAATAAATTGTTTATTCTTTGTGATCCTCTTTGAATACATGATAATAAAGCTATTATCACATCAACATCTAAATCAAATTAAGCAATTCAATCTAGATAAAAATCAAAAGAGGAAGAAGAGAAACTTGAATAACAATTAAGCAATATGAACAAGCAAAACAAGATCTCCAAATTAAACATCAAGATGGCTAATCCCTGTGATTGATTATAAGAGCCTAGCCTTTCATGGAAGGGAAGGAAGAACTCATAAAATAAAGAACAAAAACGAAATTCTAAAGAGAATGGAGAAGAAGAGAAAGAAAACTCTCACAAATACTCAAACTTTCTTCAAACTTACTTCAAATTGAATGATGTATAATACAAAGAGATTAGCTCTATTTATACTAATTCTAGAAGCCAATTTGTAATTGAAAATAATTTGAATACAAGCTGTAAAAACATGGAAATTATGAAATATGGAAGCTTGATGCATGGTTGGTGGGTTGGTACATGGTAGGTGGGTTGGTGGCTTCAAGTCAGCAACTCTACTCCGACTTCCAACCTGTTTTTCATGCCCTAAACGATGTATTTTGGCTTGGAGGTCTTCATAACAGTTGTAGACCATTGTCTCCTTGAAATTTTGGCATTGGTTTCATGCCATTTGGACTTTTACAACTCCAGATATACTAAAAACATTGTACCTACCTCAAGTTAGGTTGGCATAACGTGTTTCCAAATTCAAACCACCTTGTAGCTTCATAATCATGCCTAAAACGACATCTATTGACTAAATGGTCTTCAGGGAAGTTGGAGATATGGGTCTTATCTTTCCAATGGCCAAGTTTCAGCTCAAAAGGAGGCCTATAGCTCATTATATAGTCCAATATGTGCACACTACCTCGATTCCACTGACAGCAAACCCACTTTGCATTGCAGGGCTATTTTGGATCCTTAGAAGCCAATCCAGCTCTTGAGTTCTCATGAAACTTGTAAAGCCTTGTCTTAGCTTTCCAAATACCCAATGAGGCCCAACAACATTAAAATCATCTACAATACTAATATTGGGCACAATAAACATCTAATAAAGCCTAGTACAAAGCTAACATAACTGTGTCAAATTGATTGATCAAGTGTAAGAAGCCAGGACACATCAAAGTTAAATGTCCTTCTCTAAACAAGGACAAGGAGAAAAATAGATTCTTCACCAAGAAGAAAAGAGGACTGATGGCTACTTGGGAAGATCTTGACTTTTCTTCAATTAAAGATGAAGAGGAAGCAGAAGAAGAAGCAAACATATGCTTCATGGCAAACATATCCTCAGATGAGGAAGAAGATGAGGTAAATAATCCTAACTTAATCTTGAAGAAGCTTTTAATGAACTGTTAAATAATTCATCCATTCTATCTGTTGAATACAAAGCTCTTAAAAAAGAAAATTTTCAAAACTATCAAAGGATTTTGAAAAAGTGCTTTCAGAAAAACAAAAACTTCAAATAGTATGTGAAAAACTAAAAACTAAAAACATTTCCCTAAAAACGTCTTTTGGGTCCAACACATCTATTAAAGTTAAGGAACTTCAAAAAGAAGTAGTGGAACTTACTGAAGTCCTTAGTAAATTTATGGGTAGCACTGAAAAGCTAAACACACTGCTAAAATACTCTAGAGATTCTTGTGATAAATCTGGACTGGAGTATCAACCTAGTGAGAAAAGTAATTTTAAAAAACCACCTACTTTCGCAAAACCCAAACCTTTTTGCAATAATTGTAAAAAGAAAGGACATACAATGCCCAAATGCTTTGAAAAAAGAAACGGAGGTATTATGAGTCCTCAAGAACTAACAAGAAAAGACCCAAGAAGATTTGGGTATCTAAAAATATGATAATTCCTCTTGCATATGTGCTTAGCAGCAGGAAGAAGACACCTGTCATAGAACCTAGACAGTGGTTGCTCACGTCACATGACGGAAAAAATGTCTATGTTCCAAGAATTCAAACATAGATCAGGTGCTGTGTCACCTTCAGAGGAAACCATAAGGGTAAGATAGTTGGAATAAGTAAGATTGGTAAACACCATTTTTCTTCTATTGATAATGTACTTCTCGTTGAAAGTTTAAAACACAATCTACTAAGCATAAGCCAATTATGTGATAGTGGATTTGACGTTTCCTTTAACAAAGGAGAATGTATAGCCAAAAACCTTGATGGGTTCATACTGCTAAGAGACAAAACAATCTCTATAAGATTGACTTGATAGATCTCTTAGAATAGAATGCATCATGCCTAGTATCCATAAAAGGATAACAATGGATATGTCACAAGAAACTTGGTCATGCAAGCTTGAAATTAATCTCAAAGCTAAACAAACATATTATCGTAAGAGGATTACCAAATCTTGTGTACAAATCGGATGTTCTATGTGATGTCTGTCAAAAGTTAAAAACTCTTTTGAATCTAAAAATATTGTTTCCACCTCTAGACCACTAGAGCTGCTGCATTTGGATATGTTTGGTCCAACAAGAACAACCTCTTTAAATGGAAATAAATATGGATTATTAATAGTGGATGATTATACAAGATGAACATGGGTTATGTTCCTAGCTCACAAGGACGAGTCTTTTAAGGTCTTTTCTATATTCTATAAAAGAGTTCATAATGAAAAGGCATGTGTATCAGCTCAATCTGAAGTGATCATGGAGGAGAGTTTGAGAATGAAAGATTTCAACGGTACTGTGAAGAAAGTGGTATTCTTCACAACTTCTCTACTCTGAGAACACCACAACAAAATGGTGTGGTAGAGAGGAAAAATCGGTCTCTTCAAGAGATAGCAAGAACAATGCTCAATGACAATTCAATCTCAAGACATTTTAGGGCTGAAGTTGTTAACACTGCCTACTACATTCAAAACATAATATATATCAAACCTATTCTGAAAATGATTCCTTATGAATTGTGGAAGGAACGTAAACCCAACATTTCATATTTTCATTCATTTAGTTGTCAATGCTTTTATTTCAAATACTAAAGATTCCATAGGAAAATTTGATGCTAAAGTTGACTGCGGTATCTTCTAAGGATACTCTGAAACTTCAAAGGCATACATAGTTTACAACACTTGCTTTTTGACTGTGGAAGAGTCTATCCATGTTAAGTTTAACGATAAAAAAGGCTAATAAAGATTTATCAGAGCTAGATGAGTCTTTTGCATATTTAAATCTAAACGACAAAGAAAAAGGTCCATCAACTGACAGCAAGGAAGCATTGGATGATGAAGAAAAAGAAGAAAACTTAACAAATAATGTTCAACGAAGCTGGCACTTCAAAACTTATCATCCAGAAGACCAAATTATTAGTAATCCAAATGATATGGTGCAAACAAGGTCAACCTTCAGAGAATATTCAGACATGGCCTTCATCTCAAAATTGGAACCACAGAAAATTGAAGAAGCTCTTGTGAACGAAGGATGGATACTGACCATGCAAGAAGAGCTTAACCAGTTCACAATAAATGATGTTTAGATGTTGGTTCAAAAGCCCAAGGACAAGTCCATCATTGGCACAAAGTGGGTATTCAAAAACAAATTGGACGAAGATGGTAAGGTTGTGAGAAACAATACAATTTTAGTTGCTCAAGGTTATTCACAACAAGAAGTTATAGATTTCACTGAACCTTTTGCACCAGTAGCTACATTAGAAGCCATACACATTTTACTTTCATTTGCTGCTCATCACAGTATAAGACTTTATCAAATGGATGTAAAAAGTGCTTTTCTTAATGGTATAATCAGTGAAGAAGTTTACGTTATGCAAGTACTTGGTTTCAAAGATCAAAACTATCCAGAGCATATTTTTAAACTGAAAAAGGCTCTGTATGAATTGAAACAGGCTCCTCGAGGTTGGTATGAGAGATTGAGTACTTTTCTAATGACAAATGAATTTTCTAGAGGAAAAATTGATACTGCTCTCCTTTGCAAAAACGTAAATTCACATTTCATTATAGTTTAAATTTATGTTAATGATATTATATTTAGAGCTATTGATGAATCTCTTTGTGAGGAATTTTCCAAATTGATGTAGAAAGAGTTCAAAATGGGCTTAATGGGAGAATTGAAATTCTTTCTAGGCTTGCAAGTGAAGCAAACATTGGACGAAATCTACACTCACCAAACCAAATATACAAAGGAACTCTTGAAGAAATTCAAAATGGACGATTGTAAAACGATGAGCACACCAATGCATCCATCGTCCACACTGAAGTTGGACGATAAAGATCAAAAGATAGGCTAAAAGGTATGTAGAGGTATGATTGGATCTCTCTTATCTTACTGCGTCCAGACCAGATATCATGTTTAATGTGTCTTTGTGCATGTTTTCAATCTGATTATAGAGAGTTACATCTAGTTGTTGTTAAAAGAATATTCAGATATTTAAAAGGTACTACTAATCAGGGTTTGTTATTTAAGAAATCACATGAGTACAGATTAGTTAGATTTTGCAATGCAGACTATGCTGAAGACAGAATTGCAAGAAAAAGCACTAGTAGAGGATGCCACTTCATTGGAGGAAATTTAGTCTCTTGGTCTAGCAAAAGGCAAAGTACAATCGCACTTTTCAACTGTTGAAACTGAATACATATCAGCATCTAGTTGCTGCTCATAACTTCTTTGGATCAAGCATCAAATGGAGGGCTACAACATCTTTGAAAGTAAGATTCCATTGCTTTGTGATAATACAACTGCTATAAATTTGTCTAAAAATCTCATTCTACACTTAAGAGCAAAGTATATTGAAATCAAACATCACTTTAAAAGAGATTATATTCAAAAATGTGTGTTTAATATTCAATTTGTGGATATAGATCATTAATGGGCTAGTATTTTTAGTATACCCCTCGTTGAAAACATATTTACTTTCATTAGAAAACATTTAAGTATGCACATTGTGAAAAACTGATGATTGTACATCTATTGATAATCTGCGTCCATTATGACTTGCATTTGAATTGTATCATGTGTGTGTGTCCATTATTAATTCATTTGACATATAATATTTGCATTTATTGTAAAATATTTGTCTAATTTGACACTTATTCGAATTTCCCATGCTGATTTAGTTTTTTATAAGTCACAGCAATTACTTTTTACTACGAAGCGTGACAGTTGCTTTTATGAGCATTTATTGAGTTAATTGTTCAAAAAAAATTCTTAAAAGATTGAAATTTTCATTCAATACTCTCAAAAACTCTCTGCTTTTACAACTCAGTATAAAAACTTTTTTCTTTCAATATCAAGTTTTTATGCTATCAAAACTCTTATATGAAAAATCCCTTGCGAAAAACCTTTCTCCTTTCCAAAACCCTACTTCCTTTTCAAAACATATGAGAAATAACTGAAGGAGAGAAGCTAAATATGGATGAAGCAGAAGTGGTTGTGGACTATCTGTTCCAAATGTCGACACTAGCATAGTGTGGGTTAGACATTGACGAGAACTTGTAAGGTGCTGGTTGGGCTAACTACTTCAGAGAATCTATGGAAGTTCATCCGAAACTGGTTCGTGGGTTCCTGAAAAATGCAATTGTCTCTAATTCTGAAGTTAGAGGAGAAGTTCTGGGTAAATAAGTGATAGTATCTGAAGTGACCATCTCAGGTGCAACCCAGTGTTGGCTAGAAGGGGCCAAGTACTCTAAGCATTGGACTGAAGAAATTAGGGGACTTGAAAGCGTGTTGGACATCCTTCTCAAGGATCCAACCATTTCAACTAAGAAGATAATATCATCTCAGATGCATGACAAGACTCAAGTACTTCACCAATTGCTCAATAAGGTGATACTCCACAAAGTTGAACCGCAGTTGTACATGGCACAAAAGCAAGAATAACTTGTAGTACAAAGCAAAATAACCTTGGTCGTCTCACAAGGATCTTCAAATATATTAGCCAATTAGGATTGTTAAAAAAGGGGAGAGTTTGAATTTCAAAGATTAAAAGGAAACAAATTGCAGTAACAAGGGAAATCAATTAATTAAAAAGACCAATCCATTGGTTAAATTGTTTAACAGGATCTATCATTGATTTCTGAAGATTTGATTCTGATTTTTTATTTAATTCTTACTTAATCCCCAATTAACTAATTAAACATCAATTAATTTCGGTGATTTCCTACTGAATTAAGCATTTAGAACATAATTGAATTGGTTTAAACAATTAAGCAATCATCTAAGTCTCCAAATCAATCTAAAAGCCGAAATTCAATCAAGCATATGATTAAGCATCACAGATCCTATTAATCTCGAAATTAAACATGCCAAATTAAGCATCTAACATGTTCATTCATCCCCAGATTGTATTTACAATATAGACAGAATACAATTTCAAATCGAATGATAAGCATCAACCCAACAAGAAATTGCGATCAAGATCTAAGAGAAGAGATTAATAGGAAAAAAAAGAAAACAAGAATCGAAATTCAAAATTAAAACAAAACCTCAAGATCTATAAAAGAAATATTAACACCAATGAATTGATAAAAAAGGTTTAGCCTTCCATGGAGGCTTCAAACGAAAATCAAAGAAAATGTAGGAAAGCAAAAAGTAAACCCTGGCTAAAATCTTAAAATTCAAAGTGCAAAATGTAAAATTATTGTCTCATTTTTGCTGCTCTCTCTATATATAACTAACCTTTATTTTGGCTATACATCATCAAAAACCTGTTAGACACAAAGCTAGGTCAATCAGGAATCACTGGGCCCATGTTTCATGCTAATTGGGGGCCTAGAGCCCAAGTTATGTCCAATTAAGTGGCCTAATCTTGTCAGCATCTTATTCCATACTTCCAGCTTAAGTTTCATGACCAAAATGACATAGTTTGGCTTGGAGGTTTTCATGAGAGTTGTAGATTTATGTCTCATATTTCATTTTGACCTAGTTTGACATCCATTGGACTCCTACAACTCAAGATATGGGCTTCTGACTTCACAAAGGTCAAGCTGTCAAGATCAGTTCTCTGGCTCCATCTTTGACTTCAATTTAAATTGTCCAAATGTGTGATTCATCTCTTAAGGTCCTGTGAAACTTGTAGATCTTTGTCTTAGATTTCCTACAAGATCAAAATTACATCAATCAGACATTTGTAGCTCAACTTATAGTCGAATTATTGAACGTTGCCAAGAAGACACATTAAAGCCACATTATGTCAAAATTCCTACAATGATCTAATTGAGCCCAATATCATAAAATGTGTTAAGATCAACCAAATTAAGTCAAATTGAACCTTAAGAGACCTAGTGATAGGGAAATTAAATGAATAAAATATTGTACTATCAAAAGCTGGGTCAAAAAGATTCAGTCTCCAACATACATGTTTTTCACTTGTGTCACCAGATGTTATGTCAACAGATCAACCTTCCTCATCTCCTTTTCAAGCACTTCAAACTGAGTGTTCAGGGAAAGGGAAGAAAATCACTATCTCCTATGGTGTACTTTTGACCAAGCTCTTCAAGGAGCAAGGTGTCTTTAATCTATTCGAAGCCATGAACGAAGAAGAGAAAAAGTTGTTTGGACGAAAACAGTTTCAACAAGTTTTTGGATCTAATAAGGATGCAGCTCCAAACCATCCAAGAATTTGTTGCATAATTGGACGCTGCCAAACCTTCACTAGCCAAAGCTAAGCGTCCACAGAAGCCATCGTCTACTCAGGCTGAACCCAAACGCTAAAGACGTTTGGTAATGGACGATAATTCTGATGATGATGACCAACCCATCTTTAAGAGGATGCGTGTTGCGTCTACTTTCAAAGTTCCTAGGGGCACAAGGTCAAAGATGTATGCCAAGAAAAGGATTTTTCAAAAACACCTAGTGCAACCATCACCTGCGTCCATCCCAACTCCTCATTCTCCACCTTCACACCCTGCACCCCAAATTTCTCAACCATAAATAACTAACCTCTCTTCACCACCATCTCCTTAAATACAAACATCATCTTATACATAAACTTCACCACCAACACCTACCTCAGAACACTTTACTCCTCCCCTTCCCTATTCACCTAGACAATCACTTATCCTCTTCACCTCTAAACCAAATGTTATTCGTGACTAGTTTATTTTTTAGAAAAATGCTTTTAGTTTTCAGTTTTTCACAAACTGTTTGAAGATCTTGTTTTTCTAGAAACACATTTTAAAAATCCTTGGTGAGTTTTGAAAATTTTCTTTCAAAGCCTTATATTCGACAAAGAGAATAAAATAGTTATTTAACAATTCATCAAAAACTTCTTGAAGATTAAAGTTAGATTCATTTACCTCACCTTCATCTTCGTCTGAAGGGGTATTCGCCATGAAGCATAAGTTTGCTTCTTCTTTTGCTTCCTCTTCATCTTTAGTTGATGAGAGATATAAATCTTCCCAGGTTGTAATCAGTCCTTTTTTCTTCTTTGTGAAGAAGTTCTTTTTATCCTTGTCTTTGTTTAGGGACTAACATTTTGCTTTGATGTGACCCGGTTTCTTCCATTCGTAGCAGATGATAGGACTCTTGTCCTTTATTTCATTTTTGTACTTTAGAGCTTTCAGTCCAAAGTGCTTTCGTCTCATTCTGCCCTTCATCCTCCATATTGACTGTATCTTTATAAAAATAAAAGATAACTCGGATGATCAGAGGCATCTTCTCCACATGAGTCGGCTTCATTTGAAGATTCTTCAACTTTAAGGGCCTTTGACGCACTTCCTTTGTGAGCTTTTAAGGCAACAGATTTGCCTTTTTTTGAATTGTCCTTTTCTTGGAGTTCAAGCTCATAACCTTTAAGGGATCCAACAAGTTCCTCTATTGTGAGAGAATGAAGATTCTTTACTTCTTGAAAGACAGTGACTTTAAACTGCTATTGTCTAGAAAAACTTCTCAGAATCTTTCTTATATGGTCTTGGTTGTTGTAAGTTTTCCCAAGAGATCAAAGACTATTGATAATAGTTTAAAAGCGTCCAAACATTTGGTCTATCGTCCCCTGTTCTACCATCTTGAACAATTCATACTAGTGAACCAGCATGCTTATATTTGATTCCTTGACTTGAGTGGAACCTTTGTGGGCTAGGGCTAGAGTGTCCCATATTCCCTTAATTGTATCACATTTGTGGACTTTATCATGTTCTGATCGTGTGATAGCACACATCAGAAAATGTTTAGCTTTGGAATTTAGCAGGTGCTTTGAACGTTGTCACTCTGTCCATTGTGATCGAGAGAATTCTTGTCCTTCTTCGTTGGTAGGCACATGATAGCCATTTTGAACTAAGTCCTAAATGTCCATATTTTGTGCATCGAAGAAAGCTATCGTTCTTTTCTTCCAGTAATCATAGTCATTTCCATTGAATAAAGGAGGTCTATTCATGGCTTGTCCTTCATTTTCCATGAGGTTGCGCTGGATCGTCTTCCTCTGTATTGTTATATGCTCAACCTAAGAGGTTGAGCTTTGATATCAATTGAAATAAACAAATGAAGCACAAGAAGGCTGAATTGTATTTCTTAATCTTTTTTTAAAAACTTTACTTAAAACAATTCTAAGAATAAAAGCTTCGTAAGATTGTAAGAGAAAATGGACAAAATAGAAACTCTTTATGGTCTGTTGGACGCAAGGAGAGTTTTTCTGAAAATCTTTGTACGTAAGTTGAAGACTTATATTTTAAGGTAGTGAAAATATCTTCACACACAACGAATTGTGTAGGGTTTGATCTAGGAGGCGTTGGGGTGCGAAAACTCTACAAGGGGCCAGTTAGTAGCACCACTGTGTTGTGGTAATATGATTGCAACACACCGACGATCTCGACGAGACACTATTCCTATTCTCGATTTGGTTGAGAATGTTTCATATAGCCATATTGTGTATTGAGATTTTTGGAAGCACTTTGAGGCTAATGAGAAACGGAACATGTCTCCCAAATCACTCTTTTCGACTGTTATGTTTAACTCCATGGAGTATGGGTCAACCATTGTTCATTTGCATAGTCAATTGTCGTATTGTCATATATCATGGTGCACATTGAGTTTAATTTACCCATTTGATTGATAATCTGATATAACTGTTGGTTAAGTATTGAATTGTATAAATTGTTTGTACTATTTTTCTTTACTGCTTTATTGGTATATGATGATATTGAGAATCTCATCCATTTTGTTGTATTGTTTTGTTTGCTATTTGATTATACTATATGAAGACTGTGATATTTTGTGATTCATTCGAGTCCAGTTCTATGAAGGTTCTAACGCTTGACGCATCCATTTGGATACGGAGAGTGTAGAGTACGTGAGAGACGTGACTCTCACCATCTGTAGGACCTGTAGTGATGATCTTACTGGTGTTTTTACTATTACTACTTTTATAGAGTTATTTATGCCTATCCGAGAACTGTGGAGTTATGTGCAATATACTCCCGAGGAAGGTTATGAGGTTTCTTCTGCTAGGGCCTCAGTGCGTAGAGTTGCCAGCACTCCAGCGTGTAGAGTCAATTACTTTAGAGGGTTCTTACTCGGTGAGGATCTGGAGGAGGACTCAGAGGAGGATCCTTCCCTGTAGGTAGATTAGATTATGGCTAGATAGGTAGTTGGTACGATTGTACAATGTGTGTATTTCTGTTTCTTTGTAGTATTATGTATCATGACAAGTATAAGAGCTAGTTAATGTGAATGATGTATATTATTTGAATCTTGGTGTGATTATGTTATTGTTGTTATATTTGTTTTATGTTATCCATGAAATTTTTTTTTGAAATTCGTATTTTTGATATAAAGGAATTATGAAAAAGTTTTGAAATGAAATTAATTTTTAATTTTTCTTAAAGGTGACACCCAACCGAGGGTGTTACAACTTCAGCAATGTAAGAAATATAGAAAGGCTCATGATATTCAACAATATTAACTTCCTGATATTGGTGTATCAGATCATTATGAGCCATAGACAATTGAGTGTTGATGAGATATGATGAGATATCTCTTGAAGGATTTTTAACATTGACATGATCTTTAATTGATTCCACATCAACATCCACTTACATCAAAGCAAAGTTAGGATATTGCTCATAACTATCGATCATATATGTAACATTTTCATCATCTTCTAATGGAAGAACTATCCACCTCAACACATTGCACCATTTAGGGAACCGATGCACAATGCTTAAGATAGATTAGTTTGGTTGAAGTTTCAATTTTAAATGACTCTTTAAACCACTTATGGTAGTTTCTCGTTTAATCAAGATTGACTTCAGAGGAGGACTATGATAATTATGCCTTCTTCACCCCCATACATTCTCCTATTAGAGAAAATTAACACAAGAAAGAGTTTTCCCATTTTAAGATATTTTGAACAAAATTTTTAAAAAAATTAGGATTACAAAACCTATAAATATGACATATAAGCCTTACACAATATAAACTATAAATAAATCACAGCCTCCACCACATACAAAATACATATATCTTATACTCCACCATAACAACATAATATATAGCATATAGGTATCACACAATATAAATTATAAATAAATCATAGCTTTCAACACATCAACAATGATGCATTTCAAAATATATAACATACATATATTCTACCATAACATAATATACATAACATAGGTATCACACAATATAAACTATAAATAAATCATATCTTCTACCATATCAACACTTATTCATTACATAATGTACAACATACTTATATCTTATACTTCATCATAACAACATTTCAAACACACTATATAAGCATTAAACACCGTTCTTAAAAATTAACTAATATACATATACACAAATTTTAACTATACATATGAACAAAAAAAATTACAAAAAAAATTACAAAAAAGATAACATATATGAAGATTAGAAGAAAGATAAAATGAAGGAATGATTGGTGGTGACTGAAGAAGAGAAGAAAAGTGAAAAAAAGAAAGGAGAAAAGGAAAACAAATATAAAGTTTACGAAGGTGTCACGCCAAAGCACAAAACATACTAACACAAAAGACATGATATACGTGAACATGTTAACAAGTTAGGCATGATATACATTCATGTGTCATGTTGGTGTCATGAGTATTTCTATGTATATCACACGTCCTATATTAACGTGATAACATATATTATATCTTGCTTTATTATGATACACGTAAAACGTTAAAAGACAAATTATTTATCAACATATTAAAAAGGACAATATATAAATAAAATGTTTCAATACATCAGTATTTAAATAATTAGTTTTAATTTTAACAGTACCTATATTAAATTGCCATTACGTAATGGCTCTGACATGTGCACGTGTTCGTATTTGTTACGCTTAACACGTTGCTCTGGCTGGGGCAAACGTCGCGAGCCTGCTTACACCACGAGAAGCACGCAGAGTGAGTACAATATTTTAAAATTGAACTCATGGTCCATTCAGTCACAACCTGGTAGAACTTTCGGGCAAGACAACTACTGAATTTATAAACAAAAGATTGTACATTATTATAATTACAATGATGGGAAGAATTCAGTAATAAAAAAGGGCTCTTGAATCTCTCGCTCATTTCCCTATGAATAAATAAATAACGAAGTCACATGTTTAATTTTCTTAAAAATAAGGCATTATTTTGGTATTTTATTTTATATTAATACTAAAAGTAAGTTAATTTATTAATTATTAATTATATTTAATAAATTTTTAAATAATTATTATAAAATTAATAATTAATAAATACTTAATAATCTAAATTTATAAAAATATTATAACAACTTCATAAAATTTATTAAAATTAATAATAAAAATAAACGCTCATTTTTATTTTCTAAAATTAAATATATTATTAAATAAAATAAATATATTAAAATAATCACTCGATATCAATTTTTTCACCAAATTCAAAACTGCCTTTATCCTTAAAATCCCATATATCACTCACTTGACTTCAATCTTCAACCTGCACTCTCTTGCATTTGTGTTTTTGATATCACACACCCACCAAAGTCCAAAGGTGTAGGGACTGAAAGAGATGGAGCAGATTGGTGAAGATGAGAAGGTGATGATGGAAAATGGCATCTCTTCCTCTTCGAAACCAAGAAAGGGTGGCTTAAGAACCATGCCCTTCATCATAGGTACTCCATCATCTGATTCTTTCATGTATACTCATATCATACCAGTCTAGTACTGCTTAAATTTTTCTTTCTTTTTTTTTTCCCCTACTTTTTGTTGACCCTTTTGGATTTCCATTTTGGGTCTGTGAAATCAGTGAACGAGTCATTGGAGAAGATGGCAAGCTATGGGATTTTGCCTAACATGATATTGTACTTGAAGAATGATTATCACATGGCTATTGCAAAGGCCACAAGCATTCTGTACACTTGGTCCGCCATGTCCAACATCTTGGCCATCTTTGGAGCTTTCCTCGCTGATTCTTACTTGGGCCGCTTCCGTGTCATTCTTATCGGTTCCATCTCAAGCCTTCTTGTAAGTTGCACACTGTTCACTTCATGGGAAAATGTTGTTTTTTCAAGTGTTGTAAAAGGGAGAGAAAAAAAAAAAAAAAAGAAACTGGTTTCGATTCAACACATGATCATTAAAGTAGAAGTGCATATTGATTCAAGTTTCAGTTGCAATATTAAGCATTCAAGATCACTAGTGTGTTTTGCACTGTCTGTCGTTAAAATTTTGAATGTCTATGACAGCCACCGTTGTAGCATTCTTGGCTTTTAAAATCATGGGATTCATTCCAGGAGGTGTTGGTTAAATTAGGATAATAATAATCATAATAACAAACACACATCTAGCAATGCCTTAGAAACTCATACCTCTTTCTTAGTGATATGAATTTATATATTTGTCATATTGGTTCAAAACAAGTATATTTCTGCCCCCAAAAGATCAGAACTTGCTGGTTGGAGCAGGGAAGAAAGCAAATCTTGCTTGGTCAGCTTTTATCTATCATATCTTGATTGAAAGAAATCAGGAAAACTTTGCAGCAAATGTGTAAATCAGAGGAATTTCTTTTAAAAAAAAAACTATCAAAGTGGATGTTATGGATAAACTCGGTAGTTCTAGGATTTCCTTGATTATTTGAGAAATAAGAGCTAATGTAAAGTGTGGAGTATATATTCTAGATAATTGCTTTAATTCTTTTCCCTTGATTTAACCAGGTTTGCTCATGTTTTGGTTTTATCAGCACGGCTCTCCTGCTCTTACTCTGTTTTTGGTTGGTTGAATGAATCTTGATTTAGTCATACTGCAAAATGAAAATCTCAGCACAAATTTTTTACTGATGACAGAATACAAATGAAAACATTTCACACACAATGTTGACAAGCAGATGACGCCTAAGAAAATTGCTTCAGGAAAACTAATCCAAGATACCAAAATGATCACATGGTAGCATAATCTTCTATTTAAATGAGAGCCTTTGAACTTATAGATAGTTACTCTATGTCTCGAGTTTGTGGCTGTAGCTTAAATACTCTACTTTTTGTTTGTAATTGCCTGAGCTGCAGTAGGCTAGAGTCTTCAGCCATGGTTTGGTTTTTTCAACTCTTTCAAAAGGTGTAGAATAGCACTCCATTGCTTTGTTTTCCTAAGGAAATATAGGAAATCTATTTTAAGAAAACTTGTGATAATTGATTCTTTTGATGTTACTTAATGCTGCTATAATATTTCTTGTCTCCGACAGGGTTTAACCATTTTGTGGTCAACTGCCATGATCCCAGAGCTAAGACCTTCTACCTGTGAATCACTCATCCAAGTTTGCGACTCTGCTACAGCAGCCCAACTAGCAGTTCTGTTCCTTTCCTTTGGACTAGTTTCCATTGGAGCAGGTTGTGTTAGACCTTGTTCCATAGCCTTTGGAGCAGATCAACTGGCAATTAAAGACAATTCCAATGATGAGAGGCTCTTGGATAGCTACTTTAATTGGTATTATGCCTCCATTGGAGCTTCAACCATTATTGCACTCAGCATAATTGTGTACATTCAAGACAACCTGGGATGGAAAGTGGGGTTTGGAGTACCCACAGTGCTCGTTTTCATATCAGCTCTCAGTTTCATTGTTGGTTCACCATACTATGTCAAAGTGAAGGCAAGGAAAAGCTTATTTACTAGTTTTGTACAAGTAGCTGTGGTGGCCATAAAGAACAGAAAACTTAGTCTTCCTGACTGTAACTTTGATCAGTATTATCAAGGTCATGATGCGGAGTTTCTAGTCCCTACAGATAGCCTAAGGTACTTCACTGATGATGCTTGCCCTCATGGATAGGTTATGCATATTGCATGAAGCATGTGATTTCCTCTCAATTTCACTTCTCAAATACTTTCATTTTTTTTTCTTCATTAAATTCTATGTGAGAAACTGCGAATGATATCTCGAATTATCCTTATATGTTTGCTATTGACAATCATTTATTGACTTTCTTCAAGGAAATTTGTTATTTTCTTATTTCCTGACTTAGAAATGTTTAGATCTCCTTTTGACAATATCTACTCTTCAGGGAATGCAGAGTAATTCCATCATTTAGACATTTCCTTGTCCTATATTTGTTAACAGAATATTTTTAAGGTGAATTAACAGCTCCTCTCTCTTTCTAGGTTTTTGAACAAAGCTTGCATAATAAGAAATCCTGAGAGAGACTTAAACCCAGATGGATCAGTTTCAAATCCATGGAGCTTATGCACAGTAGGACAAGTGGAGTCACTGAAAGCTTTGCTTAGAGTCATTCCCATGTGGTCCACGGGCATCTTTGTGATGGTGTCCCAGAGCTCATTCTCCACTATCCAAGCAAATACCATGGACCGAAGGTTATTTGGCAATTTCAAGATTCCTGCAGCATCCTTCAATGTTGTCATGATTGTCACCTTAACAATAGTCATTCCCATCTATGACCGCATAGTTGTACCCATACTAGCAAAATACACAGGCCAGCCTAGAGGATTCAGTTGTAAATTTCGAATAGGGATAGGATTGGTGCTCGTATGTGTAGCTAAAGCAACGGCAGCTATAGTTGAAACCGTGAGAAGAAATCTGGCCATTGAAGAAGGGTACGAGTACCAACCTGATGCTGTAATTAACATGTCTGCTTTATGGCTAGTTCCGGAGTTTGTTTTGTTTGGATTGGCTGAGTCTTTCAACCCAATTGGGCAGGTTGAGTTTTTCTACACTTATTTCCCCAAGAGCATGTCTAGTTTTGCAATGGCTCTTTTCACCCTTGGACTAGCTGCAGCTGACATAGTGGGGAGTGCGGTGGTGAACATTGTGGACAAGGTCACTAGTATAGGAGGGAAAGAGAGCTGGTTATCAACTAACATTAACAGGGGGCATCTGAATTACTATTATGCACTACTCTCTTTCTTGGGAATAATTAACTACATCTACTTTCTTGCTTGTTGTTGGGCTTACGGGCCTACTCAGGAAGTAAAACATGAAGCTTCAGCGGGCAAGGAAGATGAGCAATTTGATTACAGGGAGTTGCCTTCTTCGTAAATTAATGTTTAGTGTACAACACTTTCTGTAAACACTATGAGAAATTATAGTTTTACATAGCTGTGTGTTTTTATGTTTGTGTGGAACTATTAGATTGTATTAAGATGATCTCAGCGAAAAAGTTTCTACTGTAGTCTTACACATATAGAGGTAAATCTAATGACGCAGATATTGGTTTTTCACTTTAAACTTGTGTTGGTAATAGTCCTTGAAAATAATAATTCCCTAAATAAATACTACTATTATATATAAGAACTATTGCAATATAATAAACTTATATTAATTGATATCATTAACATTTTCTTTAACTTTTACATTTCCATTTTTTTAATTCTTTTCTATGTTACTAAATTGGGAAGAGTGTTCAAACCTTGATGTGTATCGATAATTTTTTCACTTGGGTGGTGTTTAGTATGCAAATTTTTTGAAAGATTTTAAGGAAACCTATTATAAGAGTGTTTGGTTGTTATGTTCGTTAATATAGAAAGTAGGAAATTAATTCTCATCCGTAGTTTTGAGATTTCTTGGTTTTTGTTCTGTGAAATTCACGACAATCAGTACCACTCTTGCTAACATGTTGCCTCCACCACCCTCTGCACCACAACAAACAACATTATTATTAAAATTTTATACAGTTCTTATATCGTTTTAGAGACTTTGTTCAAGACGGTATATCATAACAAACAGGAAAAGATAGAAAACACAGTGCTATGATTTATTTAAAAGGAAAATTGTGCTATGTGACACGAAACCTTTATGACTTTTAGCAGACATAAAAAATTGAAATTAAGAAATTATAAATATTAGCAACACTGATACTTGCTAGCATCATTAAGTATAGATTTCGGTGAGGATGAAAGAAAACCTCACCGAAGTTCATAAGCAAGTCATGCAGCAACTGATTCTCCTTCGGTTAAAGACTTGAGAATTGACAATCAAAGAAGAGGGGACTAATTAAGGGATAGGCAAGCCTAAATATTAAACCATAATATATATATATATATATATTGCCTAATGCATGCCTGTGTTTTTTTCCAAGTTGTTAGAAGTATAAATTTAAAACTCATTCTTAGTTAATTTTCAAAATTTAAGCTGTTGGGTCAAATTCTTTCACAATATCAATTCCTTTTGGTTTCTACATCGAGAGTCGAGTGCGTTTCAAAGCAGAGTTTTTCAAAACCAAGTGATTTGAGTAGACAAAGTTTGTAAAAAAAATGAAAAGAATACTTGCCACAGAGAGAGAGAGAGAGAGAATAAGGACAAATTTCCATATATCTATTTACTTTCCCATACACAAAATAAGTGATTATATACGCAGATAGCAATAAGGTCTAACATTAGATCCGCATGAATTCTCAAACTAACCAATGCAGCAGGAAGAGCATTTAACAGCACTGTAGTGAAATCCAGCAGTATGGGATGGGGTAAAACTAAGAGGGATGAGATGATTAGAGAAGTGAAGTAAGTGACTCCAATTGTTAAGAGAATATTACATGGACCACTTCAAATTGAGAGACAATAGCCTGATAAATTCAACAACCACCATGACTGAGATAAAAACGTGCTTGCATCACTTGGCTGAGTAGACCTGCCACCAGAGACAGCCCTAAAAGCAATGAAAGGTACCTTTTGTTGTAGGCATATCAATGCCAAGGATGCACTTTCCAAGTCAACAGGGCTTACGTTGAACTTATTGTGTATGAAGGTCCGGTAAGCCTCATTGGACATGAAAATACTTGCGCTTGCTCCTCTCTGGACTTGGACTTGGACATGAAAATACAGCGCTTGCTCCTCTCTGCACTTCTACAGTTTTATGTCCTGATTAACCAACATGCATTTGGATCAATATAGAAATTTAAGTAATGACTACTTCAGTCTGCCCGTCAGTTTTTGGATGATAAGCTGTACTTGTCTGAAGCTGTGTTCTCTGCAACTTAAAGAAGTCTTTCCAAAAACCTAGAGATGAGCTCTGGGTGACGATCACTCACTATAGCTACTGGCATCCCATGCAATTTCACTACTCCTTCAATGAAAATTTCTGCAACCTTTTTTGCAGTGTAGGGATGGGAGAGAGTTAGAAAGTGAGCATACTTACTCAAACGATCAACTACCACCATGATGACATCCTAACCAAAAGAGCGACGCATCCCTTCTATAAAATCCATACTTATCTCCTCCCAAATTCTTTATGGTGTAGGCAGCAGTTGTAACAGTCCTGTTGTGGACTTGTGGTGAGTGCATCACTTTTATTCAGTTGGAAAACTTCACAAATTGTTTAACTGCGATAGGCATGCCCTCCCACCAAAATCCTGCATCAGCCTTCTATTAGTTTTCAACTCTCCGGAATGCCCACCTACCACAGAGGCATGGTATTCTTGGAGAATTGTCTTCTGAATACCACTTGGAGATGGCACACTACACGATCCTTATATAAAAGCAAGCCATTACGCAACTGAAATTCTGCATTATTAACTTTTCCTTTACGAACCTGATCATGTAGCTGCAGCATGTATGGATCACATGTATTGACTTGTTGAATTGCGTCTGAAATTCTAAACTAAGGCTGTAAAATCACCAAGAATGATGGGGGTTGTGGGTGTCTTGATAGTGAATATTGTCTCGTCCTGGTCTGTACCGCACTTTATAATCATAACCTGTAAGTTTTGCCACCTATATTTACTAATCCGGTTTGAAGATTCTCTGCTCAAGCATATACTTCAAACTTTTGATAAGTGAACATAGTGAATTGCTGCCCTAGGAGATAAGGTCTCCACAACCTTACTGCCTCCAAGATTGCTATCATTTCCTTCATATAAGTAGATTTGGCCTTTGAATTTGGCCCTAACGCCTTACTCAAGAAAGGTATAGGCTTGCCATCTTGGGCCAGAACAGCCCCTATACCCACATCACATGCATATGTCTCAATAGTGAATTCTTTGGCGAAGTCTGGCATTGCAAGAACAGGGGCGTTAGTCACAACATGCTTGAGGGCTTCAATTTTGTGGCTTCCTCACTCCACACAAAACTTCCTTTTCTCGGCAGGGTTGTCAGTGATTCTGCAACTACCACATAACCCTTCACAAATTTTTGGTAGCAACCAGTAAGGCCTAAGAATCCTCGAAGCTCAGTAATTGTGCTAGGGAGAGGCCACTTGCAAACTGCTACCACCTTATCAAGATCAACCCTAACCCCATTATGAGTAATGATGTGACCTAGATATTCCACCTCCTGGTGTCCAAATCTGCACTTTGACATTTTGGCATAAAGCTGATTTTCTTATGGTTTCTGCCATCTGGTGACAGTATTCGCTAAACACTCATATTCCTTCAAATACTCCTACATCCTTGTTTGCTTCACCAGTTTAAGCGCCTCATCATAACCTTCACATTCTGTCAGACCAAATCGTGCCAATAACTCAATCTCAAACACCTCCCATGTAACCTGCCTTCCTTCTTCACTATAGGTCCTCTGCAACCACTGTAACCACTGATTTTCCTCCCCCTCCACGTGGATTGAAAGCAGCACCCATTGTTCAACAGGGGGCTCTAGTATTGGAAAAACTGCTGCACCCTATGCAGTCATTCCGTTGGTTCTGTTCTGGCAAAACAAAGGAAAAGCCATCTTGATGTAGTGGGGTAAGGCTTGGCTGTTTCTTCCTTCGTTTGGCCTTTGGCCTCACCACAACCAAGGTTGGTTTGGCTCCCCTTCATTCTTCCTTTCGCCTTCTCCTCTGCCTTTTGCTCCCTAAGCTCTTTCAACACCACCATCATTGCATCCATCTTCGCATCTAATCCCTGAACCCTCCTTCATTTCACCCACATCAATCTGCAGCTTGCCGGTATCATTCTCAAGCTTCTCAATTTGCTTCTTTTGGGTCACAGTTTGGCTTTGATACCAAATGATGCAACTTGCAAGAGACTAGAAGAACAGAACTTGTTACTTAGATTTGACTTATTCGACACTCCCCAACTGGAGAAATAGCATCCGTTATATGGAGACTGAAACTAAAGGATAAATAAACTAAACCAACAACTAACAATCCTATCTCAATAAATTTATCCCACTTATTTGAATTACTGCTATCCCATAATAATTCAAATTCTAACTAACATATCTAGGATTAGGCTTCCTAACTCACTGACTCACTCTTGTAACATTCATGCACATTAATTCTTGACCTACACTTTTCTATCACTTTCCTAAATGGATTGAGGGCAAAATTATGGTTGAAACATGACTAGCTCCCAAGGAAGGGTTAAGATAGTCAAATAATGATTAAATTTCATTTAGACCCCTCTTATAGTTCCCCCAGGTATGGGTTCAAAGGTAATATTCAGAAACAACTTCATATACCAGTATCTTCATACATTTTCCTTTTAGCAAAATCATATCACATACATTATAGTTGATAATGTATTTTATAATTTGATCAATGACATTGCACCATGAAAAGACAAAGGTTTTTGACATTCCAAAATTTTCTCCTGACATCCTTCACAGTCATTTTCTCAGCAAATTTAATGAATCTCAGATAATAATGTGAAAAAGAGAGATTGCTTTGGCTTACCCACTCACCTAAAGCTTTTGAGATATTTGGAAGTATTGGGAATCAACCGGGACCCACCCAAAATGCATGTTCCCTTTCTTCAGGAATGCCATCAACTAGAAAGACTTCCTCTGGCTGGTACCAGGAATTGCTGAGCAGGTTGTCATATGAGCTGCACTGACGTTTGTGGTATAAATTGCAAATTTTAGGTACCCTATTTCTCTGGTGTAATCTCCATTGGCTTCCAGGGGTAACTCATCCTCAGGCCTTTGCCCATACCACTCCATGATAGCACCCAAACTTTATAAATTTTTTATGGCTGTATGGTTTACATGATAGAGTTCTGTCAATCTGAACTAAAGGTAAAGACAGAAAAGTAAATACCTGCCAGCTTCAAAGGGATAAATGTTCCCAATATTGAGGAATAATTATATCTCCTACATCTAGGGATGGGTTTACACCCCCAGCAGTGCCATAATGCACTACTCCTATTACTTCGGAAAAGCTCGACAGAAGCAGAGTAGTTATTGCTGCATTTATCTACACAAGGGAATATTCATGAGCAGAGTACGTGTTAGAATTAGATAATTTGCTATTAACGTTTATCAAAAAAGACAAGGAGGAAATTAAAAGGATACATTAAGGGACAACTATACCATGCTTATCGCCAATAGCTCCAAAGCGAAGCCTCTTTCCTTCCCAATTATCATTTTAAAAAATAAAAAGATAAATGGCAAGTATAAATAGAGAACAATCTTGTTTCTCTCTAATGTTAGAATATGTTCATGGGAATAAATTATAATTTCGTTATCTAAAATTAGTACCAGCAAAATCTATGGGTCTTGTTGCTAGAGGGTTCAGTTCAAAAGTGTTTGGCATATTACCAAACCAAGATAGGGTCCCTCTTCGTTGGTTTTATCAACTTCTCTCTGCAATTCTGATCTCAAAGCTCCACTTGCATGTTGTGCATTAACAAACATGGATGCCAAAAAAAAAACATGCACATAACTCTCGTGCCTGCCATGGTTCCCTCCCAGAAACACACACCAAACCCAAATGGGGAGGAAGAAGAACAGGGAGACCTAACTAGGGATTGGTATTTATAGCACAAATGGTGAATACAAGTGTTGCATACAAAACTGCAAATCCACAAAAACTAGCTCAAATGCTTGAAACTTGAGCAAGCAATCATATAAAGGCAACAATGTAATTAACTTTTGGATTCTCCTGCCCAGCTTAGCTATTTGCTAATATGAAAGACAAAAATAATTAAAAGTCCTGGGAATTGCAGCATTTTAAATCCATGCTTAAACTGTGTTGAACTGGATAATCTAATGGGGAAGTGAACATAAAAAGAATGTCAATTAGGAACTATGGATGGGTGTAGTGGAGAAAACAGAGCACTGCTCAACCTACAAAATTGAAAAGACCAAATCATCGCACCAAGGACTTCATTGTTGACCTTGCTATCAAAATCAGTTAGCCCTTTAAGGTTAAAAGTCTGCCAATGTAAGAAAATTATAATTCGAAAATAAATAAATAAATAAAACTTGTCCATTGCCCTGTAACCTGTGTAGAGTGTGTAAAACCGGAACAGCAATAAAATTCAATTCCCCATCCCATGGGGAGCCTCTCAGAAACAACACAACGAAATCAAAACAGCCATGCCGGATAAAGCTTGCTCCTTGTTCTCAAACTTGACAAGGTTCTAAGCTCAATCGTAAGCAATTCAAATATCCATTTTATTTGAAGCAAATAAGCAACTTTGTATTGTTGTAATTTACTCTGTTAATTTATTTTTATATACGAGTTACTTTTTAAATTCATAAGATTTATATTAATTTAGTCTTTTTTAATTTTAGTTGATCAAGTTAAACGATAATCTCTGACGTGATACATTAAGTGTTTAGGTGTAGTATTTAGTATCACATGATACATTGCTCAACACTTTCTCTTAAAATATAATATTGTTTTAACTTAGTGAATAAGTGATGAAGTGCTCTATGTATAAGTAGGTTAAAGTTTATTAAACTAAAACAATGTCTTATCTAAAATAGGAGAACTGAGTTCTGTATTATGTAACACTTAATGTTACCTATAAAAACTTAACGTATTATGTTAGAGGTTACTTTTAATATGATCAACCAGAGATAATAAAATGACTAAATTGATATGAGTTTTATAAACTTAAGAATTAACTACAAAAATAAATTTAAAGACTAAATTTAAGTGAAAGATATTTTTAAGAATTAAATTGTCGATTTACTGTTTTAAAAAGTGTTTGATATCTGATTTATATTAGATTCTAAAATAAATTTAAAATCTTTTACAAACCATACAAAGAGTCCTCCCTGTTAACCCATTCTTAACAGATTTTTATACATACATATGTTATTATAATATAATTTGAACTCTGTTAAAATGATCGGTGCTTTCTACATAGAGATTAAGTAAAATTACAAGCAGAGAACTTAAGTGAAATTAACTTTATTCTCGTTAAACATTTCATATCCAGAATTACTTTATTTTTCATTTTTATAAGGAAAAGGATACTCGTATAAACTTTTGCAGGTATGTACACAATTTAGACAATTTAAAAAAGTGACAATGAAAAAAAAATGTTATCTAATAACTTGCAGAGAAATACATGAGTGGGAGAGGTTACTGGCTAATTGAGAAGTTAGAAGAATTCATATGACTTACTAATTTCTTGCATCAAATATTGTTTCTTTGTAACAATTTCTTTTCTATTTTCTTATTGACATGTATTCTAATGTTGTGTCATGTATTATGTTTCTGGTAAATGTTCATAGTTTTGAAAAGTAAGAACAACCCTAGTAAGATGGCAGGGTCATTGACTCATAGGATCATTAAAATTGATAGAGAAAAAAATTATAAAAACTAGTTTTTATCAGACTTATGGGGCTTGTACTCAAACTATACCAGTCAGTTTGATCAGATTTCATTGAGTCATCGAATTTGATTAAAAAATTGTCAAACTCTTCAATTCTTATAATAATAATAATAATAATAATAATAATAATAATAATAATAATAATAATAAATTCAAAAAAAAAAGGAAAAATCACAAAGAGATCGTTACTGGATGTCGTCTCGAATATTTAATTTAATAACCTCTCCATCATTAATGTTTGTAATTTTTTGTTGCTTTAATTTAGATATTTTAAGAGTAGCATTGTATTTCGACGAAAATGGTAATTGTTTCGATTCCCCATCTTAGCAATTCTCTTTGGCTCGTAATCTGTAAGTAACCACTATAAGATTTTATAAATTATGTAGCGTGTCCTGACTTTGAAAAGAAATAATCTTTATTGTCTCTAAACTTGCCTACAAAAAAATGATGATAATTGCATATAAGAACCAGAATAAAATTTGTTATGGTGGAGATAAACACATGTCATATATAATTAAGCCTAATGTCCTATACATATATATTAGAATCTTAATTTTGAAAAAACCTGTGTGAAACCATGTTATAGTAGGCTTTTCAATTATCCCCTAATATTAGAGTTAGTGATAATCACATTAATGGATTAATTGACACACACACACATATATATATATATAGGCCTTGACTTATAACTAACGTCTACTCACATACAGTTCAGTTTGTCGAATGAGTTACACTTCTTAATTCATGTGCATATATATTTGATCAAATATATATATAAAATGTACTCATTTGAAGGGGGGAAATCATTGCATTAAGTATTTTCTTTTATGTACACGGAGCATGTAAAAGTGGGCTCTAAAAGAATACGTGTAGGCAACGATATGTCTAAAGAGATTTGATCGCTAAGCCCTCTCCTCATTAGACTTTAGAAATAGAAGCTCATCTAGGATATGATTGTGTACTTGGGGCTTGCATGCATGCCATTGCGTTGCTTAAGCGCACAAAGGAAACCATAGACATTAAGAATTGTCACGGCGGGGCTGAAAGCTTTTCTTGTTTGGCAGTCTTCAAGACATGAATAGGATTTGTGATATATTGTTGTGCCTTCACTTGGAATTCGTCATCCTTGGGTTTAAGCCAAGGTTTTGAAACCAAAACAAAATCAACAGCTTGATGGATTAGAGAAAGGAGAATGAGAACCATACCCAATTCAAGATCATCCTTTACCATTTTGAAATACTCAGAGAGGACTGTGGAAAAGTCGAGCATATCCAGTAGGAAAACTGATAAGAGTGCGAGGGAGAATGCGGCCAAGAGACCCAACAAGATGATGAAGATAGCGATGAGGACCACACAGGCAATGAATGAGGCATGGAGAAGGGCAAGGAGAATGAGGTCCAAATTGGGTAACATATTCTGCTGGGAATAGGGATATACATGAATGTGATTTTGAGAAAACGAAGGCATGTTATGTTTGGTTGTTAAATGAATGAAAGAATGGACATGAAGTGACTCGCACGTATTCTATCCTTCCAATAGCATTGATCCACCTCTATACTCTTTGTAGTACAAGCGAAAATTGAGAGACAAACTGAATGGGGTTCCATTCCCCATCATAGTATATAGCCAAAGTAAAAGTCATTCTATTTTTATCCATACAAGCAAAGCATGAAATCCCCTGTATGGAAATTATTGATTAATTTGACACGGCATGGAAAATTGAAGAGTATCGACTGTAGGATTCCAACCTGAGTAGGCAAAGCTATTTTATGGTCTTCTCCTTCTCGTACTTTTAAATTTATCAATCAATGTTAATAATTAAATCCAACACCACGAGCACTTCTTTTTATTTTAAAAAAAATAAAAATAAAGAAAAAATAGTAAAGTGCAAGGCAGGAAACACGAATTGGCTGTGTAACTACTGCTATATCCGGTCTTGATTTATTCGGGCTACAAAGAGTTTCCTTTTTTTATTATTATCTTGTGCAGGATTCGAATCGAATGTGTGGCTTACTTTCAGTCATTAATAACGATAACAAAAAAGGTATTTAAGAAATATTTAATATTTTTTAAATAAATTATTGAGCAAATAAGTAATTAACTTCCTGAAAATATCTCTCAGATATAGTTTATTCTGAATTTATTTTTGTATATAAGCAGTTTTTAAATTTATAAAATATATCAAGTTAGTCCTTATATTATTATCTTTGGTTAATTAAGTTAAATGATAACATCTAATGTGAACTTAAATGTTTACGTGTAAAATTTAGTTCCACATGACAAGTTGAAATATGACATCATTTTAGTTTAATAAGTGAATGATTGAGTATTATGTGTATGAGGGGTTAGAATTCACTTAGCTAAAATAATGTCGTATCTCAAGGGAAAGTGTTGAGTAATGTGTCATGCAGTACTAAACGTTATACATAGGTACTTTATGTGCTATGTTAGAAATCATCGTTTAACTTTGTCAACCAGAAATAATGGAATGACTAAATTGATATAAATTTTATAAATTTAAAGACTAATTCATATATAAGAATAAATTTAATGACTAATTCATGTGTCATACGGTACTAAATATTACACATAGGTACTTTACATGCTATGTTAAGAATCATCATTTAACTTTGTCAACCAGAAATAACGAAAAGACTAAATTGATATAAGTTTTATAAATTTAATGACTAATTCATATATAAGAATAAATTTAATGACTAAACTGCACGTTAGTGATATTTTCAAGGACTAACTTGTTTTTTTACACATAAATTATTCTAATTACTTACTAAAGAAACTATTAAATAATTTTTGGGTTTTCAAGGTATTAAATGCTCCTATTTTATATTTACTGCTTTCAATTTTTATTCCTTATAGTTAAACAATACCCTTGGGGCACTTGTTAGCAAATGTTACTCCCTTCGCCCTAAAACTTTGGTGGTTTTAGTATTTGATTTTTGTCTCAAACTTTAGTTGTTTTAGAAATCCAATAAATAATTAAACATATTTTCCCACAATACCCTTAGCTTAATTAAAAGCATACATTAATTATATTTTATGTTTAGTAGGTAGCTATAGTGGAATTTGCATTGAAAAAAGTTCCTTTTCTCCCTTGGATATGCTAGGATATGTTAAATCAACATTCAAGTCTATTTCAACTAAAGGCATACTATCATCTTTCTTTGTAGCCATCTTGATCTATGATTAGGATGAAACTCATCTTTTATAAGCAAATTTGGAGGGAATTTAAAATATTTAAAAATTTAGATTGAGTGGGAAATTTTAATTTAATGTTGAAGGAACCCAATTGTGTAACCTACAAAAATTTTGGTGAGAAAGATTTTTGGTGGCAAACACAAATGTATAGTCAGGGAACTTTTTTTTAAGATCTTAAAAAGGCTCTAAAGTTGGTTATGGTATTAATACTCCAAATTTAAGAATATAAATTTTTTTTTAATGTAACATGGAAAGGCTATAAGAACATGGAAAGGTTTGGATGTGCTTGGAGTGGTTGAGATTAATAAATATTATGGGAATTTGAAAAATAATTAGTGACAAAAAGAAGCAATAATTAAGGGTATTTTAGTCTAAATTTATCTTAATTAATTATTTCTTAACCTATGTGCTAAAACCTTAAACAACCAAAGTTTTTGAAGGGATGGAGTAAATGATACTTCACAAAATCTCATACAAAAAGGTTTGGATGTGCTTGAAGTAGTTGAGATTAATAAATATTATGGGAATTTGGAAAATAATTAGTGATAAAAAGAAGCAATAATTAAGGGTATTTTATTCTAAATTTATCTTAATTAATTATTTCTTAACCTATGTGCCAAAAACTTAAACAACCAAAGTTTTTGAACGGAGGGAGTAAATGATACTTCACAAAATCTCATACAAGTCATTGGATTAAGTATGAATCCCACTTTAGCTTTTTTGGAATGGTCCAAATGGGTTTCCATTAGAGAATGTGAAAATTTTGTGAGGATTAAGTCTGTGTAAGCATTATTACTCTAACAAAAAAAACAGTTTTTCATATTTGGGGATTATTCTATGGATTTAATTTTAATCCATTGTCATGACTGTAAAATTTTTGTACATTGTCAATCATATATTGACACATTAGTAAAGAGTTATACTTTCGAGATAGTTGTTGTGATAGTCAAACTCTTTTTAATGATTTGACAATACATAACTAAATAACAATGTAAAGAAACTTTACATTAATAATAAATCAAAATTAAACTCTTATTATATTATCCATCTTTATTTTTTCTTAGGTACTGGTATTAGCGTGAATTGTCAAACATTTATTTACACAACTTTTAATAGATTTTTAAATATTTAATGTGAAACCAACCGTCAATAAATACTTGATAAATCACTCTAGATACCATATCCTTAAAGGTACTATAACAACTCCCTTCATATTCACTTTTTGTTTCAAACAATAGCTTTTCATGTTCACTCTTTGTTTCAACCGTTTCTTCAATAAACTAACAAAAAATAATAAAGTTATAAAAACAATATAAAGCAAAAATTAGGATTTATTTTCCCTTCAACTTCTCTTTTTGTATTTTTATCATTAAATCTACTATTTTTCCTTTTATTTCCACTTTATTTTATTTTACCATATGCATAGTTGCATACCACATTTATCATATTAAAATCAACCGCTAATGAGTAATTATTGGAGGAAAGCATTTTTTTTTCTTAGAAATACTGAGAAAGCTGATAATAGTATTCAATTTTGTAATATAAACTACTTTATAAAATCTGATTGAGTTTAAGTCTTAAATTCAAGCATGACTCTTGCTTGTCATTACTTATACTAACATTTATAATATTAGAGGTTTGGATAATTTGCAAAACATCATAGGTTTAAACCTCCATGTCGTGTGTAGTGGAGTTTTTAATCTTTTAGAAATCAAGCAGTACTGAAACTTGACAAGGCAGGTTTCTTGAGGTCTGTTGCCACTTGCCATTACAAAACTTAATATTGATATAAAACATAAAGGCACCAACGTGATTATGGGTTTGGGAACACGATTGGCCCCTCCAATGCATTTCCAAACATGCTTGTACTGCCACAAAATTCAGAGACAAATCATGTTAAAAAAAAAAAAAAAACACCTTAGAGATGCAAGTGTAACAACAGGTTTTTGTAGGGTGGGCTGCCTGCGATTTATATCCTGTCTGCTAGGTGGGAAGATAGATTGAGGCCATTATATGCGTTTGGTGGAGTTAAGTGGAGTCATATAAATGATGCACTTCATATAAGGATTTAATTTAGGATTTAATTTCTATCTACTGTCAGTGTACAGTTTTTTTACATTGTCATCTAATCATATGTGTTGACACATCATTAAAAGAATTAGACTTTTTAGGTAGTTATTGTGATAGTCAAACTCTTTTAATGACTTGACAACATATGATTAGATGACAGTATAAAGAAACTTTACACTGATGGTAGATAAAAATTAAACTTTTCATATAAACGATTACCATATCTGGGGAAGATAAAAACAACATTTATTAATAGGATTATTAATTTTAAAGACAGCTAATAACACAAAATTTTAAGTAAATGATCAATAACCATTCTTGTTAACATCAATAACCATTTTGAGTGATCAATTGACCATTTTGAGTGATCAATTAATCATTCAGCTTAAATTTATGTTTTAGGTGTACTTCAAATTAATAATCCCTTTATTAATATGTATGACCACAACTTTGAAATGCAGTTGAGTACAGCTAGGTAGAACATATCCAGAGGGATCCAAGACATCAATGCAGTGGCAAGCGTAAAATTCTGACATTCAAAATTCCTCATAATTTTATACAGAAGGGAGATAGAAATTGTATAATTGTAATAACACCAAACAAATATATGGTAGTATCAATGGGCGAGATTTTCATGAATTGCATATTGTGCAACCGGATTGAACATTCCTGCCTCTGATGAACTCTACAATTCAAAAGGAGCTACAAATGCTGAACATGGACTACGCATACAACTGTATAGTGTACAAGAGGTTAAGGGAAAAATGCACTATTAATTTATGGACTTGTAGGTGTGCTTTTCATCACTAGTCACAACTATGTCTTCTTGTGAAGGAGGGGATTGTCAATCGCGTCAAATGGGATACCTGAGTAGCCGCTAGTGCAGGTGAAGATAAATAACAAACCACTAGCAGGATGACCTTCAATTCTTTGTATTCTGCCCTGCAATGCAGAACTTTGAAATGAAATTTAAAATCACAACACCTCGGAGAGAAGCGGGTTTAATTTGACAGAAAAATATAATGTACTAAGCTGGCAGTGTTTAGGCATCTGCCCAAAAATTCAAAACATTATTCTCTATTGGTTTATACAGCATTCAAAATATACTTAGATATTTCAATTATAGAAACAGGTAGAGTTCAAGCATTTTCAACTGCAAGTCTATATCAGTCTTTGTGCTGAATCTAGCTTCTTTAATAGGAATTTAAAAAGAATGAAGGGAACAAAACAGGTGGTTTTATCTGAGACAGGTTTATTTGCAGGAACAGCAAATCTTCCTACTTTGTTTCTTCAAAGAAGACTAAACTTCAACAGGACATTTTACTTAAAATCTGACGAACAATTACTTCTCTTATTGGAAATTTAAAATATACAAGGTAAAACTTAAAATATAAATGAAGAGAGGTAGTTTGTTTAAAAACAAAAGGAAAGGGAATATGCAAGTATTATAAAGATTAAAGATTTCACTTACATTCATATGCAAATTTACTGCTCCAGCACTTCTTTATCTAGAATTTCATATATGTAGAAGAATGACATCTAAGTTGTTCTTTATAATCCATTTCTGAGGATAGAAGGAATAAGATGATTCAAGATCAATATGCCAAACCATAACTCTCAAGCAGTTGCTCATTAAGCCTTCCATTTGGCTTTCGTCTTCAACAACCTGCTCAATCAATGTGCTAGCCTGCATATAAAACAATACAAAAAAGACAATTGATCAAGGCTGGTATCACTTCAGGTTTGGTGGTTCTGTACACTTCTCTCTTTATTCTCACCTTGTTGTATTGAAAGAGAACCGGGAGAGAGGGGATAGCCATACCACGAGGACATATAGAACAGTGCCCACCCATAAATTATTGAAGTTACTAAAAGTAATCAGTACATTTTGACAGCATATGTTGAATATAGAAAATGGTATATGTGATACCCCAAGTTCCACATTTAATAGTTTAGGATTAGATGACTGTATATAACACCAAGCATTAAAATCTTACAACTTTTAGGCATCGCGGTTCGGCCTAATTATTGTCTTGGTTCAATTGGGTTTGTGGTGTTACAAATTACAAATGGTATTGAAGTTAGCCTTTTAGGCTCTGTAAGAAGACAACTAGAGAAGATATACTAACCCAGGCACATTCCTGGACTGTGTCAAGCTGCCTAATAGGTTCAAGAGTGGGCCAATGCCACTTCTTTGGATCCTAGAGTATCATACTATTGAAGGCAAAACCTAGCATTTCAGCATGAAATCTTCTATACCTCCCTTTTGATTCATTTATGTGCCATCCAATTACTCGTCTACCATTACAAATGGGCCTTTGTAATACAATGCTACTTTGTCCCCTGATAGTTTAGCTACAACCCATGTTCCTAATCGGCTGCAAATCAAAATGAGGATATCTCTCATCTTAAAATGAGCAACCAAAAAAAAATTAATTACAAAATTTAAAATTTTTTAGGAAAGAAGAATATGCTGCCTACAATACTCCACATAACCCAATTTAAATGATGAGTGAGAAGTGGATAACAGAAAATTATAAATCACTAGTGTGCACCTTTTATTTAATTTTTAAAAAAATATTCAAATAACTACCCACTAAGAATAACTTCTTAATTTTTAAGGAGTTCAATTTTTTTTTAAATAACCACCTACTAACTAAAACTCCCAATCTTTTATGATACATTTTCTATTTTGGAAGCACCAAAGTGGAGTTTTTCCATATTAATATAGAAGATAATGCATATGTTAAGACAATATTTCCACTATCCCCGACCAAGTCTTGTAACTATGATTAGAAGAATAAATAATAATTTCATGAAGATATTTGTTATCACTTATCACTTTCATTATCATGACTATTATCACAGTGCTTTACCCATTCAATGAAAAAAATTATATAAACTTTTTTTTTTCTAATTTTTAAATTTTTATATTAAAATAAGAATAAAATTGTAGATACATATTATAATTTTGTTAAGGACTAACTCTCCTTAAAGCTTAAACTATTAGGTAAAGGCCCAAAATTAATTTTATATTACTAACACGTCCCCTCACATTAGTTCCACTCTACCATGTGTTGAAATTCAACTTTATTTAAAAGAATTGGGGCGGCAAGGATTGAATTCCTTACCATTTAGTCGTAAAGACTCTAATGTCATGTCAATGACCAACTCTCCTAAAAGCTTAAGTTATTAGGTGAAGGCCTAAGATTGGTTTTATATCTCTAACAAATTATAATTTAGTTTAAATTAGAATACGAATATACAGTCAGATAAGTTCTTCAATGTTCGGTGAACTGGTTGGAGAGACTTCCAAAATCATAGATTTGGCTGAATAAAGTGGACAAAGTCAACCCAAGAGCCTTAGCTCAAGTGACACCAAGTCCCTTTGGGGATTGTTTGATCTTGAATCGAATCCCAAGCTTGGCCAAGCTATTTTGTTTGCACTTTAGCTTACCATCTTCATCCCCACACCAGGTCATATATCTCCTTTGTAACCAAAAATAAAAAGAAAAGTAGAGAAAGCCAATAATATCCCATCAAAGCTATACTTGGTATTAAAGAGGTGAGATACATAGATAATACTACATAAGGAGCTCTACCAGTGGATAAGTCCTAAGAATGCCTTAAAAAAAATTATTGTTCAAAAACAACATATGAGAGGCAGTGTGATAGTTGATTCAGTTGTCACAACTTGCTTTGAAGACAATCAAGGCATTTTTTCATGTAGAAAATTGTAATATATGCCTTCCCTATAACCTTCAGATTTGATTGAGAAATGCTCCATCTTTATACTATTCTCAACTCCCCACATCCCCTCATCCAGTTCATGTACGAACAACAATAGTACTTCTAATTAGTTAAACAAAATTATGTAGCCAATCCCCAGTAGAGATGAAGAGTGGATATGTAACTCAGTCCTTTGTTTTATTATTAATTAATAAAAATCAAAATCATCTAAAAATGTGATATGCAAAGTAATAACTTATATTGGAGTTAATAAGTTACATTAAAGAAGTACCAAAATGATAAGGGCCCAAAGGTAACCCAAGTATATGTTAGAAGAAAGGGTCGGGCTGCAAAGCAAGTGGGTTAGGGGGAAGAGACACAAGCATCAACAAAATTATAACTAACTGGCTGAGCTGGCACTAAATGAGTGGGAAAGTGGGATTCTGTTATGTAGAAGTATAATTAGGAGGAAGAAAATGTGGGAGGGAGGTTGGGCATTGGGCTAGGCACTTGGGAGGGATTGAGCACTCTTCATTTGATTAGACTATCTTCTTTTTCTATTATCTGTAACTCCAAGAAGCTGAATATAACATTTCTGGGCTGATATCATATCAACCATAGTACAATAATATAACATTGTTCTTCTATTCTTTCTCTGTTTAATTTTACTAGTATCTATCAACTGGTAGTAGAGCTCCTAATCTAGGGAGATTTGGATGGTGACCATGCGAGCAATGGAATCCCGCATTGATACGTTGGAGAAGAGCATGCAACAAAAACATGAATCGTTGGAGGGACGCTTAGAGGAAATTATGCATCTGCTCAAGACACGAAACAAAGAAGAGACGAGGGGGAGGTCACGATTTCGCAGAGCTGGTACGAGCTCGACAATAGATGGGACAGAGAGAGCCGGATTAGATCAACCGATCATAGCGATTCTATGAGCCAGGATCGAGGGAAGTCGAAGGAACGTAGGGGACGATCCTCTAAGGGGAACTGATCCCCTTGGTGGAATGAAGGAGGGAGGAAACTTGAGGTCCTTATTTTTTCAGGAGACGACACTTATGGATGGGTGAATCAAGTCAAACGTTATTTCAAGGTGAATGAGATTCCCAAATCAGAGAAGCTTCTATCAGTAATGGTGGCTTTGGAAGGATGAAAGCTTAACTGGTACCAATGGTGGGAGGATAAAAAACCATCACCCATTTAGAGCAATTTCAAGGATGCGATGGTTCGAAGATTTCAACTAAGTATCGTCCAGAACCTATTTGAGCCACTGTTGAGTATTAGACAGATCGAAACTGTCGCAGAGTATAGAGAACGGTTTTTTACTTCTGAGTCATTGAAGCATGTCAACAAAAAAATGTTGAAAGGGATTTTTCTGAATAGGCTCCGTGATGAACTCAAGGCAGAACTGAAACTGTATGACTTGCGTACTGATTAATCATTTTGAGACACTCTTTGTACTTGACATTATTGGATGTTTATTGTGCCCAATATTAATATATTAGCTGAGTTTTGTGTTGTTGGGTCTCATTGGGCTTTAATGCAAATTGTGATTAACTCTCGAATTTTGATGTATTTTGACCTTTCCTCATTGATTAGGCTATAACTTGGGCTTCAGTGATCCGTTTGAGGTGCTCTTGGTGTCTGTGGAAAGCTAAGATAAAGATCTGTAAGTTTCATGAGCACACGAGAGCTGGATCGGACTTATAATGTTCCAAAATAGGCCTGAAATTCAGAGTGGGCTTGCTATCTCTATAATTTGAGCAATGTGCACATATTGGAACATATCTTGGGTTATAGGTCTCCTTTTGAGCTGAAACTAGTACCATTGGAAAGATAAAACATATAGCTCCAATTTTAATGAAGACCATTTAGTCAATAGATGTCGTTGCCGGCATGATTATGAAGCTGTAAGTTGGTTTGAATTTGGAAACACGTTCTGCCAACGTGACTTGAGGTAAATGCAGTGTTTTTAGAATATCTTAAGTTGTAAAAGTCCAATTGACATGAAACCAGCATCGAAAGTTCAAAGAGACAATTGTATACAACTGTCATGAGACACCTAAAATCAATTCGGTGGGTTGGAGGGTCATACAGATCATGGAAAGAGGCACACGAAATCTGGCAGAATATCAACTTTGTTTTTCTTTTGTAATTGTTTATTATTTGGTTAGTTAACATGAGTCCTTATCTTGGGCTATTTGAGGGGAGAGGAAGTTTATAATTGAATCATCATACATGGCAGGAACATGTTCTTCTTCTCCTCTTCTCTTTGTTATTCCATTATGTAATGTTGTAGCATTTTGTTAGTTTTAGTCATTAATTCAAGCTTTCACATCTCTCTCTTCTCTTCTTCTCCATTCTCTTTAGAATTTTGTTTTTGTTCTTCATTTTGAGTTCTTCCTTCCCATCCATGGAAGGCTAGGCTCTTATAATCAATCCAAGGTATTAACTATCTTGATGTTTAATTTGGAAATCTTGTTTTGATTGTTCATATTGCTTAATTGTTATTTAAGTTTCTCTTCTTCCTCTTTTGATTTTAATCTAGATTGAATTGCTTAATTTGATTTACATGTTTATGTGATAATGGCTTTATTATCATGTATTCAAATAGGCTCACAAAGACTAAACAATATATCAAAACTTTTTGATAGATTGTTTAGCTTGGTTAAATTTTGGATCTTAAGTTAATTTATGTTTGGATAGTGCTTAATTCATCTAACCTTGGTTAATTAAATCCTAAATGCTTATCTAGTAGAGGATTCTTGGATCATGTTAAGGCTTCTTGATGTGATCTAAGGCCAAGAACATGGTTAGCAATTAAGTGGATTCCTTGTGATCAATGTTGGATTAAACTCAAGATCGGTAAATTTCCTTGGATTGGTTAATTTGTTAATTGATTTTCTTTAATTCAATCGGTGTATTTTCTTTACAAATCATCAAAACCCCCATTTTTAATTATCTTGATCTAATTGAATCTTTATTTTTAGATCCTTGAGAGACAATTCGGTTCAATCTCTATACTATAAATTAGTTTGCGAACCGGTAAATTTTATTATTTTAACAGGTCTCGATAACATCTTGTCATGTACTCTATCGGACCTCATGGGTAGAGCGGAGTTACTGGAGGAAAGGAATTGGGCATGGCAGAGAGGAGGATTGTGGGAGAAAAGAGTGACATGGGCAAGAGGGGGATCAACATCCACGTATCGAGCTGCTGCACCCGATTTGGGACTCAGACCCAATGTTATGGGAGATAGGGCTCGAGGACTACCCATGGTACCCAGGCCCAATACGCACACTCGAGGTCTAGTTTGTTGCCTGGAAGAACCTAGTTTAACTTTTGACGGCCCTTCAGGGCAGTACTGCTTTCTTGGGCCTACTGCAAGTAATTTTTTCCCCACTAAGGCAATAGGTGGGGTGCAAGACTGGGAGATCATTGGGATTCCGAGGAGTGGGTTGTGCTATGTTGGGTTGCGGGATGACGCTGGTATCTCAGAGGTGGCACTGGTAGTCTTGTTGTTTGACATGGTCATTATTGGGCAGGAGCAAGAGACGTCAGTGAACAGAATGGGACCACATGTGAGATGAACGGAGCCCTAGACAATGGCGAGCATTCAATGAAGGCACATAACCCAACGATGAAGGCTAGTTTGGATCAACAATAAAGGCTGTAGCAGTGAAAACAACAGAGGCTCCCAGATCGGGAACTTTGATACCAACTTGAATTGGAGAATAATACTGAATATTATTACTTGAATTACAATTGTACAGGGGTAATGTACATTATATAGACTTATGTCAATAACTACCTGCCTATAATAGAACCAAATTACAAGAAACAAATATGTCCTAATAAAGGAAGTAAATTTGTCTTAATAAAGTAAATAAGTGTTGGAACCAAAGACAAATTCTAGTATCTATTATTGGAACCAAAATTGTTCAAGGAAATTGAACCCCTCAAAGTTTTGAAGATAACAATAAATATTAAATTAAAGAGAACAAATAAGTTTTGAATAAACTTATAACTATTATGTTCTAATCGAAAAAGTTCAAGTTGTGTCTTTTGAATAAATAACTGACAAGTACTTTTGAACCAAAGACTAGCTTTGATAAAATCTCATTTTACAATATGCGTCCAATACATATGAACTACTTATTGTTTTCTATTGGATCATCCATTGTTTTGTCTCTGTTGATTATTTCTCAAAAGCATCCGTCCAATGATATTCAAAGACAAGCAAAACAAAATGCATTAACTAATGATGGGATCTCTGACAAAGTATGCACATTTCAAAATCAACTTTGTATGATGGAGCTGACACTTCTAACAACTACAAGGACTAGGAAATGAAGAACTTTATGCGTGTTCAGAAGAGTCAGAACTAAGATATCGTATTCCTCGCAAACATTGATAACCGAAGCTGCTTTTCAGAAGGAGATCAATACGTTATTAGCATTATGCATTTAATGCTACTCATAATGGTAATAAATATTGTCGTTGGACGAAGAAGCTTATGAAGACTATTTCAAGTGCTCACATGCCTATAAATACCAAGGTCTTCGAAGATTCAAATGTGGTGATACATCAAAAGAACAAGAGAAATTATTCAAAGCTTCACTCTGTTTTATTATACTTTTTTTTTACTCTTGTATAGAATTTTACTTGTACATATTTGTCTATCCTCATTCTTTGTGAGTTAAAACTCAAGTGTTGTTAAAAACACCTTTTATTATTTCGTTGGTAAGCCTGAAGAGGCTTTTGTATAAAAGAATACTTGTATTAAGAACCTGAAGAGGTTGAGAATACTTGGTTGTAAGCATGAAGAGGAAGAGTGAAGAATACTTGTAAACTGAGAAGGGACTAGACGTGACTCTCGGGTTGTGAAAGTGAACTAGTATAAATATCTGGTGTAAGCTTTTCTTCCATCTCCTTGTGTTATTTTACTTTCAACTAACATTTGGAGATTGTTATTATTGTTCCTAACTACTTTTTTTTGAAAATATAAAGTCTTCAACTTGCGTCCAAAGTTTTTAGAAAAACTCTCTTTGCATCCATCGGACTGTAAATAGTTTACTCTTCGTCCATTATCTCTTACTTTCTTGTGAAACTTTTGCTTCAAGAATTGTTTTAAGAAAAGTGTTCCAAAAAGGTTAAGAAACACAATTCTACCCCCTTCTTGTGTTTCACTTGTTTATTTCAATAAGGAGACTAATTTGTTACAAGTAATTTATCCTAAAAAGGTACAATCTGCAATAATACTCAATATAATATTTTTTATAAATATAATGGAGTTTGTATCTTTTATATATAAAAGAAGGGTAGCTGGTGCATTTTGAGGGGTAATTTTGTTGGCCTAATTTGAGGTTGTATTAGTGATAAACACCATTTTCATACATTATTAATCTCTCGTATTTAGTTTCTTATTCATCTTATGTGCTCAATTGATTGGAGTTGTAGTGAATAGACCACCTCTATTCAATGGTAACGATTATGACTACTGGAAGACGAGGATGATTGCCTTCTTTAATGCTCAAAATATGGACATATGGGATCTGGTCCAAAATAGCTATCAAGTGCCCATCAACGCAGAAGGACAAGAACTCCCTCGACAGCAATGGGCGGAAGGACAACGGATGAGACACTAGCTAAACTCAAAAGCTAAACATTTTCTAATGTGCGCTATCACCATATCTGAGCGCGACAAAGTCCACAGCTGTGAAACAGCTAAGGAGATTTGGAACACTCTCGCATTGGTCCATGAAGGATCAACTCTAGTCAAGGAAATAAAAAATAAGCATGCTGGTTCACCAGTATCAGCTCTTCAAAATGGGAGAGCATGAGAGCATTGATCAAATGTTTAGACGATTCCAAACAATCATCAACAGCCTACGATCACTGGGAAAAAACATATGATAACTAAGATCATATTAGAAAAATATTTAGAAGTCTTCCCAGGCAATTGAAGCCCAAGGTCACAACTATTCTAGAAGTGAAAAATCTTGCTTCCCTCTCAATGGAAGAGCTTCTTGGATCTCTAAAAATTCATGAACTTGAATTACAAGAGGAAAATAACTCAAGAAAAAGCAAATCTAATGCCTTAAAGGCTAAAAAAGAAAGTGTGTCCAAGGCACTTAGAGTTGAAGAATCTTCAGATAATGCTGAAACATCTGGAGAAGATGTCTCTGAAGATGACGTATTATCTTTCATTTCTATAAAGATACAGTCAATATGGAGACAAAAAGGAGGTATGAGACAAAAAAACTTTGGACGAAGAGTTCCAATGGAAAGAAGTGAAGTGCAACGGTTTCGTGAAAAAGTGGTATTCTTCCCAACTTCTCTGCCTTGAGAACACCACAACAAAATGATGTGGTAGAGAGGAAAAATCGGTCTCTCCAAGGGATGGAAAGAACAATGCTCAATGACAACTTAATCTCCAGACACTTTTGGGCTAAAGCTGTCAACACTACCTGCTACATTCAAAACATAATATATATTATACCTATCTGAAAAAAAAACTCCTTATGAATTATGGAAGGGACGTAAACCCAACATTTCTTATTTTCATTCATTTGGTTGTCAATGCTTTGTTAAAAATACTAAATATTCTTTAGGAAAATTTGACGCTAAAGTTGACTGTGGTATCTTCTTAGGATACTCTGAAACTTCAAAGGCATATAGAGTTTGCAACTCTCACTCTTTGACTATGGAAGAGTCTATCCATGTTAAGTTTAACGATAAAAAGCCTAATAAAGATTTATCAGAGCTAGATGAGTCTTTTGCAGATTTGAATCCAAATGACAAAGGCGAAGGATCATCAACAATTAGCAAAGAAGCATTAGACGATGAAGAAAATGAAGAAAATGCAAGAGATAATGTTCAACGAAGCTTCCATGCTTAAACTCTACTGGGATTTTGTATCTTCCAAAAGTAAATGGGCTTGTTTGCTTAAAGTAAGGGTTCTTAGGAACATTTCTCTTTTATCTTATTATGCTCAGTCTTCCTTATAGAATGGTTTAAGGCCTTATTTCTCTACTGTTATGTCTAACATTTCCTGGCAGATTGGTGATGGAAAGGATATAAGGTTCTGAACTGATCAATGGTTATCCAAACCTTTAGTTAATATGTTAAATTTTCCTGATCATGTTAGCTTTGTCCTTAATTCTAATTTAAAGGATTTCATTAGTAATGGCTCTTGGAATATTCCTAGTGTGCTCTTTGAAAAGCTACTCGATTTGAAGTCTGAGTTACAGCAAGTCACAATTCCAAATTTCAATGCCATTGATCAAATTTTGTGGTCTGTTTCTACTTCAGGTGATCTGAAATTCAAAGAGGCGTATTTATTTCTTAATCCTACTGGTAACTCTCTGCATTGGTGTAAAACTATTTGGAATAGGTTCATTCCTCCCTCGAGATCTTTCTTTCTCTGGAGAATTATGCATGACAAACTACCTATTGATGAAAACTTATGGTGTAGAGGTTGCATCACAGTTTCATTTTGTAGTCTCTGTGGAGCTGCTGCAAAATCTACCCAACACTTCTTTTTGTGATTGTAATTTTGCTTCGGATTTGTGGAATTGGTTAGCTGCAATTCTCAATTGTCGAATTGATACTTCATCCATTGAGAGCATTCTATCAATCTGTTATAAGGCATGGAGTTCTCAGCTTTATGATATTGTCATTGCTTGTGTTATTAATGTGCTTTGGTATATATGGCACAGCAGAAATAGCCTCAGGTTCGACAAGTATATTCCTCTTTGAGCAGCTATTAACATGATCACTTGCAATGTTACTCTCACTAGAAATTTAAGTGTAGGTCATATGTCATTTGCTATGCAGGAATTCATGATTCTAAAAGCTTTCATAGTGGCTGGAAAGCCAAGTAAAGCTCTTTCTATGAAGCAAGTAAATTGGTCTGCTCCTCCATGCAATTGAATCAAATGTAACACTAATGGTGCTGCTAAAAGAGCCCTTAGTCTTGCAGCCTGTGGTGGTATTTTTAGAGATAAAAGTGCGAATGTTCTTGGTTGCTTCTTAACTAAGATTGGTATTAAGTTTGCTTTACATGTTGAATTGTTAGGTGCCATGATGGAAATTAAGTTGGTTTTTGATAAAGGATGGCATAATCTCTTACTTGAATGTGACTCTCAGTTGGTTATTTTAGTATTTTCTTCAGTTGCCATAGTTCCTTGGAGGCTCAGGACTAGATGGAGAAATTCTTTATTGCTCACTCGTAGAATGCATTTCTATTTTTCTCATATTTTTCGAGAGGGAAACAATTGTGCAAATAAGCTTGCCTCTCATGGGACTATTATACATGGGTTTGTTTGGTGGGACTTGATTCCTAGATTTATTAGTGAAGACTTATTCCCCAATAGGTGGGGTCTTCCTAATTTTAGATTCAAATAAGCTTTTTGCATGGGTTAGGTCTATGTTGCTAATGCTTTTTTGTATTCTTTTTCTCATTATTAATTTTATTTGGGCTGGCGCTGGAAAAAAATATTGGGGATAAAAAAATTGTACAACGAAGTTGGTACTTCAAAACTTGTCATCCAGAAGGCCAAATTATTGGCAATCCAAATGATAAGGTGCAAACAAGGTCAACCTTCAGAGAATATTCAAATGCTACCTTCATCTCATAACTGGAACCAAGGACTATTGAAGAAGCTCTTATGGATGAAGGATGGATAATGGCCATGAAAGAAGAGCTCAATCAGTTCACAAGAAACGATGTTTAGACCATGATTCAAAAGCCAAATGACAAGTCCATCATCGGCACAAAGTGGGTGTTCAAAAACAAATTGTACGAAGATGGTAAGGTTGTGAGAAACAAGGCAAGGTTAGTTACCCAAAGTTATTCAAAATAAGAAGATATAGATTTTACTGAAACCTTTGCACCTGTAGCTAGATTAGAAGTCATATGCATTTTACTTTCATTTGCTGCTCATCATAGTATGAGACTCTATCAAATAGATGTAAAAAGTTCTTTTCATAATGGTATAATCAATGAAGAAGTTTACGTTATACAACCACCTGGTTTCAAGAACCAAAACTATCCATAGCATGTTTTTAAACCGAAAAAGGCTTTGTATGGATTAAAATAGCCTCCTTAAGCTTGGTATGAGAGATTGAGTACTTTTCTAATGGAAAATGGATTTTCTAGAGGAAAAGTTTATACTACTCTCTTTTGTATAAATGTAAACTCACATTTCATTATAGTTCAAATTTATGTTGATGATATTATCTTTGGAGCTACTAGTGAATCACTTTGCGAGGATTTTTCTAAGTTGATGCAAAAGGTGTTTGAAATGAGTTTAATGGGAGAATTAAAATTCTTTCTGGGTTTGCAAGTGAAGCAAACATTGGACAGAATTTATATTCACCAAACCAAATATACAAAGGAACTCCTGAAGAAGTTCAAATTGGACGATTGCAAAACGATGAGCACACCAATACATCCATCATCCATACTAAAATTGGACGATAAAGATAAACAGGTAGACCAAAAGGTATACAGATGTATGATTAGATCTTTCTTATATCTTACTGCGTTCAGACCTGATATTATGTTTAGTGACTGTCTTTGTGCATGCTTTCAATCTGACCCTAGAGAGTCACATCTGGTTGCTGTTAAAAGAATATTCAGATATTTGAAAGGTACTACTAATATGGGTTTGTTATTTAAGAAATTACATGAGTATAGATTAGTTAGCTTTTGTGATGCGGACTATGTTGGAGACAGAATTGAAAGAAAAAGCACTAGTGGAGGATGTCACTTTATTCGAGGAAACTTAGTCTCATGGTCCAGTAAAAGGCAAAGCACAATTGCACTTTCAACTGCTAAAGCTGAATACATATCAACAACTAGTTACTGCTCTCAACTTCTCTGGGTCAAGCATCAACTAGAGGACTACAATATTTTCGAAAGTAAGATTCCCTTACTCTGTGATAATACTGCAACAATAAATTTGTCTAAAAATCCCATTCTACATTCAAGGGCAAAGCATATTGAAATCAAACATCACTTTATAAGATATTATATTAGAAAAGGTGTGTTTAATATGCAATTTGTGGGTACAGATCATCAATGGGAATATATTTTTACTAAACCCCTCGTCGAGGATGGATTCACTTTCATTAGAAGGCAAGTATGCATTTTGTGAAAAACTAATGATTGTGTGTCCATTGATAATCTGTGTCCATTAAGACTTGTACTTGATATGTATCATATGTATACGTCTATTATCGGATAAGTCATTTGACAATTAAATTGCATTTATTGTAAAATATCTTTGTCTTATTTGAACTTATTTGAATTTCCCACGCTAAGTAAGTACTTAAAGAGTCATAGAAGTTACTTTTACTGCGGAACGTGACAGTTACTTTTATGAGCAATTATTGTGTTAACTATTCAAATTTCCTTTTAATTTTAATCTTAAACGATTGAAATTTCCGTTCAATACTTACAAAAACTATAAGTTTCCAAACTCAGTTTTCACTCTCAAAAATCATTTGCGAAGAACCCCTCTCTTGCGAGAAACCCTTTTCTTTCGAAAACCCTAGTTTTTTTCAAATCTTCAAAGAAATAGTCGGAGGAAAGAAACTTAATGTGGATGAAGCAGAAATTGCTGTGGAATATATGTTCCAAACTTCAACACTAGAAGAGTGTGAGATTGACATTAATGAGAATTTGCAAGGAGCTGGCTGGGCAAACTACTTTAGAGAAATTGTGGATGTTCATCAGAAATTGGTTCGTGCATTCTGGAAAAACGCCATTGTCTCTGATACCGAGATCAGCGGAGAAGTTCTGGGAAAAAGGGTTGTAGTGTCTGAAGTGATAATCTCTGATGCTATCCAATGTTAGTTGGAAGGGGCCAAATACACTGAGGATTGGACTACTGATATTGGTGGCAAAGAAAGTGTGTTGGATATCTTTCTCAAGGATCCAAACAACACAACTAAGAAGATAGTTGCATCTCAGATGCATGATAAGACCCGAGTACTTCACCAATTGCTCAATAAGGTGATATTCCACAAAGTTGGGTCAAAAGACTCAGTCTCCAACACACATGCTTTTTAATTGTATCACATGATGCTGTGCCAACAGATCAACCTGTCTCATCTCCTTTTCAAGCACTTCAAACTAAGTGCTCAGGGAAAAAGGAAGAAAACCATCATCTCCTATGGTGTACTGTTGACCAAGCTCTTCAAGGAGCATGGTGTTTTCAGTCCATTCGAAGCTCTGGACGAAGACCAGAAGAAGCAGGTGCTTGGAAGAAAACAAATTCAATAGGTTTTTGGACGAAGCAACTTAATGAAAATGAGGCTCCTCACTGTCCAAGAATTTGTTGGACAAATGGACACTGTCAAACTTTCACCAGCAGAAGTTGAGCGTCCACAGAAGCTATTGTCTACTCAGGCTAAACCCAAATGCCAAAGACTTTTGGTGATGGACGATAATTTGTGATGATGATGATCAACCTCTTACTAAGAGAATGCGAGTTTCGTCCACCTTCAAGGTGTCCCAGAGCACAAGGACTAATATGTGTACAAGAAAAAGACCTTTCAAGAAACGCACAGTCACACATTCACCTGCATCCATCCCAACTCCTCCTCCTTCACCTTCACCACCTGAACCCTAAACCTCTCAACATGAACCACAAACACAACCCCCATCTTCAACTCAAACAGTTAACCCCTCTTTACCACCACCTACTCAAACACAACCCTCACCTTCAACTAATACACCAACCTCACCACACCTTTCACCTCGACTTTCCTCTTCCCCCATACAAAAATATCTTCCCTCTTTCTTCTCAACCCTCTCCAACATCTGTTCTCAGAGATTGGAGATTCAGAACCTTCACACTAGAGTGACCCCCCATCACATCGAAAACTGGGAGTTAAAGGACCCTAGTCTTTTAAAGGTCCAGAGGAGATCTCGAGCTTGTGACGGGTTCTCTCAACAAATACACATTTAGCCGAAGCAACTCAAGTTCCAACCTCTGACTCTTGAAGAATTAGGCTTCCACGCCTTGGCCTTTGACACCATGTTTGCGGGTGTCCTCAACACTGGTGTTGCTATAAAGGACTTAAGATATATACCCCCTTCAATGATTATCACATCATCCACTTCTATCAAGATTCAACCTGATCGAATTTATCCAAGACTACCAATGGTGGATGACAACAAGGATAAGGATTTGAAAAAGTTTAGAAATCAAACTTATTGGCCTCTGCCCACAACGTTTGATCCTGACTTTAGACAGAAACCTGCACTTGAAGTTGACTTGGATTTCTTGAATCAGATATCCTTGAGTGGGGATGCTAAGGATAAAGAAGCCAAGTCTTACTGTCTCAGGCTAGAGTTTTCAGTGGTATGCCCCTTATGCTCATCTCTGATGACATATTTGGGATACCTATGAGACCCTCTGGTTATGACATTCAAATGTTCGACCCAAAAGAAGTGAAAGATTGGTCTCCCACTGACAAATTAAGCAAACCATACTTTTGGGAAGACCTTTTCTCATATTATCAAGATCCACTCACTTGGAGTGTCAAGTTATGGCCTTACCAGAAGAAGAAGAAAATGAAGATGAAGCTCAACCTTCTGCTCCTACCCCTCTCTCCTTCTTCAACCCCACTGAGCATTCTGTGGCAGTTCAAGCCACTGAAGTGGAGGCCTCAGCTGAAAATCATCCTCAACCTACACCTGTACCTGAAGTTCATCCTGGTGTTTATAGGCTCATCAGCGATGGAATGAAAAATGTTTACAGACAATTTGAAGAATTACTCAAGCAATACTTCCCACATGGCCCTTCTCCTCCGCCTCCTTCTCATTAAATTTTTTTTCTTCTCTACAAATTTCTTTTCAAACTCATTTATTTCATTCATTTGTTTCTGACTGTGATATTTTTACTTTACTTTTTGTCTTATGACAAAAGGGAGAGAATTGGAAATAAATTTGATTATGTACATATACACGTAAACATAGAATGGGAAATATACTTATGCCTTTATATATGTGTTCTATTGTTTCTTGTTTCTGCTCTTTTTATCAGATATAACTTGTTTCTATTGAGCAAATGATAAATCTTATGTTGCTTTGATTACTGTTACTCTAATTCTTTACTCTGATATCAACATTAGTTTTTGCTCTAATTTTTTGATAATGGTTATGAAGCTTTACTTTGAATTTACTGATATAAATCTTCGCTCTAACACTAGTTATATTTACTCTGATACTGCTGATATAAACTACTACTCTAATACTGGTAAAACTCTTCAGACTTAAAATTTTCATTATTACGTTTTAATCAGTTAACTTGTTAAATTCTTGTATTGCTCTGATACGTTATGGACTCATACTTAAGTTTGTAAAACGATGCGTCCAAAAACTAGTAAAAACTAAATTGTTTCTAAGTCACATGCGTCAAATATACTTGCGTCCAACTTATATACAACATGTTCTTAGGGGGAGCTTATGCCTTTTCAAACTGATAAATGTTTTTGTTCAATCAAATTTAATATTGTTTGTCATCATCAAAACGGGAGAGATTGTTAGAACCGAAATTATTCAAGGAAATTGAACTCATCAAAGTTTTGAAGATAACAACAAATATTAAATTAAAAAGAACAAATAAGTTTTGAATAAACTTATAATTATTACGTTCTAATAAGAAAAGTTCATGTTGTGTCTTTTGAATAAATAACTGACAAGTACTTTTGAACCAAAGACTAGCTTTGATAAAATCTCATTTTACAACGTGCGTACAATACATATGAACTATAATGTTTTATATTGGATCATCCATTATTTTGTCTCTGTTGATTGTTTCTCAAAAGCATCCATCCAAGGATATTCAAAGACAAGCAAAAAAGGTACATTAACAGCTGATGGGATCTCTGACAAAGTACACGCATTTCAAAATTAACTTTGTACGCTGGAGCTAACACTCCTAACAACTACAAAGATCAGCAAATGAGGAACTTTTTGCTGTTGGAACCAAAGAACCTTTGAGAAATTAGTTTCGGAACCAAAGAAGTTTAAAAGTATTAAACCCCTCAAAGTTTTGAAGATAACAAAAGATTTAAATTAGAATGAACTAGTAAAGTCTAGTGTAATTAGTGTATAATTTGTTCTGTTAATCCAATAATGTTTTCTGGCTATAAGATATGTTGATAAATCTCTAACAAAACAACATGAAGTAAACAGTTTATTACTTGTGTGTGCGTCCATTTCTTTTGTATCGTAACTAAAAAAGAAACTTAGTATTTGTCCAAAAGACTCAAAATTGTTTTATGAAGTATATTATATTGAATTGTCCAATTGTTTCCTTATTTAGCTCAGATTCAATCATTCATCCAAAGCTCAAATTCAAATTTGAAGAACTGTTCATCATTAAATGCTGAGAAGAACTCTGACAAAGTACACAACAAAAGAAATCAACTGAGTCACTTAGCTGATACTGCTAATAACTACAAAGACCAGCAAATAAGGAACTTTCTGTGCGCTCAGATCAATCAGGACTCAGTTATCACACTCTTGATAGTCTCTGATAATCAAAGTCACTTTTCAGAAGAAGCTCAACACAAAATCAGCTTATGCATTTAATGCTGCTCAGAACAGTAATAAATGTTTCCATTGGACGAAAAAGCCTATGAAGACTGTGTTGGAACCAAAGGAACTTATGAAATTAAGTTTGGAACCAATCTTTTAAAAGAAAGGAATTATTACCCCATAAAGTTTTGAAGATAACGAAAGTTTTAATTTAGATTGAATAATAGACTCACGTAACTTGTTTTTGTACTGTTTCAAAAAGAAAACAAAGTGTTACCAAACAGTTACTTTGTGCGTCCTTTCTTGTTTGAGTTAAAGGAAACTAAGTATGCGTCTAATACCATTTAAACTGTTTTACAAGTTTTATTATATTGGATCGTCCAATGTTTTCCTTACCAAGCTCAGGTCCAAGCTTTCGTCCAAAGTTAAAATTCAAATGTGAAGAACTGTTCATCATTAAATGCTAGGAAAAGAACTCTGACAGATTACGACATCAGAATAAGTCAACTGAGTCGCTTTTGCTGACACTTCTAACAACTACAAAGACCAGCAAATAAGGAACTTTCTGCGGTCTCAGACAAATCAGGACTCAGTTATCACTTGATTGGAAATCCCTGATAATCAAAGTCACATTTCAGAAGAAGCTCAACACGATATCAATCTATGCATTTAATACTACTCAGAACGGTAATAAATGTTTCCGTTGGACGACGAAGCATATGAAGACTGCTCAATTTGCTCTCTCTTATATAAAGGAGAAGCAGTGCTTGTAGAAAAAGATGATCGAGAAGTGTAAAAAGATTAAAAAGTTTTATCTCTTCTAAGAATTCATATACTTGTAAAAAGGTTCAAGTCTTGAGATTCATTGTCTATCCTCATTTCTAGTGAGTTTCAAACTCAAGCATCTTCGACTTCTTCTTTTATTCAATTCAGTTGTGTAAGCCTGAAGAGGCTGGGTATAAAAGAATACTGGTGTGTTTGAACCTGAAGAGGTTGAGAATACTTGTGTACCTGAAGAGGTGAATAATACTTGTAATCTTGTAAAAGGTTAGTGGAAAATCCTTCTGCTTGAAGGGACTGGAAGTAGCTCTCGGTTTGTGAGAGTGAACCAGGATAAATATCTGGTGTAAGCTTTTCTTCCCTACGTGTGCATTTTATTTATTCAATAATCTCTGGGGATTGCCATTGTGTTTTTAACAAAGGTATTTAAGTTAAATCTTAGAACTTCTTAACTGCGTCCAAAAGAAAAATCTTACAAATCTTTTAGAGTCCAATAGGACTGAGAAGTTTTTTTTATTCGTTCATTAATTGTTATCTTGTAACCTTCTTCTTGTTCAAACTGTCATTTGGAGAAAAAAATTCAAAATCTTTCAAAAGGGTTAAGAAACACAATTCAACCCCCTTCTTGTGTTTCACTTGATTATTTCAGACTGCTCCAAGTGCCTCTATTTATAAATACAAATGTCTTCGAAGAATAAGGTGTTGAAGCAGTGACAATCTAAAGAGAAAAGTTTTTAGCTCACCTTCTTTCAATTACACTCTTGTATAGAGTTTCTGTCTTGAGTTTTATCATTCTATCTTGTAGCGAGTTAAACACTCAAGCATCGTTAACATCTCCTTATTTTTTCAACTTAGTTGTTTAAGCCTGAAGAGGCTGGGTATAAAAGAATACTTGTGCTTTAGAACCTGAAGAGGTTGAGAATACTTGTGTACCTAAAGAGGTGGAGAATACTTGTAATTATGGTAAAGATTAGTGGTTCATTCTTCTTGTTGAAGGGACTAGATGTAGCTCTCGGTTTGTGAGAGTGAACCAGGATAAACTTCTAGTGTAAGCTTTTCTTCCCTCTACTTGTGTTTTAATTTTACACTAACATCTGGGGATTGTAATTGTTTTCTTAATAGAGTTTTTAATTAAATCTGAAAACCTTTTCAACTGCGACTAAAGAGACATCTTACAAGAAGAAAAATTATTCTCTGCATCCAACGGAACTGAGAAGCTTTTTATTCGTCCATTGCTTATTATCGTTTCAACTACTGTCTTGTGTAAATTGCTAAGTATCGGAAAAGTTTTCCAAAAAGGTTAAGAAACATAATTCAACCTCCTTCTTGTGTTTCATTTGTTTATTTCATTTGCATGTTCAGAAGAGTCAGAACTAAGATAGCATATTCCTCGCAAACGTTGATAACCAAAGCTGCTTTTCAGAAAGAGATCAACACGTTATCAACATTATGCATTTAATGCTACTTAGAGCGGTAATAAATATTATCGTTGGACGAAGAAGCTTATGAAGACTATTTCAAGTGCTCACATACCTATAAATACCAAGGTCTTTGAAGATTCAAATGTGGTGATACTTTAAGAGAACAAGAGAAATTATTCAAAGCTTCACTCTGTTTTATTACACTTTCTTTTTACACTTGTATATAGTTTTACTTGAGCATATTTGTCTAACCTCACTCTTTGTGAGTTAAAACTCAAGTGTTGTTAAAAACACCTTTTATTATTTCGTTGGTAAGCTAGAAGAGACTTTTGTAAAAAAGAGTACTTGTGTTTAGAATTAGAAGAGGTTGAGAATACTTGGTTGTGAGCTTGAAGCCGTAGCTGGTGCATTTTGAGGGGTAATTTTGTTGGCCCAATTTGAGGTTGTATTCGTGATAACCACCATTTTTATACATTATTAATCTATCATATTTAGTTTCTTATTCCTTTTATGTGCTTAATTGATTGGAGTTGCAATGAATAAATCACCTCTATTTAATGGTAACGATTATGACTACTGGAAGAAGAGGATGTTGTCTTCTTCAATGCTCAAAATATGGATGACAAGAGGTTGTCGAGACCCATCAAAATAATAAAATTTATCGGTTCACAAACTAATTTGTAATATAGAGAATGAACCGAATCATCTCTCAAGGATCCAAAAACAAAGATTCAATCAGATTGAAATAATTAAAAAGGGGGTTTTTATGATTTATAAAGAAAATACATCGGTTGAATTAAAGAAAAGTAATTAACAAATTAACCAATCCAAGAAAATTTACCGATCTTGAGTTTAATCCATCATTGATTACAAGGAATCCACTTAATTACTAACCATGTTCTTGGCCTTATATCACATCAAGAAGCCTCAACATGATCCAAGAATCCTCTACTAGATAAGTATCTAGGATTTAATCAACCAAGGTTAGATAAATTAAGCACCATCCAAACATAGATTAACTTAAGATCTGGAATTTAAACAAGTTACACAATCTATCAAAATGCTTTGATACACTGTTAGTCTTTGTGATCCTCTTGAATACATGATAATAAAGCTATTATCACATAAACATGTAAATCAAATTAAGAAATTCAATCTAAATCAAAATCGAAAGAGGAAGAAAAGAAACTTGAATAACAATTAAGTAATTTGAACAAGCAAAATAAGATCTCCAAATTAAGCAACATGATAATTAATCCCTTGGATTGATTACAAGAGCCTAGCCTTCCATAGATGGGAAGGAAGAACTCAAAAAATAAAGAACAAAAACGAAATTCTAAAGAGAAGAGAGAAGAAAAGAAAGAGAGAGATGTGAAAGTTTGAATTAATGACTAAAACTAACAAAATGCTACAACATTACATAATAGAATAACAAAGAGAAGAGGAGAAGAATAATATTTTCCTCCAATGTCTCCAGTTCTAAACTTCCTTTCCCCTTAAATAGCCCAAGATAAGGACCCATGTTAACTAACCAAAATGATAAACAATTACAAAAGAAAAACAAAGTTGATATTCTGCCAGATTTCGTGTGCCTCCTTCCATGATTTGTATGACCCTCCAACCCACCGAATTGACTTTAGGTGTCTTCATGATAGTTGTATACAATTGTCTCATTGAATTTACGGCACTGGTCTCATTCCAATAGGACTTTTATAACTCAAGATATTCTGAAAACACTGCACCTACCTCAAGTCACGTTGGCAGAACGTGTTTCCAAATTCAAACCAACTTGCAGCTTCATAATCATGCCGACAACGACATCTATTGACAAAATGGTCTTTAGTAAAGTTGGAGCTATGCGCTTTATCTTTCCAATGGCACCAGTTTCAGCTCAAAATGAGGCCTATAACCAACGATATAGTCCAATATGTGCACATTGCTCAGATTCTAGCGACAGTAAGCCCACTCTAACTGTCAGGCCTATTTTGGACCATTATAATTCGATCCATCTCTTGAGTTTGTCATGAAAGGTGTAGATCTTTGTCTTAGATTTCCACAGACACCAAGATCGCCTCAAATGAATCATGGAATCCCAAGTTATGGCCTAATCAAGGAGGAAAAGTCAAAATGCATCAAAATCTGAGAATTAATCATAATTTGCATTAAAGCCCAATGAGACCCAACAACCTAAAAATCAACTAATATACTAATATTGGGCACAATAAACATCTAATAAAGTCAAGTACAAAGCTAACATAAGTGTCTCAAAATGATTGATCAATGGACATATGGGATCTAGTCCAAAATGGCTATCAAGTGCGCATCAACGCAGAAGGACAAGAACTCCCTATGGAAGAGCTTCTTGGATCTCTAAAAGTTCATGAACTTGAACTACAAGAAGAAGATAACTCAAGAAAAGACAAATTTATTGCCATAAAGGCTCAGAATGGAAGTGCATCCAAGGCAGTTAGAGTTGAAGAATCTTTAGAAAATGTTAAAACATCTGGAGAAGATGCATCTGAAGATGACGAATTATCTTTTATTTCTAGAAAGATACATTCAATGTGGTGAAAGAAAGGAGGTATGAGATGAAAGCACTTTGGACTTAATTGCATTTTCCAGCATTATTTGAATTTTACATTGTTTATGAATTTTGGGCATAACTTGAGTTCTAGACATCTAATAACTATGCATCTTACATTCTAGAAAATATAAGAGGGAGCTATAAAACTTTGATGAAGAGCTTAAGAGATGAATCATATGTCTATTGGGTCACTTGGTCCTGGAAGTCAGAACAAGGATGCTGTCGCTGAAACCTAACCAATGTGCAATGATCGGGTCATAATTTGGGTTGTAGAAGTCACATGGAGCCAGGAATGGTTCCATTGGAAAGCTAAACTGAAGTTCTTCAACTCTTATGGAGGCCACTTATTGAAACTACAAGTTTTGATTATGTTTTTGGCGAGTGAAGTCACCTAAAGGGTCCAAGACCTCCTAAGAGTAATTTAGGCATAACTTCCTCATTCTAAGTCCTGATTAGGCAAATTAGGTATCCATTTAAAGCTAAGAGTGAGAGTATTAAATTAACATTAATCCAACGGAAGAGTTATATTTTTAATTTTAGAGTTAGTTTTTTTAGGGAGAAACTTAAACACGAGATTTATTCTCTCATTCCCTCATTTTCTATACTTTTCAATTTTCTCTCTAATTTCTCTCTCCTCTTCCTCAAGCATCTTTGGGCTATAGCCATGGAAGGCTAAATTTTGAGATCAATCCAAGGTTCTTTAAGGAATTCTAGTTCGATCTTGAGACCTTATAATGAATTTTGAATTTGAGTTTAGTTAAACTTTCTTTTCTTCTCTTAATTCTGATGTTGAATCTATGAATGAAGATCACTATTTTGTGTGTTCTTGATTGAGAATTGTGATGAGATTTTGATTAATTAATCATAATTTTATCATTTGAATTGAAAAGAATAGGTTTGCAGATTTGCTACCTAGGTTAATTGAATTCCTAATTTAAACTAGCCTTGATTAACATGAATAATGCGATTGCAAATTTGTATATATTTTGTTAGTTAAATTCTAGGTGATCACCTAGTAGTAAATGTTGGATTTAATATAGAAATCTTGGTTAAATCTTGGTTAACCAGTCAATTAAATTCAAATGCATGTTTAATGATCGATGAAATGTCAAATGGAATTTCAAATGGATTTCTTGGATTAGTTGTTTTGATTAATTGATATCGCTTAGTTTAATTCGTGTTTTTACATACCGAATATTAAACTCCCCTGATTTTCATCTTAATTTAATCAATTTGCATATGAATCTTTGGGAAACAACTTGGTTCACTCACTTGTGTCACAAGTTTTGCATTAAACTGGTTTTATTGTATTTGACTGAGCTCGAAACTCTTGTCAAATGTCATCTTACATATCTATTATTAAGGGAATAAATGTCATATTTAATTCTGAGTGAGAATCCATTTTCAGGGGTAATTTTTCTCACATATTTATCTAACTTTTCTAGTTCTTTTCACCTCCTCACTTGCCTCATTTATTAGTTCCTCATTTTTTATCTAATTTTTCTCTTTGTTTTCTCTTTCTGAATTTTGTACTATCTTTCTTATAGCTTAGAACATTTAGTGTTGAAACCAAAATCTTATAAAAAGGTTTAAGCACTAAATTTTAAAAGCTGTAGCTTTCCCTGTTTAAGTTTTGAGGATAACAAAAATATTTATTTAGTTTGAACAAGTAAGTGTTTCGACAATAGTATTAACAAATCGCTACTTGTATGTGCGTCCATTCTGCTCTGAGCTTAAAGAAAACTCATTGTGCGTCCAATATGCTATGACTCTTTGTGCGACCAATATGCTATTTCGCTTTATGCGTCCAATGAATGTCTAAAAATGCTTTGTGCGTCCAATAACTGTCTTATATACTTTTACTATTGGTGCGTCCAATATTTGTATGCATATACTGTTACTATTTTTATTGGTTCGTCCAATACGATCTTTTTGCCAAAGCTCGGACTCAATTCACTCTTTCAAAGTTCAAGCTAAAGCTCTCGTCCAAGTTAAAATTCAAAAATGAAGAACTGTTCCTCATTAAATGCTAGAAAAGAACTCTGACAGCTCACGGCGACAGAAGAAGTCAACTAAGACACTTTTGCTGACATTGTCTAACAACTACAAAGATCTGCAAATGAGAAACCTTCTGCAATCTTAGACAAATCAGGACTTTGTTTTCACTGATTGGAAATCTCAGAGAATAAAAGTCACCGTCAGAAGAAGTTCAGCACTTTTCCAGTAGATGCATTTAATGCTACTCAGAACGGTAATAAATGTTTCCGTTGGACGATATAGATCATGAAGTCTGCTCAATTTGTTCTTACATATAAAGAGAAGAAGCAGCACTTGAAGCAGATAGAGATCTTTGCCGAAGCATCTTACAAAGTCTAAAAAGCTTTATTTCTTCTTGGATTTCCATATACGTGTAAAAAGAAAAAGCATTGAGATTTTTATTATCTATTCTCATTTGTTAGTGAGTTTCAAACTCAAGCTTTCATCTACTTTTACTTATTCACCTTAGCATTGTAAGCCTGAAGAGGCTGTGTGTAAAAGAATACTTGTGTGATTGAACCTGAAGAGGTTAAAAATACTTGTTACCTGAAGAGGTGTATAATACTTGTAATCTCGAAAAAGTTGAAGGGACTGGACGTAGCTCTTGGTTGATAAGAGTGAACCAGGATAAATCTCGTGTGTAAGCTTCTCTTCTCTTCTAGTGTGTTTTATTATATTCACTAACTTCTAGGGTTTACTATTGTGTTTATTAACAAAGACCTTTTAATTGGTTTTAGAACGTGTCAACTGTTTTCTTAAAAGTCTTTTCAAAATCCTTAGAATCAAATAGGACTGAGCCGTGTTGGTTCTAAGTTCTTTACTTGTCAAACTTTATCCTTCGCTGTGTTCAATCTCTTGTTAAAAAGGAAAATCTTTTATTATTCATCAAAAAGGGTTAAGAAACACAATTCAACCCCCTTCTTGTGTTTCACTTGGTTATTTCATTTAGTATAGTAAAATAAGCTATCAATAGTCGAATTTTCCATGCCTGGACAATTACATGCTAAAACTTGTCTTCTTTTTTTTGTCTTTGAGCATAGCCCTATGCTTACATGGTCAATAAAGATTAGTACAAATAATAGTAAGAAGAGCTCCTCCTTGACATAGGCCATCTTCTAAACCAAATTGCTATACTTCATACCACTCTTTGGGAGTGGATTCCATTTGGTCCTCAGATGGCCATACTTCATACCATTCATCTAGGAGAGGATTTCATCTAGTTCTCAGATAATGTCACTCTTTGTTATGGATTATCACATCAAGACACATGTAAGACTTTTAGAAAAAATCAAATGGTCATACTTCATACCACTCACTGGAGTGGATTCTATCTAGTCCACTGATAAACCAAATGGCTATACTTTATACCACTCTCTGGGAGTGGATTTCATTTGATCCCTTGATAATGTCACTCTCTGAGTGGATTGTCACCTCATATATTGAGAATTGTCTTTTAGTTTGTGTTTAATATAATTACATGAGCATGTAATTCCATTTCCTAAGTTTCTAGAGTAATTAGACATTTATCTCATAATATCAATTTTCTTGACATTTTTACTTCATAATTACTCTTTAGAAACTTACTGGACTTTTACCTAGCCTTATATACTAGGTCTAGCCGAAACCCTAACCCTAGGGTTTAGGTTTCTTATATCCACCATCAATATCACATTTTGCTAATATAAATTAGCCATAAGGAATTCTAAAAATACTTCACAACTTAGCCAAATTACTATTCATTTGGTAAGTTTACTATTCATTTGATTATTTTTCCAAATACTTGATTTTTCATTCTTCATTTACACATAACCTTCTTTGCTCATTCTAATTATCCATGTCATTGAATTTAAATCAATTCTTAGGGTACAAAACTCTAATTGACCGAATTCCATCTTAGGTTTAATTCCCTAAGTTATGTTATTACTTGAACTTGTAATTTTCTCTCAAAACCTTTGATTCACCACTAGAATCACCTTCTAATCATCACGGTATACTTATATCATAAGGTAGTTCAAACCTAAGCATTCTAATCCTCTCGGCCGAAACCACCATAATCCATTTCCTAAGTGATTTTTCAAACTATAATCACCAAACTATGCTCTAATTTGATTAAATCACCTAATTAAATATTAATCAATTTAATTAACCAATAATCTCATTATTAAACAAGTCTAATATCAAAACACTGACTATAGCCAAAACCTCACTTTAACTAGGATCTTTAGAATTTTTTATCTTCAAGTAAAATCACATAATCTTACTTAATTAACTTCAAATGTTCTAAATAAGTATTAAACCACTTAATTAACCATTAATCCAACAATTACACAATTTGAAACCCTAGACTACACCATGTCTGAAACTTGCATAAGTCAAGGTTCCTAGGATTTTTCAATCCAATCAAATAATTAACACTAGATTCTAACATAATCTTCTTGAAATTTCATCAAACCATCATCAAAGAACCATATATCTATGGAATTCAAAATTCACATATGAACCCTAGCTTCCAACCATCTTTCACAATCCATCATAACCAAGCATAATTTGATTGTGTTCTTAGATAAAATTCCATTAAAAGAATCAAAACCATGGAAATATCATTAAAGCTTCAAACTTGAAATATCAAAGGATGGAAGATACTTGAACTCTTACCTTTCTTGCTTCTTTTCCTTGAAGTTTGAAAGCCCAAAGATAGTTTCTTCCTTGATTCTTGTTTGCAGATGAATTCTTGATTCAAAACTAAAGCTTTTAGGAGTTTTTCCTTCTTTTTTTCTTGGACTTTTCTCCTATTTTCTGTCTTCTTTCTCTCCACCAACCTTGCTTCTCCCTTTCTACCTTGTGTGTTTGTGAATTCTATCTTGAAGAAGCCTTAGTTTTCCTTTTATTTTATTTTAATTTGTTATCCAATCTTATTGTAACATTTCTCACCATCTAATAATTACATAATAGTTTTATCTAACCTCAACCAGTAGCCTTCTAACACTTACTCCCTTAACTTGTGTTTTTATTGGTTAACATAAAGAATTAATATTTTAAATATCTAGTTAGTTTCTAAGTATCTAGTTTATATCTAACTAGATTTTAATTTTATGCTAACTATATTCTATTTGGTTACATTTCTTTTATCTTATTCTACTACCAACCTCAAAATGATCATTGGGTCCCTAGTGTCATAACCCTATAATTATATAAATGCCATTGTATATCCCACTAATTTATATTAGGTACTTTAATAAATTTTCTTCTCATAGATAGTTTTTAGGACTCTGTTTTCATAGAGTCACTAAGAAAAAGAATAACAATTCTAAGGAGACTACAATCAAATAAAACATATTCACTGATCAAGAATTCTTATAAATTTTCATGCATAAATAGGCAAAATATAACCTGGGTAATTTTATGCATCTTCTTGATAATAGAGAACAAAAATCACAGTTTTTAAGTATACATAGTATAGATAAATATTAAATAATTCAGCAGACTGTAATAATTTTCTGTTTATTTTATGAGAAGATGTTATGGTCGTCATATTCAAAAATTCCCTACTCTCTTCACTGAAACAACATTGACACACACCAATACCCATCTTACTTCTCTCCCTCCATTTTCAACATGTCCGTACAACCTTGAAGCTCCAATAGCTAAAGCCTACAACAACAAGCGCCCATTTTGAGGATGACCTAGTATGCAAAAACCATGAGGAAAGCCCAACAATAGCTCTTCCGAATCATATTCGCTGATGACGCCGCCATTGATTTAGACTCTTCTATCGATGATGATGAGTGAGAAATCATCTCAAAAAGATAACTTAAGAAATATGAACACTTTAAAAAGCAGGAAGTATTCCTTTCAACTAATACGACATACTCAATATATATAATATTTTAATTACATGTCAATATATTAAATTTTACTATAGAATCTGAACTAGGGATGTCAAAGAGGCAGGATGGGGAGTACTCTCCTGCTCCTCGTCCACGCCCCTATATTTCCTCCTGTCCCTATCCCCGATCCCCGCCATGGGGAGCTTTCCTCCCCCGTCCCCGCGGATCCCTTTGCGGACTCCGAAAATTCATAAAAAATTGTAAAATTACAAACTAAAATTCAATAAAATTTAAAAAGATTATATAAAATTAAATTATTAAATTTAAAAATGTTATTAGTATTTGAAACCATAATAAATTTTAGTTTTTTTAATAAAAAATATGAAAAGACTAAATGTTATTAGTATTTATGATATACAGTGCACATAATAAGGGGTATATATGTAATTTACTCTGGGCGAGGACCCCGCGGGGTAGGGGTTATGATCCCTGTTCTCGTCCTCGAATCACCTACGAGGGAATTTTGTTCCCTGTCCCTGTCCCTATGGGGAAAGTTTCCCCGCTCGCGGGGCCCCGAGTGAAGCAGTCCCCGCAGAGATCCCCACGCACGGGTAGAAATTGATAACCCTAATCCGAATGTTGCAAATATGAATATTGAAACATCATAATCTCAGCTTAATAATTATCAAGTGTTATTTATTAATGTATATATAAAATAAATTTTATATAAAATGTATTAATCCAAAAATATACAAATATGTCTTTTAAAAAAAATTGATGAGATAATTTTTTTCGTAAAATAAATCATATCAAAATAACACTCGAATTACTTATTAGTATTTAATATTGACAAATCTCGTGTATTTTCATCATCACTTTATACATTAAACTTTCACTAATCTTTCTTCAATTGTTACTTTCCAAGTAATACTTTATTATTTAATACTAATTAATCTCATACATACATTTTTATCATCTCTCACTTCAATGCATTAATTAAATTTCATTAATCTTTTTTCAATCATTACTTTTTAAGTGATACTTTATTATTTAATACCAATAACCTCATGCATGCAATCATTACCTTTTTTTCTTTCAATACATTAAACTTTCATTAATATTTCATCATTAATCACTTTTCTATGTGGCACTTATCAAGTTTTTATCACATGTTCAAATTTTAAGTGATATTTTATTGGTGAAAGGCACTTTATTATTTAATACCAATTAATCTCTGATCAATCAATTTGAGACACTTATGTTAGCTTTGTATTAGGCTTTATTAGATGTTTATTGTGCCAAATATTAGTATTTTAGATGAGTTTAATATTGTTGGGCTTCATTGGGCTTTAATGCAAACTGTGAATAATTTTCGGATTTTGATGCATTTTGACCTTTCTTCCTTGGTTAGGCCATAACTTGGGACTCGGTGATCCATTTGAGGTGATCTTGGTGTCTTTGGAAAGCTAAGACAAGGCTCTACAAGTTTCATGAGAACTCAAGAGCTGGATCGGACTTCTAAGGGTCCAAAATATCCCTGTAATGTAGAGTAGATTTGCTGTCACGGAAATCTGGACAGTGTGCACATATTGGACTACATAGTGAGCTATAGGCCTCCTCTTGGGCTGAAACTTGGCCATTGGAAAGATAAGACCCTTATCTCCAACTTCACAGAGTCCATTTAGTCAATAGATGTCGTTTTAGGCATGATTATAAAGCTACAAATTGGTTTGAATTTGAAAACACGTTCTGCCAACCTAACTTGAGGTAGCTGCAGTGTTTTTGGCATATCTAGAGTTCTAAAAGTCCAAATGGCATGATTCCAATTGCAAAATTTCAAGGAGACAACTGGCTACAACTTTCATGAGACCTCCAAGCCAAAATGCACCGTCTAGGTCATGAAAATCAAGCTGGAAGTTGGATAAGAGTTGCTGACTTGAAGCCACCAACCATACACCAACCCACCTACAATGCACCAACCCACCAACCATGCGTCAAACTTCCATATTTGACAATTTCCATGTTTTTACAACTTGTATTCAGATTATTTTCAATTACAAATTGGCTTCTAGGATTAGTATAAATAGAATCAATCTCTTTGTATTAGAGATCATTCAACTTTAAGTAAGTTTCAAGAAAGTTTGAGTATTTGTGAGAGTTTTATTTCTCTTCTTCTCCGTTCTCTTTACAATTTCCTTTTTGTTCTTTTATTTCTGAGTTCTTCCTTCCCATCCATGGAAGGCTAGGCTCTCATAATCAATCCAAGGGATTAGCCATCTTGATGTTTAATTTGGAGATCTTGTTTCGCTTGTTCATATTGCTTAATTGTTATTCAAGTTTCTCTTCTTCCTCTTTTGATTTTTATCTAGATTAAATTGCTTAATTTGATTTAGATGTTGATGTGATAATAGCTTTATTATCATGTATTCAAAGAGGATCACAAAGACTAAACAATATATTAAAGCTTTTTGATAGATTGTTTAGCTTGGTTAAATTTTAGATCTTAAGTTAATCTATGTTGGATGGTGCTTACTTTATCTAACCTTGGTTAATCAAATCCTAGATGCTTATCTAGTAGAGAATTCTTGGATCATGTTAAGGCTTCTTGATGTGATCTAAGGCCAAGAACATGGTTAGCAATTAAGTGAATTCCTTGTGATCAATGATGAGTTAAACTCAAGATCGGTAAATTTCCTTGGATTGGTTGCTTATTTAGATTTGTTTATAACTTTAAGTCTCATACTTTTATTAATCTTGTTAATCAATAACAAAACCCACCATTTTTCTAATTATCTTGATCTAATTAAATCTTTGTTTTTGGATCATTGAGAGACGATTCGGTTCATTATATATACTACAAATTAGTTTGCGAACCGGTTATTTTTATTATTTGATAAGTCTCGACAACCTCTTGTCAATCTCATGCATGCATAATGAATTTATTATGATTATTATCAATTAATATATCTCTTTAATGCATTAAGTAGAAAATTTTAAGTTTATATTTAAGTGACACATGTTAAGATTTTAGATGATATTTACTAAAAGTTTCTTTTATGGTTTTAACTTTTTTTTACATATATATAAATAAATGACTAAAATAAATAGTAAATTACTAAAATACCAATAAGTTTAAGTTGTTTTAAAAAGAAACATATGGTTTTTTTTGTTTTCCAAAACAAAAGGCGGAAGTTACTAACCTCTACTTAAAGGTGTCAATTCAAGCTAGCCTGTTTCAAATCAAGCTAATTTTAAGATGGATCGAGTCAATTTTATTGCAGGCTAACAAATAATACAGTCCTATACAAGCTAACCCACAGGCCCTTCGCTTATATTATATGCTAGTGTTGGATTAAAATGTTTGAGAATCTAAAATCTTCATAATTTAAAGTTTCTCAATTTTGAATGGTATTAATTTGACAAAAGATGGACAGATAATTTTATGTAACCATGGGTCATCAAACTAACCAAATAGAAAAACAAGCGACATAAAAATTAAAATCCTTATACGTTCTCAATCATTATAGGAAGATAACAAAACCATACAAGACTTATAACAGAATAAGAAAAGAACTACAAACTACAATCTTAGAAACTTATTAATCAAAATTATTACATTCAGACACTAGTAAATTAGAAAATATTGTCTTTAAAAGATATGTTGATCCTTTGACTTTAAAGGTAGTGGAATCAAAACACAGACTTGCTCCAGTAAAAAACAAATTCATATTTTTTTCGGCATTTGAAAAATTAGTTTCTTTAAAGGCATTAAAATTCCTTTTTGTAATTTGTCATTTCCGATATTCTTATATATATATATATATTATCACCACTGATATAAGGCCAAATTTGAAGATATGTAGAACGTTTAGATACTTGACAGTTGACATCTCATACATAATTATTACATTTATTTAAGTTTTCTTCAAGTGAATTAATTATATCTCAAGTCAATGGGTTAACCTAGCCCATTGTGGGTCAGCTTGCATCTAACAAGCCTATTTTCGCCGGCTTACAACATGGTTTGAGATAAGATTTCTCTAACATAACCTTTGCTTTTCGAAGATTTGATACTCCTACCTCCTCCAATTAAAAAAGAAGTGAGAGAAAGTTATCGATATCATATATATATATATAGGTGGGGATCGACTTACTCCAAGAGTAAGTCTTAACACACTTACTCCATTGAATAATTTTTCATAAAATTATTATTTTTTCAATCTAACTATTGAATCATGTAACATTATCATGAAGATCATGCATATCAAATTTAGGATAAATTAGACATGCATAAGTATCTAATCTTATAACCGACATTTACTTATATTTTGAAAAGCATATTATACGTTAAAATAAAGTTAAAATAAAGTAGTTAAATGAAGTATCAATTAATTTTAAAATTCTATAAAACTTTATAGGCTTGATCTACTTAATGGAACTTTCAATCTACCGATTAGATTAATGAAATTCAAAATTTATAAAAAGTTATTCAATTGAGTAAGTGTGTCAATACTTACTCTTAAAGTAAGTAGATCCCCACCATATATATATATATATATATATATATATATAGGGGAGGGATCAACTTACACTGGTATAAGACTTGATCACTCTTACACCACTCAATAACTTTTTATTGAATAACTTTCTTACAAAATCCATCGTTACATTGAAAGTTTCTATCATATAGATAATTTGTGTCAAATTTTGAAAAAATTGAATATCAATAAGAATATAATCAAATAGTTCATATTTTCATATATTTCAATAGTTTATATTTACGTTAATTTTGATGTATATCAATGAGTCATAAAACAATTTCGGATTAATGTAAAATTTTATAGGTATGATCTACATGATAGAAACTTTCAATCTAACGGTGGATTTTGTAAGAAAGTTATTCAATAAAAAGTTATTGAGTGGTGTAAGAATGATCAAGTCTTACACCGGTGTAAGTTGATCCCTCCCCACATATATATATATATATATATATATATATATATATATATATATATATATAAACATGTTACATATCCAAACTCCGTTCTTGTGAGAGATTTCAAGAAATCTGTTTTTGGGCAAAAGCCAATGTGACTTTATGCTGCAAATTTTTAGATGGCGATTAATCTCTGTAGATTAGATTGGGTTGGAACAAATTAAGGAAATAAGATCATGTAAGTAAATTAATATTGAGCATGTCAGATTCACGTGTAGTGGGGTTGAGTTTTAGAGATTGTTGAACATGTGTCTGTCTCTGTTGGACAGATGTAGATGTTGGCGAGAATAAGGGTGCAATAAACAGTGATGGCTCCATTTGCTGCATCCTTTACACATGATTGCATAATTGGTGGGAAAATATCTTGTGTGGCTGGTAAGGCCAAGTTTATGTGAATCTACATGTAAGTTAGTATTTTAGTTAATACAATATATTAATATTTCAAGTAAAATTATACTTTTTTTTTGGTAGGTCATATTTTATAATTATTAAAAAAATAGGTAAAATGTCATGTTTATTAACTCCTTTTACGTTGAAATCTGAATTAGTAGTATACATCTTAGTATACAATAATAGTTAAATTATACTTCCAACAAATAAGAGCACAATCTATAAACTCTTGATTTATTCATTTTAAGATCTCAATCGTTGATAAGTTGTGAATGACTTGACTGTTAGAATTTTTCTAATAATTCTTATGGGCTACAATCAATTGTGGTTTTTGGTTTGCCAAAAACGGGCTAATGTTTTGATTCATTTGATGATGCTTAGGCCCACTAATTTAGTAATCAGTTTGTAATGGGTTATGGACACCTAATATTGATCTGTGTGGGTAATAGTGTAGGCTATAACCTTTAGGCCCATGATGGGAGGCGCTTAGGGTTATTATAAAATGTTTGGCTAGGTCCCCTTTGCCGTCACGCAATCATCGTTTTGGATGCTCTGCAGCTTGCCCCATTAAGAGCTGTGATTTGGGAGAAAAGTGAACAGGCAGAGGAAGACTTAGCAGTTGTTTTTTTTAAGAGTTTCAAGGTCTCAGAAGTGATTCATTATGTTTTCATCAAGTAAGTAAAAATATCAGTGTTCTAAATTCGTATAATATGATCCTATTTATTCCTACATTTGGTTTCAGAGCAAGTTTTTAATGATTTAGGACCTGATTATTGAACGAGATCAATCTCTGTTATTATTTTTGGTTCCATGTTTGGGTAATTTTCTTTTTTCATTGTATGTGAAATTTAGAACAATGATTTATAGAAAAATTGAAGCTTGAAACCATAGGACTTTTGTAGAGGATGATAATACAAATCTATTGGCTGTGGTTTCGTGAATTTTAGTTCACTGTGGAGAGAGAATTTCGAAAAAAATACAGTAGCAATATGGGGTTCATTTGTAGTGCGTTTTTTGACTTTTTGATGCTCAAATTGCGTGAATTTGTTGTTAAAAAAAATTAGGGCTTTTGTCCTAAATGCATTAGATATTCCTTTTTTAACAAAACCCATAAAAAAAATTCCCGTTACTGTTCACGTGTTGACCCTGCTGGAGGTTGAAGATGTTGTCAGCATCCTGCGCGACGCCCACTCTCAGCCTACAGAGAGTGATGAAGAGTGTGAATGCTACAGGTGTCATTTTTTGATGATGTTTTTTGCGTTATACTCTAATATTCATGCATATATTTTTTTATATATTTTCCAGGATTTTTCTGCTGTAATAAATATTTTTTATCAAAAACAATATATTAAATTGATTATTTAATTATTTTTTTGGACGAAATTAAATTGAAAAATATGTTGGAAAAATAATTTGCTATATTCTAGATTTTATGGTGATGTTCACTCTCCCTAGATGATTGTGCATGATTATATGCTATTATTTTTATATGTGCTTTTAATAAGCTTGCCTGTTGCGATGTATGTTATTATTAAACTGTTTAAGTGCAAAACATGTTGGGAATGATGATTAATATTCAAGTATGACCAGTATGAGTGCATTTTAAATAATGCATTTTCTTGTGGACTGTGTCATGATTTTGACAAGAAAAAAAAAAGGTGTGATTCCTGTGCAAGAGTTTTCATGAGTTGTCATGGGTTGTTACCACCAAAGTGGAACAACTTATGTCAGTTCATGGAAATTTCTTTGTAATTTGAGGAATGCTTTTGATCATTGTATGCAATTGCCTGCCCAAAGGGGGTTGTTGTGTGTTGTGATTGAAAGTTAATTAGAGATGGAGTTATTGGAGAATGCATTGGGCCAAGGGATTTGTCAGCCCAAAAGGGACAATTTTCTGAACCTGGTGTATGCTCATGGATTAACCCATATGAGGTTTTGACTAAGGTTAAAACCTTGGTTGGTACATTTTGCCCAAAGGTGAATGTGCTATTATATTGGCCTCAATGTGATAGCTTGTCTTATTTTGAGCTATATCTTGTCACGTTACTTGTTCTAATGCATTCATGTTTTGTCTTAACAGTGAATTTTTCCATGAACAACTGCTCTATTTCGATTGAAATTTTGTCTGGATCAAACTATAGCAAATGGAAGCAAGATTTAGATTTCTCTTTGGGAATCGCTGACCTTGATTTAGCCTTATGTGAGGAAAAGCCTGAGATCAATGAGAATAGCACACCTGAACAGAAGGAACTTTTAGCTAAGTGGGAGAGGTCTGATCGATTGAGTTTGATTGCTATTAAGAGGACTATCTCTGAGCATCTTCTTAGTGGTTTACCGGAAAAGGGAAGTGCTAAAGAATTCCTTACTGCTCTAGGAGAGAGGTACCAAATATCTGATAATGCTGAGTCCGGATGTCTGATGAAACAGTTAATGGACATGAGGTATGACAACAACGGGGGTGTAAGGGAGTTTATTCTAAAGATGGTTCATATCCAAACCAAACTGAAATCCCATGACATTAATTTAAATGAAAAATTTATTGTCTCACATGCCTTGAATTGTCTGTCTGCTGATTTCTCACAAATTAAAACTGCCCACAATACCATTGGTGAGAAATGGACTATTAATGACCTTATTACCAAGTGTGTTGCTGAGGAAGAGAAACTCAAGAAAGAAAAGAGTGACATAGCCTTACTGTCTGTCCATACCAAACCCTCTTCTAGCAAGGGCAATTGGAAACATAAGAAGAATATGTCTAGTGCTTCTCATAAAAATCAGGACTCAAGGAAACCAGGTAGGAGTCAGCACCACTCTGTAGGAGGACCTAGGCCAAATGCTTTTAAGAAAAATATTTGGTGTTTCTGGTGTAAGGATAAGGGGCATAAGAAAGCTGATTGTGGAAAGTTCAAGGCTTGGCTAGAGAACAAGCATAAATCTGAAGGTAATAATTTAGCTCTTGTCTGTTTTGAGTCTAATTTAGTTGATGTCCCTATTGATTCTTGGTGGCTTGATAGTGGTTCTACAACCCACATTACTGTGTCTTTACAGGGGTTCAAAAATCTGAGGGAAAGCAAACTCAGGGTAGGAAATGATCTTGAAGTCGTTGTGGAGTCAATGGGAGATGTCAGCTTAGTTTTAGGATCTAGATTTGATCTTGCTTTAAAGGATACTTTCTATGTACCTTCCTTTAGGAGGAATTTGATTTCTGTTTCCTGTTTGGATAGACTTGGTTTTAGTTTTGCTTTTGGTGATGGACAAATAAATGTGATGTTGAACACCCAACTAGTTGGTTATGGATCTTTAATGGATGGTTTATATAAATTGTCTTTGGCTTCTGATAATGTTTCTTCATCTTTGATTGTTGAGAATACTGTTGCTAAAAGGTCTAAAACCAAGGAAAATTCCTTTTTGTTGTGGCACAAGCGCTTAGGTCATATTTCTAGGGAAAGGGTTGAGAGATTAACTAAGGTTGACATTTTACCTTCCTTGAATTTTGATGATTTGGGTACTTGTGTGGATTGCATTAGAGGAAAATTTATTAAGGCAAAAAAGAAATGTGCAACTAGAAGTTCCAATCTCTTAGAAATAATTCATACAGACATTAGTGGTCCTCTTTCTTCTACAATTTGTGGTAATAGATATTTTATTACTTTCATTGATGACTTTTCCAGATATGGCTACCTTTATTTAATTAAAGAAAAATGAGAAACGCTTGAAAAGTTTAAAGTTTTTAAAACTGAAGTGGAAAAGCAATTGGGAAAAGTGATCAAGATTGTAAGGTCTGACCGTGGTGGAGAGTATTATGGTAAATATAATGCCATTGGGCAACATATGGGACCATTTGCTAAATACTTGCAAGATTGTGGAATAGTTCCACAATACACCATGCCTGGTAGTCCTGAACAAAATGGTGTGGCCGAAAGGCGTAATCGCACACTTAAAGATATAATGAGAAGTATGATGAGTAGATGTAACTTGTCAAAATTTCTGTGGGGTGAGGCCTTGAAAACAGCCCTTTACATTCTTAACAGAGTTCCCAGTAAATCCATCCCGAAAACACCTTTTGAACTCTGGACAGGAAGAAAACCCAGTTTGAACCATCTTCGTGTTTGGGGTTGCCCATCAGAAGTTAAAATTTATAATCCCTTGGAGAAAAAGACAGACCCCAAAACTAGTTGTTGCTTTTTCATTGGATATCCGGATCGTGCTAAAGGATATAGGTTCTTCTGTCCTAGTAGAGGTACTAGAATTGTGGAGTCTATGCATGCTAAATTTTTAGAGCTTAATGTGACAGACCCTGTTTTTCTATCTGATGAAACTGATGTTCCTTTGCCTAAGACTGTTTCTTTGTCTCTACCTGGTCCTGATAATATTATTGCATCTATTGTTCCTGTTGAAACTCATGTTCCAACTGAGGATGTACCTAATCCTCAAGTTGAGGATGTAACTGATCCTCCTGCTATGGTTGAGGTTCCACAACCTACTAAGCCAGTTGAGCAAATTCCCTTGAGGAGATCAGTTAGGCAGAAACGATCTGCCATTGGTGATGACTTTATGGTTTATCTTAGTGAGGATGCTTATGACATTGGGGATGTTGTTGATCCAAAGAACTATCAGGAAGCTGTTTCTTGTCCTCAATCTAAAATGTGGATAGATGCGATGAATGAAGAAATGCAATCTATGGTCAACAATGGTGTATGGGAGCTTGTTGAGTTGCCTAAAAATTGTAAGGCAATCGGTTGCAAATGGGTCTTTAAAACAAAGAAGGACTCAAAAGGTAACATTGAGAGATTCAAAGCTAGATTAGTAGCTAAGGGTTTCACCCAAAAGGAGGGCATAGACTTTAATGAGACCTTTTCACCTGTATCAACTAAGGATTCCTTTAGGATTATTATGGCACTCGTAGCTCACTATGATTTGGAATTGCACCAAATGGATGTCAAAACGGCTTTTCTAGATGGTGATTTGAGTGAGATAGTATACATGCAACAACCTGAGGGTTTTCATGTTGGTGGTGTAAATTGAAAAGGTCGATTTATGGCTTGAAACAAGCTTCTAGGCAGTGGTACTTGAAATTTGATGAAGTGGTAACTTTTTTGGGATTTGAAGAAAATAAAGTTGATCAGTGCATATACCTTAAGGTCAGTGGGAGCAAATTTATTTTTCTTGTGCTATATGTGGATGATATATTGCTTGCTAGTAATGATCTTGGTATGCTTCATGAGACTAAACAGATGTTGACTAGGTTGTTTGACATGAAGGATCTTGATGAGGCTTCTTTTGTGTTGGGAATTGAAATCCACAGGGATAGATCACATGGTATGCTTGGGTTATCCCAAAAGGTTTATATTGATAGAGTGTTGGAGAGATTTAATATGCAAAATTGTAAACTCGGTGATGTTCCAGTCACTCAAGGTGATAGGTTCAACAAGGATCAATGTCCTAAGAATGAGGTTGAGCGAGCAAAGATGAACAATAGACCTTTTGGGAGTGCTTTGGGTAGCCTCATGTATGCTCAGGTATGCACTAGACCTGACATAGCTTTCATAGTTGGCATTTTGGGTAGATACTAATCTAATCCTGGGAATGATCATTGGATAGCCGCTAAGAAAGTTATGAGGTACTTGCAAAGAACCAAAGAGTATATGCTTGTATATAGGAGAGTTGACAACTTGGAAATAGTGGGGTACACAGATTCCGATCTCGCTGGGTGCCCTGATGATAGGAAATCGACTTCTAGATACATCTTTATGTTAGCTGGAGGTGCGATATCTTGGAAGAGTAAGAAACAACTCTTGTTGCCTCTTCTACTATGCAAGCAGAGTTTATTGCTTGTTTTGCTGCTGCTACTCATGCTGTTTGGTTGAGGAATTTGGTGGCAGGACTTCGTATTGTGGATTCCATTGCTAGGCCACTGAGGATTTTATGTGATAACAGTGCTGCAGTGTTTTACACTAAAAACAATAAAACTACTAGTGGTTCTAAGCACTTAGAATTGAAATACTTGACTGTCAGAGATCTTGTGAAAGACAATGTCATAGTAGTTGAGCACATCGACACAGATTCCATGTTAGCTGATCCCTTAACCAAGGGACTCAGGCCCGTGGTTTTTAAAAGACATGTTGAGAACATGGGCATTGTGAGTTCTTTTAAGGTGCTTGGTTAGTGGGAGCTTGAGTTTTATGTTACTTTTCTTTATGATGTAAGACATTTTGTTATGGACACTTTTGATGATATTTTTCATTTAATTTGAGAAATTAATGATAAGTTGCATTTCATTGTTATATACCTTTGTATATGTACATCAAATGTGAAAATATTGAAGCTCGGTGTCATTGGGACCACTGTGCCTATGGTCGATGCCATGTTGGAGCTGAGGCATGATGGTTTCTTGTGAACTATGTAATTTCTCTGGCTTTTAGGCTTTTGAGAGAAATTGAGGACTGACAACGAAAATGACAGCATAGTTATTAGATCACATTGACATGTCATTTTCTTGCTACACTCCACATTGATGACTAGTTGACGGAGTCGGTGGTATTTGTAACCATGGAAGGTATTCTATTAATAAAGGATGTGATTACCGCCATGATTCGATATTACTTGGCTTTTGTTGGATGGAGTCTTGATTAGGTGTTGCATCTTGGGATCATATGTTTTGTGGCCACATTGATAAAACTATTATTAGCCCGAGAGTCGTTTTCGAAAATGTTTTCTATAAATTAAACTACACAATTGATTTTGCCCAAGTGGGAGAATGTTAGAATTTTTCTAATAATTCTTATGGGCTACAATCAATTGTGGTTTTCGGTTTGCCAAAAACGGGCTAATGTTTTGATCCATTTGATGATGCTTAGGCCCACTAATTTAGTAATCAGTTTGTAATGGGCTATGGACACCTAATATTGGTCTGTGTGGGTAACAGTGTAGGCTGTAACCTTTAGGCCCATGATGGGAGGTGCTTAGGGTTATTATAAAATGTTTGGCTAGGTCCCCTCTGCCGTCACGCAATCATTGTTTTGGATGCTCTGCAGCTTGCCCCATTAAGAGCTGTGATTTGGGAGAAAAGTGAACAGGTAGAGGAAGACTTAGCAGTTGTTTTTTTAAGAGTTTCAAGGTCTCAGAGGTGATTCATTATGTCTTCATCAAGTAAGTAAAAATATCAGTGTTCTAAATTCATATAATATGATCCTATTTATTCCTACATTGACGAGTCATTATTTGATTTTATCATCTTTAGGTTTCGATTGAAAATGATGTGGCTTTTTAAATTTGATGTGGTATTTACAACTTTTGCTTTAAGAATGTACTAATACCAATACCCACAACATTCTCAAATAGGACTTAATAGGGAAAAATTATTGATAAATTTGTAAAATTTAATTTTTAACAAGCACGGACAAAAATAGTCAAGCAAGGATGATGGTATTACAAAATGACAGGGATAGTATAAATTAACATAATAAAATAAATATTACATGCAAGACATTATTAAAAAAATTATACAGTAGTAGTACTTTAAATCTTGAGAGTGTATTCTTGAGAGTTAGCCATTTGGATTCCACAGTTTTGAACTAATCAATCCACAACAACAAGGCACACAAGTTAAACCTCCCACGTCTCTTACGGATGAAAAATATTAAACGAGAATCCACGATGAAAAATTAGAAGATTATGGGCTAAATTTAATCCACTAAACTTTCGCATGCCAGGGAATTAATAGAAGTTTAAGAATCCCACCATCACATTATTTTTCGTTCATAATATTGGTCTCTTTAATTTGGGACCTTCAATTTATCTCTCAAATGTGTCCTGAGGCAGTGACATTGTCCCAGCATCAATATACGTGGGCATTTATAAATATAAAATTTATCTTAAAATTGATATGTATGATTATCATAATAATATTACATTATTCAACAATTGAATTTGTTAAATTTGCATCATATAATGAGTTATTCAATGGTATAAGTATATAAGATTTACTCTTAGAGTAAGTTACCCATTAACAAATATATAAACAAGAGAAAGGAAGGATGAAATCCAATCAACAGATATGCAAATAGAAATTATCAAATTGAAAACGACAGGTAAGATGAAGATTAAGGGAAAAAGAGATATAATTGACAACGGCAGGGAAGAAAAACTGAAGAGGAATAATTTTTACTCAATCAAAACAGGACCTAGCTAGTAGATCAAGCCATACCTTTTTGTCTAAGTTGATTTTTTTAATAAGAGAAAACTTAAATAAAATTTCATAGGTGTTTGTGATAGTGATCTGCATTTAAAATATAATATGTTTATTATTATTTTATTTTAGTGCCACATCATTCTCACTTTTAATGTTAATATGTAAAAAATAATACACATATTATATTTTAATTAAAAAATAATAACACAAATACCTATAAAACTTGATTTAAGTTTTGTCCTTTTTAATATGACTCAATTTATATAGAGAACTGGCCTTATTCACACCAAATTGGACCATGCCAGTAAGAAATCCAATCCTCTTGTTGGATCGGTGAGACAGTAAGTTCGGTTCATACAATTATAGATTAAAGATTTTTTATAAAATAAAATAGAACTTTAACAATGAGATTTAATACTCAAATTTTAGTACTAATAATTATTTTTAATATAATACTCAAATGTTATTAATAAACAAAATCCAAAAGTAATAGACTCTATATATTAATTTGATATTTTAATTAGTATATTAATTATAAAAAGAAATATTTTTAATTTATTTCTAATAAAAATGTTGATTATTTGGTAGAAAATATATGAAATTAATGTAAGAAAATCCTCCATATCTCATTACTAACTCGAGTTCAAACCTTAAGCACATTTATGTGATATAATTATCTTAAATGCACTTGCCGATTTGAGAAGTATGCCTTTAAAAATTTTTAAGGAGAGACATAGTCATTTATTCAAAAACTAATTCAAACATATTTTATCGTACAAACAAATATAAAATAGATTTAATTATTAATAGCGCCATATATACAAGCTTATATATATATATATATTAGCGGAATAGAAAAGCAGCAGCACATCTTGATTTGCAATTCAAGAAACTTTTGCATTTACTTCTATTTCTTCTTTCCCTTCAAAGCTTTGCCTTCCTGTACACCCAACTCCATATATAATAAGTGTGTCTTTTTTTTTGGGGGGTTGGGGGGTTACAATGGTATTTATAACTGATATAAAAGGCCCCAGCAAACCAAACAAAAAAGAAAAGCCATCCAATCCATTACCAAATCACCAGCACCAGCAGCACTATCATCATCCGCACAACATGGGTAGCTATTGGATTTGCTGGCTTCTAGGTGTCATTCACATACTTCCATTCTTGGGTTCAAACCCTTTGATCCAAACCATCTATGCCAGGACCCCACAGTCCCCAGTTCAATGCAACCAATCTGGCTGCACCCTCCAAAACTCCTATGGCGCCTGGGGTGATCGCAAGGACTGCTATGCTCTCAACATCACATACCCAACAACTGAAGAACAGCTTCGCTTGGCTGTAGCCTATGCTGTTCAAAACAACGTCAAAGCCAAGGTTGTCACCAAATTCTCACACACCATTCCCAAGTTGGCTTGCCCACAAGAAAGGAATGCTTTGCTTATCAGCACAGAAAAGTATGATTCCGGCATCCAAATTGATGCAGCCAATTTGGCTGTCACAGCTGATGCCGGTGTTGGGCTTCGTCAATTGATTGATGAAGTTGAACGAGCTGGGTTCAGCTTGGTGGCTGCGCCTTATTGGGAAGGTGTCAGTGTGGGAGGGCTTATTAGCACTGGAGCACATGGCAGCTCCTGGTGGGGGAAAGGTGGCGCTGTTCATGATCATGTTTTGGGCCTTAGTGTTGTTGTCCCTGCTTCAAAATCTGAAGCGTATGCTAAGATTTTAAGGTTGCAAGCACAAGATCCTCTCCTTAACGCAGCCAAAGTATCACTAGGAGTGTTGGGTGCCATCTCCAAGGTCAGTTTATATTAGTATATTCTTTTGTTTAATACATTGCCTAGAATTGTGTTACGCCTATTTACATCAAGTCCTAGCCGAAAAGTGAAAACCCAGTATTTAATTTAGAGCTTGCTTTGGATGACCAATCCTTTCAAAGATCATCATGAATATCACATGTTCATTAATTATCCTTAATAAACGGAACCATATGTGGGATGATTAATTTGATGAGTCTTAAAAACAGTTAATTAATCTTTTTGACCAAAAAGGAGAACATCTTCCCCCTCCTTTTGATGCATATCTTCTAAATCAAATAAAGAAGTGTCAAATTTAATACAGTTTATGAATTATTAAATGCTTGTATCCTCGTGCAAATATTACTCTTAATTATATATCTTCCTGCACTTATTTATTGCTATTGGTTTAAATGAAACTAATGTCATATGTACTAGCTAGAACATATTCAAAGTGGCCTTGACGTTTTCATAAGTTTGATGAATCATCAACGTTAACGTACATATAGGTAAAGTTATCACTTGAGCATAGGTTCAAAAGAAGCATAAGCTACAATTTCACGGATGATGCTCATATTGAAGATGTGTACATAGACCATGCAAAGAAGTATGAATTTGCAGACATAACTTGGTATCCATCAAGGCACACGGCTGTGTACAGATATGATTCCAGGGTTCCCTTAAATGCCTCCGGTGATGGTGTCTATGACTTCATTGGGTTTCAGCCCAATTCTATTTTGGTCTCCGATTCAGTTAGAGCAGCAGGTAATGATCTCTTCGAACTCTTTTAACTTCGCAGATTATATGGTGTGGCATATTGTTCTTCTTTGAGCTTACAATATAACGAAGCCTAAAATTTTTAATGAATGCCATAAACGTCGAAATGCAGAGAAATTGCTGGAAAAAGCAAGAAACGTGAATGGGAAATGCATAACGGCAGATACTACTTTGGGATACAAGAAACTAGTCGCCAATGGATTGAAGAATAATGGCCTAATCTTCACTGGCTATCCTGTAGTGGGTTATCAAGGCAAAATGCAAACCTCAGGTTCATGCTTATATTCAACAAGAATTGATACTGCATGCGCTTGGGATCCAAGAATCAAAGGGCTATTCTTCTACGAGAGTACAGCAATCTTCGCTGCTTCCAGATTTGGAGACTTCATCCGTGATGTGAGAAAACTGAGAGACCTAAAGCCAGAAAATTTCTGTGGGTTAGACAACTATAATGGGTTTCTGATACGCTTCATTAAAGCCTCAGATGCATATCTAGGACAATCTGAAGACTCTGTAGTGGTTGATTTTAACTACTATCGTGCGGATGACCCATCAACTCCTAGACTAAACCAGGATGTGTGGGAGGAAGTGGAGCAATTGGCATTCTTCAAATATGGGGCTAAGCCACATTGGGCTAAGAACAGGAACATGGCATTCTTGGGCGTGCAGAATAAGTATCCCAAGTTTAAACAGTTTATTGCAGCCAAACATCAAATGGATCCTCAAAATGTGTTCTCTAGTAAATGGTCAGAAGAGATACTGTATGGGAAGGAATCAGAAAGAGTTGATGGGTGTGCGCTGGAGGGACTTTGCATATGTACCGAAGACAGACATTGCAGCCCACAAATGGGGTATCACTGCAGCCAAGGCCTTGTCTACAAGGAAGCTAGAGTTTGTAGGTATTCATCATCCTCGATAGCATGATGCCTCTTACAGTACACAGCTTTATTTTTTGTGTTCAGAGCATAATTCTCTCCTTCGCCTCTTGTTTCCCCAATAATGCTCTCAGAATAAATATGGGTGTCAATGTTACATACCAGTGCTTGCACAAGTTTATATAGTTCCCTCTTTAAATCTGTTTGTAGAATCCAAACGGTCCATTGACGTTTGACTGATTAAGGAAGAAACTCTACCGCAAAAAGAAAAAAAGATCGATGAAGAAATTAGATACATTAAAAAGGCTCTTTTGCTGCATAATCAAGCAACAAAAACCTATTAATTTGATCCATGCAATTCTTACAAGCAACAGCGGGATTACTATCATCGGCATTACGTATGCCAAGGCGTGGAAGTTTCTTTTGCGTGTTTGCATCAATTACAATAGGCGAACACGTCACAATAATAATCTCTTATTTTCTTAAGAAAATTAGTCATAGATAAATTGTACTATTTATTTGTGTATTTGTTTTTTTTGGTAGGCTTTATTTGTGTATATATTACACATGGAAAAATTACTTGGTCCATCACGTGATCATGAACCTAATTAATGACTACTACATTAAGTCCTACTTATTCTATATGTGAATTTCACTTGTATGGTAGTTAAGATCTACAAGACTACAACTAAGTTGTGGATCAGGTTCATCTTAAAGTCTCTAGACATTAGGGTAATACTGATTCTCTAAATTAAATCAATTTTCGTACTGAAAAACAAGTAGCCCTACTGATTTTCACTTATTAGTCTCTCGTTCTGCCTTAAAAGATTATGGTGCTGATATATATGGTTTAAGTATCCTCCTTCTAAACTAACTAAAGCCTGTAATTTGCGGTCCAATAAAAAATTTGCCATGACATTTCGATAAGATAACTTCGGGTTAATTTAGCCCGCTCATATATATAATCTCTAGATGAATTTATTTTTCAATTAACAATTTCCGCAAATTATGCTATTTAAACTATATTCACAATTATGCATAATTGTGCTAGTGGACATCTGAACTTAAGTAAAACCCCTTTAAATATTACTACTTATTTACAACCATACACAATTACATTTATGATTTTATTTGTGTTCAATTAGTTTATTTTAAACTTTTTTATTAGATTTAGATAATTTCAAATATATATATATATGTGTGTGTGTGTGTTTAAATTTGATCCAATTGTTTAGTAAAGTTTTTTTATAGTACCCTTTAATAATGTGTTAGCAACATCATTAAAAGAGTTAAATTTTTTTAATAGATGTTGTAATAGTTAAATTTCTTTATAATTTAATAATATATAATTAAATAATAGTATAAATTTTTTTTACACAAATAATGAGTCTAAATTAAATCCTATACTGTTGTGGCTAGAAAATTTGTGTATGTATCTCTATTCATTGAATAAAATATATCACGCCAAATCAGCTTATGGGAAATTAAATATCTGCAGAAAGAAAAAGGAACTTTCAAGAACAGTAAAACAAACCAGCCGCTTGATAAACTAATCTTCGTTGGATTGATTCCCAAAAGAGTAAGCAAAAGTGGAGAAAAAAGAACCAGAAAAGAAAGAAAACCCAAATTAAAGAACCATAGTGGTTGCATGCATGCCGAATGGCCTGAACCAGAGGCTCAAGACCGCATGTGTCTGCGGTTCTCAGTACACCATTATCCCCACTAATGTACATCAATTAATTATTATGGTCTGGTGGCACTCATATGATATCTAAAGCATGCAGTGGTAGTGTCGGCAACATAAATAAACCTTTTCCGTTTGTGCAGTACACAAATATAATGAATGGGATAAATGGGGTTTATATATATATATATCCATCATAAAAGTTTTCCATTGGGGGATGGGTGTGGGGGTTATTTCTTTGTTTTAGCCTACTCATTTTCCTCCAAAAGCTAATGCTAGTCCTTCATATAGATACCCTTTAGCAATTCTGCAGAAAATAGTCAAAAACAGTTGCAGTACCCATCCTCTTACGTCTCTATTAGACCACTTAACTTCTTCTATATATATATATATATATATAAACTCAGTTCAATGGATTAGATCAGTTAGTTTTACAACGCAAACTTAGAAGGTACTTATTGAATCATCTTGTGTCATTTACGAACTTCGCTTTGTCATAGAAGTTCTTGGGAGAGTAAAACAATAAAAGTGAATAAAAGGAGAATGGCTTAAAACATGTGAAAGTATATCCAGCGTTTATCCTTTGGCTTTAATCTTGTCCCTCTTTTACAACCTCTCTATGTCCATTGCATAATTGCTTATTCTATTTTATTCCCTTGTTCTGCATTCATTCTTTTATTTCTTCTCCTTGTTCCTTTGTATCTTTTGTTCAGCTCACTTTCTATCGACTTTTGAGACCGCAAGAGATTAACAAGATGAAGGAAAACCTAGAGCTATATATATGAAGTATTATGTTATTATTAGTTTAATTATGATAACAAGCATATTTAAGTTTTTTTAATTTTTTTTTGACCAAGAATATCCATTTAAACATTACAATTAAATATTAATTCTAAGACTTCAAAAGTGTGGAAAACAATTATGTTAAATAGAAATAAATCGTCATACTTGCTCTTAAATTAATAACTTCTATATAATTAATGTAAAAATATTCTTAAACACTACTGGTATATAAAATATTAACTTAAAAAATCAAGTTATTAAATTTTAAACGAAAATTATCAGAAAGAAATACATATTTTTTGTTCTTGATAATTAGCAGCATCAATTGAAGTTATAAAACAAGAAAAGACAAAAGATAGGTGGACCTCATTTGCAGAACGAATGTTACTACTGTATTTCGGACATACATATGTAATCTACCACAAAAGAACTATCAAGAAACTTCAGCTGCTGCACCAGAATGAGAGAGACACCATCGTTAGTTAGAATACTCCCTACAAAAAAAATTTTATCACCTTAAACCTTCGATATACAAAGGGAGAATAAATTTAGCTACTTTTTCTGCCACTAGCTATCACTAAGCATTTTACTATTGATTAAATGCTTTTGAAGAACTTCGATTAAATCATACTACAATGACTGCATATGAACTTTATAAATATACAATAGAAAAAGAGATGGAAAGTGAATAAGGAGGAGAAAACCGGGGAGGGGGGGGGGGGAGAGAATTTAAAAGCCAAAATCTAAATTAGATGTTATGCTGTTAAATGCCGAAATTTTATATCAGTTGGATGCATGTGCCCGTTCTTGTGTTTTATATTGTATTGTTCCAACCAAAGAAAAGGGATGGGAATTTCCATATCATTACATGAACAAGGATGATAGCAGCCACAGGTAGTAAAGAAACTATGCATTATGAGGAACAGGAGTGTTAAGATCTCAGTTTTCATGCAGCAAAACTTGGTCAAGAAACGAACTGTGGTTTGGGTCTGCCTCGAGTGTGTGTGAATGTGTGCGTGATGCTTCAATTTATATTTGGATATTGGAATGGAAGAATATTGAGAGTGGGAGAGGAAACGAAAATGGCAATCAACATAATCCGGGAAAAGTAACTTTGTCAATATTTTTGCTAATTGTATAAGTTTTTTGCGGATACATCTAGAAAATAGTTGCAACAAGCTTAAACTAAGAAACATTGTGTCAGTCTGAGGTGTATCTGAATATCAAGGCGATGTTGAGCATGTCTGAGTATGTATCTGACATCCTAATTAGAAGTATGAATAGAAAGGAACTCGCATCTTGTCAACAAATTATATCTCTTACCTTGGTCTTTTTTTGTACTTGTATGAATTATAACCACAGTATTATCAACATGAATGAACTCGTTACCGCGCCCCCCCCCCCCCCCTTCTGAAAATAGACTGACTGACACATTCTTTCTTCCATATTACGTCTATTGGGGGCTATTTTGAGGCTTCCCCGTAAACTTTGACACTAAACCGACACTTCAAAAACGAAGGTTTCACCATAAAATTAATGACACCAACATAACATACGATAACATAATTTTGCTCTTATTAACACTACTTACTATACAAGTTAATTAAATACATGCCATTCGATGCCTGCTTTATATATCACTCAGTCAAGTTTGGGCATAGCATCTGGCCAACTCCTCAAGTCAATGAATTTCAATTTCCAAGTCAAAGATCTGCTTCTACACTGAAAATGAAAAATAATTTGATATTCTCATGTTGCATGTAAGAGTCCACCTGCTGAAATTATTTAAGAAAAACATAAGGAAAAGAAGGAGGAAGTATTCAAGAAAAGTTGTAACATGAAGAAGGTATCAAAGAAAAGCTGTAGCATAACTCCATAGCTTTATAATGAAATTCAAAGAGAGATTCTGAAAAGCTACCAGAGTATGGAATAATGAAGGGTTTCAATGTTTTTCATGTTCCTTCATTTTAGACCCCTTCAAATTCCTCTTCTGCTTGCATCCACGTGGAGTAGGTAAGCCAGGCCTGATTTTGGGAATACTCTTCTCGAATTTCAGATCTTCTCCTCTGATCATGTAGGCATTCCCTGTTTCTGGCATGGTGAAATCAGCCGGATTTCTGTTAACCATACATGAGATTTCAGAGATACTTTTCAAGGGCTCTGAAGTTTCGTGAGTACCATGAACTTCCAATTTATCTTGCAGTGGAGTTTCTGTTTCAAGAAGAGGCCAGCTAAACTGCTTACTATCTCTATTCTGCATGGCTGAGTTGGAACTATTCATCTTTTCTCTCTTTCCAGACTTAGTCAAATTTTGATCACTGAAATCAGTAGGACTAATAAATTTCTCATCATGCTGGATTGATGAAGATGCTCCAAAGATTGGGGAGCCAAGAAAATAGTCACGTGAGTTATCTGATAAGTAACTTTTACTGTAATAATCAGATGATTGCATTTTCAGGGAACCATGGGCCTTAGATGTACCAATCTCCAACTTAGTATTGCAATTGCTAGGATAAGAGGGTCTCTTAAGCATTTGAGCACTGACACCCACATTGAAGGGTGTACCTGACTGCTTGCCTGCATCCATAAGGCTGAGTAAATGCATGGCTGGTATTGTCTCATTAGAATACAAATCCAGAGATCCCCTCATATTTTGATGAGATTCTATCCCATTATGTTTGCAAGGAAATTGGGTTTCTGCATTCATCCTGCTGAAGGTTCCAGGACCCATATTCCTATTAAGATTTTGATAAGGTTCAATATCCCTTTTCATGTGCTGCTTATGCAGTGCACCAGATCGGAGTGAAATCATGTCCATTTTACTACTGGCAGGCTGAGAAACAACATTTTTGGGTACACCATCATATCCCAGGGATGCATTATTTGTGGTCAAGGATGCCCAAATACGAGCTGTTTCATCATCCTGTTGTGGTATGGTCTTACGTAAACTACCTCCTCCCTGGGCTTGCAAGGTAGCATCAGAGGACCCACGCACTGCAATACTCCCGTTAGAACCCATATGTGAAAAATGGAATCCACTTGATGGATTCTTTCGGGACTGGGAAACTTCAAACCCAAAGGGGGACAGATTATTCTTACCTAAATGGTTTCCAGCAGTGCCAGCAATCATCTGTGCTTTCCTTCTGCTAATGGATTTTTCCAGCAGGCCGTTTATATTTTCTGCATCAGGGAGTGACCTCTCATATTGATTCAGTGCCATTAGTTCTACAACATCCATGGGTACATCATCCATTGACCCCTGCTCAGACACCTCATCTGCTGTCAGATCATAGTATCCTTTCCCTCCTTGTTCCATGGCTTTAGCAGTTTTTACTTTGTCTCTTTCACCAGTAATTTCCTGCAAAAAGAAAATGATTATTATCTTCTCAGAAACATGTTTACTATGAAAATTTGATTGTCTCAAGACTCTAAACAAGAAGACAAGGTAAGAACTTCATTTTCACAGTTATGGTTCATGGCTAACAGATAAACTGAAAAGGACCATTGCATGAAGAGAATGCATAAACTATTTTCTCCCCACTACCACGACATTTACAGAAGTAATTAACAAACAACTAAACATGCCATGGGGATTCATAAGAGAATCTTAATAAAGTATAGTATGCCTAAATGTTTGACGGTCTGCAGGAATAATTCTGCTTGTTTGAAGAATAAGTCCAATCTACAAAGTCGGTTAATATGTAGTAGCTAGCCAAGTATCCAATTTCTGGTTCAAGAAGTTAAAATGGTTCAGAATGTAAAGGTTTCAAGAAACTATAGAGGTCCATAATTGATTTAAATACTAAGATTTGGTTGATGCTCAAACAACAAAACGTTCATAAAATGAAAATTATAGGCAGGGTCACTGGAATCAAATGGAAACAATTAAAACCAATTTCCATAATAACTAAATGTGATAATATTAACATTAAAAAAATGAAAAACAAAATAATAACACCATTTGCTGGTCATGGAAGTGAATCCAATCTTCATCCCGAAAAGTATTCTTATTCCTTTAATTAAGAAAAAGCATTTGAAGGGGATTTTAATTGCTACTTACTTCAAGATGAACTCCTTTTCCAGATATAGCATTTGTTATGTGCTTGGAAGGAATGCTTGGTTCTCCAAAAAAATTGGTTTCACTGTCTTTCCTTACAAGCTGATGCACTTTTGAAGTGCCCTCTTGCAAAGGCAATGTGAAAGGTAGCCGATTTTCTATTTGATGGATACATTTTTTGTTGTAAGACTGTGCTGGCAAATAGCTGTTTAGAGAAAGATGCAGTCCCTCTTCCAGTCCTTTTCCATTCAGTGCACCTTGTGCAGAAGGAATTGGAATGGATACAGGCATAGTGATTCTTTCCCCTGTGTGTGCAAATGAATCTTCAACTAACATGTCATTTTTCCAACAGGATAAAGAATCCGGCTCCCCATCAGTTAGCAGCATCTTCCCTTTTCCTTTGGAAAAATCACACTCATTTTCTGTTCTTAGCGCATGGAAAGGAAAATTATCCATTCCTTTCTCTGTGAATGCACGAGGAAAGAGTCCAGAAGAAAGAGCTTTAGATGCATAGGTCTTATTTGCAACATCCATAGTGTCCTCATTTTCTCTTTGCTGTCCTTGTTGTGGCTCAGAAATCAAGTGATTGTCAACATCTTGAATCTTTTTGTTCTTCTTCTTACCCATGATATGACTTCTTTCAATTTCAGGTTTACGCCGGTAGCCCTTCTTGGCATCTTGTAATCCTATTCCCACTAATACGTCTTTAGATTTAGTATCCAGAACGGCATCAATTGTTTTTTTATCTCCCTCTAAGTTTTGAACTTCATTTTCAACCCTCTTAAAGCACATATCTGCAGGTCTCCATTCTTCATCCAGAAGAAACTTCCTTTTTCTACTCCGACCCTTATTTGTCAAAGTCAAGTCTCCTAGACCATCCTCCTTACCCGGGAAAATTGACAATGTCTGTGAAGCTGCAGATGCATTGGAAGGACAATGGGGTGCTGATCCTTGTATAGCGATTTGCTCAGTCTTTGATTCACCATTTTCACTTAATAAGTCAGTCAATAAGCGCATCTTTCGGGGTCTCCTACGAGACAAACCAGTGGACTTTTCTAGATGATGATCCTGAAAATCACTTTCAACCATATTGTCTGTACTTTCTGCAGGCACAGCACGATTACAAGCAACTGACTCTAGAGGAAGATGTCCAGTTGTGTGATCAGTTATATTATCTGCTTCGGTTACTATCATGCCCTCCCCCAAAATTGTACAGGATTTTCTTAATTCTTTCTGGCATTGGTCATCTGCAGAAATAGGTGTCCCTTCATTATAAATCTCAGCAGAACTCTTATCCATGCATTTGAGATTGCAAGTAGCAAGCTCAACATTAGAAACTTCAATACCTTCACAGCCTGTCTCAAAAAAAATAATTGAGTTGCAGTGTTTGAAATCAAAACATTATTACTATAATATACACAAAATTGTCACTTTAATCTAAAAGGAAAAAACTACTGCTGCCTGACTGTGATACATTCTATTCAGGTGAACCCTACCTCTTTTATTAATTGTATGCATTTCTTGAATGAGGCCTGGATAAACTTTTGGCAATGGAACACTAGTTACTTCATAATTGAGATTATTCTCCAAGCCAATCTCGTGTTCTGGAGAAAACAGAGAAAATCAAGCCATATACTGTAAAATAGTAAACAAAATACTCTTATAGAACTGATGTTGAAGTTACCTGTGCTGAGTACAACTCCAGCTTTCTTTTCTATCTCATTACTAATTGGTAAGCAATCACTGCCAGAGCTCAGATCAGTAGATTTATTAAGATCAATTTCTATTCTCTTGAGAGTGTTAGGCATTGGACCTTCCTGCATACCAGCCCTGAGAGCTGCATTACTGCAGTTGCTATCAGATCTGCATCCAGTACTGCAACAATTAATGTCTGTTCGGTCACCATTATCAATGCCTTCAGCAGCAGTTTCTTGTTGACAGTTTTGACAACACCACCATCTGAATTTTGGCACATCTAACTGTGGAAGTGATGGTTGCTCCTCAGACTCATCTACTGGAAATGGCCAACCTATTTTCCAGTCTTTTTTGCGAATATCAGACGCATAACCACTGTATTAACAATAAAGATGTGTTATGGATTCTAAATTCCACATAAGAAAAGCTAGTCCTCATTTTTTTTCCTTTTCAAATAAAGGGTTCTTTCACGATATATCCCCAATTACGAACAACCTTTATCTAGTGTGATAAGGCCTGGTTGTTATCCCCAATTAATTACTAAACTGAACCCTTTTGCACATTTTTCTGTAATATTCAGAACTTCTATATTTAGGCATCACTGACCAGTTGATTCATTATCTTATGATAGTCCTATATTGCCACTTATTAATTAATTGGCTTCCAACTTTAAAATGCTGGTATTTGTAAATCTCTATGTTGTACTATAATGAACAAAAATACATCAGAGAGAACTCAGATAAAGCTATGTAATCTAAGAAACTATAATCTGATCTCTGACAAAACTAGTAGGAATATGTAGCATAAGGCTTACCGTATCGAGAAATGTTCACATTTGTCTGCATCGTTCTTATCAATAGAATCAGAAAGATCAATAGAGATTGAGTCAATCTGGATGTACGATCCCATGAACTTGATGATAGTATATTAGAATCACCTTGAAAATTATTCTCTACAACTATGCGTGCCTGTTTGTACAGTATAATCAACCAGAGTTAGAAGCACAAATAGAGTTTCCCTATTCACAAAAATATCAAATATTAAAATTTAAAATGGAAATAAATTGTTCTAAGAATGAAGTCAAGCTACCATTAATCAAATGATTGTGACAGGTCTATACACATCTATGGAAAGCTCTCCAGAAACATATGAGAACATCTGAAGCAAGCTTTGTAGTAACCCATTAGGGTTTAGGCAAAGCTGCTACCAAATGAAAAGGAAAGACAAGCTAAACAAGGGAAAATTTCAAGCTAAAGTAATATAACCAATGAAACCTCCATACACAGTGATTAGTCACATAAAATGACAACCTCCAGCATTATGAAAGCACATAAACCCTAGTTTTCCATTCAATAAAACCAACCACACAGATGCTCAAAGTTAATAATCTAATGTTTGAATCACAACACTACAAAAAAGTAGCCGGCCCAACCATATAATTAGCTCACAAATGAATACATACATCAAGCTAATAATATACAGTACATACTAGGGTTTTTAAATTCCATTGTGAAACTAGTCATCTTGCAGTGAAAATGTTATCCCAGTATAAGAATTAAAGCCAGGCCAGAAACCCACCTAATAAACACACCCAAGGAGTCCAAATAAGATGATAAAACGAAGCAAATCAATTCACAACAACAAAGTCTTAGGGTTCAATGGCCTACATAAATTCACCTCTCATCAAGAGACAAGCAAATTAACTCAGTTCAAATCACAAGGAAAACAAGCCAGATGGCAACGAAAATACGAGAAGAAATTAAATAGCGCGAAACGGCTGCAATAAAGCAAAACCCAGATAAGAAAAAAAAAAGAGAGAGAACGCAAAGGAAAAGCTGAAGTGGACACACCCATAAACAGTACAGTGACCTAAATATCTTAAACAAAAAACCAAGCTCAAAGGCATCCAATGACTGGTCCCGATCAAAACGGAACCAGTCACCGAGTTGAACACGAGAGCGATAAAGAACAATCCGAAGAAGAAGAAGGGTACCACTAGAACTCACCAACCCAGACGATCTCTCCCAGCTGGGCACCGATCCTCAACGGCTCCTCAAGGGAATGACACCAAAAGATAGCGCACTCGACGGAGAATTCACATAGCTCAGCTCACAGATTGGATTCCCAGCTATCTGACCACAATTTGAGTGCGAAAACCCACCAAAACCCTAGAGAGAGAGAGGGGTTTCGATTCTTTCGGTAGGAGAGAGAAAGAGTGAGAAAAAAGTGAGAAAAGAGAGAGAAATTTTTATCTTCTTGTCCTTGGAACAAGGTGTTGTGTTGTGTTGTTGTTTTATTATTAATATTAATTAATATGAATATATATTTATGATCCATTTTCATACACACACAAAATAATAAAATATGTAAATGTAGAGAGAGAAAGAGAGGAGAGAGAAACACAAGGCCAATGGGATGGCGACAAGTGGCGGGAACATGCGGTTCTTATCACTGACCAATTTATAATGGCTTTGTGGATGGCAAGGAAACCCTAGAGGGAAGGGAGAAATTTTGGTAAAAAAACATAAATGGCTTTTGCACAGTGTGAGGGCGTCATTTACACGCGCTACTTTTGGGTGCTCTCCATTTAATGCTTTGTGCCTGTCGTGTCAACCAAGGCTAGAAGGTGCTCATGCCCATTGCACATACAATGGTTCTCATTGGTGCGTGATTTGCACGTCCTCTCTTGAAGAGTGGTGTAGGTGGAGTGTTATTCCAAACCCTAGGTCTCTTTTATGGAAGGTAAAACGGAGGGAGGACACGGGGTACGTAACCCTAACATTGCAACATAGGAAGAGTTTGGGTTTCGATAAAAACGATGACATTCTTCTACAAGTTAGATTTTCAGATATATGGAGAATTTCAAGTTTTGGGTAATGTATTGAAGTTTTGTAGAATTTATGATACCTACTAGATACCGTCTATATTTGTGTGTGTATTAATCATATAATAAATACATAAATGACATGTGTCAAATTTTGTATCTGTACACAATTATGAGAATCGGATTTGGCATGTAATATATATCAATGCTAATTTGGATGGATATGACACAATGTCTGAGCGTTATGAAATAAAAGGCATAGAAATTAAGATGTGGAAGGGGTAGGTGGTGCATTGTAACGGTTGTTTCCATTAAACCATAGTTTCCATTTTTTTTCTCTATGCTATTAAAATTAATTTGACAAATTTCTAAACCTAATTTTGATATTTAGATCTCTATGTTATAGGTCAAAACTTGTGTGTGATCTGTGTGTGTGAATGGTTTGGCATCTTCCCTCTCAAATTTTTAGATAATTAAACAAATTACAAGTACCTTTTTTCTACTGATCATGCAAAAAGAAATTCCCATCCTTTTTGGTTTAAATATACTTTTGATTCTTGAAATGATATGTTAGACGAGTTAAGTTAAATAATCAAGTTTATGAATCTTCTAATAAAAGCAACGTTTCCAATTTCAGACAATGCCATCACATCTCACTTTTCCTTTTGTGTTTGATCAATGTGGGCTTGACAGAGAGAAGAATATTTGCTGAAGATGGTCCTAGAACCGAGTCTAGATGATCATAATTAAGTAAAAAACCTTTTTCATGTAATGGCAGAATGGGATGGTAGCTATATATCTAGGAATTTACTTCCTCCGAAAGTTTATTTACTATGAGCATTGTTTCACTTTGAAAGGAGAGAAAGGAATAAATCAGTGTCAATTTCCAGTGCAAGTTTCTTACTGTGTGTGACGTTTACACCCATATACAAGTCATGCATAAAAGCTACTTGTATGAGAATGACCTTAATCTCCTCTGCATCAAAATGGCCCCAAAAAATACCACACCCAGGAATACAAATCAAAAGGAGATTCTTTCTGAAGGAAAAGAGAAACTACATCTGATCAATCTCAGTAATTACTGTACTAGTTGTTCCATCTGGGTACTAATTGATTTTCTTAATTAGAAGAAACTTTACTATGGAGTATTGATTGACTGCTCTCTTCTATTACATCATAGCTGGAGTGTATCTTTCATTTCCATATATATTTGCTTTCATGGGTCAGTGTACAAAAGCGATTGAGATGTGTGTTGAATCTGGTAGTAAAGTGAAAAGTGACACACACACATATATATGGTAGGGATAGCTTGACCTTCCAATACTGGGAGAGAGACACACATATATACACAGATTCAATAAAGAAATAGTTTTGAGTATAGGGAAGTATCTGCATGACCCATGTGGTCATTTGAAATGAAACTAATGAAAAAAAAAAAAAAAAGCTGAACAAAAAATTCACACTTGTCCAAACCCTTTACCCACCCCACGTACCATCATATATATATCCAAATAAAAAGACCCATCCATACAAACCAGAGGTTTTATTTTTTGCTTGATAATGCTTAATATATTCACTGGAATCTAATGCTTATATATTCTATAATTATATATCAGCCTAAACTAATACAAGCTAATTAAATCATATCTATCTTATAAATGAACCTAAAGAAAAGTGGATCTATACATATGAATATTATCGATATTGGAACTGCGTGAAATGGAGAGACTAAACATGCAATTGATGATAATAACTACTGAAATATATGATCATTTATCTAAGCGGATATCTATATATATATATATATATATATATATATATGGTGTGTGTGAGTGTGTGTGTATATAACTCAACGTTTTTTCTGGTTCTACGACACGTACTGCTAGCCAACCCACGTATTACACGTTAAGAAAGACAAAGACACTTCTCATTCACTTTACCTGTCATGCATGTTAATTTATTTTTATTATTATTATTATTATTATTATTATTATTATTATTATTATTATTATTATATAATATCAAAATATGGATATGAAATATTAACCTTTAATTTAATGATTACTTGTAATTTACCCATCTCAATATAATTAGTTTCTAGCTAGTCATGAATGGGATTTGTCATGAAACAATCCCAGTATGGTATATGGAGAGTGCTTGAGAACTTTCCTAGAAATGATTATACCTACTCAAACTGTAGCAATGTTTGATAGGATATATGGCACCTTTCTATTCTTGCACGGTGCCTGCTTGATGCAATTAAATTATATACCAAACTGCTTTTACTGTGCTTGAGTTAATTATATCACTTGTTATTTCTTATTCCTAAAGCCTAAACTATTCGTGGATATGCCCCGGGACCTTTGTAAATGGCCAGGGCAATAATCACCTTCGTGTGTGTGTGTGTGGTGTTTTATATTAGTAAATCATAAATTAAGCCAAAATCGTACCATGGAAAGTTATTGAAGAGTCTAATAAACTGAAATTAACTAACAGTCAACATTCAAAACGCTGACTAATCAAAACACAAATAAGAAGTATTGAAAGGGAACCGAAGGTATACATGCCTAATAAGTAATAATTTGCGATTTAATTACTAAGCTCAAGATTCGTAACCCTTAATTATCCATTCACAAAATCCAACTATCTTTTTGTCGAAATTAAAGATTTTAAGACTGAGAATTGAATGATTGAATTAATTACCTGTTTGGCCGAAGAAAAGGAAAGGAAGCCGAAAACCCTTGAAGACAATATACATAGCAATGCTCAATCTACTTTTTTCAATTTCAGTATCTGTCAAGTCCTTTTCATGTCCCTGATGATTCAGAGGTATGAATTGCCAGTTTGGGCCTGCAATTGAAGGGACAACTGTTATGAAACATAACTTGTAATTGTACTCTTGTTTCTGCTGGGACATCGCTAGCTATTTGCTAGCTAATCTTGTGGGTTGTGGCCAAACTTTTGCCAATAATAATTAAGAATATATTTATATATTTATATATATATATTTATATATTTATATATATATATTTATATTCTAATTATTATTCAAGTAAATGAAATGGACTACATCATCAATTAATTAATTTGGTTCCTCTTTTTCGAACAACTTGTCCTTCATTCTGATAATAGAGAGTTTGTGTACTAGCCTGCTTGGGAAGATTGAACAGAGCCAAGTGTGTGTATGTGTGTGTTTGGTCAGTGTCGGTGGGCAGTGTTCGAAAGGACAACAACACTACTTGTGTATAATATATTTTGAAGCTAATCAGGAGATATGACTTTGGTTGGCAAATTAAGCTCTATATAAAATGATTTTACTTGCAAGGCAGGGATTTAAATCCCATTATAAATACTTTGTAGTCAGTACAAAACCGACTCTTAAACAGAGAATAGTCTCATATTCAAAGATGAACCATCTTGTGATCTTATTTTATATATATATATATATATAGAGGGATTAACTTATATCGGTGTAAAATTTAATCTACTTATACCACTTAATAATTTTTAATTGAGTATATTTTTTATTGATCCAATCATTAAATTATAATTATCCATAATATTGATCATTTATGTCAAATTTTGAAAAAAAATAAATATCAATAAGAATAGAATAAAATAGTTCATATTTTAATAGTCAATACAAAACTAACTCTCGAACAGGGAATAGTCTCATATTCAAAGGGTAAACATCTTGTGATCTTATTTTATATATATATATATATATATAGATGGATTAACTTACATATATATATATGGAGAGGGATTAACTTACATTGGTGTAAAACTTAATTTACTTATACCACTCAATAATTTTTAATTGAGTATATTTTTTATTGATCCAACCGTTAAATTATAATTATCCATAATGTTGATCATTTGTGTCAAATTTTGAAAAAAAATTATGAATATCAATAAGAATAGAATCAAATAGTTCATATTTTCACATATTTTAATAGTTTATATTACGTTGATTTTGATATATATTAATGAGTCACAAAATAATTTCAAATTAATGGAGAATTTTATAATTATGATTTACATGATAGAAACTTTCAATTTAGTGGTAAATTTATGAGAAAGTTATCCAATAAAAATTATTAAGTGGTGTAAGAGTGATCAAGTCTTACACTGATGTAAATTGATTTATATATATATATATATATATTTTATATATTGCAAAAGCCCACATATATGCGCAATTTAAGGCTTTGCCAAGGTTGGTGTCCAAAGCCTATTGGGATTTATCCCTTGATTTGTATATAAGGAATTTACAATTTGTATTATAAATAAATAAACCGAGCTAAGAAAGAATTTTTGGTTTATATAATAATAATAATAATAATAATAATAATAATAATAATAATAATAATAATCTTGGTGTGATATGTGGCACCAATAGAATTTATAGATAGATTTAATTTTGATTAATTATGACTCTCAAGTTTTTTTATATTGTCATTTAATTATATATTGTTAAATCATTAAAGAAATTTAACTATCACAACAATTACTAGCATATTATTGAATTATAATATAAATTTTTTATACTAACAATAAATCAAATTTAATTTCTTAATAAATATAAGTTAACATTGATAGTGATCGGTTGTAATGACAAATGAGGGATAACAATTGATGGGTGAGGAACATAAATCTTTTATGTGTCGTCCGTTTCGAAGGGTATTATATGTATGGCCATTTCTTTTTTATTTTTCGGCCATTATGTATGGGCCAAGCCCAAACTCCAAACTCCAAACTCCAAACTAATCCTCCTAGTCCTAAAGGAAGAACATTTATGGTTGACGTCCAAACCGTCATTTAACCTGTCATGACCAGTTGTGGTGGTCGACTATGGCCGGCAAACCCCATACAGGTATAAATAAGACCATAAAGAGTCTCTATCTTTCAGGTAAAGTATTTCAATCTTCCTCTCTCGCCTTCTTTCTAACCCTATCTCCATGTCAGACCCTTAATGACTTGGGCGTAAGAGTGAACTTGAACAATGACGGGCCTAAGTTCATTAACTCTAGGGGCAAATGTCCTCACACATTTTCAAAACTATAGGTGAGATAAATGAATCATGTCAGTAAGCTCTAACATGAGTAATCAAAATTAAAAAAATAAATCATATTACTTTTTAAAATAGTGACATGACATTTCTATCTCATATAATATATAAGTAATCATTTAATTTTGATTTATCTGTAAGATTTAACGGTCATGATTCATTTTTTTTTTACCTCTAAACAAAAACCATCCATGTAATATATAAGTAATAATTTAATTTTGATTATTCTATAAGATTTAACAGTCATGATTCATTCTTCTTACCTCTAACAAAAAACCATTTCTCTCTCTCTTCCACCAATGTTTTTGTAAGAACCCATTGAATCTCATGACATCCAATCTCAGGATCTCATAGGCTGCAATTCAAATTTCAAAACTCAAAAATTGAACCTCACTCTCTCTCTCTCTTCCCTAATGTTTTGTAGGAACCCATCGAATCTCAGGGCCTTGGAGCCCATGACTCAAATCCCAAACCCGAAATTTGAAATTATTTGAAATTTGAAATTTGAGTCGTGGGCTACAACAAGATTTTAGATGAGATGGGTTCCTGCAAAATAATAGGAAAATTTCTCTCAAATTTAGTGATAGGCCTAAAAATTTTAGTTTATGGGGCAAACCTATATATATATATATATATATATATATATATACATACATATAGAGGAAAGTTGGTTCAGTCTTTAGGTTTTGAGATTTGAGTCGCGGGCTTTGAGGGCTTGGGATTTGATGGGTTCTTGCAAAACAGTAGGAGATATTGTTTTGCAAGAACCCATCAAATCCCAAGCCCTCAAAGCCCGCGACTCAAATCTCAAAACCTAAAGACTGAACCAACTTCCCTTTACCTTCAACAAGGTGATCCTAGCAACTAGTCCAATCGGACCTTGGAAAAGATCAAATAAAATCTCATGTCTTCAATCATGAGTGACAAATTCATTGATTGCTAGATATCTCACATTCTTTAACCTTCCATTTTAGAGAAAGAGAATGAGATTGCTATATATCGATATTAAATTAAGTTGCTTATGTAAACATATAATCCAATCATATATGAATTAGAACACAAAATTAAATCGAGTTAGGATCAATAGTATACCTGATTTGGCCCTCTCGACTTGATTAGGTATGAACTCGATGGATGTTAGGTTTTCTCTCAATTCAAAGATCAGAAGCGGCGGCGCTGTCAAGGGCAGAAATTAAAAGACTCGAATAGTATTGTTTTCTAGGGTATAGAGTAGAGAGCAAACCGACCGCGTTTATATAATCTCGATCCTCGTGAGCCTTCTCGTATGGGCTATTGTAGGATTAGGCCTACACTAATATTTTGTCACATAATTTGAACTAAAGTGCAACAAGCCCAAACTCATAGTGATCACAAAAAATGGGCTTTCTCTACCTCCCATATGTATGAATCAATGTTTAGCCCATTTTATAAAACTCAACCTATCAATAATTAGTGGCAATCCTAATAGAAAAATAGTCAAACAATTTAAATAGTTGAAAGTGAGTTTCTATAAAAGAAAATTGAAACAATAATGAATTGTCTAAAACATGTTGTTTTAGGAGAAATTGTAATAATTTTATTTGATCTAGCATGAATGAAATCAGTCATATTACTTGAACTAGCTACTTATTTTCACCAGATATGCTACTTATTCTTTTCCTGTTAATTGTTTGGGTAATCGAGTATTATTTGAGGATGGATCTGATTGTATTTTTTTATACACACAAAATTTTGAGACTCAAATTAAACCTCATTAATTCCCATGTCCATATACTTTATGGCGAAACTAAAAAACACATTGGATTTTTTTGTTAACCAAAATACATTGACTTAAGCCCCAGCACAAAAATCTAAGACACAAATTTGAATTTTTTTAAAAAAAAAAAAACCTTTGTTTTTTCTATTATGAAAAATTTCCAATGACATGGAACTTCATATGTGGTTGTTACTCTTTATTGGCAAACCACGTTATCTATCGTGGTCCAGGCGTTTTGGCGTTGAAGGATTATGAAAGTGATGGGATAATTAGTTACCAGCCTAGAGATAGTAATATAGCATCCAACTAAAGGATATGAAAATTCAACACAAAATTAAAGCAAATGTAAAATCACGTATTTTAAGAGTTTGATCTATCATAATTAAACTTTTTTTTTAGAGATATGAAAACATATAATTAAAAGATAATATAAATCCTTTGACACATCAAAATTAAATCATAATATTAAAGGAAAAAGCTTTGGTACAAAATTACAAAATAGTATATGAATCACATATGGGCTCCTGCTGGTTTTATTGTTTCTACCACTTTTGTTCTTCCTTTATTTTCCAATAAATATTACATGAAATTGATTTGATGTATATTTTTAATGTGATTTTTCGCATTATATAGCATAACTCATATTATTACAAGGAAAATTGCTAAACAATACAACTAGTTACGTGGCCTTGCTTAAATGTGTATAATATTCATGTCCCAATCTTCCTACTCTGTGCAATCCCTTTAATTAAAAGTATAGTGTGTACGTTCCTGTAAAATCTAAAGAATATGTATAAGGGAAATTATGCTAGCTAGCATATATAAAATATTAAATGGTCTATTTTTGTATTTAATATTTTCTATTTTCTATTTCTTAATTAATGTCTTGAGGGAACTTGTTATCAAATACCTTTTATTTTAATCAAATAATTCATAATTATCTAATTTAATGAAGAAAGATAATGGTAGAATATAATTTAAATGAAGAGAGATAATAATAAAATCTATATTAAATGAATAAAGAGAATTGGATTTTATTCATTAAATTAAAAATAAAAAAGTAAAAAGACAGAACATTTTTATAAAGCAAATGCCTTTTTTATAAAGCAACAAAAAAATAAATGAGATTTATTTCTTTAACCTTTTTTCATTTCTTTCATTCAATAGGTAAAATCAAAACAAATAATATGTCTTCCTTAAATACATATTTTATTATTATTTAAATTAAATTTCACAATTCTCTTTCTTCTTGGAATTGGGTGACCTTGAGACATTCTAAGAATGGTTTTTGTCCAACATTCTCATACTTTCATTCTCATAGAGGAGGTGAGTTTGCAACATTCTCAAGGCATGAGAATATTTTTGTCATGTGAAATGATTAAAATATTTACCCTTCTATCGTCATGTCATCAACCAATACCGCCACGTTATTACCGGCAACCACCATCTGTGACGGCTAATCATCGGAATCTGACCACCCCGCCTCCACCGACAATTGACAATGGCTGGCGACTTTGGCCACATCATCGATCATCAGAATCCGGCCACGCCTGTCATCACTGGCTACTTCAACCAACGTGTCGCTCACCGAAATTTGAATGTGGTTGACGTTTGCGAGCGACTTCAGCTACCGTGCTGGTCACCGATATTTGTCCACCCCTCACTGCCATCGGCGGTTGACAGAGGCCAGCAACTTCGATTACTACGCCGGTCATCAAAATCTGACTAACCATCGGCTGTGGCGACAATTAATAGTGATTGTGCATGTTATTCCTATGAATAATTTTTCAAAACTTAAACCAAACACCCCCTAAGTTTAAAAAGAAAGAAAGAAAAGGCAAATACTAACAAGTGACCTAAGGAACTAATTATGGAATTAAAATAGAAAGTATTAAGTGTAACAATAGAGTATTTAATATCTTGGCTACCCAAAAAGGAATTATTACTCTCTTCATTAAGTAATTCAGAGAATTTATTACAAGGTATTAAATATTTCTTAAACAATGCCCTAAGGGCACTATTTTGTAGAGGTAGAAATAAGCTAGGTGGCCTAACAAAAGCCTATGACATAACCAACTTTTGGCCTACTTTGGCCAAACCTATTATCAAACAAGTCAAGCTTAAGTTTTTTTTTAAAAAAGCCTATTTAGTTAAATATGTCAAGACCTAGACCTTTAAAAAGGCCTATCTGACCTAATAAGTTGACCTATTTATTTATCATAATAGTATATAATTAAAAATTTATATTATTTATTTATTTACTACACAATATAATAATTTTATTAAAAGCTAAGTATATTTGAAATTGATAAAGTTTGAGTCTATTGACTTATTTGAAGAAGACCATTATGCAATGTAAGTTTCTAAATAAACTTTCAAGTCAGGCCAGACTTTTATGTTTTCATAAAAAGGTCAGGCTATATAAAAAAATGGTATAATAAGTAATAGGTCAAGCTAATGTCAAGGTTTTACAAAACAGGTCAACCCTATTTAAAATAAACCTTAGCCTATTTCAATCCCTATTGGTTAGCAAGGCCCAAAAAAAAAAAATCAATGGTCAAAGATTGGAGAGATTCATATGTAATCTAATAGTATTACATCAGTGCAATAAAAACATAACATATAATACAACATAACAATATATGACATTGAATTAAATTTAAAATATTATTTAATAAAATTTAGGGTTTTGCTACCCGGTTTTCTAAGGGCATTGTTTAAGAAACATATAATACTCCTTAATAATTTCTCTTAATTACTTAATGAAGAAAGTATTAAATATTATTTAAGTTCCTAAGATACTAAATGTTCTACTTTTGCATTCAATATTTTCTATTTTAACTCCTTAACTAATGCACTGAAGGATGGCAAAACTACTCAGACAATTCAATCTGAACTAAAGCACGTTCTCTTTAGCCAAAAAATCCATTTATAAAATGTCTCATTTAGCATTAGGTTTGGCCTAAAAGTAACATGTACGGTGTTTGAAAAATGGAACCAACAAAGAAATTTCAAGGCAAAATATTTCATGAGAATCGTGCAATAAAGAATGATAAGAACCTTTAACTTCTTAGCATTTTAACAAGGCAAATTTTACATTGGTTTCCAAATAGAGAGACTCACCAAGCCATAATTCATATCCAAACAACATATATTAAAACTACGAATAGACATATTGAACTATAAAGATTCACAAAATTCCCTTCTTGGCATACTATCAAACAGAGAAAATGCATCAAACACTCCAAGTGAATGCCATAAGGACAACAATGTATTCAATCTTAAACCAAAAACAACATCCACAAAGCAAAAGACCCATTATAGGCTCCTCAAAATCTATTTTCAAGATACCACGTATGAGGGAAAAAATTCATAACAAGCAAACAACCATCATAAAACATATTATGCCACAAATAAATGAATTGCAACTCAACATAACCAACTTATGGACAAAAAAAATGAAGCAATAGATAAAAGAAGGAAATCCAATGCCATTACATTGCATAGAACCGAGAACCATTTTCTTAAAACCCATATTCTCCATGAACATGAACGAACCAAAGACACACACAAAGAGAACCAGAAAAAGCGTAGAAATGCCTATTACATGGGTCAAGGGCTATGGAAATTGTAAAGACGAATACAAGACGATTGATTGGAAGATGACAGTGAAGATAGCTCATTGCCCAAGGAAGTGAAAACGCTTATTGCCGAAGATGGAATTGACACTCATTACTAGAAAAAAGGTTCAAGGAGAAGGAGGTATCTAAGCGAAAAAGGAAAAAGAAGAAAATAGAAAGAGAGGAAGAGAGATTGGGGGAGGGCATTAAGCTAGACCAAAACACACCATTTTAGTATATTTTCTTTTCTTCTCTACCAGTTTAGTGACAAAAATATTCAATCACTAAATTGAATTTCTATTTAAAAAATTAAACTGCTAATTTTTTTAAGAAATAGTTCCTTTCTAATTTGAATTTGAGGTAAAACTAGTCCTTAAAATTTCCAACTCAAAGTTGATTTTTTCCGAGTCCAACTTTTTGGGTTGTTCGCCCATTAAAGTGGTACTTGGGTTGAGTTCAAAACATCATGAGATAGTTTGGTCCATATCCGGTGTAGGCGTTAGAGTATTGAGAGGACCTTTCCCTAGTACAAGAGGACCGGGAAGGACGCACCTTTGGTGTGCCAGTTATCGTACCCATGGTAAACGCTGGGTAGCCAAGTGCAGAGCGGATAATTGCTGAAAGCATCTAAGTAGTAAGTCCACCCAAAGATGAGTGCTCTCCTATTCCAACTTTGGGCCAAACAATATCATATTAGAACTAGTTTTAAACAAGTTTGAATCATACTAAGTTTAATTAAGAACATGTTCATTTTTACATCGGTTTATATAATTGGTTCTATCTTGTATTATGTTAGATTAGTTTTAGAAGTTAACAAATACCCCTTGAGTGTAAGAATTAAGTTTTATTGATCCTAAATGTATTTAGTTTAATTGTCAGAATGATTGAAAATTTTATGAGTTAGGTTTTTTCCCTATGGTAGTCAAAATCGCGATCTAATTCATGTGATTACATGTAATTTTGCACCCAATTGATACAGATCACATAGAGTTTCTTTTGTCGCCAGAATCACACGTTGAATCGCCAGAGTCATGCTAGAATCGAGATTCAGTTGCGATTCATGCAATTATTGAACAGTCGGATCACACAAAGATCCAGGTCAGATCATGCGTGACCTAGGTTGAAAAAAAAACCTAATTTATTTATAATTTTTGGCAATGTTTTTTAAGAAACTAGAGGCAAAGTGCCGAAATTTCCCTCAGTCATAATATTTAAAATAAACCCAACCTTATTCCCTCAATTCCCCACCCTTTGCCTCTCCCTCACTGCATGTGCCATTCTATCTTGTTGTGTGCTCTTTGTTGTTGAGCGTTGTGAATGTACGTGGGTGTACAATGGGTCCTATAAAACATAAAGGTAGTGATGTTACATGGAACCATTGTGAAAGTATCCCTCCACGTATACTTTTAGTTAAATGCAAATACTATTCATGTAGTTGTTGGGGTGGTGTTGCAAGGATGAAACACCATCTCACTAGAACAAGAAAGAATGTGTGTTCTTGTACAAATATTCCAAATGAAGATAGGGAAATATTTATTAAATTGTTAGAAAATGAAGAAGAAGAAAGATGCTAACAATCTTTATTGTTTTGAAGAGGTAATAGCCCAATATGTTAATGTAAACAAGGGAAGAATGTACTCGTTTGTTACTTAGGGAAGGAAGGAACATCTAAAACTAATAAACAAAAGACAATGAATGAATTGCTAAAAGATAGGGAGTTGGTGATTCAAAATATTCATAAATGCGTATATGGCAATGCATTACCATTTAATTTGGTAAGAAGTTCACATTTTATTTGTTGGTGGAAACCTCCTACATATCATGAGGTGAGAGTTTCTTACTTGAAGAAAGCAGTTGATAACATTGAAGAAAGTTTAGAGTAGTATAAGAGTGAATGGGAGAAATGGGGTGATACTTTGATGTGTGATGACTTGACTAATGGAAAAGGGAGCTCACTTACCAAATTTCTAGTTAACAGTTCAAGTGGAAAGGTTTTTCTAAAATTTAATGACACTAGTGATGTGATCAAGGATGTTAAACAAATGTTTGATAATGTAGTGCAAGGTGTGATAGATGGTGCCTCTAATCTTGTGGTAATAAGGAAGATGTTAGAAGAAAAGTGAACAAAATTATTTTGGTCCCCTTTTGGCCTTGATTTAGTCCTTGAGGACATTAAGTAGCTTTTGGTATCATTACAAATGCAAAGAAAATCACAACTTTCATATATTGGCATACATGGGCCCTTATCTTGTATAGAATTTAAAAGCATTACAAAGGAAGGGAATTAGCTTGACTAGTAGTGACAAGGTTTGCAACCACTTATCTCACAATAAATTGCATTATGTTGCTAAAAAATGCTCTTTGGTCTATGTTGCTTCGGAGGAATTGCCTCCTAGTTCTTATGCTAGTAAAAGTGAGGCTATGCAAGTGATTTGAGTGATGCTAGATTTTAAAAATCCATCCAATAATGCTTGTAGTGTGTGATTCCACTTGTAATATTGGATGAATTTCCAATAGTTTTTTGCACCTTATTTATAAAGCAATGGATAGAGCTACAGAGCAAATAACTAAACTTTCATAACAAAAAGTCAAGGTATAATAAGGTGCAAAAGATTATCGACTCATTGGAATTTACAACTTCATAGGCCCCTTCATGTGGCTACCTACTATCTTAATCCTAAGTAAGTATTGTCCAATGTCAATTTTAAATGGATTTAATTTCAATTCACTGTTAGTGTAAAGTTTTTTACACTGTCATTCAATCATGTACTGACACATCATTAAAAGAGTTAGACTTTCTAGGTGGTTATTGTGATAGTTAAACTCTTTTAATGATTTGGCAACATATGATTGGATGATAGTGTAAAGAAACTTTACACTGACAGTGGATCAAAATTAAACTCATTTTAAATTTTATGAAGTTCAATGATTTATTTTAAATATTAAGTTGAGTGTATGTTAAAAAATTATCTTATTTCTTGTTTTATTATGTTCCATTATGACAATAGCTTTATTATGAACAACAAAGTTTTATTTTGTTTATATAAAATCATTGAGAGAATGGTTCCTGATAGAAAGATAAGATTTTCAATTGATTAACAAGTTAAGAAATTTGAGGCAGCCAATGGGCATTTCGAAATAAGCATGGCAATAGAAACTAGGGACAAAAAGCAAACTGGTAATTTTTTATACTTCTTTTATAATGTTTTTAATCCTAAAGTAATAATTTACTAAGTGGTAAGTTGCTAACTAGATTTTATGCTTACTTTTGTTTTAACAACTCTTTGGTGGGAAAGTTATGGTGGAGAGGATAAGGAGTTGCAAAAGTAAGCCATGAGAGTTTTGAGTCTCACATGTAGTGCTACAAGATGTGAGAGAAATTGGAGCACAATATTTGACCAAGTGCTTAATACGAGAAGAAACCGCTTGGAGCAACAAAGATTTAATGCATTTGTGTTTGTTGATTATAATATTCAACTAGAGATGAGCAAAAGGGTAAAGAAGAGAAGGGAATCACATATGATCCTATATGCTTATCATATATTAAATTTGATGATGAGTAGATTATTTAAAAAGAGAGACCTTGCTCGACAATAGATGCTTCATGGGTGGATATACATGAATGTTTCATTTTTTTTATGAAGGAGCTCCAACCAAGAAAAGGAAGAAAGGTACAATTTGCTTAAAATAGTCTAGACTTTAGAGTCCAAATACAAAGATCAAAATTTTAAGTTAATTTTAATTTAAAATTTAAATATATAATTTCATACTTATTAAGCTTTGTTTTTTTATATGTCCAAGAAACTTAAATGCCAAGGTCAATAAGAAGGGACAGTCCATAATAGGACTTGAGAATGAGATTAAAGAGATTGTTGAAGATGATGAGGAAGAGGAAACACTTTTGATGTTGGAGGATGAGGATGAGGATGAACTATGTGACATTGATCTTGGGGATGATGATCATTAGATATATATTAGAAAATTCAAAATAGTGATATGCTTTGTCTTCTTTTTTCTTTTTGGAGAGAGAGAATTTGTGTAATCACTGCAATGTTGATCCTTAAAATTAAATCTTTTGGTCTTTTCAACTACATGACTTGAATCTTTATTTATTTTGAAATTTAGGTTTCAATTTGTTAACTACATAATGAGTTATTTGACTTTAAAGTGCTAATATCTAGATGTTTGTAATGTTTTATTACGTAAAAATATATTTTATGCTATTTTTAATAATTGATCATGAATCTTACAATTCATGATACTTTTTGATTCACGATTTTGAAAATAGGCCTTCCAATTCATGATTTGATTCACAATTTTACAACCATCTTTTACACTAGTAAGTTTTGTCATTATAGTCTTTTCCTTTGATCTAAAAGAATTGTCTTCTTATTAATTACCTATATAGTTGGTCATTTGTGTTTGATTGCTTAAACATGCAGTTGATTGCTGAACCTGAAATTGGTCACCAAATAACAACATTCATGGTGAAAAGACACATCTGACTGGCTCAAAAGGTTTTTAAAGCTTTAGCTTGTTCCTTCATATGTGTTTTCAAAGTTTTAGGTGGGTTTTGGGAGTAAACAATAAATATTTCAACAAAAGATTGAGTAGATAAGCATATACAAAATAAAAGACTCAAAGCTGGGATTTGATCAAGAGTATGATTCGACAAAAACACGCATATGTCAAGTTGCTCTTCGAGAACTAATATATGAACAAGTGTAAGGTTCAACAAAGCTCACATTTATGTCAACCAATCAACCTCATTCATCAACAATAGACACTTAGCAAGTTGTATGGTACAAGCTGAAAACTCATCAATAAGGTGGCAGTTACGGCAATAACTATTCAAATTCAATATTAAAGATTGATGGAAGTTATGGAAGCATCTGATGACATGGCTACAAGCACTTTCAAGCTTGAATGTGGGGAAGTGGTGCTAAGGTCATTTCGTGGGTAGTTAAACTACAATGATTTAAATTAAAAGCATATGTATATCCTCTTAGTACTTTCAATTTTAGGCAATTAGAACTTAGTCTATAAATACTAATTTTGCCGAAGTTGTAGAGGTTGGTCGGTTCACACTTAAAAGTTACATCACACACATCCTTAAATCTCTATGATGCCTACAGTATAGTAGATTGATTCAAGTCTCCTTCCATCATACTTCAATTCCAGTCATTTACATTCAAAGTCTTTCAATTTCAGCACTTTTGTATTCATGTCATTTCAATTCAAGTATGATTTACTTGCTTTCTCATTTTCGTTTCTTACCTTTTCCTTTCCAACCCTTTAAATTTGATGCAATTTATATTCCCTAGTTTAATTCTTAGCACTTTATGTTTCATCACTTTATCTTCCTTGCAATTTATTTAATTTCACTAGACATTTACTTCATGCGCTCTTTACATTTCTGCAAATTTAATTTCTGTCAATTTTCTTTAGTGCCCATTTACGTTCAGCACTTTACCTTTCATGCACGTCACTTTCTGCACCTTTACGTTTCTACAAGTTTAATTTCTTGTCAGTTTACTTTTGTGCAATTTACCTTATGCACTTTATGTTTTTGCAAGTTTATTTTCTTATCAATTTACTTTTGTGCTATTTAACTTCAGCACTTTATGTTTTCTGTGTCATTTACTCTCTTGTCAATGTAATCTTTCTGCACATTTACTTTCCTGCAGATTTACGTTTCCTATCATTTACATTTTGCTTTTATTTTGACGCACTTAGTTCATCGATCTATTTTCAAATATTTTTACTTCCATGCACGTTTACTTTTATGTTAGTTTATATTCTATCAATTTTGCCACTGCTTTAATGTAAGTATTCTTTTAAGTAAGAATATCACAAATTACCAAAATCTTAAAAATACGCAAAGGAGAAGATTCCTTTTCAAAAATTAAAATTGAAATAAAAAAATTATCGAAGCTCTTGACTTCAAACAAATTGGCAAATGTCCTTGGAACTAACACTAACATTATTTAAGACTTTTGTCTAACAATTTTTTAAAATTAGCGGTGCAAATATGGCTAGATGGTGGAACAATATCCTTGCTGGGAAAATCTAGATATCTCAAACTATTGGCAGTAAAATAAAAGAAAGAACTAACATAGACGGTAAAGTAAAGAATCAACTAGAAAAATCTCCTTAAGTGAAGAAAATTCTAGATAAGCAGATGTGGTATAGCATATTGGTGGTAAATAGAGCCTATAAAGAGGCCAACGATGATCGCATTGGGCTTAGCTATGAGGAAGCCATCCACTAAGCTACCAAATAGCCATCTAAAGGTCATCCAATAGCAAGCCAACAAAGTTGCAATTGTAACTCTATCATCCTACGGGGGCTTATAAGCTCTATGATCCTATCAGCAGGAAGGTGGTGATAAGTAGGGATGCGGTGTTTGATGAAATCAACAACTGGAGTTGGAGCTCACAAGGCAGAAACTCAAGTGATAAGGTTCCTGTCTTGCTAGAAGATTTAGAGGAGCCTAATTCTCAAGTTCTCAATGTTGTTCCCAGTTCTTCCATTGATCAACAACCTTAGAGAAACAGGCAGCCATCAACCAGACTTACTGATTATGGGGTGTTTCCTGATAATGATGTTATAGCAGAAGGAAACTTGGTCCACATGGCCTTGTATACGGATGTGAAACTCGTGAACTTTGAGTAGGCAATTCAAGATCCTGTGTGGATAGCAGCCATGGAGGAGGAATTAAGAGCCATAAAGAAAAATCTGACTTGGAAGCTGGTGACATTACCCAACCAGAAATGACCTATAGCAATGAAGTGGGTCTACAAGACCAAACTGAAGCGAGATGGATCAGTAGCCAAACACAAGGCTAGATTGGTAGCAAAGGGGTTCCTACAAAAGGAAGGGGTGGATTATGGTAATGTGTTTGCATAAGACTGGTTGTGGCCATTACAAGTGTTAAAGGATAGTCATTACACCAACTTGATGTAAAGTCAACTTTCCTCAATAGACCATTAGAAGAAGAGGTGTACATGTGTCAACCACCGAGGTTTGAAGTAGAAGGAAGTGATGGAAAAGTTTATAGATTGAAGAAAGCACTGTATGGGCTAAAACAGGCCCCTCGTGCCTGGAATAAAAGAATTGACAGCTTCTTAATTCAACAAAGGTTCAACAAATGCACAGTGGAGTATGGTGTCTATATGAAGACCTCTAAAACTGCAGAACTACTATTAGTATGCTTGTATGTTGATGATCTATTGGTGACAGGCAGCAATGTCAATGAGATTTGTGAATTTAAGGCAAGCATGAAATCTGAGTTCAAAATGTCAGATTTGGGAGCACTTTCATACTTTCTTGGTGTGGAATTTGTAACCACAAAACGGGGAATCATGCTACAGCAAAGAAGATATGCTAATGATGTTTTAAAGAGGTTCCATATCAATAATTGCAACCCTGCTGCAACACCCATGGAAAGCAATCTGAAGTTGGAAAAAAATGATGGAGAGAAACCAGTTGATCCCACTCTCTATAAATAGAAAGTTGGCTCACTAAGATACTTGTGTAATAGTAGACCGTATATAGCCTACGGAGTTGGTGTGATCAGTAGGTTTATGGATAATCATAGGTCCTCTCATCTAGTTGTAGCAAAGATGATTTTGAGATACATAAAGGGCACACTTGACTATGGTATGCTATTTCCTAGGGATTCAAGTTGAAATGGAAACATGTTATTGGGGTATTCAAACTTTGACTAGTGTGGAGATAAAACAGATAGGAGGAGCACAACAAGATACGTCTTCATGATGGGAAAGGCATCAGTTTCTTGGTGCTCGAAGAAGCAATCAGTGGTTGCACTATCATCTTGTGAAGCTGAGTACATAGCAGCCTCCTATGGTGCCTATCAGGCTTTTTGGCTTGAAACACTGCTTAAGGAAATGCATTTGAAGGAAGAAGGGCCAATGCAACTGATGATTGACAACAAGTCAAATACAAACTTGGCTAAGAATCCAATTACTCATGGTAGAAGCAAGAACATTGAGACTTGATTCCATTTTCTAAGGGACCAAGTAAACAAAGGGAAAATACAGCTTGCTTACTGCGGATCTGAGGAACAACTAGCTGACATATTGACAAAGTCTTTGAAAACTGAGAGATTTAATCTCTCAGAGATGAGTTAGGTGTTGTGTCATTGATCAATCTGAATTAAGGGGGTATGTTGTAAATGATATAATTCAGTTGATAATGTGGTAAAAGTCTGTTATGATAGTTAGACAGTTAGATATGTGATGGCTGTGTATAAATAAAACCACTAAGTATTGGTGTATTCAATTCTATTCATAATCATTAATAAACAGAAGTGTGTGAATTCAATTCACTCAATCTTATGATTGTGTGTGATTCCTCTGTGTGTGACTTAGAGCCAGTGAATGCTCTAACATTTCCATTATGGCATATAGTAATGAGCTTTTAAGTTTTAAGAATAAATGGCAAGAAGAAAAAAAAATGAAGTGTTAGCTACCCAAGATATAATGAAAGAGAAGATAGTTTATTAATGCTAGATGTGTAAGGACCTGTCATTTTGGGGTGATGTTCATTTTCCTCTAGAACTCCTCAACAATTTGCAGCACAGTGAGGTCAGGCATGGGTTGCTTTTCTTATCGTAAATATAATATCCTTTTCCATTGCTTTTACCTATATATTACGAGCATTTCATGAATCCCATAGTTCATATTAGCAAGAAAATGGACTGTATAGATACTAAAATCATGAAACCAGAAAAATGATGAAACAAAGAGGTTATTAATTGCTAATTTATGTGATGTGATTCTTGCCTAGACCAAATCCCTAGCAGCATTTTCTATTTTCTGTCAGAGTGTGTTATTAACAAATAGATTATAAAAATAGCAACTACAAACACTTCGATTTGTGTAAAAGTCCAAAAGGGGATCTATCAATACCCCTTCAACCACTTCTGACAATAAGATCAAGTAGAGGAGACTGGCATGTGCGATCTGGGAAGGGTTCACTGATAGCAATGCCGAGTCACTACCAAAGCAACTTGATTACCCTCAATTTTTGCAGTATAAGGACTAACCTAGGTCATTCTTCTCAAGGACACAAATATATAGATTCTGATCTTAATATGCAAACAAACAAAGGGAGGTTTGGTGCAAAGTAACAAGATATCAAGAAACTAAAATATAACTTACAAATCAATGAAACAATAATTGAAATTCAATTTTAGAACACTATTAATTCAAGGATCCAAATATGCAGCAGAATTATCACACTTATCAAATGAATTCGAATTCTTACACATTCTTATCAACTTGATTCAATTAGACAATCGCCTAACATATATTCACAAAAACTAAAATCACAATCACAATTCCTAATTAACACGAATTCAAGCACAATTAATAAGTGATTTAAGATCGATCACCTAACCTCAATAAATAGGATTAATCAATCCTAACCTAACCTAATTCGATCCTAATCAGAATTAGAATTTGGAAACAGAAAATAGATGAGGAAGATGTGTTCCAATTCACATAATCAAGAATAGAAACTCAAACCCTAACCGCAATAGTTGAATTCCTTGAATTGATTGAGAAGTTTAGCCTTCCATGGTGATCACCATTGAAGATCTAAGAAGATGAAAGAGAGAACGAACTTGCAAAGAAAAGGAAGAGAAAAATTCAAAGAAAAACAAAAAAATGCTAGAATAAAAAGTTATGCCCCCTAAGCAACTTCTCTCCTCTTGGTTTGGTATGAGATTACTGGCTATAATCACTGGAAGCCTTTATCTGCTTCTAGGTAAGCATACTTCTTGCACGTGGTCTAGGTGGTCGACATTGAGCTATGTGGACTTGTTGGTGCTGTGTAATATCTAGCTACCTAACAACAGAGGTAAATTCTGTTAACTTGTTTTCCAGCCTTTGGTTATCAGCAACAAAAGCCATCTCATTCACTCCCATAGATGTCACTCCTCTAGAGCCAAATTGCTGGGAATTGCCAGCCATGTTGGAAATCAATTGTCTTGCTGCAGCTGGTGTCTTATCCATCAAAGCTCCGCCACTTGTTGCGTCAACCATGCTTCTATCCATTGGCATCAGTTCTTCATAGAAATACTGAATCAGAAGCTGCTTAGTGATCTAGTGATGAGGATAGGTTGCACATAGTTTGTTGAACCTCTCCCAGTACTCATATAAAGTCTCTCCAGAGTTTTGCCTTATGCCAAATATCTCCTTTCGGATAACTATTGTTTTGGAGGTAGGAAAGAATTTCTCTAAGAACAACCTCTTCATGTGATTCCAAGTAGTGATAGGGATTGGTTGTAAATAAAACCAATCTTTTGCTACTCCATCCAGAGAAAAGGGAAATGCTTTCATTTTGACTTTATCCTCAGGAACATCCTGTGGTCACATGGTAGAACATACCATATGGAATTCCTTAAGGTGTTTGTGGGGATCTTCACTTGCAAGACCATGGAACTTTGGCAACAAATGAATTAGTCCATATTTAAGCTCATAATTCACCTCTGTCTCAGGGTATTGAATACACAAAGGCTGATATGCCACATCAGGTGTAGCATATTCTTTCAAAGTCCTGTCATGGTTAGCCATTATATCAACACTAAATTGGGATGTAGAATCAGCAATAGAATCAGCAGAATTAGTATCAGAACTAGAAACAAAATCAATTTCACTATTGTCAACCACATTACTTCTATTATTTCTAATGAACCTATGAAATGTCCTATCTATTTTAGGATCAAAAGCATGCAGTTCACCTAGATCAAACCTGGTCATGCACAAGGCTATAACAATTCTCACACAAATAGATTAGCCTACAAAATGCCACACAAAATCGGAAAAATGATCTACAAATTGGAAAATAGATCTAAACAATCTCAAAAAAATTTATGAACACCACAGTAAAATTCTAAAATGTATTTTTTATTTTCTGTGATTTTTTTATGATTTTTAAAAATCCTAAAAATAACAAAAAATTAAAAAAATGGTTTAAACACTTGAATTTGACTAAAATCTGAGTGACCTATTGTCTTTGCACAATGGCCTTGTTCTAAAAAAAATTTCTATTTTCTGACCAAACTTCAAGGCAATTCAAAAATTGAGTGAAAATTTACAAAATTGCCATCCTGACAACTAGTGTTACAAATAAGGAAACTGATATCAGATGATGGAATTTAAGAATTCTGACCACAGATTAACCCAAAAGGGTTAGTTTTGCTCAGAGTAGTGGTTAAACTTTGGTCACCAAATCTCAGCTTCTAATTCCACAACTTTTGACCTCAATCTCAATACTTCACTTCACTTGCCTACAACACAAAATATAGAACAGCTACACTATACTACAACTTGGTTAGCATACTCAAAACCAAAACACAACAAGTCAAAACACATCAATAAGATCAGGACATAACAATTTGAATCCCCTGCAATGACGCCAAATTTGATAACAATGCCAAGTCACTACCAAAACAACTAGATTACCCTCAATTTTTGCAGTATAAGGACTAACCTAAGTCATTCTTCTCAAGTACACAAATATATGGATTCTGATCTTAATATGCAAATAGAAAAGGGGGTTTGGTGCAAAGTAACAAGATATCAAGAAACTAGAACATAACTTACAAATCAATGAAACAGTAATTGAAATTCAATTTTAGAACACTATCAATTCAAGGATCCAAACATACAGCAGAATTATCACACTTATCAAATGAATTCGAATTCTTACACATTCTTATCAACTTGATTCAATTAGACAATCCTATAACATATGTTCACAAAAACTGAAATCATAATCGCAATTCCTAATTAATAGGAATTCAAGCACAATTAATAAGTGATTTAAGCAATTCATCGATCACCTAACCTCATTCAAATAGGATTAATCAATAGTTGAATTCCTTGAATTGATTGAGAAGTTTAGCCCTCCATGGTGATCACCACTGAAGATCCAAGAAGATGAGAGAGAGAACAAACTTGCATAGAGAAGGAAGAGAAAAATTCAAAGAAAAACAAAAAATGCTAGAATAGAAAGTGTGTCCCCTAAGCTGTTGTTTCCCTCCAAAATAACAGACTCCAAAAACGAAAATACAAGACTGCCCCTATGTTAATCTTAATCCTCTGCCTCTTAGCTTTCCAATGGCACATAATTTGCTTAATTTGGGCTTAAAATGAGGAAGATAAGCTCAAATTAAGCTCATCAGGGTAACTGAACCAACCTCTGACTTCACGTGGTAATAACACCCCTAAAACGACGTAGTTTGGCAAAATAGTCTTCATGAGAGTTGAAGCCTTGGGTGTTAGATCTCATTTGGAACCTATTTTAGCTTTATTGGACCTCCCAATGTTAATTAATGGCCCAATCAATGCATGCGGGTCGGGTTCTAGTGATGACTTCCTATCTCTGACTTCCAAGCCCAATTCAGCCCACTAGACATTTGAATAAGCTTATGAGCTCTTCATGAAAGTTGTAGTGCATCATCTTAGATTTCCTACAATATAAAGTTCGCAATTTTTAGATGCCTATAGTTCAAGATATGACCAAAACACAGAGACAGTGTCAAAAATTAAGCAATGCTGACAATTTGCACCAAAGCCCACTGAAACCCAAACTTATAAAACTAGGTCAATCCCAATCAATTAAGCACAAAAGAGGATGTAAGACACTAAACATGAGGAAATAATAAGGTGTGTGACTAGTGATTATCATTCACCAACTCTTTCCAATTTACTAAGGCGACTCCATATCTAGTTATGTTATGAAACCTAAAAATATAAGCAAAAACATAACCCGTATAGACCTAACAAGCAAGGGCGGAACCAGAATCAAATACTTGGGGGTAAAATAAAGATTGTAGAGGGGCAAGGTTATATTTTGTAAGAAATTAAATTAAAACTTATAGGTAGTTTTGAACAAATTTAGAATTTTAGGAGGTCATGCCCATCATCATCATGATTATTATTATTATTATTATTATTATTATTATTATTATTATTATTATTATTATTATTATTATTTGTGTCAAAGTATAGATGATGGGAAGGCCCATCACCATGCCTCTTACTTATATACATTGTTTCGCCCTACTAACAAGTTAGCATAAATATACTTACATGCTTACATTGAATCTTAATGCATTTAATTAGGTTAATTAGACAAAAAAAAAACTATTAGTAAGCTGCAAGAAAAGAAATTTGAAATGCTTTTTAAAAAATAAGATTTAGTTTATGGACCTTGCACTAAAGACATGAACCATAAGAGAAAATATTTAACACTAAAAAGTTGAGGAATATTTTTTTATTTAAGTTTAGTTGGCTAGAGTCCATTATTCTTATGCGCTAGTTACCATAAAGATTAATAAAATTGTTTTACATAGTTATCTTTTTTTTTTGTCAGGTATTCCTATATTCTTTAGATGGCTGATCCCGTTCGAGGATATTGTAGAGACTCCTCAACCGCTGAACTCAAATTTGCTTACTACTTGAGCTGGCCATCCCTTGTGAGTTGTTTTATACGATCATTTATTCATATGTTGCTACATCAATCATTAAAAGACTTTGAAAATATTTTTTAAAGAATTACGTGACTTGAATTTCCATTGCAGGCAGGGGATACATAGGCATTCATGACAAGCCAATAATGTAATTTTTTTTAATTTTATTTTATTCTTCATTTAATTTGTAAATAATTGTAATTTATTTTTTTGTAAATATCATTCCTTTAGCGTTTTATTTTTGTCCATCTTATTTGCTTATTGTTTGAGGGGTATATCAAATTTAGTTAAAGTTATTAATAATTTACATAACTAGCTTTAGAGTAACCATTTTATGATAGATACAATAGTGCATTAGGATTAAGTTCCTACCATTCATTGAGTGTAATTTGATTATGAATCTAATCTCATTTTAAAAGACCAATTTTTTTAACAAAAGGGTTTTTTTTTTCAATTACTCAATTAAAATAAAAATTGGTGACGATACTTAATTTTGTTTCAAATTTAGTTGTCTCTCGCATCATGGTGCCCTTTGAGTACGTTGTGATAGGTTGGCGACTCTACTTTTGAGCATATTCTTTAAATGACTCATTACTTCTCATCTTCATCCCCTTTGATTTAGTTACTACAGGTTGGTGCAACATTCAAGTTAAACTTGTAATGCTTTGGGTACGTCAAAGCACAAACTAACATTTGATTTTCAATCTACTTAAGAGATTGAACTCTTTTAATAAAGTAACTACACATAAGTCCATGATAGAGCAAAATAAGCACGGTCAAATTAAGTTAAACTCAACTGATTATAGGGTTTAATACATTATTAGTAACCATGTTTTAGTTTTTTATTTTTTCATAGTTTCGTCCGTAAGTGACAACTAAAATATGTGGAAAATAAATAATAATGCAACTATATATTAGAAGAGTATAATTAGAAATATTAAATTGAAAGGCTCCATTGGCATGCCAAATGTGGTGATTATACTGTCAATCCTGAAATAGGGAGCTTGTGTATATGGGAAGAAAGTGCGATTAACAACAAAATCAGTGCAGTTCCCAATAACAACACGTACTTTCTTCAGCGCCTTCCCATTCCCAACTGTCAAAAGATCAAGAACTACTTGTGCAAAAGACTTCTCCGTCGGGACAATTTCCAAAAGAGGCATCGCATGAGCTGTGTTAGTTTTAGAAAGGATGATTAATTATGAGTTTAGTTTTCAAGGAACAATAGTTGTAGAAAAGGAAATTATATTGATAGAATGAGATACAAGGTTATTAGCAATTATATATAGTCTTGATGGCTTTGGCCTTGGCTTTGTCCTTGGCTTTGGTTTGGGCTTGCACCAATTGTGCAAGTGCTTTGCCTATTTATAGTAGTTATACCTCCTTAATGGACGATAGAGATTAAGCCATGTGTACAGTGGCGATGAGGTTCTAGAACATTCCCATCTCCTTACTATAAGATATTTACATACAACTTTCTAGATGTTTATAAAGAGTCTTGGAGTCTTCTCCAAGAGTCTAGAGATTTCTTAGTGCTTGGAGTTTTCTAGAACCTTCCATAAGATATTAGATTATTCCAAAGTATTATAGAATATTCTACAAGGTTTTAGAATATTCTAGAATGCTCTAGAATATTCTTCAAGGTTCTAAAGTATTCTGAAGACTTCTAGATTCTTCTAGCTTTTTCTCCAAGCACCAACCATTGTGACTTGAATTTAGCTTACTGCTACTCTTGAAGATTCTAGAATGTGCATCATTTTCTAACACTCCTTCTTGATGCACATTTGTGTAACTCTAAGGATTTCTCGTAGTAGCTCAAACCTTTGTCTTGGTAATGCTTTAGTGAAGATGTCTATAGCTTGCTCCTTTGTATTGCAGTATTTGAGTTCAATCTCTCCTTTGCCTGTTGCTTCTCTGACAAAGTGGTACTTAATTGCAATATGTTTTGTTCTGCTATGGTATACTGGGTTCTTAGTCATTGCAATTGTAGACTTGTTGTCGCAGAAGATCTCAGTTGGATCATTTTTTCGTTCTCCCATATCTTCAAGTATTCTTCTTAGTCATATCATTTGATTTGTTGTCATTGTTGCTGCTATATACTCTGCTTTTGCTGGTGATTGTGCAACAGTGTCTTGTTTCTTGGATGCCCATAAGAAATATCCTGAACCCAGTGTAAACCCGTAGCCAGAAGTGCTCTTCATGTCATCCACAAATCTAGCCCAGTCACTATCCGTGAACCCGATTACCCTTGAATATGGAGTGGGTTTATACCATATTACATAGTCGACTATGCCTTGCTAGTATCTTAGTATCCTCTTTGCAGTTCCATAGTGTACTTGAGTTGGGCTTTGCATATATCTGGATAGTAGGCTCGTCGCATACATTATGTCTGGTCTAGTAGCTGTGAGGTAGAGTAGGCTACCAATGAGACTTTTGTACTTGGAGGCATCTGCTTGTCCTGAACCGTCTTCTTTCCTTAGTTTTTCATTTGTCACTAGTGTAGTTGCCACAGTTTTGCAGCCGTACATCTTGAACTTCTTCAAGAGGTTTTGTGTATATTTCTTTTGGAAAATAATATTCCATCTTTCTCTTGCTTTATCTCTATGCCGAGGAAATAGTGCATCAATCTCAAGTCACTCATCTCGAACGTCTTCATCATATCTTTCTTGAACTCTTGAATCATCTTCTCATTATTTCTTGTACAGATGAGATCATCCACGTACAGAGAAACAATGAGCCTATCTTCATGTCCTTGGGTTTTGAAGTATAATGTTGGATCACTCAAACTCCTTATGAATCCTTGATTTGTGAAGTACCCATCAATGCGACTATACCGTGCTCTAGGGGCTTGCTTGAGTCCATATAGTGCTTTCTTTAATCGTAGTACCTTGCTTTCTTTTCCCTTGATCACAAACCCTTGTGGTTGCTCAACATAGATTTCTTCTTATAGATCTCCATTGAGGAATGCAGATTTTACATCTAGTTGATAGATCTTCCATTGCTTTTGTGCTGCTTGCGCAACTAGTGCTCTTATTGTATCTAAGCGAGCAACAGGGGTGAATGTTTCTGTATAGTCTATACCTGGTATTTGCGAGTACTCCTTTGCCACAAGCCTTGCTTTATGCTTCTGAATTGAGCCATCTAGATTGAGTTTCGTCTTGTATACCCATTTTACTTCGATGACTTCTTTATTTTCTGGTCTCTCCACTAGTTCTCATGTGTTGTTCTTCTCAATCATTCTGATTTCTTCTTCCATTGCATACCTCCACTCTTCTTGCTTTGCTGCTACTTCAAAACTTTCTGATTCGATTATTGCGAAGTTGCACGTTTCATAGATCTCTTGTAGTGGTCTCGTTTTCCTTGGAGGAGAATTAGTGCTTGTTGAAGTTTATTGTGAAGATGTTGTAGTTGTGGAGTCTAGAGCTTCTCTTTCTTGTTGCTCTAGCCCTTCGGACTATAATTGGGGAACTATAATATTTCCTCTTTCTTCTTTTTTTTCTTGCCAGTTCCATGCAGCGTTTTCATCGAACTCCACATCTTGACTGATTATCAACTTCTTAGTTCGTAGGTTATATACTCGATAGCCTTTCAATTGCAAGATGTATCCGAGGAAAATTCCTTTTTCTGACTTTTCGTCGAGTTTACTTCTCTTTGCTGCTGTAATAAGAACATAGCACATGCAGCCAAAGACTCTCAAGTGCTTTGCTGAAGGCTTTTGTCCACTCCAGGCCTCGATAGGAGTCTTGTTTTCTATTGCCTTAGTAGGACAACGATTTAGTAGATATACTGTTGTGTATATTGCTTCTGCCTAGAAGATATTTGGCAGATTTTTATCTTTTAAGATTGAACATGCCATCTCCATCACTGTTCTATTTTTTTCTTTTTGATACTCCATTTTGTTCAAGAGCATATCCAACAATTGATGTTCCATTCCTTCATCTTTACAGAACTTGTCGAACTCTTTGGAGCTGTATTCTTTTCCTCGATCGCTTCTTAGCACCTTGATACTTCTCCCACTTTGTTTCTCCATTTAGTTCTTATACTTCTTAAAAATTTTAAAAACTTCTAATTTTTCACAAAGGAAGTATACCCATGTCATTCTAGTGTAATCATCGATGAAGAGGATGAAGTACCTGTTGTTGCTGAGAGATGGAGTCCTCATAGGGCCACAAAATGTCAGTGTGTACTAATTCAAACAACTCCTTAGCTTGCCATGATTTCCCAGAGGAAATGATTGACGATGTTGTTTGCCGAGTAGACATCCTTCACAGGCTTGGTTGATCTCTTTTATGTTTGGCAAATCTCTCATTAGTTGTTTCTGGTATAGTATCTTTAACTCGTGAAAGTAGAAGTGGTCAAACCTTTGATGCCAGAGCCACAATTCGTCTTCTTGTGCTTTTAAGGCAGTTTCCATAGCATAGCTCCATTTGATTGGAAAATTTCTTTTTCTCATCCTCACTTTTGATATTTGAAGATTTTTAATTTGGTTGTCATATATTGTGCAAGAATCTCCTTAAAAGTGTAGGGCATAACCTTTCTCCATCATCTGGCCAATACTTAATAGATTCTAGGCAAGTTTAGGAACTAGTAGAACATCATGGATGAGCCTCGTACCTTTCTTGGTGTTGATGGCAATCATGCCTTTCCCACTTGCCTCCATCAACGTACCATCTCCAAGTTCAATTTCAGATTTTATAGATCTATTTATATTGCGGAATACGCTTTTGTCGCTAGTCATGTGATTGCTACATCCACTATTGAGATACTGACAAGAGGTTGTCGAGACCCGTCAAATAAATAAAATTTACCGGTTCGCAAACTAATTTGTAGTATAGAGATGAACCGAATCGTCTCTTAAGGATCCAATAAAAACAAAGATTCAATCATATCAAGATAATTAAAATGGGGGGTTTTGTTGTTGATTAACAAGATTGATAAAAGTATAAGACTTAAAATTGTAAACAAATATAAAGAAGCAACCAATCCAAGGAAATTTACCGATCTTGAGTTTAACTCATCATTGATCACAAGGAATTCACTTAATTCCTAACCATGTTCTTGGCCTTAGATCACATCAAGAAACCTTAACATGATCCAAGAATTCTCTACTAGATAAGCATCTAGGATTTGATTAACCAAGGTTAGATAAAGTAAGCACCATCCAACATAGATTAACTTAAAATCTAGAATTTAACCAAGCTAAACAATCTATCAAAAAGCTTTAATATATTGTTTAATCTTTGTGATCCTCTTTGAATACATGATAATAAAGCTATTATCACATCAACATCTAAATCAAATTAAGCAATTTAATCTAGATAAAAATCAAAAGAGGAAGAAAAGAAACTTGAATAACAATTAAGCAATATGAACAAGCGAAACAAGATCTCCAAATTAAACATCAAGATGGCTAATCTCTTGGATTAATTATGAGAGCCTAGCCTTCCATGGATGGGAAGGAAGAACTCAGAAATAAAAGAACAAAAACGAAATTGTAAAGAGAATGGAGAAGAAGAGAAAGAAAACTCTCACAAATACTCAAACTTTCTTCAAACTTACTTAAAATTGAATCCTCATAAGACAAAGAGATTAGCTCTATTTATACTAATCCTAAAAGCTAATTTGTACATGTACATAATCTGAATACAAGCTGTAAAAATATAGAAATTGTCAAATATGGAAGCTTGATGCATGGTTGGTGGGTTGGTGCATGGTAGGTGGGTTTGTGTATGGTTGGTGGCTTTTAGTCAGCAACTCTTATCCGACTTCTGGCTTGATTTTCATGACATAAACGGTGCATTTTGGCTTGTAGGTCTTCATGAAAGTTGTAGCCAGTTGTCTCCTTGAAATTTTTCAATTTGAATCATGTTATTTGGACTTCTAGAACTCCAGATATACCAAAAACACTGTACCTACCTCAAGTTAGGTTGGCAGAACGTGTTTCCAAATTCAAACCAACTTGTAGCTTCATAATCATGCCTAAAACGACATCTATTGACTAAATTGTCTTCAGTGAAGTTGGAGATATGGGTCTTATCTTTCCAATGGTCAAGTTTCAACCCAAGAGGAGGTCTATAGCTCACTATGTAGTCCAATATGTGCACACTGGCTAGATTTCTGTGACAGCAAACCCACTCTGCATTGCAGGGATATTTTGGACCCTTAGAAGTCCGATCCAGCTCTTGATTTCTTCATGAAACTTGTAGACCCTTGTCTTAACTTTCCAAAGACACCAAGATCACCTCAAATGGATCACCGAGTCCCAAGTTATGGCCTAACCAAGGAGGAAATGTCAAAATGCATCAAAATCCGAAAATTATTCACAATTTGCATTAAAGCCCAATGAAGCCCAACAACATTAAACTCATCTAAAATACTAATATTCGGCACAATAAACATCTAATAAAGCCTAATACAAAGCTAACATAAGTGTCTCAAATTGATTGATCAGATATCATGTTTCATTTTTTATCTCTGTCAGCTTGGTATGCATAGAAGATATTATCTTCCTTTTCTTTTTCTTCAGAGAAATTGGCACGGTGGTTGATCTTTAATCTGCAGTCTTTCTCTATGTGACCAAATCTTTTACAGTTGCGGCACTGTGGCTTTCCTCGATGCCAACAATCCTTCTCCAAGTGGTTATTTCTTTTGCATGTACCACATGGAGGATATTGTTTGATTTTTCCCTTTTTATTTTCCAAGCTTCTAGAATTTTCTACCTTTCTTGAATTTTCTTGTTCTTTTCCTCCTCCTCTATTTAGACTCTTAGACCTTATGTTGAGCTTAGACTGAAAAGCATTTTCCATAGAATCTTCATCACGGCTAGCCAGTCTTTGCTCAAAAGCATGGAGTGAGCTGATTAATTCTGTTATTGCTAATGTTGACAGATCTTTTGTGTCTTCAATTGTAGACACTTTGGGATCAAATTTAGCAGGCAAGCTAATTAATATTTTTTCTACAACTTTTTGATCTAACAAATCTTCCCCATAAGCTTTCATCTCACTTACTAAGCTCATAATTCTTGTATAGTAATTTTTTATTGTCTTATAATCTTTCATTTTCATATTTGCATATTGTTTCCTTAGAGATTGGAGGAGCACAAGTGCGTACCTTTTTATTGCCACAAAACTCTTGCTCAAATTTCTACCATACTTCTTGTGATGAAGACACGTCTCTAATTCTTGAAAAAATTAACTTGGTCACTACCTATTGTAGGAAGCAAACGGTTATAGAATTTTTTTGTTGATCTTCCATTAATTTTTTTCGCTCCGCAACAAAAAGAGTAGATTGATTTCTAGGACTGACAAAACCATCTTGAACATTTTCCCATAAGTCTTGAGCTTGGAGAAATGTTTTCATTTGACTATACCAAGCCTCATAATTGTCCTCAGATAAAATGGGGACTGGAATATTGATAGTTGAGATAGTCATGGTTATGGGTAGAACAATTGTTAGATGAGGTTTAGTTGAAAGGCTAGGAATGCCACGCCCATTATATGACCGAACATAACTCTGATACCACTATTAGTTTTAGAAATGATGATTAATTATGAGTTTAGTTTTCAAGGAACAATAGTTGTAGAAAAGGAAATTGTATTGATGGAATGAGATACAAGGTTATTAGCAAGTATATATAGTCTTAATGGCTTTGGCCTTGGCTTTGGCTTGCACCAATTGTGCAAGTGCTTTGCCTATTTATAATAGTTCAACTTCCTCAATGGGCGGTAGAGATTAAGCCAAGTGTAGGTAGCGATGAGGTTTTAGAACCTTCCCACCTCCTTACTTTAAGATATTTACATACAACTTTCTAGAGGTTTATAGAGAGTCTTGGAGTCTTCTCCAAGAGTTTAGAGATTTCTTAGTGCCTAGAATTTTCTGGAACCTTCCATAAGATTCTAGATTATTCCAAAGTGTTATAGAATATTCTACAAGGTTCTAGAATGTTCTAGAGTGCTCTAGAATGTTCTTCAAGCTTCTAGAATATTCTAGAGACTTCTAGATTCTTCTAGCTTTTTCTCCAAGCACCAACCATTGTGATTTGAATTTAGCTTGCTACTACTCTTAAAGATTCTAGAATGTGCATCATTTTCTAACAAGCTAGACAAAGTTACAAGAGGGGTATCTGAATGCCAGAATCCAGAAAGAGACTAACGCTTCACAAAATGATATGAGTTGACTCCAATTCTAAGTCATTTTATAGCATTTCCCCTATATAATTAACTATTTGCTTCACTGCTGATGATGATAATTTATTTATGCTGAAGAATTATAGGTTTGCACTTTGCAATATTACTGTCACTGATGCCATCTATCTGACCTGAAAAAGTGTGCCCCAACTATTCGATCTTGAGATTTTGTGTTGTTTCCGATTAGATTGAGACCAATGCGCATATGTGGTTGATGCCAAGATACAGTGATCAGGACATGTCCTCTCAATGTGTTCGAATACGGATTGTTTAGGAACACTTCTTCAGAAACAGCCTAATAGAAATCAAATTTTATATATGTTCATGATGATAGAACTTAAACAAAAAGCCTGCCAATATATAAAAATACGTAAGATGCCCTTTATGAACTGTGTTTTCTTTTCATGTTGACTCTGGTCATACATACAAAATTTAAGGATGATTAATTACCTCTATGACCATATCCACATCTTTAAAGTTTGAGTAATCTGATAAACCACTATAAGCACTGAATGAGCTTTTGCTACCCTATCTTGTTCGAATCAATCATCTCACGGTAGTGAGTAACACAAGAAAGTCATGTTAGAGAGAGAAAGACAAAAAAATAAAATTAATAACTCTACATAAATATTAATTGATCCTATCATAATAAAATTTGTATCTTTCTTTCTCTAACATATCTATTTCATGTTACTTACTAACATGAAAGGATTCAAATTCATCTTGTTCAAGCTTTCCTTTGCTCACTAGCCCTTCGAGATTTGGTGTGTGTACGCACGCATGCAAAGATTTTAAATTGGGGTTGCGTTGCAATTATAGAAATTACAAATAATTGCTAGAAAATATGACGGATGTTGCAATCACAATTATGAACCACAATTTGAAACCTATGTATATCAACAAAATGAATGAAATATTAACCTTCTATGTTTGTTATTGCTTTCTGCAGGTATTCGGTGTTGATTTCATTAAGCAGAACGTATATGTTGCTCAAGATAAGAGCATGGCAATGTCCGAACCCATCAATCCACCATCAACCACGGAAACCTTGTTTACTTTGCGTGGCTTAAGCCAGGCATCTGTAATGCCAGTTACCTGAGTATACGAATACATAAACATCTGTGATTCTGTTCATCACTAACGCTATTATAATAAAACTACATTTAACACATTATATAATTTGTTTAGTAGCTATTAGCCAAGAAAGATTAATGTAATACAACAGTAACCTTGTTCATTGTTTCTGATATATTTTTGTTGTTTAGTAGAGTGTGTGTTTATATAGGTATTTAGAGGGAAAGTTGGTTGGTGTTATAGAGAGGGAGAGAGTAGTTTTGGACAGACTTGGGATTTGATAGAATGCTGTTTGTTTTTTGTTTTTGAATCACGAGTATCCCTGTATTTTTGGGGTATGAAATTGATTCTCTTCAGATTCGAACACCTACGATTGGAGCTACTTATCACTCCAACCAACTACTGATAGAATGTTGTTTATTGCTTCTTATTCAAGATTTTTCTGATTTTTCATGATAGCTACATAAGATTTTTACTGCCACATGATTTCTGGAGTTATTATTTCTTTTACAGAAAACTTCTTTATTTCTCTGCATATATGCACTGCATAGATTTTTTTGGTTAGAACTTTCTAGATTAATTTTTAACAATTTTTGCTTAAAAGATACCGGTGTTACCATATCTAACAATACACATGCTTTGAACCCTTAGCTCTTCTAATTTTTTAATCTCATTTTTCGAATTTATAATGAACCCTAAACGGCCAATAAAACAATAGTGGACACTGATTTGGCAGTACTAGACATATAGCATAAATATATGTCTCTTTTATGCCTAGCTTGTAGTTCTTCCAATTAAAATGGGGGTACAGAAAACAATAGCTGGTTATAAACGGGGTACTGACAATCTGTGAGAACAATGAAGTAGGAAAATTTCAGTGGGATTTGAAATAACTTTTCTTACTGGAAAAAGCATATTCTCAGATTAATAAGTATAATTAAGACAACAATCCCCTATGATTTTTTAATGTCTTGCTTAATACAATAATTAAGGTAACATTCATTTTCTTCTCCATATCAAATTCATTAAATTTCACAGGAAGCAACTAAAGAAAATTCACGTATCAATATTTATCTTACACAACTACTTTTGGCTAAGAGCATAAGTCATCATTTTGTAGTGATTTTACCTACACAAAATTCTTCCATTCACAACCTTGTTAGGAAAACAGCCTCTTTCTCTCTCTCTCTCTCACAAACCCTGAGTGTATCCCATTTGTGTGTGCCAACTATACCAATGATTAACAATCAACACATATAGCTAAGATTTATAACTTTAGGATACCATGAGTTCCAGATGCATTACCTTCTCCAATGCCATCCAGGCAAGCCCTGTGCTGAGGCATATTTGGAGCAGTATTTTGGCCTATCCGTTTGTTGTCCTGCAGTGTTCAAGAGCTCATTTAGAGAACAAAGTTTATCAGTTTTGCGGAATGAGTTATTACGGGATCTGCGCCCCTCTGCTATGTCCAGAACCCACGTGAAACTTGTAACAACTCATGAGGAGATACAATAGCATCAATAAGGCCTATTTCCTTCCCTTCATCACAGTGCAGATGACTGCAATTCAATTCAATGATAAATGTAAGTATTTTTACACACACAATATATACAGCATTTAATTGAACAGGACACATTCAAACTAAATGTAATGATTATTTTGTAATGAAATGGCCAATTTATGAGATATTATAAGACGAATAATAACTGTACTCATTAAACTGGTTTGGTAAAATGACACATCAATGCAAAAATAAAAAAATAGAGTAAATGTTTATGTAGCTTCTTCAAAAATAAACGGGATATCAGATTAGTTCAAATTTATCATTAAAGAATGAAATTAATGACATTTATTATCATTAAATAACTAATTTGATGTTGTTAATAAATAAAAATTAATGTGATATCGTGTGTATTATTAAAAGACCAAAAATAATATTTACCTTAAATAATAATGTGTTCACGTTTCGTCAAATAATTTATTCTTTTTTTTAACTTTATTACATTTTAATTATTACAAAAAGAAACAAGTGACATTCGTGAACAATTTCGTGAAAAATCATTGCCAAATAACATTACTGTTAGCAGAAACTTCAAACTTAAGGAGGAAATTACTTTTATTTGGATTTGACCTGTGGGTGGGTATAAAATCATACGTACCTCCAAGTCCAGGAATGACTCCATGTGGTGTCAGCTCAGGTAAACCAAGTTGAGCTCCATGTGTAGCAGTACGTGCACCGCATCCCTGCACACCGTAATTTATATGGTAGTAGTATATAAGAGACAAACTACCAAAATTGCCTACAAATTAGTATCCAAACCATTAATTCTCTCTCTCTCTCTCTCTCTCTCTCTCTCTCTCTCTCTCTATATATATATATATATATATATATATTAGTATCAAAACCATTAATTCTCTATATATATAACAAAAAAGAGAAGTTGTGTAATATGAAATTGAGATCAGTAACTCTTGACCATTGAATGTTAATTGTATGATACTCAATATTGATTTATAGACTGGCATTTTTAAGTGTTCTTATAATTGAGCTTTGTTAATCTAAAAAATATCTAAGGAGGTAAGGTTGAAAAAGAAGCAAATTACCATTGCCAACTCCAGATCACCTGCAAGTGCATAGGCTTCTATAGCAGCAACTGAAGGTTTTAATTGAGATACGTACATATGCTATAATTGAGACATCACCTGTTAGGCCAGTTGAGACAAAGAAAAGATGAGGAAAAAAATAAAATGCAATCACATTGACAATGGGTTTATTATTTATAATTATGATGCCATTTTAAAGGTAGGAAAAGGTAATATAGGAGCAATGAAGTACAGACACTTATTATTTAAGGGGTTGTCTTCGTGTTGGACATGTGTTAGACACTTTGTGTTAAGCACAAGGCAATACTTCAATATATATATATATATATATATCACAGATGAAATTTTATTCTGCACCTTGGCGTGTCCAATACCTGTGTTAGTATCCATATTTAATTCTTAATACATATATATAGGAACAATTGTTAATTATCTATTAGTTATTATTACACTTACTAACAGAAAAAACTAATAATTATTACCGCTTTTCTGGATAGTCTGAATTGCATTTATGTCCAAACCAGCTGAAAACTTTCCACTGGCAATTTTTTAGAAGAAACACAATTTTGGTCATATGATCATAAATAAGATAACAACGGTTAATTAATCTAACTTACGGGTATTGACTTAAGAAGCAAAATAAATGGGGAAAAAAGAGTCTTGTTTCCCAGAATTTGGTGGTAACGTGATTGTACATCTGTCCTTTTCTCTTTCTTAATTATGCTTTTTGTCTCCTCACTTGCGCATTCGAGTAATTTTTAATCATTTAAGTACTAAAAGGTATCCAGCCAAAGAAGAAAGAGAGAATTCAAAGATAAATGAGGGTGAGGGATCTGTGATTGAATCGTAAAATGCATTATGATTTGATTAGTTAGTGTTCATGTCTGGATACTTGGATACCTGGATATGGTCTCCGACACTGATCTTAATGTTTAAGGTTCGTGATCATACCTGCGGAATTTACTCCCTACTTATGTCCGAGGTGTTATAGTTCGTGAAAGAACTTCTCGATCGGAATTCCTCAGCATAGTAGTCTCATTCCTTAGTCCTCATCCGTTGATTGGGTCTTGATAGTCATTATCCTAGAAGTCAGATTATGAGCCTAACCCGAGTCAGTCATTGCCGAACATTGCCCCAAAAATCGGTATTCAGCTCCTCGATCAGTTGGATGCCAAGCTCTTAAGGGACTCCTAAGTCGGAATGGATCTCTTCAAAGGTCATACCCCCGAGTTAACGCAAGTAGGTGAGCGTCAGTGGCTATACCGTCACCACCCTTCACCCTTTAAAAAGGGGTCCTGAGGCTTCATTTGAAACTTTTGCCTCCCAGAGCTCTCTCTTGTGCCCCCAAGCTTTCTTCAAGTTCTACAGCATCCTTACTCGCGTTCCTTGCCCTCTAAGGAGGCCATGGAGGCCAAAGTCCTGGCAGCCGAGGAAGCAATGAAGGAGCAGGACTTAGTGAAGAAGAAACTCTCCGAGGTCGAGTCATCTAGGGCCTCCTTGGAATCTGAGGGTCCTCCAACTTTGGAACGATCTTAGCTCCGAGTGAATCGGTTTCAATGTGGCCAAGAAACGCTGAAAAAATTAGTTAATGGACAACTGGGGGGGAAAGCCTTGACAAGCTCCTTCCAGAACGCCTTGGAACAGAACAACTTCCTTTATATCGACTTGGAGACTTACACGATGGGCCCGTTCAAGGATGTTCGTGACAACCAGATTGTCAATGATCCTAATGGGGGAGAGGACACCAGAGGGATCGTTGGGGAGGTGGCCGAAATGGAGCAAGTTGGTGGCCAGGAATAGACATAGGACCTCACTTTGTACTTGTATTTCTGTTTTGTGTATGTATCCTTGTTTAAGACTTTCTGTACCATTAATACAAGCTGCTGGTCCTTTTGTTGTCATTGTGTCTCTTAATTTTCTGTTGCCCTGCTTTTTTTTGTTTAATGATCTCCTTTAGTCGAAGACTCTATATTTTCTGCAGAGGTTCGAATTTCTCTTCAACTCATAGTCCTGGCCCGCTTAATGTTTAACCTTCTTCAGTTAGGATTATTCTATTTTTTTTTTTTTAAGGTATCGATACTCAGGATAAATTATAAAATATTTATTAGTTATTATTTATATTTAATAGATTTTCAAACATTTATTATGAAACTAACAGTTAATAAATAATTGACAACTCACCATAAATACCAAACCCTACTAAGATAACATAGCAACTTCATTCCTCATTAAAATTCTTTAACATCCAGAGACTAGTACTTAACCAGCATTTGCCCATTCTTTTTAAGATTCTAAACATGCCTCTGGCACCCTCACTAGCATATCGTAAATCAAAAAATTATCTTACACAGAGCAGTACACGCTTTTCATAATTCAATTAACCATCCAAAGAAACGCATTTAAAAAAAAGAGATTCTTAGGTATTTTTACAATATTATACCACTCTACTCGGAATGTAACTCGTGATATTGCATGATGATATAACTGTTGGACTAAAATTAAAATATTTTTAAAAATATATTAAATTAAATATTAAATCTAATGGTTAAAAGATTAATGAGAGTAATACTCTCGGTATATATTAGTATATATTAGAATTTCTCCTTTAAAAAAACTACAAGTTCCGTAAAGGATGTTACCAGTTAGAAAGAGAGGTCCCCTATGTGGCATGATCACATGGATGGTCACACATTAGAAATTTGTGTCTTTTATTTATTGAAAAAATAAATAAACTTTCCAAATTATTCCTATGGGAACATGGGGAGTGGTTTCAAGAAACTTTCAAAAGTAGAATAAAGTACTTTATGTTATCAATGAGGGGTTTTTGCTTAACTAATAGGATCAAACAATATTGATAAAAAAAAGTTTTAGAATTGATTCTTTTTGATGACTTTGCATTGATAAATCATCAGCAAATATTGCTATCAGCTTTCAATGAAGCTTATAACATACTCTTACTTTAAACTGTGATAATTTCACCTCCCCTAGACTCGTGTAAAAATAAAGTACTTTATGTTGTTTTTTTATTTTCCTTTCGTGTGGAGAGTGATTATTATATATATCAACCTCCCTAAATCTGGTCAGTGATGCAATTCTAAGTTTATAATGGGGCAATACAGTAAATCTAATATACATTACATATTGCATAAATTAAAATTAACTAATTAATACCCATCAACTGATGGTTGATTGAGCTGTTTAATAAGCTCGCTTACACGAATTAAGACACAAATTCAAATTTAGTGACAGTTACTCTACTTAAAAAATAATAAAAAATTCTTATACTCAAACTTATAATTTATAAAGCACAGACACGACACCAAGCACTTCATCACTGATTCCAAAATGTGTTGTGTATGATACCATAAAGAAACGGCCATTTAACATCCTCTTGCAACATTTTTTTGTTGTTGAGATCTTCAAGAACCCAGTACGCCATGGACATGGGTGGAGATTCGGAGGACACGACACCGACTCATTTCTTATAATTGTTAGTTCATTCATTATGACTTTAAAGTTTGCTATTTATTTTATTTGAACGAACAATATATACTGACATTACAATAAATAAATAAACAAACAAACACTGTTTATTTTATTTTATTCTCTCGGTTAAAATGAGTACTTAATCGATCTTAAGACTAAGAATAAGAAGGGCTGATCGGCTTTCCTTATATTTATTAAATGATATGTAATTAATTTTGAAGAGCTAACAGAATATTATTTACCATCATATTCTACTAGTTGTGCAAAATTAATTATATATGGTGCTTTTGAATATGATATGATATGCATAAAATCATTATCAATTTCTTTTCTCGTTACAAGCTAAATAATATTACTTCAGCTTTTATGATTTCTATTTCACTTAAAAGAAATCAACTTATCATGTAGGTAATGAAAAAGGAAATGAATTGATTTTTAAGTGTTAAACTTTTTTATATTATCACAAATCATATCAACTTACATTGGTCCAAGTAGAAGGGACTCAGTCACTTTAAACATCTTGTCTCGGGTTCGATCATTGGGACGATATGTATAGAGAAAACGCAGTTGGGAGGGGTTCACACTTCATGCGCCTAACCATACCCCGTAAGATTAATCTCTTACCTTCCGGACGATGGGATACCCTGGTTTACACAATTATCACAAATCATAAATGTTATCATATTTTTTAAAGAGTTTTACTTCTTAGGTAATTATTATTATAATCAAACTCTTTTAATAATATGACAACACTTAATTTAATGATATTATAAAAAAAAATTAAGTTCAAAAAGAAAAGTTAGTTATCTAAAGCTATTGTCAATGCACATACTTATTTTGACCTTGGACTGAAATTTAACTATATGATTTTATGTCATTGACTAACTTTTCTAAAATCTTAAGAACTTAGATGATTTTTTTTTTCAATTAGAGATATTTTTATTATAATTATAAAAATGTCACATTATTTCATTAGGTTTCATGTTTTCAAAATTTTGTGAAAAAAAAATGATGAAAACAATATTTTGGAGTGCATTTGGTTTGTTTTCTGTTTTCATTTTCAGTTAGATATGTTTTATTATGATTACAAAAATATCATCTTATTTTCACTATTTTGAAAACATAAAATATAATGAAAAATAATGTGATATTTTTATAATTATAATGAAAATATATTTAATTAAAAAAATAAAAACAAAAAACTAATCAAATGCACTCTTGTTATTTTCATTATTTTTCTCACAAAATTTAATAAATAAGAGACATAATAAAAATAATGTAGCATTTTTATAATTATAATAAAAATATATTTAATAAAAAACAAACTAAATACACTCTAAGTTATTAAGTAAAAGTTCAAATGATTTTACTTTAAAATGAACCGCCGTGATTTAACATGTTAATTTAGTATGAATCTACATACATTGAAACCACGCCCTCCGATGATTCATGGTACGGCTCTGCTATGGTTCTTAACATTTTCGTTAACGTTGGAGGTGAGAATGTGATGTATGATTAAGTTTCCCGTAACAAATTTGGATCTTAACTTTGCCAATTTCTTGAGATTAGGCCGTACAGAATTTTCTTGTAAAGTCTCCTAATCCCGTTGCGTATGGCCTGTCTGTGATTAAAAGACGGATTAGTTTAAGTGTGCGCAAACTTGCCTGCACACAACCTAAGATCAACACCCCAATAAACAAAACATCGTCATTAACATGTCCTATTCAAATGACCATGAAATATATTTGACACTTGAGAAACTAGCAATCACTTAAGGGTGGCAATTAAATATCCGCTCATATACATCCGAAAAGTATATCTGATATCCATGGATATAGGATTAGGATATAGATAAAGGAAATGAATACATTCATGGGTTCCGAAATTCTGTTATTCACACAAATATTGTACATGATATTATCTGATATCCAGTAATCAAACAATCGTAGTACATGACGAGAAAATTGGATACTTATAAGTTAAAAATACTCTTTAAAAAATAAAGTACAAAATTATAACAACTGATAAAAAAAATTACAGGTTTAATATTTTATAAAATACCAACACCACCACCTACATAACAGTATTAACAGATCATAAATATATGATAATCTACTCTTACCGACTATAATTATGAACTTTATTTTCTGAAGTGAAGCCCTCACTTTTTATAAGATTTAAATCCGATGAAAATTCAATATCGACCTTGAAATCTGGCTTTCATAAAATCGAAGAAATCAAGGCTTAATCAACTATGTTGAGCTCAGTTGGGCTTCTGGCAAAAGACCAGATCAGCTAAGTCACATGTATATTCTGTACAAGTCATCATTTAATACATACCATCAACCTATGAAAATCATCTGGTTATTCCTTAAAAAGGTATACATATTAAATAAATCAACATTAGAACAAAGAACTGCTGGATCTATTGCTAGTTTGATTCAATGTCTTTCGATACAAAAGCATCGCACATTCATAAACTCTCCCAACAGCCCAGACAAACAGAAAATCGTTCACCCTTTCTTTGGCATTGCTGCAAGCCTCGTGTACATTCTTGCCATAGACTGGTACCCTCTAACATCACCCGCACGCAGTAGATTACCTATAACACAAAAAGAAAAGAAATAAAAACAAAATTTGCTTCCTCTCATACTGGTCTCCAACATTACATGTTTTCAGCTCACTTCTTTTAATATGAGAAGAAACAATGCATTAGAATGAATGCATAGGCTTAAGGACTTGAATTTCTTTATTTTCTCGAGAAAACAGAAATGGTAATAGTAGACAGTTCTACAATCAATAACAAAAATCTAGAATATACATGTCAAATTCCAACAACAAATGCAGTCGTAGACATCAAAGGCCTGCATTAAATGAAACACCTCATTCTAGGGCATATGCCACCTCCTCATCCATTCTCACAGTCACAATTGATGAGTAAGTGGAGGTTTAAAAATAGTTAATTGGCACATCTTTTGAATTTTCTCAATCCTCATATACAACTTGGATCTGATCTCCCATAATCAAGTAAAGTATACAATTCAGTACCATATGAATTCAGTTCTTTTTTTCTTTCTTCTTTTTCTACCTGGGAGAGGGAGAAAAGGCCCCCGATAAAAATTCCTTCTGATCCATGAAACTAGAGGCCAATGAAAAATAATACAAAGTGGAGAAAGCTTGTGAACCTGAATCACAATTCAGTGGGCTGTCTGGTTCTGGATGGGCCATCAAAGCAATTATAGCCCTACAGACAGACTGAAGCGTCCAAGCTGGGCTCCAAGCAGTTTTCAAGATATCCAGACAAATCTCCCCTGTCTGAAGAATCAAATTACTAGGAAGTTAAAATACTAATCAAGGAAAAATGTCAACAACACCCAATAAAAAGAATTTCTCTTGTCATACTTATAATGAACAGAAGGAAAACAAAAATCCATTTACTAAGCAATCAAATTCAAATTAACAATAGGCTTTCAGCTAGTTCTTTATGAAACTCGTGGGGGTTAATACCTAATCATATACATAGAGCTTATTCTTCTATAACCTATTAATGTTAAGGTTTATTGGTCTTCCTGCAACAGAGAAGGTTACCAAGACAACCTAGACCAAGGGCAAACACTCATCATTTACAAATATTATACATGATCTCTACAGTATGATTATGTGAGAAGTTGCAGAACTTTTTTTTCATTTCAACACTCATTGTTCACAGCATGGATTATCAGGGTATATAATCCCTTCAGGCATTCACTCCCCACGCAAAATACTAATTTTAGAAGAAAATTACTTACATGGCAACTGTGAAATAAAGTTGCAATTATGGTCGTGCTTTATAGGCAAAAAAGTACCAACACAAAAACAAACTGATTGTTACTTACAGAGGGATCCTACCTTAAAATGCACATTTGGGTGAAATATTTTAGTCAAAAACCGGACTTGAGGCGGTTGCAGAGGATAATGCTCTGGAACAGAAAATGCAAGCTGGAACACACCCCCCTCATAAGGAGTCTCAGAGGGTCCCTTAAACAAACCAAAGCAAATGTTAGAAACATCTCATCACAGACTAGCTCAACATTTTTTGTGCTTTCTTCTCTTCTATAAGAGTGAGCTGTGCCTGTGAGCAATGCATACCTTAATAAGGGCCGTCCATTTAAAAATGTTGGAATCATCACAGGCTAGTTGAATATCCGGATCAACAGCCTTCTCTCTTTGAACCTCTTTGTACTCCTTGAAAAGCCTTGCCCTTGATGCCTGCATCAACAACACAAGTCATAGCCAACCATTCCATAAATTTGAAAAACCAATTGAACAAATAAGTCAACTGAAAAAATAACCCCAAAAGAAAAAAGAAGAAGAAAGAAACAGATACATGGCAAAACAAAATCAGACAAATTTAAGCAATAAAGTTGCATAATTTGTTGTATAAACTATTAAATTGAAAACAATCGTCTTCAGATTACCCAGAACAATTACACCCATAACACATAAAAAAATTATTAAACAAATAAATAAATAAACACACACGCACAATAGTCGGTGGTAACGAACCTGCATGCTGGATTTGTGCGAACCGGAAAATAATCCTCGGAGTGAATTTAACTGCATGGTTATGAAAAACATTTTCAATATTCGTGTATACGAATGAAATTGAGAAAACACAAACAAGACAGGGAACAAAACATCGCAGATGCTATCGATACCTTTCGATTTCGCGAGTTACCGAAATGAAACTATGGAAGCCTTGGAATATTATGTTGGATCGTTGGATGTATTTAATTATTGATAAGAAAAGAAGAAAAACGCATGTATTTATTTCGAGCTCCGATGTAAGGTAAGGTCGCTGGTGTGGTGAGCGTCGGAGCGAGAAGAAATGAACGCACAAAACTGCAATTATGCAGACCCTAACTTTGACTCTTAAAAATTGGGTGAAAATTTAGGTTGGGGCTTACACGCTCAATCGTGGAGAAATTCTCATTGGATTTACCGTGGTGTAATTATAAGTTGGTTTGGTAATTATTTATTAATTATTAATTTTATAATAATTATTTTAAATTTTATTAAATATAAATAATAATTAATGATTATTTAATAATTTATTTTAAGTATTGGAATTTTGGAAAAAATTACAAGAATAATGTCTAATTCTTATATATTTTTTTTTTGTTTTTCAGAATTCTCACGTATATGAGTATTATGTATATATTAATAAATGATTTAAGTGATAAGTAAGTTTGATTTCAGTAATCACAAAAAAATACTTATCAGAGAGTACTCAAATAATAAAAAAAAATTATATACTATAAGAATATTACGTCTTTTCATTAAAAATACAATATGCGCCATTACATAACTATACTTTTTATTAGATTAAGAGTATGTTTGGATAAAAAAATAAAAAAAATTCCTTTTATTAATAAAAAAATACTTCTAACATAATAAATGATTGTTTGGGTAAGTTTTTTGAAAAAACTAATGCTGAAAAGAAAACTTGTTTTGGTGCTTTTTTTTTAAAACACATGTTCGAGCTTCTATAAAAGGTCCATACAATAAATGAGAGACAAGATTGAAAAAAAAATAAAGAGACTTTTCCATAACTTAATCTAAATACAAAACAACTTCTATTTTCAAAAAAGCTATATCATCAAACACATCCTAAATTTAAAATATTAAGAATTTAAATAAAATCTTTAAAAAATTGGTGAGTATATTGCTCTTAAGTATTTTTTAGAAATTATGTATTTACACTCTCTATTGATTAATTTTTAAAAAAATTTAAAAATTAATTGGATAAATTATTTGTATTCAAATTAAACCTCGATTATAATAGAATTAGTTAGTTACTATTAATTAAGTATGTGTTTGGATTAAATTTTACAAACTTAATTTTATATAAACTTAATTTTATTCAAAAGTAAGTTTGTATGATCATTATTTATGTTTAGAATTTTTTATCTAAAAAGTGATTTTGACATAAATAATATTCTTTTAATAGTGTTGGTAAAAATCATTTTTAAATGTATAATTATCAAAAAAGAATATGAATCTCATATTATTTGCATGCTTTGTCTGTGTTATGTTTTTATTTCGTTTCATTATTTTTATTTTTGGTGTTATTATTTAATAAAAATAAAAATATATGCATAACATTTTAGCTTTTCAAAATAAATATCTTATTCGGAAAAAAAAAATGCATGTTATTATTATTATATATAATCTAATCTCAAGTGAATATCAATAACACATTGGTGATCATTGACCATTCCTAGAACAAAACAAATGTTACCAAAAGTGGATATATTTTATCTAAAAGAAAGGAGAGTCAATGCAAGTTAGAAGAGGGTAAATTTGGAAGGATGACTGTTAAAAGAATTCAACCACAGATTTTTAAACGGGAAAGCAAGAATATCTTGCTTCTGGCTAAACCCCAATTTTACATTGGAATCAAGTTTGAAATGATAATTCTTAGTGTAAACATGGACAAAAGCACCCCAGTTTTACATTGGAATCAAGTTTGAAATGATAATTCTTAGTGTAAACGTGGACAAAAGCCCATTTTACTCTCTAGACGCACATTTGCCTGCCCAAACATGCATTAAGTAATTAGTCATGTGGTTATTTAGTTAGGATAAGTGCAAAACTACTCATTTAACTAGAAATTAGGATAACCAATTGTAACTAGTTGATTAATTTAAAGAATATGATTAAGAATTTTATGTGATTAGAAGACAATGTTTGTAGGTTGGAAATAGCTTGGAATTAGAGTTAAATTCTTATCTTGACATGCTTTAAATGGATTTATATTATTTATTAAAAGTACTGCGAAACATAATTTTTTTTTGGCAAAGAAATCTCTTTTATTTGTTTGCCAATGATATATTATGACCCTTTCATAATGGCAAAAGATGTTTGGGTAAATTTTACTTGCAGTATAGGAATTTAAATTTTATTAGAAGAATCTTGTGGCCAACGTCACACATCAAATTTTATTAGAAGAATCTTGTGGGTATTATTCTCACACCTAAATAGTGTGGAAACACCTCGTGCGAGACAAGAAATATCAATATTTTTTACACATTCAGAATTTAAATTAATTATTTTAATTATAAAAATTTTAATAAAAATTTTTCATTAAAAAATATTCAACATTTCATTTTTACCTTTTTAAATTTAACTTTATCAAAAACACCCTAAAATTTTAAAATAAAGTTTTTCTAAATATGAACTTCAATTATTAAGTTTAAATTTGAACAAATTTTGTTTACCAAAAAAAAGAATTCAACAAATTTTAATTAATCTTCTCATTCTTTTGTTATATTATATAATTTAATGAACAAATCCAAATGCAATGACCGACTACAATATAGAATATGTATAGAGGCGTGTGTTTTATTGTTTGTAAGTAAAAATAAAAATCTAATAAAAGAAGTTTGTTTTTAAGTAAATCATATTTACATAAAAATCTTCCTGTATCAAATTTTACTCAAATTTTTACTTATTATATTATAAATATTTTATAAAATTTAATTATATAATTTATATAGAGGTGGAGTTATTGACATTTCTAATGGAATTTTTATTTTTTTCACTAACTATTTTTAATTATAATTTTATAAATTATCCTTGAGTAATTAATTTTTATTCAAATCAAACCTTAATTAATGATATTTGTATCTATAAATTCACACATTCGGATAATCTAAATTACTCCTGCCTTCTATCTATGCGTCCTTCTTTATCTCTCGTTTGCTTTGTTTACTGTTAATAAACTAATCGTTAGTCCACATGTGCGCAATCGCTTGTATTTTTTATGTTTTTAATTAATATTTTAAAACTTAAATTTATAAATTTTAACGTGATAGGTTTTATATAATAAAGTGGAACGATATGATAATATGTTATAATATTTAATTTTAATACAATTTTTTTAAAAGTTTTTCATATAATTTTTTAACCATGATTATGTAGCTTAAGTTGGAGATATAAATTTTGTTACTATAATTTTGTAGCATAAGAAATCATGTCTAAGATTATATACGATAATATGTGTAAGTACATATATATTATAGTTTATTTTAATCCACTTTCAATATAAAAGTTTTTTACATTAATTTGTTGACACATACATTAAAATGGTTTGACTTTTCAAGTAGTTATTATCATAGTCAAACTCAAGTAATGATGTGTTAATACATAATTAAATGATAATATAAAAAAAATTTATACTAATAGATGATCAAAATTAAATCATATCTACTAATGGGTAAGGACTCACAGGATATCATATCTAAGTTCATATGATGTATCTATCAATCAGGGTCGGCTAGACCATAAGGCCACTTAAGCCCCTACTTAAGGCCCTCAAAATTTTAAGCCCAAAAATTTAATAATATTATATGTATAATTTATATGATTATTATATTTATTTAAAATAAATTAAGGCTCCTAATTTTTCTAACTTCATACCTAATAAAATTTATTCTCCCTCATTCCTATTAATTAGTCAATATAACTTAATCACTTTACCAGAATCCTTATTTTTTCTTCATATTTTCTTTATTTTAAACCGTTCATTAAGCAGTTCTCTCGCCACCCCTCTTTATTTTTCATCTTTCCAATTTTGTTTTCTCATAAAACCAAGCATTATTTTTTTTTATCTCACTTACTCTTATTTTCTTGGTTGTTACCAACAACAAAGACTAATTTTTAACTGAAATAGTAAAGTTTTTCTTATTTGCTAAACCAGAATACTTAAAAGAGTTGAGATTGTATAAATTTTTACTCTTTCATTCGAGCTATGTAACTACTGTGACCATCTTCTTATACTTCACATGTCGTTGTCTTTGTTTTTCTTCACTCTTAGGCACTTGTTAGGAGAGCCTCTTAATAGTAATAGTACCCGAGGGAGATTAGTCTTACAGTGCTAGTAGCTTGTAAAAATACTTTGAAAAAAAAAACAAAAACCCACCTTGCATTCTACTTTTTTTTTTTGTTGAGAATCATCAAAGTAATAAAATTTCATTGAAAGGTTATAATAATTTTACATCTTAAAAAGTTAGAAAAATAAATTTTAAATAAAAATTCATATTAATTTTATTAAATAAATTAAAAGTCACATATTGAAGTTTGGACTGATATATATATATATATATATTTGTTGTAGTAGGTGTAATGGCTTAATTACTCATTCTGAAGACCAGATTTTTTAAGAAGTTCGTTCACATGTTAGGTGTAGACTTCTACTTGTTTATAACCATATATACAGGGACGTATGTTGAAAATATTATTGGTTAATTAAGTGGTTGTGGTTGATTGTATAACAATGTTTATTTTGTAATTTATACAGATAAGTTGCTATTTCTATAAACTGTACAACAAGCTTTCTAACTTCTTTTGTAAAGCCTTACAATGAAATATATATTCTAATTCATAAAAACAAAAACAAAAAAAGCTCAAGTAATATAATAACCTGAGATGGAATTTTTTTAAAATAAATACAAAGAAAATGAAAGGAAGTCTTAACATATTTGTCCATTTTTATTATAAGAAATAGAGTAAATATTTATTTTGGTTATCTAAAGTTACAAGTATCATCAATTGGGTCCTCCAATGAAAAATATATCAAAATAGTAATTCAATATTAATGTTTGACTTCAAATTAGTCATTTAATGTCAATTTTTGACATCAAATTGGTCATTCAATGACATATTTTACATCAAATTGGTTCTCTAAAAAGACTAATTTAATTTAAAAAATTATTAAAAAACTAAACTGATGTCACTTGTGTCTTTAAAAGATTAAAACAAGTGTTTACTCATAAAAAATGCATCATTTATAATATAAGTAGAAATGTAAATAATAAATGTAAAAGGAGTGGGAATAAATAAATAGAAATATAACTAAATCAGTTTTGATTTAAATTACAAAAATAGTACTTAAAGTTAATAAAAATAATATTAAAGCTAATTGAGAGTTTATATAAAACTTATTGATTTGAATAGCTATACTTTTTCTTCTTTTTTCTCTCGTGTTGCACAACAACAAATTTTCTGCCTTCTTATCATTCCTTTTAACAATTCTTGGATGATATTTTTGCTATTGATTCAGTTTTGAAACATACGAGGAGTTTCACATTTCTTAGATCCGTATGTTTTGTTGGGTTTATGTTGTGTTGATCAATTAAATGTTTGTGTTTAGCTTGTAATGAGCTCTTTTTTAATTTGGATTCACCCACTTTACAAATATATATATATATATATATATATATATATATATATATATAATAGTATGCTTCAAGAATTTGGTAACCTTAATTCTTGATTTTTTTGTCCTTATCAAAGTACCCTCACATTCTTTAAGTGTAAGATTAATCTCGTTTGGGATACTGAGACTGCTTCTCTCCACACATGCTTTCTTGTGAACTCAAACATCTAACATTGTATTGGCCTTTTAATTACTTAACTCGAATTTGCTTACTACTTGAACCACCCTTTACGGGTACCTTAATTTGATCCTTATTATGTGTAGTAACAAATTCTAAGATGATAATTAGTTTTGTCATTCTCAATACTCAGCCTTAAGCATTACTGGATTCCTACACTCACTTTAGAATGTGATAGGAAGTAATCTGTCTCAACCAAAGAGCCAACAGACTCGTAGTGCTTTTTAGTAAAAGGAGTAACACTTAAAATAATCCCCAAATGAAATTTGGGATTGAATTTAGTTTTTTAAATTTAACAAAAAATTATTTAAAGTAATTTATTTTGAAAAACTTGTTAATAAGTCACGTGCATATCACATATAATTAGAGTTTAGAGCATCAGTTAAATATTAATAGCTATTTTTTATTTTTTATTTTTGAGAGGGTGTATATGAAACTTAACCCAAGGCGAAATGAGTTTTGTGCATTTTAACCTTAATAATTATATAATATTTTCTCAAAATATTAATATTATAAAAAATTCATCTTACCATACTTGGGAAAAAATTATTTTTGCAATAATTTATATTTATTTTACTCTTTTTTATTTTTTATTTACTTTTTATTGTATTGTTTCACTGTTTCAATTCTTATAAAAGCAATTGTAATTTCAAAACCGATAATTTTCTACAAATAAATAAAATATTTACTTCAATTAGATTTGTACAAATAGATATTGGTATTTATATTTTAATCTTAAACCCATTATTTTCCTAATAATAATAAGATTGTTACAAGTTGTATAAAAATTTTTACATAATAGGTTAATATTTTTGTCCATCTAAAGATACCATGAATAATTGTAAATAACAATAAATTTGTGAATGATTAAATATTACTTTATTTCAAACAGTTTTAAGAGAATCTCTTCTATTCTGATCAAGAAAATTTTCAATATAAATCTAATATATATGTCAAGTTTTTATATAATTGTAAAAAGATATACAAAATTGATCATATAACAACAATAAATTAAGATTAATTTATAAAATTTAACACTAGATATTCACCAATTCTAAGAATTGAAATTAAGATATGAAGAGAGCATAAGTGTTTTAAGAAAATTAAAAATTCAATAAAGAGACTTAATTTGTCTCATCATAGGTTTGGGAATTCAATATAAAAATTTTGTATTTAAATGCCCCCAATATTGACCCTGGTTCTTGGCTCCACCACTGATTGCCTTCAAAACTCTTGTATTGAAAGTAATTGACAATTCTCATCTACCTCAGTTCCAAAATTCTGAGTTGACGTCAATCATCCAAGGATTATCCAACAGGTCATCTCCAAGCTTAAAAAATGCTGCTGCTGGATGGCCAAATTATCCCTTACAAGGTGAATTGGATCCCCTTCACCCTTCACAATAACATTTATCATATAATTCAAGCCGTTGTGGTTGAACATCAGATGCATTTTACTAGAGGAGGATTGGAAGCACTTGATATGTTGACCAGTTCACAATTAATTTGTATATAATATGCTCATGGAAATTGTAAGGTGAGATGTAAATTTTGTGAACCAGCTCTCATAGTGAAGCCTCGTGAGGAAATTGAGTTATGGGACTTGAAGGGTCATATTTCTATTATGGCATATTCTCATGTTGGTGGATATAATTGTGCAAGGAAAGTAAATTAAATATTGTTAAGGTTATTAATAATTTACATAATTAATTGAGGATAACAGCCATAGGACATATGTATCAAGAGTTAAGTTTTCATTATTTCTTGTGTATAGTTTGACTCTTGAATCTTTTTCTGTTTTGCAGATAATTTTTTTTTTTAAAAAAAATTTTCTACCCAATAAAAGATTTGTGAGACATGATTTTTTTAATTTCGCTCACCATTCTGTTGCAGCTCCCTTACAAGGACAATCGTAACAGTTGATGAATCTACTGGGAATCAACTACCAAATTGGCAAGATTTGGTGGGAGTAGTGACATTGCTTCTTGTCAACTCAATCATTAATTAGTTTTATAAAAGAAAACAATGAAAACAATGTTGCTACATTAATTATGCAATAGATACATCTAAGCAATTTTATCATGGTAGTAGTATAATCACCTGGACTTGATGCTTAAAAGCAATGATAGACCCAAAAGCATATTCTCGGGGAACTATTCCAACAGAAATTTGCTTCAATCAAAGAAAATTTGAGAGTCTGACTCTGATGTTATATTGGGTCTACTATTTATAAGTTTCAAGGAGTTTAATTATCTAAGTAGGTCATCAGTTGGTAAAGCAGGTGATTCAGGTGAAATTGATGACGAAGATAGTAATTAGAATAAATCAAGGAATAAAATTGCTTCTAGGTAATTTAGAATGTATCCAAATAAAGCCTCTGCCTTGGAAAATTCTTTTGAATCCGCCTAAGTGAAAATGCGTAATCCTCAACCATATCAAAATCAGAAGATGAAATAGCCAACAATCTGAAGTAGGAGATATCTCAACTTGCATTGGAAATGGCTTGTGTGACTATAATCATGGTGGGGTGGAGAGTGACAACAATGCAGATGGCACGGGTTTGACAAGCAGGTCACTATTTGGTTTTATCATTGGATGCTACAAAAATAGTTGTTGATGGGAATATTTTTTTCAATTGACATGGTTAATTTTTTTCAATTGTTTTTTGCATGCCTCAAGGATTGATTCCCAAGCATCAACCTTCAGGACAAGGTTGTATATAAAGGGGTAGCAATTGATAGGAATTGTAATTAGTTACTATTAATTAGCTGAGGAGTTACTAGTAGTTAGTTGGTTGGTGCTAATCAATTGTGTAAATAGTGTCTAGAACATCAAAGTATTGAGAAATAAAATCAAGGATTTTTTTTTTGAATTGAAAATCAAGGATCTTAAGGCTAGATAATTAGGGCCTGTTTGGTTTTCTAATATTAAGAATTGTTTTATGTTTTTTAAAATAAAAAATCAATAAAACATGTTTGGAAATGTTATTTTTTTTGCTTCAGTTTTAAAAAAAGTTTTCAAAATTGTCTTTTTGAAAGAAAAAAAATTCTTAAAGATGTTTTCCAAAACTGCTTTCTATTTCTTTTGTTTTCACGCGACAAACTTGTTATTTTATTTGTTGTATAGGAAAGACTAACAAATATAATCAGTTGAATAGGGAGCACCCACCTTCTCATGCTAAGGAAGGTGGCTACAATACCCACCAACAGAGAGCATGAGGAAGAGATGAGTCTTAATGCCAAGCCAAACCTGATTTTTATTTTATTGTTTTTAAAATATTTTTTAGAAATAATTATCCAAACACATTTTTAACTGTTTTTTTGTTTTTAAAAATTTTTTAAGAATAAAAAAACAAAACCAAAGTAGACCCTAGTTCTCTAGATTAGGCCATTCAATCCATTTGTGTTCCTATTAGTTTCACAATTTCAATTATTATACTAATATTTAAAGTAATTTTAATTTCAAAACTAAGAATTTTCTAAAAATAAATAAAATAAAATAAAATATTTACTTCAATAAGATTTAAACAAATAGATATTTGTATTTATATTTTAATCTTAAACTCATTATTTTTCTAATGATAATAAGATTATTACAAGTTGCGTAACAATTTTTTTGTAAAAGATTAATATTTTTGTCCTTCTAAAGACACCATGAATAATTGTAAAAAATGATAAATTTGTAATTAAATATTAATTTAATTCAAACATTTTTAAGAGAATCTTTCTTATCAAGAAAATTTTCAGTACGCATCTTTTATGTGTCAACTTTTTATATAATTTTAAAGAGATATATTGATTGAAGATAATTTGCACAAATTAAGAGTAATGAATTAAAACATGAATATCTACCAAAAAAATTTAAAACATGAATAAGTGATAAGCAACTACAAAAGACATGTAATCAACAAAAAAATACAAGAAATAATATGCGACCCCTTGTGAAAAAATATATTATTTATTCTCATTCCAAAACTAGTTTCCAAAATTACGAAGGTTTGTTACAGTTTTACTATCTATTCATCATAATGGAAAGATATGATCCAAATTGAGAATGCAATATAATGGAAAGAAAATTCAACTCCATCACTTTAAAGTTTGTTAAAATGACACCAAACTTTAAATTTGGTCCTATATTACACCCTACTTGAATTTTTTTTTTTTTGACTAACGGTAGACTTAGTACCGTAAAGTATTTCAAAAGGAAAAATGTAAAGTATTTTAAAAGGAAAAATAAATTTACTTATTATTAATTATTATTGAACTCTATATTATAACAAAAATTATTTAAACTTACAAAATTAAGTTGACATATTAATATAAAAATGAAATATATATAATTGGCACCATTAAGTATTTTAAAAAGAAAAATAAATTCACTTATTATTAATTATTATTTAGCTCTATATTATAAGAAAATTATTTAAGCTTACAAAATTAAGTTGACATGTTAATATAAAATTGAAATGAATTTAATTTTAAAAAATTATGAAAAGGAGTATAATTGATATTTGTATTTATTTTACTTTAATATATACATACATACATATATATATATATATATATTCCTTGCCCGAATATCTACACATCTTTTAGGTGTGAGACTAATCTCGTTTAGAATATTGAGGCTATCATTTCCCATGAGTGTTTTTTCACAAGCTCAAACTCTTGATATTTCATAAGCCTCTCAATCACTAAACTCAAATCACTAAACTCAAACTTACTTACCACTTGAGTTACTTCTTGTAGGTACTTAAACAAATAATTTATATATTATGTATGTCTATTATGTAAAAAAAAAAAAATTATACTATTCTTTTCTCATTTTGTTTCAATCTTAATTTCTCTAGCTCAATTGCTTTAAGAAAGACCATGTTTCTAATTTTTTTTTTTGTGTTTTTTAATCTTTTTCTTAATTTACTCAGATTTTTCTAGCATCACAAAACCCGAACTTTATTTAAGAACATGAAATTTTAAAATCACACAATTTTGTCTAATATGCAATAAAATAAAATTCTAAAATTAAATAATATTATTTAATAAATTCAATTCCAAATATTCAACTAATATAATGTATATTACATATTTTTATACTTTTAAACATCAGTATATACGATATAGCCTATGTTGTACATATGCGTTTTACAATTGCTTATCTGCCTACAAATTTAAATTTTTTAAGATCTACATATATATTACATATCTTATGTTTTTAAACTAACGGTATCTTTATTTTTTTTAGCGGATACCTGCAGGGGATTGGGATTTGACTGCAACACCCCCCCCCCCACTCCGCCACTCCCACTGATTAAACGAAAACAAAATTTTCTCTGCCCCTACCCTTGTAAGATAAATTTGTTTTCAAATCAGTCTCGTCGCAAAAAACTTAAATGAAATTTTTATCATTCTTATTAGTAACAACATATTATAATAATATAGGATTGTGATGAAGTACACTTAAGTGTCAAGCGCTCTTTCCAGCCATACAGGTGTCCTCGCTCATCCAAGCTATCATGTAGTTGCTATTGAAGCATTTGCAGCAGTTGTGACTGCATTTGACCGCCGGCAGCACACATTGTAGTGGGTAAAAGATGAAACCCACCAAGTGTGTGTTGGAGGTGGGGGGGGGGGGGGGGGGTTTTAAATCACTCGAAACCCAAAATAGTTAACCACCCAAAGCAAGCATAGAAACTAAGCATGGCCGCATAATGAAAACAAATTACATAAACATTTTCATCCTAAGCATTGCCAAATGGAATTTCCAGTTCAGACCACATGGCTACTAGACTGCCTTTGGTGCTTTCGGTGGCTATGTTGGGAAGTTTTATAATGAGTGGAATGGAATGTGATGGAATGGAACTAAGTTTTCATACTATTATTTAAATATTTAATGATAAAATAAAGAAAAGTTTTCATTTTATTATTTGAAAGTTCTAATCAAAGAGAATAGAATAATAAGAATTATAAATATGTTGTTATCATATTACCCTTACTTCATACACATTAAACTTAATTATTTTATAAAAATTATTCTTTTTAGATAGCATTCAATTTCGATATATCTTTCCCTAAGATCTTATCTTTACTGATAAATTTCTATCTTTTGTTTTAAAATATATATATATATAGCCTAATAAAAAATATATACAGACCCACCTCCAACGTCGAGCCCTATTCTAATTCCTCCACTTTCCAAGGTTAACACTTCATCCATGAGAAAAGCTTTCTTACTCCTAGCCTTGATAAACCTCTTATTCTCGAAGCCATTAACCAATAAAATTAAAGAACAACATGCCATAAAATGAAAGCAAGTAAAAACTGACCATGTGAGTTTCAACTAAAAAATAAACTGACTTGCCTCGTCTGCAGATTCAATAGTAAGCCGTGGCCAGCAGGAGGTGCAGCGGCAGCAACCAGCCAGGCAGAGGCAGCAAAATGAGAAGTGTGAAAGAGCAGCTCATCAAATTTGTTTTAAATGGAGACAAAATTGTAATTTAAAATTATATTAATAAGGTACCAAATTTTTATATTAATAAAATATTAACTAATTCCATCCCATTTCTCTTAATTTAGAAGAAATAAAATGAAAAAATATAGTAGTATAAAGTGGGGAACCATTCCTTTCTATCCTATTTTAAAACATTCAAATAATAATATGCCTTACCATATCATTTCATTTCTTTCCTTACCATCAATCCAAAAATTGCCACGGCTAAGCCAAACCCAATCTTGCTCAATCCTCACACAACGTCTATGCCCAAGACCCAAATTTTCTAGGCTCAAAGTTTTCCCAAAATTCAGTTTTATCACGTACCAAACTGAAGGGCTCAAAATTTTCATAGAATCTATGCCTTCGACCACCGCTTGTCAGCCATGCCTCCGATGAAGATCCAACCCATTGATATGTTGATTCCAGAAACTGAATGAAGCGGTGGTTCGAAATGATTTGGTTCCTTCATTTACTTGTAATAAAAGCTAGTGTTGAAGTTGCGGCTAAAAAGTTTGTTCGTGTTTGATCACCAGTTTATATATGTGTGTGTTGAGGTCTTTCTCGTAGAGAAGCCCATCGGTGATGAAGCTCCTCAGTCCAACATAGATAGAGGCACAAGCCGCACAGCAAAGCATAACAGCTGCTATGAGGAATTCAACTGGTTTGAAAGTAGATAATGGACACGTGTATACTGAATTCTATCCAATAATATATGTCTTGAATTGGCAAAGTAATTTTAAGCATGGACTTTGTTTAGAAGTAATTGAAATAAAGGACTCCACAAAGTAAAAAAAAAAATAATAATGAGAAAATGAGAGTATAATTTTTTTACATAATAGACATGCATAATATTTTAATTATTTGTTAGGGAAAAATAAATACATGTATGAATTATACTCATTTTTATAATATTTGTTAAATTATATCACTTTTACTTTTATATTATTAAGTTAACTTAATTTTGTAGAGAAGAAATCATAAGATTAATTTTAGAAACTTTTGCAATGTATAGCTCACTAATAACTAATGATACGTAAGTTTTTTGTTCGCAAAAAAAGTGAACTATTTTAGGTATTTCACCAGGTTAAGTCAACAATTAGTGAAAAAAAGAAGATGAGTAAAGTGTAATTTACGTATGGGTTTGGGGTTTGTGGTCATTTTGATAAATATCAAGATAGTGAAGTGTAATTTACTCTATAATGAATGATAATAAATCACCCTGATAATTAAATTGATTTAATTTTGATCAATTATTAGTATACAAGTTTTTCACACTTAAGATATTGACACATCATTCAAAGAGTTTGACTTGACAACAACTATTTAAAAGGTTAAACTCTTTTAATGACTTATTAATACATAATTAAATAATAATGTAAATTCTTTTCTACTAATCATGAATTGAAATTAAACTTTAATTAAATACAATCACATATTTCATGATGGACTGATCAATTGGTAATATGATTAAACTAATTAAACAATAATATCTTATAATATTGCACATCATTCGTGTTAATATTGGATCTATTTCACTACTCAAAATATGATATTGCTGATTAGTTTTTTCTATGGATCGTATTTGTAAAAAAAAAAATTGTAATTTTATACGGACTTTTCATTGAAAAACTCACTGGTCAATTTTTTGGTAGATATTATAAAATTTTCAACGTGAAATGTTATAAAATTTTCTGAAAATATTTATTAATTTTTTTAAAAAAATCTTAAGATTTCTCAGAAATTCTACTGTAAGATTTTTCAGAAAAAGTTTTTGCCAAAAATTTTGAATTTTACTTTTAAAAAATTAATAAGAACATTGGATTTCGCTTGATATTCCACCATCAATTTTGACCAAATTCTTTTTTACGAAAACCAGTATTTATCAACGAATATTTTATATGAACATAGAAGAAAAAAGACCACTTTCATGTTCTTTGAAAATTTTGTATCAAAATAGGATTTTTTTTTTTCATGTTGAGAAGTCGATTTACATGAAACCGACTTCCCAACATGCTTTTTATTTTATTTTAAATTACAAGTTGAGAAGTTGATTTTCATGTAACCGACTTCTCAACATGTTAAATAATAAAAAAATCATCATGTTAAGAAGTCAGTTAAGATGAAATCGATTTCTCAACATTTCCTAATGGTGGCTTAGGGTTTTTGGGATACAGTTTAAGGTTTTGGTATAGTGGTTTAGAATTTTTGATTGAGTGATTTAGGTTTTTGGTTAAGTGGTTTAGGGGTTGACTGAATTAGGGTTTTGTTTGAGTAGTTTAGAGTTTTAGTATAATGGTTTAGGGTTTAGTCGATTCCATCTATACTAACTTCTCAACACCATTTTCTTTTTTTATGGTGATTTAGGATTTTTAGGTTAACGATTTAAGGTTTTGGTTGTGGTTTAATTAGGGTTTTGGTTGAGTGGTTTAGGGTTTTGGTAAAATGGTTTAGGATTTAGTCGGTTCCATCTATACTAACTTCTCAACACCATTTTCTTTTTTTATGGTGATTTAGGATTTTTAGGTTAACGATTTAAGGTTTTGGTTGTGTGGTTTAATTAGGGTTTTGGTTGAGTGGTTTAGGGTTTTGGTAGAATGGTTTAGGGTTTATGATTAATGGTTTAGGATTTAGTCGATTTCATCTATACTAACTTCTCGACACCATTTTCTTTTTTTGTGGTGATTTAGGATTTTTAGGTTAACGATTTAAGGTTTTAGTTGTGTGATTTAATTAAGGTTTGGTTGTTAGGGTTTTGGTTAAGTGATTTAGAGTCTTTGGTTTCCTAGGGTATCCCCCTCGTGTGACAACCTGAACTTATCACACTACAAGGAAATGCGGAATCGGAAGCGGATGATTCGCAGTGATTATGGCAAACTGCCACTGTAAATAATCTAACGGTTGTTCATGCGGCATTTGTAAGAACCGCTACGATTAAGTGTAAGTAACAGCGGTTGGAAGTGTTTAGCAGCGGTTATGCACAAAACGCCACTATTTTAAGTTTATTAGGGGCGATTTTGGGATTATTTTGCAGCGGTTACATCAAAACTGTCGTTGATGGCTTTTAAGTGTACTCAGATTAGCCCATTATTTCGAAAGTTCCAAATCTCCCAGACCCTCAGTCGCGAATCGCACTGAAGCTCAAGCACTCTTGCAATAATGTGTTTCATGCAAACCCTAGAAAGAAGACAAGCTCACACAAATCCTTCAATTGCCGCGATTCATTTGAGTTGATGAACTAGGTTAGTTAATTTTCCTTATTTTAGTTTCAGTGTTTGAGTTTGTTTGTGCAATTACAGTTTGAATTGCAATTTTGTTTCTGTATTTGGGTTTCAGTGTTCACATTCCCATCCCTTGGGTTGCATTTGTGTTCACACTTGTGCATGAGATTTGTTTGTGCATTTGCGTTTTTGTTTGTGCATTTGTTTGATGCTTAGTATATTTCAGTCGTATTGATTTTTGATAGCCTTGGAGTGCTTTGTTCATTTGTGCTTTGCCTTAAGGTTTAGATTTGATATTTTTGATCTCTCTGTTTTTAAGATGAATATCTGACTTCTTGTCGTTTTGTATTAGCACCCTTGTGGTTCTGTTTTGGATAGAAGCTAAAGCTAAGAATTTTAGCCTTGTGAATACTTTAAAATGGCTATGCATAATCTTATACATAATGGTAAGCGAGAAATTTGTATAAATATGTTATCTTATACTGCAAAATACTTATCTGTGTTGTTTGCAAAGTAAAAGAACCAGATAACACATATTGTTACGTTAGAATTGGTTGAAATGAGGAACAAATAATTTTCATTTGTTATAATCATTGTCAACAGCATCAATATTATGACGTTAGTATTCTAATAGGAGGGTGAGTGGGGAAGAAGCCCTCGCTCATTGTGCCGACTCTTAAAAGCCTTACTTTTAAAGCCTTCAGATGAACCCTTAATCTCAGCGGGCGACCGTGGCCCTGGCCCTGCGCTACAGGGGGCTTTCTCAACATAAAACAAGCCGGACCTAGCCTAGGTGGGTTGTTTTAAGAGGCCAGCCAGTTAGTGTTTGGGGTATAGAGTTCTCATTTCAAATCCTTTTTTTTTTCATTGTTTTTTGTCAAGCACTCCTATTTTGTGTGTGAGCTGGAGTAGAATAAGTGAATAATATGTGAGAGTGTTAACTCGAAAGAACTATCAGAACAGGATGTTCCTCACTTCAACCATCACTAAATTTACTTATAAGAGTAGAATAATAAAACTACCTTGTCATCTCAATTTGGTTCTGTAGTCTATACTAAGATCTGAGCTAATAAGCATATTTACCATTGAAATTTATGCATTCTCTTCTTACCATGCAAATTGATATTGTTGTACTTCATTTTCAAAATCAAACACTTACACAAAAATTAGAAACCAAGGAGAAAATCAAACAATATGCTAAAAAACAATTTAAAAAAACCCAAGTAGCTTATAATTTGATCTCAAAGGTTCCAGATTGCAAACTGAGGAAACGAAAAATCAATGAAAAGCATTGGAGGAGCTTCTTCATCAACAAGATCTACCAAAAAACCAAAACTTTATGTAGCAAAAGATTGTCTAAATTTATTGACTTCTTGACCACTATTAATGTGGAATCATATGACTGTTGCCTCTCCTTAAGTTGAGAAAAATTATTCTCAAGAGCAATATTTTAAACCTTTTGGGTTTCTAATTTTTGTGTAAACTTTTGATTTTGAAAATGAAGTACAACAATATCAATCTTCATGGTAAGAAGAGAATGCATAAATTTCAATGGTAAATATGCTTATTAGTTTTAATTGAGTGATTTATGATTTTGAATGAGTGGTTTTAAGTTTTAGTTTATTGGTTTAGGATTTTAGTTGTATGATTTAGGATTCATGCCAAATAAAATTGATTTAACATGTTGAAAAGTCGATTTCATGTAAACCAACTTTCTAACATGAAAAGAAATTTACATATTTTGATACATAATCTTTAAACAACATGAAAGTGAAAAATATTTTTTTATTATATTAATATGAAAAAAAGCCATTTATCAACACATTTCCAGTTTTATTTATCATTTTCTTCCTCTTCTTTTATTCTCTTTCTTCTCCCTTGTCTCTCTTGTCCCTCCTCTTCCTCCTTCTCTCTCCTCTACCCTCCATCTATCACCTCCCAGCACACGCACACTTCATTCATAAAACTATAATATTAAAAGTTTTAAAAATATTAATATCCAGCGAATTGATCCGTCAAAAATTCGGCCGGACTCTGTATTAAATTCTGAATTTGTAAAAGTTTTTAATGATAAACTCGTAAAATTTTCGAAGAAGCGTTTACTGGTGGTGGACCCAAATCTGTCGAAAATCCATGATTTCTTTTTGTAGTATTTTTTTCATAGAAAATTAATTAAAAATAAACAGAAAAAAATTAAATAATCTTTTCAAAAAAATCGTTAAACATTTTCATGATATGATACAACCTCTTATTTCAAAATTACATAATTTATTTATAATAAATTATAGTGAAACAAATTTCAAATATTTTGTTAATGTATTTTATTACCTAAACTCTTTCATAAAAAGTTAATGACTGAGTACGTGATACAATTGAATATAAAATTGGTGAATATTAAAAGGGCGGGAATAGGAAAGAAGTGCCATTCAACTTAGTTTGGTGGTCACTCACTTGGTAATAGTGTTACCTTCCCTGAGTTCGAACCATATTTTTTCTGCACAAATTATTTTAAAAGAAAATAAATTGAATAATTTAAATTTTATTAACCACAGTTTAAAATCTTACATTTAGAAATTCCAATGCATGACCTGTTATTTACGTTCAAATTTATTCATTTTATAAGTAATAATTATATTATGAAGTATATAAACATGTGTACCTTGTTAACTGTTTTTTTAGCTAATTACAAGAGATAACGAGCAAAAACAAGGTAAACATGTTACAACGTTAAAAATTGATTTTTTAGAAAAAAAACAAATATAAAAGGGAAAACGCAAGTAATGCAAAGGCTACATATTGCATCAAGTCAAAAGGCACAAATAAATTAAAGTAGTTTATCAAAATAAAATTCATGATATAAGATGTGTTCAAATTAACAGTTGCTCTTATTGTATTATGTGTTTGGATTTGATTAATTATTTAGAATAATCACTTTTTATACCTATAATGTTGTTTTTAAAAAAAGTGTAACATGTTTGAGTTTTTTTAGAAAAAAAATTGTTGATTATTTTTTTATACTAAAAAAATTGTTTTCTTTTCAAAATTAAAATTTCAACATTATTTTAAAAATTTATTATTTGATTTCAGATTATTTAAAAAAATTTAAGAGAGAAATACTTATTTGTCATTAACCAAATAACATTTTCAATCACTTCATTTATGTTTTGGTAATTTAATACATAAAAATAATTTTTCATATAATCAAAACAAAATTCTTTATCTTAAAATCGTTTATGAATGTTAACATATCCAAACATAAATTAATTTTTCATAATTAATTTTCTTAAAAATCTATTATACACATAATTAATTTTTAACATAATAATTTTTCACATTAATCCAAACACACTCTATCTCCCTATTTCTATTTCCGTCATATAAAAAATCATTGTCACTTTTTAGGTATAAAAAATATTACTTCCAGCTAAGAAAGAGGAGAAATAAGTTGAGACAGATAAAATCTTCACTCGAAGAACATGATTGAATATAGAAAATTTGAAATCTATATGTCATTACCCTTATAAATTATATGCTTTTACCCGTTATTCATATGCTGCTATCCTTTTTCCATTATTTTGGTATCATGCTCTGCACTCGCCATCAAATTATAAAAAGAATTAAATTTGAATATTTGTTATGAATACATATTCATATTACATATATTACATACATAAGATATATGAATCCATTCGATTCGTATTTTATGAAATCACCATTTTATATGAGGCTATTTTTACCATCCAAAGATGTTGATATCATATTCATTCCGTAGACCACATGCTCAAATCATTCTACTAGTATTACCAAGAAAAAAGAAGAAAATAAAATTTCCTTCATCAATATTTCTATTTAGTAAATAAAAAGACAATTAAAAGTCAACAGAGTAGCTACTGTTTACAATTAGAAGGCAGTATTTCAATTACATCCATTATTTCTATTTAAACTGACTACCATTAAATCTAATGCTGCCCCCTTCACACGTTTAATGTGAAATAAAGAAGAACAAAATGTGTAAACGAAAATACGGACTACTTCACATCTTTTCCTTAAAAAGACCCTTCGATCTTCCCTGTATGTTTCTGCAACCACCATAACAACTACCATAATTTTTCTATTCGATGCAATCCTCAATGGTATGCCATCCCTTCCTCCACATTTCAGTTTTGCGTTTAGGGTTAGCACCCTTTAACCATAAAAACTCCCATAAGAAAAGGGAGGGGAATACAAATGTGAAATGCCACAAACGAATATTCAACCCAAAGGATGTCTAGCCAATTTTTTTTCTTCCACTTTTCAATGTTTTCTCTAGAACGAATGTACACAATCAAAGGCTAACTGCCAGACATGCAACACAATATGGGACAACGACAAAAAAAAAAAATATAATAAAACATAAAAAAGGTAAAATGGAAAAATAAAATAAATGAAAAATGGGGACACGAGTTAGCAAACGGGTGAAAAATGCAAACCCAGTCTTAGTTTTACATGCTGCCAGCTCGGCCTGGGGTGGGTTTTGGCTTCACTTTTGCCATGTCAACAAGGTCCCCGAATAACTTATCCTCGGGCTTGGAAGGCTTCCCAGATGGCACATAAGATGTATTAGAAACCTCGTAAGAGTTTCTCAAACCACTATCATCTCTAACAGATAGACCATACATTTGCTGTTCAACATAAGGAACTCCTTGTTGCTGACCATAGCCATATCCTACGAATTGGTTGCCGTACATCTGTTGAGGATACATGGAAGCCACAGGACCAGCTTGCATTTGATGTGCAACCATACCCATGTAGGGCCCTGCAACACCTTGAATATGCTGAGGGTGCAAGCCCAAATGATTGCTTGGACCAACATGGGTATTGATTGCTGACATATGGCTGTTAGCATTTGGCTGCATATACATACCAACAGCCTGGTTATTCCCCATTGCTTGAGGTACCTGAGGATGTGCAGCACTCTGTACATGTGTCATAACCACTTGAGTGGCTTGCGGCAGTTGTGGATATTGAGTGCTTGCTACTGAACTACCATTATCTGCCGGTTGAGCTTCCCAGGGAGGTGGTGGCAATGATCCACTGCTTTGTGCACCTGTCAAAAAAATATTTGAGTGAAGCAATGAAGTCCAAAATATGAGCACACATCCTATACATTTACATTCTCCTCAATCTATCCAGGCACCAACCCAGCAAATCACTGCCAGTCAGTTGGGAAAGAAAACATTGAAGACTTTTGAATTTGCCGTGAACCAACTTTAAAACCATTTTCTAAAAAGAAGAGAATGATATTGTGAAGGATTTGTGCCAAACAGATTCATGTTTTATCCAATAAAGAAAAATTAAGTGCACCATAAACTGGCGAAGGTGGCTGTTGTGGCTGTGCAACCTGACCATTCCAGGCAGGACCTGTGCTTTGTGTATATGGTGATTGCTCATACTGAGGTGACCCTGCATTCGGCACACTTCCATTGGGGTAAAATCCACCTTGAGATATGAAAGTCTGCTGTTGTTGAAATTGAGGTGCTAATGGACTGGTTTGGTCAGCAACATTAGTTGGCTGGTGTAGCTGGGTGTTGACAGATGTAGGTGCATTGTTTCCATTAGAAAACATATCAAAAAGAACAAGGGAATTCTGTTGAGACACAGGACTGGCTGGCTGTTGTTCTCCTAGAGGAACAAGAGCAAGTGAAGTTTCTGCTTTTGGCGAGTTATAGTCATCACCACTGAGCAGGTCCAATTTGGGATCAATCTTGGCAGGGAGAGCCGAACCGTTAGACATGGGGGGTGCAGGAAGAAATAACTGATTCAATGTTTGGGACCCTGCTTCAGCACTAGAAGAGGATCTGCACATGTAAGTATATATGAATATATGAATATATAAAAAGTATGAAGAGCCAAGGCACCAGATAGGTCAGGTCAACTTGGAATGTAATTTCATACATCAATCTATTTCTACTTGTTTATACATAAAACAACAAAAAATTTAAGTCTGCAGCCAAAACTAAAGCCTATGACCTAGCTCATCAAAGACGAGATCCAATCAGCTGATTACTGATGTGAACTAAACACAAAAATGGCAACTTTTGATAGTCTCATATAACATGTCCCAAATGCAATAACCTAGATCTTAAACACTTCCAAACTTTAATTGGTAAATCTTAATAATGACTAAAACTAAATTATTCAAAATAAAAGAATAGCACAGAACTTCACAGAGCCTCAACCTCTAATGAAAGCCAACAACTAGAACTCAATTTCAATTATATCCGTATCTGAGAAACTATTCCTACCAGCAAACACATCATTCCAGAAGAAATAATATAAACAAGATGCCAGGACTCTATTGGCACACATTACTTGGAAGTTCTTTTGAATAGTACAATTTTCTATGAAAATACCTAACAGTAATGAATTACATGGATTCTAATAGGGTAAAAATGATAGTAACATATTAATGAATGCAGTTAATATAACATGAGCAATATCGGAGAGCAATAATAGAGACTGGATTACCTCCCATCAGTTTGTTTTCTAGTATCTCCAGTATCAACCAAAGGAGCATCAACATCTACAAGTGCTCCAGCAGGTGCAGGCTTCAGTTTCTCTGTGTGATTTTGAGTAGAAGTTCCTGAAGAAATAGATTCATGCTTGGCCAGTACACGCTGCAGATCATCATTCAGAGCTAGTCCTTGGCATAGCAGTGATTCATCCCTGGAAAAATAGACAGAAAACACCATAATAATAACTTCGTTTTATTCTTTGGATATAAAGAATAAATTTTATTAAGAATACGATTATCATGAATCAAACATGTAAAGAATATATGATATATGGTCCTCATTATATAGTAATATCATGAAAAGGGACATCAGGCCTTACGAAGTTGAGTTAACAAGGTGTACCACTCTCTGCTTGTATGTTCGACACTGCTCCACTAAATCAACAATAACCTCCTGCCTAATACCCTGAAAATAGACACAGAAGTCATACATGACATGTAAAGTAGGAGTTTGTTATTTACAACATGATAATCAATAGTCTCTTGAACATAAATGTTTAAAGGAAAACATATTTAGAGCCTGTTTGGAAGCGGGTTCAGAAGGGCCAAATCAAATCAACTGCAAAACTAAAGATTCAAAAGAAATGATCATATGGTTGTTTGGCAGTCATGAAAACCCGGTTTAGTTTTGCAACTTCATTAGTCGAATTTGTGGTTTCCATAAGCAACCATAGTAGTCAATCCCGGATAACGGCGCGTAGCGGCCGACCCCAAAAACGCTATAGCAGATAGCGGGATGGCCGCTACACCGAAAAAATAGGGAAAAAAAATGCAATTATATAAATGCTTCAAAATATAAAATTAGTCAAAATTAAACACATTCATCATTAATAATCAAAAGTTATAATTCTAGACTCTAGACACAATCACAATGGCTGAGGATGAGAAGACGATGCCATGGCTGTGAAGGGTAATCAAAGATTCAAAATACAGGGGAAGAGGTGCTGCCAAAACAGAAATGGGTTAAAACAGAGAAGAGGTGCTTCCAAAACAGAGGAGGTTGCCGAAAATGGGTGGGCCTAGCCGGAAATGGGTGCTGCTTGCTGGAAATGGTTGCTGCTCGCCAGAAATGGTGGAAGAAGGGACTGAGGAAGGGTCTTCACGGAAGTTCACGCTGAGGGAGGCTGCTCTCTAAAGTTCTAAACCTATTTGTGTGACAACACGACCCTAAATCCATGAAACAAAACACATGAAATGATAGGGGGGGGGCTGTGTTTTTCTGTAGCAGCCGCTATCGCCGCGAAATGGCCGCTATTCTCGGCCGCGATGGCCGTGACAACAAAATGCTCTGCTACAAGAGCTATGTCGCAGGTGGGTGGCGCTCCGCCACTATCAGGCGCGATCGACTACTATGTACGCAACACCTTCGATGCTTGCCAGTTCAAGAAATTACAACGATACACCAAACTAATTGCATATATGTACCAGTTAAAAATACATACTGTGCAGTGTTTTCCTAACAATGATAGTGCAAAAGTAAATAATTTCAAGCTGATAATGTCCACAACAGCAAACAGGCCATTAATCATATCACAGACCAAATATAATAGGCCAAGTTCCAATTTTCATCTCTGTAGCTTCTACTCAGTTTTAAGTTTCATCGCCAAACTTTTAATTCAGTCAATTTTGATCTCTACTACCAAAATTTTCCAATGTTTTGCGCTTTTATAATCGTTGGTATCACTAATGAAAACCCGTATCTGTCTCATCCCCATAAAAAATTTTCACATCCCTGTGAATAATTATCACGGCCATATAATCAGCAGTCGTAGTTTACAAGGACGGGAGACACATCAAAATAACTTCAATCAATTGAGGATCAAATTGACTCAATGAATCATTTAGGGATGCCAAAAAACTAGAAAATTTGAGGCACAAAAAGCGGAATTTGGTGAATGCCTAGGATTTAAAAACATTCAATCGAATCAGTAGCTTAACTGATAAAACCCTTAAGCTTCGCAATCATTACAATAAAGGTATTTTTATTCATATACTTCATCATAATTTGAATGTTTGAATTGAGCAACTTACTTCTTTGTTACTAGGGTCTAACGCATTGAGCATTTCTGCAAGAACATCCATAATGCCACGTGCATTCTGAATTTCAGTCAAACTGGCAAAGAAAGATCAATTAAAACAAAATAATGCACAATTAAATATGGTATTCTGTAACACAACATAACTTTCATCATCATCATAATAATAGTTAATGCTGATAGCCTGATATTAATAGCAACAGCAGTACATAGAAAAAGTACCATGTGCTCATTGCACTATAAAAAATAAGTGACTGTAGTTTCAATCCATGGAAATTCATACAGATTAGTTTCTTAAATATGAAAAAAATAGATGTCTTAACAGTTAAAAAGACACTGATGAATGTATCCAGACTAGCATTTTTTTTTTATATACCATCATATAAATTAAGAAAGAAGAGGGAGCTTTAAAAGAATAGACAAAATAAAAGAAAAATGGAAACTGGGTTCAAAATTGGATTCCTTCTTTAAGCTAAATTTTGCATATTTCTTTTACTTATCATTGGTTCCCAAAACACCACCTGACTTTGCTTGATTCCATCAGAAAAAAGATTATGCAACAACCATTGAAAAAAAAAATACAAGGCTAGGCTAATTCATAAAAACCACATGGCTTCAAATGTGAGATCTGAGTTGCAAAGAAAATCTGCCACAGATAATAGATATGGTTATGAACTTATGATACTTAACGACACTAGAAGTATATATATTACATCATAATGTCAAAAACCATCAAAGAAAGATCTGAAGATTGCATGAGTTAGAAACTATGAGGTGCTTATGAATCAACAACAACTAAGTCAACTTCTTTTTAGATAACAAGAAAAGGAGTTAGAAATGTACGTTAGGCTAGGAAACTCAGACTCCACAGAGGACTCGGCTGTGTCCTGCCGAGCATCAGAGTCGCGTATATTTTGAGGGTATGATGCCAAAGGTTGTGTTTGTGGAGGTGTGAATACAGGTGCAGATTGCTCAGACCTTTGAGGGAATACTGCCCCAGCACGCTGAAATAAACAAATCAATTATAAAAGGGTTGATGTAAATATTCTCAGTCACACTCAATACCCATATATAAGCAATCAGATAAGAACATTCTGTCCAAAAGAAAAATGTTAAACATTGCTCTTATGAACTGTTTTCCTTCCTTCTCACAATGGCAAGTTGAGAGAAATACTTGGCAAAAAATCTCTATGTAAAGAACTTCTTGGTAAACATACCAACAGTTCCTGGTATGCAGCATAATATTGTGGATATCTTGCCCTCGGCCCTCCAAAAGCTTCTTGCCAAGTATCTATAAGAATCAGTATCTTCTCTCTGACATGAAAATCAGGCTACAATTGGCATGACAAATAACATCAACATATTTTACAAGATGAAAGCAGAAATAACATAGGAAAACTATGAAAACATTTAAGAAATTATGTATACCTTCTTCTTTACTATTTTCACCATCTCATGAAGCACATCTCTCTCTGCAACATGCATGTGAACAATGTCTCCACAGTTCTTTATGATTGTCTCCAGCAGCTAGAATACAGCAGACCAATAGAAAACCAAATGAACTTTTCTAATTGATAATGATATAGACAAGTTGATTATATCCAGACTAGAGAGAATGCTTCCTATCTGAATAAACATCATTTCAACGGCTATTAAGGTACTCTCAAAATGAACCCTAACACTAAGGCAATCTGAACCAAGCAGAGCAAGACTGCATTATGGAACATTCATTTTCCATATAGAACACTGCTAGTCACTCTACTCCATACCAGCATAGTGCAAAGACTTTCAATTTGAACATGAAAAAGACAATGACAAACTTCTGATGAAGCCCACTTGAACAAACAGTGACCAGGTGACGTTATGAGATTTTCAATTGCTTGCAAGTCAAATCTAATTAAACGACTCAACCATTTAGAGCATATGAATTGTAATGGAAGTCACTGTTTCAAATGTTTTTGATAATGAAATCCACAAGCAACATATTGTATCCTACTATAAAGGTCTTGTATCAACCACTCCTTCTGAAACATTCCACTTGAAAACAATCCCCAAACGCAATAAAGCAATATTAGCAAACAATAATAGCACAAATGTGCATGCTACAAGAAATCCACTGATGTAGGACAAATGGAGTCAATTATAATTAAAATATTAAGTGTTGGGTTGCTGTTCCAGCTATTGTAGATGAGTAGTGTTCAAGCTAATGTAGCGTACGACTGTTCATGCTACTGTAGCATCATAGGTACTTTAGTAGTGTCATTTAAAATTTTATTTATGTCTTCATGGATTAAATCTTTTCTAAAAGGGTGAGGATTTGTTTTTGATTAAGGGTTCTATGCTATATAAAGGGGTTTAATGGCTGTAACAAGGGATAGTTCAGATTTTCTTAATAACAGAAGTTTTCTTCTACTTTCTCTGGTTTCAAACCAGAAGACAGTCCTCTTTGACTGTATTTTAGATCTCCTTGCCCTTTCTTTTCCCTCCCTTTTTCTCTTGAGTACGACAAATTTAACTCTAGGGCTTTATTGTACATCATCGACCCATCATTAGAAAATTGACAGTAATAAGGACAGTGGAATTTGTGAGGGGGGGTTGTACAACACAAAGAATTCACCCAATATTAGAATATTTCAGATTGATAAAGCCCTATCCCATCACAGACATATCCAGAAGTTGATACTTACTCATTCTTCTCAAGAAGAAAACATGATAAGGAAGATATAGGACAATGTTGTTTGAACATTTTTCATTCCTTTAGAACAGTCCTTTTCAACAGTTCACTAACATACTACTTTAACTGATACGAACCTTGGGAGAACCATACCCCAAAAGCTAGCTATTAATGTGGGAGAGCCCAAGGCTATATAAACCCCACATCCGAATCTCATACTTCTTATGTGGGCCTCAAGTCCCATACCTTGCAATTGGATCCTAACAATAACTAAGTAGACATCAAACAGTGACCTATGTAAAATTCCATTGTATCATCCCCAGATAATAGTTCACAAAAGGCTCACCAGTTATTTATCAATCAACACAAAAAAAGTAGATCCAAGGAATCAAACTAGTTATAAGTTTTCTTCTTCTCTTCTAATAAAATTTCTTTTCTCTGCCAGGGTATTTGGTTGGAGTGGAATGCCCATATTTTCAAGGGCATCTATTTTACCTCATTTATATGGGACAGGATCATGTTTATAGCCTCTCCCTGCTCACAGTTGTTTAAAGCAAATATCCATTTCAGACAGGCAGAGAGAATGGACAGCTTTGTTGCATTTTTTAGCCTATTTGGCTCTTTGTTTACTTTTGGTTTTCTGTTTTAGAGGATATCTTATCCTCCCCCTAGTTGTATTATACATTATTTATAATAAACTTCTTATTTTATCAAAAGAAGTAGTTGTCATTAAATTTTTGCTGATAAAAAGGAGAGAAGAGCATCCTAAAGAGATTCATAAAACTTAATACAATGAACATCATTATCCTTCAAGAAAGAAACATTCAAAAAACAGTCAACTGCGTAAAATTTTTATGAGGTCAAAATGAAACTTAAAAAAAGCAATAGGAGAAAAAAGCATAAATCTAAAAGCAGCTTGAACAATGTTAACATCTGAGTTGAAAAAGTTATATTGTTCCAGTGCTTACAGTTAGTGCAAGAAGTTGAACTTTTGAATTTCTACTTCCAATCCGCTTCTTTATACCTTTAACGACATCCTTTGCTTGCCTGACAAATCATAACCAAACTGAGTTCTCAAACTCAGGGAAGTATACACCAAGAGCAAAACTCAAAAATTATATATCAAATATTCAAATTCCAGTTAAACACTTCTATCCCCCCACCCCCCCCAAAAAAAAAAAAAATTCAAGTTCCAAACTGAATAAACACAGAAGCTCATAGAAACAGAAAAGATGTATACATTCAGATATTCCACCCCTTTCCCCCATTAGCAAAACATAGAAATCACTCCCAATAAACTTCAAAACATTAGAGATGTATATATTCCAATACACAATGTCCAAATTTTGAAATCACAACCAAATGGGCACAAACATTGCAGAAGGTTTATAATGTCCTCTAAAAAGGAACCAGCAATCCTATAGTGACCAGAAGCAAATTGGACATCACAGAGCATTCATATGCGTGAACATGTGAATCACGCGCAAATTTGCAGAACCCAGAGCAGCCATGTACCATCACTAATTAATCAAATTCATAAAGTTTTGTAATAAAAATCCATGGAACAATCTCATATATTACAGGGTATATCAATTTATGGTTACAATTAGCATAAGCCAAATCAAAGAACCGAAGAGAGAGATAACCCCACTTAAAAACATTCACTCAATCACCGGGTCCAAAATCAGGACCGAACGCGAAGTTTGTTATTCCGAATTTTTGCTATTCCATTTCACTCCACGATATAAAAATAAAACAAAAACCAACCTCAGCGGCAATTTTGTGTTCGTAATTTTTTCCCCAATACCAGGAAAAAAAAGAAGCAAAAACTATCGATCAAACCAAAAAAAAAAAAAAAACAGAACTCGGAACACGAAAAAAAGAAGCACATTCACGCATTAAAAAAAGAAAAAAAGAAAAAAGGCATGTTTTGGATGAAATTGGAAAAGCAAAAATAGAGAGAAAGCGGGGGTACGCGTACCCAGGGTCATGATTGAGCATGTCACAGATCTCGATGTTCATGGCCCAATCGGGGCCGATGAGCATGTCGCTCGTGGCGCGTTCCACCATAGAATTCACCATCTCCGGTCACCGACGACAATTCGAGGAGAAGATCGGCGATTTTCCGATAACCATAAACGAACCTAGCGATGCGATCGGAGAACGATTCCGGCGATATCCCCGGCCTCTTTCTCTTTCTCTCTCTTCTCTCTCTCTCTCTGTCTATACCACGAAGATTGCTAGTTTGGTGTGAATTCCGTTGGGGAGAGGTGGGGTAGAATTGGAAGTGAGAAAAATAAAATAAAAATAACAACACTGAACGTATAAGAACGTGACACGTGTTGGTGTTAAGGTTCGATACATTCGCCCCTGATGCCTTTGCTTTTGCCGACCGCTATATATGATCGACGGTGCTGCTGCATAGGCCATCCTTGTAAACCCATCCGGTTCAGTTTGGATTGCAACTCGGCCAAATGATGATTTGCATAATCTAGGTCAACCATATTATTTTGCATATCAATTTTTCAATCTTTAATTACTATTGTTTGCCGATGAGGAGGGTCGATTATTGGTTGTGATGTTTCATTAATATTTCATTTATAAGTATTATTGTAAGTAAATTTGTCAAAGTCAAATCAAATTCGACATTTTGACAGATTTTATTGTAAATCAAATACTTAAATAATTATAATTTAATTATATAAATAAATTTATGTTCAAATCAATTTAAATTGTTTTGTTGAACTAACTATTAACTTTTTTAGAAAAAAAATTAATAGTTTTCATATTTCATAAATACCTTTTATATATTTTATATTGTCATATGTAAATTATTTTTATGATATCATCTGATTTGATCAATCGATTTAAAAAGTTAAATTCAAATTCTAATCAATTTACTGTTAGGTTCATTTTTAATAACATTAATTGTAAGTCATCGTTAAGACTTGGGGCATGTCTTAACCTTGAAATGAAACAACTTCTCACGCCTTAAACTTTTAATTAGCAAAAAAAATTATTAGTTATTATTAAGTTAGATAAGGATATAATTAAAAGGATAAATTATAGGTTATACCCTTAAATTTTGAATTATGTGTGAATTGGCTTTTAGGATTTGAAAAGTGTAAATGATTTTATAAACTTTATACTTTGTGCTCAAAAACCTCTTTGATTGAGAAGACCATTAAAAGGAGGGTTGTAAATGAATTGAGTCAATTTGCGACTTGATTCGTTAATAACTTAATAAATTATAATTTTAGATTCATTTGTTAAATGAGCTGAATTTTGACTTTCACATATTTGGCTCATTAGCTCGTATTGACTTAATATTTGTATATAGTTATTTGTTTTACAAATAATAATAATAATACTTTAATTTAATATATATTAGCATTTCATTTTTTTAGTCTAATTAAATTATTTTTAACTAAATATATGTAAAAAAGTTAAATTTTATTAAGTTACAAATTTGAGTCTATCTCATTGACCTTAAGAGACTCAATTAATAGAAGGTTTGATATCTCATTGAACTTGAGTAACTCGTGAGTTTAGAGTAAGTCAAACTTGAGTCAAGAAAATGAGCTTGGTTTCTTATTAAACCGAACTTGAGCCAGACCTGACTAACTCGACTCATTTCTAGTCATAATTAAAATTTTATTAAAATTATGATATGACTTACAAGTAATGTCAAATATATTTCAACCTCAAATAATATTAGCATAATTAAGTGAAATATAGTGAAAATTAGTATAGTTAAGAGAAAAAGTTTGATTAGATTTTTACTTAAATATGATTTTTATTTAATTATGATATTATTGGATATTATAACATGTTTTAATGGTATTACGTGCCACTTACATGACATTTCCATTACTTTTTTTTAATGGTATACTTCTATGTTTAGAATTATTAAAAAATATATAGTTAATTTAATTTAGTTTCTAAATCAAGTCCACCCAAAACATGTATATAATTAAAATTAAAAGGATATTAAAATGAAATTAATTTCTATTTTAGAAATTTTTCAGACAAATGATTTATTTCAAAATAAAATCTTATTTCATAACTTTTTAAATAAAAAATCATTTATATATTAAATCAATTCTCAAATTTTGTGGTTCCAAATTGATTGTTAGGGACTACTTAATTGGAGGATCAAATCTCAACCATGACATTTTGCTCTTAGACCTCATTTATAAAAAAATTAAATTAAATTAACACATAGTATAATTTATTTTTAAAATTTTAAAATTAATTAAACTATCGCATAACCTACGCTTTTATAGATTTAGAAAGAAGACATGGCTCGAAAAATATAAGAGCAAAGCTATGTTTTGGTTAAAAGTTTAGTAGTATGGTCTTGTCCCAAAAAAATGAATTGTCCCAATTAGCCAACATGATTTGGGTTGAGTCAATTTTATTTATTTATTTTGAAGTGTTAAAAATACTTCAACTTAATCCGAAAAAAATTATTAACATGAACAAGCTTACTTGTTTGACAACTCTTATTTATAAAGCCTTTACAACTGTAAAATAGAAAAAAGTGAAAGAACAATAAAAACAAAAATATGAAGTGGTAAATCACGTGATGTTGCTCAGTTATAGAGTTTTATGAAGACGGATTTTACTTGCCATGTAAATTTTGAAACCTTATGAAAATACCTTATGGCTAAGGTTAAATTGATGTTGTGTGTGGAAGTTTAAATATGTAATGTTTTGTAAAATGTCTAAAGTATTCATTACTAGCTCATTTTGAATGGCTTAAAATGTTGCTTGCTCTTATAAATTTTTTGGAGAATGACCCATATGATTCACTTGGAGAAATGTATTTTTATTTGGTTCATGAAAAAAATTAATTAATTATTAAATTAATTTAACTAATAATTTACATGTAGTTAATTACATATCAAATATTAAAATGAAGATAAATTATTAGTTAACTGTATGTAAATTATTGATTAAATTAGTTAAACACTTAATTAATTTATTTAAGAACCAAATGAGAATATTTTTCTACCAAATCAACTTTTTGGGTCATTTTTCTTAAGGGTCCGTTTGGATAACAGAATTAGAATCATAGTTTAGAATTCTAATTTTAATTCCATTTTTGTTAGAATTAGAATTGATAATAATCTTAATTTTTATGTTTAGAACAATTAAAGAATTGAAACTTTAGAATTATAATTCTAAACTAAACTGAAATTTTATTATTTAAATAATTTATCAAGAATTTATAAAAATATAATAAATTAATTTAAATTAATAAATCATAATTTAAAATTATAAAAAAATTTCAATAGAGCTTGCGTTGCTGTATTACAACATTCACAATGGATGCTGTGGAAAAGTGTTTGCCCCAATGGTTTAAAACAATATGTTTTGATGATGACAAATAGATAAGTAGATAATGAATATGCTACCTACATTTGCTTAATGGAATATAGTTGATCAAGCATGATTATGTAATATATCTTGTTTATTTTATATAAGGATCATGCATTGAGTATGAGTAGCATAATTTATAGAATATATCCAATAATACTTTATATGTGTTGTAATGAATTGATATTAGATATGTGTCTATGTGAATCATATATGCATGAAGAATATATAGTTATATACTTATGAATCATGCATATTGAAATATTGAGTTATGCTTTTGGACTAACCATGATTTTTAAGTGAGTTATGCTTTGTAGGATAGTCCAAGTATCAAGAGTGAGCAATAGAACAAGAATGTGAAAGACCTTAATCTTGCTCAACTCAAGAAGATGGAGAATGAAGAGATGTTCCAAGCATTTGGAAGATTTGAAGAGAAGAATTTTTATAAGCTTGGATTGCATCAAGAAGCCTAAAGACTTAAAAGGGTATATTTCTCTTATAGGCTATTCTCCTTTGTAAGGATAGAGGTTTTACAAGAAGAGAGCTCAAATAAGTTTTTCAATCTAGACAAATGTTTTTAAACTTGCTAAAATGCCCAACAAACAAGTTTTGAAAAGTTAGTCATGGTGGTATGTCAAAACTATGAAAAATAGCCAAGTTTGAGTTTTGGAAAACTGACCTATGGTCACTATTTTTATCATAACTTTCAAAATACTTTGAGTTTTGATCTAAAACTTGTTTCATATGAAAGTAGACTCAAAGAGCTTTCCAACGCATGGTCATTTGTTTAATTAAGTTAAGAAGCGAAGAAGTTATGACCGTTGGAAGTTTGATTTTGTGTCTTTGTAATGTATCCGAATACAGAACTTTACGTATCCGGATATTTGACTCCAGAGAGCACTCACGAGTTCAATATCAGGATACAAGCCTTTGGTATCCGGATATTTGTCTCCAGAGGCAAATCAACATTGAAATATCCGGATACAGCTTTGTGATATCCGGATATCTTGCTCCAGTAGCTAAAACACCTTTCAAATATCAGGATACAACTTTCTAATATCAGGATATCTAATCCAAATATCAGGATACGAGTTATGATATCAGGATATCTCAATCAGATATCAGGATATCTCAATATGATATCAGGATATCTCAATCAAATATCAGGATACGAAATCAGATATCAGGATATTCTGTTCTTGGAACAAGCCCAGAAATTAGGATATCCGGATACCAAGTTCAAATATCCGGATATTGCTTGCCGAGGAAAGTCGAGAATACTTGGCTATAAACGGCTAGTTTTCATAGGAAATCTTTCCTAAACACCACCAACGACTATTTTATTACTTGGGCTATATATAGGAGCTAATATTGAAGCATTAACAAGTTGATGAACACTGATTTACAAATCATTATGAGGATTTGATCATTTTACATCAAAATCAATATTTGAGCTCTTCATTGTCAAAAATCTATCTATCCTTTAGTTCTTCAAGTTGTATATCTACTCTTTGAGAGAGTTATTCATTCTATCATATTCTTATCTTGTAAACACTAAGTGAGGGCAGAGGATCCCTCTAGTTGAAAGTGTGAGGCTTATACACAAAGGGTAGAGGATCCCAAAGGTGTAGGAAGTGCTCATAGCTTGTAAAGGTTTTTCAAGCACCGGTAAAGCTTGAAGAGTTAGAGGCTCTTGCACAAGGGTGGAGGATCCCAAAGGTGTGAAGAGTGCTTAACTTTGTAAAGGTTTCTCAAGCACCTAAGTTACAAGCTTGAAGAATAGTGGAAACCTCAAGTGGATGATCTTGAAATTTGGATGTAGATCACAAGAAGTGATTGAACCAGTAAAATATTGTTTGCATTCTCTTATCCCTTAATCTCTTTACATTCTAGCAATTTACATTTGAGCTATCTAGAATATTTGTATCAATGATATTGATTGTTCTTGGTTAATCACATTATGATTAATATTGTTATATAACTTTAATGTGATTAGCATAATGTTTTGAATGTGAGGTTAATGTTCTTAACTGTCTCCAAGCATGATTTGTGTTTAATGTATTTATTCCGCTGCATATATTGATTGAGTGCATCAAAATGCACAATTACTTAAGTTTGTTTTAAAATTTGTCATCACTCAATTCACCCCCCCTCTTGTGTGATGGTTGCCCTTGGCCAACAAGTGGTATCAGAGCTTCGTGCTCTGTGTTAAAGTTTAACCGCTTAGAGTTAAAGATCCTTGTATGATGGCAACCATAGAAAGTTTTTCAAATATAGAGGGTTTTGAATTTGATAAACCACCATTCTTTGATGGTGTGCATTTTGATTTTTGGAAAACTAGGATGGAATGTTATTTGCAATCTATTGACTTAGATTTGTGGGATATTGTGCTTGATGGTTTTTCCTCTAAACCAAAATTGAATTGGGATTCCTATGACAAGAAATGTTTTACCTTAAACATTAGAGCAATGCAAATATTGAGATATGGTTTAAATGATGATATTTATGCGAGAATTAAAAATTGCTCTAGTGCTAAAGATATTTGGGATACCCTTGATGCTATTTATCTTGCTAACAATGTTTTTGAGCAAAATGTTGTATCTAGAAAGCAAGAAGAGCAAAAGCCATTTGAGGAAGAACATATTGGAATGGAGCATGCTCTTGAAACATTGATGGACAATCACGAGAAAGAAGATGATGATTCTCATGATGAGTCAAGTATGCTAGAAGTGGAAACTACTTCTTACATGGCTCAAGAGGACTTTGAGGTAAACTATACAAGTATTGATAATAGTCCTTCCTATGATGAGATACAATGTGCATATATTGAATTGAATGATGGATTGCTGAATTTAGAAATGAAAAACTTAGCATGCTTGCAAAACATTTCCTCTATTGAAATTCAAATTGAGTCTTTGAAAAATAAATATGCTTTTCTTGATGAGGAAATATTGATGAAATGTGAAACCTCAACTACTAGTGAAACATGTATTGATTTAATAACAAAAGTTGAGGAATCATCTTCCAAATTTGCCAAAGTTAATGATTATACTTGTTTGCATTCCATGTGTGATAATAAAAGGAAAACCAAAGATGTTTTACATGGAAAATCAAGAAAGACTTGTGGCAAAAATATTTTGGAAAATGATTACACTAAAAGGCATAAGTTTTTCGAAAATGATCTTCAAAATACCAAACCATCATCACATTCAATTGTTTGCAACTATTGTGGTCATCTAGGACATATTTCTCATTTGTGTAAATTCAGAAGAAATTCTTATATGAGAAATAACATGATGTGGGTTCCTAAAATCCTTAAAGGCTCTAATGCTAACATTAAAGGACCCAAGTTGAAATGGGTACCAAAGAGTCCTCCTAGTGCTCCTATTGTGCAGAAAACTCTTCAAAAGGATGGACAATTTGATCAAGCCAAAATGGAAACATCAAGGAAAACATTCCCAAAGCCCAATGGTAGATATTTTGGTCAAAGAGGCAAGAAGGCTTCAATCAAAGCTTCTCATATACATGATGTGGAACTTGCAAAGTTCAAATATCCAAAGGAGAAGCAATGGGTAAAGAAAAATGTTCCCTTAATTTCTAATGCCATGGTATCATATGATATTACCTCTCATACTAATTCAATTGCAAAATCTATGAATTTGAGGTATATTGCTTGTAGGCCTTGAATAATGAATTAAATCATGTGTGCTTGATAAAATTTGACTATTGTGTTTAGCACATGATTATGTTCATTCTTGTTGTACCATTTGCTTATTAAGTTGAATATATCTTGGTACACAAAGTTCTATTCCATGCCTAGATATGCTTGATATGCTTTAAATTGTTTATATATTATGAAAAGAAGCATGTCATTAGCATTATGCTTAATGCTAAATTGATTATTGAATTATTATGCTCAACTAGCATATTATGGCTAAATTGATATTGTAAGAGCATGATAGATTAATTATCAATGACTAATCATTGTGGATCCAAAATTTGTTGGATACCAAAGAAATGTGCTTAAATTTAATTGTAGGGTGACAACTACCTCAAGTATTCATTGAAATAGAATACAACTACTCTACTTGAGGTTAGCATAACTTGAATGGATTCAACTTCTCAAGAGAGATACAAACTTCATGAAGAATCTTTACACCCTCAAGGAGACTTGAAGCATGGAAGTTAAAGTCACCTATACAAATTCAAGGAATACTTCTTTGGTGATATCAACCTTATCCCTACCTATGCTTTAAATGTGATATACATGATATCTTGGGATTTGGAGAATTGATTTATGCCTTAGCATGTCTTAAATTGTGCTTCTCTAGTAATGTGACTTGAACATGTGTTTGCCTATGCTAGTATGCTAGACAAGTACACTTCTTGATTGAGATGGCATGATAATCCTCTTGTGTTGAGCTTGTGACTATATTTTATTAAACTTACATGAAAAGTTCACATGCTCAAAAGAATTCTAATCCTCTCTTATTTGCTTAAATATTTCATATGCTTACATTGAGATTGGATGGTTGAGGATAACATATCTTCTTGTTTGAAATTGCTTGATATGATAATTTCCTATAAACAAGAAGAAAATGATTCATTTGTGCTTTAAACTTGCCTTTGAACTTCAATGATTCTTACATTGAATCTATCTCTTGAAATGAATCATAAATAGTTTTCAAAGATATAAGTTCCATGGTTTTTCAACTCTAGCATTGCAAAAGGGAACTTTTACTCTTGATTGGCATGTGTGCATACTTGAAATTCTTACATCACATAACATGCATTACATGATCATTGTTTGCCCCAAAATGCTTATACTAGTTTTGATGATGGTCATGTGTTCTTATATAAGCTTGAATCTTGCTTTGAAATTGCTTAATCTTTGCTTTGAATTCAAGTGCATATATATTTCTCTTGTCATTTTCAAGTGGTAAAATTGTATGGTTGATAATGTGATACATTATTGATATTTTATATCAACCAAAATTATGCTTGTGGATATGCTTAAATGATATTTGATGCTAACTTATGATTTGGAGAGCTTTTAGAATTGGATTTGCAAGTATCTCCATATGTATCCAAATGTAGTCATCAAATATTGAAATACAAGCACAAGAAGACAATGAGAAGAATTGAATGAAGAAGAGCTTGAGGAGACTTTCTTCAAATTCTAAGAAATGAAATACTTAAAGGAAGAAAGTTCAAATTCAAAGGTTCATCAAATTGAAGAACATTCCAAAGGAGCATCACACTCTCTCGAAATCAATAAGTATCTCTATCCCTAAACTTTAATGATATTATATTGAGTGATACTTGTTGATTAAATGCTTTTAAAATGATTAGATGCTATCCTTATATGAGAAGTATGTTTAGCAATGACTTTGTGGCTAATTAGCTCTAATATTCTTAATATTGTCATTGCATATAGGGTTATGTTATTAATTTAAATATACCTTGATCCCTATGGCATATTTCATCATGATGACTGTTTGATATGATTCTCTTGATTCTTAGTGCTATAATTCTTATGAGAATCATGCTCTTGTTTGAAAAGAGATTTTGGTTTAATTGAAAATATTTTTTTATAAGAAAACTCCCTTATCTTGTTTGAAATGAGCTTTTCAAATTCCATATCCTTGAGAATTATTTAAATTTATTTCAAGACTTTGAAAGTACTTTTCACCTCTTACTACTTTTCAAAAATTGGAAAATGGTTTGGACATGAATGAAAAACTCTCAACATGCTTTGGAAAGGATTATCAAATCTTGAGTAAATGCTTAAGAAAATTTATAAACTCTAATCTTTTGAAATGCTATATAATGCCTATTTCTTTTGATACTTCAAAAGATAAAGTCTTACTCTTCAAAGTGATTCTATTTTCCTAAGGCTTTTGTTATAAGAGAAAAAGGTGGAGATATACTTTCAATTGTCATCTTGAATGCTTTTATTGGATTACTCTCAAGGAATGTGTTTTTAAAGAAAATCTCATACTCTTCTTAAATATTTAAAAAAAAAAATTTGAAATGTATATTATTTTTGAAAGGGGGAGAAAATTCTATATTCTTTGTGAAAATCAATGTTACTTGATGATTTGCTTAAATATATGTTTACACCATGCTTTAACTTGAGTTTTGCTTTGATAAACATATATATTATTCTTTATAACATGTGCATCATCTATTTGAAAAACAAACTTATTCTTGTTTTTTTATCTTTGTGGCTCAAACTCTTTTTTTTGGAAAAAGAGAAAATTCAAAATCTTTTGTCTTGATAGATTAAGAAAGAATATGTTTTGTCTTACTCTACTTTACCTTCAATGTGCTTCATATGGTCTTGACAAACATTTCTCTTGATCTATCTTGTGTTTCAATATGGGAGAGGTTAACTTCTTTTTAAAATTCCTTATAACCTTCCTTACTTAAACTTTTGATTTATAATGGTTCTTTATTTTATTTTCTTAATATCTCAAACATCATGCTTGTTTACTCTTGTTAACTTTGAATATATGCATGATTATGTTAAAATAATATATTGTTGACATATTTATGATATGCATATTTTGAGGGGGAGCTTAGTTCTTAATTTGTCATTATATCTCTTGGCTTATATCTTTATTCGACATAAAGTGATTCATTGCTAATACTTTCAAAATGTCATTGAAGATCCTCTCTTATTCTATCAATGAAAGAAGGTAATTATTCATCACTACTTTATCCTATTTCTTTCATTGAGGAATGTTTGATATATGACAAGGTATATAATCTTTTACTCTGAAAAACTTTCATACCATGTTCATATATGACTTATTTGTGACATCCATCAAGTGGTACCTATTTAACATGTGGAAGACAATATTTAATATTTTCCATGATCACTAAAGTTTATTGCTATCATATGCTAGATGTATGTTTACCATAAGATGACAAGCATTTCATGCATCTTATTTGATATCTTGAAAGTATGCTTGTTTCATCTCTCTATACTTGAGTCATTTGCTAAGTTGAATAGGTGGAGAAAATTTGGCTCTTGCAAACTTGAAAAGAATTATGTTTTGATTATCCTACTGTTTGGCTTCATGCATTTTATATAGGGGAGAAAGGAAAGACACTTTTATATGATCCTTCTATCCTAAACCTTTTTGTTGATGTCAAATAGGGGGAGAGAAAAGAGGAAAGAAAAATATGTTATTGTGCTTAATGATTGATATTCTTAGTTATTGTGCTTAATGATTGATATTCTTAGTTGCACATTCATTTAGATATCTTGTCAAACATATTTCTCTTTGGTGATTTGTCATCATCAAAAAGGGGGAGATTGTGGAAAAGTGTTTGCCCCAATGGTTTAAAACAATATGTTTTGATGATGACAAATAGATAAGTAGATAATGAATATGCTACCTACATTTGCTTAATGGAATATAGTTGATCAAGCATGATTATGTAATATATCTTGTTTATTTTATATAAGGATCATGCATTGAGTATGAGTAGCATAATTTATAGAATATATCCAATAATACTTTATATGTGTTGTAATGAATTGATATTGGATATGTGTCTATGTGAATCATATATGCATGAAGAATATATAGTTATATACTTATGAATCATGCATATTGAAATATTGAGTTATGCTTTTGGACTAACCATGATTTTTAAGTGAGTTATGCTTTGTAGGATAGTCCAAGTATCAAGAGTGAGCAATAGAACAAGAATGTGAAAGACCTTAATCTTGCTCAACTCAAGAAGATGGAGAATGAAGAGATGTTCCAAGCATTTGGAAGATTTGAAGAGAAGAATTTTTATAAGCTTGGATTGCATCAAGAAGCCTAAAGACTTAAAAGGGTATATTTCTCTTATAGGCTATTCTCCTTTGTAAGGATAGAGGTTTTACAAGAAGAGAGCTCAAATAAGTTTTTCAATCTAGACAAATGTTTTTAAACTTGCTAAAATGCCCAACAAACAAGTTTTGAAAAGTTAGTCATGGTGGTATGTCAAAACTATGAAAATAGCCAAGTTTGAGTTTTGGAAAACTGACCTATGGTCACTATTTTTATCATAACTTTCAAAATACTTTGAGTTTTGATCTAAAACTTGTTTCATATGAAAGTAGACTCAAAGAGCTTTCCAACGCATGGTCATTTGTTTAATTCCGTTAAGAAACGAAGAAGTTATGACCGTTGGAAGTTTGATTTTTGTGTCTTTGTAATCTTTGTATCCGAATCTGAGACTTTACGTATCAGGATATTTGACTCGAGAGAGCACTCACGAGTTCAATATCGAGGATACAAGCCTTTGGCTGTATCCGGATATTTGTCTCGAGCAAATCAACATTGAAATATCCCGGATCTGATTTGTGATATCCGGATATCTTGCTCCGAGCTAAAACACCTTTCAAATATCGAGGATACAACTTTCTAATATCGGGATATCTAATCCAAATATCGGGGATCACGAGTTATGATATCGAGGATATCTCAATCGGATATCGGGATATCTCAATATGATATCAAGGGATATCTCAATCAAATATCGAGGATCTGAAATCGGATATCAGGATATTACATTCTTGGAACAAGCCAAATTAGGATATCCGGATACCAAGTTCAAATATCCCAGGGATATTGCTTGCCGAGAAGTCAGAATAACGGCTATAAACGGCTAGTTTTCATAGGGAAATCTTTCCTAAACACCACCAACGACTATTTTATTACTTGGGCTATATATAGGAGCTAATATTGAATCATTAACAAGTTGATGAACAACGGTTTACAAATCATTATGAGGATTTGATCATTTTACATCAAAATCAATATTTGAGCTCTTCATTGTCAAAAATCTATCTATCCTTTAGTTCTTCAAGTTGTATATCTACTCTTTGAGAGAGTTATTCATTCTATCATATTCTTATCTTGTAAACACTAAGTGAGGGCAGAGGATCCCTCTAGTTGAAAGTGTGAGGCTTATACACAAAGGGTAGAGGATCCCAAAGGTGTAGGAAGTGCTCATAGCTTGTAAAGGTTTTTCAAGCACTGGCGAAGCTTCAAGAGTTAGAGGCTCTTGCATAAGGGTGGAGGATCCTAAAGGTGTGAAGAGTGCTCAACTTTGTAAAGGTTTCTCAAGTACCTAAGTTACAAGCTTGAAGAATAGTGGAAACCTCAAGTGGATGATCTTGGAACTGGATGTAGATCACAAGAAGTGATTGAACCAGTAAAATATTGTTTGCATTCTCTTATCCCTTAATCTCTTTACATTCTAGCAATTTACATTTGAGCTATCTAGAATATTTGTATCAATGATATTGATTGTTCTTGGTTAATCACATTATGATTAATATTGTTATATAACTTTAATGTGATTAGCATAATGTTTTGAATGTGAGGTTAATGTTCTTAACTGTCTCCAAGCATGATTTGTGTTTAATGTATTTATTCCGCTGCATATATTGATTGAGTGCATCAAAATGCACAATTACTTAAGTTTGTTTTAAAATTTGTCATCACTCAATTCACCCCCCCTCTTGTGTGATGGTTGCCCTTGGCCAACAGATGCCAAACTAAATGACAATATTGACGATAACGAAGGTAATTGCAGGAAGGCGACGCTAGTAATTAGAGGAAACGCGGCTAGCACATCGAAGGCACGGTGGACAACATAGTTAGAGCACATCGGCTTGGATTATGTTGGTGTTACGAGCGGCAATGATTGTTGGATAGTTTTTAATTTTTACCTTTTAATATTTTTTTTAAAAAAATCTTAGTGCTTGGAATTAGAAATTTTAAGATTTAAACTAAGAGAGTAGTATAAACTAGTTATTTTTCAATTTTATGAAATTGGACTAAAAATTAAAATTTTAATATACACACCAAACAAAATAATTGAAATTAAGAGATCCAATTCAAATTTCTAAACTCAATTTTAAACTCAATTCCGTTAGTAAAAAGGGCCTAAATTTTTTCCTTGAAACAAATGTGAACTTTAACCAACGGCATGTTTGTATTACCTACGACGTTTGCCTAGCGCTCATCCACAAGAAGTAAAAGTGATTTGGGAAACGTGCCAAAATCACGTCTACCTTAAGATACATCTAAAACAATCAAGTTATAAATAATAACAAAGGTTTTTTTGTGGTACACATTTAAATAAATCGTATATTAATTAGTCATTTATAATATATGCTAAATAAAATAAAAATTGATTTTTTATTTTGCATAAATTGTTATAACTTTTTTACTAAAAATTCTAATTTTTAATCATTCTTTTAGAATAAACACTTATTTTAGTCTTCTAAATATATAAGTATCATCAGTTTGGTCATCTAATAATTTTTTACTTCAAATGGGTCATTTTGAAAGATCAATTTGAAGTAAAAAATAACATTAAAAGACTAATTTGATATTAAAAGATGACATTAAAAAATTAATTTGATGTCAAAAATTAACATTGAAAGACATTTTAATGTATTTATCATTAAAAGACTTAATTAGTAACACTTGTATATTTGAAAGATCAAAATGAGTATTTACACCTTTTTTTATAAAAAACAAACTTATAATTTTTATTCAAAATTTAAAATTTTGTATTCATAAATAACAGTCAAAATTATATATATTTAAAAATTTTTGCAAAGAATTATCATTAAAATATTAAAAATTTATATTTTTTAAATAAACATCATTAGTTACACATTATTTACCCAAAACAAAGGTAGATACAAAAAGGATTGTCTTGCTCTTTGGGAATTGTAGTAGCGAAATATTTAAATAATGCACCCCAAAATATGCCCAACTTAATTGGATAAGGTGGATTATTCTCTTTAAAATAAATACCTGGTGGATTCGGAATAACTTTATGGAATGGAACAAGTAAAGTTGAGAAAAAAACAAATACATCATCACCTTTTCCAAAGGAAGTGGCTTAGGTAATAACCATACAGCATAGTTAAGGTCTATTCTCCACTTGTTTTTATCAAAATCCCAGTCACCATACGTTTGTGTTGGAGGTGCCATTCCATCATGCCAATATTGCCATCGTCACTTTTCTATCCACGCATGCAGATCACCCCTTTGCAAAATGAAAGGACGCAGCCAGTTGAATTTTTTTTTGAATTCTTTTAATTGATTTACAAATTGGTGATTGAAAAACTTCAGAGAAGAAAAGTTATGTGCGCTTTGTCATTATCTTTGTAGCTTTTCTTTTTCTTCCCATTTTCATTCCATCACGTACATACTTCTTATTTTGTCAAATGGTTTCTGCCTAACAGAATCATTATACACAAATTCATGTATTTAATAAACTCCCATAAACAAATTCTAAACATACTGATACTGCAGCAGCAAGTTAAGGGCCCTCTTATGACAGGGAAAGAAAAATGAGGCACACCTTGTCATTAACATTTTGCACTAGCAAGTCTTGAAAAAAAACTACGAGGTGTGACTTAATTGATAAATTAAATTCTATATGGGTGAACTTTACCTACAATGCAGAGATTCAATTCCCACTAGAAGAATATTGTGGCCAGGGCAATGCTGACGCCCAAGCGACATTAAGCTCACACCAAAAAGGAATTGGGACACTTCGTAGTCTTAAAAAAAACAAAACCAAGCCTTAAAAAAGACCCGTGCATTAGACAACAGAAGGTCATTTGAAAGATAAGTTTACTCGAATACAAATTTTTACAATATTACAAGTTTTACATCCAATGAGAAAGAGTTACTAGGCATCCCTGCAGGAGTAGAGGCTTTAAGGATCACAGCTACGTACAAATTTCTATGATGAACCCCATCATAAAATGTAGAGAAGGAAATACAGTTGGGTCAATAAGGAACAGGTATACGAACAGTAGGGGGGCCTGATTTCATGTCCTCCACAATTAGATTCAAGAGAATCTGGGTTATAGGGCCTTCTTTGCCTACAATAAATGCATAACGAAATCAATCAACTCATAAAAATGTAAGAACATTCAATCAGCTAATGATTACAAGATGACATGTCTGATGTCTAAAGATCTTAACCAAACAATAAATCAAGAGAGCCTGGGTTAAAAGGCCTTATATGCCTACAAGAAACGGACAATGAAATTAATCAACTCATAAAAACATAAGCAACATCAAATCTGTTAATGACTAAAATATGACATATCTAAAGACCTCAACCAAACAATAAACCAAGAGTATTCATGATAAAAGTTTAAGCCACAAAAGACTAAGAACCAAATGTATAAAATTGTAGCAGATACAATCTTTTTTGGAGAGACATCAAACTAACAAATTAACAATGTAAAAATGAGGATTCTGTAGCATGATCAAACTGTCAACACGACCCCAAATATGAGGCCAAGCAACCTTTCCCTTAACCTAGCAGGGAAGGAGCCCACATTTCCATGAATTTATCACCCATGTAGAAAGCAGAATCCTGTACTAACCATCACTATCAGCAGCTCAACAAACCAGCAGTCAAAAGAACAAAATCTGTTTAAAAGATACTAACAGGAAAGAATATGCACTTTAGTTGTAATTTTAAAGAACCATAATAACAAGTCACAAAAAGAGCACATCCAACTAAGCTCCTGTGAGAAGCTGTGTCTATAAATATAGTTAACTCAAGCCTTATAGAACCCATATCAATCCATAACTTAAAATCCTTAGAATTTACTTGAGTATATATATTAAATCAATATCATTCTTTCCCGGAAATAAGTAGTAAAAGTACTCACCATCTCCAATAACCTGCTCATCCCACTGCACTACAGGACAAACAAGAACTCCACTGCCAATAAGCATCATTTCATCTCCTTTCTTCCCTTCCTCCACGGTCACATTTTTCATCCTTATCCCCTGAAGCTTACCCTCCCTCAACAAACACTCAGCAAGGGTCAAAACTCTCTTAGCTGTGCAGCCACTTAGAATTTTGTCAAAGTGAGGCATTATAAGCTCCTTTTCTTTAGTGACAAAAGCCACATTCATATTAGGCCCTTCAGCAACAAACCCATCACTATCAAGCCAAATGCCTACAAAAGCACCAGCTTCTTCAGCTTCCATCTTTGAAATCACATTTGGAAGGTAATTCACACTCTTAGTGGTTGCAAACTGGGGAGGTTTCATGGGGACAGATGAAGTAATGACTTTAACTCCCCTGAAATTAAGTGTTGCCGGTGACAGGTCCTGTATTACAATTGCATAAAGACCTGATTGGTGGCAGCCAGAGGGAGATAGCTGAAAGTCACCAGGTCCTGCTGAGAGCCAATATCTTAGTGATCCTTTTCTACACTTGGAAGCACTTACAGTTTGTATAAGTATTCTTCGAATGCTTCCACGATCAAATGGGGGATCTATTTTAGACATGGCTGCTGACCTTAAAAACCGATCAAGGTGTTGATCTAGCTCGTATAGGTATCTATAATGCATAAAATACATCATTTGATAGCTTTAGAAAGTATAAAACAAAAGTATAAGGACAGATAAGAGACTTCTTTAGTGCGTAATAAACAATCATACTTCATAACCATGCTTATTGAGTAGTTATTCTTTCTACATTTTAGGGGGGAGGGAATATACACAAGGGAGTGAGTGAATATTTTTGTTAGCTTGAAAAGTAACCAGCATATGCTAAGGTCATATCTTATTCTGTGCAAGATAGGATTCAAGTTTTCACTTTTCAGAACTAATTAAAGGCATATAGAGTAGCTCGAAAGACTCATTATATGGAATCCACATTAAAAAAAATTGGGAGATCCTGCTTTTAACCTCAAAATCGTATCCAAGTGAATTTCTCATGTTCACTCCAGAATGAAAGAATTGTTCTCATTATGAGGTGGAAATCACTAACCCGTCCATTATTGCTGCGGTATCGAAGACACCATGGCCCCTATGGACCATGTGGTCATCCATGGGAATAACCATGGCAGCTGGGTCTGTTGTTATCCCACCAAAAATGCTAGAATACATGGCCAGGAACTGCTGCTTGCCCTTTATCTTTTCTCTGAATGTTTTTAGCTTTTCAATGGCCTTATAAATGCAAAAATGAAAGAAATCATTAGTAACACCAGAGTTGCACATTTAAAATAATTATTTTCCCCTCTCTTTGGTTTAAATAAAATAATTATTTTCACTTATTTGCTCTAGTTATAATTTTCTTTTATTTTATTTTTGGGTATTGAACTACTGCTAACAGAGAATACTCGATAACTTAACAGTTAACAGTTCGTAACTAAATTGCCAAGGCGAAATGAAAAAGTTCAAGTCAAAAGAAAACATAAGACCTCAGAGCAAGACAAGAGTGGAACATCAGATACTTCTGTTTTAGAGTCTGCAATATCGATCAAAGCACCCCATGAGTTTCAGGAATCAATATCATTACCATAAAATGATGTCAATTAAGATGAAGGCATATCAATCAGTTGATGCATGATTAAGATAAAACTTACCAACCAAGCGTCCAGATTGGTTGGAATTTCCCAAAGCACTCATTTTTCTGACGGAGCCACGAGGAAGAAAGAGGTGGCCGTGTCCCAGAAAGGAGAGAGTTCGAGGAAAATCATTTGAAACAAGACAGGGATCGACTAATTTTGAGGAAAATAAATGTGGGTTTTGTAATACGGGTTGTGGAAGGAATTGGAGAGAAGCCATATGTATGGCTTTAAGGCAGTAGCAGACACTGCTGTTGTGTGTTAAATGGAAAGGGATCAAGGCCCTGAATCGGTTTCTGGAGTGGTAGTTGACTTTGCTAATTCTTTATGCTTACACATGACAGTGGCAAGTTTGGATTAAAAAATGTTTCGACCTTTAGGTAGGATTTGATTTTACATTTTAAAGTAAGGAGATATCCAAGCTCGCGTAAAGCGAGATTAAAGGGGTGGAATTAGAAGCGATGGGAAGAGAAGCCATTGAGGGGATTTCGACGAACTCTTGGAAAATCATTTTATTTTGGTTGGAATTTAATTAATAATGTATTTTTTATTTTAATATTTAATATATAATTATTTATATATAATTTATTAATTTAATTAATTTAATATTTATTTAAATTTATTTACAAATTAAAATGAAATAGTTTTTTTTTTAAAGTTATATTAACTAGTCATTTCATCAATTCTTTTTTAAGCTTTTAAGAATTAAAATAAAAATAAAAACATGAATAAATTTTAAAATTAAATTTTGAATATAATTATAAAAAAATATAAAATATATATTAAATTATTTTAATTTATTTAAATACATTAAAATATAATAAAAAAATATTTCTTATGAATAATTATTTATTTTAATTTTTATATAAGTGTTATTAATTTAATTTTTTAATAATTTTAAACATTAAATTAATTTTTTAAAAATTAATTAAATATTAAAAATTAATTTAATATTAAAAAATAATATTAAATAATTATTTTAATATATTTATTATTAAAAGACTTAATTAATTACACATATATACCTTTAAGAAAATAAAATAAGTGTTTATTTTTTTATTTAAAAAAGCACGTTCAATTTCAAACGTATCACATATTTCTATAATTTTTTTATTTTTATTTTTTTGTAACAAAAAGCAAACCCTGTCGTAGCTATCTCCTTCTTCTTCTTCTTCTTCATCTCCATCACTCCTACTGAAGTTGCGTTTGTGTTCTGTTCACCGCAAGAGGCAGGGACAAGACAAAGAAAAGCCTCTTCAAACTGCACCTGTACCGTCACATCTAAGAGAAGAACGTGTACGAGGTCCCCCAGATGTACGAGAACTCCTTCCACACCCTCTCCGATCGCCTCTTCAAGGACGCCGTCGACAACGACCACGTCAACCGCAAGATGTGGTTCCGCCACCTCTACGCGATGCTCGCCCCCACCCTCAAGCAGAGGATCGATTCCTGGGACAACTATTGCGGCCTCTTTCAGGTCGTGTTGCATGGGGTTGTTAATATGCAGTTGCCTAACCAGTGGTTGTGGGACATCGTGGATGAGTTTGTTTACCACTTTCAGAGCTTCTCTCAGTATAAGGCCAAGATGAAGAAAAAGACTGAACACGAGATTGCCCTCTTGAGACAGTATGATCAGGTCTCTTTGTTAGTTCTCGAGGGTTAATTAAGGATATATTTGGGTGGAAGAATTTAGAGGAGAGTAACTTTTTATTTTAAATAAATATATTTTTTTATTGAAATTTGTTTTTAAAATTTAAAAAAATAATAATTATATTTTTAATCATTACTTATTTATTTTTATAAATATTTAATAATTTTTTTAATTTAAAAATAAAAAATTATCTTCTTCTTTTTTATGTTACAAACTCTTCCATTCGAAACATGCTTTAACGAGAGTTTGTTGCCGAAAATTGATGTTTTGTAATGGTCAAGTAGGTGGTGAGTTCAAATTTGCTTCTGTTTTCTTAGCTTCGTATTTGTTGTGAAGAAGGAAATATTAAGTGGGCAACTGATAGAAAGTTTATTTTTTCTGTTTCTAATTAGAATAACTTAATGCTTGGTTGGATGTGATTTTTTTTAAAGATATATATATTTATATAAAAAGGTACTTTTCTTAAATTTTAGTAAGTTTGGATGAGTTTTGTGTTTTTTTAGTCATAAAAAAATATTTCTAAATATTATATCCAAATATAAAATAATTTTTAGAACATAGATTTTTTTTCTGAAAATCATCCAAACGCGCCCTTAATGAATTTAAGTGATTGTGGTAAAACTTGGTTGTCTCTGGTGGATATATGCTAAGAGTAGCATAATGCTATGTCACGGACTCACAGGCTTGGAACGTGTATGGTGTCCTCAACTTCTTGCAAGCTCTTGTTGAGAAGTCCATGATTATTCAAATTCTTGAGCAAGAGAAGGAAGGCCTAGAACAATTTACTGCCACTGATGGGTATGATTATAACGGAGGTAGTAATGTCTTGAAGGTTTTGGGGTATTTTGGCATGGTTGGGTTACTGTGAGTGCATTGTCTTTTAGGTGATTATAGTACCAGTCTGAAGTGGGATTGAGATCCTTTCCTGCTGTTCTCTCTTCGGCCCTTACCTCTCTAGCAAAAAAATTAAAAGGGAGGATAGAGATAATGAAGAATTAATAAAGAGAAAGAATGAAATTAAGAGAGAGATTGAGAGGCTGGAGAAAAAGTTGTAGGAGAGGATATGAATCCCACTTCAATTTGGATTCTCTCTAACCGTCTTGCGTCTCCAGCAAAAAAAATAAAAGAAAGGATAGAGATGATGAAGAGACGATAAAGAATTAATAAAGAGAGAAAATAAAATTAAGAGAAAGATAAAAAAATTGGAGAAAGGCTGAAAAAAAAGTTGCAAGAGAGGACCTAAATACCGTTTACACCAGTGTTATCAGAAGCCACGTTACCTCCATATATCATTTTGGTTTTGCCAATCTTATGCTGCGGAGATGCGATGATTCTTTGGTCTGTGTAGTGTGGATTTTATTTCATTTTTAATATCGATTGACTTTGGTTGGATTAATTACTTTTATTGTTTGCTTGTTTTTCATGTGATGACATGAATTCATTGCTTATTGTTTGAATATGTTGTAGAATCAGTCAGAGTGTATTTGAGATGTTAAAAAATGAGATTTAATTTGATTTGTAAATTAAATTTTGTATTTGAAATGTTAAAAAATAGAAATTAATTTAATTTTGAAATCATTTTAATTTAAGTTGTGTAATTTAGAATTCACTCAAATTTGGTTGGATTTAAGTATATTTGATTTTATTTTAAATTTAATTATTTAGATTAACTATTTTACCCTTACTAACTTTTTAATTTTACCTCACTAACTTAATAATATTATTCACAATGATATAAGGTTAAAAAAGTAAAATAATAAAATAAAATAAAATCAATTCCTTGTTTAATAAATTTTAAACATAAGAATTGATTTCAAAATCAATTCAAATTCAATTTTTCATAATGATTTTCAAGCATAAAATTCAATTATTAAATTAAATCAAATTGAATCAACTTTATTTTTGATTGATTCCAAACACACCCTTAGTTATTTAATTGAGGAGAAATCTTAAAAGTTATTTTCTTATTTAATAAAAGTTAAGAATCTTATTATATTAGTAAACTTGACTTTGTAGTAGTAATAATACTAGTACTACACTAACACTTTCCTTAATTATTAGTATAAAAAAGTTGTTAATCAAATCTGTGTAATATCATATTATTCATATTCGTATTCTCTTTTCCTACCCTAAATCCTATAATTTCGACATTTATTATTGTTTCCTGTTTCTCGTTGGTCACTGGAGGTAAGATCTACGGGCCACAGAACAATGCGGATCTGCCTTTAATCCCTTATATCCCCCTTCCCATTCATCATCCAAGGAAGTAATTATTCTCTCATCTATGTTTATGAAAAGACATTACCAACTGAACCATCTTTGCATTTGAGCTTTGCCCTGTTTGCATTACACACTGGTTGAACCACTATCCTTCACAGTCACATATATACATTGGTAGTGTATATTGTGGATCATCTTATATCGCCTATCCCCTTACAGTCAAGTTTATGCAAGCCTGGAATAGAATTCTGTATTTTGTCTTTCTGGGCTTTCTCGTTTATACAGTACAATTGAGGATTTGAACGTTCTCATAAGACCAAAATTGGACAAATATTCTAACTATGGTTCTCATATTTGTTTCCTTTAGTTCCATCAGCTTCACCTACACCGAAGTGCTATGCACCTGCAAGATTTCATCTGATTAAAGATCAGACCAACATATCCTCCCATGTGTCATTTTGGATGGTCATTATAAATATAGAAGGCCACATGTCATTGGCTTAAAATAAAGCTTGGTTGAAAAAGGGCTGTTTGAAGGTGTAGGTTGTCAATTGCATAATTATATTACACAAGATGGTGTTTTGTTATTATTCATTTTTCTTCTTCATCTTATTACATGTCCTAACCTGTTGTCTTTTGTACAGATACGTTGAAGCAATTTGTGAATTTAACAAAATTCTCTTGTACATCTATAAGACAAAGCAGTATCATCAGAAATCGCCACAATATGAGCAGATATTGAAGAAGAATGAACAAATGTATGCCTTGCTGGCGATTTGCCTTTCACTCTGCCCCCAAAGCAGGCTTGTTGATGAAACCTTGAACTCTCAGTTGCGGGAGAAGTATGATGAAAAGATGATTAGAATGCAAAGATATGATGATGAGGCATTTGCAATCTATGATGAGCTCTTCTCATATGCATGTTCCAAGTTCATTACCCCTTCAGCACCTAGTTTTGAAACTGTTCCTTTATGAAGTGAAGCAGCAACAGTTGTTATCAGGTGTCCGTACCTTCTTGAAAGTGTATTCAACAATCTCTCTTGCAAAACTTGCAAGTTACATGGAAGTGGATGAAGCCACCTTAAGGTTGCAAGACATACAATTATTTTAGCATTTCCTTGGATCAAGTTTCTTTGTTTGTATAATACTATAATATAATTTTGTAAATAAGTTTATTCATGTACTTCTAATGTGATGCTTGGCGGGACTATCTTAATGACATATAAGCATAAGACACATGCTGTTGATAGTGATGGAAAAATCAAGTCCAATGCTGATGTGGATTTCTACATTGATGACGTAAGCTTGTTCACTATTTCCCACTCGTATAATCCTTCTATCTTTAAATGGATTATTATTTCAGATGCTGCTTGAGAATGTTAACAGAATTTCTAGGCCATATTGGCATAAGTGTCCTTATCAGTTGAACTTGTATCTACTTGATACAAAATTACAAATTGGAGTACTTGCTCTCAAAATCTTTGTTGAATTAATGATAAAGTCTTTTTGAGCATAGACCACCAAAAACTGAGTGTGTCAACAGAGGTCATATTTTGGATGATCTTCTTTGTGTTTTAATTGATTTGTGTATTGTTTATATGCATTTTAAGCTTAACACCAGTGAATAAGGATGTTAGTGGTGAATGGACTCACTGCTTGACTACCTTGTGCCAATGCAATAAACATTGGACATGAGTTCATTTGCTGCAGGACATGGTTAATGTTGTAGAGTCTAAGTCCGCCAAACAGTATGGGGATTACTTTTTGCGTCAGATTGTCAAGTTATGCTCGAGTTTACGTTGTGATGCAAATTTCTCTTCATATTTCTCATATGACCATTTTGTTTGGTGGTGTTTGCAGCTTGAAGAGGTGATCAATGAGATGGACAGTATAAAGCTGGATTGAGTTGTTGCTTATCAGCCCTACTGAATGTACTTCTTAATAAAGCTTTGTCCGTTTTTCTGTTTGCTTACCAGGCAGACTTCTCCATGAGGAGTCATGGTCTGTTGTTTTGAGGTAGAGAGGATGTAGTTAGCTTTCAACATGTAATACTAATTTTTTTTCCACCTTGATTTTATTTAAAAAATAACTTAAGCAGTTATTGTTTTTTAAAAAAGCTTAAAGAAGTTCATAATTCTTCAAGAGCGTTGCTTATTATTGCTATTCATGATTCATAGATGAATTTCTTTTATGTTCTTACGAAACTCAGTTACAACTTTATCTTTTTGGTCATAATTCAGCGGCAAATTCTATAGGCACTGATAACTGTGTAAAAATATACTTAATTGGACCCAAATCTTGTTAACTTTAGATTGTTTAGTTCTAATTTCAGGTGTAATTAGATGACTTCCCATGCACTCTTAATGGAATCTATTTTGATACTTGTATTGATAACACTTGCATTATTTTCATATGAATTCTTGTGGGATCATGTGGTTTTATACTTGTATTCATTTTAATGCGATCCTTGTTACAGGAAACATCCCAATCTAGCTTTTGGAAGGAGTTTTGAGCTGCAGTGGAAGAAGAAATATGATGGAGTGAAAAACTTATTCATGCCGCGGCATGACTACATTCCACGCCGCGGCGTGGAAGCTTCGGCCACAAAAACCCTGCAGACCAGAAGCTTGGGCGCCGCGGCGTTAACTATTCGATGCCGCGGCGTTAACTAATCGATGCCGCGGTTTGCGGCAACTTTCTGCACCTATATATATTCTGTTTCTTTTTGTCACGAGCAAGGGGGCAGAAAAAGGTAGTTTTAGGTCAGCAGCTGCACGAAATTAGCTTGTGAACAATCTTGGAGGAAGATTTCAATAGAGTTTTAATCATTCTTCTTGTTCTTTCTCTTCTCTTTCATCTTCCTTTTGTGATCTATTAGATTATGTCTAGCTAAATCCCTTTGTTGGGGTTAAATGTTACTTTTCAGAACTTGGTTGTAATTTGATTGGGTTTAATGCAAGTTCCTTCTTCTTATGAGTATTTAATTCTACTCTTAATGCTTTTCTTGGCTTGATCAACCTTGGAATGTTTTGTTGTTTTAGTAAACAATTGGAAAATTGATGCTAATGCATGCTCATGGAATTAGATACCTAGTAATTCATGAATCTAGGAATAGATATTGGAGTGCTAGTAATCTTTAAAGTCTTAATTCTTAATGCAAATCTTCTTATTAATCCACCTAAGGAATTAGGGTTTAATATGGGGTTTTAGGCTCAATCTCTCTAAGGAATTAGGGTTTGGGTATTTAAAAGACTTGATTGTCATAATTAAAGTTGGACTTGTATTAATAACCATTTCATAACAATTAAGGGATGATTGGTATAATCTAACCTTGACAATTTACTCATTCACTAATCAACTTTCTGTTTAACCACCAAGTGTTTGATAAAAGTCCCCAAAGGAATTCACACCACCATTTTATTTATACTTAGTAAGGAATATTAATTAAGACCTTTTCGACAAAATGAAAGTTTGAATAGTAGTCTAATTTGAGAAGTGATAATTGTCCACGATCCCAGTGAACGATATTCGATCTTACCACCGTATTACTTGTTACGATTAGGTATACTTGCCAAAATTGTATCAGGCACTATTGTTATAAATGGGTTGAGATATTTTATAAAGCTTAATTTTAAATCACGGTTGGTGTTGAAACCCTAAAATTAGATACTATCATTCAATTGCATGTTGAAATATTATTATTGACTTTTTATGTAGTTATTATCTCTCTCTATCTCTCTCTCTCTCACACACACATATATATTAAGTGAATGGTTTATTATGAGAGATGAGATAATTAAATCATGACCGTTAAATGATTAAGATTAAAAGATTAAGTCATATGATTTATTAAAATAGTTGCATGATTTTTTTTAAATAATAATGTAATAGTCATATAACACATCAGTGATATTTTAATCTTGACCGTAAACAATGATAATAGATTTTAACATTAATACACACTTGCCTGAAATATTTGGCATATGATGCTGTCGGTGTAGTGGTGGTGGTGTTGAGATCGCAGAGGCTGGGTTGCTATGGTGCAAAAAGCTTGGATATGGGGGAGAAAGGAGACGACTAAAACAGAGAAGATAAGCCACAGTTGAGAGAAAAATAGATGACATGTAAACTCTACCTAGATGCGAACTATTTCGGGCATAAAGAGTTGGGACAATTTCTCTCGACAAACAGTATTTTCCTTGTCACAATCCTAGAGCTTAAATAAAAGTGAACATACAATGTCGGTAGGATATCGATCTTTAGATTGTTAAATTACACTTCGTAATTTTCTTTCATATTTTTTATTTTTATTTTTGCTTTGTCGATAAAATTAAGCTTCCTAGTTGCTTCTCTCAAACTTAAGAGAGAAAAATAAACTGCACTAGACATTAAACAAAAAAAATTAAACCAGCCAAATATTGCATAAAAGTTTAGACTTCCATTAGCATATCATCCTATCATCAATGAACAATCATGTCGTACACAATGTTAAACCCTTCTCACAAAATCACCCCGAGTTGTTGCAATCAATCTTGGCATCTGCTTCCTCTTGCAATTGCAGTGCATGCTCAAGTTCCACCTCCACTTCGCCCATGGATGGCCGCTCCGTTCCATCTGCTAGCAAACATCTCTCAGTGATGCCAATGAATGTTTTCCAACAATCTGGAGCAATTTTTGACTTGAGAAATGGATCAACCAGAGTTACCGGGTTCGCAATACTCTCTGGTACGTGGTACTGGTACGAGATACGTTACTTCTTGAAATTATGTTCTTAAGAATTTCTTTACAAGCGAAGTACCAAGAATTGGTACGTGAGAATTGGTACGCGAGAATTGGTACGCAATTCGCAGGGTTGGGGAGAGAATCCAGTAACTATGGGATCAACAACTTTCTCTGCATTTGACTCGAGTGAATAATTGTATATATCCACATTTTCCTTCAAAATGTCCATTAGGCCCTTGGCGCTCACTACTTCTAATAGAACTGCACCAAAGAAAAATACATCTGATTTTTCAGTCAACACACCGGTTGCCATATACTCTGGGTCGGCATACCCACTTGTACCCATCACCCGCGACTCCACCCTAATCAATGACCTTGAGATACTAAGAGGTCCCCTTTTGGACAACAAAAAACCTGCTATTTTAGGCTCCCAATTTTTGTCCAAAAGAATGTTTTGTGTTTTAATGTCACGGTGTATGATAGCATACTTAGCTCCTGTGTGAAGATAGTGCAGTCCACGTGCCACACCTATGCAAATTTGAAGCCTCCTCTTCCATGGAAATGGATCAAATTTTTTTGTAAATGTTCCAAGGATGAAGGTGCTCGTGGAGGAAACCATTTGACATGTACTCATACACAAGAATCAGCTCATCTCTTTCAATGCAAAATCCAATTGAAGGTATGAGATTGGGGTGGTGGAGCTGACAAAGCAAGAGAACCTCGTTTTTCAACTGTGAGAGACCAAAACGAGATTCCTTCCAGCACCGCTGGATTGCAACTGCGGTAGCAATTTTGTTCAGATAACCGTTGTACACAATTCCGAACGAACCTTGTCCAATTACCAAAGTTTCCTTGAAGTTCGTCGTTGCTGTTTTTATCTCTGCAAGTGAAAAACGATGGCAAAGTTCTTCTATGATGGTTGATGATGGTTTTGTCGAGCAATTTGTTTGATCAGAGGATGATTTTGTTTCCCTTGGCTCACTGTCAGAGAAACAAGACAACCGTGAAAGAAGTCCCATTCTCATTTGTGCTGTGCTTGAACAAGACAAGAATACGGTTGTCTCTAAATTGCCAACTGCTAACCAAGTCTTGGTCTTGGTCTTGGACTCACGCTACCTGAAAAGTTATAATCATAGTGCTTCATCATGTCATTCGCATGAATTGAAAGCTAGTTAATAATTTTGTTATAATCTATTATTTAAAAAAATTAATTTATATTTAAATATGTATTTAAAACAATTATTTTTATGTATTAAATAAATATAAAAATATAAAATAATAAAAATAAATTATTTAATTAAAGGTAAAATAATATTTATTTCTTATAATTGTAAAATAATCATAACAAATTATAAAAAAATTCAAATATTAGCATTTAGAAAAAAAAATTGTTTGTAATATAAAAAATTCATCAATAACTTTTAATCTTATAACCAAAATATGTTACTAAAAAATAAAAACAACTTTTAACATAAAAGGAGTTATTTTTCTAAATAATTAAACATCTCCAATCATAAAATAAAACCTGGTGTCGAAGCTGGTCTTCCACATCTAGAAGATGCTACCCATCCCTTGACGTTCGAGATCCCAAATCCATCTCCCGTTTTCTTCTTACTCTCTCTGAAGCCCTCTCTCCGCGCAGAAGTTGACCTGACCTGTTGGGATGCGACTGCAAGGCTGAATGAATCTGGTTGTTGAATCCGGGTTCTTCTTCTTTTATTTATTGATTAAAATGATATATTTATTATCTATTATTCTATTAATAAAGTACCTACCCTCTAATGACACATCATTCTTGTAGGATTATTTCTTTCTTAAAATAATTTTTTAATAAAAATTTATTTTATTTAAAATTTATCTTATTTAAAATTTATCTTATTTATTTAAAGTGTATAAATTAATTATAAATTAAAATTATTTTTTTATACATAAAAATAACATTTTTAAAAAAAACTTGTATTTTGAGTTTTTTTTTGTGTCTCAAAATATCTGCTTATGTAATTGCGGGGACTAATTTTTTAAGGTATTGATATTTATTTAACACATGATTTAAGAATCAAACCCCTAACCACATACTTAAGGGATCAAAGTATTTATCATTTGTGCCACATCATGTTGGTTGTATTTGAAACTTTTAATTATATCATTATAGATTATTTCAAAAGTTTTGATAGATAAATATTTTTTTGCCTTCAACTAAATAAAATTTTCATCATTTCATATCTCTTTTAATAATTTAATATATAAAAGTGATTTTTTTATACAATTCAAAATAAAAATTTATATTAAAATTGATTATGAACTAACATATTCAAACATAAACTAATTTTCTCATAATCAATTTTTTTGAAAATCAATTATACATATAATTAATTTTTAACATAATATTTTTTTCACAACTAATCCAAATACTCACTCGACTTCTAATTTTAATTCAATAAAAATGGTTCCAGCCTAATTCTAATTTTTTGGGCACCCGTTGTTGTAATTTTTTGTTTTCGTTTTCTTTTTCTATTACATTTCTTCATTTATTGTGATAGAGCAACTAAATTATGCCACGTGTATGCTGAAATAGATTAATAAGCATCCAACTCAATTGCTTCTTTGTCTTTCACTTTCTGCCACAAGATACTGTTTACTTAATGCCATTCTGCCATCTATCAATACAAAAACAAAAATTTATACTGTCAAAATTGATAACACGTGACTTGGTTATGATGCTATACTACATTGCCATAATGCCAAACTCTTACGAAAATTTCTTTCTTAAATTTGCATTTTTTCTTTTATTTATTTAAAACTATTATGGCTAAAATTTATTTTGAAGGGAATAGACTTGTATTATTTCATTCATGATAATAACATCAATACACTTTGGAATAAAATCATGAACATGATGACTAGTATAGAATCTAGATGCCCTAGCTAAAGAATGAGCGACTTGATTAACTTGTTTCTTAACTAAACTCACCGAGGAGTTTTCTATATTGAGGATCAGGTTTACACATTTTAACATAATGAAACCAAATTTTGAGATATTCAAGTGCCTACAGGAAAATGCATCCGCGACTTGTTTGCAATCAACTTCAAAGATGACTTGATGAAGGCCCAGCTGCTGCACCCATAAAATAGCTTCCAAAAGAGCCAAAGCCTTGGCTTCATGCACTGGTGGGTTACCAAACTTCCAAAATATTTTAGCAGAAATATATTCTCCTCTTTCATCTCGTAAGCAAAAACCAGCACCAAAAATACCTTCTGTAGATAATAGAGCTGCATCACAATTGCATTTAATGAAACCCGAATTTGGTTTCTGCCAGCGTAGAGCTTCAGGAGCTACTACATATGGAGTTTGGTTTGGCTAACATTCACGAGCAATGATCCAATCACAAACAGCTTCTTTGGCAAGATTAATAGACAGAGCAGAAAGTTTTTCTATGTCATCCCAGATCTTTTCATTCCTTCTACGCCATAGACACCATAAGGTAGTTGCAAGATCAATCCTTTGATAATTCGAGAGAGACTTTAGCAGGCTGAATAAGGCTTATGTGAATCCTTCAGCAGAAAGAATTTTTTGGTGGATGATTATCCATAAACCTGTAAATTGCCAAAAACTCACAACATGGTTACAGCCGAAAAACAAATGCCAAGTTGATTCATGATGTGTTTCACAGAAGGGGCATATATTGGGACATTGAACACTTTTAGTAATGAGGCGTTGTCTAATAGGCAAGACATCTCTAGCAATCCTCCAAAGTAAGATCTTTATTTTATGAGAAATTTTGAGGTTCCAAATGAGCATCCAATCACCTTAAACCCGAAGCGAGGAATTGTCAATTAAGGATTCCATAGTATGATGATAAGCAGATTTTATAGAAAATTTCCCATCCTTAGTTAGATTCCAAAGGAGCTTATCTTCTTGTTGGTAACCATACAGAGGAATAGAAGTGATCTGTTGTACATCTCTTTGATTGAAAAGAGAAGTAATAAGGTTTAGGCGCCACTGTTGAAGAGAATGATCAAATAAATCACTGAATGTTATTTCTGTTTCCCAATCTCCACCTCATGCCCTCTTTCACCACTACCCATAGATGCTACGCCAAACAAAACTTGGATTATGACCCAAGCTAGCATCTAAGAAATTCCCCCTTGGAAAAAATTTAGCTTTGAAAACGTAAGTCACAATAGCATCATGATCGGTGGATAATTTCCAACCTTGCTTCCCTAGCATGGCTAAGTTGAAGTCATATAAATGTCGAAAACCCAAACCACCATAGTCGTTCTTAATAGTTAAACGATCATATGGTGAATAATTGCAATAGCTACAAGAACATTATCCAAAATTGATCTTCCTCCTACAAAAGCAGATTGTTCTATAGTAATGCACTTTGAGAGGAAAGGTTTGAGCCGATTAGCCAAGACTTTATAAATGACTTTATATACAACATTACAAAGAGAAATAGGTCTCAAGTCTTTCATAGAGGTGGGGTTGTCCCTTTTTATGGAATGAGCACAATATCAGTATTATTTAACTGAGGAGGGAACATACCTTGCTCTAACCAAAACACACCAGAATGGAAAATCTCATCACCCCAAAGATCCCAAAAACGCTTATGGAAAGCGAGATTCAAACCATCAGGCCCTAGAGATTTGTCAGAGTGCATTTGAAAAACGGATTGCCTAAATTCCTACATGTGAAAAGGAGACGAGAGAATCATTATCATCCTACGAAATTTTAGTTGGAACATGGCTAATCACAACTTTGGTATTGGAACCAATACTGGAAAAAAGATCATCAAAATAATTACGAGCCACATCGCAAATGCCATGTTGCTCCATAACAATCACGCCATTATCTCCAACAAGCTGGGAAATAGTACTGCGCTTCCTTCTTGAATTTACAGTAGCATAAAAAAAATTTGTGTTTGCATCTCCATCTCACAACCAATAAACTTTTGCCCGTTGCTTCCAAAAAGCCTCCTTTTGAGCAAGTAAAACACCAAGCTGGTCATGCAGCTCAGAAAAACGTTGGATGGACATAGGATCAATTTTTTCTCTAAAGGATTCAAGTTGTCTTCAACAAGCAATGATTGGCGTACTGAAACGTGCACGAAGATTTTTTCCCCACACGTTCAAATCCTTAGAACAATTATAAAGATTCTCAAGTAACGAAGCAGCTGTGTCTTTATGCCAACTATGATCAATCAATGAGGGAAGCTCCTCCATTATGGCTAAAATTTATGAACTCATAATCATGTGATTGTCCCTAAATTTTTTCAAGTTATAGGAAATATTATAATAAAAAATATCATTGGATATGTAGATAACCTACATACAATTTCTTAAGTTACTTGGTTAAATTTTATTAGTTAATTTTATAATAATCTATAAATATTTTAAGAATTATATATACTAATTTTTTGGTAGAATATGTTGATTTAAAATGAATTGATTTTTTTCTAGAATCTTTATAAATATTTGAGTGACTGAGATATTGATTATTTATAAATTTATATGGGGATTTGGAGGATTGTGATAAATTAAAATAGTTTTTAAATAAAAACAAAAATTATCTAAGACATAAGATAAGTTAATATGTATAAAATATTAAGTTAAAATTATATTTTCATAAAAATAAAGAAATAATGAAAAACACATGTAATAAAGAAAAAAAGGTGTCAAATTTCCACAAGCTGGCAACTATAAAAAAGTATCAAATTTTGATCAGATAGTACTCTACCATCTACTGGCTAAGAAGAAGCTTAACGTACCTCACCTTATCTTGAATCACATGGTAGTTGTTGTGGTCAACACATAGAAGAATGCTAACTTGCCATATGCTATGCTACTAACCAAAATCTTCAACCACTTTGAAGTGAACTTGAAGAAAGAAGCCTTTGATAAACCTGGCCTTTTAATCACGGCTAAGAGTCTAAAGCTAATGAAGATTGCCACTGCACCTCCAAAGAAGCAATCTGAAGTTGCAGAAGAAGAAAAGAGAGAAAGAATGAGCAAAAAGAAGAATGAAGCTCCAAAGGCTGCACCTGAGCTTGAAACGAGAACAAAGAATAAAGAAGACAATGGAAAGTTAGTACTGGTTGATGATCCCTCAACAAAAGTTGAAATTGCTGATGTGATCTCCAATATCACATAATTTGTGCTTCCTGAAGTTGTTCCAGAAGTGGAACATGAAGAAGAAAAATATTATGAGGAAACTAACTCAGAATTAAAAGAATGGTTTTTTGAAGGATCAGAGAAAAAATAAAAAATAAAAACAAGAAGCTTGTGATCTAGAAGCAAAAGAAACAAAGGCCTTTGAAGAGGAATCTAAAGAAAAATAAGAACAAGAAAAGCAAAAAGAAGAAGAAAAAGCCCTTCAAGAAGAAGAAGCACAAGAAGCTGGGGAAGAAAGCCCTGAAGCAAAAGAAGCAGAAGAGGAAGCCGAAGAAAAGGAATTGGGGGAGAAAACTCTACCCATGGAGAAAGAATCTTCTCTTGAGCATACTTCTCAACGAACTCAGAAGTCTTCCTTCTTCAACACTCCATCGTTCTTTTTGTGGGCCAGCATTCTGCCTTGGCAGGACCCGGGTAGGGTCGGAGTTAAATCGAACTGTGGCGTTTGCTGATGGGCTTAAGTAGAAAAAGTTGTGCCTTGACTAAAAGCTATAGCTTTTGACCTAGTGGTAAGCGTTTGATCCAACAAGTGGTATCAAAACTTCGTGCTCTGTAGAAAGCTTAATCACTTAGAGTGAAAGATACTTGTATGATGGCAACCATAGAAAGTTTTTCAAATATGAAGGTGGTGATTTTGATGGAACAAATATGCGGCATTGGAATGCCTTTAATAGAAATGATGTTGTAAGGAGTTTGTTAAGGGGAGGTTGTCCCTTTCCCACTAAGAGAATAGGAGTTGAGCATCTTCCTATAAAAAATAGATTGCCCCATTATTTCTTGGTTTTATCTTGATCCCTAGAGGTAGTAACCTTCTTGTGGTTATTGAAGAGGATGTCTTTGTGCTGTGGGCCATGAATAAGAGATTGAAAATAAACTGGTCATTTTACATAACTCAGCATATGTTGAAAGATAGGAGGAGAACTCACACTCCCCTGCCCTATGCTATGTTTATCACCAAAATTCTTATGAAATTTGAAGTCTTTGTTGCTGGAGAAGCAGCCCTTCTAAAACTCCATTTTCATGTTATCAATGATAAATGCCTCAAGAGAATGAAGATTCGGAAGATCAATGGGCAATGGGTTAGAGTTGGTAATGCTGATGATGAGTCAGATGATGAAGATGGGCAAAATGAGCCCATGGATAAGCACATGGCACATGAAGAAGACGAAGATAAGCCACCTCAACCCCAGCATCCTCCACCGGATTATTCTCATACCATTGGTGAGCTTCTTGATGAAGAGATTCATGCAAATCACAACTCAAGATATGCATGGTCAGATGAACATCATGGATGGTCGTTTTGATCATATTGATTCTCAGTTAGTTGACATCACGACTAGATTGCGAGCTTTGGAGAGCGGACATGATGCAGATAAAGATGATGATGGAGATAAGGCTTAGTGATGGTGGATCTTCTATTTTACTTATGCTTAGTATTTTGATGATAAGTTAACCCAAAGTGTATTTCATTTGCTTTATCATTATGAGGTCATGACTTGTTAAAATGGTTACATTGACAATGTTTAACAAATATGCAAATGACTTGAATTATGGTTTACTTATGGTGATCTGTTATCATTAGTTGTTGATGTTGATTATCCATGCTGGTTTCTCTGGTTATATATGATTATAAGCTTGTGGCCCCTTTGATTTTGTATAATTTGGCATTTCTTTTTTTATAATGCCAAAGGGGGAGAAAGAAACATGTTTGCTAAAGGGTTGTTGTTATTAATATAGTATGCATATTGATAGGGGAGGAAAGATGAGAATTTGTGTTTTTTATGCTTTATGAAAGGGCGGAGCTAGCTGCGTATAACACTAAATTATTTGAAATGTTCTTTCCTTATCACTTTGAGGGGGTGTTTCTAAAAAATTCTCTCACATATCCCTGTTATTGTCTTTCACTGACCCTTTATCAAGTTCTTATCTTGTCATCATCAAAAATGGGGAGAATGTGAACTCATTATGCTTAAAGGATTTTGATGATAACAAGAAGTGACTCACAACGAAGAACAAGTCCAAGCTTCCTTGAAGACTTTCTTTTGACTTAGGCTCTTTGTAAGGGTAAAAAATTCCATTCAGACTTAACCATTTTCTTCATCTGATACTTCTTTTGGTTCTCAAACATTTTAAGTCTTTTTTGTTTGCACTAACGTATCTTTTCCTCCTTAGTATTATTGTTTTTGTTGATGACAAAGGGGGAGAAAGAAAAGAAAGTAAACAATATCTGAATATCTAAAATTTGAGTCACTTTGATCAATGTTAAATGAAGTTGATGTTATCTGATATGACTTTGCTTAACTTTCTTTACATTTTCCAACTGCTCGTAACTGATAAAGTGCTTAACTGATATCTGCTAGCTTTACTTATATCTATTATAAAAAGCTTAATTGATATCTTAACAATTTGCTTTGATAATCACTGTTCTAACAAAAAACTTGCTCTGATAAGAACTTTACTAATAACTGTTATGACTTTGCTTTACTCATTTTTAATATTATTGCTAATACTCTTATGAAAATGCCAAAGTTATGGGGAGCTAACCTTCTTATCAGGATAAGCAATGGTAAATTCTCAGAAATCAGTCATACATTTTGATTAAATGATAATATAGTTTGTCATCATAAAAAATGAAGATATTGTAAGCTTCAAAGTCTAAACCCTTCAAGTTTTGATGTCTAACAAACTATACTGAAATATCTTAGTTTACTAATCAAGCTCTAGGTTTTTGTTTCAGCTTTAATCTTGAAAAGAAACTCGGTTAAGAAGGTATACTCATGAACAAAAAGATACTTCTTTATGCTGTTGAAGTCTGCTGTTAAGAATAATCATTCCAAAAATCTCATCTTGAAGAACTTCAAAGATTAAACTTAGATAAGATTAGAAGTTTAAAAGAGACAACCTTCCTATGAAGATTCAAGACTCACTTTCTCATAATTATCAAGAAGAATGATACGAAGCATGAGAGTTGCTAATTGTTGAAAAGAAGAGTCATCTCGATGATAAGAAGAGTCCCTCAGAACTGTTCTTTTATTAGCGTTGAAAGTCAAGATTGAAAACGTGCTAACCTTTTGAAAAATATTGTACCCCAAAGGATACATGTACTTGGCGCGTCAGAGTTTCTTTTTCTCATGTCAACAACCATATTAAATGGCTATAAAAGGATTGCAACTTCAAATGAAGAAAAATTATGCTATTTTCGAACAATCTTCAATTCCAACTATTCTCTTCTTGTATTTTTTATTTAGCAAAAGCTAAGTTCTACTTAGTTATACTCCGAGATAGAGATTCACTTGTACAATATTGTGTCATCCACTCTTTGAGTGTTATTTGTACTGTATTAAACACTACCCACTTTCATTTCTTGTACATGAATCCAATAATGATCATTTTGAGAAGTAAATTAGCTGGAGTGCTAACTGTACTGGTGTTTTCTAGACTGAAGAAGCTAGCATTGAAGAAATAATACTTGTAAACCAGCTTGAAGAGGCTATAATAGAAGAAAGACTACTTGGTAAAAGTATAAAAATATTAGTTGACCTGAGGACTGAACGTAGGCATGTGATTTGGCCGAACTAGTATAAACTCTGTGTTCATACTTACCTCTTCTTTATATTTGGAGCTTTTTGTTATTGTCTTTCATCTTCCTTTTCTAAAAGAAGTTTTAAGCTCAAGATTATCTAGCAAGAACTTGTGTGAAAAGAACTTTCTTTATCAATCTTCTTTTGATTGATCTTTAAGAGTTCAAATACTCTTCTTATTCCGAACAATCTTCTTTTACATACTACTATGATATATGAAGTGTTCTTATTCTAACTCTTCTTTTATCCAAGTTAATATACTTGAGAAGAATCATAACTTTTGCAAAAAAAAGTTTTAAGACTTGAAACTTGATACAACTCTTTTTCTTGTGTTACTTTTGCTATCTTCAAACAAAACCACACTAGAAATCAAAAGGGTGACGCTAGAAAATGAAATCAAGAGCATACAATCACAGAACACAGAGGAAAAAGAGAAAAACGCACCTGAAAACACAAAGTAGAGGGCTACCCTAGGCCGGTACAGCGTCATGGCAGCATAACAACATGGTGCCGGTGGCCACTGGGTTAAGGCTAAGGCTTAAAGATATGAGAGCAAAGGCTACGCTAAGGCTTGAATGTGATTGAGGGGATGGGAAGGTGCGAGACTGAGTCTCTTGTGCAATTATGTTGTGTGAAACACACGTTTAGCATAGGGTTGAATGAGCAGGTCATTGGGTTAAGAAATGTTGGGCTCGTCAACTGAACCAACCTTGGTCGGTTTTGATCGGGTTGGACCAGATGATCCAACCAAAACTAATTTTTTTTAATTGGTTTGAGTCGGTTTGTTGGGTTCATTGGCTCAACCCGAACCAATGAACACCCCTAGCACAAATGGCTTCTAATGTTAGTTGCAACATGATGAAAAATGGAAACACATTTTTATTTCATTTAATTGGACCACATTACAAATTCTTGCCCACCAAAACACATACTGCAGAGGCTAACCTATACATAATCCAACTCACACAGCACACAGCACACAATCCACATCCATATAGCCTTGTGGACCAAGACACCCAATACAACCATCAAACACTACATTATTGATCTAATCCACATTGCACAAAATGCAAAAGCCATTACACCAAACACACAGCAACCTAATCTAAGCTTCACCACTTCATTTTGATACATAACAACTCTCTTCTTCAGCTTGTTGATGACCTTTTTATCATTTTATTCATTGCCTTTCAATTTTTGAGTTACGGTTGCATCATCCACCCATAGAATGTATCCATATGTGTGGTCTTCATTCTTGTACATTAGGCATCACAAGAACCTTATTCTCAGGTTCTCTGCAGTCTTTGAAGTTAGTAACAAAGCCTTCCTTCTACAGTCACACATACTTGATTGCTTCTTCCATGATTCTCCATAAGCAGTTACACTTGAGCATTGGTGGTGATAGCAACAACAAGAACCAGCTTGAGACATCTTTGACTTGGGGCGGATTTGCAATTTACAACTTGCAATTAGGGATGCAGATTTATGAGTTACAACTTCTGACTTGTTGTGGTTATGGATTTTGGGAGATTATGGTTCTGGGTTTGAGGCAATTTGGGGTTTTGATTTCATTAAGGTTTTGGGTTTGAGCTCATTTGGGGGACTTGGGTGAAATCAAGGGTTACGATTCTCATATTGGTGAAAAATGGTGAAATTTCATGGGTTAGGATTTTCTTTGGTGATTTCTCCAACTTAACTATGCGTAGGATATCTAGCTAGATTCGAGGGTGGAGTAAACGTGACACACTGGCACTTAACATGCATGTTGTACAATTTTTGTACGGTTAATCACGGAAGGACTAACGTGATGTCACTTTTGATGATTGAGAGGCTAAATTTTGACGTCTATTTTTATTAAATGATCAAACTAATGACACTTGTATTTTTTAAAAACCAAAATAATTGTTTAGAATTTTTTTTTATTTGTATCAATACTCAAGGTAAGTTGCCTAATATTTATTGGTTATTATTATATTTAATATACTTTCAAATATTTATTTATTTGTAAAAGCAACTGTACGACAATTCACCTAGGTATTATACTTGTAAGATACCATAGCAACTCTTTTTTTTTTTTTTTTTTGCCTCCTAACACTTTTTAGAACCACATCCGTCGAACCCTTTGAGTGCTCACCCATAAAACAGAGAAGGAAACTTGCTGATAAGGGTCAATTTGAGTAATTATTTACGCAAAACTGCATAAGAACAAATAAATCACTCACTAAAATCATTCAGTTTAATTTTTGAATTATATAACTACTCAATTGAAATGAATAATCATAAACTATTTAATTTTTAGAGTTAGTTTGATATCTCCTTAAATATCCATGTCTCTGTTTCTTCCTGCTTTCTCTTTCTTTCCTTTCTTTTTCTATTTTTGGCTGTATTGTTGAGCATATCAGTACCCGATAATCTTTCCACCTCCCATTTTTCAGTATGGGTACAAAATCATAGACTTATTTTGTGATCCCTTACAAATTTAGGCCAGCACTAGCAGCTTTAATTCAGTATATAGATAAACATCACATCACTAGTTTATCTGTGTACACATTTGAATTTTCTATGGCTTGATGAAATAGAAAACATGTTGAAAGTTAGTTGGGTGCTTTCTATATGTATATTGCATTGTCAGTTTGTGTCATGTGTCATCTAACTTAACTTTCAACTCGGCAGTCAACACCCACTTCTGTCACACACAAACAGACACTTCACACTAGAGCATTTCATAGCCACCACCAAAAACTTCAATGCTACATTTAAAAAGAAGCACTGCTGTGGCTGCACCCATGAGAGTTTTATTTACTACTTTTGGAAAGGGAAAAAGGCAGCGGAAGAAACTAAGTACTCAGCTTTCCTGTAATATATGACAGTGATTGCCTTGCCCGGTGAGTCTGTGACAAGAGATATGGAATTGCAGCAGGCGTTTCTGGGTCAAGTTAAGCAGAGTGGCAAACTCAATGGCAACTCTATACGGGCTTGAAATGATTGTGTACTGTCTTTGGCTACTGAAGAAATGGCAAGAGGGAACCACCGGGTTGCCATTTTCTTCACTTACTGCTAGGCCATTGTAAGTTTCACATTCTTGAGTCTCGTATTTAATCATGTTCTAGTCGTCCTAGTTATATATTTGATGTTTGGGTTTTGTGAGACTTCTAAATCATTGGAGCAGTCATGCTTCTCAATAATTCAGTATACCGTTTATTGGTCTTTCATAAATCTCGGTTCTTTTTACTGGAAGTTGCAGTGATTGCCAATATTTACTTCAGGATGGACTGGCTAGCGGTATGCTTAATTTCTCAAGATGGTCATGTACTCTTAGTGTGTTTTCCATAGTAACGTCATAGAAATTGGGAAATTAACTTTGATGCAAAACTTACCAAATAGATCCCTGACATAGTTTAGCAATTAGAAGCACTTCTTATATACAGTGATAAAAATTGATATTATCTCTTTTGAGAGACTTGATTGAAATCATTTTTCAAAAAAAAAATTATTTTCATAACTATTGAAAATCTTGATGAATGGTGAAAATGTCAATTTAGGGAAGAGGATCAGAGTATAGCTTTAGAGAAGTCTCACATTTCCTAAGTCTCCGCAAAAACATTAGTATATCAGTATATCACTATCAACTTTGTAGTATGACTGAAATAGACTTAGACACATAGTAAATCTCATTCTTTCTGGATGTCAACTTGTTCAGTGTTAGCCTCAGTTTTCATGAAGTTTACTTTCATGCACTTTGATTTTTGTCCAATCGTCCTTTTATTTTTAATATTCTTATGTGGGAGAAAATCAAGAATTACATTGATGAGCACCATTCAGAATTCAAGAGTTTTGTTCTATTCCACCTGAGCATGTGTCGCATTATTCTCATCATATCTTTGGTACCACAGGTAATATATATTACATACAAGACATAAGCTATACCAGAATAATTAGAATGTCAGAATCGCCAATCTAGTGACAAAAAATTTATTTTTGTGACTAAAGATACGAAGATGAGGGGGGAATAGTTTATGGAAAACATTATTTTTTGGTTCAACTTCTTTTCTGACATGTGGGACAAAGATACTGCTGAAAACCTATCCAAACCCTAAAAATAGTTGAAGGTAGTAATTATCTAGGACACTGGAACTAGGGAAAAAATGTAGAAAGTATCCTCCATGATGCCATAATGGAACCTCCAATGCAAACTATTAGCAATCAGCTTGAAATATAATTGTAATATCCTATATGCCTATATCCTACATCAGAACTAAACTAAACTAAGGTAAACTATGCTAAATACTTGACTGCAAAAAGTCTAGGTTGCAACCTTGATTAGTATTTGTGCTGTTATGCACAGATTTCCTTTCATTTTCCTCAATCATTGTACATTTTTTTCCCTTTTGGTATGAAACATTGTGCTTGTTTTGGAAACACTATTTTTTGAACTCCACAGTTATTTCTGAGGTTTTCTAGCATCTGGATTCATTCAAATGCTGATGCAGGCATTCTGTTTTTCAACTGGAAAAAGTTGGTAGTGCTGTTGAACTATGGAATTTTTTTGAGGACGATAGCTAACAGTAGAAGCATGTTAAAGCATTTAGAAAGTTTCATTTGATAACAAAGAGAGGAATTACTGAACCAACCTCTCTGTCTGGGGTGTACATTATATTATAAGGACGTATCAAAGACAACTTGTGACTCTGTGCTGGGTTATTTAAACTTGAAGACCGCAAAATAAATTGAGCAAAATCCTTTTAGTGTCGGCAGTTGTATTCTTTTACTCAAGTCCCTTCAGGTATAAATCTGTTTCAGATTATAGGCCTGTCTTTAGGGTAATATGTATGCCTCCTCACAAAAGTAAGGATTTTGTGATTTCCTTGCTCTTTCCCCTTCATTCATAGTTGTTCTTCATTTTATTTTTTCTTCTTCTCCCTTCCTTCATAGTTATTTTCTTTAGGTGCAGTGAAAGTTTGGCAAGAGAACTTAATCAAGAAGAGTGCAAGGATTCAGCTAATTCAAGCAGGAAAAAAGTCTAAATCTTTTCATGTTATATATAGGTGACAGTCTGATATAGATTAAGGAGCATCATGAACTGAAGGGGAATCTTTTTATTTCTATTACAAATTAAGTCTGATCACTGTAGAAGCTAGAAGACAAAAAAATTGATCTTAAAAAATGGCATACTATATATATATTTATATAATAAAGTAACATGAACAGTAAACTCTTAACAATTGGAGGCTTTAACTACAATTGACAAGCAGCTATCTACAACCCTTCAACAAATATGAAGAAGGGCTTGAGAAGCTCATAGCCGAGGATTTGCTGTTATCACCCTTGCCTGGTGTTCCACATTCGCTGAAGTCAAGTATGCGTCGCTCCATCTGCAAACAATTAAATTCCATTCAGCTATAAGCTATTAAAATACAAGAAATCACCATATATTACAAAGAAAGAAAATTGAGGTTTATCTGCTTTTTATTTTATTTATATTTATATGCATATATTTGATTCAAGAGTTTAATTTTAATATACTATTAGCGAAAAGTTTTTTACACTATCATTAAATCATATGTTAGACACATCATTAAAATCTTTTGACTTTTCAAGTAGTTGTTATAGTCAAATCCATTTATTGATGTAGCAATACATCATTGAATGCTAGTGTCAAAAAAGTTTTAGAATGACAATAGATCAAAATTAAATCCTTGATTCAATCATCTCCTGTGCAGTTCAGAGGAAACTGCATAAGAACTCATCCCTCATAAATGGTTTGGATTGGGATTCTCTCTCATGTTACGTGATCAGGAGAGACACAAAACAAACCACTTAAACTTTAGAAGATTCTGTGCCTTTCTTGCCAACAGGTTTTTGTCATGTAACATGAAAAGATCCAACTATGTTGTTGCAAGGGAAAGTAGAGGAAGGAAGCATGGATGGAGGAAAGGGGGGAAGGGAATATGTTGGCCAGTGTTAGGTAAATCCAGCTTTACCAAAGCATTTGATGCTAACTGAGAATGGTTCCCAGGCTGATTATGAGGATCGTTATTTTCCTGGTCCCCATCCCTGTCGTTTCCAGATGCATCGTTTGGCAATGCCTTAGGAGTTTCATTTTCCAAAAGCTCCTGAGCGTTGGCATATGCGTCAGCAGTTTGTTCGCTGATCTGTTTCATCAACCCGATTGCATCATAGCTTCTATCACCTGGGCTCATGAAATACCCAAAATCCTGTAAATATGTTTACTATATTTAGTAGGGTGGAAAAACTAAAATCTACTTTAACACAGTGCAGTAGTTATCCAACAGAACCTACAGTACCTCAATTGTAATTTCAGTATCAATTCTGGGGCTAGAGAGAAAAGTGTTGATGAACCAGGGAGATTTCCATGCAGAAGGAGATTCAATGCTTCTCCTAAAAGGTGTTCCACCAAATCTACCATCAAACAAGCAGGCCAGTCAGAGTATTGATACTAAGATTAACTTGAAAATGAAAGCAAGAGAGCAAGTGTAACAATTGTCATCAAAGTCATAATGTTGCAAATAACAAAAACCAGAAAAATGAATTTTCAGGTGTCACACAAAGAAGCAATTTCCAAGGAAGCAGCTTAAACAATTAGCAGTATTATCTAAGGATTCAGTACCGAAATAACTGAGCATCACTAACTACAAGCACCCAAAATAAAAAAGAATAATGAAAATGGAAACAGCCAGCAATAATAATAAAAATGATAACAATAATAAGTAATTTAAAGAATATTACATGCCACATGTCTCAAAACCACCATCGTTTTTGGTATGATCACCCGAATTCTCCCCTGGGGCTGATGAACAGACAGATTGTACACAAGTAACAGCAACTGCAAGTCTTTCATGCTCCTTTACACGAACAGAAGGAGAGTTAACACTTGAGCATGGATTTTCAGAAGATAATTTTGAAGGGATGCTCTGATTTGGCGCTGCTTCCAAGCTCCTATTGTTCAGGATTTTAGGAGTTCTAGAACTTGAACCCAGAACTCTGTCTGATTTAAAACCAACTTGATCAGGAGAATACAGTAACAGGTCATTCATATCATGTTCAACCAAAACTCCAGAAGGTTGTTGCACCTGATAAACGGAATAAAAAGAAAGAGAAGTAAATATTTACAAATTCCGGATAACAACTGATTACACCAACAAAAGGTCAAGAACAGTACTTACAATCTCAGCAGCAACATCAACATCAATCTGCATCTTAGAATCAACATCAAGAGGTTGCTGCTTAATCTTATCCTGAGAATTATTGTCACTGGCATCTCTTTCTGGATTTTTGTCGTCGAAAATTGCAGATTTAATTTTCTCCTTTACTTGTTCCCCTTTAAAAGCTTGTCCACAATTTTCTTTATCATCATCAACAGAGGCGCCAGAATTTCTTTTCTGCAATGAAGATGGAGAAAGCATATCTGCTTCCCGAGTCTCATTGTCATCAAACATGACATCCAAACTGGAAAATCTTTTGGCCAAGGTGGATTTCATGTCAGTCTCAAGTTTCTTGTCAATTCTTTTATCTGATAGTGGAGAAAACAAATCTCGGCGTCGTTTCTTTAATATGGATGGTGTGCCTGTGAAAGTTTTAGCTGCACTTTTCAACAAAGCATCTGGACTATTATCACGAGAGGGTGAGTCCCACAACCTAAAAGGAGTTAGGCAGTTCATAGAAGACACCATAAACTGGCGGATACCCAGGGGACTAAATTCTTGCTGCATATCACCCCCAGATTGTACAAGATCACAGCTGAAGAAAGGAATATCCAAGCTTGGAAAACGGGGAGGTTCATAACATAGAGCTCCTGTGTCCACCTTTTCAGTATGCACATTTGGTTTTTCATCTGTTGGGTAACAAGTTTGCTTAGTATCTGATTCACAGCCAAAACTATTTACAGGGGCCAATTTTGAGGTATCCTTCTGAATATCTGGTGGCTCTTGCATTACTGAACTATCTATTCCATCAATACAAGGAGAGCTGGATAAGTCATTGGCATAAATGAAGTTATCCGGCGCTCTGGAGACAAACTGCTGATCCTGAGGCCCAAATAACTGATTGGCTTTGGCAGTATACACCAGCCCACCATCACTAGCAGAAAGTACTGGCAGGACATTTTGGGAGGTTGAAGTTCCTTTAAAATTATTAGAACACTGAGGACAAGTTAGCTGTGAAGTTGAGGTTCCACCAGTATCAGATATCTGGATATCACATGATTGGCAAATAAATGAAATGCATCCAGAAAAATCAACCCTATCTACACCTTTATTATAATCCCCAGAGGAAAAGCATCCATCATTCATTGCCTCTGAAAATAGGACTCTGCAACATTCATCATCAGATATCAACATGTGCTCTGGTTTAACAGAATCCATAGATGCAGGTCCCATGGACGTTGAAACACCTAACCCCACTGAAGTCCGAAATGGAACATTCACCATGTCATGGATTTCACTAGGAGCTATACCATCTCTTTGCAACTGTGGGGATTCCTTCCCCAAGTCCATTGATGAAATATTGGGAAAAGAATGTAAACTAAACTGGCAATCCCCGCTTACGAAATTTCCAGGTTCATGTGAGTATTTCTGCTCAATGAATTGAGAAGAGCAAGCCTCTTGGCGAGCAATGTCTGGGATGGATATAGCAACATCATCAAGAGATACGTAATAAGGCTCTGAACAGGATGCTTGACTAGGACTATGATCCTTTCCTAGACTAGATTCTTCATTCGGCCGATATTCCTCTCTAGTTTGGAACACAACATTGCTCATCTCTCTAGCAGATGGAAACTGACCAGCATTAGCTGACTCTCGGCTACACTCTGAAACTTCCTCTCCTTCAATCCCCTTAGGACCATTATCATCTCCACTACACTGCAACCTTGAAGAGGTTGAAACCATTGGTTGATTTGGATTTCCAACATGAGGTACAGATTGGAACTGAGTAAGCAAGCCTGATGCCAAGTAAGAATCCAATTTCTTTTTGACAGAACTGTTCCAGTGGTTTTTAATAGCATTGTCTGTCCTGTTTTCACAGAAGCACGCGTATATTACAACTCTAGATGCTTATTGATAAACAGAAGATAATGAACTAAAACTGTACACGGAAAAACCAGGCACATTCTGATGACAGTATCTGGATCCCCTGCAGTTACTCTGCATGGGATCCTGTAGGAAAGAAAAAGATAAGAATTTATTGATAAAATTTTTGTTTTTATTTTGTCTTTCTCTCTAATACCAGAACCTGCGGTACTTTGTGTATCCAAATCCCTGATGAAATCAGTCTCCGAACATAAATAAAATATGGAGGAACTTAAAAAAAGAAACTGTGACTCTACATTGAAGTGAAAGCTGACAGCATGTTCTCCCTTCTCAATAGAAAAAGAATTTAATATGTATGTATTTACCTTCCAGGCAAGAACTTCGTTAATTCTGCCCATCTGTTCCCATAAATCTGATGAGCACGTACTAGAGCCAACTCCTCTTCCTGTGTCCATGCCTCCTTGTTTATAGCAGGATTAAGATGATTATGCCACCTAATAAGTCACAAATTATATTAATGTAAATGAACTACATCCCTCCAAACATACTTCAAGAAGACAGACCCTCCAATATGATTTATGTATGAGGCTATAAATAAAAATAATCTGAATATTAACATTTTTTTTGTTCTTGAGCAGAAGAAAAATACTCCAAAATGATACATGTACAAACCAGTAGAAATCCAATAACCATACCTTTCTCGACATTGCTTACCAATACGTCCAGGTAAATGTTGTGCAATAGTAGACCACTTTTTAGGGCCATATTTGTTCACCAATTCAATAATTACTTCATCTTCCTGTTTGCATTTGGATTAGACAGGTAAGTTCATATTAGACATCTTAAATGAAAGTCGATACAATTCAAGGTCACACCAGAACACCTTCAACATGTAGAACTAAAATCAACACTAACAAGAAATGGAAAGTAGAATTACCTCTTTAGACCATGGACCTTTGACAAGTTCGGGATTTAAGACTTTCTGCCACCTATGTAGGCATTGTACATCAGTTCTATCCTTGAAACACTCCGCTACAAACACATATAATTGGCAATTAGAAGTGACAAAACAAAATATGGCAAAATGGAGTTGCATAAATTAAAATATGCTTAAGATGGTTAACAAGCATAACAATGAAGCAATGAGCCTACATAAGAGGCAAGCTAGAAAATTAAGACAGGGAGAGAGAAGAAGAGTAGAACTACAAAACTGGTTTAGGGGACCTTAAAAAAGCAGATTTTATGCTCTTGACAATAGAAACTTAGCAATGAAAAATAGTTTAATCCCCCAACCCAACAGCAGTACATTTTATTTCATTTAAATCAACTCGGTTAAGCCTATAAATGTCCAACTGAAGAAATAGCATATAATATGAATTGGACACACACAGTGTGCACTTAAGCACGTACTGGATGGTAGTGGCAGTGAGTCATGAATAATTTCATGAAATTATAATGAAAAAGTACACATTGATACCAAAATTATACCTATTTTTTTCCAATTCTTTCCTTTAAAACGCTGTACAGCCTTCTGCAAGATCTCATCCTGCAGAAAAAATTCCATTAATATCACCTTATAATATGATACATTTTTTATGTATAATTATCATTAAAATTTATAATCTTATAAATTAATAGGAAAAAAAACTATAAGATCCAGATTCTAAATTCAATATTATATAAAAAAATTTTAAAACAAAAAGGCCAAGGTAGAGATAAACTGTAAAAATTTCAAAAGAATAACACTAGTTCTATATTCAACTGAAAGTTAAAAACATCTATATGCAAAAGATAACATAAAACATGTCATAAAGGTGCTTAGTTTAAGAACAAGTTACAGAATTTTGTTGTGAAAATAAAACATTGCCAAGCTATAGAAAGATAAATTAAGTTACAAATTTTGTAGCACAAGTAAAACAACGTTACCAAACTTTAGAAAGATGAAATATATGTTCAAGTATCCAAAAATTCACCTCCTCAGGTGTCCATTGCCCTTTTGTAGAGCGCCTTGTAGGGCCAGTAGTCCTCCTACAAATAGATATTTTATGGTTAGCATAAATTCACTTAACATCATCATCAATTTCTCAAAGAAGCAAATACTTACTACGCTTACCTATTAAAAACTTCAGAGAAAAAAGTGAACATTATTAATTCAAGAGTAAGAGCAGACACAAATAGATCCAGGACAAGGCTGGAAGATTAACTATAGTTTTGAAAATAAGTATTTCAACCCTCACCCCTATTTACAAGGTAATTTTGGCTCTAGAAAAGAATAATTTGACGGCGTCTCATGCATAAAACATTCCTTTAGAAGGCAAATAGCATCACCAAAGAAAAATATGTCGATTGTTAAAAGGTTAAAGGTGCTAGGCAGTAGGTTAAAAGTGTTATGTACCAATAATAACCTATCACTCTAACCTTTTTATTACTAAAAGGTTGTCGTCCAAGGTCAAAAGAGCAAATGCATTGTAATGCAGTGAAAGATAAGAAAAGATATAGATGGATTTTAGTATTACCCATGCAATGCTCTAATTTTCTGAACACCATCGATGAGCCCATCTGACGGAGCTGGGATTGTCCTATCACCTTCCATAGTTTGTTAGCATACAAGTAAAAAAGCATACCCCAATTCCCACTCGACCGCAACTCTCTCCAGAGTTGGTTCTCCAAATCATTATAATCCCTTTAAGGAACCGCAGGAACAAACTTCTGCACAAGCAAACACTGCAATCAAGAGAAATTGGAGCAAAAATAAAAATACAATAAAATAAAAAATAAGGAATCAGAAAATTGTCTTCCAACTAAACAATTTAACAAAAGGAAATTCAAAACTTCTAGAAATAAAAAAAAATCAATAATTTATCAGTATTTCTGGATCCCTAATACTTGGATCATACCACAATCCAACAGTTACTTTACTTTTGATATATGACCCAATAGCTCAATTACATAAAGTCACGAGAAAAGAAATAAAAAAAACAACTTGAGGGAGATTAATCGACACTGTCAAAACCACAAATACGTTGAAAACAACATAAACATTAAACAATTGAAATTCAAAATTCAAATTAAAGTTATCACAAAACCCAGAATCCAATTAAGATTCAGAAAAAACTCATCGGCGAATAGGGTTCGATGCGGAGAAATCGTGATTAAGAACGAAAGAGTAAAATCGACACTGCAGAGAGTGATGGACACTCACTCACCGAAGAGAGGTTCAGAATGCGAAGGGTGGAGAAACGCGGAAGAGAGAAAAGCGATGAAGATGATGAGAGGATCGAAACGGTGCGCATTTGCAGATCCGAAACAGAGATTGCGAAGAAAGAGATCTGCAAATGCACAGCAACAAACACAATGGAAAGTTTGAGAGAGAGAGATAATGAAACGTTGGGTGCTTCTCTTCTATTTTCAAACATGAAGGGGCGCACTCTAGAAGGAGTTTCAAACCCTATAGTTAAATGTCGGACATGTTTGGGTTGTGGACGGTGAAGATCTTGACACGCGAGACGCGAAGTTGTCCGTGTTTTACTCACTTACGTGTTCTTTTTCGAAAGTTCAACGGGCAACTTATTTTATCTACTAATTTGTATTAGTATTTTAAAAAAAAAATACTCCCTTTTGTTTTTTTTTTTTTTAATTTTCATGATATGTATTTCTGTCATCTCTACTAATTTTTTATTTTTAATTAGTGTGAGTTATATAATAATATCTGATAAAAAAAATTTCTCAAACTCTTTTCTTTCTATGATTAATAGAGAAATTATTACTAAGTCTATGAATAAAATTCATCTTAAAATACTAACCTATCAAAATAAATTTTTATGTTTTGGGATAATTCACGTTGGATGTCCACTCAAAATGATTTTTACTAAATTTTGGGTAACGAAAACAAAGACACATACACACAATTATTTTTTAAAATATGTATATTTACATATAAAAATACAATATTAAAAGTTTAAAAATAAATTTATAATTATTTCCAACATAATTTAATATTTCAAAAACATTGAATGATTTCTTTGTTATGAATACTATTAGATTATCATTCAATCATTCTTTCCTCAGAAGATAAAAAGTTAAAACTTAATTTTGTTTTTTAATGTTTTAAATACCTATTCAATCATTTGTTTTAATTTATAGTGGGAGCAAATTTTTATAAACTATGGGAATAACATAATAAATTTTTATATATGATTGAAAAAAATTGTGTGCGGCCATGTGCCCCTACAATCTAACGAGTAGTTTAGATTTTATTCTGACCGTTTTAATACAAGTAGCATTTTTCTTGATCGTTACTTCATAGGTTGTTTCCTTTTTAAGTTGCCTTTTTTGCACCCTACAACTTTTAATAAAAACTTCAATTATTATGATTCAACTTATGAGTAGAATTCATATCAAAAGATTAAGGCTCCGTTTGGATAAGTTTATATACAATTTATTTGAGCTTATTTATTATAATAAGTGCTTATGAAATATTTTTATTCTGTTTGAATGAACTTATTAAAACAGTTTATAAAACATCTATAAGTTATTTTTAGCTTACTTTCATAAGCTAAAAATTTAAGCTTATGAAAATAAGCTTTTGTGAAAGCTAAAAATACCTTAGGTACTAGTTGTTTTTATAATAATATTTGACAAAATTAACCTTAAAGGATTAACACAATTCATTATATCCCTCAAATGTTCGATATTTATTCTAAAGGATTTATGAAAAGCATTTCTTAATTTGTTTATCAAAACACTATTTAGCTTATTTTAGAAGCACTTATGACAATAAAGTTTATTAAATAAGCTCTATTGTAATAAGTACTTATATAAGTTATTTATTCAAACGATGCCTTATTCTGTTTGAATGAACTTATTAAAATAGCTTATAAAACCTCTATAAATTGTTTTGGGCTTAAAAAAATAAGCTTTTGTTGAAGCTAAAAATACCTTAGGTACTAGTTGATTTTATAATAATTTTTAACAAAATTAACATTAAGAGATTGACACAATTCATAACACATCGCTCAAATGCTCGATATTTATTCCAAAGGGTTTATGAAAAGCGTTTCTCAAAGTGTTTATCCAAACGCTATTTAGCTTATTTTAGACGGCTCCTATGAGAATAGAACTTATTAAATAAGCTCTACTATAATAAGTACTTATATAAGCTATTTATCCAAATCAGACTTAACTTATTAAGAGGGAAAGCTTCGTACCATATTGAACAAATATGTCCAATGTAATACTCACAAGACTCTCTCTCTTAAAAGGCTAGTTTTTGGAATGTACTCTCTTCATGATTTTTAGTAGAAATAATTGGTGCTTTCTTTGATAGTCAACTGACGTGGAAGTAATGACCTAAAAAAAAGCGACCTAGGAAAGAATGAGGAGAAAAATGGCTACCTGTGCGAAAAAGGTCAGAGTGAAAGTCACAATGAGTATTTAGTCATAATAAGCCGTCACATACGCTAACTTTTAAAGAAGTATGCAATGTTGTATGCCACATTAAGCAAATATGGAGGCTCAATATGGTACCTAAGTCATATAACTCTCCTTCCTAATAAAGTAATCTTTTGGAATTGGCTTTCTAAATGGATTTGAGTACTAACAAAAATAGTAAAAATATTATTATATAAAAAATAATTTTAGAAATGTTTTTAAAAATAAAATAGGTGAGTGTAACATTTAAAAGTCATAATATTTTAATTGTAGTAAAATAAAATACTATTTTTAAAAATAAAAATTAATTATCTAGCATAAAACCCCCAATACTCTAATAGTAAAGATATATTTAAAGAAATTATTAAATAATAAGAGAGAGGCGAATTAATTTTCAAAGATTCTAGTTAATAGAATAAGTTTGGGTCCCTTTTGTTAGATTTTTAAGAATTAATTTTATGATAATTAATGTAAAACAATTTATCTTTCTATATCTATATCAATTTATAGATATTAGTAAAATTACCTTTAAGAAGAAATTATTAATACCCTCAAATGCATAGGCTATGTTGTAATAAGATATTTATATTATTATTATTATTTAGTAAAATTATCATGAGAAACAATTAATAATATCAATAAATACGAAAGGTGAAAAGAAAAAAATTATTCAAGTAGTAGTGATATCATATAGTAAAATTTAAATTAATTTTCAACATTCTCTTTATCTATATATTTGAGAACTTTTATTAAAATAATATTTCATCAATTTATCATATTTAAAATAATAATTAAATATTAAAAAACACAGTTTTAATAAAAAAATATTTATAAAATAAATTGTGCAACACACGGGTAATATAACTAGTATATCTATATAAAATTGTCTTTGATACGTAATTAATAACATTATTAAATATTAATTTACAAATCAAATTAATAGTGTGCGGGAAGGAAACATGTGTGCGGATTGAATTGCAAACTCAAGCATCTAGCAAGATCTTAATTAATTTTAAACATTTTCTTCATCTATTTATAAGAATTTTTATATAGAAAAAACTACTTCTTAAACTAAACATATTTAAAATAGTAATTATAAATAAAATATCATTTTGAATAAAAAATAAAAATAGAAAAAATATCCATGCAAAGCACGGATACCATAACTAGTATATTCGTATTCTTCAAATTTTACTTTAATATACAATACGTTATTGTCGGTGGATGCTTCCCAAATCATTCAGTGCTCATTATGGGTTTACCAAATTCCTGATTAGTATTCTTTATGTATGTATAAATATGATAAGTGTTTGTTGAAGTTGCTTTCTATTTTTGATCGTCCTTCTTTGTTAAACATTTGAGCTTTTTGTTGTTTGAAAAGATTTTGTCATTGGTTTTTCAGAGGCAAGATATTTTGTTTTGAAATGGCTTTGCCATTCATTATCTTCCTTTGCCATGTTTTATGTATGTTTTGTAGTTTGATATTTCAGTATTCTGTTTTCAGATGGCAAATGCCTATGACTTCATTGAAGATGTCTACGCTGAGCAGAAAGATTTGAAAGTTTAAAGTTAGAATCACAAGTCTTTGGAAAGAACCTAATTTTGTGAATCCCTCATTTGGTGACACTTTGGAAATAATTCTTTTGGATGGAAAAGTATATATTTTATTTGGTATAATGTTACTTTTTACTTTCAGTTGATTATAATGTTATCTATGATCATAAAAAAGTGTAATTGTTTATCAGGGTGGTAGGATTCAAGCTACTATCAAAAGTGTGCATGTTTATCAGGGTGGTATTAATTTCAAACGTTGGTGTTGGTGTCAAAAGCCTGCACCCATGATTATTGGTTGTATTTTCAATTAAGGACAACAACAGTACGTGAGTTGGTGGATCCATCAATTCATACTTATGGTTTTAATTTCCTTTCGTTCAAAAGTATTCAAGAAATTACAAATGACAATGATTTTTTAATAGGTAAATATATAATTCCATTTTTATCTTTCTCGACTTTTATATGTTTTCATGCATTTTAATTTCTATAGGTATGCCTTATATGGAATCATTTTTCATGTATTATTGAATATTATAATGCATTGTATTTTATTTTGGTAGATGTCATTGTTTGTATGACATCAATTGGTGAACTGAAAGAGTTTTGCAAGGGTGATGCGCAAAGTAAGAATGTTGTTATTGAACTTGATGATTACAGGTATGATCAGAATGATTTTTCTCTTAAAAAGTAGTTGTTGAAAGCTTCATTATGAAATCTGTTATATATATCTAACATGTTTTTATCTTTTTTATAGAGGAGGAAAGTTTAAGTGTACCTTGTGGGGAGATTTTTCTATCCATATTTTATCCTATGTTCAAGAACATAGCTATGGTCCCAATATTGTGATTTTGCAACTTGGAAAAATGAAGCGTCATTATGGTTTGCCATTTTCATTTTTTGAAAGATTAAATTTATTTACTCATACCTTTGTTTTACAAATAATATGTATTTATAATTGTTTCCTGTTTGTTAGGTGATGTGGTGATTTCTAACACAAATACAGTTCCAGGTTGCTGATTAATGTCAACGTTCAAGAAGTAGAAGATTTTAAATCCAGGTTAATATTCTTTTTTTCCTTTCACTAATATTAACTTCTGTCATGTAAGTTTTCTTATGTAATTATGTATATTTTTATCATGTCATATTAGGATTCCAGAAGGCAATCTAGCAGATAGTTATGTTCTAACTCAGTTATTTTTTCAGTCTTCTTACTTATTGGAAGATGATTTCCTAAAACAAACGGTGAGAAAGACCATTGATGAATTGAACGAGTCTAAGGAAGTTTTTTAATATTTTTTTATCATGTTTATCGTATTGGTGGAGCGGCTACTAGAGTCACCCACTATTAGTCCAATGTTTCCAATTTGGCATTTTTATAATTGATAATTCCAAACATTTAGATATTCTTAATATTGCATACTTACACTTGATTTTAGTCAAAAGATCATTATACAAATTTATCAATGAATTGATAAAAGTCTCATGCTACTAAGTTGAATGTTTCATTGAAGGCTCCAAATTAAGTTACAAGGGAGGACACATGTTGTCTCAAGTGAAAACTAAACACTAAGCCTACATAAGCATATACTATCAAGAAACAAAGACGACTCAATATGTTGTCCAAGGAAACAAAGTGGAAAATACTTGAAGAAATTGGACAAGGGTCATCTTTACAGGAAGCTACTAGAAGTACAAAGCCAATGATGCTTATGATGAATATAGGTTTGTTTGAATATGTCATAGCTTCTATAGTTTAGAATTCCTCAACGAGTTGTCTCATGAATAACGATGAGCCAACTACTAATGCAATTCCAGAATACTCTATTGATCCATGTTTCGTCCTTCCCACTCCAAAATGGAACAAAAGAAGACCTTAAACAATTTAAAATAACTTTGTAAAGTTCACTTACAGACTACAACGTTAAAAAAAGGACAACTAAAGGTTTCCAAGGATACTCACAAGCCGAAGAAGACAATTTTCAAAAAAGAATTGTACCTGCTTATTTGCAACATTAAATTTCTAATTTGCCTACATATACCCCAGCTTCTACAAAGGAACCAACAACAAAAGAAAGAGAAGAAAAGAAAATATTCATTTGTGGTTTTTGTGGAGTATCATCTACTAAATATATGTTGTGCATATCTTGTAATATCTAACTCGTTGTTTCAGAGTATACTCTAATATCTTGTAAAATTCTTATAACAGTGTGGTTTTTCTAGCTTTGAGAGGTTAAAGTTGAAGGAAACTACTTGGTTTTTAGCTTAAAGAGTCTAGGGTAGAAGAAAATTACTCAATTCTTACTTGAAGAGGCTAGGGTGAAAATTGCTTGTAAATAGATTATGGTTGATCAAAAAACACTCCGTTTATAGTGAAATATTTCAGCTTGGCTAGGGACTGGACATATGTTCTACATTCAGGCTAAACCACTATAAATTTGTGTGTGCAAATTGTTCCTAACCCTACTCTTTACATTATCTTGTTTGATTGCATGTTTATTTTCGTTGTGTGTCTGATTTTGAATGCATGTTCAAGATACCATATTTTTTTGTTTCTGAGCGTGTATTGTTATAAGCTAGCTTATCATTTTTCATTAGCTATCTCATTTTTGCACTAATTTTTATGTTTGAAGTTATTTTGCATAAATGTTCATTTGGGATTGACTGGATTTAAATATGTTCTCAAGTCCTCTTTCACTATCACCCACGACATTCCATGTTCCAAACCCGTAAGGCTTAGATGGTGCCTCAAAAAGACCAGAAACCGAGAAAGAGTTTATGTGGGAGAGTTGTTTGTGCACTTGTATTTTATCACATTATTCTTAGGAGACAATTTAATTTCTATATAAACAAAAAGGGAGAGTGAAAGTTGCGTCTCACACAAGACTTTTCACCTGGAGACTTTCACTCAACTAATGAGTGATCCCTTATTAGTTGTGATAAAGTAAGACTTACCCATCAACTTGCGTTGATCCGAGTGGAAGGGGCTCGGTCACCTTAAACATCTTGTCCCGAGTTCGATTCTTGAGGCGATGTGTATGGAGAAAACGTTGTTAGGAGGAGTCCCTACTTGTGTATGGAGAAAACGTTATTGGGAAGAGTCCATACTTTACATGCCTGACCATACTTTGTGGGATTAGTCTTTTGCCTTCCGAACGAGGGGATACCCTGGTTTACACAAAAAAAAGTAAGACTTACCCTTAAATAATTAATAAAAATTTAAATATACTAATCTAACTTAAATTCAAACAATCAATTATAAATTTTTATTTTATGACTAATTAATTTTAATAAACTGAAAAACTTATTCTATTTTACTTTAGAAAGAATTTATTCTAGAACACATAAAGAATTTCTTTAAATGCTCAAAAAAAAAAATCCAAACAAAATTCAATACACGTTAAAAATTAAAACAAAAAGGCACTTAATCTTTTTTATACGAAAAATAGCTTCATGTAAAAAAAATATTGTTAATAGATCGTTTGCTATAAATTGATACTGGTTTGACCCAAAATGCAACATGAGATCTAAAAATCACTAAAGTTTCTTAATCAATTGTTAAAAAAAACAGTGAGACCATTAAAAGGTAGTCACAAACTCGAGAAATTTATGAAGCGGGTCTTACCATATCAATTCAAAAATCAATTAAGTAACATTGCATAAAGTTAAGAAAGTAAAAGTGTAACTAAATCAATTTTAAATTTATAAGAACAAACCTAAAAGTAACTGTTAATTTAAAATGATGATTTCCCCCTATTTTTCAACTACAAAAAAAAAAACTTAGATTCTTTTTTAAAATAAAGAAATTCATTTATATATGATAATATAGTAATATTATAGATCATATATTTAAAATTAACAAATCCAAAACACTAAATGTTGTACAATAATTTAGAAATAAGCAATTACAAAATTATAGATACAAGTAAAGATCAAAATTTATCTTTAATGACAATTAGGCTGCAAATTCATGATACAAATTCAATTGATACAATTAAGGAATAATAAATCTTCCTTGTTCGAGTTAAAGATAAACTCTTAATGACATATGTCATTCAATATATTACAGTCAACTAATAATCCATTTGGCTAATTTTATTTTATTTATACAAGTTATATTAGATATTTCATTCTTAACTAACTAATTTACTAAATAAACTAACTGTTACTTATTATAATCATATCAAATCCTGAGTAAACTTTACACATTAATTTTTAAATCATGACACCTGTATTGTTGTGCATGAATAGGTCTGAATGAAGTTATATTAAAATAATTTAAAAATATTAGTCTTCATCTAAATTAAAGGTAGACAAAAGATATAATTATTAGAAAAATGATATTGTACTCTCAAATTTAATATCTTTATCTAGTTGATAATGTTATTAAACCTTTTACTAAAGTTATTTTTTGTGTTGTCTAAGTATTATCACATCTTTTGAGTGTGAGATTAATCTTGTTCGGGATAATGATATTGTCTCTCTCCATAAATACTTTTTCTTAAGTTCAAACCCCTAACATTGTATAGGTCCCTTAATCATTGAGCTCAAACTTACTTACTACTTAAATCACCCTTTGTAGGTTTACTAAACCTTTTACTAAAGTTTTTCAGCTCTAAAGTTTATGTAAAACATAAATAGTATATCTAACTAATATCGAGTAAAAAAATTAAGAGTCTTAATATCATACATAAAATAAATAGAAACAAATGAAAATAACATTTATACAATAATTAAAAGTTCATAATAAAAAAAGTATACATAATATTAAAAGTAAAAGAGAAAGAGAATTCCTCCTAATTTCATTTGAATCTAGGGCGTAAGAAAATTTTAAAACTCTAGCATAGATTTAATTTTGCTTAATTTCTATATAAAAATAACTTTTCATCTAACATTTGTAATATTTTAATTATAAGCTTTTTTTAATATAAAAAAGGACATCTTGGTTAGGCTTAGCAATGAGGCGGGTTTTTGCCTACCCCTAACCCGCCCCGCACATTTTAAAGAAATCTTCAACTTGCTCCTACCCATCTCGCGAGTTTTATAAATGAAAACTTGCACCCTACTTGCAAAAAAATAATAGAATTTGAACACTACCTGCATATATTATATAATACACAATATAATATAAATTATTAAAAAATTACTCATTGCATAAAAAATTTCAAGCTACATCAAGTATGAAAACACACTCTTTATGAAATAATAAGAGTGCGGGTAAGGTAGGGGCCGGTAGACCTTAAATCTGAACCCACCCCACCTTACAACACAGCTTAAACCTGCCCCGCTCCACCCCTGCTGTGGGGCAGGCTTAAAACTCACCCCATGTAGGTTGGGACAGATTGGGTACCCGTGAAGTGGGTTCAAATTGTCATCCTTAATCTTGGTGTTATAAAGTTTCCATTATGCATAAGGTCCAAAGAAGTGTCTAACCCACTATGAGTCTATAGTAAGCAGTTTTATCTTACATTTGCAATAGGTTGATTCTACGACTCAAACCTGTGACTTTCGGGTATGGCTGGCAATGAGCTGAGCTGAGCCGAGCTAGGCCTGGCTCAGGCTCAGCTTGATGACAATATGTTTGACTCAGGTTCGAGTTCAATAAGAAAACGAGCTCATTTCTAGGCTCGAGCTCGGCTCACTATGAGCTCACGAGCAGTTCAAGCTTGGTGAGCCAAGCTCAAAATCTATATCAACACACCATCATTTAACTTAAAACATTAAAATCAACCATAACAGCAAATATTTATATATATTTATAAATATTATATTAAAAAAATTATATTAAATTTTTTTGTTTTATATATATATATATCGAGCTGGCTCACGAGCTCATAAGTCGAATATATGAAAGTTCAAGTTCAGCTCATTTACTAAACGAGTCAAAATTGTTAGCTCCTTAGCTCATTAGCTCATGAGCCTAGCTTATTGAGCTGTTAATGAACCAAGCCGTAATTAATTCACGAGCCAGCTTAACTCATTGCTAGCCCTACTTTCGGGTCACATGACAACAATTCCAATCTTATGCCTAGGCTCCCCTTCAAGCATTTTTTTTAATTGAAATAAATTAATCTAATTACGCACTAGATAGAAGAGATACAACACAAATATCATACAATAAAATTGAAGATGGAAGTTCACAAGAGACAAAATAATTTGAGCAGTTGAAAGACATCTGGTTATAGCTATCAAACTTAGACCGGTGGTCGACTCAGTTAGGGCACTTGGTCAATAGGTCATTGGTTCAATTGGTGAATCATTGGATGAATCACATAAAATTAAATAAATATATGAATATTCAATAAAAATAAAATATACATAAATATATAAAAATACATACTACATATATTAATATTTGTTATTGTAAACAAATAAAGTACACTTATTTTGAAAGAAATGTAGACGTTAAGGAAAAAAAATAAAAGTTTAAACCTTATTGCATAAAAAAAACCCTAATTTTTCCTTAAAAGTCCTTATAACTCATAGAATAAGTTTTTTTTTAGAAAATTGGCTGACCCAAACCTCCTACTTCAAAAAGTTATGTGAAATCGATATATAATATGATCAAATCAGACAAATGAATCAAAAGTTATGACTTAAGGAAGTTTTTATAATTTTTTCTTTATTTTTTTATTTTCCCCTAAATCGACATCTTTTCATCCCTTTTCAAATTTATTTTAAAATTTACATGACATGACCAACTTAATAAAAACCAGCTGAGTTGAACAAGTTATAGCCAGAACAAACGCATTTTATTAGTTCACATGCATAACTAATGTAATGACCAATTCAAAACATCGTCAAAGTCAATTTTTATAACTATGTATCTAGTGACACAAACAATCATTTAGCTGATCATCGGCAAGAATGCAGATGTCATTGGACAGTACACCGTCGTCAAAGTCATTATTTTTGGAAGGTCAAAGAAAAAAAATTATTTGGAATCAAATTATGATTATTATTTTGAAAAAAGAAACGTGTAAAGATAAAAAATTTTAGAGAAAGAGCGCCAAAAAAAGAAGTAAGCCTCTTAGAATGAATGTACCAAAAAAAAGATCTCTTAGAATGAATTTAATGAGATTTATGAGAGATAAAGGCATCCAAAATTGGGACAAAAGCTGTTATTGTTGTCTTTCACTCAAGACAGGAACTCACTTTTTAAGTGTGTGTTTGAATTAGTTGTGAAAAAATATTATGTTAAAAATAGATTATGTATATAATCGATTTTTAAGAAAATTAATTATGAAAAAATTAATTTATGTTTGGATATATTAATTTATAATCGATTTTAAAATAAAGAATTTTGTTTGAATTATATAAAAAAATTTATTTTTATGTATTAAATTATTAAAAGATATATGAAATGATTGAAAAAGTTATTTAGTTAAGGACAAAGAAATATTTCTTTTTAAAAAATTTTGAAATAATCTGAAATTAAATAATTAAAAGCTCGAAATAAAAATTTTTCTTAAAAAATTATTTTTAGTTAATGAAAAAATAATTTTAACTTAAAATTAATTTTACACACTTTAAATAAAAAAATAAATTTTAAATAAACTAACTTTTAATTAAAAAAATTAATTTTTTTGAAACATGCTCCTAATATGTGTTCAACAAAGGCGAGCTTATATGCTAGTTGACTCATTTTAGGGGTCAGACACGTAAATTCATACGAGTTTGTTGGTAAAGTTGCGATTTCAATAACAATGCACTGGATTTGGGTGACAATTGGTGTTGGATAAATTTAAATACAAAATTTCATGGTAAAAAAAATGGGTATATAAAAACTTCCTATTGTTATTCAAAGAAAACTGCTTATAAGTGCATTTTTTATTTTATAGAAAAAATATGACTAAGATACAAGGAATCTCTTCTAATTATTAGTTAAGTTTAAAAAATTTCTTAGCTTTTCAACTCGTCAACATAACTTTCTAAACTAATAAAACAATATATAATAATATTTTTGTTATTCTCATTTAAATCACTGACAAAAAAATTGTCAAGTGACTAAACATGTTGGTTTTTCTCCCACTAATCTCACCTTAAATCAATGTTTTAAGAACCTGACTAAAGATCGAATCGGAAAAATCTCTGGTTCATTGTTCTATTGGTTTAACTGGTCAAATAAGATGATTTAATAATTATATCTATATATATATATATATATAAAAGTAAATCTAGTAACATGAATTATTAAAAATGATGACATGTGATGATATTTATTATTATATACAATTAAAATAGCCTTATTTTGAGAGTAATAGGGATTTTAAGGAAAAAATATAAGAGTTTAATTCTTATTTTAAAAAAACCATTGTTGATTCCTTAAAAATACACATTACTCTAAAAATAATAGTTTTTTTTTTGGAAAATCGGTTAGGCAAATTGTATTAGGCTAATTTTCATCATAGATCTCAAAAATTTATGTGAAATCAATATAAAATGCATCCAAATCGGATGAACGAGTAAAACATTATGACTTTTGAAAGATAGAGGTGAAAAAAAACCCTAAAGATCTAATTAAAAAATCTGAAAAAGTAAGAAAAATAAAAATAAAAAATTTAAAAATTGAAGAACAGTCCGATTTTCAATAACTGGCTCTAATTCGAATGGTTCGCCTGTTCAATCCAGATTTGACAGTTCAATACAATGGGCAGTTCTTTGGGTGAAACCAAACCGAAGACACATTCAGTTCCTGGTTTGACTGGTCAACCTGGTCCAAATTTTAAAATAGTGCCTTAAATCATTAATATTTATTTCTCAAATTATCTTTAGGCTAATTTTTTCTAGGTACTCATTAATCCCACACTATTATTTGAATGGTTCATGAAAATCTCGTAGGTAAATTCCTGAATTTGAAACCATCATTTCATTAAGGGTCCGTTTGGATGACAGAATTGTAATTAACAAGAATCTTAATTTTTATGTTTAAGACAATTAAAGAATTGAGACTTTAGAATTGTAATTCTGAATTAAACTGAAATTTTATTATTTGAATAATTTATCAAGAGTTTATAAAGATATAATAAATAAATTTAAATTAATAATAATAATTTTAAATTATAAAAAAAATTCAATAGAGCTTGCGTTGTTGTATTACAACATTCGCAATGGATGTCAAACTAAATGACATTATTGACGATGACGAATGTGATTGCAAGACACCGCACTAGTGATCGGAGGAAGTTGGAGGCGCGGTGGACAATGTAGCCGGAGCACGCCAGCAATGACGTTGTCGGATTATGTCGGTGTTACGAGCGACAATAGTTGTTGGACAATTTTTAACTTTTACCTTTTAATATTTTTAAAAAAATCTTAGTGCTTGGAATTGGAATTTTTAATGTTTAAGCTAAGAATTGAGAGTAATATAAACTAATTATTTTTCAATTCCATGGAATTGGACTCAAAATTAGAATTCTAATTCTAATATACACACCAAACAAGATAATTGGAATTGAAAAATCTAATTCCAATTCCAAGCTCAATTTCATCTGCCAAACGGGACCTAAATAAATTTCTGGGTTACGAGTTGATTGTATAAGGGAGCAAAAGTAACATTAGATAAGTAAGCAAGATTATAAAACCCTGACTTTTCAGTTGAATTTAATTCAAGAAAAATACGATTCAGAGTTGAATGAAAATAATTTTGGATAAACTTAATAATAAAAAAACCAACACATGCAATGATACAATTACTTTTTCGTTAGTGATTTGAATGAAAAATTAACAAAATGAGTATGATACATTATTTTATTAATTTGGAGAATCGTGTTAGTAAGTTTGAAAATATATGAAAATTTATTAAACTTGACTCATAATTGAAAAAGTTCTTTAGATTTTAGCCAAAAAATATTAACTCAAACTTATATACTTAAAATGTAGTTTTTTTTTTTTAAAAAAAAAAGAAAACAGAAGGCTTAAGTCGTGAGTGACAGAAAAAAGTCAAAATACTTAAATTACTGGCACTGATACATTTTGTAAGATAACATAACCTATGCCTACTTCATTAATCGAGATTCATTCAAAATAAACATCTAAGGGAAAGTACCATAAAGCTGCTTTACATAGAATATTTTGACGTTGAACTAGTACTAGTAGGGAAAGATATGATAGCCAAAGAAGATTAGTTCCACTTTTAAAGATCAACGCACTTCGAATGAAAAACTTGGATTCAATTTTTGCTAACAACAATCCCCCTATAGATACTACTATAAGTCCTCAGGGTGAGGGCTTGTGACATGCTCTCCCTTTGGAATGGGGTAGCTTCACCTCAAACTTCTTTTTTTACCCAAATAAAAAAAAGGGAAAGATATTATATTTCGTCACTACCGCTCACAAAAACGAAGTAAAAGAGAAAGCGAAAGGTATGTAGGAGATTATGAAAAGGGCAAATTGCAACGGAGCGATAATTCAATGTGTTATAACTTACAACCACAAAATCAAAACTTAAGTAGCTGGGAATACATCAGGCGACCAAGCAGTAGGCTCATTCACCGAAAACCTCTCAGGACCTAAAAAACTGATCTCTAAACTGGTGTAATCTATAACCCTTAATCCAGCTCAAACTTTCTAAGTTTATTTGGGCGATCTGCTGCAGATTCATTCTCTCTAGAGCGGGTATGTTTCCCCCATCTACCATGCCTTCCTCCCCTGCCAAGAGATGACATAATTAATATTCATAGTTCTACTCCCTTCCCCAGCTTCCCAAAAAAAAAAAAAAATGAAACAGAGGAAGGAAAAAAGACTTATTCAGACATGGTTGAGTCCACCCACTTACCTTCCTCGGTTATTATTATAATAATCTCGGCGCTTTTCTTGATTACCACGAAGCAGGCTCCAGTATTCTCTTTCCGCCTCACCTGAGATCATAACACAAGAATAGCTCGCTCAGCTTAACTAATAAAATTCCACTCTTCAACTGATATAGTACTAATCTCAGCAACTATGGTCTCCAAATCCTCTAACCCCCTCCTCTTTTTGTTAATTTCTTTTTCCATCACAATAAGGCAACAAGGAGAAAAGAATAAAGAATAAAAAAAAAATCCACACTAAAATTCCAAAAATCTGTTCCAGCTTACGTAATGAGTAATGACTGATATTGATAGACAGAGAAAAATAACTTGGTAGAAAAAGTAGTTTTGTTCATAAAGTGCATGTTTTTCCATTTAAATAGTGTATAGCTTATCCTCATCACTAGGAACATTATAAGAAACAATATGTTAAGACTACAAACGAAATCCAAACGTAAATTAGATAACAGTTTTAAAAAACTAAATTGAATGTGGAACTGACCAGTCACTGGATCTAGAGTAGCAATATAATTCTTTACAACTAAGCCCCCCTTTTCAGAAAGAACTTCAGCAGCACGAGCTTTCTGAGCAGCTTCAGGTTCTTCAAACCGGATGTATCCTGACTCTGCTCCAATCTTGAAATCAATGTACTGGACAGGCAAACAAGAATATAAGATTAATATACCAGTCTGAATCAATTTGAAAACCTTGATGATAACAAATCTTTTAGTGGCAGAGATGAGCCAGAATGGTCCATCCAGCCCACAGGGTATTCAAACAAAACTTGAAGAGTCAAAAAGTATCTTTTTGAAAGTGCAAAAAACTCCAACAGAAAAAAAAAAGGATAAGAGTTATAAAAATCTTAGACCAACTTTAAAGGAAGGCATAAAGCCCCACCAGCTGGAGAAAGGGGAAAACCCAATTACCTTCACAGTACCAAACTTCTCAAAGACGCCCTTCAAATCCTCACGCAAGACAACATCCATGTTGTCCTTGTAAGCAGCAGCTGAGAATTTTCCATCAGTTTCTTGACTCTTTTCTTCACCTTCAGTCTCCTTTCCTTCACTCACCCCATTGTTTTCTTTATCATTGTCAACATTTTCTGATACCTTTTGATCACTTTCCTCAGCAGCAATTCCAGGGGGATTTTGTTGATCTGTTTTGGAGACACCATTATTGTCAGTGGCTTGTTGATCAGTACCATTTTGTTCTGAAGGAACTTCATCTGAAATGCTCTTTAGTTTGAAGGCAATAAGTAAGCCTTCAGGGTAGCTGTGATAAACATGAATGAAGACAATCAGTTAAATTTTTTTGGGGCAGGGGGTAAAAGAATTGTCAGCATCTTACTTTGGTTCTGTATTTGAGTTATTCTGGCAATTTGAACCCATAGGTGGACGAGATTTTTTGAACTCTTCTAACTCTTTCTCTCTCTCTGCATCAAATTCCTTTCTGAATTGGGTATAAAAATATAAACAACATCAGGCAATATGCATATGTAGTAACAGACACCTAGCATTCATGCATTTTTATTTGATTGTCTCACATACCACAATTCTCAATTTAGTAACAAAAGCCAATGTTGCAAGCTTTGCAGTGAATTGAAATTCTTCATAAAGTGATGATATGAGCATCACTGGCTCTAAAGCAACTCTTACCAATTTACAGTTTTTCTTAAACATATGGAAAATAAAAGTAATTCTTATTGCAATTCTTCATTTTTCTTCACAAAGGATTATAACTTGACAGAAAACATTAGATTCTCAACCCTTTCTTTCTCTTATTTTAGAAATTCTTATAATATAAGGGAAAATATGAACATTTTTTAGTAAAATTCATCACAGGTAACGGTATTGAATGGCTTTAAGCATTCTTACTTTGGCTTTAATTCTATCTCAGTCCCTCCATAGACCAGTCTTTGCTTCAAAACTTTTTCCACTTCTTCCTCTGATGAAAACTCAATAAGGGCGGTGCCACAGAAGAACTTTTTGTCTCCAACATGACGGGGCATCCGGACACTATTTACCTGAAACAGAAAAACAAGAATTTCTTAATGTTGTTATATAAAATAAAATAATTCTCACGGAGAACTTCTTACTTCCAGGAACTGTCTTCCAAACAGTTTCATCATTAAAAGAATACATAATCTGAAGTATTCAAAGATTAACTAATGGAATAAAATATCAGAATTTATCTTTAAATGATTACGACGACCTGAAGTTTATAAGAAGCATAGGGGTTATGCTCTAATTCCCTGTCGAGAGCTTTAACAACCTTGTTTTATGCAGTTTTCACTCTAGTTGGCTCACACCATGCATCAAAACTCACAGGATAAGCAGAGGAAACCTATTGCTCTCTGATGAGAACTAGAAAATTGGAACTGAATTTCTGAATTGATTGAATCGTATTGAAGAATCCTCTGTGGGAAATGTTCCCAATTCAGAGAAAAAGATACAAGAATTGTATAAGAGAGAAAAAATGTGATAGAGAGAGAAAACAAGAATTGCCCTGCCAAGAATCAGAGAGCTTGGCCTCTCCCGGTCCAGTTCTAACTAACTACTTCATTTTCCCTCCATTTTCTCTATTTATTCAGTACTGTTACAATGGGTCCTAGCTAATACAACAGATCCTAATTAGTAGGATCAACTGGATCTGTATCCACCGGTCCATAGCCTAAAGCTGGCCCAATTGGCTTGGGTGGGCGTCTAACTCTTCGGATATAGGTTGATTGGATAGGAGGTCTAACACTCTCTAGCTAAAATGTTAGAATGTAAATCATGGCACCAGTGCTATTATTACCTTGGCATATTGACCAAAGAATATCTCCACATCTTCAAGCTTCACATCATATTCAAATGGTGATGCAGCAATTGTTCTTATCTCAACCTGCTCAATTACCTCTTCTGGCTTTGGAAGTTCAGTTGTCCTGCCAACTTTGTTCCCTGAAAAATAAGAATGAAAAGAAGAAAGAAATAGGTTATAAGTGTTCATTCAACATAAAATTAGCACATAAAAATAAAAACAAAAAATATTTCCATCCAGTCAACCCTCGATCTGGCAGTGACAAATATGTGGTTCAACCGATGTCATTCTCATACATAGTCCCAGCCACAGGAAACACAAATTAAAGTTAAAAAATGAACTTATTTATGACCACGTGCTTCCTCTAACACTCATCTCAATGACCCCTGAAGAAAAGTTTCAAAAGGAAAACAAGCATACTATATATTGTAACCATTAAAATTAATTACCATGAGTTCTTCTATTCTATTATACATAGTTTTTAATAGCGAATAGTGCTGTTGTAGAAGTAAGTTGCTCATATGAACATTGCGAATAACACTTTTTTGTAGTGATTAGCGTGCACCAATAGCCTGTGAGGGGAAACAAAATCACTATCTCCTACTCTAAACTAGCCAGAATAACGAAAGACTTTTACACAACTTAGCTAAGCAAGTCCACTAAGCTGATGTCAACATAGAACTGGATACATAAGTACATAACAGATAGTTTCCTTATTAGAACTGCATTTTCTCACAAAAACAAAATAGAGAGAGATGTTCAGAGGAACTAACCATCTTGTGAGATCTTGAGTGAAACCGAGTTTCTCAAAGCTTGAGCAACAGCTTTAACGGTATCTTGTGTCACTTCATCCGGCTTTACATCACCAAGATTAAGATGCTTTCGCATCCTGTTAAAAGAACAAATCAAACCCAAACTAACCACTGTGTGGCAATAGTCAAGACCAACAATGAAAAACATAACAGATATCCATATCCACTGAAACAGTGATACATTTAATTTGGCAACATTAAAGGTCATGTTTTTTTTTTATGTTTTTTTAGTTTATAGTATTTTTGGGTGAAATAATGGAACTGAAATTCCTTCACTTTCCATTCCATTCCATTCCAAACAAATATTTCAAAAAACAGGAAATAATAATGAAGAGCAAGGATACTGCCATCTTGGCTTTCGGTGACAGTTTTCTTCAAAAAATTGTCCCTGGGAAGGTTGCTATCACTGAAGTAGAACTCCACCTGTTTTTGCAAATTAGGGAGAAAACAAGAGTTGCATGATGATCAATCACAGAATACGCAGATGAAATGAATTGAATACAAAAATTTAATACGTACTTGTCGTATTACTTTCTTCGCTGTTTCCTCGTCCAACGACATTGATATACGGATGCAGTCAGAAACACAAACCAAAGATGCGTGAGAGTGACAGTGAGAGTTTAGGGTTTTGGGGGTTGCTCAGTCTTGGGATTTTAGTTTCTTTTCATTTCATTTTCACATTTCTACATGTATTAATAATAATCATGGAATTTTGAGAATGATTCTTGCGTCAAAAGGTGAATAGAGTTGGAGGAAAGGGATTGAGTTGCAGGAAAGGGATTGAGTTGGTTACAATTTATTAGTAAGTTATTTATAAATATTTCTTGTTATATAAACTTGTGTGGCATATTCTGATTTTATAGTGTGTTTAAATAGGTATATTTTACATAAAAATATAATTTTATAAGTGTTTAAATATGTTTGGATAAATTCTTTTTAAAAAATAAAAGTAAATAATAAAAACTTTAATTATTTTTTTTAAAAATTAGTGGTTCACAATTTTTGAAAAAATAAGAAAGAAAAATAATTTTTAATATAATTTATTAATAAAAATATCTTTTGTCTTTATTAAAAATTACATCTCATGTTTTTTTTTCTTCTTATAAACTTTGCTTCTGTCATTCTAGATTTTTTACATTTTTAATAATTTTGTTATAAATTTTTTTTATCTAAATAAACTTGCAAGTCTTTTTATTATTTAAAAATATTTCATAAATATTATATTTAAATGTAAACTAGCTTTTTTTTTTAAAAAAAAAAGCTATGCTAAAAAAATATATAAAAAGAATCATTTCATTAAATGCTTATCCGAACAAATTGTGATGTGTCTCTCCCTTCCCCTAAACTTTTGATAACTAAAAATATAATAATCATGGAATTCTTGGTAAAAACAAAGAATTAGAATGATTATTTCATTCTTTGGAGACTAAATTACCATTTATTTTTATGAATATATGGGAAGTATAATTTTATGCAAAAGAAAATTGGAATATATTTTTTTATATATTAATTTTATCTTTATTTAATTATAATTATAATGTTATTCCACACTAATTTGGTGTATTAAAAAAAGCATAATAAAATGAAATATAACATTTATAAAAATGGTTAGATTTAATATTTTTAAAGTACAATGACGGCACATACTAAGAAATTATTATAGAAGGATATTAATTTATGTGAAATCTAATTAAGAATTTCAAATATAAATTAAGGACAATAAACATGCCTCTAATCATGTTATTATCTTATATTATAATTTTATCAAACTTTATATATATATATATAAGGGTATTTTTGAGCAAGTTTTTAGGTGTTTGACGCACTCACGTCTCGTGTTTTTGACAAAGTGTTGTGTCATACTTCGACAATGACACGGTTTGGAGGAACTCTAACTCATTTGGATAAAAACTTCTTCCAATCCAAACTATGTTTCTAAACAATTTTAAGAGCATACTTCTCATATTGGCTTGTGCATTTAAAAGAATTTATTTATTTATTTATTTAATTGTTGACCCAAAGCTCAAAAAAAGTAGATAATTATTTCATCAAACTCTGACAATAGTCTTGTGTAGATAAAGTAAAAAAAGAATAAATACATCACTTGTTTTTGTGGGTTTAAAGTAGGGGAATATAATGCAAAACTTTGGTGTCAATATTTCACAGGAGAACACAAACTCACTTAATAAAAAAATAATTTAATTTTAATTCATTATCAGTGTAAATTTTTTTTAAAACTATTATTTAATAATGTGTTTATAAATTATTAAATGAGTGTGAGTATCACAATAATTACTTAAAAAGTTTAATTTTTTTAATAATGTGTCATCATATAATTAAGTGGCTATATAAAGTCCTTGTACATTAAAATTACACTCATAAAAAAAGCCCGCTAACATCAGAACTATAATATATTGGATTGAGTGATTCCCACCAGCTGATAGTCAAAGCATAATTACTTTTTACTTATGTATATTTGTTCAAGAGTCGCAGTTCAATTTGATTCTAACCCATCTGAGCACTTTCCTCTAACAACTTTGCATCATTGCGAAAATTGAACTCATGAAATTAACCCTAATCTAATTATACCACTAATCTGATCAAACACTTGTTATATTATTGCTAAAAGCTATGACTGATAATAAGACACAAAATTTTCTATTTAAATGTCTAGTGTTACAATTCCATATGCTTCCTATTCACCTACACCTTGACCGAAGCCCACATTAACATGTAGATATGTCAGTTTTTGTTCCCACATATTGGATCTTAATTAGAAGAAACGAAAGATGCTAATATTGTTCCCACGCGTCAAGACTTCTATAACCATCATAAGTTAAGAAGTATAAACTAGCATTACAAAATGTAAAGAAAAACATTTTATACATAATTCAGCCTTTTCCATTTGTGATGCTCACTAAGTAAAATAGAGTATTCGACACTCAATTTCCCCCTTTCGTTTCAGGGCTTAGTCTTCATCAAGAGTGGGTTTTCAACTTACAAAAGGAATTATGCAAACCTACAAAATATCAGAATTTATAGCAAAAGTGTCTACAGTGCCCCGCAACCATTCATATACGGTAGCAGATATTAGTGCACGTACTTTTATGTACAAATCTTACAACATATGGTCTCGCTAGATTATTGCTTCCATCATTAGAATCTAATAATATCAACAAGAATGAAAAGCTTGTCTGCCACCGTCGCAATAATTTCACGTGTTTGGTTAAGAGGTAAGGATGAGGAAGACAGGGGAAGGGAAGATAATAGTGACCTGTACTTTTATTGGAAGATTTTTTCGTAGGGTTACAGGCACCTGGGTAGGAAAGGGAGAATTAGAGAAAGGCGACCTAGTAGAAGATTGAACTTCGGCCATAACAGAGTCAAGTCTTTAAGACTTGAGCCGGTGCCAATATAGCTACAAGCTCGCTGACTGCTTGTAAGGATTTTTCAATGAGCAGAATGGAGGGGGAAGGTCCCTCAAATTGAGGGTAAGGAGGGGAAAAATGTTTATTTTAAATTAAATAAGAAAGAATGAGAGTAAATTCCCTTTACTTTACCTGTAACTCTAAAACAAAGGGAAGAGAATCCCTCTCTTCCGCTCATTTAAACATCCAATCAAGGGTAATTAACTACCCCTCCATCCCATTCCTTCCCCCTCACTTAAAAACATCCAAACATAGCAGTAGTGAATACTGAGTTCAAAAAGGAAGACAAAAATGTAAAGTGGACAAGCACAAGAAGATTTTATGATAATTATAGCAAGAAAAAACTTGTTTCTGACTTGACTGTATGATAACATCAGTTTAAAAGGCATTGTCTCAAGCAAGGTATATTGCCATCAATAGGCACAAAACTAATTATTACATCCTCCTTTCCCCTCCCCTCCTCCCCTCTGCGGCTCCTCTATCCCACAATCACAGTTGCATACACTACTTTGTTTTCTTAATCGAGACACTGCAGTTTCAACTTCCAGGAGTTGGGTTATTCAACCAATGTGAAACTGCCAGGTAGCAACATGGCCACCAGTCATCTTCCTAGAATCCAATAATCAATGCTTACATGAAATCCTCCTCCAGTTCCTGCAATGATTTGTTTGCTGATGCAATCTGTTTATTGGATGTCATATTTTCTGAGACCATCAAACCCTTGTAGCTCTTCAGCTCTGCTTGTCTCTCCTTTTCGAGTCTTTCTAATTCCACATGGCGGTTCTGCACATAGAAACAAGTGGTTGATTAAATAAATAAAACAATTGTTCAATGAAAATATGTTTTCGCATTTGATTCTGGCATTTGCTATGATATGCAGATTGAACTAGAAACCAAGAATGAAGATATTAAGACAATTCTCCAATTAAATGCATATTAATTAAATTTCACATATGCTACACCTCAAAGAAGACATTTAACTTTTATCAGATAAATTTTGCAAAGGCAGACAATATGTAATGCCAGAGGATAAGACAATTTAGTGAACTATGCCTTGAAGGGTATGCATCATGCCACTAAAAAAGATAGTGGTCAACATGAAAACTATCATTTGTTGATTCATATAGACATAGAAGTGTGACCACTGGTCAAGCTCTCGTAACAGAGGTACACAATATACTATTAGAATCTGAATCTGATATGCAGAATCTGCTGTGTAGATAGACTTTTGGGCATGAATTACAAAAAGGACAATTCTGCAATACTCACCTTTTCTCTCAGTTGTTGTTTTCTCTCAGTTCTTTCTGCTGCATTAACTGCTTCTCGCTCAACTGCAGCATACATGCATATACATATCAAGATCAGATAAGTCAAATCAAATTTGCAAGCACATGTATACATGAGACACCATAGAGGGCAGATGGCTCGATATGATAACAAAAAAAAGACATGAAAATCAAAAGTTGTAAAGTTGCCTCCCTGTCCAGCAAATAGCATTTTTAATAACTCCTATCCAGCAAATAGCATATTTAACTTTTAAAACTTAAATGGGCAAAAAATTATACACCAAATGAAAGGAAAGTAAACTTATTAGTTACCTTTCAAATCAAGTTTTCTTTCCACTTTTGTCCTGTTTAGCCTGTTAACAATCTCATTGATCCGCTTCTCCACTTTCACAGTTTGAACCTAAAATGCATGAAAACCATATAATAATGTACTAAAAATGCATGCACAAACATCCATCCGCCCATTCATCCACTCCCAAACCCCCTCCACTCAGAAAATAAAAAATCAAAAGCAGAAGAGCTAAAAATCTAAGAAATAAAATCCAAAAGCTCCGCATGAAAAAGAATCTTTACCAGTTTTGGGTTGTGAAAACCAACTTGACCAACATCCATCGAAGCAGTTTTCTTTAAATTGGACCAGGGAGTGTAAACAATGTCAATATTGTTCACCTTATTTCCTGCCATGATAAAAAGAAGGAAAAAAAAAAAGGTAAGCAGTAAGCAGTAAGCACATAAAATTAGGAGTTGAAAGGAAATACATAAAATTGGCACTTAAATCAATTAAACTTATACAGTATAGGAACAATCTGTCAAGCTTATACCTTGAATTGAATTTGCTTTGACAAGCTGAGCACAGTCTTCCAGTAACCCTTCACTTATGTCATCAATAGTCTGACCTTTATGCAGTCTAACATAAACATGAGCTGAAGACATTTTATCGACATGGAACCTGCAATACACAGACTTTACCATTTAATTGCATTTTTATATTTAAACAACTCAATCTTGATTCTTGACACATAGAAAACAAATATAGTATTCCCATAGGCCATAACAGAATTGGTTTAATCAGAATCAGAATTCCATAGGCCATAACAAATATGTATTGTTTGGATTGGAGGAGTTTTGAAGGGAAAGGAGAGGTTATCTTTCATTTCTAAATTAAGATAATTATAAAATATGTATAAAAATAAAATAAAAAACAAGATTAGAAGGATACATATTCTCTCATTTTAAAAAATTAAAATTACTAAATAAAAAAATATAAATTTAAAATAAAAAAATTACAGATCCCCTCCCTCTCCCTCCAAAATCCTCCGTCCAAACAATACTAAGAAAACGAGGAGGGTGAGTGAGGGTTACCATATGTCTTCGGGAAAACCATATTTGATGAGGTCCTCGTTCTCGTACTTGTCAAGACCCATGAAGATGGTGTAATCGCCAGCTTCAGGGCGTGCTTTGAAGTACAACACCATCGGGTTGCTTTGCTTTCACGCGAGCAATAGAGGGAATGCGTTAGGGTTCTGAGTTTGACAAGACTCACAAATCCAAGTTAGGGATTTCTACACGCTATCGCTATAGATAAACCGAAAAATGGAACCTTCCCTTCGTTTATATTTTCTTTATCTCCTTTTTCGGTTCGGGCAAGATCAGATCGAACATCGAATACGGGTCAACAAGTCAATTTACAAATACAATCTTAATAACTTTGAGGAGAAATCAGTGACAATCTGTTAACTTTTGAGAGCAGTTGTTAGGTAAATTTAAGTGATGGGAACTATTCATTATTCAAAAGTGACAAATAATGTTAATTTTTTTTGGAATAATTTTGAACTACAATAGTTATTTTGTAAGTTAATTATTTTTTGGTTAAGAAAAATCTAATACATCGTGTGATGAGGGAGAAGGCATAGTTAAAAGGAGGTAATGACAGTTTAATTTCAAAATAAAATGGTTCAAAAAACTTGAAGCTTCTTAAACTTTTGTAGGCCAACTTTTGAACAGTCGGTTTGTATGAAAAGATAAATAAAAAAGTAATAATATTTGTATAAATTTATATTTATATACTCTTTATATACTTTCATGAAAATTATTAGATAATATCTTGATTTCACAATATTTTTTTGAAAATAGTCTAAATTATGTACATATCTCACATAATTTGTGCAAGTATATTTTCCTTAAATATTGTGAAATAAAATTCTATATTAAACATAAATTAGTTCATCTATTAGCAAAGCATAATCATGGCAGATTCAAGTTATAATATTATGACTAAATTATATAGTGAACCTAATTTAGGATTCAAGTGACAATTTTTTTTTAATAAATGGTTTAAATTATGTCCGGACCTCACATAATTTGTACAAGTATAATTTTCCTAGATATTGTGAAATAAATTCTAAATTGAACCTAAATTAGTTCATCTATTATCAAAAGATATTCATGGCAGGATTCAAGTGATAATATTATGAGTAAATTATACTATTATTCTTTGAACTTTGCCTAAATTACACTTACTTTGAAAAAAAACTTATTCCTGTTTTCTTTTTGTTTTGAAAATTAATATAAATATCCTTTGTTACATCATACATATACATTGAAGATTAGTGAAATTTCTAAAATATGAAAAGAAAAAAGTTTAACTTAAATAAACTAAAATTAAAATAATTTACTCATCATATATTAATTTGATATGATTTAACTATTTACTTGTTTTATATGATCCCCATTTGGTATGATATAGCAATTAGCATATGTTTTGGTTCAAATTGAGGTAATTTCATGTCCCAAAAAACTTGAGGTAGTCTCAAGTCACTAATTGGCTAACTGGGAGAGAGTAATTAAAAGTTGTTCATCGGATGATCATATATAGGGGCCTAGCCCTTATTCCCTTATATATAGGATGATGATGAGAGATTTCTAGTCTTAATTGGACTTGATAATTTCATTTGTAGAGTGACGGTCTTCAAGTAAGATTAGGATTAGGACTTGATTATGATTGACTTTTAACAGCAGTTGAGTCATGTCACAATTCAATCCAAAGGTCTGTGACCGGTCAGGATAATAGACTAGCTCCTTAATCTGTTAACATCTATTAATTTATAATTGACTAGCCATATTTCTCAATTAATTGACATATTCATTGTAGTAAGTTATTATTTAAACTCTATAAAATTTCTACCCATATCGCGTGCAGAAAGCATAAAGTTATTTCTTCTCATTATCACTAATTCATATATACAAACTTAACATACATGATTGCAGGTACTAAAAATATAAATGCAATACAACCAAGACATTATCTGACACGATGTAGTAGCCTAAGCTTTGGATTCTCCAAATATGTCTCGCGATTTAGGATTTGTAAGATTAAAACTTCAGGAGTGAGACAAAAGGACTCAATCCAGATAGATATGCACTTATACATTATAAATTAGATACAAAAGAATTTAACATATACTCATAAACTTCCAATCTCTATTTAATATATCTACTAACATGCCTTGAATGTATTAAAATAAAATCACGTAAATGCATTAAAATAAGTAGATTAAGTAATATGACGTAAAATCATCAATAAAACCAAAATCATATAAATGTTGTGTAATCAAGAAAAACGGGTATCCGTCAACCCTGTAATGTGATATTTGATTTGTCTCCCTCAATTCATTCTCATTGACACACATTCTCCCCTTATTCCTCCAACTGTTTGGGATTGTGCCCGTAGAATGTCTGTAACCTACGAAGATCAAATTTGGGTGGTTGACTTCAACCTCCTTAATGCACCAAGTATATTGTATTTTCATTTCTGAATTTGGATTCTATCCATTTTGTTACATGATTTTAATAAATAAGATTTTTTGAAACTACTTCATAAAAATCTAGGCCCTGTGCTCCTTTTTGTAAAAATTTCGGCATATACTCGTATATAAAAATTCAGGCCTTGTGCCCGTTTACTTTACTGTTCCTCAAAATGACCTTGAAATTTCAGTCACTTATTGTATAAATACAAAAAATCATACATAATATTTAAATCATTTGCAACGATAGTGTATTTATGGTCCTTATGCCATACTTGTGTCTCACTTCACTTTAACTTATTCATTTCAATAGTCATCAATACTTTACAACCATACACTTAAATCTCAAAGCTGTCTTGACCTCTACTGAGCATATTTCTTTATGAAAATTAAATTCCTATATCACATGTTTCTCTTAAGAAACATAATGAAATACTAGATTAAAACTCCATAGGTTTGAAACATAACCAACAACCTTTAAACTAAAATTTCAAATTATAACTCCTATTTGATAGTTAAACTTTAAACTATTCATTAGGCTCAATTATTGATGGTTTCTAAACTTCAAATTTTCTATATTAACTAACCACATGTTAACCCTAATGTGATGAAGTTTCAGTACAAAACTATCTCATTTAGTTCTGCTACAGACTTACTTTTGAAAACTGCTCAAACTAACAAAAAATAGAAACCATATTTTTGCTAACTAGTATCATCAATCAAAATTAAAATTGCTAGGGATCTTTAAAATTTCTAAAAATTTCCATATATAATCCTAAGGCTCTAAAATATACCTTAGCCAAAATCTAAGTCCTAAGAAGATCCATCGATACCTAAACTAAACATAAACCTTTGAAACATTTCCAAGGTTCTATATAATTCCAAAATCTGAAACAACTTTCCCAAATTAATTAATTAATTTGGACTCATTTGTTTGCCATGAAACTTCACAAACATGTTAGACATGACGATCTGAGCCCGGTCTTAACTGCAAAAAGCCCACATCAGTGGCCTGTGTATGCTAGGAGGAAGAAAGGGAAGGGTACAACAAGAAACTCAAAATGAAAAATCATTAGGGGAATCTTCTTGAGTAAAGAGGCCTGGAGAGTCTGTTGGAGAGAATTATGGGAAGGATGACACGTAGACATGTGACATTTTGGCAGGAGGAGATACATGGGTATGGACAGAGGAGGAAAGAGGACATGGGGAATTAATTTTGATTTCGACAATTTGCTTGGGGCAAGGGATTGTTCTTGCGCAGGAGTTCTCCTGGGTATTTTTCTCTCTATTTTGATTTCCTATTTCTTTCTGTTTGTTGGACAATTTCAGTTGTGGTTGAGGTTTATATTTGAGAAAGAAAATTGTTCCAAACTCTATCACATGTTCACCTTTATGGCCTGGTTGTAAAACTCACTCAAAGTTATCCCTTGCTGTGCAAATGTTGACCTTAAATCTGAACACAACTTATCTCAAGATACTTATAGTGATGTTATGAGAATATTAAAGAAAACAAATCCTCCTGGGTTACTTGTACCTAAACACTTCTATAGGACCAAAAAATTGGTTGCTAGACTTGGCTTAAATCGATTATGATTGTTATGTGAATGGATGCATGTTATTTTATAAAGGTGATGATGAAAAGGCTAGGCAATATAGATTTTGTGGTTCTGAACGATACATACATCATAGAAGTACAAATCCAAACGAGAAAAATGCTCTTAGAAAAAGAATGCACTACTTGCCTCTTATTCTTAGGCTTAAGAGATTTTATGCTTCTATGAGTTCTATTGAACACATGAGACGACTTTACGTAAATAGGCGAGAACAAGAAGTGTTGTGCCATCCTTAAGATGAATTAGGATGGAAACACTTTGATCATACATATCCTGATTTTGCCAATGACCTAATAAATGTAACACTTAACCTGTGAGCTGATGGATTTGCTCCATATAGCAATATGCTTCCCTTTATTCATGTTGGCTCGTAATTGTCACTCCTTATAACCTTCCACTATAAATGTGTATGACAAGACCACATATGTTTTTTTAAGTGTATTATTCTATGCCCTCATAATCCAAAGAGTTTGATTGATGTTTACTTACAACCGTTAATTGATGAGTTGAAAATCTTATGGGGTGATGTTCAAACTTATGATGTGTCAATGAAACAAAATTTTATCATGAGAGCTTCGTTGATGTGGATAATGACTTTCATGCATATGATATGTTGTCTAGTTGGATAACTACGAGTAAATTGTTGAGGTAGAGGGAGCCCAAAACACTAGGGAGATCTAATTCAATGGACTTAGTGATGAATCACACTAGTGGGCTTAACACCACATCTCAACCAAAAACCTTAAAATATTAGGTTTATGAGTCATTCCAGTTATATGTTTCTCACTTTATCAATTCTTTACCAATGTGGGACTTTTACACCCACGTCTCACTCACACTTGCATTCTCAACAATCTCCCTCTCCAGTGAGTCTTTACACAGTTCACTCTCCCTCGAGCAGAAGCCTTTTTTTGAGTATATGATGATGTCATCAGGCCTTTCTTCACCTAGCCTGGTTCCCAAGAGCTGCATCATACCACCTAGCCCACTTCCCAAGAGCCATTGCTCTTCACTGGAGTGTGTGCCTACCAATACTCCACAACACGGGCTGGGTCGGACCTGTTTCCAATTGAAGCCCACACCTTATCACTCCACTTAGGCTATGGTGGTTCATAGCTTTTTTCTCTCAATGGAGGCAACAACTATGAGAGCATCAATCATTGTCGCCAAAATTGATGTCCCTAGTCTAACCATTGGCTTTGATAACACTTGTTAAGGCAGGGGAAACCCAAAACACTAGGGAGATATACTTCAATGGACTTAACGACAAACTACACTAGTGGGTTTGACATCAAATCTTAAACCAAAACCTTAATGCATTAGGTTTATGAGTCATTCCCCTTATACATTCCTCACTTTGTCCCTTCTTTACAAATGTAGGACTTTTTCATCCACATCCTACTCACACTTGCATTCCCAACATAAACTAGCATGTCCTTATTACATGGGTCAATCAAAAGCCTTTACATTAAAATATGGTAGGAAAAATTCATGGTTTAATTGTGGTCAATTTTTGCCTATTAACCATATGTTTAAAAGAAATAAAGATGTCTTCAAGAGAAGGAAGAAAGAAAGAACAGCACCATAAATTTTAGGGGGGAATTCTAAACTGCTCTAATGTGTAACTATAACCTTTTTCTATACAATAACCTACTTTATTCTTGGAGTTAGGGAAATTATTCTGGGATAGCATAGAGCGACCCATTTTAGGGTTGTCTTTATTAATTGTAGTACAGGGCTTGATTGTTGCTAGTATTTTCTTTTGAGCTAAAAATAACTCACTCAACTTCCCATCAGAAAAAAGAGACACTCAACTAGTCTTGGTGATATTGTTTGTAATATTTTTAGGGTAGTGAGTTGCATATTATAGTACCCAAATCTAGATGACATTGTCCCCAAAGAAAGTGAACAATATAATTCTAATCAAGCCCTTTTATGATATGCAGCCTATGAAAATTTGATTTTTGGACCTTCAAGCTGGAGCTCCCCTTGTGATCAAGTAATCAGAAATATTAGTTACAAATTATTTGTTATATCATTTTATATATATTTTTTAACATAGTGATTGGCTCCTATATACGACCCATATAACTTTAATTTGCATACTTATCTCATTTTGAGGCCAATCTTGCACAAATATTAAAAATAGTGTAAAAGAAGTTGTGCAAATGTCACTGCCCTTTAATAATTTATGCAAAATGCTCTGCTAAGATTCCTAAGGACATATAAGGATGAAAGCTTTCATTAATAAAACTAGATTTAATCTTGATCTACCACTAACATATAATTATGTGTTGTCATGATAACAACCTGAAAGGTCAATCTCTTACCGTGATAGTAGATCAAAATTAAACTAAAAAAACTTCCCTATAACCTTTAAATACAAACGACAATGATAGAAAATATATGCATCTATATAAATACATGAACCTCTATGCATCATACTTGCAAAGGTCCTCAAACCCCATGTATTCATTCCGCTGAATCTTCCCAATCATGTCCGATATGCCAACTCCACCTACATGCAGAGAAGTGAAAGCTATGTAAGCATTTGCATATTCTTACAAGGCCAGGCAAAGAAAGCTGAATAAAGTCTAAAAACATAAAAACTAATGGTCCATAGCTTTCTCTCTACAAAGACAATGCAAACTTAGCAAGTAGAAACTAATCACAACAGCATGAACACTCACCCAGTGCAAATGCACTAACAAATATTGTGAAAGCTAAGACAAAGATAATCAAAGACGCCCTTCCAAAGATATTGACTAGCTTGTTAATGATATGCTGCCCTACGTATGCTGCAAAGGCAGCTACAATGGTAAGGTAGAGAGCTGCAAAACAGAATGAAACATACATATTACTTGAAACATTTTGATTTTGATGACCATTCGGAAAAAAAGGTAAAAGGGTGAGCCTAATTTACCATAAGGAACAGGGAAACGATTCAAGAGGTAATATTGTACAACAGATATAGATGCTGAGAATGTCATTCCAAACGTGGCTGTGGCACTTGCTACCTGCACGATTATGATAGATAAGAAGATAACTATAGTTCCATCAATTTATGTAATGAAAGAAGAAGAGGGAAAATGCTGAAACTCACCTGAGGAGCAATTCCCAATTCCAGAAATAAAGGACCCATGACAAATCCACCACCTATACCAAGAAGTCCACCAATAATTCCAGCCAGCAGAGCACAAACACTAGATAGCATTAGATGGTGTAATTGCCAATGTGTGCCTTGATCTCCTTTGGAAGCAATAACTCTCCACCCCTGATATAGGCCTACTGCTTGGTACAGATACACCCCTAGAGAAACTGGTATCTACAAAACAAAAAAGTGATGCCACCAGAGTATAAGCAATTGCCATAGTTAAGAATAAGATCAAAGTCCCATTGACCATGTAGTAGGTTCAGTTCAATTACTCTTGTGCACACGCACACATATTTGGGTAGAAAGGAAAGGAAAGGAAATACAAAACTATGTAATTCGGTTTACCTGTAACAAACTTAGTATCCAGTATTCGATTGAACAGGAAGCTGTATATGTCTGTTGAAAGTATGCAAATTCTTTTAATGATTAGTTCAAAGAAATATACCAGGAAAAGGAGGTTTAAAATGCAAGTTGTACCAGATTCCAGAAGATAAGGTAGGGGAAAGTGAAAATTACTTTGGCAATCTGTAAGACAAGGTATGCAAGCCAGACAAAAGAAAGAAGTCCAAACTCTTTCCAATAAATGTTGCTGAGAATGGTCCGCTGAAATTCATAGTTGCATTAAAGTATTGGATATGAGAACTGAGTATATAAAGAATGACCAGCTCAGAGTATGTCAACCTCAGGTTTTCTAGTTTCCTTTTGAGACCCGCCGCTTGGACAACCAGGAAGAGAATTGTATTCCTCTTCCCCAATACAAGTTGCTGGAAGAAAAGGGCAATGCCATATGCTTAATTTACAGTGATAAATTGAGCTTGTGATCAAGTGAGATCTTTTGATGAAAAGAATCAATATATAAACTCACCAGTAGACTCCAAAAGCTTGACAGTCTCCTGAAAAGTCAATAGATTAAAAAGTAAAGGCAAGATTAGAATTGTAATTGTGCTGCACAAAATGCAGGGACAAAAACCCTGAATTAAATTGAATGCCTATGTTTTCCTTGTCCATCAGAGGATTGAATGCTGCCTAATTAGCACAGTAAATCTATGCAAAAGGGTAGTTCACGCGGACTTGGCCTCAAGTGTTGTTAAGGCTATAACTTGAAAAAGCAATTTAAATTTGCCGCCATGTATGAATCTCCAATAGAACATAAACTTCTTATGTTTATGGATTTCCTGATTCCAGATAAAAGTAATATTCTGCACTGCATAAATATCATTTTAGAACCTCTAGAATGCCAATTAACTCTATCTCCCCCTTTACACCCAGAGATATCACTCCTCTTGTCAATCATTGTTTTAGGTCAATATGTCCTGAAGGCATTCTTAATGCCACTTCAATTAAATTAAGAATGTGAAGGTCTATGCACCAACAAAAAAACCTGTAGTTTAAGTGTGTAAGTTCATCTAAGCTCTGTATAAATTTGTACTATGTACCTCTTTCATTATGGTTTCCTTCTTCCACGTCTCAACACCCTTGAAGAACGCCTTGATTGAGGTACCTGCAGGTCCCCATATAACAAGTCAACCATACTACCGAGTGAAATTTTGAGTGGAGTTGAAGTACAAGTTTACAAACATTACCTATAAAGAGAATAATTAGAAGAACGGTGACCATCCAATCCGCAAATATTACACTTAAAACAACTCCTATGCTAATACCAAGCATGAGAATGGGTTGGATAAGCAGTACAAGATCATAGTCGATAATGGGTATATCAAGCGTGGGATGCTTTAGCTTTAAGTTGAAATATACGGTTGAGATCGATGCACCCATGATCATACCTGAAACAGGACACAATAAATGGTCAAACCATTTCAGGAAGTTTCTTGCCAGGAAATCCTATAATTTGCAAAACCATTTTGAAAGGAACATTCAGAAAACAGCATCAGCAATATTTCTAAACGGATAAATGCTGACAGACATCCAATCCTATCATGAAGATGTAGACTGAATCTTACACTTTGAAAGAGCCGTTGCTGATTTTGGATCAAACCCAAGAACCAGGATTAGCATTGGCACAAAGATGCCCCCGCCACCAACTCCCCCTACACTGCCAAATGCTGCCCCCAAGATTCCAATCAAGGTGCCAACAATGATTTGCCAGTCAAATTTCATTTCCTATTCATAGTTGAGCAATAAAATTTGATGTTTCTCAATCCCTGAATACAGGTAACTAACTAATTGGAAAGATTACGGATTTCATATACAAGCATACATGTATATATAAATAGAACATTGGAAGATCCTAACACAATAAAACTATATAACATATTTCTATCACATGGATACACTTGAATGTTTATCTTAAGAGTTGCACCTCTACATTATCTAGTGCTCCTGATTTTAGAATGGATTAAACAATTGCTCATATATATAATCTATCAAACATTGTCTTCCAGGTAAGCTAATTTTGTCTCACTTAAAGGGCCAGCTAAAGAAGCAATCAAGGTAAGAACCAAGTAAGACAGACCCATGAAGAAAAAGCCATGTCATGGAAAGAAATAGCATGGAAGGGATGCAAGAAACTTACTGGCCAGACATGTTGATAACCAGGATGACTCCATAAGAAATCCATAGCTTTGACATGGAAAGAAAAAGTCTGTGCTCCATTTATCACAGAGACCTCACTTTTGGTGCTCCTTCTAGCCAAAACGAGGACAAAAACCAGCAAAAAATTGAATAAAACCATAACTAGATTTCTCATGACCCGCCAATTTGTTCCAAGTAGAGCCATTGGAAGTTTGAAACCCAGAAGATATGTGTGTTGCAAAGCAAGAACCTTTTGCTTGAAACAACGTGAGAATTGATGATAAATGGAAGAATAAAGGCCCCTTCGGTTAGTTAGCAATTAAAAATAAAATAATCCTCCATGTGAGATTTATTTCAAGTTTAAAAAATTCAAAGAAAGACTCAAAAGTTCAAGTGGGATTTGTGCCTTAAATAGTTAAATTAAAAGAAGATTCAAGATTTAGAATTTAATTTTGATTTATTGTCATCATTCAATCATGTATTGCCAACTCATTAAAATAGTTTGACTATTATAACAATTACCTCAAAAGTCTAACATTTTTAATTATGTGTCAGTACATGATTAAATAACAGTATAAAGAAACTTTACACTAACAATGAATTAAAATTAAATCCCAAAATTTAAGTGGGAATTGTGCATTTTCCTTTGGCATTTTACCCTTAATAAAAGTTGAGTTACATTCACACACTTTTCATACAATCTGTCCATCAAATAATATCTTGATTTTATTATAATTTATTTTAAATAATTTAAATTGTACACATATCTTATAAAATTCATGTAAGTGTTTTTTTTAAAAAAAAGTTTACTCATTTGTAACTCCTTACTAAAAAAAGATTAGAAAAAATTATTTACACAATTTATGTGAGGTAATTGTATAATCTAGACCATTAAAAAAGTTATAGTAGAGTTAAGATGTTATTTAATAACTTATAAGAGAGAATATAAAGAAATGTGAGTATAAGTATGTAAGTATTACTCAAAATGTTATTCATTTGTAATGATTCACTGCAATAATTTTTTTTATGTATTTTGAGAATATTATATAATTTTTTATTAAAAATATAATATGTGGTATTACATAAAGATACACATCATTAAATTAAATTAAAAACATTATATAATAAAATTTAAATTAAATCTAATGATTAAAAATTACTGAAAATTCTGTCCAAAAAAAAATTACTGAAAATATTACTCTAAATCTAATAGTACTTAATTATTTTCAACAATTTTTGTGGTTGGTAGCGAATTGCCTTCAATGTTCATTATCGTGAGTGTGATACCTTTCAACTTCTAAATGGACAGTTGGATACAGGACAAGCGCAACGCTACCTCTCATTTTCAGAAAAAAACAAATCAGAAGTTCCATGGACAAGTCAGGAAGAAGAATCTTTTTGAGATATTTGAAACCTTTCTTTATAATATTTTAAAAATGCATGTACAAAATTTTGAATAGAATAGAATACATTATACAAAATGTTATACATGATAGAATACATTGATAAAAAGTCATAAAAGTGACTTAACTGATAGGTAATTTTAAGTTTTGAGAAGCTTATACAATATTAAGGTGTGAACCTGCCAAAAATACTTTTTGAGAGACAATTTTAGTACTTAAAATAGAATTAGTCTAAACCAACGTGGTGTGACACAAGTGATAGATAATTAGAGTCCTTAAGTATTTGGTTAAGGGTTCGATCCTAACCCATGCGTACAGAAAAAATATCTGTTGGGAAAGGTCAACTCCTTAAATTGATCTAAGTACTTCGAGGGATTAATCCTTGCAATCGCGCTCGAAGAATACACTAAGAAACCAAAAAATAGAATTAGTCTAAGACTTAAGGATGTAAAGATACTCAAACAAAAACAAAAAAAGTACATTAATAAAAAAGATCTTTTATTATTTACATCTGCATCACGATTCCTATTTATTAAATAAAAGAGGGTGTTTATTTTTTTTTTCTTTTTTAGGTTTAAGTTAACACATATGATCTAATAATATTTTTTACATGATGTATATATTAAGACAATTTAGAACATATTTAGCAATTAATTATGCTTGAAAGAATAATGGAATTGTTGCATTTGCAGTCTATGTTAATGTTTTTATAATAAGTTAATGTTTAATGTTTAAATCTTTATGTGTGATATATTTAATAAATCTCTCTCTCTCTCTCTCTCTCTCTCTCTCTCTCTCTATATATATATATATATATATATGTGGGGGACATATTTAATAAAATGAGTAATTTATTGTGAAAAGTGAGAGGAGTCAATCATGACTATTAAATCTTACATGAATGATTAAGATTAGAAGTTACTTCAATATCACATGACTACTTAAAAAAGTCACATAATTTTATGTTTTAATTTTAATTATACATGAATCATCCAATATATATATAGTGTGAAGGGAATAAAAAGCCAACAACAATACTCACAAATTTACTCACAAATTTAGGGGGCATAGAGTAGGGCATAGTAAAGAACTTTTTGTTTTGGGTACATATAGAGGACATATTTGACTATTTTCATCTGCAACATGCGTTCCTATTTATTTATTTATAGAATAAAAGAGACAATTTATTGTAACTTTTTGAGTATAGTATTATTTTAATTCCTCTATGGGAACATTCACTTTCATTTTCACTTGATCTTATACCCGTGCGAGGTTGGCTATATACTTGCCAATTTTTTTTAATTCTTTTTTGCATTACATTAACGAAGTAAAAAAATGAAACATGAAAGACTAATTTAATTAATTTTATTTGTTATTAGTATGACATTATAATTGTAAAAAATGTAAGCTACTCAAATTCAAATAACCACATTATAATTAATTAAGAGCATATGATATTTTATTTTGACTTACTATCAATAGAATTTAAACTAATTAATGTAAAAAATAATAATTTACTTATTAAATAGAAATATTCTTAGAAATATAAGACAAAACAACAGTTGTTTGTATAATATAATCCACAAACGCATTTAAAAAAAATGACAAAATAGATAACTATCAACTAATCTTATCTAGATGAGATAATAGACAATCAATCAAGCTTTTCAGTTTTAATGTGCTTGATGAGGTTTGTAGTTGAAAATTGAAGAGTAACTAAATATGTCAACAATGTCTACAATCCCATAATCTTGTTCAATTGACCTTATCATATGAGTGATGGCCAAAGAAGATGAAGTATCTCCTTGATTAGAAAAAATGTCCTCCTGCAAGAAGTCAGTAAAGTTTGATAATAAAAGAAATATCAAGTTGCAGGCGTTATCATATGTATTTTGAATAAGGATGTTGATTTGTCTAAATTTAGGGATTTGTTGTGTTAATTAACTCTTTATCATTGGTGAAAATCTCTTATGTAAATGATTCCTGTAAATAGATAAAAAAAAATTATGGTTAAGTAATTAAATATAAAATACATGAATTAAGCCATAGATTGTTGCAAATGAACTTATTTATGAAAATGGGGCAAAAATTATTACTGCATGAATATATTTGTTAATTAAGATATCAAACTCATAGAAACATCCAAGTAAAAATCATATATGCAATAACAACCTCTAGAGGTCAATCAGACGCACAAGAATTTTGCAAAAATTAAAAAAAGAAAAAAAGTTAGCTCAGATGAAAGGAAGGGAAGAGAGGAGTTTCAAAAGAAATAATTCGAAGATTCAGGAGAAAGAAGATTTTGTGAAGCAAATAAAAAGAAATACCCATAATTTCAAGCAATATTCAAAAGCTGTGAGGAGAACAATACACTTTGATGGTTCAAATCAAAACAAATACCAGTAAAATTCAAAAGAAAAGATGAAGAATCAAAAGAAAAACTTATAAAACAAAAAAAAATCGACTTACAGGAAAAATTCACAATTCTAGAAAACTTGACTTACCAATTTGCTATACTTTGAACAAATTTCAAAAAATAGTAAAAATTGTTGTGTTGATTCATCTGCTGAGAAAAGAACTTGAAAATTGAGGGAAGAGAAAAAAGCTATGACAATAAAAACAGAAGCATGAAAAATATCAATGTCAGTCTATGTGAGAATTTCACCAAATATATAATAGAATATATGAAGAGGCAGTAACAACACACCTTTTCCTGAAATAAAAATGGGAGGCAAAAAATGAGTTTCAACTAAGGAAAAATAAAGGAGATTGTATCTTTATCACATGGCTTGAATTTGAAATTTGAAATGGAAATTACTGAGACAACTGTGTGGAGGAATTTTGTTTTCCTCCATATTTGAATCAACATATCATATTAATTTTAATTATTTTAATCTACCATAAACTATTATTTTTATTATTATAATTGAATGTAATAGTTTAATAGTTAAATATTTTCATTATTTAAAGTAGACATGACATATTATTAAAAAAGTAGTTGACATATCTTTTTCAGAAATAAAGTAAGACTTGACATTGCAATTTATAGCAAGCCATTATATTGCATTCAATCTAATTAAGATTGATGTAAAAATCGATAAAAATAAGAGGCTACAAGGTTGGGCTGGAAAAGGTGGAAGCACAACTTGAGAAATTTCTTGTATAATAAAAAAACGTTTTGACCAATAAATAGAACATAAGTTTGCCTTCATTCAATTTGATTCGTATTTCATGCTTTTTTTTTTAAAAAAATATGATCGGATAATTTGATGACCCAAACCAACCCAACCCAACCTTAATCGGGTTGGTTTGATTCAAGTTGCTCGAATTTTTTTTGGTAATTGAACCAAACCAACCCGACCAAGGTTGATCGGTTTTGATATTTTTTTTCCCCAAAACCTAAACCAACCTAACCCATGAACACCCTTAGTATGGTATGTTATATTATGTGATGTATTTGAAGGCCCGTACTGTATATTAATACTTCTATGACTAGCAATCTCTTAATAAATATAGATAATTAAATATATGCATTTAAAAGTAATGTTTAATTTACATGACTTGAATTCTCTATGTCAAGAAATATAGGTATTTTTATACCTTAGGTCGGGTCTGGTAGGCTGAGGGGTGGCTCGTAACCTGACCCCGAAAAATATATCAAACCAAAGCCATTTGGCCTTGTTCCAGCCCGATTATTCCATTAAAATCAGGTTCAACAGACTCGAACAGCTTGGGTTGAGTCGAGTTGGTGGGCCGAATTGGTTATTAGGCACCCTTAATTGAAACACTAAAAAATGGTGGAAGGCACAGGCTAACTATTATATATATATATATATATATATATATATATAGTGCTTTTAGGAAAGTATTAAATACTCCTCAATAAATTCTCTTAATTACTTAATAAACAAAGTATTAAATATGTTTTGAGTTTCCAAGATATTAAATACTCTAATTTTGTATTTAATACTTGCTATTTTAATTCTTTAATCAGTGCACTCAGGGCATTCGTTAGAATATGCCTATAAAATATCAACTTACGTTGGTCCGAGTGGAAGGAGCTCGGTCACTTTAAGCATCTTGCCTTGGGTTCGATCCTTGAGATGATGTGTATGAAAAAAATGCAATTAGGAAGGGTCCTTGCCTCACGTGCCTAATCGTATCCCATGGGATTGGTTTATCACCTTCCGAGTGTGGGGATATCCTGGGTTGCACAAAAAAAGCAAATGCATATAAAATAATTCTATATTCTCATTGTGAATCAGCTAAATAATTCTCCTAATTACTAAAAGAAGAACAAATTAAATGTTTTTTGAATTATCAAGATATTAAATACTTCTATTTTTTTCTTTTAATACTTTCTATTTTAAGTAGTTAGACGCACATACACCCACACCCACACACATATTATATACCCAAAGGGAACCCAAACTCGGTCAGCTAACTGATTGGGTCGAATTGGGCCAATAAGCGAGATCGAGTCATAAGCACCCCTAGTATATCATAAAAACAAATGTGATGACATGCCCACGAAACAGGATGATATAATAATCGGCTATGGCACAAGGAAAAACTAGTTAAGAGGAGAGGTTTAAACAATAAACCTAGCGATTACTTTTTAATGTCTTATAAGCAGCAATAGAATCGGCTCAATAACAATGTATGACATAGAATTTAAGTACTATCTCTTAAGTTGATCATGGAATTTAGTCATCTATGTTTCTTTTCTAAAATAAATGAGTAAAAGTTGTCTCCACCTTATTAGAGCAGTATTGCTGAAAAGTCATTAACATACATAATATAAAACATTAAAACTATCGAATTTTGAATGATCAAAATATGGTATTGTTTGTATATATATCTACAATGTGCTACATATGTCAAAAATCAACCATTTAGGTACTCTAATACTTCATTCATAAACATAATATATAGTTCCCTTTTATCTGTAAGTGTGCTACAACTACAGCTTTCCCCAATCAGTTTGATACGGATGAAGCAGCCCACATGAGCAAGGCCTATGTCAACAAGGCCAGGATTTGAATTTTGCCCAAACACTTTAATCAAACCATAACTACTTACTATGGTTACCTTACTAGATAGGAAGTAGTTGTGATTAGTTGTAACAAGAAGGTTATTGTGGTCACTCTAGTGATGTAAGTGCAACAGTTTACAAATAGGGCAAGTAATCATCATACTACTTATGTCTGACAAATTTTAAAGAATTGAAGATCAATAAGTAATTAATCATAGAATTGTTATTTTTTAATATGTGAAGTGTATTAAATGTTGTTAATTTAAATATATTATAATGAAGTGCAAATAAAATTTAAATTAATCCAAAATTTTATGCAAATGATCTATATAATAGAAATTTATATCCCAATAATAGATTTTGGAAAATTTTCATTTTATAAAAATTTATTTAATAATATAAAATAATTTTTATGTTCCGCTGTGTCTAACCGCATAAATTCTTGCAACAAGGATAACCATCGGTATGGGCCACCTTCGTTTTCTATTAGGCTTGGTATTGAACTTTGTCATTAAGTGACATGGTGTAAAAGGAATTTAGACAAAAGAATTTTCATAAAAAAAAATCTGGCTAATACAAAAGCTCGAACATACAGAATATTCAGAATATAATATCACTCTATGACTTGGCAACAATAAAAATACGATACATTCACTACACCAAAAACACTAAACTCTCGATGCCATCTCATTTTAGTTGTTGTTTGCATTGAAGAATAGAGTCTTTGTAGCCTTGGAACAAGTGGAAAGTACAACATTTTTTTAAAAGCTCGCTTTCTCTTATTACCCCTTCTAGTGATGCATTTATAGCGTTGCTCCCCACAATATCTACAACTTTCAAGATTGTCATCATCCTTGTAGTACAACATTCAACCATTAGGACAACAATCAATCTTCACACAACCCAAGCCTAGTTGGGCAACTGATTTCTTTGCTTGATAAAAGTTCCTAGACATATGGTTATTGTTTGGCATTGCATTAGACATAAATTCCACCTAATGATTGAAGGAACCCTCAGATAAATTATGGTCACTCTTTAGTCTTAATGCATATAATGAAGCCGACAATTGGGAAAAAAATTTCACAGTCGTCATATAAGGGACTCTGTGCAGCCGTAAACATATTGAAGAAATTTTGTGCTTTTGGGTTTGGATCTTCGCTCATACTGCTTTCACCCCCACCGATCTCTTCTTGCTGAATATAATCCCTGATTCTCGGTCCAGCAACATTCATTACTGATCAATCAATTTGAGACACTTATGTTAGCTTTGTATTAGGCATTATTAGATGTTTATTGTGCCCAATATTAGTACTTTAGATGAGTTTAATGTTGTTGGGCTTCATTGGGCTTTAATGCAAATATTGAATAATTTTTGGATTTTGATGCATTTTGACCTTTCTTCCTTGGTTAGGTCATAACTTGGGACTCGGTGATCCAATTGAGGTGATCTTGGTGTCTTTGGAAAGCTAAGACAATGCTCTACAAGTTTCATGAAGAACTCAAGAGCTGGATCGGAATGCTAAGGGTCCAAAATATCCCTGCAATGCAGAGTGGGTTTGCTGTCACGGAACCATCTGGGCAGTATGCACATATTGGACTATATAGTGGGTTATAGGCCTCCTCTTGGGCTGAAACTTGGTCACTTGAAAGATAAGACCCATATCTCCAACTTCAATGAAGACCATTTTGTCAATAGATGTCGTTTTAGGCATGCTTCAGAAGCTACAAGTTGGTCTGAATTTGGAAACACGTTCTTCCAACCTAACTTGAGGTAGGTGAAGTGTTTTTGGCATTTCTGGAGCTCTAAAAGTCCAAATGACATGATTCAAATTGGAGATTTTCAAGGAGACAACTGGCTACAACTTTGATGAAGACATCCAAGCCAAAATACACCGTCTAGGTGATGAATTTGAAGCCAGAAGTCGGATAAGAGTTGTTGACTAAAAGCCACCAACCATGCATCAAGCTTCCATTTTTGACAAATTTCAGATTCTTATAGCTTGTATTCAGATTATGTACATGTACAAATTGGCTTCTAGGATTAGTATAAATAGACCCAACCTCTTTGTATTAGAGGCATTCAATTTAGAAGTAAGTTTCAAGAAAGTTTAAGTATTTGTGAGAGTTTTCTTTCTCTTCTTCTCCATTCTCTTTGCAATTTCGTTTTTGTTCCTTAAATTCTGAGTTCTTCCTTCCCATCCATGGAAGGCTAGGCTCTCATAATCAATCCAAGGGATTAGCCATCTTGTTGTTTAATTTGGAGATCTTGGTTTACTTGTTCATATTGCTTAATTGTTATTCAAGTTTCTCTTCTTCCTCTTTTGATTTTTATCTAGATTAAATTGCTTAATTTGATTTAGATGTTGATGTGGTAATAGCTTTATTATCATGTATTCAAAGAGGATCATAAAGATTAAACAATGTATTGAAGCTTTTTGATAGATTGTTTAGCTTGGTTAAATTCTAGATCTTAAGTTAATCTATGTTGGATGGTGCTTACTTTATCTAACCTTGGTTAATCAAATCCTAGATGCTTATCTAGTAAAGAATTCTTGTATCATGTTAAGGCTTCTTGATGTGATCTAAGGCCAAGAACTTGGTTAGCAATTAAGTGAATTCCTTGTGATCAATGATGAGTTAAACTCAAGATCGGTAAATTTCCTTGGATTGGTTGTTTCTTTATATTTGTTTACAACTTTGAATCTCCTACTTTTATTAATCTTGTTAATCAACAACAAAACCCCCCCTTTTCTAATTATCTTGATCTAATTAAATCTTTGTTTTTGGATCCTTGAGAGACGATTCGGTTCATTCTCTATACTACAAATTAGTTTGTGAACCGGTTATTTTATTTGATAGGTCTCGACATCCTCTTGTCAATTACCATATGCTCATAATTATTGAAATTATCACTTTCTCCAATGTTGCCATAATATGAATTTTCCATCACAACTCGGGGAATCGAAGGCATTGGTTCACCGATGTTAGTCCAATAATAGTAATTGTCCATGAACTCCTTCCTCCAAAGATGTACCAATACATCATCAACATTTTCAAACTTTCTACATTTGCATTTCTTACAAGGACACCTTATCTTACCTTGTATCCTATATTGCTCTTGTCGTCTAGCAAAATCAACAAACTCTTGAATCCCCACAAAAAGTCCTTCAGTAATACTCCTATCAGGACCTACTCTACAATTCATCCACTTACGATATTTAGGCACTTCCATTTACTATGAAAGTGTGTGTTAGTACCTACAGAATTAACATTACAACCTTTTAAACCAAAAAACATACTTGAAAATAAAAATCTCCCAAAATTTCGGCAGAATCTCCCTATATTTTCAATATTCCAAAATAAAACAAGTATATGTTTAGTAAGTTAGCAAAGCAATCCAGAATTTTCCACAATAATGATGGCATGCAAGCACAATATGTTACTCAGTATTGTACCACAACTTAGATATCAATGCAATAATATCATCTATAAGGACTCCACACCCTATATATCCTATGTTTCTCAACATCACATTTGTTTTGATTTTCTACATTTTTTGTCTCGATAAAGAAAGAGAAAGAGAAGAGAATATTTACATGGTGTAGTAAGTGGTAGTGACAGAGAGAGACGTTTACCTCTGACGTTCAAGTTCCTGAAAAGGGGATGTAAACAACCTAATTAAAAAAGGGAAAGTACACTCAGAAGCCACTTCTAGCTAAGAAGTTGAAGCCAACCTCTGCTACACTTGACGGGCATAACAATTTGGCCATGGGTAGCGCGTATTATGTTCTTCTAATACCCAAAAAGTAATATTATGTTCTTCTGCATAACTTTCTTTTGGATTACATCTCTAACATAATTTTCTTTCCATCCTAAAACTATTGTGGTACTTGTTCGGGACGGTTTGTCAATCTTAACAAAAGTTTCAAATCCTACATTTCATTTCCATGTGAGTTTGTCTTCTATGACTATACTCTACCTATTTTATATTCTTGATGCATGCTGCATAATAAACTGGGTGCTCTGTGTGTCAAAGATTTCTAATTGTGAAAGGCTTAATTTGTTTGTAGGGTACATAGAAGGTTGCACGTAATTTCTATGTATATAAATATCAAGTTTTGAATAAAATTATGAGAAACTCGAACTTTATATATGCATGATGGCAACATTATATTAATAGACTATTCATTAATTTGATAACATGATTAAACAATTTAATCAACTTGGTCATCTTGTCCAATATGGAAAATGACCGTAAGGAAAACAAAGAAACATCATTCCTTGTACATAAGATTAGACAACTGAATTTTATTAGCAAGGAAAAGAAAAAATATGTAGACAATCAAGGTATTATAGTAATCTTAAGTTGAGCTATATTTTTCGTAGTAAAATGGGGGTTTTCAAACGTGGTGTTCTTTAAGTAATAATATTAAGTGAAACAAAGATACTACATAAAAGTTTAGTTTCAACAGTAGGTAATGTTAGGTGGACTTTAGTCCTTGTAAACTAATGTGCTTTTAGAAAGACTGCCTCCTTTTTTATAATTACATTTCTGTCTCATTCTATCAAATATAATTTTATTCCTCTTAGTTTGATGTGTTTTAGGTACATGAACAAATAGAAAAAAATAATTTGAGAGCATATAATCCAAGCAAACTACTAAAAGGCTACACCATAACACTCAATTACAAAGTGTATATATATATATAGAAGACCCAATCTGGTGGCATTTGAAAAGCTAAGAAAGCCTTCTAGATCTTGGTTTACTCCTCCTCAACTTTTTTAAGAAAATGATGACGAATATGGGAGCCACTTGCCTTTCCCTCAGGGCCATGAGCGCTACAGCTACATGCTGACCCCAGTATATATGGATATGGACTTACATCATCATGGCCTACAACAAATGGACATGCAATTTTGGCATATAGGTATATATATGTGTGTGTGTGTGTGTGTATATCTAATGGATGCTAATTGCCTTGATCAATATAATTGTGCATGACGTGCCCATATTTAGTTAATAGGCAAGTTCACACCCACACACCCACACACATATATATCCTACAAAGACTACATATCTCCTACAAGTGAATAAACCAGTATTAAAACTGAAAATTTCTTCCAATTTAGGTAACAACTGCATTTAAAAATGTAATTGATGAGCTGATAACTACAAATGAAAGATAAAAACAACCTTAAAAATCTAACAAAAAATGTTTAAAACATTAGAGAGCATAGACAACTGGTCCAAAATCTACATCACATCACAACCCCACAAAAGAAAAAGAATAAGGAACCGAAATTATCAAATGGGTAATAATCAAACCGACTGAGTAATACTCATCAAACTACTATCATATGTTCAAAGCATCAATGTTTGGTTAGAAATCCACAAACCAAAAAAACCAAAAAAAAAATGTTGACCAAATCAACAACAAATCCAGTAAGAAAAATAGAATAGCTATAGCACGGAGAAAATAACACTATGAGTGTGTGTGTGTGTGCATACCAGAGGGGGCAAAGAACTCAGGTAAGGGTCTTGGAAGAGAAGACCGTGGTGGAGATGACGCCTTATAAAGTTGTAAGCTGTGATTAAACAAACTACAAGCTCAAACTCTAAACAAGTATTCACGAAGAAAATCCCTTGAATGATGGGAAAATGCTCAGCTAAGCTGCACAATGCAGAGGGACTCTACAAATCCAGAAATTCATAACCAACCAATAAATGAAAAAGAATACAAAATAAAGTGCAAAATCCTAAATCCTTACCAGTCGCATCCCTTGAAGATGACAGAGATAGGACTCTTCTGTTGCCCATGGCTACTAGTCTTTCTGCTCTTGGGGAAAACGGACCTATCTTGCCATGGAGGACGACAGCGTGCAATGTCGTGGAGGATGGCGTCGTGTAAGGGAAAAGGGACTAGGGGTTTTGTTTAGAGAATACTCAGAATGGGATGAAAGACGTGGAGGGAATGAGAAACAAAGGGGGAAACTCAAAATTTAGGGAAAATTAAAATGGAAATTAAGAAAATATTTCAATAATATAAAATACTTTTTGTATTTTATTCATAGAATTATAAATGTTAATTTTAATTTTCATTATTAATATTTAATATATTTAATTGAAAAATTAGAATTTTTGATATATTTATAATTTTATTTTAATAATTAATTATAATTATAAATATAGAATGATTTTTATATCTAATTAAAAATAGAAAATAGAAAATTATTATTTTATAATGAATATATAATATATTTAAGTGCCAATAATAATAATAATGTTTCGCATTAATGATAATTAATTATATTTCATTCTTTTATTCAATTATCAATATCATTAATATTTAATTATAAATATTATAATTATCTAAAAATCATTAATTTAAAAAAATTAATTTTTTTCATTTTTTTTCTTTTTATTAAATTTTAATATTTCTATTTATTATTTTTAGTTATTTAATTGATTTAGGTTATAAATTATTAAATATTATTAAATATTTTCATAATAAATTATAAATTATTTAATATATAAAAATTTAAAAAATTAAAAATATCTTTTATTTGTACTATACCTCTATAAAGGATTTAAAAGATTTATGTCATTATATATTTTTATTATTATTAGTCACTAATTACTAGGGGTAACAGTACCCTTGTAAAAATAAAGAGTATAATTTTTTTTTTCATATATATATATATTGATTAATTAATTACCACATTGACATCATCTTGTATTTTATATTCCAATAGTACGTCATTTTCAAGTTCTACAGCTGAGCAATTCATGCATCAACCTCAGACTATATATGAATCCATTAGGTGAAACACACAGACGATATTATTTTATTTTTAGAAATGTCAAATCATTGGTTTATAGTAGAGGATTAATTACATATCAATGGTAATAGCAAATATAGTCATTACATCAGTCAATCAAAAGAATATGTGGACAAGGAAACATGATATGTTAGAGAATTTCCTAGGACATGTTGTAAACTAGTTATTTCCTCTGTTATGTCAATATATATTTTTGAGCACCTTTGTGTTGTAGTTCATAAATCAATAATCATAATTAAATTAGTATGAGATTTTTCATCAAAATCCAAACTAGATAAATATGATGTCCATGCCCATGTGTGTTCCATGCCTCAACAAAATTAACACCCAAAATTTTTTATCAATTCAAAACATTTTGTTCTAAACAATTTCCCAAACTATAGTAATTGATATAACCAAACTCATTGTTTACCATAAAAACTACCACATAAAACTAATGTATTTTCTTATATTTGTTTATCTGTACAAAAATAATTTAATCATAGCATTATCATAACTTATCAGAAGATAATGACATTGTCCTTCACTATCAAATCTCACTAGTAGTTTTTCAACGAAAATAGAGACTATAGACCAACCCCACACAATCTTCACATAATTTGATTTTTTAGAAATAGAGCCACAATGAAAAATCAATATATAATGAAAATCAAAATATCTTCCCTAGGCCAACTAACAAAGATGCCTTCTCAATGAAACACAACCGTCAAATTGGTACGCATAAAATTCTAGACAATAGCAAAATGAAAATGGTTACCTTAATATAAGAAGTTAGGAACCTAGAAGCAATTGTTGGCATAAACTCATGAAAAATCCTCAATGATGGAATGCAATGTAGCCTTCTCACATATGCCCCTCCTCAATGGCAATGCTACCCAATCCCTCATCAACAGTGCCTGTGACCTGGAGTCGAATCTCAGTGAAAGATGAGAAAAAGGATTTCGATGAAATGGGGTTTGGAGTAGACGGAATACAAGAATAGATGACGAGTGAAACACACAACTTAGTATTTCAAAAAAATTATTCAATACTAGTTATAGATGGAAATATTCCATATCTAACTCAAAATTTATTTTTTTAAATAAATAAATTTAAAAAAAAAACTAAAAAATTTCAAAGACGAACCCATTTCGCCTATAATATTAGTTAGAAACAGATTAATTCTGTCTTTAATAAAAAAGATTAACTTATTAAAAAATTAAAACTTTAGAGATAGATTTTTTCGTCTCTAATAAATTGATCAATTTCTAAAAAAAATGCATGTTTAGAGGCAGATTTAGATACAACATTTCCATATTAATTTAAAAAAAAATAAAATATTTTAGAGATGGAAACCTTTTGTCTCTAATATTAATATATATATATAATTAATATTAGTTAGAGACATATTATTTTCGTGTCTAATAGAATGATAAATTTGTTCAAAAAAAATAAATGCTTAGAGAGGGATTTAGAGAGAGATTTTTTCCGTCTCTAATAAATTCATATTTGTTTCTAAAAAATAACTGTTTAGAGGCGGATTTAGATACGACTTGTTTTAGTGACGAAAATTTTGTCTCTAATTCCATCTCTAAAATGTAAAGTTTTCGTTCCATTCATTTGTTCCTTACACGATGCCATTACTGTCGCTATTCCACGTTTTTCTAGTAGTGAAATAAAGGAGATTGTGTCTTTATCACATGACTTGAATTTGAAATTTGAAATGGAAATTATGGAGACAATTGTGTGGAGGAATTTTGTTTTCCTCCATATTTGAATCAACATATCGATTAATTTTAATTATTTTAATCTACACAAACTATTATTTTCATTATTATAATTTAATGTAATAGTTAAATAGTTAAATATTTTCATTATTTAAAACAGACATGACATATTATTAAAAAAGTAATTAACATAACTTTTTCAAAAACAAAGTAAGACTTGACATTGCAATTTATGGCAAGCCATTATATTGCATTGATTCTAATTGAGATTGATGTAAAAAAAGATAAAAATAAGAGGCTGCAAGGTTGGGCTGGAAAATGTGGAAGCACAACTTGAGAAATTTCTTGTATAATAAAAATTTGTTATGAACAATAAATAGAACATAAGTTTGCCTTCATTCAATTTGATTCGCATTTCATGAATTTTTTTTATAAAAAAATATGATTGAATAATTTGATGACCCTAACCAAATCAACCCAACCTTAATCGGGTTGGTTTGGCTCGAGTTGCTTGAATTTCTTTCAGTAATTGAACCAAACTAACCCGACCAAGGATGATCGATTTGGATATTTTTCTCCCAAATCCTAAACAAACCTAACCTATGAACACCCATAGTATGGTATGTTATATTATGTGATGTATTTGAAGGCTCACACTGTATATTAATACTTCCATGACTAGTAATCTCTTAATAAATATAAATAATAAAATATACACATTTAAAAATAATGTTTAATTTACGTGACTTGAATTCTCTATGTAAATAAATATGTGTATTTTTATATCTCGAGCCGGGTCGGGTGGGCCAGGGGTGGCTCGAGCCAGACCCGAAAAATATATCAATTGAAAGTCATTTGGCCTAAACAGCTTGAGCTGAGCCAAGTTGGCAGGCTGAATTGGTTCTTAGGTACCCTTAATTGAAACACTAAAAAATGGTGGAAGGCACAGGCTAACTATATATATATATATATATATATATATATATATATATCCAGTGCTTTTAGGAAAACATTTAATACTTCTCAATAAATTCTCTTAATTACTTAATAAAGAAAGTATTAAATATTTTTTGAGTTTCCAAGATACTAAATACTCTAGTTTTGTATTTAATACTTGCTATTTTAATTCTTTAATCAATGCATTCAAGGAATTCGTTAACAAATGCCTATAAAATACCAACTTGCGTTGGTCCAAGTGGAAATGGCTCAGTCACCTTAAGCATCTTGTCCTGGGTTTGATCATTGGGATGATATGTATGGAAAAGACACAGTTAGGAGGGGTTTTGGCCTCACGCTCTTGACTGTACCCCGTGGGATTGGTTTATTGCTTTCTAGGTGAGGAGATATCCTGGTTTGCACAAAAAAAAAAAAGCAAATTCCTATAAAATAATTCTATATTCTTATTGTGAATCAGCTGAATCATTCTCCTAATTACTTAAAGAAGAACGAATTAAATGTTTTTTGGATTATCAAGATATTAAATAATTTTTTTTCTTTTAAAAATTTCTATTTTAAATAATTAGGCCGCGTACACACACACACAGATATATATTACCCAAAAGGAACCCAAACTCGGTCCTAGTAGAAGTGAAACTCAGACACCTAATTGATTGGGATGAATTGGACCAACAAGCGAGATCAAGTCATAAGCATCCCTAGTCGATCACATAAAAACAAATGTGATAACATGTCCATGAAACAAGATGATAGAATAATCGGCTGTGACACAAGGAAAAAACTAGTTAGGAGGAGAAGTTTAAATAATGAACCTAGCAATCACTTTGTCTTAAAAGCAGCAATAGAATTGGCTCAATAACAGTTTATGGCATAGAATTTAAGTACTATCTCTTAAGTTGATCATGGAATTTAGTCATCTATGTTTCTTATCTAAAATAAATAAGAGTTGCCTCCACCTTATTGGAGCAGTATTGCTGAAAGGTCATTAACATACATAATATAAAACATTAAAACTATTTAATTTTGAATGATCAAAATATGGTATTGTTCGTATATATATCCACAAAGTGATGCATATGTCAAACATCAAGCATTTAGGTACTCTAATACTTCATTCATAAACATAATATATAGTTCCTTTTTCTCTGTAAGTGTGCTACAGCTACAACTACAACTAAAGCTTTCCCCAGTCTATTTGATACGGATGAAGCAGCCCACACCAGCAAGGCCCATGTCAACAAGGCTAGGATTTAGATTCTGCCCAAACACCTGAAGGATTTTGTGTTAATCAAACCATAACTACTTACTATGGTTACCTTACTAGATAGGAAGTAGTTGTGATTAGTTGTAATAGGAAGGTTATTGTGGTCACTCTAGTGACGTAAGTGTAACAAATAGGGCAAGTAATCATCATACTACTTATGTCTGACAAATTTTAAAGAATTGAAGGTCAATAAGTAATTAATCATAGAATTTGTATTTTTTTAATATGTGAAGTGTATTAAATATTGTTAATTTAAATATATTATAATGAAGTGCAAATAAACTTTAAATTAATCCAAAATTTTATACAAATGATCCATATAATAGAAATTTATGTCCTAATAATAGATTTTGGAAAACTTTCATTTTATAAAAATTATTTAATAATATAAAATAATTTTTAGGTTACCCCTGTGTCTAACCACATAAATTCTTGCAACAAGGATAACCATCGGTACGGGCCACCTTCGTTTTCTATTAGACTTGGTATTGAACTTTGTCATTAAGTGACACATTGTAAAAGGAATTTAGACAAAACAATTTTCATAAAAAAAGAATCTAGCTGATACAAAAGCTCAAACATACAGAATATTCGAAATATAACATCACTCTAGGTCTTGGCAACAATAAAAATTCGATACATTCATTGGACCAAAAAAAACATATGATACCTTTCAACAGGATAAAAGCCTGGCACAAGGCAGAGCAGGAGTCAATTTGGTGACCTTGGCTCTCATTGCCTCTTTTGGTTGGGAACTCTAGGATAATGTAAGCACCAAGGAGAAATTTTTATGTAGATATTGTCTACATAGATATTTTAATTAACAATTGACATATGTAAGGAAACTCTTTATAAATAGGTATATTTATAATATGACCCACATACTCTTACACATATTTAATTTTGAATGAAGTGTTTATGATAGATGGTACCTACTCAATAATTTTTTTCAAGGACCACAAAATAATCTTCCAAAATGTATTATGAACCATACTTGCAGAGGTTATCAAATCCCATATTTTCATTATTCTCAATCTTTTTGACCATATTTGCAATGCCCACTCCACCTAACAAATGAATAAAAAAATTGTTTCAGAATTCATATGCATGTATCTCGGTCTTTGCAAGTTTGAGATGTGCAATTGTGCAAATAAAGAAAACCAAATAAGAGAGAATTGCAAGGCCCACCTAGTGAGATCGCACTGACAAATATTGTAAAGGCTAGAATAAAGATGATAAGGGATGCTCTCCCAAATAGGATGATCAGCTTTCTCACTATATGTTGTCCTACCACGGCTGCAATAGTAGCCACCAGAGTAAAGTATACAGCTGTGCAACAATCCATAAAATGCACTTGTTAGAGGCAATTAACTACATCTTCATATCACTTAGGCAAAATGCAACCCATCTTACTTGCCCAAGTGTTACATAATTAAGCAAATCTAAGGGGAAAGGAACAAAAGCTACAGACAGTTAGATAAAAGTTCTCAAGCACGCACCATAAGGAATAGGAAAACGTTTTAGCAGGTAGTATTCTACAACAGACATAGATGAGGAGAAAGTCATGGCAAAGGTCGCTGTGGCACTTGAAACCTGCAAACAAGACATCAAAATTGTTAGAGACATGAAATTAACTTAAGATTTTGGAATAGTTAGTCATTTACATGGTATTAAAACCTTGTTAAAGAAACCTTAGTTTTTTTAAGGAGAGTTAGTTTTTGACATAGTATTAGAGTCTCTATGACTAAATGGTCAGGAGTTCGATTCTTATGGCCCGTATTCTTCTAAATAAAAAGTTGAATTTTAGTCGAGTGTACTGTAGACGCTTCAAGCCAAAAGAACTCTTGCGTGAGGGGTTGTGTTAGAGACATAAAGTCATCTATAAGCATTCAACTAACAGCTTAAGCTTTTGGAATAGTTGGTAATTGACAAAAACTAAGAATTCAGTTAATAGCATAAGTATAACTCCTACACCCCGCTTTCCCTTCATATATTAACTTTATTCTATAAGAGGGCAGCTTTAAATTCCACACTTACATAAGTGCATAAATTCACACAAAACTAATTTGGGGGGAACTTCTGGATTCAATGGCATTGGCTATAAAGCTAATATATGTGTACTATTTCTTAAAAAGGATATCTACCATAGAAACCTTCCCTTTTTCTTTTTCCCATGACATGTATATCTTTTACAATAACTTGAATCTTCTAGGTAAGAAGTGTACTTTAAAGAATAAAGTGTAACTAATAACCGTTGATGAGAAAATTAAGAAATTTAATTTTTGCATATGCATAATTTATTATCTAGATACTTGTATTTTATAAAATTCTAAATTGTTAATTTTTTTATCAACCATTATTAGATGCACATTTAAATATAAATGTACCACCAGGGTGCCTTCCAAAATTTATAATGCTACAATTTGAAACTCGCCTGAGGTGGGACTCCCAACTTTAGAAAGAGTGGCCCCATAATGAATCCTCCTCCTAGTCCCAGCAACCCACCAACTATTCCAGCCAGTACGCCAAAGACACAATAGGTAATTAGCTGGAGAACACTAAAATTTGTCCCTTGAACTCCGATGGAAGCAATTACTCTCCGTCCATTATACAAGGAAACTGCCTCATATGTAGATACCCCAACTGCAACTGGAATCTGCATAACATAGAAAGTATTCTTCAAACAGTTTCCAGATACTGTTGTAATAGATATTCAAGTATATCTTCACTACATTTAAGCACTAATAGCTTATCAAATGACTTCAAGAAAAGCGAACAGACTTGTATAAGGGTGCCACTCCTAAACAGAAATTACCTGTAACAAGTTCAGTACCCAATATGCTGTTGAACAATTAGTTGCATGGTTCTGTTGTAAATAGGAGATTATTGGTCTCAAGTTAGATAGATTCCATGGTATAAATTGTTCTATTGTACAACAATAGAAGATATGAAAGAGAAAATAGCAAACCTTGGCAATCTGTAGTGCAAGGAATGCAACCCAAACGAAAACAAGAAGTCCAAACTCCTTCCAATATACATTGTCAAGAACAGTCACCTGCAGTGTCCATATTAATTAGATATGAAAACCACTCTATCCATAAGATTAAGAACTCACTAGAGTATATTAACCTCCAGTTCCTTGGTATCCTTTTCAATGCCATCGTTAGGTCCACTAGGAATTGGTTTGTATTCTACTTCAGCCCCAACACCTGTCAAAGGAAAAAGTACGTACACTCTGACATCAAAAAGAAAAATGATCCAGCAGGACAACTTTATTATGTTTTGGTACATGTCATGAATAGTTTCTCAACTCACCATTTGACTCTAGTCGCCTAGCAGCTTCCTAAAATGAAACAAAAGCTCAAACAGTAAGCAATAAACTTTTGTAGTATTACCACTAAACTATTGATTCCTGATTAATTAACATCAAAACACTCCTCACAATTACACAATTTATCATAAAACCTTCATAATTGAGTTCTTATAGTCATTTAATTTAAAGAAACAAAGTGAATAACAAATACATTATTTTCTTCCATTTAAATTTAATATATTCATTTGTTTGCATTTGTAAGTTTAAAACAAGTAGTGAAAAATAATATATGTATAAATTAAATGAGACCTTTTTCATCAAGGTTTCCTTTTTCCATGTTTCAACACCTTTAAAGAATGCTTTCGTTGATGTGCCTGCAAAACAGAAAAATCAGTCAAAGGTGTAACGTAAGCAGAATGACTAACTAAAGTCACAGTCAAGCAATTATCGTTACCTAAAAAGAGAACAATAAGTAGTATAGTGACCATCCAGTCAGCAAGTACAACGTTGAAGGCCACTCCAATGCTGATGCCTAGCATGAGCATTGGTTGAATGACCAGTGCCAAATCATAATCGATGATGGGCATATTCAGAGTACGATGCCTTAGCTTAAGGTTATAGTAAACAGTTGACCCAACTGCACCCATGATCATACCTGACACAAACAGAACGCTGATGATCAAAGGTAGTGGGACTCATGGGAGTTGCTATTTTTTTTTCTCTTTTGGTCATCAGGAAATTAAACTAATCAATTAAAGTCAACAACTTTTGAAGAATAAATTCTTGCGAGCTGCATCAGCTAAAATTGTATAGCAGTCTCAAACTTAATTGTATCCATCATTTAAAATTACTGGAAATTAAATTCACAGTGAGAAATGCCTAGGTTTACAATTCACTGGAAATTCACTTTCAATCTCGAAAAGACAATCATTCAAGAACAAAACAGAGAAAAAAAACTAGTTTGGAGAACAAAAAAAGGCAGATGGACTCCAAAAAGTTTTGAAGAATATTTTATAAAGAGAATGGTAATTGCATTAATGCTTTATGCATGTTTGGATTAGTTTATTTTAATTCTAGAAATATTTATAATCAAAATGTTCAAAAGAGAGTTTTTTTTTTTTAATTTTAAGTGTAAAATAAACTAATCTAAACATACAAAACACTAAAATATGTGTGTACTCTCTTACATTTTGAGATAGCTGTGGATGATTTTGCATCAAACCCAATGACAAGTCTAAGCATAGGAACAAATATGCCACCACCACCAACACCACCTACACTTCCAAATGCAGCTCCGCAAAAACCAACAAAAGAACCGAGAACAACTTGCCAACCAAATTCCATATCCTGCGTAAGTAACATTCAGAATTAACTTTTCCCTGTCATGATATCAAGTGACGACAATAATGTATATGAGCAAGATAAATAATTAACACTGCAGTGCCAGAAACAAATCCAACAACAGAAGCACTTATTCTTTTCCTTTCCCGAAAGACAAGAAAAATGTAAACAAAAACACATTCATAGAATCCAAAAGTTCAAAGAACTTATCCCCCAACCAAATTCATAGTGGCTAGTCAACCCTCGTGAAAGTCAAAACAAAAAGAAAGAAAAAAAGTATAAGTCTTGCTAAGGTCACTATTTAAGAAACACTTAATTAGTGGTGTAACTCGACAACAAATTTTGGAGGGAGCAAATGATGAGATTAAAATAAGTAAATTAAAAATAATAAAAAATAATTGAAAGGGAAGATAAATCCAATTTAATACATTTTTTTAATTTTGATAACCCTTTAAAGTTTTGTATGTTCTTAGGTATGAAATTTTTTTTCATCTTTTGATAACAATAAATAAGTTGTTAATTTAGTATTAGTTATAGCCATCATAAAATAAACTATTAGTATGAAAGTACGTAAGAAATCATTTCTTAAGGTTTTAGTTTTTGTTTTGTTTCAAGTTAGTTTAGGTTTAAGCATAAGAAATAAGCACAAGATTAGACAAAAGATTTTGATAGTACAACTATCTTAAAGGAAAAATAACATTGTTAACATCAAAACAAAGAAGTAGTATAAATTTAAAGCAGTTGTAATATAATTCAGTAAAAGTTCTCCACATTATAAAAAAATAAGTTAGGGGTATGAAGCTCTACCCCTACACTTAATACCCTTAAATAAATTCTTCTAATTACTTAACGAAAAAATATTGAATATTTTAAAAAATTTTAAGATATTAAATATTTTACTTTTACATTTAATACTTTCTATTTTGATCCTTATCTAATAATTCGAGAATACTCATTAGAAAATGCGTTAAAGTATTATTAATTTGAAAGACGCCAACAACATGTAATGGACCAATAAGTCTAGTCAATTTATCATTCATTTTAAATTTTTCTCAAAATTAATAATCCAAAAAAACAACCCCATTTAATTTCTCGCTTTGGTTTTGGCTTTAAAAGACAAGGCAAAAAGAAGTAGTGAAGCCGTGAAGGAAGAGCTTACCGGCCACACATGTTGATAACCTGATTCCTCGGGTTGCCATAAGAAATCCATTGCTCTATAAAGGAAACTGTGTTCATGTGCACGTGTAGCATTGAATCTTGGCAATTCCAGTTTCATAATCCCTCTTTCCCCCAAAACAAACATCAAAGACGATGCAAAATTTAATATCAACACCACCGCTATCCATGTTGATCCTATTGTCATAACCCTCTGCCATCTTTCTCCAAATTCAACCATCATTTTTTTTCTTTTTTTAGCTTTTAACAAACTTCTCTCTATCTGTAAAAGAAAGCTCTGTACGGTTTGAAAAATCTTTATCATCAACCACAGAAAAGCTTCTCCTTTAAATAATCAAATCGATTCACCAATGACAGAGTGAAAGCATGCATGCTCGGTTTGGCATGCAAGAAAACAGAGGCAAGGAAATGAAGAACCGAAGAAAAAGGGTCGTATTTGAATGGCCAAAGTTGTGGAGGAACGTAATAAAAAAAATGGTTTCTAGAGAAAGGAAAATGAGCAAACCTCACAAGACCTTCACTTTGGTGTGAAAGAATAAAAATAAGAAATTGTTGCTTGGAATGAACAAAAAACAAATAGAAGGAAAAGAATAAAAAACAAGAAATTATTGTTTGAAAAAAAGAGAGAAGGAAATGAAGGAGGATGTGTAATGATCACAAAAAAAATAACAGTCTCGTGGGGGTGGGAAAGCAACGAAAAGATCGCTCTCTCTTCTCTTCTCTTCTCTTCTCTCTGCGTTCAAAACCGCTAGCTACAACAGATTTATGGAGGTGACAATATTAAGAATTTCCAACGTGGTGACAATGACATTCTTCGTACATGGGTGTAAGACAATCAACAAAGTACACTATATTATTTAGGGTGTGATACACTAATTATCATTAGTGTGAAAAGAAAATTATAAGGAATTATTAATTTCACAAAAAATATTATTTGCATACCTCATTTTTATACCCTTTCATTATTGTGTTATCGAATATTATTAAAATTGTTATCAACTATTTTAAAAAGTTTATTATTTATACCTTGTAACAACTTTTGTTCATAGGTGCCCTTGTTTGAATGATTACATTTCCAAAATAGTTGATAATAGTTTCAATGATATTTGATAACGTAATGGGGTGTAGGAAGATGTGCAAAATGAGGTGTACATATAACATCTTTTATATAAAAAAGTAAAGTAGTTGGTGCATTTTCTGGAGTAATTTTTTCCGCCCAAAACAAACTAAGGTTATATTAGTCAACTTACATATTTATTTTTAAGAAAATAAGTGTCATATTTAATTTAGAGTGGGAATATATTTTCGAGGCAATTTTTCTCGCTCACATTTATCTAACTTTTCTCTTTCCTTCTAACCTTTTCACCCCTCTCATTTATTTGTTTCACATTTTTTATCAGGAAAGTACTATTCACCCAGAAAAATTGCTCGAATATCTTATGCCAAAAACAGTTGGCATCTACATGGAAGTTACACATCATAAAGATGACTCATCATGGCTTTCTCTTATCTATTGTTTTTTTTTTTTTGGTAATCTTTTCTTATCTATTTTATTATTCTCTTTTCTCTCCCTTTTGCTCTGAAACAACTCTGCTATGCTTGCCACCACCGATGGCAACACCCCATTGCGCCGACGGCAACACCCCAATCTCAACTCCGCCACCACATCGACGACAGCATATGCCAAATATTTCACGTAATATCATTGCTTCTCTGTGTTATGGTTCAGGCAAGTGAGTATCGATATTAAATCTAATATTGTTGCTTCTTTGTGTTATGGTGCAATGGTTTGCTTAGGTCTTGACAACTAAGGAATAGAGGCAATGAGGATGGCTTGCCTTTTGATCTTACTATGGACAATGATTTTGAAAGAACTGGACCGAACAAGGTATATCCCATAGGTGTTTGTAAAAATGACTCACTGACTTATGTTTGAACACAATTGTTTGAACCCAATTGGTATCCCAAATTAATTGATATTGGCAATGGATTGATCATCCTTTCATGTGCAACCGATTATCAATTTGGATTTGTGGGAGGTATGCTTAGCTCTCTCTCTCACACAAACAAAATAAGTGGATGCAATACAAATTACAGGGCAAGAACATCTATGTAGTCACGAATTGACAATCATAGTTCATCATCTATTTTTGCTATATTTGTCTATGATTGAGGACAGATTGGCATATGATCAATGAATTCAACAAGTTGTTACATGGTGTTTATTTTAGAATTGGAGTAGATTAATACATTCAAGGACAAAGCTGGCCCCACAAACGAATATATATATATATATATATATATATATTTAAAATCCATAATTCAAGTAAATTCAATTTATGTTGTTCGTGAATTTATGTTGGACATGACCAAACAATCTAAGTTGACTTTTCCTCATCTTTAGTTATATAAGCATTGTCTACTGATTTGGGTTATAAAAAAAATCATTGTATTCTTTTAATTGTCCTATTTTTTTACATTCAATTGACTTCTTATTGCTGGATATGCCCTTTAGCATCCTTATGTTTCCTTCATTTATCTTATGGACTTCATAGAAAATAAAAAAGTAGGGCTTATACCAATCTTTTGGGGTCCACATTTATCATTTCATTCTCCTGGACCTAGCAGTGTAGACTACATCTTCAATCTCACCATTGCTTTGAATAATTGATCTAAGTAATTAGTTATGCTCAACCATTAGTATTTCTTGTGAAGTTGATGGCATTCTTTATGCAGATGCTTATGTTGATCTGCCATGCTTGCTCTAATTTATTTAGTTTTAGTCTTGACTAGAACCTTTGAGATTATAATATCTATCTCATTCTATTCAATTTATAATCAGTGCTTGATTTGGGTTTGTCAATCAGTTAGATATCATTGGCAACTAATATCTATCAAGGATCATAGTCAAATGAATATGTTAAGTTCATTGTCAATGAAACTATAAATGTTTCGCTTGTGGGAGGTATGCTGCTTAGCTCTCTCTCTCTGTCTCTCTGTCTCTCTATCTCTTTCTCTCACGGAGAAAAAGGAACATGCTATTTGATCCGAGCATACCTTGCCGATCACCATCTTATCATTAACCGATCGGTTATTATCGATCTCCACCTTTTCGTTGATATCTTTTACCCGATCAATTCTGACTGATCATACTTCCTGTGATCTCCCGTAACGACCGATCCTTTTGCTTTTCCATTGTGTCTTGGTCTTCGATCGAGTCCCTCCTTTTGGTTTCGATCAGATGACCGATCAACCATGACGTGTTTTCATTTGCATAATCAGTGGTCTAGTCGGATCCTCTCCGAAGTGCTTGGATTTCTGACCTACCGGTCGGTCCTTTTCCCTTTTTGCTCTGTTATGTTTTATTTTTGCATGCAAACTGTTTTATTTTAGTTTTAATAAATATCCATTGATAATTGTTTCTCTCTATGTTGTAAATAATGAGTTATAAAGGTTAAATTGTCCAATGCCATAAAGTTCGCATAATTGTCTTCAGGGGTCAAGTACCCACTAGATAATTTCCTTGGAGTGGATCAGTGGACTTAGTACTACCTTCCATTCCACTTAGGTCGCATTAATAAAACTGTTCAGAATAAGTGGCCCAGTGCCACAAATCGCTTTAATTGCCTTTAGGGGTCAAGTACCCACTAGACATTTTTTTTTATGGATCAGTGAGTCTAGTACCGCATTCCATCCTATTTAGGACGCGCTAATAAAATCTTCTTTTAATCAAATCAATTCCTTTTCTTTTAATCAATTAATTCTTTCTTTTAATTAAAATCAATCAATTATCAATCATTTTCTAGAAAGAACTACGTGGCTTTGAATTTCCTATTGCACCAGGCGATACGTAGGCACGCAAGTCAAACCAAACTTTTAATTTTTGCAATTTAGTTTCCTTGTTATTTGTGAATAATTGTTTGCACTTGTTTAATTTCTCTACTTGGGAGTAAAAGATATATCATTTAGGTTATAAAGTTTGCACAATTAGCTTAACCGTCTTATGACAGATGTAGCAGGGGTGCAGTGAGATTAAGTTTCTGCCATTCCCTGTGCATAATCGACTCCCGAACCTTGTATAGTTTTCGCAGACCACATTTTTGTGTTTTTACTTTAATTCTATTTTTAAAGGATTTTGTCAGTCATTTCCTCTACCCAGTAAACGATTAGTGGCAACTCTATTATTTTTAAACTATTTTCCCTCACAACTCTCCGTCGCAATTTTCCAGTCACGACAAGAGGTAACAACATTCTCTTGGGAACCACGTGCCAAGCTTATGACTCCCCCTTCTGGAAATCTTTATTCGCCCTCTGGACTAAGCTTTTGGACAATTGCTTTCATGTTCTATGGGATGGGAATACAAACCTTTTTTGGTCTGATTGTTGGACCCATGGTAATCTGGTTCTACTTGATCACTTCACAGGTTCTTTGGACAACTTCAATACTAGTTGCACTGTGGTTGATTTCACAATTAATGGCAACTTGTGGGACTTTGATCGTCTCACCCCAGGTACTGTGCCATAACATCATTATTTTTATAAGGAGTGTTGTCCCCCTCATCCGAAAGTAAGGGAAGATTCAGCTAGTTAGATTGGGTCTCCTTATGGAGATTTCACAGTTCAAAGTGCTTATCACTACCTGGTGGGAAACAATGACACCCCTTGTGATAATATTTGGAAAACCATTTGGAGCTGGCATATCCCCTTGCGCATATCCACTTTTATATGGTTGGCTTTACATAACTGCCTATTCACAGCCTTTTGTCAGGGCTATTGGTCTCACAGCAGCCCCGACTGCCATACCTACCATTGACATGTTGAGACAGTCATCCACATCCTTCGTGACTGTTCCCATGCAACGATAATGTGGACCAATCTTGTTGTGTCAGACCACCTGGCTAATTTCTTTATACTTGGGCATGAAGACTGGATGAGATTGAACCTTACCTCAGATCTTGATAAACAGACTTCGCTTGAGTGGAATGACATTTTTCGCACTGCTTGCTAGTTTCTTTAGAATTGGAGAAACCATGAGTTATTTGAAGAGGGATTCTCTAGACCCTCAAACTCCGTCCATCCCATCCAGACTTATGTTTTTCTTATTGCTCAGTCCCAAGTGAACACTTATGGTACTCTCAACTCCTACGTCCAGCGTGATATCGGATGGACATTCCCCCTCACAGGTTGGGTAAAACTTAACACTGATGGTGTTGCTAAAGGAAACCTAGGAGATGCAGGTAGTGGAGACCTTATTCGCAGTGACTCTGGTTACTAGATTAGAGGCTTCTGCTGTCATATTGGTACCTATTATGCTCCCATAGCTGAACAATGGGGTATTTTGTTAGGAATACAACTTGTTCGGAACTGTGGCTGCCATAGAGTCATCGTAGAAAATGATTCCTTGCCCATCATCAACAAGCTTAATAGCCTTGATAACTTTCATTCTAAAAGCAATTTCTGGCTCCAGTGCATTAGAGAGCACTGCCAGAGAGATTGGGAGATCAAATTCATCCATACTTTCAGAGAAGGCAATGCTTGTGCTGACTAGTTAGCTAATTTGAGCCTTCATCAACAATATATCTTTATGGAGATGACCATTCCCTCTAGTAACCTGCAGTTTCTTCTCTAGGATAATTTTTCAGGGGCTACCTTACCCCGCCTAGTTTCCCCTCCAGTGTAATCTTTTTCATTTTGGGCCCCGACCTTGTTTAAGCACCCAAAAAAATAGATTAAAGGAAATGAATACATTATTAAAATGTTCAATAAAAATAACTTTTTTTATCTTAATATTTTTTGAGTAATGAATTATTTTTTAGTATAATCTAAATTTTTTTACTGTGCGCATTACTTATTTTTTTAAGGGTAGTCTTTTTTACACATGTAACTGCACAAATATAATTACATGTGCTCATTGCAATATTTCAAATTTTATTTAATAAGGTAATGATTAATTTTTTTGGTAAAAGATAATATTTAAATTTAACTACTTTAGATTACTCATTTGGAATAATTTTTCTTTCATTTTTTATATTTTAGAAGAAAAAATTAAGAGATTTTGATCAGTCTAAAGTGGTATAGTCGCAAATTCAGTTATAAGATTAAATCATAATTAGTGTCTAGTTTATAGTCAGACCAACAAAATCGTCTAGTCCAATCCAATTCTGACAACTCCACTTAAAATTAGTTTTGTAGTGTTAATTATATAAAAAAAATCATAAATCACTAAGCCCAAACATAAAATCAATGTTTTGCCACTAGAGAACCCACTCCCACTTTTGCAAAAATTAATTCATACAAAAAGAATCCATTCTAAAATTTTTAACCTAATGTTCAAAATGTTGCACAGTTCGAGTCAATAGTATGCCTTAAACAGAATTTTACACCTAGTGTCATGATCGAGAAGAATCACAGCGGGGAGTGGCAAGAGAAAAATACATTAAAAAATAATAGAGTCGCCACCAATCGTTTATTGGGCAGGGTAAATGATTGGCAAAACCCTTTAAAATCAATTTTAAATGAAAAAGAAAAAGAAAAAGAAAGGTTTGTGAAACCAGGTAAGGTTCAGGAGTCGATTATGCACAGGGAAGGGTGGAAACTTAATCTCACTGCACCCCTGATACATCTATCATAAGATGGGTTACCTTAAGCTAATTGTGCAAACTTTATAACCTAAATTATATATATATATATATATATATATATATATATATATATTACCCCTTTTAGCAAGTAGAGAAATTAAATAAAGTGCGAACAATTATTCACTGATACCAAATAAACTAAATTGCGAAAATTAAAAGTTTGGCTTGACTTGTGTGCCTACGTATCCTCAGGTACAATGGGGAATTCAAAGCCACATAGTTCTTTCTAGAAAATGATTGTGGTTTGCTTGATTTTAAATTAAAAGATAAAGGAAAATGGACAGTGAGTCCTACAATAAACTCCTACCAATTCGAATGAGATTGAAGACAATACAAAGTGATGCAATTATTTCATGGATATTTATTAAAATCTAAAATTAAACAGTTTTGGTGCCAAAATAAACACACAACAACACAGAAAGGAAAGGATTGATGGGCCAATCAGCAAAGGGAGATGAGGTACTTGATCGAGAACAAAATTGGTCGAGAGTCGATCGGAAAAAGGTTATCTGATCGGTAAGGAACCTATCAGTCAATTGGTGATCATAAAAAATAGCAATCGGTCAAAATCAACCGCTTAATGGTAAGGCAGTGGTCGACGAGGTAAGCTCAGTCAATTGGAAGATAAGGAAAATTGTCTGGGGAGGGTTTGATCGACTAATGAATGAGTCTACTCGGTTGGATAGTGATAAATCATTTTTGAGACACTTATGTTAGCTCTGTACTTGGCATTATTGGATGTTTATTGTGCCCAATATTAGTATATTAGCTGAGTCTTATGTGTTTGGGACTCATTGGGTTTTAATGCAAATTATGATCAATTCTCGGATTTTGATACATTTTGACCTATCCTTGATTAGGTCATAACTTGGGATTCGGTGATCCGTTTGAGGTGATCTTGGTGTTTGTGAAAAGTTAAGACAAAGATCTACAACTTTTATGAAGAACTAAAGAGCTGATCAGATTTCTAATGGTCCAAAATAGGTCTGAAAGTCAAAGTGGGCTTGTTGTCGCTGGAATTTGAGCAGTGTGCACATATTGGACCATATTGTAGGCTATCAGCCTCCTTTTGAGTTGAAGCATGAGCCATTGGAAAGGTGAAATGCATAGCTCCAACTTTACTGAAGACAATTTTGTCAATAGATGTCGTTGTAGGCATGATTATGAAGCTGCAAGTTGGTTTGAATTTGGAAACATGTTCTGCTAGCGTGACTTGAGGTAGGTGCAGTGTTTTAGAATATCTTGAGTTGTAAAAGTCCTATTGGCATGAAACTGATGCCATTGGAAAGCTGAGACATAAAGCTACTACTCTTATGAAGACTTCCAAGCCAAAATACGTTGTATCGGGCATGCAAGTCAAGTTGGAATTCAGAGAAGAGTTGGTGGAGAGAAGTCACCAACCATGTACCAACCCACCAACCATGCATCAAGCCACCATTATTGACAAACATCCAATTTTTTTCTTCCATTCCAGTGTTTTACAGTTTTTATCAACTGTAAATTAGCCTCTAGGATTAGTATAAATAGGGTCAATCACTCTTGTATTTGCATTAATAAAATTTTTAGTAAGTTTGAATGCTTGGGAGAGTTTTCTCTTTCTCTTCTTCTCTCTTCTCTCTAGAATTTCGTTTTTGTTCTTCGTTGTTTGAGTTCTTCCTTCCCATCCATGGAAGGCTAGGCACTTAAAATCAATCCAAGGGATTAACTATCTTGATGTTTAATTTGGAGATCTTGTTTTGATTGTTCATATTACTTAATTGTTATTCAAGTTTCTCTTCTTCCTCTTTTGATTTTTATCTAGATTGAATTGCTTAATTTGATTTAGAGGTTGATGTGATAATAGCTTTATTATCATGTATTCAAAGAAGATAACAAAGACTAAATAATATATTAAAGCTTTTTGATGGATTATTTAGCTTGGTTAAATCCTGAATCTTAAGTTAATTTATGTTTGGATGGTGCTTAATTCATCTAACATTGGTTAATTAAATCCTAGATGCTTATCTAGTAAAGGATTCTTTGATCATGTTAAGGCTTCTTGATGTGATCTAAGGCCAAGAACATGGTTAGCAATTAAGTGGATTCCTTGTGATCAATGATGGATTAAACTCAAGATCGGTAAATTTCATTGGATTGGTTAATTTGTTGATTGATTTTATTTAAATTCAACTGATGTATTTTCCTTACAAATCATCAAAACCCCCATTTTAATTATCTTGATCTAATTGAATCTTTGTTTTCGGATCCTTGAGAGATGATTCAGTTCATTCTCTATACTACAAATCAATTTGTGAACCGATAAATTGACGAGTCTCGACAACCTCTTGTCAAATTTGGCACCGTTGTCGGGGATCCAAGGCAACTATTTGATTATTTCAAGACCCAATCTAACTCTAACAATTTTGTTTGTTTTGTTTTTTAAGCTTTTTCAAGTGGAATTCGGCTGAAATTAAGTAAAAGGCATCTTGTCAAGATTTTGGTTTGGTAAAGTATCTCTGATCGAGCTGAATTTTGAAAGACTAATGGAAAAAGTTATTTTGTGAAAGGCTAACTATTTACGGTGAGGCCACCCATATTTTAGCCAAATTTCATCATTTAGACAACTTTTTCAATTTTTTAAAGTTTTTTTTGGATAGCATTTTTGTGTAAATTTTACCATGTGGTGGCCCCATAATTTTTTTTTAAAAATCTCTAGATAAGTTTTCTGTAGTTGTTTTGTGTATTTTTACACTTGTTTTTGTGTTTTTATGTTTGGTCACTAATCTGATGGAGCATAGACTTGATGAACTGTCTTATCTGGTGAGACAGCTGGTAATGGGACAACATCAGTTACCTGAGCAACAACCTGCAAGATTTTGCAGTATATGTTATAGTTCCTTTCATCCCACATATGCATGCACCACATCACAAGATGATGGTTCTGTATTTCAAGACTATTCAATTACTGCAACAGGTGTATTCCCTACACAATAACAATATCAGTCATATGCTAGACCAAGCAGGCCATACCACCAGCAGCAAGCTATAGTAGGCATGAAATCTGAACCTACATTCGAGGATTTAGTGAAGCAAATGGCAACCAACAACCTCCAATTTCAGCAAAGCACAGAAGCTATAATACAGAATTTGGAGACCCAAGTTGGTCAACTTACATCTTCATTGAGTCAGTTGAGCAGGCAACAGATATAGAATTCTGATTTTGTAGAACATGAGATCATTGATGTGAAAAAACCAATTGATGATTTGTGTGCTGAATTTGCTAGCTTTACTAATTTTGATGATTCTGTTTGTTGTACTGGTTGTGATGGTTATATGTTGTGTAATGTATGTGCTGAGATTGCTGAGACATGATGAATATGTTTCAGCAGATTGCGCAGCAATTCAATCTGCAGAAGTAGTGAAGCCACCAAAATTGGGGTCCATTGTGGCCAAGAACTTTCTTACTGATGAGGAGAAGAGATTGCTACCCATTTTAAGGGAGAATCTGAGAGCCTGCACACTTGCAGACATTCCTAGCATTAGCCATTTCATATGTATGTGCAAGATTTTACTTGAGGATGGAGCTAAACCAGTAAAGCGATCCCGAAGGAGACTAAACCCACTAATTCTAGATGTGGTGATCCATTACACTAGCTATAGTGTGACTGCTGGAATTTTGCATCTTTGGCTATCGATAGAGTGTTTTCTTTCAACACTTTTATTTCACTTTTTTGGTTGTTGTTTTCTTTTTGTTTTAATTGTTTTGTTACTGTTTTCAATACTATTTATATTTTTATTTTACTGTTACAATTCGTTTTGATCTTTTCATTTGATTTTGATGCAAGCATGTGCTGAATTTGAGTTTAGTTGATGATAAAAGTATGCAAAATAGTTTAAAGTTGAATCATTTTTTCAAAATTCGTGATATACATATATATATGACTATGAATATTAGGAAGATTGCATGTTTGAATTGTGTAAATGTTGCATACCTTTGTGTTGGGCTTTTCCAAGTTTGATACTTACACTTAGTTTATTTTTTTTCATGAGTGATGTCAATTATGAATTTGTTTTCTAGAACTTGCACCAAATTGATTTGAGATTACATTGGTCTATATGTTGCATGAAAATGACATAGGCATTTTTCTTGACTTAGCTACTTTGGCTAAATAAGTCTACCTTGCATTTATTCCATTGTTAACCCCCTCTGAGCCTACTTGCTCATTATTTGTTCTTAGCTCATTACAAGACTTGAGTGAAAAACCATGTTTTACCTTACCTTAAGGAATATGAGAGCATTGGTTTTCCTATTGGATAAGCTCTTTTGCTTGCAATGATTTAAGTGTGGGGGAATTGGTGTGTTTATGCGAAATGTTTGGTACAAAAAAAAAAGCTAATTCTGAAAAGAAAAAAAAAGAGAATAAAGCCAAAAGGTTGTAAAAGAAAAAAATAGAAAAAGGAAGGGATGTGTGAAGAGAATGTGCATTTTATGATTTTGGGTAAAATTTTATACTTTCTACTTGATTTACTCCCCAATGCTCTTTTATTCTCTTTGGTTTTTAACTTGCTATTATCCATATTGTTCATTTCCTTCACCTTATAGCCCTATTACAACCTTTTTGAAAGACCTCTTGATTTTTGCAATTTATTTGATCTAAGTAGTGGAGAATTGATGTACATGCAAGCATATGGTAAAATACTTTCATAATTTGACAGAGTTGAGCGCAAACAGTTAACATAAACACTTTGTGTGATTTGAGTGTCACTTGTGAGGAATTTTACTCAATTTGAACATACATATTTCTGATTAAAGCATGATTATGCTATGTATACTTAATCCTCAATTGGTTTGATTCAACTATACTTTGTTAAGCATATTTGAATTATTGATTATGGTTTATATTTGATACAATACTTGTATTTAAAAGTTAGTTGAATTGATTAAATAGAGTATTACATATTTGTGGGTATCATCCTGGTAAACCCTCACGAGATTATAACTCGTCTACTGGGGACACCTAGGGGTTTAAAGGCTTGTGGCACATGCTAAGTGTCATCGTGATTTCCTACGAAAATGGATTAGATTAGATATAATCAGTTTTTATGCTTTTAGTTTAATATTATGGTGTTTCTTATTTTTCCTTAGTTTGGTCTTATGTATTTTGCCTAAGAATGCAAAAGCTTAAGTGTGGGAGAATTTGATAAATCATTTTTGAGACACTTATGTTGGCTTTGTACTTGGCATTATTAGATGTTTATTGTGTCCAATATTAGTATATTAACTAAGTTTTATGTTTTTGGGGCCTCATTGGGCTTTAATGCAAATTATGATCAATTCTCGGATTTTGATGCATTTTGACCTATCCTCCTTGATTAGGCAATAACTTGGGATTCAGTAATCCGTTTGAGATGATCTTTGTATCTATAGAAAGCTAAGACAAATATCTACAACTTTCATGAGAACTAAAGAGTTGGATCAGACTTCTAATGATCCAAAAATAGGTCTAAAAGTCAGAGTGGGCTTGCTGTCGCTAGGATCTGAGCAATGTGCACATTTTGGACCATATCATGGGCTATAGGCCTCTTTTTAGATGAAATCGGTTCCATTGGAAAGATAAAATGCATAGCTCCAACTTTATTGAAGACCATTTTGTCAATAGATGTCTTTGTTGGCATGATTATGAAGTTGCAAATTGGTTTGAATTTGGAAATACGTTCTGCTAACGTGACTTGAGGTAGGTGCAGTGTTTTTAGAATATCTTGAGTTGTAAAAGTCTTATTAGCATGAAACAGGTGCCATTGGAAAGCTGAGACATAAAGCTACAACTCTTGTGACGACTTCCAAGCCAAAATACCTCTTATCGGGCATGCAAGTCAAGTTGGAAGTCAGAAAAGAGTTGGTGGAGAGAAGTCACCAACCATGCATCAAGCCACCATTATTGACAAACATCTATTTTTTTTCTTGCATTCCAGTGTTTTACAGCTTTTATCAACTGTAAATTGGCCTCTAGGATTAGTATAAATAGGGTCAATCTCTCTTGTATTTGCATCAATAAATTTTAAGTAAGTTTAAGTACTTGAGAGAGTTTTCTATTTCTCTTCTTCTCCCTTATATCTAGAATTTCGTTTTTGTTTTTCATTTTCTAAGTTCTTCCTTCCCATCCATGGAAGGCTAGGCTCTTATAATTAATCCAATGGATTAACTATCTTGATGTTTAATTTGGAGATATTGTTTTAATTGTTCATATTACTTAATTGTTATTTAAGTTTCTCTTCTTCCTCTTTTGATTTTTATTTAGATTGAATTACTTAATTTGATTTAAATGTTGATGTGATATTAGCTTTATTATCATGTATTCAAAGAGGATCACAAAGACTAAACAATATATCAAAGCTTTTTGATGGATTGTTTAGCTTGGTTAAATCTTAAATCTTAAGTTAATTTATGTTTGGATAGTGCTTAATTCATCTAACCTTGGTTAATTAAATCTTAGATGCTTATCTAGTAGAGGATTCTTTGATCATGTTAAGGCTTCTTGATGTGATCTAAGGCCAAGAACATGGTTAGCAATTAAGTGGATTCCTTGTGATCAATGATGGATTAAACTCAAGATCGGTAAATTTCCTTGGATTAGTTAATTTGTTAATTGATTTTCTTTAAATTCAACTGGTATATTTTCTTTACAAATCATCAAAACCCAAACCCCCATTTTTAATTATCTTGATCTAATTGAATATTTGTTTTTGGATCCTTGAAAGACGATTCGGTTCATTCTCTATACTACAAATCAGTTTGTGAACCGTTAAATTTTATTATTTTGACGGGTCTCGACAACCTCTTGTCTGCTTGGATCGGTTGGGTAGTTGATGAGGAAAAACGTTTAAAAGGGGTTAAGGCTAAGGCTGGGCTTGCTTGGATCGGTCGAGTGGTTGATGAGGAAAAGTGTTTAAGAAGGGTTAAGGTTAAGGCTGGGTTTGCTCGAATCGGTCGGGTGGTTGATGAGGTTTGTGAGTAAAGGCTATGGGTCGGATCGGTAAGTACCGATCGGTTAAGGGTAATCTTGGTTAGAAGTGATCGGTCAGTAAATGATCAAGCTATATCAGTCGGTCGGATAGCTGGTTGGTCGATTAGAAATGGTCTGGGGAATGGGTGGTCGGTCGGAAATTGTTTTGGGAAGTGGGTGGTTAGTCAGAAATGGTCCTGGGAAGTGGGTGGTCGGTAGAACAAGAGTGCAGGCTCTGTTTTCTAGTTTTTTTACTGATTTGGGGCATTGTTTGATGGGTGTTGGAGTTGGTGTTGTCGCTACATTTGAAGGCGAGGTAGTGGGATATTATGATGTCTTGGGTTGTCCATGGGTGGCTTAAGGTGTTATTCTATGAGGGGCGTGGAGATAACTCTGTTTGGACACAATGGTGCAAGAGGAAGCTGGTTTTATGTGTAGGCTTGTGTTGATTTAAGGATTTATGAGCTAAGGTGGTTGTTCGGTGGGAAGTTGAGATGATTTTTGCTTTGCAAGGGTCTATGTTTGGTCACCCAGATGGTTTGTCAGGTGATGGACAGTGGCTAAAGAAAGGAGAGAAAGAGAATGAAGAGAACATAACATCAAGCAAAGCCAAACAAAACCAAAACAACCAAGAGCATTACAAACACATTATGTATGTTCAACATTTAAGAGCATGGGCAAAAGATACCAATGGCAAAAGACAAAAAAAACCAGAAAACTTACCCGTTGAAAGCATAAGATGGAAATGGCTACTCCTCTTAAACCCCCTCTCTTCCTCTCGGTTTTTCTTTCACCTGCTACCTATTCTTAAAGTCCAACCTCTGGTAACGTATGTGCGAGGTGTGTTTAATGTGTGTCTATGTGCGAAGAGTGGCAATGCAAAGGTGTGCAAAGTGTGTCTGTGTACAAGTATGGTTATGTGCATAGGGTGGTATCCCCTTTTTGACTTGGTGGGCTTCGTAAATTTGATGGACTTAGTGGATCCATGAGAAGATTGAATTGAATATAGGAAAATTGTGCTTGGATTAAATTGAATTTTACTCTTCCTCTTTTTAATTCATTTTCTTCTTTTATTATTATTTTTTTTATATTGATTCCTCTCCCCCCCTCCCTTTTTGGAATTTTGTCAAAAAAATTTAAGATGACCTGTCATAATGGGGTGTTCAAACCTAGCATGCACTACATCTTGTTGCATCATATAAGTAACCTTAATAAGAAAAAGAAACGTTTTTGAAGAAAGACACTAAGATTTGCACAAATACCAATCTTTGGCTATGGCTATGCAATTGCCTCACAAGAAGTGCCGTACTATGACATTACTTTTGCAAAGAAGACTGAGAAGCAACAGAATAATTTACAGAAAATCCGAGGTTACTAATGATTTACAGAAGCACAAGTTACATAATTATTTACAGAAGGAGTCTACAGCATGATTTACACAAGAGTTCAAGAATGATTTACAGAAGACACTGCTGAAAATGATGTGTCGTTATCATTCTAACTTTAAGCCGATTATTATTGGATTTGCTGCGATTTTGACACAAATAAAATAAAAATAAAAATAAAAATCGTGGGTCTTTCCCGAAGATACAATGAAAGAGGCATCACCAGTTACACTAAGGAAAACCAAACAAAAAGGCCTTCCTCTCTGCAAACATATCAACATTAGCAGTAGACGGTTGTTGTACTGCTGTGAAAAAAAAAAAAAAGAGAAGAAAAAGAAAAAGAAAAGGAAAACAGTTTGCTATGAAAACCAAGACTGGGGAGTCAAGAAATGCTAAAATGCAAAATAAGACTAATTTTTCTCAAATCACAAAATCCGTTACAGAGGTGTGCTGCTGAATAAGTTAGCATAATGGGGTTCCCAAAATTAACAGTATTTTTTCTATGACTCGAAAAAGTATTGGTAATGAACGCGCTTCAACTTATTCGACCTTCTTGCTGGATTTGGCATCACTCTCTTCTTGAGATGAATTGGCAGTCTTTGACTCATCGAACTCCAATAACTGAGTTGAAACAGTATAAAGCTGTTACATCTTAGCTAAACCATGTCTAGCAATCATATATGGCAGGCATAAAGTCTGCCCATCTTTGAGTCATAGCAAGTACATGACACAATCACGTCTCCACTAACTTCCAAATCATTTGAGTCATAATAATTCTTGTAACAAGGTATAGTATGGAATATAACACAGACCTTTTAGAACTGGTCATAACAGGCAAAATAACCTTTAGAAGACAGTAATTAACAAAAGCCTGCCTTCTATATCTATGTATTTTTTTATTTCTTTCTCCTCATGTATATTTAAAACAGCTGAAATCTAAGCTAATTTGAAAACATGGTTGCATAATAATATAAACATCTGTAAATTAGCTTACCTGCTTCAGAATTTCGTCCAATTTTAAAGGTAAAAACAAAAGTTGAGCATTTTTTAGTTAAATGTAAATTTAGTAAAATATAAATAAGATTTAATTTTGGTCCACCATATGATGCCATCTGTTTAAAAAAACAATTAAAAGCTTTTACTAGAAGTAAGAAAACTTAGTTATTATAATAATGTGGCACTTGTTTATTGATAGTGTAAACAATTTCACAGTGCCACTGTATCAAATTTAAACTCACATACACTCTTTTTAAAGGAGCCAACGATCAAGTCAATTAATACTAATATTCTAATTAGGATTTAATTTTGTTCCACTATCAATGAACCATTTGCTGCATTTTGTAAAAGCTTTTATTGCAAGTGAAAATGCCTAGTTATTACAATGATGTGGCGCTTTCTAGTTTACTGAAGGTGCAAAGAAACAGTAGCTCAATTTTTTAATTTTATTTTTTGCTTACAATGACGCCACGAATTATGAAACCTATGACCTCCTGCAAACTACCCAAACCCCTCGCCACTAGCCCAATCCTAGTGGCATAACAGAAAAACCCAGATTTAAACTCTTGTAACACACGGTTACAATATGAAAGATGAAAAGCCATATTTCAGTAAAAAAAAAAAAAAGGACCAAAATCAAATTGGAGGCACAAAGAAGGATAGATTAACATTGATACAAGAATAGAGAAAAGGTAAAATTAGGAAATAAAACAAACCTGTTTGACATCAGCATTCCATATGCAATGAGCAGCCAAAAATCCAATTACAGCAGGTACAATATATAAAAGAGCAGGCTGAAACAAGGATACAAGAAAAAAAAATGTTAATAGAGAAGATTGATCACCGAAATTCCATGATATTTTCACATGCTAAGCCAGCCATACATTAGTAGTGAATATGACATTAATGGCTACAACCTCCCCTCCATCCAAAACATATCAAGAAAAAAAAAGGAATAAAATGAAACCACAGATCTAGTAACCTGAGCAGCCTGAAACCAGTTCATCACAATAATTGTAAGGGCCAGGCCAACAGTGTATCCTAAAAATGCACTCTTGAAATACTGGGGCTGTTTTCCTCTGGACACATCAAACCGCAAGGCCAATGCTACAAAAATTCCTGAAGGGAAAACATATGTAGTCAAAATAAATAGAAGTAACAACTCCATTATTGTATGGAAGACATTGACTTCCAGTTCCAAATGGAAATGGGTCTCATAAACAGAAGTAACAACCAAATTGACCGTATTCATCTAAAAGAATAAAGATCTTTCTTAATACATATTCCCACATCAGACACATCAAAATTATCGAAGAACCCTCATAAAGCTAGGGAGAAGAATTCCTTCTCATTCTTATTTTAAATTATAACCTAATAAGTAATAACTGAAAGACTCCTTGGAAAAAACTTGATGTTGCATCTATCTTTGTCTGAGCAACCACTTAAAATTAACATATAGGTTCATAGACACAAACCAGCTGTTCAGCTACAAAGAAGCACATTAAGAGCTTAGTTCTTAAAAACTTTATCCACAGATGCCCAAAATAAAATACTGACAGACAAAAGGTCCACGTGAGGCACAACAGCTACAAAACATGCCTTTCATATGTTTAAGTGTTAACCCAAGAAAAGGGAGGGGGGAGAAAGTGTAGCCGAAGAAATTTATCAAAATGAACAAGATCAAGTGGTAGATAATTCAGTGCATGAAAAATTCCGCAGGTGTGAAAAGCATAAAAGTTGGAAAATATGAAGAGTGTTTTAAACAGAAATGAGAAAGGAAAAGTTTCCTGATCAAATGCTCTTATAGACAGCAAGGGCCAAGTAGTTCAACATGTATGCAATAAAATAAAATAAAAAAATTCTAAAGCCCTCTTTAAAATACACCTATGGACTATAAAACTATGAGGTTACCAATAGAAGAGGGGGGAAAATTGAAGGTCAGAACAATTTTGAAAACTGCCTATGGACTAAAACTAGGTGAAGACCTTCGAATTTGTAGATGATGGAGGATGATATTACCACAATAATTTTAAATTTAACTTAAGAGTTTGTTCGGATGAAGGGTAATGAGGGGATGGAAGGGAATAAACCCCCTTGTCTGGGACTTTAAGGAATTATGGAGGGGAAGGGAATTGTGAGGGGAACCATTCTCCCTCAAACTCTCACTTTTTGTTCCCCTCCAAATTGAGGGGAAATAGCTTTACCTATATTTTAAAAACTTGCAATTTGTTATTTTACCTCATAAATTGAGTTACTTAAAAAAGTTTATGAGTTTATATTGAAACTTTACACTTGTAACCCTTTACCTTCCTCTTTCTTCACTTATTAATGATGGACAACTCTTTTCCATTCCATCCCATTCTCTCTAAAACTTCCAACCATAGCCTAACAGAACCCAATACCATATATATATATATATACTAAGAACTCAATTGTAATATTACAGCTCACAAAAGGGAAGCCACATTCACAAGAAAATACATCAATACATCAACATAAAAGATTGAGCCTACCAGGAATAACAATGTCACCAAGTCCAAGCATCGAAAATGGCCTTGCAGAATCTGATGTGGGGAACAAAAGCTGCAAAACAATTGGAATAATTAACATTAGGAAGAAATTGTATAATGTATGCTATTAAACTTCACATGAAGATGGAAAAACATAAAATTTCATTTCACTTAGCTAAGATTTTAACCTTTATTGGAGCATCAAATGATTTTGCAACGCTAACCATCACTGGTGTGAAGAAAACCCAGAAAATGTCATACACAAAGAGTCCAGCCTGCAAAACACATGAATGAAAAATACTCAAAAGACCATATTGACAAAAACAACGAACAATACAATAGAAAGATATGCTTTAATCTTTTCCGCAACCAAGACCTAACTGTATCTGCATGGTATAAATATATACTCTCAAGGCCCTTTTATTATCTTTTATTAAATCCAAAAAAGAAAAATTGCTCGTCTAAATTTTCTTAAATGAATGAGACAAAGCGGAAATGCTTCATTTATTTGCAGTCAAAGGATGGCAGATCTAGAAAACAAGATGTTGAAAAAATTGTAATTAAAATTAAAACAAAAAGGCTTTGAGAACCATTAACCATAATTAAAGAAGAAAAAAAATACTTACCAAGAGAATAGCACCAGTCTTGAAAGACCCAAGAGAAAGCATTTCAATTCCCTGTGAATATTACAGATTGAGTCATTGGTGTCATTGCACTGGGTACTAATCAAATGTGATTTACACAAACATTCACAGAATAACTGATAAAATAATCTCAGTTTCTTTCTCAAGCCCACTCTCTTAGGAATAAGCTTATTATTTATTTAGCCCATTTGATAGCTCAGATTACGCACGACTTTGAAGAGTTGGTATCCAAAGAATAGTAATAGAAACAATTCTAAAAAGGCATCTTTTTATACCAGGAAAGTAGAATTCAAACAAATATACATATGTAACAGGTTAAACGCCAAACCTGAATACAGAAAGCAAGACCCAATATATTATTTGCCAGCCAATGCTTCTGCAAAGCATACCAAGCACAAAAAAAGGTCCCAGGGATTGCAGCAATGATCTGTGATCTTGTAAACTCAATCTCCAAAGCTGTGTAAGAAAGGTGTAATGAAAAATATCATTCTGCATGATAGAAGCAAATTAATGTCAACTAGATCAAATGCGAACAGCCAAAAGCAGCAAAACACAAACGCTTTGACAAAATGGGATAATCATATCATGATAAAAAAGAATGTGCTAAGAAACCAACAACAGAGCTAGTCCTTCACACACGTTTAGCCGGAAAAATAAGAGGGAAAAGAAACAAGGAACACACAGTGGTCATAATTCATAAAGAACACGTCTTGCCAAGATGCAGTCCATGCAATAGAAGTCTAGCAAGTAGCAATATATGGCATCATTGCACGGCTATCTTTTCATATCATTCCACAAGTTGAATGGTTTAGGTATCTTGGATCTATTATACAAAAGGACGGAGAGATTGCAAGAGATGTAACTCATAGGATTTAGGCTGGACGGACAAAATGGAGAAATGCTTCGGGCGTTATTTGTGATCACAAGATACCTCTCAAGCTAAAGGAAAAATTTTATAGAACAACTATAAGACCAGCAATGCTTTATGGTACCGAATGATGGACGATAAAATGTCAACATGAGCATAAGTTGAGGGTTGCAGAGATAAGAATGTTGCGTTGGATGAGTGGATATACCAGAAAAGATATAATCAGGAATGAGTGCATTCGAGAGAAAGTTGGAGTAGCACCCATTGATGAAAAGATAACAGAGTCTCGCCTATGATGGTTTGGTCATGTGAGGAGAAGACCAATAGAAGCTCCAGTGAGAAGAATTGTTCAGATGGAGGATAGTCCTTTAAATAAAGGTAGAGGTAGACCATTGAAAACACTAAGTGATATCATTAAAAAAGATCTTGAAATAAATAGTCTATCTGAAAGTATGGTCTTTGACATAGCACAATGGCGTCATTCGATCCATGTAGCCGACCCCACCTAGTGGAAAAAGGTTTTTGTTGTTATTATTGTAATATGTCTTCATATAATGACAAATTTATGCAACCCCCATATGATCATACAAGTCCTATAGAACTTAAAAGTAAATTGAAACCGAATACATTAGTAGATCGAACCAACTAGCCCAACCATGTTTAAGATAAACAAAAAATGACTCCGCTTCAAATTACTATAATAAGACCATGTGAGATCCATGAGTTTACAAAGCATTTAGCATTGCTCTCTGTTCTACTTAGTCGAATTTCTAATTCCCTTGTCTAGAGAACAGTTCAAAATTCATTTAAGGATGCAAGTAGAACCTCCATAATATTAATGTTGTGCAAGTAGTTTTGAAAGGTAAAACCATCAAATCATTCAATTCCCATGATACAAAACAGTAATGCTCACTAGGGGCAGAATCGAGTCGAAATGCATAATATGGCAAGAGAATCTCAGAACATGAAACAGCTACCACTATACATGTAAAAACATAGTTACAGCCTATGAAGCACATTTGCACTGTAGGATATGGGATGTGTTGATATGAATACACCATGAGCGAGAGATATTAGTAAAACCAAATCGAGTGTTAAAACTTACATACAATTAAAACATTATATGCATCATCTCTCCATAAAGAACAAGATTGCAAAAATGATCTACAGCTAGAGAAATAAAATCAGGAACGGCAAGAAAAATGAATTTAAAATTTTTTTCATCAAATTTAAAAACTTGAACATTTTGAAGTTTAGAAATGGCCCCATACATTAAAGGTAGACTAACAGGAAATTTTGATCCTCAAATTAGCCAATTTTTTTCTATTGAAAGAAAAATTATATCTCTTTGCTCCTCTAGGTCTTTTATTTGTAAAACTTTCCATGCACATTTTTCCCTTTGCCCCTTATAAAGTCAGTAACTCAACCAGAAATGAAGAGAGCATATTAGCTAATAACATCCAAGGAATTTTGTCATACCCCGAATATATCCAAAGAACATAATTCAAGAACTCATTTGTCTCATGCATGTAAGTATATACTCAGGGTTCAGGTAAGACCGTAACATAAGAGTATCAATATTTCATAGGTACATCACAAAACCAATTGCAGTAGTCAATAGTAATAAGAGCCAAAGACTGTCATCATTGACTAACAGACAGGTGGAAATATATAATGTCTGATACCACCGTTTGGAGAAAGATTATTCACAGCAAGAGTACGGAGAGGTAAGGAGGCAAGCACATCACATACAACGAAAATATGGAAAACGCCAGACTATGGTGTCCTCATTCCAATGCTTTGGCAAAAATCGTTTGATAGATGGTAATAATGTTGCCCTGTACAAAGAGGAAGAACAAAGATATGATAAAATAGCAAACAAGATAAAATATATATATATATATATATATATATATATATATTCTGTTTACTTCATAACAAGGAAAGTAGGAAACAATGGCCCAAAGAAAAGAACATACGAAAGAGCAACAATCCCGAGTAAGAAGAAGTAGCCTGTCAATACAGCGTTCACCAAGTCCTTAGACAGAAACTTGAAGAGTAAGAAAAGTGATAATAACATTGCACTCCCGACAAAGGGAAAACGCATGGCATGTTCATTGGACATTGTCTCCTGCATAAATTATATGCAAAATAATTCAGAGAAATCAGATCCTGAGACATGAAAAGAGGCAATATAAACAAGAAAATGAGCACAAAAGCTACTACTTACAGAAGGTGGAGTTGGTTTGACAGAACGATAACAGCCCACAAACACAGTGAGGCAAGCAGTCAAGATAACATTTACATTTGGATCTACTTTCACAACAAGAGGTGCTAAGGTTAAACCTGCCATGAGAGATAACAAGTGGTATTAATAATGAATGATCTAGGAACAGCACTGGATCCCACTTCCCCTCTCCCTCTCCCTCTCCCTCATAAGCTCATACATTCAAATTAGCAAACAAGGAACTTGAAATGGCAATCATATCCCTTCCTTTTAATTTAGACCCTATTAAATCCTGTACCACAATCACTTTTCCACTCACAGACACAGAATCATGGAAACTACAAACCAGTGGAACATACCACCATACAAGATTTCGGAACCAATTTTCCAAAACGACTGTGTTGCCGACAAAATCAAAACATTGCATTCATTTTCCATTTGATGCCACAGCTTAGAACATTAATGTTCTAGGTCCTTTATTATTTTAATCTGTAACATGAGAGTGAGAGGATATAGCAACTGCATTGTACAAGAAATGAATTCTAATCAAGGTCCACAGAAGTTTACTTCTAACTGATAAAAATACAAAGAGCAAAAATTGATAAAAAAAAAAAAGGGAATGAAAGGATCCGTTAGTGTTTTCATAAAATTAAGAGTATCTACTATCTAGTGATGCACGAAAGCAAGAGAAAAGTTACGAACAAGCACCAAACAAGAGAAAGCAACCTGCTAAAGCCAAATTCGCAATTCTCTCCGTGTTTTTCATCTTTTTAACTCTATCGAATACGTCAAACTCTAGCAAAAATTCTGGATCTACTGAACTAAAATCTTCCGAATACGGCCTCCCCTGCGATCAGTTACAACACCAATTTCATAAATCAAAAACCATCGTGAATTTCCCCCAAAGAAGAAAAAAATAAATTGAATTTTGATTTTCTCGGAAATGAAACCTCCTCTCGCAAAAGAAAATTGCAGGACCGTTCGGCCACAACAAAAATTTCCACGTACGTTGCAAATCGGAGAGGCCAATAAAGAAAGAAAGAAATTATGATATTGAAAGTTTTAAAGGGTTAGGGTTTTAAGCTTTTCACCATAATATCCAGATTTATGCTGATGTATTGTAGTTGGTAGAGCGACGCGGTTACTACGAGGATGAATGCAGATTTGGCTCCTATTAACTTACCCACGTAGGTTGAGGTGTGTCAGCCAATCAGAAACTCACGAATTGCCATGTCGGATTTGTGAAATTTCTATTCCCTTAGATTGCCTCTGAATCATATAATTAAAATTAAGGAATTGCAGTAACGGATGGTAGTATTATTTAAAGTAAATTATTAATTATTTATTAATTATTAATTTTATAATAAATATTTAAAAATTTATTAAATATAAATAATAATTAATGAATAATAAACAATTCATCTTAAATATTAATATTTATAAAAAAAATAAATACTGAAATAATTTTCTTAAAATTACCTACAAAACTTAATTTTTAGAAGAAATTACACCTATTTTTTTAATTTTAACGCTAGTTACATTTGAGACTTTTCTTATTTGAAAAATTATATTAAACCTTCCTACTTTATATATGTTTATTAGAATTAACTCTTTGTAGATGACACTAAGTTAAAAATCTAAAAGTATATTGAACAAGTACAAGTTACGTGACTTAGAGCATGTTTGATTTTTTTTTTTTTACAATAATTATTTTTTTAATTAAAATTTATTTTATTTAAAATTTATATTATTTGTTTAAAGTGTGTAAAATTAATTATAAGTTAAGATTATTTTTTCATAACTAAAAATAACTTTTTTAAAAAAGATATTATTTTAAAATTTTAATTATTTAATTTCAAATTATTCCAAAAACTTTAAGAGATAAATATATATTTACCATCAATCAAATAACTTTTTCAATCATTTCATATATTTTTTGATAATTTAATACATAAAAGTGATTTTTTAATATAATTCAAACAAAACTCTTTATCATAAAATCGATTATGAATTAATATATCCAAACATAAATTAATTTTCTCATAATTAATTTTCTTAAAAATCAATTATACACATAATCAATTTTTAATATAATTTTTTTTCACAATTATTCCAAACACACACTTAATAATCCCTTCTTATTTGAAAATGACAATTCTGTCATCTCCATTCGTCTCTAAACAAAGCAAGGCTTAGTGATATGATACTTTGCCCAACGAAAACATATTCATGCTAAACCATCTTGCGAATCCAATACCCACCACAAATCCAAGTCACTCTCCACCCAGTTAGCCTGAAATACCCCATCAAGTATCTTTGAAAATTTTCTCATTTTCTTTGTCATTTCATGAAACCACATCTCTCTCCTAATGGTCAATTGTTCTTCCTTTTAAAATTCATGGGTTTTTTTTTATTAGCTTGATTGAGAATAACACCCAAACACAGCAACCTCATCACCATACCTGTACTAGCATCTCACCCACACATGACAACACCCTGTACCATACCAGCATCTCACTACCCGTGCACCAGAGCAGCCCTTATTATCAACCTTTGAAACAGAGCCAACCCACCTAGCTCACCAAACCCCAACACCACAAGAACCGTATCAACCCAACCAGCCTCATATACCCAGACCATGAATAACGTCAAGCTCACATTTTTCTAGCACCCCTGTATTCCTATAATCAAATAGCCTCTCACAGTCACTCACAGAATATAAAACTCAGTTTCAAATGCACTTAAGTTGGTTGGATCTGTATTCCTTGATGAGAGAGATGTGGTACTCGTTCTTACGACCCTCCTCCTTCTGCTCGATGGAATACATGATATGCCAGGAGGCGCAAAGGGAAGAAATAGTATAAAGGACATATGCAGATTTTAAGTTTTGGAATTTAGTGGAGGGTTCCTCAGCTCGTGATGTAAAAATACATCTTTGTAATCTTGTTTATCAATGGTAAATGCAAGTCATTGGGTTGATGATTAGAAACTCCCTCGCATCCTCTCTTCTCTCTTTCCACCTTCTGGGAAAATTTTGGAAAGGTAAGGGAAAAAAAAAAGCAAATAAATTATTGAGGATGGCAAAGGATATCTAACTTCACTTGCAGCCAAACATGCTTTAATTTGTAAATGAGTATGATGGAGTTCAAATTGGATTATTCAATTCCAAAGAAAGATGCATGATCACAAAGTTTTCAAATGTACTTAAGCTTTGAACTTGGTTCGGCTAAAAGGTTCAAACTTGGGCATGGTTTCTCATAGAACAACAAATGGTGGAACACATTTGGGTTTGCAAAATTTCTTAATTAGTGAGAGTAAATAAGATATTTCACACTAACAATTTTTCAAATTAGGAGGTGGGTGAATCAAAAGAGTGTCCGGCGTAATCAAGGTTTTAAATCACGGTTGCAGTCGCGGTCGCGTTGCAGCCAATGCGAGCTAATATCGGCCGATGTGGACCGTAATTGCGGGCTGTCGCGGTTGCGGCGGCCACCGCAACCGAGATGTCGCGACCGCATCAGGTGATGCGATCCGAGATATAAAACTCTGGACGTAATTAACACTAAACTTAAGAAAAATGAATATAATTTTATCTAATTTTTATATTTGAAATAAATAAATAATTAAAATATAAAATTGCCATTCTAAACTTGAATTAGAATTTTATTATTTAAATAATTTATCAAAATTTTATAAAAATATAATAAATAAATTTAAGTTAATAAAAATAAAATTTTAAATTATTATAATTTTTTTTAATGAAACTTGCATTTTCATATTGCAGCGATAATGATAGACGTTGGAATATGTCTTTGTTCAGTTTTTGATTTTTCAACTCTGTTTATTTGATTTAAATCGGTTTGGTTGGATTATGAACATCCTTATAAACAAATGATTCATAAGGTTCATGAATTTGAGGATTTCAAATTATGGACACTACTTCACCACGATATGGTAACCACTTCAACACAAAAAATCACCTAGGACAATCATGTATAGAAAAAACAAGCCACCTATGATGACAATGTGACATGTAAGTGGGATAAGATTGATGACATTTGTTAAATATTGAGGGAATCAAAATGATGTCGTGTATAAATGGAGATCAATTTGGTGTCATTTTATTCTTGTAAGACAAAATTAAGCATTTAATTAAAATATATGGATTTAATTTTAATTTATTATTAATATAAAATATTTTTATATTATTATTTAATTATGTGTAGATAAATTAATAAAAAAATTTAATTATTATAATAATTATTTAAAAAATTTAACACTTTTAATGATGTGTTAATTTGAATGAATTTAAAAATTTTTTTTTTGTAAAACTACACTGAATCAAAATTAAAGTCAAAATATATATAAAAAAACAGAGAAAATGGTTATGGCAATTGAGCATTCCAAAAGCTGGTTGCTATACAGTTTCATCGGGAACAATATAATTGAAAGCAAGCACCTCCTTTTCCTTCCATTTCCCGGGTCTCCGTCATATTACACTACTGCGAGGGAAACAATGGCGCAACTTGTTCAAGTCCCTGCACTCGAGCCATTCAAATTACACTCATGCAAACTCACTCACATGCCCTCCTTCTTTTCTCACCCTCCCACCTTCAACAATAACCTCAAACCCTCTCTCACTCTCATATTACCCCGTCTTTCTACCTCCCGAACCTCTCCACAACTCCATAAAACTCCACTTCTATATCCCCTACCCATTCTTCTATCTCGCACTCGCACTCGCACAGCGTGCAACATGAACGGTTCAGGTAAATGAATCCTCCCAGTTCTATCAAATATGCTTAAATTGTGGATTTCCCTTTCGGGTTGTTGTGGGTTAACTGGCTCGAGCATTTTCTCAAACAGTTGCGGTGCAAAATTTAAAAACTTAAAACATCGCTCGCGCGGAGGATATCCTCTGTTGTTGTGTATCTTAACTTGTTTCAGTTTTTGTTTTGGGAAATCTGCGAACTCTATATATATAACATTTTATAGTTAGCATCGCATGATGAGAATTCAGTACTTGGTTAGACATGATATCGCAGCTGGAACTTGGGAAACCAGACCGAAAGAGGAAACCTGATAAACGAGTGAACGGGATATTCTGGATCATACTCCTCAATATTGGGATATTCGTCGCTGACCATTTTTTCCAGGTGTGTGTAATTTTGTATAATTACCAAAGTTTTAAATTGCAGCCCGCAACCTCAATTTCGGCTGCAATATTGCAGTTTGCAATTGTCCGCAATTTTTGTAACCACAACAGCAATCATGACCGGAACAACAATTTAAAACCTTGCTAGTTACTAATATAAACTTAGGTGCACATGTTTCACAAGCCCCTTTGCTTGAACTTAGAGCAATTCATGAGCAGCTGGAAGGAATCTATTTATTCTGTTTTGGCCCCATTTCAGAATTTCTTGCATGACATCAAATTAAGCTAATACATACATGGTTTATATAATTTTCTGCTAGGTTAGTGGCATCAAAGCTTTGTACTTGTACCATAACTGGCCTGCTTGGTACCAGTTTCTCACAGCAACATTTTGTCATGCTAATTGGTGAGTCCTTTTCTCTGATTTCTATAGTTATGTTTAGTATAATTTGCACAGGATCCTCTAGGTGAAGCTTCTTCTTCTTCTTTTTATTTTTATATATAAATTTTCCTTCCTCAACAGAGACCAATGCTGATGAACTACTTTCTCATTGTCTCATTTTACAATCTGACTACTGCCTTAACATGTAAACTTGTTCAGGAAGCATCTTTCTAGCAACCTTTTCTTCTTGTACATTTTTGGTAAGGTTATCACTCTTCTTTCTGGTAAGTGAGTTGTTATGCAATTGATGCTCGAGCGTTCATCATTTTGTTGTTTCCATAACAGGAAAGCTTGTTGAAGAAGAGGAAGGAAACTTTGCTTTGTGGGTTTCTTACATTCTTACTGGTGTTGGAGCAAACCTTGTTTCATGGTTGGTTCTACCAAGAAATGCAGTTTCTGTTGGAGCTTCTGGTGCTGTTTTTGGTTTATTTACTATCAGTGTTCTTGTGAAGGTACCTGGAATTGTATTGTAACGTTTGTTGTTCATTTGTTTCCAGTTATGCTTCCAAGTTCTAACAGTTTTACTTTAACTTGATGTAGATGTCCTGGGATTGGAGGAAGATCCTTGAAGTACTTATATTGGGTCAGTTTGTTATAGAGAAGGTGAGCATGGGCAACAAATGTTTGTTCCTTGTCATGGTATTCATGTAAACTAACTATAAATGGTTATGGACCTTCTTTTCCAAAGTTAATAAACATAATGGCCAGGGCATTATTGCATGAAAACATCAAGACCTTTAGGGTGTGTATCTTTTGCAAATAGAGATCCGAGAACCTAACATTTTTGTGAATTTGCTTTTGCTAAGTGTATGCAGTATCATGATTTGTCGTGTTACATAAATGGTTTCCAATCTAATATGTCTTTCATGTATTGTATTGATCTTTTAATGATTTATTTGTTTGAAAAGATAAAACGCGCATCTTTTTGGATTTCTTACTTGTCATTTGGGTTATGCTCGAACCACTAGTATCAGTGTCCTCTATAATTGATCTGTTCTTTGTGAGCGTTATAGGTCATGGAAGCAGCACAAGCTTCAACAGCATTATCAGGCACCTTTCGTGGAGGCTACTCATTGCAAAGTGTCAATCATGTTGCACATCTTTCTGGTGCTCTTGTTGGTGTGATTTTGGTTTGGCTCCTTAGCAAAGTCCCTTCTGATCATTCAGACCGATAATACACTTTGCACAAGAAAACAGGCCGAACTACAGTGTAACTTTGCTCAACCAATATTTTAAACCAGTGGTGTCATGTTTTGCTATTTCAGTAACTGTTGATATTGGGAATCTAAATAACATGAATTAATCAATTGTAGGTGTATTTTCTTGTGAAGAACGTTGCAAGCTTTCTTGTTGGTGAAACAAGGGAATTGGAAAAGATTTTCTGTTTAAAGCTAGAACATTTGTTGACTGTCTATGGCTTATATATAATTAAAAATAATGCTATTTACATAACTTTTACATTCACAACTGTGCATAATTGCAAATAATTTCTTTAAATAAATCACCTCAATTTAAGAGTCACTTGTGCAGTTGCATATAATTGTAAACGTAATGTTGTGCAAATAGCATTACTTATACTATAGCGAAGGAGACTGATTTGTAACTACTAATTGAACATAAACAATTTTGACAAGAAGCAAATTTTGATGCCTTCATTTGTTCGTGTTATCTCACTTTCACTTTTTTCTTACAATAAAGAGAAAGAAAGGAAGAGAAGTATAACAAGACGAATTAAAGAATTCTGAGAGTAATATATAAGTCAACTGAAGTCGAATCTGAATACAATGGGTTCCCTACCCGATTATGAAACTTGCACATTTTTGTTTTTATGTAATTTTTTCCTGCACAGGAAACTTACCATGTATGTGTAGGAAAGTACCGTAAAAGGTGGTGTAAGAAAAAGTGTGTAAGAATTATTGTCCTTCTATATATAACAAAGTTCAGAACTAATGCAATAACAACCCACTTAACTTCTGCCACCTGTCTTAGGTTAACAAAAAATGTAAACAGTATTTAGGTTAACTTGCACCTGGTTGATTTATGTTAATCACCTGATGCAGTATTCTTATTGCAAACGGGTGCAAGTGTGCATAGTGGGTCGAGTACCACCTGTCTTTCGTAGCAAACTGATGCTCTCGTTCAAGGTACACGCCCAACCCTCTCACCCACTGAGAATGGGAGTTGCAGTTGCAGAATAAAAAACATGTCTTTGGGTTTTTGATAACATGAAAATGTAAGCAGTATTTAGGTTTTAAAAATTAATGAAAAGTTGTTAGAGTGTAGCACATGAATGTAATTACATCAAAAAGATATTCCACACTTCCCCTCCCCAACCCTTTTAGTTTAAGAATACTGCTGTACACGAATTTGCAAGTTGGTATGTACCATGCTGACCTTGAAACTGTTTTTGGCACATAATGGAAAATCCTTCACTGAATCTACAAATTTGAGAATGACACTTGAATCTTGTTGTGAGCAATGAAGTCTCCAAATCAGCATCTCTCAGGAGCCTTCGACTTCTTCTAGCTGCTAAAGCTGAACCTTTCTGTTTCTGATCACTGGTACCTACCGATGGGATCTGTAAGAGACTACAGAGAGGAGCATTGGTATATGGCTTTTGGTAAATTTTCTCCGAGCTTTCTGCTAGTATTTCGTCCTCTTCCTCTATTGAATTGGTCATCTGCATGGTTTTTGCAGTACTTAGTAACCTATTTGCCTCTTTTGTTAATCCAATAGAACACCAAGCTTCTGCAACAAGCAAGATTGTGGATTTCTTGGGTAGAACATGAAACTCTTCCATTATTTGGAGTATTCCTTCTGCTTTCCCTGGCTGTTTTGCTTCTGCATATCCCCAGATTATGGTCTCAAAAGTCTTCAAATTTGGAGAAATCCCAAATTCACACATCTTGTCAAAAAACCTGATAGCATTGTCCATTCTGCCAGAACTGCACCATCCACTTATGACAGTTGTAAATATAACAACATTTGGGCGGACACCTGATTTAATCATGGCAGTTAGCAGTTCTTCAGCTTTTTCTGTTTCTTGCGCACGCACATAACCTTTAGCAAGAATACTGTAAGCATGCGCATCCGGTTCTACACCAGATTTCAACATGTTATTGAAGACCTCCTTGCATTTCTCCAAGAATCCAGCTTGGCTCCATGCATTCATTATGGTACTATATGTTATCACATCTGGTTGGATCTGAAATTCTTCCATCAACTTTAAAACCTATAAATTGATATTCACCATTAGTAACGAGGCAGAATGCATACATATCAGAATTAAACTGAAGAGACTGCTATCCACTATGCCAAGCAAATTAAAGGAGTGATGACTTCATTTTTAACTCTTTCAGCCAAAAATGGGCTAGACAATTGCATGATGGTTGGCACACTATTTTGACAAACACCAAACTCAGAACATGAAGATTCAGAAACCAGAGGCACAGGATAAAGCAATAAGTCCAAATTATTTATTGTCCTTTAGAAGGTTACAAGTTACAACATACAACCCTTATACCATATAGCAGATTGCAAGCAAAAATGACAAACTAAATCACAGATGATTCTAAGAATGTCTAATCAAGAACCAATGTAACTGGACTAAGATAATAGAGACGTGTTAATACATTGGAAATATGGATAAAAAGATTGCAAGTTGTAAATTCCAGAAGAGTCCTTCACCTAGAGTTGCATTTTACAATATTCAAATAAACCATTGCTACTTGCTAATAGTCTTTTTCCATTGCTTCTTGGTTTTCCGTATATCACATATCAAATGAATGTCAAGAGAGTATGAAGTAAAGAGGTCCATGGTTGATTCTATGTTGAATGCCTCTAAAATTATAATCAAAAGACCTTTCAGTCATGAACAAATTCAAAGCAAATACGTTTAACAAAGAAAAAAGAAATCATAGGTTCAAACTTACCTCATCAACACCATCTCTATCCATCACATCCACAAAACCATTAACCAGGGTGTTGAATACAACAAGATTAGGCTGCAGCCCCAGATCCTTCATCCTGTACACAAACCTCAGGGCTTCCTTGATTTTACCTTCTCTACAGTATCCGCTTATGATGATGCTGCAAGTTCTCTCATTGGGCTCCAAACCATTCCTCCGCATCTCTAGAATCATTGCTTCAGCCTGAGCAGTCTCTCCATTCTGTGCATAAGCCGTTGCTATAGTGTTGAAAGTAACAGCATCTGGTTGCATTCCAGAAGCAGACATCATATACACCACATCCCATGCCTTGGACATGTTCTCCAGTTTACACCATGCTCTGACAAGCATATTGTATGTCTTGAGATTGGGTTTCACATTTCCCTCTGTTGACATCAGATCTAGCAACTTCATTGATTCATCAGGCCTACCTGCAATCCCATACCCTTTGATCAAGGTGTTATAAGTGCTAGTACTAGGTCTTAGTCCACTTTCTTTCATCTTCTGGACAGCATTCATGGCATCCTCCATGTTCCCAGATTCAGCAAATGCATTTATGAGAGCATTTAAAAATATCGAGTCAGGCTTCATTCGTTTTGCTTCCACCTGTGAGACAATGGAATGTATGGGCTTGAAGCACTTCTGAATGGTCAAGGCATTTAACAGGGTTGTGTATGTTACTAAAGATGGCCAGTGCCCTTCTTGAATCAGATTTTCAAAAATGACATTAACTTCCTGTGGTTTTCCTCTCTCTATCAGAATATTCATTAATTTTGTTCTTGAGCGCACAATTCGGCAGCTATTTTTACCCATGCAGAAAATGCAGCTGGGTTGACTTCCTGAGTTTGTAGCCTTCGCAATTTGATTCATTTGATTCTTGCCATCAAGATGATTCCCCTATCAAATTATATACCAAAAGATAATCAATTTTGAGCAGTACTATCTTCACCTGAACTGCATGTAGACTAGATTCTGACATGTTTTTTTTAACAATATGCACACAATTACTCATAAAAAATCACACATTTAAGATTTAGCCTCATTTGTTAAACAGATGGAAAATAGCAGGTTACCCTTGAAGAAAATGGTAATAGTATGGCATGAAAAGAGTAACTATGGTATTTAGATATTTTAACCAACTTTGAATTAAAGGTTCTCAGATTTAGATCCAACTGAGCAAGAGCATGAACCAAAAGCTCTAAAGCAGTAAAATGGCAGCACCCATATAATCAATTGCATAAGTTGTTGATTTTATACCTTGACTGTTACTGATTGAAATAACCCTTTCTTCATGGTGGTAATTGCTGATTGTTTGCTGCCGCCGGTTCCAGAAACAGTATCCTCATTTCCATGTTTGCCCATATTCTCCTGTAAATTCGTGTTTGTCAACCTCAATCAGTTGACAATGGAACAGGGACTATTGGGAAGGCCACAACTTATTTTCTGTTCTATTCCATGTTCCCTCCTAAGATTTCACAGGCAGAAAATACCTTAAAAGCTGATAAAGTGAGAGAAAGGAAGGCCAAATAATACATGTCCACGTTATAATTATAAATAGGAAAAGAGTAACGTAAAAATGCCATAATCTAGATTAAGGAGGGATCTTCGGATGATGAACAGTTATGCCTTTTTTCTTGAATATACACCAAGAAGAGAATATAATAAAGAGAATAATACTAGAAATTAGACCAGAAAAAAGAGGGTACAGAAAGAAAAGGAAGAACAGATTCCAAGGATAGAAACCATTATAAAGAAGATGACCCAGCAAAGAGCACTATATTCGTACAAGATCACACGTAGCACAAAAAGATTGAATCTTGGATTTTACCTGTTGAACTCAGCAATTGCTGAATCTGCAGGTTTTGAGCATGCATACGCTAGAAGAGTTGAAGTACAGGTGGTGTCATGATGTCCAATGAAAAAAAAAGAAAACAGAAGATATTATCCGCAAAAGAAATCATATAACCACTAACAGGAAACAGAATAAGGGATAAGGAGACGAACAAAATAGAATATTGCTAAGTTTCTCTCCAAGACAAAATGCCATATTTTTTTCTTTCACTGTTTCATAAAATTATTGAATTATATATAAATTCATTCAAAAACATTTTAATATGATATTATACATATAAAAAACCTAATAAGATATATATATGGATTTTTATATAAAATATTGTTTAATGTTTTTTCATTAAAATGTAATTAATTAATGGATCTGATGCTTAATGCCTATTAAAAATTTAAGAAATTCTTTCTTTTCTCTTTTTGGAAGAGTTTTTTTTTATGGAAAAAGTTTTATTTTTCGAAAAGTAAGTAAAAATTCTCCATTCACTTTATAAAATATACGAGAATTTTTTTATTGTGTACTTATTTTATTTTTGAATTTTTTTTCCACTTATAGCAAGAGAGAACAATAATTTTTCTTTTATATGTGGTTCTTTTTTTATTCCATTTAATTATATCAATTAACTCCTTTTTACTTCATTTTTTTTTATTTATCAAGGGCCTGTTTTGTGTTGGACCTTAATCAAGGACCTCTTGACAACTACTTATTTCTTATTTAATTTTAGTCATCCAAAGAAAAACTCAATCTGACCCAAAAATGTAGCCACAGAGCTGGGACTCCAAGCCCATGAAGGGCCCAACCAGACCCAGAATGAGTGATTCAGTAAAAGGACAGTTTTACCCCTTCCCCTCTCAGTGCATTTCCCATAGTACCACTGGAAATGGCTGAAAATGCCAACCTCGCATAGAGGAAGTTCCCCATTTCTAATTCTTCAATCTTCATTTTCCTCTCTCAGAAAAGTTCATTCCTTTTTCTCTTCGGTGTCTTCAAACGACTTTCCCAGGAAAATGAATTTCCCACGGGAATAGAATTTTTCCCGGAAAATGATATTGGAGAGAAACTCATAAAACCAAAAGTGCCATTCTTCTTTCTTTCACTGCCCCCGATCAAAAAGATTCATCTTTGCGAATGCCCATTTAGATAATCCTGAAAAAAGGGAATTTTTTTTCCATGATCAATAATCCCTCTTACTTGAATCACTCTAATTTCTTGTGACTTTTTCCTTGAATCGGGATATGCTGAAGTTGTGGAAATGGTACCAGAATTGTTTGGCTGTTCACCCTGTTAAGACACAGGTCATCAGCTCTGGTTTGATATGGGGGGCTGGTGACATAGCTGCTCAGGCAGTCACCCACTACACAGCCAAGCGCCATACACCAATTGAGGTATTCTTCTCTCATTACTCATTTATAATACCCATCAATGATTTTGTGCATGATATGGTCTTTTTTTCCCGTTTTGGGAAAATGGGTGTGTCTCTTTTATATGTATTTGGTGAAATTATATTTATGTTATGTTTGAGTTTTGTAGTTGAATATTGGTTTGGAGAGTGGCCCTAAATTGTAATGCTTAACCTGCATTTAGTGTTGGGGGGAAGGGGTGAAAGGATTTGATATCATACATGCCAGTGGGTGTCAATTAAAAGTGAAATGTTTAGGGTTCTTAATAGAAAATTAGAAATTTGAAAAGAAAGAAAGGGATCCTAACAAAATAGGAAAATAGCCATACGGCATCTACAATACTTAGTCCAACAACCCTATTAAAATAGGAGACAACATACTTTTAGGAAAATAGCAATAACAGGAAAATAAGTGAAAATATGAATCAACATAATGAAAAGAAAATAATAATAATTCCTAAAATTTAGGGATCCTAACATCCTGCTCCCCTTCAAAACAGTCTTGTCCTCAAGACTTAAAAAATTATGGAAACTTCTCCTTCAACAAATAGTAGGGTTATCTTCAGGTGGTAGATTAGACCATTGCGCAAGAACCTCAACGTCATCTCTGTTATTACGCTTAACCATGTGTCGATCCAAGATGGTGCTGCACAATAGTAGTCTCCCCTATCTTCTTCTTCTTCAGGCAAGAAACATGAACAACTGGGTGTTCCGGCAAATCCAAGCGATAAGCCACAGGGCCAATGCGTTCCATGCAATGACTAGTGATTGTAGTGACCCCTCTGTAATGCATCCCTTAAGAGTGACCATTTTTCATTAATTTCATGAGCAATTTAGAAAAATTCCTGGAAATATCTCCCAATGTTTGGAGCCAATGAATACCTAGCACAATCTCATAGCCCTCCAAGGGTAGCGAGAATAAATCAACCAACAAGTCTTCATCTTGCATAGTTAATTTAATTCTACAGCATTTGACCTTGCAATTCAAAGTTCTCCCATCTGCAACATCACGTCAAATTTTGTGCATGGTTCTATTGGGTAAGCAAGCCTTATGGCAATCTAAATATCCATAAAAAAAAAATGATAAAAAAATATCTATAAAAGTATTAGTACTGTATCAATCAAAATAGTGACGGGTTGGTGTTTCAGGAAGCCATTAATTCTCAGAGTTTGAGGATTAGGACACCAGCAAGTATACCTTTTGGAAATTAGAAATTTGAAAAGAAAGAAAGGGGTGAACACTTCAAGGGGGTTGTGTCCTCCAAGAAAAAGCCTTAGGCTAATAATTTTACTCCTTAGAAAATATCCATAAGGCATCTCTAACCCTATTTAAAATAGGAAACATCATACTTTAAGGAAAATAAGTCAAAATAGGAAACTACATAATTAAAAGAAAATATTTATTATTCCTAGATCCTAACAATGACTTTGAAATTGCTTTCTTTTCCCTTCACTGTATGATCTTGTCCCCCCCCGGGGTCCCCCCAATTTAGGCAAATGTGTGTGTCTCTGTCATGCTTTGTGCTGATGGTCAATGTTTTGAAGTGCCATTTTGTGGGTGTTGCAGGTTTTTTTGAATGAAATTTTGTACTCCATAGAAGCTTACTAAATTACATACTTAGTTTTGTACTTGAACCATAGAAAGAGGGACAGGGAAAAGGAAACTATAGTGCACTAATGCTCCTTGAAAGTTTTGTGACTTCTGTCTATTGTAAAATTGTATAGAAACATCTCGTTTATCCGGTGACTACACATGAGAAATGTCACTTCTCCATTTGAGACACGGAAAAAAAATTGTCATGGTCCCTGTTTTCTGGTTAAGGTGAAGGATGTACTTTTTAGAATCTGATATTGCCAACATTGTTGAAAAGACAACTGATTATTGTTCATACAAACTCCTCCATTTTGGATTAACCATATGTTCTAACTTTGCTCTATCTTCCTATGACTTTGGTAAATGTAATACAAAAAATATATATTTTGGTACTTTTAAACAATTTAGTATGCACACGGTATATGATGTGACACTTTATTCTTAGTAAGCACTCTCAGTTAATTAGCTTATTTCTCTTTGTTATGGCAACCTCTCTCAGGATGGCGATAAAGAATTCAAGATCAACTGGAAACGGGTGACTACAACCAGCTTGTTTGGGTTAGGATTTGTTGGCCCTGTTGGCCACTACTGGTAAAAAGCATTACTTTTTTACCAATTCTATTGCCTGGTTGTGTATTGACAATATGTTATTGTGGAAGGTTTCTTTTCTGATTCTTGGATCCTCAATCAACATTGGTTTCCTGGATGGGCTTCAAAAAGTATTTTTTAGTGGCTTCTGAAACACAGTTGTCATTTTTATTCTTATTATAGTTACATGGTTGCATCCCACTAGTAGAAGTTAGATAATTCGCATGAGATAGTGTTGGAATGCTACAGTTGTGGTTGCACTGCAGAATGATGATGGCCATGGTTGTCAAACTCTTGAGTTCTCTTAAACTCTTATGAGTTTATGATTCTAGGACAGAACAAGTTAAATCGTATGTACTCTTTTTTCGTCAAACTCGTACAAGTTCAAGTAAACTCTGAAAAAATCGGTAAACTCTCGGTTCTACTAGTGAGTTTACGAGCTTGGATTTACACATGGTTTTAGCCCCAAAACACACAGTTTTGGTTGATTTTTTTGGGTACTTGGTTGAATTGCTTATGTTCTGCCATATATGTTGGGTTTATGAAGCTAATTTTATGTTATTATTATTATTATTTTTTTAGTTATGTTTTGTTAAACTACAAAATAATGTAAGTGCTAGATTAAGAATAATATAACAGTTGGGTCAAGTATTGAGTTATATTTTTACTTTATTATTTTTGTTTGCTTTGTTATGGAGTTGGAATGTTGAATATTACTTATGGATATGCTATTAAATTATATTTGGGTACTAGGATATGTTTTTTAAGTAATATTTTTGAGTATGTAAACTCTTACCAGTTTCCGATTCAAGTTTATTGTGGCTCCACGAGTTTACTTAAACTCTCGAGTTTGACAACCTTGATGATGGCTAGTTGTTTCTAGATGTAAACAATAACAGCTAATTGAGAAACATGTGCCATCAGGGGTTTGGTTCAGCTGGTAAGGGTCGAAGCACATCGCTTGAAAGGCCTAGCTTCGATTTCCACTTCCATCAATCCCCCTTGGTAGGCAATTTGGAAGACCACTGTAAACTCTTACTGAGGCTTGTGGCATGCAGGGCCTTTGAATGGGGTAGCCTCTCCTCCCTAAACTTTTCTTCACCATAAAAATAATAATTGAGAAACAGGTTACTCACTTTCAATTCCAAAGCTGCAAATCAATTTAAAGGACTTCAACACTTCTCATAGACTTGCAATCCTTATTCTCTTACCATAAGATTCTAGCCATATATTTGGGCTTGAAAGACTTCTGTAGCAACTTACTGCCTGATGAATAGGACCATAGTAGTATGACCTTCTCATCTGCTCAGGGCCTAGAGCTTTATTTTTGGGCTTCGGATGCAGGAGATCTCCAATTGATTAAAAATGAAGGCTTCAAACTTTATATGTGTAGCATTTTAATGCCTGATCAGTATGATTATAGTGGTATGACCTTCTCACCAGCTAAGGGCTTACTTGAGAGACTAATATTGAGACTGATATTGAATGAAAAATCTCTTCAGAGAAATGACTCTCAGGTTCTGAATTTATAGCCTAGTATACAAACATAATCATTCCCTAAGATAACATATACAATGAGAATAATATATACTATGAGATGCTTTAGTTAGTGGCAATCTAAAGTAACAGACAATCAGAATATACACCTAAGCAACAACACTGAGACAGCAAATCATTCAGTGCATACAATGAATCTCAATACTCCCCCTTAAGCTGGTGTAAATATGTCATATGCATCTAGCTTGTCACATATATATTTTATTCTTGGACCCCAGAGTAATTTAGTGAGCATGTTTGCCAGTTGATCATTGGAGCTCACGAATGACGTCGTGATTTCTCCCGATATAATCTTTTTGTGGATGAAGTAGCAATCGATCTCGATGTGTTTGGTTCACTCATGGAAGACAGGATTGGAGGCAATATACAAGGCTGCCTGATTATCACATATAAGGCTCATGAGCCCAATCTTATAGAATTTTAACTCAGAGAGCAGTTGTTTTAGCCAAATGAGTTCACATGTAGCAAGGGCCATAGCTCTATATTCCGCTTCTGCACTTGATCTAGCTACAACACTTTGCTTCTTACTTTTCCATGCAATGATATTGCCTCCAATGAGAACACAATAGCCTGAGGTTGACCGTCTATCACTTGGGCAACCAGCCCAATCTGCATCTGTGTAAGCAACAATGTCAGTGTGGCCTCTACTTTGATAAATTATTCCTCTCCTAGGCGAACTTTTAATGTATCTAAGGATCCGAACTACTGCATCACAATGACTCTCACGAGGAGAATTGAGGAATTGGCTCACAACACTGATAGCAAAGGAGATGTCAAATTTGGTAATAGTGAGATAATTCAGTTTTCCAACTAATCTTTGATATCTTCCTGGATCTGAGTATGGCTCCCCCTGATCTAGCATAAGCTTAACATTGGGATCCATAGGTGTGGCAATCATCTTACAGTTTAGCATGTCAATTTTCTTCAAAATATCAAGAGCATATTTCCTCTAAGATATAGCAATTCCTGAATCAGACTGAGCAACTTCAATTCCAAGAAAATATCGTAATCGTCCCAAGTCTTTGGTGTCAAATTGTTGAGATAGATGCTGCTTGAGACTTTTAATGCTATCATGATCATCCCTTGTAATGACAATGTCATCTACATATACAACAAGATAAATGTACTGGCCAAGGGAAGAGCATTTATAAAAGACAGAGTGATCCACTTCACTGCAAATCATGCCAAAATGTTATAAGCTATACTGAATTTCCCAAACCATGCCCGAGGACTCTGCTTGAGGCCATATAAGGCTTTGTGTAACCTGCAAGCAAAGCTACAAGACTCCCCCTGAGCAACAAAACCAGGTGGTTGCTCCATATAAACTTCCTCAATTAGATCACCATGGAAGAAAGCATTTTTAATGTCCAATTGATGTAGGGGCCAGCGATGCATGGCTGCCATGGCTAAGAAAAAATGAACCGAAGCCATTTTGGCAACGTGAGAAAAAGTGTTACCGTAATCGAGCCCAAAGATCTGAGTATATCCTTTAGCAACTAAACGAGCTTTTAGGCGATCAATTTGACCATCTGGACCGACTTTGATAGTAAATACCCAACGACAATCAACAGTGGATTTCCCAGGCGGATTGGGAACAAGAGTCCATGTGGTATTGGATTCTAAGGCTTCCATCTCATCAATCATAGCCTGCCGCCATCCTGGATGGGAGAGTGCTTCCTGTACATTTTTAGGGATAGAAACAGAGGAAATGACGGAGACAAAATCATAATGGGAAGGAGATATACAGTGATAACTTAAGAAGTTATAGATGGGATAAGGATTACAGGTGGAACGTGTACTTTTACGGAGGGCAATAGGTAAGTCGGTAGGAGACACAGGTGGATCCGGAGCAGGTAGATCAACTGGAGTAGGAAATGAATCACCAGCCTGTTCAGGTACAACATCTTTCAATGGTGCTGGGTGAGGACGACGCTGTTAGGTAATAAGAGGTTGGAAAGAAGGAGAGAGAGACACAAGTGGAGTAGGAGCCTGGACAACAGTTAGGATAGACAAAGGAAGAGGTAATACCTGGGAAATAGACGTCAGTGTTACAGAGGAGGTGAAATAAAGGGTATCCTCAAAGAAGGTAACATCAGCAGACATGTAGAAACGATGAGTAGTTGGAGAATAGCATTTGTATCCTTTTTGAACATGAGAGTAACCAAGAAATATACATTTGACAGCACGGGCAGACAACTTGTTAAGACCTGGTATGAGATCATGAACAAAACATGTAGAACTAAATACTCGTGGGAGAACATTAAACAATGGTTTTTCTGGGAACAAGATGGAAAATGGTATTTTGTTATTCAAAGCAGAAGATGACATTTGATTTATTAAGAAACCAACAGTAAGAACGGCATCACCCCAAAATTTTAAAAGTGCATTGGCATGTAACAAAAGAGTACGTGCGGTTTCAATAATATGATAGCGTTTTCTTTCAGCAATGCCATTTTGTTGGGGTGTGTGTGGACAAGAAGATTGGTAAATCATGCCATGAGAGTTCATAAACTGATTAAAGGATGCAGAAAAATATTCTTTGGCATTATCACTTCGTAAAATATGGATAGAATGTCCAAATTGGGTTTGAATCTCTTTGTAAAAATGCTGAAAAATGGTTGATAGTTCAGAACGATCTTTCATTAAAAATATCCAAGTACATCTTGAGAAATCATCAATAAAAGTAACAAAATACCTATGCCCTAAGATAGAGCTAACTCGACTAGGACCTCATATGTCAGAATGAACAAGACCAAAAGGAGTGGTTGTCTGACGAGGATTCCTGTTTGGAAAATAAGCTCGTACATGTTTGCCAAGCTAACATGGCTCACACTCTAGGGACTGTAAGTGAGACAGATGAGGGACCATTTTCTTTAATTTATTGAGACTGGGATGACCAAGACGACGGTGAAGGAGATCTGGAGAGTCAATAATGGTGCAAGCAACTAAAGGTGGTGGTTGAAAATAGTAAAGGCCAAGTGATTCAGATCCTGTGCCAATCGTCTGTCCCGTACTCCGGTCCTGGATGGAAAAAGAGTTATTAGTAAAAGTGATGGAGCAATTAAGGTTACAAGTAAGTTGACTAACAGAGACTAAGTTAAAGGGACAATCAGGTATAAAGAGAACGAAATTTAGAGATAAGGATGGAAGAGGTGTGGCTTGACCAATGCCAGTAGCTTTTGTCTTTGAGCCATTAGCAAGAGTGATATAATGTGATGTTTTAGGTTGTGTTATAGTAGAGAAAAGAGAGGGATTACCAGCTATATGATCAGAAGCACCAGAATCCAAAAGCCAAGATCCAACAGGCAATGACTGTGAGAGACAAACTGTAGATTTACCAGTATGGGCTATTGCGGCTGAAGATTGGCCTTGTTGGGCTCCTTTGAGCTGCAGATACTCCTTGAATTCAACGTCGGATAAGACATTCTGATTATCATTCCAAGTCTACTTTTCTGAAATTTGAGGTTGCAGGTATGTCATATGGGCTGATTTCTCAGGGAATCCAATGAGAGAATAACATTTGTCTATGGTATGACTTATGCGATTACAGTATGAACATTGTGGACGATTGCCAAAGCCACAACCTCCTCGGCCACCTTGGCTACGACCTCGGCCCCTACGATTAATGGTGTTAGAGAAAAAGCCAGATGATTCTGAGTTTGAAAAAGAACCAGTTCCGGTCATAGTTTCCGAGGGGGGAACTCGTAAGAGGCGATCCATAAGGTTTTCTACTGTAGGAACGCTAGGATTAGTCAGAACTTGATTCCGAACAGATTCAAGGTCTTTGTGGAAACTGTGAAGAACAAACACCATGCACATGTTATCCACCTTGTTTTCCATATCATTACCAGTTTAGAGCAACTTGACTTCATCAATAGTAGACTAAGCCTTGGTCAAATATGTTGGTAGATCATTATTTGTCATTTGAAGTGTAGCCAAGTTGTGTACCACATCATACAGGTGTTGGATATCATTGGATATCATTGGAATAGACACTGCGGGCTTTCTTCCAGATGTCATAGCATGTTTTGTAGGTGCGAAAATGCACCAACAGCCTTGGGTCAATTGATTGTCATAGGAGAGAAACTAACTGATAGTCTGCTTTCTTCCATTGATCTTGATCTGCTGCATTAACATCTGCGGCTTTTTGAGTCAAGTGATCAGATAGGCCTTGCCCCAAGAACCAGATTTCCACAGCATTTTGCCAATCCATGTAGTTCTTCCCATTGAGCTTCTCTGAATTTATAGCCTAGTATACAAACATAATCATTTCCTAAGATAACATATACAATGAGAATAATATATACTATGAGATGCTTTAGTTAGTGGCAATCTAAAGTAACAGACAATCAGAATATACACCTAAGCAACAGCACTGAGACAGCAAAGCAGCTGTTTCAATAACCAAAGTCTCAATTGAGTTTGAGACTAATGAGGTAAGATTGCACAATAAGCACAACGTGGTGTTTGAAAAACAGAGGTAAGTACAAATGATGTCTTGGTTGAGAAACTGGCTCAACAAGGTGCCTAAACAGCAGAGGTCAAAGTACAGGTGACTTGGCCAAAATAGGGCGGCGTGTGGCCTTCACGCGCCGACAGAGGTGAGTGGGTGGCGGCGCGTGGCTTTCACACGCGGGCAGAGGAGTGACCAGTTGAAAGAGGAGGTGCCGATCGGTGGACTGGGATCGGCTGTGAGGTGTTTGGAGGTCAGAAGGGCGGCGCGTGACTTTCACGCGTGGACTGTGCAGCTGAACTGTGACGGCACGTGAGGACTCCAACTGTGCAGCAGTCGGTGGTGGATGGCTCGCCGGTGTCTTCTGGGGCTAGGGCCAAAGTCTTAGGCCGGATGGTGGCCGGATGCCGGGACTATAGCTTCAGACAGTGACTGTTTGACAACTTCGTGAAGAAACAATCAAACCCACGAGATGTGGGCTCTGATACCAACTTGAGAGACTGATATTGAATGAAAAATCTCTTCAGAGAAATGAGATTTATAGCCTAGTATACAAACATAATCATTCCCTAAGATAACATATACAATGAGAATAATATATACTATGAGATGCTTTAGTTAGTGGCAATCTAAAGTAACAGACAATCAGAATATACACCTAAGCAACAGCACTAAAACAGCAAAGCACTCAGTGCATACAATGAATCTCAACAGGCTTGAATCTTTATTTTTGGGCTCTAGGTGTAGGAGTTCTTCTCCAACTGATTACAATCTTTGCGGTTGCTGTCTTATAGTGGTGAATCAAAACAAGAAAGGCTTGTTCATGTGTGCTTTTGTGTATGCTAGTATGCTTGTTTTTTCTTTTTTTTCTTTTTGGGAGGGGGAGGGCTGTTGCAAGTGCTATCAATTTTGTAATCCACTTATCAATTCTCCTTGTTCTTCTATGTTAATTATTTTAGGTATGAAGGCTTGGATCGGTGTATAAGATTGAAACTTATGCTTAAACCCAATTCCTTCCGCTTTGTTGCCACTAAAGTTGCTGTTGATGGGTTTATCTTTGGGCCATTGGATTTACTTGTGTTTTTTACTTACATGGGTTTTTCTAATGGAAAGAGTGTTCCTCAAATAAAAGAAGACGTGAAGAGAGATTTTCTCCCAGCCTTGATTTTAGAAGGGGGCATATGGCCAATTGTTCAAGTTGCTAATTTTCGATTTATACCTGTAAGGTATCAACTCCTCTATGTTAACTTCTTCTGCTTGTTGGATAGCTGTTTCTTGTCTTGGGTTGAGCAACAACAGGACGCTCCGTGGAAACAATGGGTGAAATCTTTTCTACCTTTGAAGTAACAGAAGTGCCAAGGTTAATAAGTGCTTTCAAATCTCTCATATTGTATTCCCAGCCTTGCCAATTATGGTGGAAGTTCATGTCAGAAACCAAGTGACTAGTTTAGGAAGCATATAAATCCTCTTTAGACTTTCGGAGTTGGAATTCTGCAAGTGGTGAAATTGCTTTCACATGATACGATTTTTATCTTGAATACAAGTTGACTATTTTTCCATTGAATATATGGAAGCTGCGTTTGCTCGTTACTCTCTAGTCTTTTGTCTATATCTTTTACTGGATTTTACCCATATCTTTTACTGGATTTTACCTATTACAAGTTGTGTTGATCTCTCTCCCCCTATTGGGTAAAAATCTGCTTGTTTTTTCCGGGCTTATATGAAAATATTGGTCAATGGTTAAAGTTGTCAACATGTGACTTTGAGGTCATAGATTCAAGCTGTGGAATCAGCATGTTGCAAATGTAAAGTAAGGTTGCTTACTGTAGACTCACATAATGGGTCTGACCCTTCCTTAGACGACTCATGTAGTGACAGCTTTAGGGTATTTTTGGATTGGAAGAGTTTAGAGAGAAGAGTAATCTTTCATTTCTAAATTGAGAGAATTATAGAATATTTATAAAAATAAAAAAAACATGATTATAATATTACATGATAATCTTTCATTTAATTCTTCTCATTTTAAAAAATTACTAAATAAAGAAAATATAAATTTAAAATGAAAAATTAACCTTCATTTTCTTTCTTCTCCAAACTCCATAATCCAAACAATATCTTATAATACGGGGTTGCTGTTAAACGGAAATACTAGTTTTAGACTAAACGAGCAAAGTGGGATTCACGTCAGCTGTCACATGAACATGCCAATTGTAATGCTATTGTCATTTAAATAAAGATGTCATGATGACAAATAATATGAATGGCAGTTTTCTGTGTTCAAATTATTCAAATGGGTAATGCTAGACAAAAGAAAAAAAAAAAAAAAGGAGCACTTTTCGCGTGAATTTGTGTAGAAAAATATTGATAGAATCATGTACAAGTCTAGTGATAAATTTAATAGTGCAGAATGTGTTGTGATTTTTTCTTTATTCTCTCTCTAGCACGACTCTTATTCAAATTAAACCAAGAAGAAAGACTTACAACTGCACGGCGCATAAGGAAAGATGCATAAGGCATGCTTCTAAGGCTAGTAGTGTATCTCATTCTGCCAAGATCAAGTCGAAAGCTAGATATATATCACGTTTTGAAATCTCTAATTCAGTCAGCTAAGGAAGCTTTTTGAATAAAGAGTTGTATAAAAAAAATATTAACTAAATAAGAATTTAGCCGTCTACTCTGGGAAACACGAGCTTTACATCTTGTGCAGAACATAATGAGCATAATTCTGAGTTCACTACACATTCCACTATCATAATTTGAACTATCTGACCAACTGCAGAATGTGGTATGTCCCGGTTTAATATCTTCAACAAGATCCGTTATAGAAACCAGCCGTTTTAAGGCACCAACTATTTGTTACAATGATCGTGAATTTGAGGTCAGAGTCAGCTCATATATATATATATACACACACACACACACACACCACGTACCATGTTTTTACTACACCTGGACTGGACTTCAACAATAGAAATCTAGCAACTGGTTGTCTAGATGTGTGTCTGATAGTTGAAATATTTTATACTCATTTAATTTTATAAGAGAATGGGGGTTACTCTAATGAATTATAATTTATACTATCTATATATATTGAAACAAATCAAACAAAAATAGTTTCAAAGGAATTGGCCAGAATATTAACTTATTTTTGAATGGATCATTGCTTTAGTAGCATGACTTCCTCTGATGATCATTCTGTCAAGGTTAGAGAGAGTGTTTGAGATTGAGAAATAAACGAGGAATACACGGGAGCAGGTATGCATTGCTGTAATGGACAATAGCAGTATATGGCATCCTCTTCTTCAGTGTTGGGCATAGAGAGAGAGAACAGAAATATGATTCTCCCCCTTTCCGTTTGCTGTACAAGATAGAGTAACAGGAAGTATAATCAGCAACAAAAATTGAATAACGTTGCAGTTGGGTGAAGAATGTTATAGACCAAGACAAAACATATTCAAACAGAATAAAGATGGAGGCTTAACATCATTCAGGGCCACCGGACATGCTACAGGTTTGCTTACTTCCAGGGTATGGTGCGAGTATGACCAGATTTCTCCCCTATCTTATGATTTCACATGTATCATGGAACAGCCGCTCTGAACAAATATTAAACAGGTTCAGTTACAGTTGAGAACAAGAAAACTTGGACCTTCGTGGTTCTCTCTTTGTAACATCCCATATGAGTACAAAGTTTTTGCATAAAGATAGCTTATAGAAAATGCCATGTTGAGATTAAACCTCTCTTAATTTTATAAGATGACCTGATACTGTGAATGAAATCAAAGGACAAATATACAGCTCTCAGAACTAATTAATGGTATATCAAACATCCAGGTACATGGATAAGGAATACAACTACGGAATTTGGCTCAATCATTATTTCAGTTGTGCCATAGAAATGTATACTAGCCATCCCAAAAAAATATCTAGAAGAGGATCTTGAAGTCAGTCACGTTGACAGTGAAACAAATTGTCTAGATTGTATCAACTATACAGAAGCCTTAATTTTAAAAAGAGTAAACACTCATGTAGTCATTTAAAGATACAAATGTCATCAATTTGACTCTCTAATAATTTTTTACATGGAGGACTAATTTGATGTAAAAAACTATATTAAATGACTAATTCAATGTCAAAAAATGATATTCAATGACTAATTTGATGTTAAAAATTAACATGGAAAGACCATTTTAATGTATTTATCATTGGAGGACCAAACTGATGACACTTGTATCTTTCGAGGACCAAAATGAGTGTTTATTCTTTTAAAATATAACCTTCCTATATCCCATTATTACCTTGATAGAAGAGGGAGCAAAATGACATCGTGACCTTCTTATGTTCATTTGAGTGTATACTAATTGGATGCTAGCAACTCTAGATTGTTGCCTGGTGTAAAAGTTGAAGAGCTGTATGGAGCTCATCTGTCATCACCGCTTAAATAAAGCAGATTTGTTTGGACAACCACATAAGCCATTATGCAAATCCTTCTGATTTCATGTCTTCCATCACTGAATCTACTTTTTCATGCAAGCCAGCTCTTCTATAGCCAGCTATCAACAAATCGTAAGTTGATTTGGTAAGCACATAGCAACTCTTTAAACATTCCAATAATATGTCTAGCCTATCATAAGCTTCCTTTCTAAAGTATGAGCAGATAACCATTTCAACATCATCTGTACTTGTGAATGACAGCCCTTGTTTCAACATTCTACCCACAGCAAACTCTACATCATCCAATCTATCTAACATGGCATACATCCTTACAATCCCACAATGGATTCGCGAGAGGGTGCCAGTATTAATTGGACAGGGCTTCGTCATAATTTCAAGCAGCTCCTCCATCTTTTCCACTTGCCCCAGTTCATGATACAATGCTACTAACTTCTCAACCATGTTTTCATTGATTTCCCATCCGGCATCTAGCACAAACTTGAGGAACTCCTCAGCTCGACCTGAACTCTTTTGCTTGCAAAGCCCTTCAAGCGTATTTTCCAGTATGGATACACTAGGTATAATTTCAGAGATCATCATTTCTTTATAAATTCCATCAGCAAGTTCAAAATTTCTTGAATTAACACAGCCAGATATAAGGGATTCAAACATTTGAAGATCAGAACCAAGTCCAGAAGCCTTCTTAGCCGAGTACCAAGCTAACATGGCATCAACATTCCCCGACTTAGAAAATGCTGAAATAAAGATATTATAAGTCTGAAAATCAGGTTTATAGCTATTTGAACTCTCCATGATCTCAAATAAACTAACTGCTGTAACAATATCATGGGAAGACAAGCAAGCACTTATAAGGGAATTGAAAACCAGGGAAGTGGGTTTAACTCCATTAGCCTCCATAGAAGTAAACACATGCATTGCAAATGGCACATTCTGAAGCTTTCCACATAGAAAGATGAGCTCAGAGAAGAGACTATGGTCCCTTTCATTTTCTTCCAGAATTTTCTCCAAAATCCATTCCAAAACCTGACCATTCAATTGGTGAGATAATTGAGGAAACAGAAACCAATATGATATAAACATTCATCTCAAAATTTACAATCTTAATGCCATATAATTAAAAAAATTAATAACCCCACTTGCTTGATTTTTTTTAATGTCAATAAATTCAAATCAAAACCAAAATTGAACAAAAAATAAAAAAAAAAATTATGAAACCCGTGTTTTGGGTTTCAAGCACAAAATTGATGAAATTACCAGCCGAGCTTTCTCCGAAGAAGAAGGCCTAAGAGAGGTGACAAGAAATTCCCAAGAAAGTTGTGAGCTTTGAAGGGAACGCATTTCCTGATACAGCGTCGTTTTGATGCGTGAATTTGGCAGCTGAAGCAATTTGAGGAGAAGGGGATTTGAATTTGAATTTGAATTTGAATTTGATTGTTTGCAGAAAAAGAAATGCTGAGAATTTGCCAAGGAGTGAAGCCTTCCGCTGCAACCCTTTCTCACTCTACATAATAAAACCCTAGCCATGTTTTCATTTCGGTTCAGTTGCAACCAGGAATCTACTTTGCCTTGTGTGTATTTTATTTTACAAACTTTATTACATATTAAGTATTTTAAAAATTTTTAAATAAATTAATCAAACATGCACACATTTCACTCTTTCATAATTAATATGAGGAGAATGTTTCACCAGTGTAATTAGAGGTAGTGTAATTAGAGGTGTTTATGAATTGAGTTGGTTTGGGTTTTAAAGGGAAAGAATGTTCAAACTAATCAACCTTGGTCTAGTTGGTTTGGTTCAACTTCTAAAATAAAAAAATTTGAGCAACTTGAACCAAACCAACCTGACTAGTTCGAGTTATTAAGTTGTTTGATCAATTTTTTTCTCACAGCAAAATAATAAATTTACTATTGTTAAATACTTTAAAATTAATTAGATAATTACATATGAATTTTAATTATTCAAGCATTTCAGTACATTACAAGTATTAAGATAAAAGTAAAATCAAGTTTGAGAAGAAATATTTTAACTTCTCAAAATTATCATAAGCTTCATTTGTAAAATGAATATATGACATTAAATGTATCTTGTTTCACAAAAAAGGTCATATCTTTTTTTTTTCTTTTTATAGTTCTTCATAGAGAAGATTTTAAGTTGTAAAATTGTGCGATACAAATAAGTAAGCTAATCATTGAAATGTTTCTATATGCAACTAAAACAAAATAAAAATAATTGAATAATTGAGACTTGAAAATGAAAAGTAAAGATATATCTTAGCTTTTTAAATGAATGAAAAGCTAAATGACAAGAAGATAATGTCTAAAATTTCATTACTCTTTGAGTCATTTCACCGGGTTATCGGGTCTTCGGGTTAAAAAACACAAGTCCTGTGAACCAAACCAATCTTGGTCGGTTTTGACCAGGTTGGACCAGATGACCCAACCTAAACTAAATTTTTTAAAATTGGTTTGGGTTGGTTTGTCAATTTGATCAAGTCAACCCGAACCAATGAACATTTCTAATTGTAATAGTTGTTTATGACTTTTTAATATTAATATAGTAAAAAAAAATACTTTTCACTTTCATGCTCTTTGAAAATTTTGTACCCAAATAGACTTTTTTCCCACATTGGAAAATCAGTTTACATGAAACCGACTTCTCAACATGCATATTTTTTTTTAAAAAAAAATTACATGTTGGGAATAGGGATGGCAATGGGGCGGGGCGGGGGCGGGTTGTAGCCCCTCGTCCCCCGCCCCATACTTATGCGGGTATCCGTTTTTGATTCCCTTGCGGGTAAATGGGTATCCACGGATATCCGTGGATACCCATAAAATCATTAAAATTGAAAAAAGAATGAGAAAAATTAAAAACATTATGAGAAAAATCGAAAAAAGAAGAAGAATAAATTAAATAAATTTTAATATCATAATTTTTCATAATTTATCCACTACATTCTAATTTAATTCAACAACTTTAAATACTTAAAATTAAAATAATAATATAATTTTCTTGAAAAACATATATATATACATAATAATAATACAATTTTAAATACTTAAAATTATATATCGGGTACCCACGGGTATGGGGGAAACAACGCCCTCCCCTGCCCCGTTTAATAAACGGGTGTTAAACTCCTGTCCCCCAACGGGTATTACCCGTGGGTATCCATGGAGGATGAGGAAAATTGTCATCCCTAGTTGGGAACTTGATTTTTATGTAACCGAATTCTCAACGTGTTAAATCATTTTTTTTTCATGCTGTTAAGAAGTCGGTTCTCAAATAAAATTGACTTCTCAACAACTTTTTTTTTTAATGGTGGTTTAGGGTTTTTAGGTTAACGATTTAGGGTTTTTGAGTGAGTAGTTTAGGGTTTTGTTTGAGTGGTTTAGGGTTTTTGTTAAATGGTTTAAGGTTTTGGTTGAGTGATTTTGGTTTTTGATTGAGTGATTTAAGGTTTTAGTTGAGTGATTTAAGGTTTTGGTTGAGTGATTTAGAGTTTATGATTAATGGTTTAGGGTTTAGTTGATTCCATCTAATCTGACTTCTCAACACCATTTTTTTTCTTTTTTATGGTGGTTTAGGGTTTTTAGGTTAACAGTCTGTTGGACGTAAAGAAAGTTTTATTACAAATCTTTGGACGCAAGATAAAAATGTATTTTCAGATAAAATAAGTTGTTAAGAACAGCAATAACAATCCCTGCATGTTAGTGAAAGTAAAATAATACAAGGAAAGAGAAGAAAAGCTTACACCAGATATTTATATTGGTTCACTCTTACAATTCGAGAGCTACGTCCAGTCCCTTTAACCTAAAGGAATTTCACTAATCTTTCACAGATTATAAATATTCTTCACTCCGTCTCTTCAGACTTACAACCAAGTATTTTTAACATTTTCAGGTTCTAAACAACAAGTATTCTTTTATACATAGCCTCTTTAGGCTTACCAACGAAATAATAAAGGTGTTTTTAACAACACTTGAATTTAACTTACAATGAGTGAGGATAAAATAAGTATGCTAAAGTAAAACTCTATACAAGAGTAAATAAATAAAACAGAGTAAAGCTTTGAGTATTTTCTTTTAGTTCTCTTGATGTATGTCTCTTCTCTTGAATCTTCGATGACTTTTGGTATTTATAATCTGAGAGCTTGTTTTGGTATTCATAAGCTTCTTCATCCAACGACAATATTTATTATTGTTCTGAGTAGCATTAAATGCATAGAATTGATAACATGTTGATCTTCTTCTGAAAAATGGCTTTGGTTATCAACGTTTGCTTAGAATCTGATATCTTAGTTCTAACTCTTCTGAACATGCAAAAAGTTCCTTATTTGCTAGTCCTTATAGTTGTTAGGTGTGTCAGGTCCAGCATACAAAGTTGATTTTTCGAATATCACATTTATGACAGAGATCTCATCAGCAATTAATATACTTTGTTTTGCTTGTCTTTGAATATCCTTGGACAGATGCTTTTGAGAAACAATCAACAGACAAACAATGGACGATCCAATAAAATAATATAATTCAGTTGTATTGGACGCACGTTGTAGAAGAGATTTTATCAAAGCTTGTTTTTGGTCCAAAAGTATTTGTTAGTTTTTTAATCAACAGATACATCTTCGTAATAGGTATAAGTTTATTCAAAACTTATTTTTCTCTTTAATTTAATATTTAGTATTATTTTTAAAACTTCAAGGAGTTTAATTTATTGAACACTTTTGGTTCCAATATAAGATACTAAAATTCGTCTTTGGTACCAACAAAGTGATTTAAGGTTTTAGATGAATGGTTTAGGATTTTGGATGAGCGATTTAGGGTTTTGGTTGAATAGTTTAAGGTTCATGCACAAAAAAAATTGATTTAACACATTGAGAACTTAGTTTCATAAAAACCGATTTCTGAACGTGTAATTTTTTTTAAGAAAAAAAAAGCATGTTGAAAAGTCAATGTCATGTAAATTGACTTCCCAACATGAAAAAAAAAGTCTATTTTGGTACATAATCTTTACAGAATATGAAAGTAAAAAATAATTTTTTACTATATTGTTTACTCAGTTCAGGAATCTTAATAAAATTAAAAATTATTCTATTAAAGCATGAGTTAATAAAAGTTTTTAATTATATAATTAATGTATTAGGTATAAATGACTAGTTTTTTAAAATTATTATATCATGACAAAATAACTATGTATAGATAAAAAAAATTAAAAAAATTTCAAATGATTTTTTTAGTAATCAAAATTATATATTAGATAATAAATTAAAGGGTGAATTACTATCTTATGTTAATCCATTTTTTTCTAACAAGTTGTAATGCGGCCCTATGTTGAAAAATAATTTCACAGTAGTTCGAAATTAGTTAATGTATAACTTATAATACGCACTCACACACAAAAAAGGAATTAGTTAATCTAACTTTTTATTAGGAATTGGTGAGTCAAGCATGAATATAATGGAACAATTTTTTATGTGAATAACAAATCTATGTTGAAAATTAAAAAGCTTGTTAACACTCAATTTTGTTCGGGTCTTTCCTAAAAAAATGATATATATATATATATATATATATATATATATATATATATAGTTCATTGAGATTTTTTTTGTTTGATATCCATTATTGAGTCCTAAGCTTAGTTTCTTAAAATTTAATAAAAATGATATATAAAAAGGAAACAAATTTGAATTCAAATATTACAATTAATGCCTTATTAATGATAATTTGGGGTATAAATGATTGATTGATCTTGATTATGAAAATTAATTCTAATTTCTTCTAATTGCCCAAATTTATTCAAATTAATAGGATAAATTTATTTTAATTTGTCCTGATTAATTAAGTTGATTAAAGTGATAAAAATAATTATTTCAGTTATAAATAGTTAAAAATAAAAAAGCTATGGGGGATTAAAAAAAGGCCATAGAAACATAGCTGCAGTACAACATAGAGGTGATTGAAAAAATAAGACACGATCAAAAAGAGAGAGATAGAGACCAAGTGAAGGAAAAGGGACCATCCCTGCGTTTGCCATCTTTGCAAGGTATCTTTGCACAAATTTATTTTCATTCTTTTTCTTATCGTTTCCTCTTATTTCTTGGTGATGTAGCTTATTGCTTTTGTGTGTCCTTGCTTATTGCTTCATTTAATATCAATGCAATCCATCAATAAGCCACCTCAAATAGCCTGCATCATACTCTTTCCACACGCACTAGAACCCATGAAGCCTCCCTTTACACAACTAGTAGCATCTCACCCCATGCCTGAAATCGAATCATAAGCCAACAACCGTGAATCACAGCACACACAGATACCACTTCTGAACAGCCACCACGCCAACAGCCAACCTCTCCACATTATTCTACATCACAACTAGTGTCTAAATGGTCTAAGTAGCCTTTAAATATCAAACAGAACAGCCCCTGTGTTTTGAGTTTAAAAACAGAGAGTTCATTTGCCTTTTGTAATACCGCATTACCATCTCACGTGATACTACCTCCTTGCGCATTGTTATTTCCTTTTTCCTTTTAATTTTAATTTTATTTTGATGTCTAGTTTGTCATAATATTATTCTTATCCTTATTAGGCATTCACGGTGATTGTTATTAGCATATGTTTTGTCTTTCGGCAATTTCCTTGCACGTGAGCCGAACCTCTCTTAGCCCAATTTGGAGGGATTAATGTATTTAGATTATAAATACAAGAATTGAATTATCAGAAATTAGTTTAGAAAACAACCAATTCAAGAATTTATTCAAACTTTTATTTGATCTTTCAATGACTATTAAACGTGCAATTGAGTTTAATTGATTAGGTAACCTAGATCTAATTGAGATATCTGCATTAGATTTAGCATTCACTACTAGATAATCATTTAGGATTTAACCAACAAAAGATATACAAATTTGCAATCACACAATTCATGTTAATCGATGTTAGTTTAAAATCAAGAATTCTATTGATCTAGGTGACAAATATGCACACCTAATCTCTTTAATTTAAGTGATGAAACCGTGATTAATCAACTAAAATATCATCATAATTCATAATCAAGAACACACAAATAGAGATCTTCATTCATAGATCCAAGATTAGAATTAAGGGAGGAAGAGAAAATTCGACATCAATTTCAAATTTCAATGCAATGTCTCAAGATCAAACCAGAATTCCTTCAAGAACATTGGATTGATCTCAAAATTAGCCTTCCATGAATGCAGTCTAAGAAAGCTTGGGAAGGAAGTGAGAAGAGAAAGGTAGAGAGAAAAACTTAAAAGTCTAGAGAAAAATGAGGGAATGAGAAGTCTTTTTTTTCATGCTCATTTTTCCCTCCAAATAACTGACCCTAAAACTCAATCTATAAGTCATACACTAGATTAGGACTAATTCCCTTCTTCTTAGCTTTAATTGGTCATCTCATTTGTCTAATTTTGGTTTAAAATGAGGAAGTTATGCCCAAATTAATCTGAAGAGGTATATGAAAAGTCAGCTAACTTCACATAGGACAAACACTATCAAAACGATATAGTTTTGAAAAGTGGTATTCTTGATAGTTGAAGCTATGAATTTTAGACCTCAATTAGAATCGATTTTAGATCCAAGTGACTTCTATAACCCAATGGCCCAAATACTGTACACAGGTTAGGTTTTTGCGACAGCACCCCTATTCTAACTTCTAGTCCCAATGTGACCCCATAAAATATGCGATTTATCTCTTGAGATCTTTAGAAAAGTTGAAGAGCTTTTTCTTATATTTCCTACAAGGTAAGATTCATAATTATTATATTTTTAGAACTCAAGATATGCTCGAAATATAAAAACAATGTAAAATTCAAATAATGCTGGAAAAACAATTAAGCCCAAATGGAACTCAAACTTATAAAATGTGGTTAAATCTAATTAATTAAGCACAAAAAAAGGGATAATATACTAAATATGAGGGATTAATAATGTATGTAAATAGTATTTATCACTACTCCTTTACAAACTCAAAGGAAGCTTTCAAGAAGTATTGAAGTTGTAAAAGCAAGATGAGAAGTTTGATCTGGAACTGCATCTATTTAGGTTCACCTTGAGCCAACTTTCTTATCATCGCTGGAAGTCAAAGCCTTAAAGTACGTTGATATAATAGAGAAAGCAACCCACCAACGGATACATTGCTCTGCGCACGTCAGAACACTTTTTAGAGTGTCAACGACTATATTCTTGCTTTATAAAAGGAAATCAACTTCAAAAGGTGGAGAAGAGACAACATATTGACTATTTTATCAATATAACAATATTGTATACCTTTGCATCTTCTAATCTTAGTGTATTCACTAAGTTCAATCTTAAAATCTTTCTATAAGAGTTGTTAAGCTTCTACTTAAGTTTGATATCCACTCTTTGAATGATTTTGAGAGCTATTCAAACACAAACAACTACTATTATTTATATTTGATCTTTGAGAAGATCGTTGTTGTAATGTGACTTAGCTTGTAAGCTATTGTTACTGTGTTCTTTACCTGAAGAGGCAAGGGTTGATAAAAAAAATACTTGTAAACTAGTTTGGAGAGGCTATAGTGGAAGAAAGACTACTCACGTTATATAAAAATCTAGTGTAAGTTGGGGACTGGATGTAGGCAAATGATTTTGGTAGATCCAATGTAAACTCTGTATGTTCAGCTCTTCGCTACTTTGGACATTCTTTACTTAAGTTCTTTAGCTTCTATTTTAAATCACTGTTCTTAAAGAAATCTTTGAACTTAAAGTTTTTCAACCAAACAACCTTCTTATCTACTATTACTCAAGTTTATTAACTTAAGTGTTTTTTCCCTCTTAAAGTTGCTTTATGAAGAACTTACTTTTGTGAAGGATTCACTGTTAGTGAACTTTCTTTTCATCATACTTAAGTGTTTTCAAACCTTCTTAAATGAAGCTTGATCTTTTTGTTGCTTATTCTGATATTTAATCTGCTGATTTACTAACCCTTCTTGTCTCTAAGTTTGAACTACTTGAGAAGGTTTAATATTTTACACAAAGTTTTCAAAAATTGGTTAACACGATTCAACTCTCATTCTCATATTTACTTTGCTACCTTTAGAACTGTGATCTTGTGAGCTCATTTGGTTTTAGCTAAATCTAGAAATTTAGCTATGTTTAGAAACACCACATCCCCCTTTCAACTTTGTACCCTAATTCACACCTTCCAAATTGATGAGCAGTCCACCACTAGAGAACTCACCAAGTGGCATTGGAAGCCTATGCCATGCGATCTCTTGCAGTTCGATCCCATTGCGTCCCTTTAGAATTATATAGACATTGATATTAGTACTAGTGTGTACTAATAGTATCCCAACAAATAAGTCAATATTTGACAATTATCTGTAAGAAATTACCAAATTAAACCTTACAGAATTAGATTGTAGTAAAGTGATAAGTAATGGTCATCTCTCGCATGAGATTTAGTCTAATTAATAAGTTAACAAAACTAAAATATTAAAAGAAACAAATAATAAGAAAAAAGGGTTTTTAGAAGTTGTCAAATAAAATAAACTTGAAAGCAAAGAAATAAAATAATGATAAAAGTGCAAGAACAAGATGTAGTTGAAGACAAAAATAATAAAGACTGGTTAAGGATTCCTTCTCCGCCACTAGATTTAGATAGTGACGATTGACTTTCATATTACTCCTTAATTGATATAAAAATTACCAACTGTAGATCGCAAGTCTATTTTGCTACCTCGATATTTCCTTAGTTTGTCATTAATTAAGCGTTCGTTTGTTATAAATTATTTGATGAAAAAAAATCACTTTTTCTTTAGTAAAAAATCATTTTAAATGATTTTGATTGTGTTTGTTTAAGTTTATTAAAAAAATCATTTTTATGGTTAAAATGAAAAGTTATTCTCATTAGCTTTTGAAAAAAATCTCTTGCAATAAAAAGAGAGAGAAATTTATGAAAACACGGAACTAACTTTTCTGACAAAATTAACCTTACAATTTTGCAAATATGACAAAGCTTTGCCCTCGTTAGGTTTTACGCTTTCATTATCATCTTGCCTATGTTGTTCATTCTTGTGTTGCCTCTTTCGTTCAGGCTCTCACCTCTCCTCCATAGTCAAGTAGCAGTAGCCCTTTCTTGCTCGTAAATACTTGAAGCAACAGCCATTGTCAAGTAAGTATATGCCTGAATGTTACTATTCATTTGTGATTTTCTTTGTTCTTTTTCTCTATTTTCTTTAATGTTTTTCCTCTGTTATCTGTTCCATTCACAATCAATTTTTTCGAGAATCAATCGTATGAATCTGATATCTATTATCATCATAAACGAGTGTTTACTCTATAGTTTTATAGAAAAGCTTTTGGCAAGGTAAAAGGTGATTCCCTTTTTGTTTTCTCACATTTGACATTGCAAACTAGGGGACTTCGAAACGAACCTAGAAAATTCCAATTGAATCACAATATCATTTTTTTTTATAAAAAATGATACACTATTTAAGCATAAAAATAAAATACCTTCATGATGCAAGGATTTCCGAAGAAGAGCGTTTGAAGGTTTTGGTCGTTAAGGAATATGTGGTTGAGGAATTTATGGGACTCAGTTCCAATAATTCAGAGTCTTGAAGTTGCAGTTGAGTTGTTGAGGCACTTGGCTTCGAGTGCCCGGATTGCTGAGGTTCTTGTTTATGATGGGTTTGTGTCCAGACTTGTCGGTGTGCTAAATTGTGGGGTGCTAAGGGTTAGAATTGCAGCAGCTAGAGGTGTTTATGCTTTGGGGTTCAGCAACACAAAGACGAGGAGAGAGATGGGTGAATGTGGGTTCATCTCTTGAATCCTTCATTACATAATTTGGATAAGAAATACCATGTTTCGTTGCTGGCATCACTTATGCATTCAAAGAGTTATAGGAAGCAAATGGTGGCAGTCGATGCTTGTGTACATACACAAAAACTTGTTGAGATAGATGTTGAGGGGTCCAAGAAACTCTTGGAAAGCCTTGGTCGTGGTTAGATATAGGGAGTTTTTGCAAGACCCTATAGATGACAATTATTCTTCAATTTCCAAATCATAGTATAGGAAAAAACGTTGATTTATTGATCTGTATGTATGATAGTACAAAAATGTATGGTTTCAATTTTTTTTGGGTGAATAATTTTAATTGTAGTTTGTTACAAAACTGTGAAACCAGAGATATTATTTTCATTGAACATCATCTTATCGATATTGAAAACTTTAAAGTATTTAAATTGCACTACTTGTTTTCTTGTTGAGATGACTTAGACTTTATTTAGATTTTATTCAGGCATCATCTTCATAATGTTAAGCTATATTTTTATTTTTATAAATATTAGAATGGCACTCAAAAAAGATGTGAAAAGTTTTAAGGGAGATGGAAGAGTTGTTGCAAGATGGGATGACAGTAAAATAGAAATATTTTTGAAAGTTTATGTTGAAGAAATAGATGATGGTAATAGGCCAAGTACACACTTCACTAAAGATAGGTGGAAGAATCTTTAGGAAAAGTTTCAAGAGAGAACCGATTATGCTTATGCACACAACTAAAAAATAGATGGGATGCATTAAAAAGGGAGTTTTCATCGTTTGCAAAGTTAGTTGAAAAAGAGACTGGAGTTGGATGGGATCATGATAAAAAGAACCATTCGAGCTGATGATGAATGGTGGACTGCTAAGAGTAAGGTATGCTTGTGTTTTGGTTTACTACGTAAATATTTTATGCCTTACATGTTTGGTGAAGATTTATTTATATATTTATTTTTCAAGAGGATCCAAAGATTTTGAAATGGAAGAATGGGGGACCTAAATTCCTTAAGTTGCAGGAGAAAGGTTTCAAGGGCATAATAGCTACTGGATTTGCTATTTTAAAGCCATATCAAGATCCACCATCTTACGAAGGAGTAGAAGCTCATTTTGAAGATATTGAAGGTCATGAAAATAATACTAAGGATGAAGGGGAACATGATAGTTTTGAAGTTGGTCATGAAGTTCAAACAAATGCAATGTCAAGTTCTTCAAATATAAATTTTAAAAAAGATGAAGAAAGTGGGGAAATGAGAGAAAATGGGGACAAACTTCAACAATCTCTTGATCGTATCATTGATGGGATGGATTAGAGCTCAAATACTAGTGTCACATGATCAAAACTAGATGACCCTATTAGTTATGAAAAGTGTTTGTCAATGTTAGGTGAGGTTCCATGCTTAGTAAAAGGATCACATGTATACTTTTTGGCTGTGAGAATCATTGCCAACAAAGAAAATAGGATAGCATTTCTTCACTTCATGAACAACAATCCTGAGATGACCTCTGATTGGCTAAGCACTTTTTCAGAGGAGGACTATCCACATGCTCGTCAATAGGATGCTTATTTGATGATAACATTAGTATTTGGACCTATTTAGTTTTCATTATGTTGATGTAATATGATATTTGTCGTACTTAATGTTTTTGACTTTGATATTTATTAGATATGTAATACTTGAAAATATTTATATCAAACATTTAATATCTTTGCACTCTTTTTTGTATTGATTTAATTTATATGTTGTGACATAGGATGACTGATAGCTTATATAAGAGTGATAATAGTTCAAAAATGGAAATTGAAGTCCAGCATAATATTAGATATCGATATCATATTGCAAAAGTTTTGGCTACCTTTTTAGTCATAAATCATGTGTTGAAATACGTTGTGAAAGAAAAGAAAGCTACTTCAATTCTCTTAGGTCATAAGTGGTATATAGAATTGATAAATGGAATGAAAACAAGTTTTTTGAGCAATTTCGAATGAGGAAACATGTCTTTTGGCAATTGGTATGGGAGTTAACCAATAACTACAGATTGACACCTACCAAAAACATCGGAGCAAAAGAAAGTGTTGTTTTATTCTTGTATATTATAGGTCAACTAGCCACCTATAGAAATGTTCAAAAATGGTTTCAACATTCAGGTGAGACCATGCATAATCATTTCCATAGAGTTTTAGCGTTGGGAAATTGCATAATCAGACATGTTGATCATATACACTCTACTTCCTCTCAATACGTTAAAGATGATGATTGATATTAGCCTTACTTTAAAGATTGTATAGGGCAATAGATGACACTCATATTAGTATACATGTCCTAGCAGATAAGCAGACACCTTTTTTCAATAGGAAAGGATATATTAGCACAAATGTAATGGTTTTTTGTGATTTTAATATGTGCTTTACATTTGCATTGTATGGCTGGGAAGGATCTGTTCATGATGCAAGGAATTTTTGGATACTCTTCGTAAACTGAGTTTATCTCCCCTTATCCACTTGAAGATCAGTACTACATAACTTGAATTATTTTTTCATATAATATTTTTAATTTTTAATTAATATAAAAATATTTCTTATAATATTGTATGATATATCTTTTATTTATGCACAGGTAAATATTACCTTGTTGAATCAAGATATCCCTCATTTAAAGGTCTCGTAGGACCATATGAGAATACGAGGTATCATCCTCCACATTTTAGACTGACTCTAGGTTGCAGATCAAGAAATGAAATATTTAATTATTATCATTTCAGTTTGAGAAGTGTTATTGAAAGAACATTTGGTATTTGCAAAGCAAGATGGAGAATATTGTAAAATATGACCAATTTCAAGTTGCAAACTCAAATTTCTATTATATAGGCATGTTTTGAACTCCACAATTATATCAGAAGAATAGACTCGAGTGATTTAGATATTTTTTAAAACTTAGAAAGTGTTGATATCTTACAAGATACTGAGCGAAATTTCAATGATTAGAATAATAAAAATGTACCTGAAAATGATGAATGACAAGATTCAACACAAACAGATGTAAGATACATAGAAGAAATAAGAAATACTATTAGAGATTAATCGTCTAGAAGAGTGCAACACTAGTTTTATTTTTATGTATTTGCTTTCTGTTGAAAAGGATTAATATGAGTAGAATAGATATTACAAATTTGTTGAGATGATTTTTTTATGGATATGTTAAACTTTTATTATTAATTCATAACGTATTGTAATTGAATTCATGTTCAAACTTTTATGCATTTACTTTTATCTTGAAATATTGTTACTTTATAAAATATATATATATATATATATATATATATATATATATATATATAACGTAACAATATATATAACTACGTACGCTAACATATACAAATATATATAAGTAAAACTAATACGTAACATATGTAAATATATATACCTACGCTAACACGCGCGTAACATATTTAAATACATATATATTTAAGTAAAACTAATGTGACATATATAAATATATATAACATAACATATATTTTATAGTAAAACTAATTATATATATATATTTTTAAGTATATAATGTAACATATATTTTATAGTAAAACTAATTATATATATATATATTATATATATTATGTATATTTGAAGTTAATAAAATTCACATTAAGATATGAAATATATTTAAGAATTATCACTAAAACTAATTGTATTCAAATATACATAAAAATTAATTTTTCAATAAACATATTTTCTTGAAGATGATTTTTTATGCCCTTTATGGTAATTTTGTAGGACTACATGGTTGTATCCAAACAAGTTAAGAACCATTTTTTTTAAAAATAATTTTTATTATAGTAAATAAACTCAAAATAGCTTATGTTTTTCTTTAAAATCTCTATAAAATAATATCTAAATTATTGAAGGTCAAAATCATTTTTTTTTAAATCTGTAACAAACGAGGTCTAAAAGTCAACTCTCTAATTAATCCATAACCACTAAACAATCTAAAATAAGCTCTTTAGATTTAACTTAATTGCATCCTTATGGTAAGAAAAATAAGTTGATCTAGGCGACATCCTCGCAAGCTTGATTTATGTAGCCTATGTTGTGTTTCATATCACAATTAATAAAACTCTAGGCCGAATAAAGAATTGCAAAGTGCTATTAATGAATTCGAAAACATAACAATTACGAATCAAGTTCCCTAATTTTAGCTTTAGGCAATTACCAAGTTTTATTTAGTTGGCCACCTAAACAAATCAAGCTAATGACCTTAATCAATTTTAATGGAAGAACAACAATCAATTCTATTAAAAGCCAAGAAAGTAATATCTAATCATAAATCACAAAGTCATATTTAGGGCTTCGAATTCACCCTTAACCAAAGGAAAACCTAGCTAACATAGTCTTGAAAAGCAACAATTCATAAATGAAGTACATAATGAAATCAAGAATATGAAAGGGAAATAAAGATAAAACAATTTGAATCTCTCGATCTTCAACTGCAAATCCTTTTCCTTGGTTCCCCCATGTCTTTTCACATTTGATCTCCTTCTCTCTTGTCCTATGACAACTCTCTCTATTCAATTCTATATAGGTAGTGTCTATTTCCCTTGTGATAGCTCCTAACTTCTCTATTTATAATTAGGGTTACATATGATTCATTAATGAAGAGGCCCAAGCCCAAAAGGCTTTTAAAATGCTGGAAGTTATTATTATACAGCCTAGGCCGTGTCTTAGGCTCCATATCTCATGGCCATGGCGGTGTTTTAGTCTTATACACTGAATCACACGGCCTAGGCTATGTCTTTTGTGCAAATCTCACGACCTTGGCTATGTGATGGGTTTTTGACCTACTAAAACCAAGAATTTGACTTTTGGCTCAACATGGAAGTTGTATCCCTGCCACTTAGCTTTCCAATGGATTTCAAATTATATCAAAAGGACCTCTGTACCTCAACATATTCCCATGTTATTGCACTAAGGTTCAACAAGACTAACATCAACAATCAAATTTCTTTAGCATCACTTGATCTTTTATGAACTTGGTTTAAAGCCTCTAACAATTACCTGAAATACATTAAAAAGAGATAAATGAGTAAAGACAAGGTGAAATTAATAAATGTAGCAATAAATGCAAAGAATCACACTAAATCTAATCCAAATCAAGTACAAAATACATGCAGATTTACAACACATACACACAACTTGTGTGTAATTTGTTAATAAGATTATGTGATTTGGGTGTTCTTTTCTGTTTGAATATAACAATTTTTTATTTTATTTTTGGCAATCTTAATTGGTATTTTGTAGTGCAATGTTTGTTAGGGATTCCTCAAATAGGAACATGTTTATGACGCTTTTTTTTTGTGCTTTGAAGGGTGTCTTCAATTGAGAATTTAGGGTTAGGACTTTTCAAATTTGCAAGAGAAAGGGAGAAAGAAAGAGAGATTTGAGGGCATATTAGGTGGCATTCATGTGGATTTTAGCAATCCATATAGGCATAAAATGGACCACATAAGACATTTAGCAACGTCATCTTAACTAGAGGCAAGGTCATGAATTTCTTATTAGGAATGTTAAATAATAATTTTATTCTTTTGAGGGAGTCAAACATAACATTATATTAAAAATTTTCAAAAATTTTAAGAAAAGTTTAAGAAACTTCAAAGGATGTTTAAGAAAAGTTTTGAGACTTTGGGGGAGGGGTCGTGGTCCCTACATGGTCCTCTTGGCTCTACATCTAATCTTAACAAAGCATCGTTATAAAACTATTAGATGGATTGGTGATCCAAAAATTATGTTGATGTCTCCTATTATTTAACAACTAATTTATTGTCATTTGTATTTTTTTAGGATCAAGTTACATGCTTCTTCTAATAGAGAATTAAATTGAATAATTAAAGTAGAAGATAGTAGGATCTCACATGATATATATATATATATATATATATATATATATATATATATATATATAAAAGTTAAGACCATGAAATAAAATTTTGACAAGTATATTTTATAAAGATTTAAAATTTTGACAAGTGTTATGTGTAAAATTTTGATAAGTGTCCATGAAAAGAGTAATGCATTGAAGAGATATTAATTAATTATAATAATAAATAATAATGCATTCAAGAGATGTTAATTTATCATAATAATAAAAGTGCATGCACAATTTTATCTTAAAAATTATAATGACAAATATCAATAAACCTTATCTCTAATTCTTAAGAGATCCACAAAACCTTATCTTTCAAGTGTAAGAGAAAAATAACATAACATGTATATAATAATGAATAACACTAACACAAATTTTGGAAACGCAATGAAAAAATATCAAAAGAAAAATAATTTTAAATTGGTTTCTATCCTTAATTATCATAAAAAAAACCCAAAGTCCTAGTGACATGATTATGTATTAAAAGTGACCAAAAGCAGAAATATAAAACGGTAATAACATGATTTTGTATTAAAAATGACAAAAAAAATGACATTAACAGACTCTAAGCATAAAAAGACATATGTCATCCAAGCAAGAAATTGGTTCTAAATACATACCTTATGCGTCTTCAAAGAATCGTCCACAAATTTCAAGACCTCTTAAATAACACTAGCATTTCTAATTATCATAAATCTTAAAATTGAAGCTTAACCCAAGAATACGAAAAGGATGGTAATACATGCCTAATAGGTGATTCCATACAAAATCTAGCATGTGGATTGCTAAAATATATCAAAGATAACTAATTAAAAAATAAATCTCAATTTGTTTGATGTATAATTTATCTCTATTTTCATGACTAATAGTTGCACATAATTTTTACTTTTAAAATTGAAAGCCATCCAAGCTATAAATGATTCGAATCATGTGTCCACAATTTTAATTTAGTTGAAGCTAAAGTTCAATATAATATAATTATAATTATTTAAATATATTTAGACTTTGATTCAATTCTTTCATCATCTGTATTTAGAACTGACTTCGTAAAATACTCAATGTCTTTTTTAAAATTTAGATAGGCTCATGTTTTTTTTTAATATGGATGAACGAATAATGATTTTTTTTAATATACTCTAGATTAGAAAATAACATATAACTATCATAATAAATGAAGTGTTTAATTGAATAAATTTAGTAATAAATATACTAATATAACATTTTGTTTAGAGTTGGCAAACTTTATATAGATTTTTTTTTAAATTTTGTTTATTTTATGTAACATGTGAATGGTGAGATTATTGGTACTCTTAATTATTTATTCACACTTTCCCACGAATTAATTTTAATTTTAATCCTTAAATTATGTATTTCATATTATTCAAAATATGACCCGAGTTGTCCTCCATTATTACTCTATACTTATGTGAAATTTTTTGTATTATAGTCATAGCACAAATAATTTCTGTACCGAGATTTCTCATTTCAATTTAAGTTCGTACCATGAACCAGCATGTTTTTACTGAACCTAACTCATAAATGACGGGTTGCCTTGGGTCTGTGAGTTGGGTTGAATTTAAAACAGTCAAACCCACAAGGTACAAGTTGAGTAGTGAGTTGAAACTCTCCCAACTCGCACAAACCCAACCTAACCCACTCAAGTTTTTTTCTTCTTTTTTTAGATGTATTATCACTTTTTATTAGAGTTTCCAAAATCTTATATAAGTTTTTAATTTTTTTAGATAATTAATTTCTTGATAATTTTAAATTAAAATCACATTGCATTTAGTATTAGAAGGCAAGTTCTATACCATTTTTATAATTCTTTGTAACCCACCACTGTTGGAACATTGATTTGTGCTCAAAACTGATGAAGAACTCTTGATAAACATATTGATCTATGAGCTCAAATAGATGAAATTAGAAAGACTGAAACAAGTAGTGTCTAGTTCCTTTTAACTTATTATTTCATTATTGGTTTCAACTTATCTTTGTTTTGATAATTGTGTTGATTATGATTAATGGTGATGATGTTATTAACTTGCAGGAAATTAAAGAGGAGAGGAAGTGTTAGTTATAGTGTCATTGGTTAATTGTGTTACATATGTATTTATTGTTTATTTGGGTTAATTGTAATTGTAATCCTAGATTATATGTACTTTGAAACTTATGGTTTATATTATGTTATTTAGAAACTTATGTTATGTTATTTAAAATGGATTTTAATTTCAATTTTAGCATGTTAATTTTTTTTAAAGCTCAAGTTCAATTAGCGAGTTGAACCCAACTTAACCCAACTCACATATGAGCAAGTTTTGGTAATTCAAGTCAGAGAAAAAAATCTTCAAACTCAACCTAACCCACCCGCTACTTTCATGAGTGAGGTAAGTTCAAAATTACCCAAAATCCAACCTAGCCCAACTCATATCTACCCCTACATTAACCTATAAAAGTTGATAATTATAAAACTAATTGTATACAGTTATATTTTTATACACCTAGTAACGCTGGATTTCTATACAAATTAATATGTGTTGTAAGAGAATCTTTTTCCTCAATACACCTGGTATAATTAAAAATCTGTTTGTTTGTTTGTTTGTTTTTTTAGGATTTGTGTACCCGAAAGAAATCAGTCTGAATGGGAGTGTCGTTTCAGGGAAAAGAAAAGAGAATGGAAGTGTCGTTTCAGGGGAAGAAGAAAAGAGAATGGGAGTGTCGTTTACTTGCTGATTGTCAAGATATTTCGCTTCCTCTTTGGATGGTGCCACCGTCAGTGTTTGTCTTTCCTCTATACACTCGATATTTTACCAGAACCAGAATGATAGTGGCTTTTCTACTTGCATAACATTCAAGTGAGAGAGAGAGAGGAAGATCAAGATGGTTCTGCTTCACCTCCCAATATATCGTTTCTCCATTTTAACCTCACCGCCTCCACACACACTCTCAAATCCAAAATTCCCCACCAAAAAAAATACCCTCTTTATCAACGCTGCTTCCACTCTCACCACCTCAGAACCCGTACCCATACCCATACCCATACCCTTAACCCATTTCCGAGACACCCCTGTGGAACTCCCGCTGGAGAAGCTTTTTGTGCCCCCAGAGACGGACGTGTCGTGCGACAGCGCTACTCTGAGGACGAGAATCTTGAAGGGTTCGAACATAGTGCTGAGTGACTACGCGAGGGACCCTCAGGTATTGCAAGCCGAGTTCGTGAAAAGCAGTGTTACAACCGAGGACTGTCCCTCTGATAGGGTCCCCGAGTTCGCTCTCGTTGGACGCTCCAACGTCGGCAAATCTTCGCTCCTCAATTCCCTCGTGCGCCGCAAGCGCCTCGCCTTAACTTCAAAGAAACCCGGTCAGTCATAAATAAATTCACGACACTCATTTATAATAGGAGTGTCAAAATTGACAATTATATCAATGTTTTTTGGGTTTAGGTTTAACTTGAACTAGCACTAGCACTAGTTCATTCTTATTGAGGCATGAAAAATATATTCAATCAATGTATTTTTGACTTCTTGGTAATTGACTTTTTCTTTGCTTTCTACGCTCATTGACAATATGAAACTATCTATTTGTAGGCAAGACACAATGCATTAACCATTTTCGGATTAATGATAGCTGGTACCTGGTTGATTTGCCTGGATATGGGTATGGCTTTTACTACCATATTTACTCACTTCCTCTGTACTCATTCAGTCTTACTTTATATTAAGGATTTGGGCCTTTGCTACAAGATTGGAAATGGTGACTAATACAATTGATATGCACAGACTAGTATTATGTGCAAATGTTATTTATGAAATTTGAGTGTGTTTAACTTCTGAGCAGTAGAATTCCATTGTATTTTTAATTCTCTGTTATAGAATAGTTATACAATGTTGGAAATAATTGCATATAGCGGGTTATGATTTTTTTAAAGCTTTTTTCTGTGCTACATCATCCACACTAGTTCTTGAAATGCTCCAGTTCTGTTATGACTTTTTATTTGTATTTTGGCCAGTTTCTTCTTTTGGTATTGAGCTCAGGTAGTGTCTAGGGCAGCTTGCACACACCTCAACTAATCCATCTATCCGGTCCAGTCAAAGGCAAGCCATCCGTGCTGGAACTAGGAGATTTGCAAGGAACTTTCTTGCTTCCTAGCTCTAAGAAATAGGCAAATCTAGGATTCAAACCTGTGACAACCACACATCACATTCTTGCCTCTACCACTAGGCCAACCCCTTAGGTTTTCTTTCAACATTCTAGTTTGTACTGTTTCTTCAGGACTATTACTGAATAATTTGATCCTGGTCGCTATTCTGAAAGGTGATGACAACTATATGTCATTTTGTTCCCTTGATTAGGTATGCAGCTGCACCGAAGGAACTCAGAATAAATTGGGGAGATTTCACTAAGGACTATTTCCTTAACCGGTCAACCTTAGTTTCAGTTTTCCTTCTAATAGATGCTAGCATTCCTGCTAAAACAATTGATCTTGAGTATGCCAGTTGGTTGGGCCAGAATCAGGTAATCAATCTATTTTTATTCACTAACAATTTAATGAAGCTACATGCTTTTAAGTTTCCTATCAATCCTGCAGTCTTTCCAAACTTTTTTCTGCAGATTACTGATTACTGCTACCTGCTGGTCATGGCATGAATTCTATGGATTTTTTTGCCTTGTCTTTGTCTTCCTACCTTTATCTGTCTTGGTGCAGCCACAGACTCTACATATTTCTAAATAAAATTCCTGATAGATAATGGTTGACTAGCACATCCGAGTTATTGCCTCTTCATCTTTATCCTTTATATAATCTGCACATAACAAGTGTCATACTGAGAATATTGTACTTCAGTTGTGGAAACTGAAATCACTGAAACGTTTGAGTTTCTTTGATGACATATATAAGAGGGCAGGCTTTGCTCTGCTAGAACTCATCTATATGAGGAAAAAGATCAAATATGAACTGAGGTTAATATTGGCCTTCTAATCTTCTGTTTCTAAATTGTGGGGTAAAAGTAATAGAACAGGATTAATATACTTTTTTCTTTCAGATCCCAATGACATTAATCTTCACCAAATGTGACAAGCGGAAGAAGAGAAAGAATGGATGCAAAAGACCAGAAGAAAATGTGAATGATTTTCAGGAGTTGATACGTGGCTTCTTTCAAACAGTGCCACCATGGATCATGACCAGCAGTGTCACCAATCAGGGTCGTGATGAGATACTCCTCCATATGGCCCAGCTACGGAACTACTGGCTCAAGCACTAGTTCCTATAAACATGGTCATCATGTTAGAGTAGGTGCGTCAATCTTGAGTCCTTAAGTGACGAAGGATTTGAATTGCTGTTTCTTGTTGTTGTTGTTGGTGCCATCTAGTAGGAGACTCAATTTCTTCCTCATGCTGATGATTCAAGTTCTAAATTCATCTAATTTTTCAGGTTTACATTAATAGAGAAATGGCTTTAAATTGAATCACATTTTATGTTGTACCAAAAATAAAATGAAATGCATTTTATGGCCACCAAAGCATACATTATATTTCATATTTATTCTCTCTGATATCATACGGAGGGGTGCCTGTTTACCAGCTAATATGGCTATCAATTTTTCTTTATTCCATGGTGAGTGATTGTTGTATTGCCCAATTACTCACAGGCCCTAAAGCAAATGTCATGAAAGCTGGATATAGAAAATTATAGAACATACCTTGATCCTGTACGCAAGACCCTGTCAGTGGGAGGTTTCTACTTCCAGCCTTGTATTATTGTTCTATGGAAGTTTGGTTTGGCTCTAGCAACTTGCAAGTGGCTGTTATTAGTTATCACCTAATGATATTTGCACACTATTACTTGTAGACTTTTAAGTTTTAAGCCACATCTATTGTAATTGATTTTAAGACACTTACCGTAAATCTAATGTAAAATAATAAGTGACACGTGAATAAAAGAGTACATGTTACAAAAGGTGTAAAAAATAAAATTACTATGTATTTACGGATATGCAAATAGCTAAAAAGTAAAAAGTAAAAAGTGAAAATTTTTTCCGAAACGAAAAACAAAGAAATTTATTTAGAAGAAAGAATATAAAGCCTATTGTTTATCACTAATTGTTTTTATTGTATCAATTTTGATTGACTGTAGTTATAAATTTGTACGGTTTCATATTTCACATTAACATATAACACAAATGGTCCAAATGTAGCTCAATTTTTCATGGGAAGGGATTTGCGTTGTGGAATAAATATGTACTTGCACTTCACTAAAATTTCTTTTTTCTAAGAACTCTAATGAATCACATCATTACCTCGCCAAGTCATGAAAAATAATGCCCTTTTTTCAGTAAGCAAATTAGGTGCTGTAAACTAACAAATTTGTATCTTAATTGTTACCAGCTTAAATTTTAAGGCTTAGGTGAGATGATAATGTTAGGTTTGATTCATTATCAGACTATCTATCTTCCCATCGTACCCGGTGTTTACACTTGCAATAGCAGCCTACCACATAAACACATCATAATGGATCCCAAGCATTTGGTCTTCCAAGTGCTTAAAGTGAAGCCAAGAAACATTCAAATTTGCCACAACTAGGCAGTTTCCATAGGATGAGCTCTAGAACCCATGTATTGCCATGATTCGTATTGCCATTAATGCCAAGGTTGTGATTCATATTGTCATTTAAGCCAAGATTCATATTGCCATGTATCCAGTAAGATAAATTCCAAGATAAGAGTATCCGTTTGGTAGTGCTAACCAGCTGAATCCAGATTGCACTAGCCATAGGACAGTCCCTAAAGACGTGGAGGCTGAATTCAGGTTTGTCTTGAATCTTGACAGATATGGCAGTTAGGATTCAATTGAGCCCATTTGTGTCTTTTTAAATTTCTATTAAGTTTATTAGTAACCAGCCCAATCCAAATACTTGCATTACCCTATCCTACATTCCTACTATACCATGTTTGTCATTCATATATTATTGGGGAGATTGTTAAACCATTAAGCGACAAACACCGTTAATACGAGAATTGAAGAGGGAATAGGAATTAGTGAATTACTTGCAAGATTATATCACCATAAATTTAAAAAATATTAATAAAATAAAAAAATTATCTAAAATATTAAACCTGACCTTAATTAATGTGCATACATAACTTCATTAAAAGGAAATGTGAATACTAAACTGCTCAATTAAGTAAAATGATTGAATTTATAAAAAGAATTGCAATTGCCCACATATATAAAAAAAAGCGTAAACATGTGGATCATGTGGAATATACCTCCTGAATTTTAAAAATGGTCAAAATACCCACTCGATCTTTACTAAACATGTGAAAAACTTCCCTCCATGAAACAGACATTCATTTGATTAATAGATAAAGTGCAAAAAATACCCGTCAAACTTTTGATTCATGTGCAATTTACCTCTCGAATTTTTAAAGAGTCGGAAGATATATTCATTTTTTACTAAATGTGCATTAAAAGAACCTCCGTCCAGCTGACATTTATTTGGCTAATGGAAATCGTCGTTTGTGCATCATAGTGACATAAAACTATCACTACAACAAAATGTTTAATTTCTGGAAACAATCTATGAAAATCCATTGAAAAAATTTATTTCTACCGAATTTTTTAGCACATGTTGGTTAGCAGAAAACCACTCGTCGGAAATCAATTTTCAAAGGATTTTTTTTTCAAATCTGTCAGAAAACAATTAATTATTCAGCATGTGATGCCACATGACAATTTTCAAATGAATGTTTGTTAGACATAGATTTATTCTTGCACATTTTTTTAGGTAGGAGAGTTTTTAAGGGGAGGAGAGGTTACCCAATTTCAAAATCTTAAAATGCCACAAGCTTTAATTAGGGGTTACAGTGATTACTTGCATATGACTTACTAATAAAAAATTACTTGGAAGAATCGAATCTAAGATCTTAACGTCAACGTAGTCTGATCTAACTAGTTGAGTCAAACTTCATTAGTTTTCTTGCACATTTAGTAAGTAATAAGTATTTTGATTCTCTTTTAAAACTTGGAGGTAAATCACACATAACTTAAAAGTTAAGGAGATTTTTTGCACTTTATTTGTTAATCAGATAAATATCTATTAGAGAGAAGGTTTTTTTGCACATTTAATAATTGAGTGGGTCTTTTCACTATTTTTAAAATTTAGGAGGTAAATCACATATAACCCAAGATTAGAGAGATTTTTTACATTTTATCCTAAAAAAGAGAATTTTAAAAAAGTGCATGATTAGTTCTTTATAAGAAAAAATTGTCATTCATGTTCAAGGAAAAAAATAATTAATATATATATTTAAAGGTGAAGTCCTCAAATTCTTCGTTTACCCACATAATTCTCTTTCACGACACCAAGTTTAAACTTTTTGTCAAGGTAGATTGTACATCAAGTAAATAAGCAGATGGATAAAATGAAAATGAATACAAGAAAAGACTGATAGTACATTGCGAGTTAAGGCAGGTTGGAGAATAAATGCTTTTTTGAGGTCTTTCGAGAACGGAGGTGTTGTTAGATCAATACGCAACAGAGATGGTACTACAAGGAAAATCTAATGGATATTTGTATAGATTCAGTGTCCGGTTGTACTGATGTCACCCAGCCATAGATGGCATAACTCGTGTCTACCTTTTTTTTTTTTTTTTTTTGTCTGATCAAAAATCCTAAAGCATAACATTGAACGTTCCTTATTTACATCACTGGATTGCCTTATTATGATAGCCACATTATAACTTTGGCTACCTTAATTACTCTCATTGAAAACCCAAGTTAGCCACATTGGAGGGACAATTGTAAAGCTATAAAAAAGAAGGACACATTTTTATAAAATTAAACAAAGAGCTAGCGAGTCTTGTTCACAAGAGTGACTCCTATATAGATGCATGTTTTTATTTATAATTAAGGCAAGGCAAGAATAAGCAAATGATGGAAATCAAGGAATATATATGTGAAGAGAAAAGTAGAAAACTTTGTATATTATTCTAAAGATGATAGCACCACTTAGCTACACAGAAGATCATTCTTCATCTAATAAATGGAAAGATTCCTAAAGCAAAAGAAAAGAAAGAAACAAGTGGAGTGGTTCAATTGGATTCACAATCATTAAACACATAGGTACACTCCCAAAAATAAGACAAATGCTTTTTCCATAAAAAAGATATAAAAGGCAAAGAGAAGTGTATATTGCAGGGCAATTACGACAAAAGGAATATTAGAATACATAACAAAAAGTATAACATCGAAGCATAACTCAAGTAATGAGAAAATTTTATTTTTTTAAAAAGTAATTAATAAGAAAAGTTAGAGTAAAAATTTTAGATTTAAAGCATGTTTGGTTTAGATTAATTTTTTCATAAAAGTCAGCTATTTTTTTTAAGGTAAAATAAGTTAATTTAAACATGCATAATTATGTTGTGAAATAAAAATAAAAATAAAAATTTACTGTACCTGAAAGACTGAAACAAATGAATAGATATGACTTCAACGCAGGCAGAGATTGAGGATTTGAGGGAGCTTTTCCTATACTAAGCAATTTACAGAGGCAACAAATGAAAAGTAGCCATTTCTATACAGAAGAATATGAACAAAAAATATCATCCTTTTTTTTATTGCTTTTATATTTGAGATGGAGGAGCTTGGAGGAGAAGAAAAGGGATAAGTAACTTTCCATTTTAAAAAATTCTTAAATAAAGAGTATGTTTCCTTAAAAAATATATATATAAGCGGGTGTGTTAGAAACTAAGGGATGTGTTTTGATTGAGAAGTTTATTAACTAGTTAGCATATGTGGGTGTGAGACAGTGAGATATGGCATTTGCTTGGTGTCGAACGGTGACGCATATTCATAATCTCCTAATTTAGCTAACGGCGAGTCTGTCATTCTCCTGTAGTGCATACATCCATGCAAGAATATTGATAGGAAGATTAATGTTACTGCATAAAGGAAAGGATTTAATTTTAATATTCGTATAAAAATTTTTACACTGTCATCTAATCATATATTAATATATTATTAAAAGAGTTAAATTTTTGAGGTAGTTGTTGTGATAATTAAACTCTTTTAATTATTTGACAATACATGATTGGATGACTGTGTAAAATTTTTTTTTATACTGACATGAGATTAAAATTAAACTCTACAGGAAAATGCATGTTCATTTTTTTATAAAGTGATTTTATATTGTAGATACTAATCACATTATATAACCACATTTTCGCGGGTATTTTGAGCTTGATGTAAAAGTTAAATGTTCATAAATTTATTAGTCAGACGAATGATTCTTTTGTTTTTGCTTTTTTGGTTAAATTAGTCTGTTGAGGTAACTATTGGCACAACCTCACAACACAAGAAGCACTTGTGACAAATTAAAACTTTGTATTATAAGTAAAGGTCATTATCAGGACCTAAAGTCCCATTTGGACCTCAGTTACAAAGCCCGGATTAAACTGGGAATTCAGGCCAGGCTTAAGCTTTGTAAAAAAGTAACTTTAGCCCACCCAACCCGAAATAATATATAAGTAATACTTTTATTTCACTTGTATTAAATATATTTATTTATTTATGAATATAAAAAGTATTTTATATCATATAATTCTAATATGTTTAGTGTCCTAAATTATGTATTATTTTTATACATTTTTTATAAAAAATTTCGTAGTTTTTGTTGTTTAATTATTAAAAACAATTGTTTTGAAATTCAAGCTGAGCTTATCCCTACCAAATATATATTTATTTAAGGGAAAATGACTCTCACATTCAGCTTGTTGAAAAGTTAGACAAATTAGTTCGTTTTGAAAATTAATCAAGTATTCAATTAATTTAACCAATAATTTATCTTGATTTTGATACTTGAGACGTGGTTAATCGTATGTAAATTATTAGTTAAATTATTTGAATACTTTGTTAATTTTTAAAACTAACAAATTTATCTAACTTTTTAACCAAGCTAAATGTGAGGGTCATTTTCCCTTTATTTAATCAAAAAACACAACTTAAACGTGAAAATCTGATCTGGTGAACTCCTCCAATTAAGAGAAACAACAATATCTACATATAAGCATTTAGAACAATAGTGTACCTTTCCAATATGTAAGAGAGATGCAGTTTAGAGCAATTAGTACAAAATTATAGTGTACCTTTCAATATAGTTTGGCAATAACATAGTGCCCATTTTCAATATATTTTGGCAATTAGTATAAAATTTGAGCAATTAGGCTATGTTTCCATGAATGGAATGGAATGGTAAAAGAAACTTAACCCACTATTTGGGAGTTTTTAAAGTAATCAGATGAAATGGTTAAGGAGGGATTCTAACCCTTTTTCATGCCATTAAATTTAAAAGGTAGTATTGGAAGTTAAATTTATAATTTATTCTACTCTATTAATTATCATTATGACTTTCAAACAATGGAGAGAGGCTCCTTCCTTTCTTTCATTAAAAACTTCCAAACAATATAGTTGGATTCTTTTACCTTTTCACTTCATCCGATTCCAAACACTACTAGAAACATATGATTTAGTGACAGAATTCAGAGGCAGACGGATTTTAATCCGTCTCCATTCGAGATGGATTTGGAAATAAAATTTTGACTTGGAGATGAATTAGTATTCTTAACCTTTAGAGACAAAATATTTATATCTCGAATCACTTCTCACTACAACAAATTCGTCTTCTGGCAACACTTGAAAAGTGTGGCCTGAAATATAAAAAAGCATAACCTTTGATCAAAGGCCACGCTTTGGGACCTAAGACAATGCTTATCAAGGGAGTGGCCAAATAAAGCATATCTTTTTCCTACGGCAACACTTATAATGAAGCAAAGGCAACAATTTCCAGAAAGCATAAAGGGAACGTTTTTACCCTGAACTTGTGAAGCGTGACCTTTTGTTGCACTATAGGCAACACTTTTGGAACAAAAAGGTACGTTTTACCTCTAACCTATGGCCATGCTTGCCAAGGGTGGCTACTATGGCTAGGCCTTAAAATTGTTGCATATTGTGAACTTTAGGCAATGTTTTTTAAACGAAAATGAAACACTGCCCCTAACCTATGACCACGATTATTAAGTGTTGTTCTTCTTGTTCACTATAAGCAACATTTTCTAGAAAACTTTCTCAAAAAATCTACTATGAGGTTGAAAATTCCTATAGTGTAGATCATGCCTATAAAACTTCACATTAATTCAAAATTGTTTTGTGATTCATTTATATATGTAATATAAAGTTTTGAAATATATGAAAATATAAACTATTTGATTACATTCTTATTGATATTTAATTTTCTAAAAATTTGACACAAATGATCAACATGATGGATAGTTAGAATTTAACGGTTGGATCGATAAAAGGCATACTCAATAAAATGTTATTGAGTGGTGTAGGTGGATTAAGTCTTACACCAGTGTAAGTTGATCCTTAAAACGAGGCCGTACACGGCTTAAAAGCAAGAATAACTTGCAGTACAAGGAAAAATAACCTTGGTCGTCTCACAAGGATCTTCAATTGTATTAGCCAATTAGGACTGTTAGAAAAAAAGGAAGTTTGAATTTCAAGGGTTAAAAGGAAACAAATCGTAGTAAAAAGGAAAATCAATCAATTAAAAAGACTAATCCAATGGTTAAGTTTTCTAACAGGATCTATCATTGATTTAATTATTGCTTGATTCTTAATTAACTAATTAAGCATCAATTAATTTCGGTGATTTCCTACTGAATTAAGCATTCAGAATATAATTGAATTGGGTTAAACAATTAAGCAATCATCTAAGTCACCAAATCAATCTAAAAGCCGAAATTCAATCAAGCCTATGATTAAGCATCACAGATTCTATTAATCTCAAAATTAAACATGCCACATTAAGCATCTAACATGTTCATTCATCCTCAGATTATATTTACAATATTGACAGAGTGCAGTTTCAAATTGAATGATAAGCATTATCCTAATAAGAAATTGTAATCAAGATCCAAGAGAAGAGATTAATAGGAAAAGTAAAAAACAAGAATCGAAATTCAAAATTAAAACCAAATCCCAAGATCCATAAAAGAAATCCTTATTTCAGTGAATTGATCAAAGGGGTTTAGCCTTCCATGGAGGCTTCAAACGAAAACCAAAGAAAAATAGGAAAAGCGAAAGTAAACCCTAGCAGAAATCTTAAAATTCAAAATGCAGAATGTAAAATTGTTCTCACGTTTTGTTGCTGCCTCCCTTTATAACTAACTCTTATTTTGGCCATACATCATTAGAAATCCATTAGATACAAAGCTAGTCATTTAGGAACCATGTGGCCCAAGTTTCATGCTAATTGGGGGCCTAGAGCTCAAGTTATGCCCAATTAAGTGGCATAATCTCGTCAGCAACTTATTTCATACTTCCAGCTTAAGTTTCATGACGTAATTTGGCCTAATCTTCATGATATTTGTATCATTATGTCCCATTTTTCATTTGGGCCTGGTTTGACATCCATTGGACTCCTACAACTCGAGATATGGGTTGCCGACTGCACAGAGGTCAAGCTGTCAGGATTAGTTCTCTGACTATATCTTTGACTTCAATTTAATTTGTCCAAACGCGTGATTAAGCTCCTGAGGTCTTCACGTGTAGATCTTTGTCTTATATTTCCTACAAGATCAAAATCACATTAATTGGACATTTGTGGCTCAACTTATAGCCAAATTACTGAACATTGCCAAAAAGACATGTTAAAGCCAAATTATGCCAAAATTCCTACAATGATCCAATTGGGCCCAATATCATAAAGTGTGATAAGATCAACCAAATTAAGTCAAATTGAACCTTAAGAGACCTAGTAAGAGGAAAATTAAATGGATAAAATATTATGCTATCAATCCCTCCTCATATATATATATACACACACAATTAACTTGTGTCTTTCATTGATATCTCCCAATAGGCCTTCCTCTTACTGCTTCAATATAAAATTTTATACTATCATTAAATATTCAAAAGCCTTTAGGTCACAGCAGCCTGCATATCAAATTCTCACTAAAGTTGAAGTCATTAATAAGAAAATATGAACTCATTACCATAATGCTCTACCAAACTATATAAAATCATGCATTGCTCATATTATAGTTAAAACTATATAAAATATGACTTTAAAGCTAGTTTGAAAAGTCATCATAACCTATAATTTTGTTAGGGAAGATCAATTGGCATTAATAATACATGTACAATTCCACCACAAATGAGGAAACCAATGTTTATGAGGCATCCCTTATGGTTACCAAAATCAATGGATAAAGTTGTAGTGATACTTGCCAGAACATTTATTGATCTGGTCAATAAATAAAGGAAAAGATAAAGCAGATGAATATAAATAAGGAGGCAAATGCCTGAACAAACATGCACTCCAAAGACATGTTAAGTCCATTAATTGAAAAAAAGAAGACTACAAAGATAAGTTTCTCAAACCTATAGGGTACAAAATGGATTTGTAAATAGTATTTGTGCTTCATTGCCCATTTCCCATCCTATATAACAACAAATCCTCCATGGCATCCTAATCTCTAATAAATCCTCACACAAGTGGATCAACAATGACATCATCAACCAGTGAATTGTCAGTTTTGGTATGGCATCAAGCATTCGGTTCATCTGAGTGGGAATTAACTGAGTCACATCAAAATAACCACAATTAGGGAATTAGCTAATTCATATCAAAAGAACCACAATTAGGATACAAATGGTTTTGAGATAATCACAAGAAGTGAAGGATAACAAATCAAAATTAAAGTCGTGATTGTATGGGTTTACAAAAGTTTTACTTCATATTGCACTTCCACCCAATTCTGCATAAAAAGGGATTCTCCCTATAGTTGAGACAACCTAAATGAATATCCAATTAGCTTTCTCTCTCTTTCTCTCTTTCTCTCTCCCCCTCCCCTTCTGACATCTCTTTCCCTTTTCTGTCTTGATTCTCTTCCTCTTTTTCCTTTCTTCTTCTCATTTCTTTGGTTTTTGACATAGCCACATAAGTATAAGACTCATCATGTAAAGCATTCCTTAAGAACATAAACTTGATTGTGCCATCAAGGAGTCATGCAATTCCTAGTGATCTCATGAAGATAAAGCCATCAATAGTTTAGAAATTGCAACCACCAAACACTGACTAAGACATAGAAAGAAAATTGATAGAGATGGTACTATACTATCATTTCCAAAAGTTTCATAACAACCCCAAAACAATGTGGTAGAAGTTGAAATGACCAAATACTTTACTCAAAATGTATCAATATCTCAAACAGACATTTAGTATACTTCTTTTTTGCATTAAATCCTAATTCTAATGAAACCATAAGCAACGTGAATGTGAGTATCTGAATTGTTCTACGCATTAACCCTTAAATCGGTCAATGATCATCTACCCAGTGTTTTGGGATGATAAGTCAAAAAGACAAAACTGCAAACCTAAATAAGAAAACTCCACTCATTACAAAATATAATTCAGCCTTGATTGCCACCTAGTCCTCACTACCCAATATATTGTATCCTAGTGCAAACAATAAATGACTTGTCAATCACCTGTTCAGTTGTCAAGTGTCTTTTAGGATCCTGTTCCAATATCTATCGCACAAGGTGAAATAAACAAATGAAACACAATAAGGGGCTTGAATTGTATTTTTTAACCTTTTTGGAGAACTTTTCATAAAACAGTTTTTGTTAGAAAAACTTCTCAAGATTGTAAAAGAAAATAGACAAAACGTAAATTTTTTACAGTCCATTGGACGTAAGGAGAGTTTTACTACAAATCTTTAGACGTAAGATAAAAACGTATTTTTAAATAAAATAAGTTGTTAAGAACAACAATGACAATCCTCGAATGTTAGTGAAAGTAAAATAACACAAGGAGAGGGAAGAAAATATTACACTATATATTTATACTGGTTCACTCTTACAATCCGAGAGTTACGTCCAGTCTCTTCAACCTGAAGGAATTTCACTAATCTTTCACAGATTACAAGTGTTCTTCACTCTGCCTCTTCAAGCTTATAACCAAGTATTCTTAACTGCTTCAGGTTCTACACAACAAATATTCTTTTATATACAGTCTCTTCAGGCTTACCAACGAAATGATAAATGTTTTTTTAACAACACTTGAGTTTAAATCACAAAGAGTGAGGATAAAATAAGTATGCTTAAGTAAAACTCTATACAAGAGTAAATGAATAAAACATAGTATAGCTTTAAGTATTTTCTTCTTGTTCTTTTAATGTATCTTCTATTGTATATCGCTTCTTTATATTGAAACTTCGAAGACTTTGGTATTTATAGGCTTGTGAGCTTTAAACATACTTTGGTTAAATGCATAGAACTGATAACGTGTTGATCTTCTTCTAAAAAGTGACTTTGGTTATCAACGTTTGCTAGGAATTTGATATTTGAGTTCTGACTCTTCTGAACAAGCAGAAAGTTCCTTATTTGATGGTCCTTGTAGTTATTAGGTGTGTCAGCTCCTGCGTACAAAGTTGATTTTTCGAAAGTCACGTTTGTGTCAAAGATGAGGATCAACAATTAATGCACTTTGTTTTGCTTGTTTTTGAATATCCTTGGATAGATGCTTTTAAAAAAAACAAATAATAGAGATAAACAGTGGACGATCCAATAATAAAATATAAAACAGTTGTGTTAGACGCACGTTACAAAGAGAGATTTTATCAAGGCTTGTCTTTGGTCCAAAAGTATTCGTCATTTATTTAATCAAAAGACATGACTTCGTAATATGTATAAGTTAATTGAAAACTTATTTGTTCTCTTTAATTTAATATTTATTGTTATCTTCAAAATTATGAGGGGTTCAATTTCCTTGAACAATTTTGGTTCCAATATAAGATACTAAAATTCGTCTTTGGTTCCAACACAATACTTTTAGCACTATCCTATATTTGAGGCCAAGGCTCCCTCTTGAAGTCAATTATGGCCCTCAAAATTGCCAATCCTACACCTTGTTCGGTCTCTACCACATACATAGGAACGAAACACAATTGAAACCTCACTAGTAAGTGATTACTCAACAGCAGAGGGTTTGCTCAAGAATAGTGGAAGCCCTCACTCGGCGGTGGCAAGGGTTGTTCCAAAGGGGAAACTTTTATATGGCTTGATCTTTTCTCTTCTTCTTTCTATTTTTGTTTTTGTTTTTTTTCATTTTATTAGTGGGTATTGAAATAAGTGGGAAAAGGAAAAAAAAATTAGGAGAATGTTAAAAGTATAGAGTACGTTTTTTAAGAGTTGTTCGTACAAATTATAAGCACAACCCTTGTTAAGCGTTGCCAATTATGTGATTGAGTGTACCCAATTTAAAATTACATGGGAACATTTATAAACCGTGCTCTATGTACTCTACAAGCACACTTTATAAGTGTTTCCTAAAAATTATTGCCAAAACCCCATCAAATGCCACCCATACAAAAGTGTTGCCACTAGAGGCTTTAGGCCACGCTTTTACCGCGTTGTAAAAAATAAGTGTGATCATATGCCAAATTTGTTGTAGTTTCTGCCTCAACTTCTGTTGCTAGGAAAATAGTTTTTTTTTAAAATAAAAACTAATTCTTTTTGTTGTGACAAAATTATTCTGTGCTAGGTATTTTATAATTTTCAATAAAATGATATTAAATAGTGATAGATAGACTCTATCTCTATATGATCAAAAATAATAATAATAATGATTAGAGACAGAATTGTCTGTCACTACTTGGGTGAAAAAATGTTTTTTAAATGAATTTAGAGATGGAATAAGACCGTTGTTGATTCTCTCACTACGAAATAATCAAAACGGTGTGTGTTGACCCTGATTGAGAGCCTTCATCTTCCCTATTCCCCTCCCTCATTCCCCATTTTGCAAAAACCCTAACCCCAAACCCTAATTCCCTCTCATCCTCTCACCATTGATGGAGCTCATCTATGGTCAATCACAAGCCTTGGTCATCACGTAGCCCACATTGCCACCATCACGACAATCCTTCTCCGTCGCGCAAGGCCACAACCCACACCATTGCTCAACCCTTAGGTAATCCTTCTTCTCTTGTGGGTACGGATTGGAGCTGAGGATCACACTTTTATTTCCAGAAAACTGAAACATTGACTTGTTTGATGTGGTTCTGCACAAATGGGCTTGATTTTCTTGCTTTCCCTTGCTAGACAAGTACTTGATAGTTGTTGTTCGCATATACATTGTTGAGTTTTTGCTTGGTTGAATGATGCACTGCATTGAATTTTAGGTTTCCTTACGTATGTTTTTTATAGAATGTGAAATTTTGCTTGCTTGATAGGTTGCTTGTAAAATTGTCCTTAGGTTGAATGATGCACTATATTGATGTGTGTTGCTTACTGCAAGTGAACGGATCATACAAGTAGTAAAATAAAGATATCGTTCCCTCAAGGATCGTGTGAATACCACACAATAACAATTTTGGTTATTTAGACACTTAATTGAAACAATAGAACAATAGAAATCTATCTAATTGCAAGTAAATTAACTAAAATAGGAAAATAACAATTACTAATAGATAAAAGCTCTAGGATTCAGGGTTCACTACAACTACTTGTCATGACAAATAATACTTCCTTGTTAATGGATATGATCATGTTTTGAAGGTAAATTTTCCAAAAGTATATAATGTTCTTTTTTGAGATTCAAGAAACGAGTTAGAATTAAAGGGGTACCTATTTTTATGGTACTAAGTTAATTGAAACTCATTAAGCTTTGTGAAATTTGTAACAACCCTAAATTTCATATATGATGACTTAGCTAAATTCTTTGAACATGTTGTATATTCTGTTACAGAAATTGTGATAGATTGAGTTAGAGTAATTGATTTGAGATTTTGGCTATACTGGGGAACTCGGTAGAACCTAAGGAATAAATAGGTAAAATCTAAACTCTTATATTTACTCTGGCTAAGTTAAGACCTATTGGTAAATTAAATTTTCTTCAGGACCTATTGGGAAATTTTAGAAATCACAAGGGTATTTTAGTCTTTTTACACCATCAGTGGCAATTTGGTATTTTTCCACTTAAGTGGGGGGCAAAGTTAACAATGCAACTTCACCCCCATGGGATTAAAGGGACCGGCCAGCCTAGGGAGAGCCAAAGGGCTCATCTTCTCCAAATTTCTAAGTTTTCCATAGCCAAAGCTTGTTCAAGAGTTCAAGGTCCAAAAGTAAGAATTTTCATTCATCTTTTGGCTTAGGTTATTGATGGTTATTGATCACTATGATCTCTTCTTCAATCCTATGATATTAGTTTCTTGGAAAACTCATTTTCATCTCTAAGAATCAAGAACACCCATTTCTAAAGTTGGTTGTTTTGATTGAGTGTTTTGAAGGAAGTTGAATGGAAGGTTGCCTTGACTACCAATCCAATCTTGGAATCAAGTTTGGAGCACTTTAAGGTGAGTGTGGTTTAACTTGTGATATTGTATGATGTTCTAAGAGTGTAAGTGTAAGATTTATGCTTAGGCTTGAATCTAGGGTTTTCACCTATGCTTGAGGATGGATGTGTTTTATTACATGTTTTTAAGGATTTAGGTATATGAAAGTGAATGATATTGTTGGTATATTTTGATGGATTTGAGGACATGATCCCAAAGGGAAGTTAGGGTTTTGGTTTGTGGTTGGGCGTGGCACTATTCTTGCCCAGAATTCCAGACCACGACCCCTCGCCACCACCACGGGCTGGCCGTAGTTCTCTCTGGAAATGAAATTGTTGTGTCTCGTGGCCAACCATGACCGTGGCCACCACCACGGGCTGGCCGTGGTTGTCTCTTGAAAATAAAATGTTGGGTGCTAATGCTAGACCACGGGCGTGGTAGCCACCAGGGGCTGGCTATGGTGCCAACCAGGGGCAGGCCGTGGTTGTCTCTGTTTCTAATTTGTTGAGTTTCTGTTTTCTTGAACCGTGGTTGTGGTTACCACCACACCCTGGCCGTGGTTGACTCTTCTTGTGTTGTTGTGGAGCATATGTCTAGTGTCTTGATACCATATGCTATGTTTAGGATTAAGGATGACTTAGTACTATGCTTGAAACAGCTCGTGCTCCAGGTTTGACGACTGTCCCCACACACCAACACGAGTCTTTTCAGCATGCTTATGTCTTCACTCACACGTACTCTGAGAACTTCCCAGGGGGTCACCCATCCCAGAATTTCTCCAGGCCAAGCACGCTTAACCTTGGAGTTTCTAAGTTATGGGCTCCCGAAAAGAAGATGCATCTTGTTGATATAGGTAGTACCTATCAAATCCTATATGAGCTTCCTTAATTGCACAGTCTCATACCTGCACAATCTCGGAATTCCCCTCTTCTTCTGGTGTGGGCTCGTTTCATTCATGTCTCCCTCCGCCTAGAAGCCTGCTAGGAGCCTCTCATTGTCCGTGCCTCTTTGCACCGGCAATCACTCCCCGCCCTCTTCAGCCCCGGGTATTACAAAATTCATTAGTTCCTCAAAGGATTAAGCCTTGTTTCTAGGTCATAGTTCATAAGTTCAATTCCATATTTTTCAACATTAAAATTCATCTGTTAATCCATCATTTAAATGTCTTAAATCATGTTAATATGGTGCACAACATTAAACTTCATCTTTTGATCCACCTATACAAACTGTTTCAAAATGAGCATGCAACAATAAGCAAAAGATCAAGTGCATAGTTTAATAGGAATCACATCTTAACAAGAAGCTTGGCTAAATAATTTAACACAATCCAATTAATTTCCATGTTTTCTCAATAGACAATATAACTTAATAACTAGGTTTCATCATTGGAATAGGAAATCATTAAAGCAATAACACTATGTCTCAAGTAACAACACTTCTTTTGCTCAATAGGTGGTTTGTGATTTCTATTTTGCTTTTGACATATTTTGTTGCTCAAAGTTCTTATCGTGAATGCAATTCAATCAAGTCAAGACTCTAAACAATGGGGGGTTTTGTGTTTTCCAGATTATCAAAATCACGAAATTAAAAGAAGCAATTAACAAAACAATCAATCCAAGATCCATCATAAATCCAATTTAGGCTATCATTGACCACTAATCATGAACTTGAATCCAATTGAATTGGTTAATTCAAACCTAACCGAGATCTTTGCATTAGATTTAAGATTCACTACTAGATGATCATTTAGAATTCAACTAACAAACTAAACACAGATCTACATTATCAATGTTAGTTTAGAAGCAAAAATTCAATTAACCTAACTAACAAATCTGTTAAGTTAATTTCTTCAATTCAAAAGATGCAACAATGATCAATCAACCAAAATTACATTTGAATTCATAATTATAAACACACAAACAGAGATCTCTATCCATGCAATTCAGAATTTCGAACAAAGAAAAGAGAAGAGAAAGTTCAATTGCATTCAATTTCAGAATTTAAAGCATTTGTTCTTAAGCCAAAATAGTTTTCCTTCAAGAACCTTGGATTGATCTCAGATTTAGCTTTCCATGGATCCAGTCCAAGGATGCTTGAGGGAGAAGAGAGAAAGAACTAGAGAGAGAAACCTAGAGAGAAGGAGGAGAAACTCAAAGGCCCTATTTCTGCTGAAAATGAAAAGTCTCATTTGTATCATCTGTTTCCCCCCAAATGAATGTCTTAAAAAAATGAAAATACAAGTTTTTCCTTTGATTAGTTGTAATCCTCAGCCTATTAGCTTTCTAAGGCCACCTAATTTGCTTAATTTGGGCTTAAGGTGAGAAAGTTATGCCCAAAGTAGTCTTATAGGGTAGCTGAAACGACCACCAACTTTAAGTGGGATAACACCATCAAAATGCTGCATTTTGAGAAAATGGTCTTCATAATAGCTATACCCACGCTTTCTAGCTTTCATATGGAACCGATTTCAGATCCATTGGACATCTCTATCCGAAGATATGACCCATTTACTCCATGCGGGTCGGATTCTAGTGACAACTTTCTTTCTCTAACTTTCAAGCCCAATTTGGCCCACTAGACATCCAATTTAGCTTCTAAGCTCTTCATGAAAGTTATAGATATTCATCTTATATTTCCTACAATGTAAAGTTCACAATTTTTAGATGTATATAACTCAAGATATGACCAAAATACAGAGACAATGTCAAAAACCACGAAATGCTGTAAATTTGCAATTAAGCCCATTGAAACCCAAACTTATAAAACTAAGCCAAATTCAATCAATTAAGCATAGAAGAGGTATAAAGTACTAAATATGATTGATTAATAATGTGTGTGAATAATGTTTATTGTGGCAACCTTCTATTACTATACATTGTTTCCTACAAGCTATATCTTCTTCTAAATAAAATGTACAGCAGCTAGTATAAAAGAATAAAACTGAACCTAAGAGAAATATATATTTATCACCATCCTCCTACTTTATACATAGCTCGATTATCAAAACTCTAAATTTAACTATGCCCTTCATGAATGCAGAATTAGGACTAGGTGTCATGCCTTAGTTTTTTTTTTTTTTAATTCACAATTTAGACTCTTCTAGGTCCAATGTGTTTGTCCATCACTTCTATTAGTGCCATGAAGGTTTATATCATGGGTCCATAATATAGGTCATTGATCCAATGCACTCCTTGATGATTATTCCAGTCCCATGGTTCTTGATTGTCTTTGTAATGGTCCATATAGGGTCACTTCAGTTCTAAGTAGGTCATAGGTTCAGGTCACGTTCACATAGTGTTTAGTTTGATACTTCATAAATCTTTAGTTCAAATTATTTGTCCTCTAGTTAAAAAATTTCTTTCATCTTAATTATTTAGGTTTGTAACGTTCTTTGCCTCATTCTTTAATACTTAAAACATCATTTATATCATAACAAAGAGACACATAGTCTTAATTTCTTACAAACATTTAGGGCATCATACATGAGTTTTGTTATATATATATATTACATAAGGCATGGTGTAAAATTCTAGGCTGCTGCACCTTCCTTAACAAAATTACAAAACTCTTCTTAACATAAGCCCTAATTAACAGCAACTACATGTTGCTTGACCTCAATTCTCCACCATATGCATCCGAATTTCACGGATGACCTTCACATGGCCTCATTCTTCCACAGACCAGATCCAGGACCATTCAATCTCAATCACAATAGTTGTGATTCCCATTTTGATTTGAATCTGAAACCATGAAGAAAAGAGTAAGATTATAAGATCTTAGTAGGAGACAAGATTAAAGGAAGAAATTAGATAACCTCCCATGGTTCCAGTTGCATTAAAACAGAAAACTCAAGGCTGCATGTTAGGTCACTAAACAAGGTTAAGAAACTGTAATTACAATTTGGGTGCTCAAACATCTCAAAGGGGATTAATACCTTATTAGGTCCAACTAAGACCTTATCTTGGCCATCTTCTGTCTTCAAGACAGTAACCTTTACTTAGGGAATTCCCTTGACCTCCATTGAAGTCATATCCTTTCATTCTTTAGGCCCACGGCCTCCTCAACTAGGCCATTCCTCTCTTCCCCTTCTTATGTTGAGTCTAAAACATTTAAACTCAAAACTTTTCCTCAAGTAAATCTGCCACTAGTCCTTATAATTGTTTAAATCCAGCAGTGACAATATTTAAAAGAGAATAGCATGCATGTTTTAGAAGGGATTTTTAGCACATGCATAACATTCACAGGGTATGTCACAGTTTTGTCTTTAAAGTTTTAGCCAAAACACAATTTAGCCAAAATACAACATTTCACAAATACAACAGAACGTGAACAGTGGTTTGTTCTAAGCAAAGTAATTCTTAAAACTTGATCTTCAGAACTCAAAAGATACATGTTGCCCAGAATTAATTTAAATAGGAAATTATAAAGGAGATTTCATGAAAATGGATGAGAGTGCCTTGCAGCATATATGATCAGTAGTAAGAGTGAAGAGATAGTAAAATTACAGAACAAAGGAAAGTAGGAGTAGAGATACAAAACCACAAACATGGCAGCCAAGATTTTGAGAATTGGAGGCTTGTTTCCTACCTTTTCAGACTTGGTGTAGCTCTAAACTCTCTCAGCTTCCCTAGTAGCAGAATATCTAAGTGAGTGAATGGAGTGTGTGTGCATGAGGAGTGAAGCAAGTAGCTGTGAGTGTCTTGTTTATAAAGAGCAAGTCTGGTTGGGATTGAACCAGATGGCCACCCATCTCCACGAGCTCCCCTAGTGCTGTGACAGAAATGCATCATTAGCTACACCTCCTGGGCTGTGGTGCAAGTGACTCATCCAATAGGGCTTCATGCAGCAAGATTCCCCATCATTAACAAGGCTTGGACCTGTCCAAGCTGCAGGGAATGTCTCCTGCAGGCAAGACTTTGCTGCATGCACCATATACTCTTGCCTTTTTGTGTCTCTAGTCCTTGTTCTTTTAAGTATTTTGCAATTTAGTCCCTCCTCTATTGGGCTGACTAGGGGTGGCTTATGGATTAGATTTAGGTCTGTTCTGGTTTATATAGTGTCATTATGAATAATTAAATCTCTAGTTTTAATCATAAACTAATCTTGCTTAATTTTAAATTAAGCTAGTTTTGGGTGTTTGGTCCTTTTTCCTTTATTAATTCAGTTTCTTTACCTTAAATTCTTAATATAATTAAGCCCCCCCTTTTTTTATATTAATTTACCATCTCATCTTTTAATCCCTTAGGTTTAACATTTATTAATAAGGTTTTGTTCTAGTTTGAACTTATGTGTTTTAATATTAACCTTCTTGTTATTTCACTTTATTTATCTCGAATTCTTAGTTCCTAAACCCTTCTAAAAATTTCTCTTGGTAATTCTATTATTAGAGTGTTACATTTATCATACACCATATTTGTAGAATTTTGTCTTAGATTTCTAAGTCATCTAAAATCATACCAATACAAGATCTTTAGATAGAGACATAATCAAAATACTGAAGTAAGGTCAGTACATTCATCTAGTTAACATACTTTTAGCAATTAGATTTAGCTTAGGATTACAGCCTCTTAATGTCAGAATTGAAATTTATGCTCAACATAAAAGTTGTAACCCTGTGTCTTAGCATTCCATTGAATTTAGAATCACTTCATTTAACACTCTGTAGCTCAAGTTATGGCCATTTTACTGCATGTAGGATTTTTCCTAGTTAGCTCATGAGCACCCAAAACTAGTGCCCTGTGTCATGTTTTCTGCCCTGCGAGTGCTAAGTACTCAGAACTAGCACTTGAGCGTCCAATAACCAAAATATGATGATTTTCTTACCATGTTAAGTGAGTAATAATTCAAAGACATCAAATTAGAAGATTATGATCCATGACAAGTAGCATATTATGTAAAGCTAGGGTTCAAGGTTAGTAAGAACGAAAGAAAATAGTTATATGAAGACTAACGACCCTAAAAGCTATACAGTTATATGTCATTTAATGATATGAAAGAAATGTTGGAAATGATCTTTGGTAAGGGAGATGATCCTCAGCAAATGTAAAATATTTGAAATGATCCTCGATAAGGGAGATGATCTCAAGGCAAGATAATGTCTTGGATATGATCCTCAGTAAGGGAGGTGTTCCATGAAAGTTTTACATGTGTTTTGTTTTTTATGTGAGGACCAGATGGAATCTACTTCAACTGGGTGGAATGACCATTTAGAATTAGGGAACGTCTTATGCCAAAGGAGTGCTCTTGTTACTATTTATGGTAACTTTTTATGACCATGTAAGCAAAGGATAATGAGTTTTGTCCCAAGATAGAAATATGATGGGCTTGCCCCATGAGCAAGAAAAAGACTGAGATGTAATTGTAAGAGCATTTAATGCTAGAATAAGAATGATTATGTATTTCGGTGTTAAATGTTCTAAGAGGCAGATAGAAAGTACATAATTAAGGAAATAATTTTCCTTGACATTGCTTGATTGTATATAAAACTGTTATGTATATTCTACCTCATGGGAATATGATGCAATATAAAATATTTTATGCAAATTTATGCAACTGAAAATAACATAGTTTTACTACTCTTTCATTATGTTTGAATTTCTACTAAGAATTCAATTCTCACTTGGAAGTACTCTTTAATCTTGATGTTGATTTAGTTTATGATCATGTAGATGATACCATAGCTTTACACTACACTGGCGACAGGCTTACATATTTTATTTTTGCATTAGAAAACTTGTATTGTGGTATTATTATGTAATATAATGTAGAACTATGTAGTAACCTAGCTTTGTTTTGTCATAGGTGTATTAGTACTCTTTTGATTGTAAATATATAAACAACCAAGTGTTACTTCTTCATTACTACAAAGTCTTAAAATATTTAGAATGTTTTTGACATAAAATAGTTGATAACAACAATTACGCATTAAAAATAATAAAAATTAATTCAAATAAGTAAATAATCTCAATCTTAATTTAAAGGGACATAGTAACATAATTGTTCAATTAATAGTTAGAAGTTTCACATAATACTTTACTAATAAGAGAAATATTAGTAGGGTGTTACATAAACCATGGAATGAGACCCTGGTCATCAAACTTCTTGGTAGGAAAATAGGGTAAAGAAATGATTGAATGACCTCTGGGAAAAAAATGGAGTCATCACTTTGGTTACTAGCCAAATTCCACTCTTTCACAGACTATGCCTATGTGCTTATTGGTAAACCATGGATGCTCTTTGACCACTATCTCGTGGTGAAACAGTGGCAACCAGACTTAAAACCTTACAATGCTAGCATCAATAAGATAGTTGCATGTATTCAACTCCCTGACTTGCCCATAAAGAATTATGACAAACGCTTCTTGGAAGTAGTATGAAATTTGATAGGGAAGACCATTAAAGTTACTTGAACACAACTCAACAAAGCAAAGGTAAATTTGCAAGAATCTGCATAGAGCTAAACTTGGAGAATCCTTTAATTTCTTAATATTGGAATAATGATGAACTCCACTCCATTGAGTATGAAGGGATACATTGTTGGGTTTTTTATTTTGGGAAGGGAACATAGTTGATAAGAAACAAAAAACAAAAAAACAAAAACTCATCCACGGATCCATGCAATAACCATAAGTCGTGTTAAAAATATTACCTTAATGAAGGGACAACTGTTTCCATAGTCTGTCAATCATGAGCATTGCTAGGTTGATGCCTCTATGGTATCCACACGAACGAACCGAAACTAGACTCTCCCTCACGTTGCGGTGCTAGCTGCGAGAAAGGGGGTGTGAGCATTCCTCATGCTTTACCTCTTACTCTTTGTGACGACTGGGGCTTTGGGAAAACTCTTCTCTCTCTATATCTCTTGTTTATATATATATACGACGTAGCTGCATTAAGTGAGTAGTAAGGAGCATTGTCATCCTTTGCTTATAATCTGACCAAGGTCAGAATTATGTGCAGGCTTTCTAATTGGTTAGCTCATTTAGTCTAACTATATGTCTAATTAGCTGTTAGGAGTCCTAGTCTCAATTGTATTCGCAACTAAATTCATCTTTATGAATTTAAATCTCAATTTCAATCAATTCAAAGTGTGTGACCCTTTAGGTTCTCATTACGTTGACAGTAATACTAAAATCCCATTTTGTTATTACGAATAATGAATGGTATCTAGTAATACATCACTGTTACCCAAGTAACGGGAATGTCAGTGATTTGACAAAATCTTTTTGTGACCAATGTTACCATGTAGTTTAGTCCTTTAGACCAAATATCTCAATTGAGCACAATGCACGGAGCGTGTACCTTTGTATAGTTCAATCTTTGCCAATGCGAGTTGGGTCAATTGGGCCACGAGTTCTGGATAAGAGCTCTGCATCCCCATGTGCACGAGTTCAAATCCCCCCGTGGCTAGTTGTCCCGCTTGGTGGGTAACCTCCCTAGGATCCCTTGGCACCTAAGGGCTATGTGTAAGTAGTCATACAAGGGACCTCGCTTGCATGGTCATCAATGGCAACCCTCTGGGTGGGCCTCTGCTGGCCTCCCTGGCATGTTAGTGGTGCCTTGCCTGGTTAGTTTGGGGGAATCTCTCCTACTAGCCAATTATTTGTTATAAAAAAATTGGTTTCTTGATATCCGAGTAACTTGCTAAGACAAATGAGATCAATATCTCATATTGACTCATTTGAACATGACCATGCATTTTGTAGTCTCACTTAATCAAGGGACCCAAAGATATCACTCATGTTGTGTATGAGAGACAAATCTCATCTAAATCACTCACATCCCTCCGAATGATTTGTAGTATGTCTAATAGCCAACTTTATAATCACCTTATTACAGGTGACGTTTGATGGCATTAAGATACAATTTCTCATGTTAAGAACTGTAGTGTCTTCAAGTCAAAGTACCACTTACATTATTATCACTGTGAGAATAACTCATGACACTTACACAACAATCCATGCAGCATTCTCATGGTGAGTCAGTCCAGTACATTATTACTCTAATAGGGAAAAATGAATATACACCCCTAAAATTTTGGGCGTTTGCAAAGAGCCACCTTAAACTATGAAACCTGTATAATAAGTACCTGAACTACAACAATTACCTGCGTAGATACCTCTATCCATAAGGTGTTAAATATTTAACGGTGGAATGGAGACATGTAAGGGTCATGTGACTCATTAAAAAGTGGCACGATCTGGACCATCTACAAGAATGAATCTGAGCCATTAAATAAAATATATTTTCTTCTCATTAAATAAATTAATAAATCAGTACATGAAAATAATATAATATAAGAAATAAATCAAGTAAATGAAAAAAAATTAGAAACAAGTATCACGTGCCTGGTTCCTAACTGTTATCTACACCAACTGCGGAGAAAACAAAAGAAGATAAGCTTGGAGCAATATCAAACAAATTGCTAACTCTATTTTTGGTTCTTGGCTTGTCACTGGTGACTTCAATGAGATAGCCCACCCAAATAAGAAAAAAATGGGAGCTCCAGTGAATGTCTATAGTTGCCAAAACTTTTCTCATTGGATTCGCAACTATAACCTCATTGAGATGGAGACTGTAGGGTCTAGGTCCACCTGGAGGGGTCCCAAGTGGGAAGGTCGAGACAGATTCTTCAAAAGACTTGATAGGGCCCTTTGTAACAGTGAGTGGTGAACTAGGTTCCTAGAAGCTTTTATGACTACCTTCTCTCGCATACACTTGGATCACTATCCCTTAATAATCTATTTGGAAGGTAAAAAAACTCCTTCATAATATCCAACCATTCCACTTTAAGGTAGCCTGGCTTTACCATAAAGATTTTAAAGACTTTGTAACTACAATTTGGGTGGAAAAGGTTTTTTCAAGCTCATTGTCGAATATGTTACTTCCAATTTAAAGATCTGGAACAAAGAATTTTTCAAGGATATATATAGAAGGAAGCGAAGGATCCTTTCCCACCTTAGTGACATTCAACATTCAAGAGATTATGGCAGAAACCCATTTTTAAACAATTTGGAATAGATCTTCAAACTCATATGGAGGAAATCTTAATGCAAGAAGAATTACTCTTAATTAAAAAATCCATATCCAATTGGATAAAAGATGGTGATAGAAACATCAGGTTCTACCACACAAAAACCATAATTAGAAGAAGAACCCTCCGGGATCAGGACGACAATTGGGTTGAAGACCAACAACAGCTCAAGTCAATGGCCTCTAGTTTTTGTTCCAAAGTCTGTATAAGGAAGAAATCCCTAATAGAAGAAAGCTCTTCACCAAGAACTTAGCCCAACCCTACACTTGTGGCTTTAACCACTCTGGACAGGAGAGTCTCATTTGAGGAAATCAAAAAACCCATGTTCAATATTGGATCTTTGAAGGCCCCTGAAGAAGATGGTTTGCCTGGTATTTTCTTTCACGAAAATTGAGATGTGGTGAAAAACTTGGTTTTCAATTTGATTACTAAAGCTTGGAAGGATTACCACACCATCAATGAGATCAACAGAACCCTTTTGGTTTTAATACCAAAAATTAATTTTCCTGAATATATAAACCAGTTTAGACCTATAGCCCTCTGCAACGTCATCAACAAGTGCCTTACCAAAGTCATTGTGAACAAGCTAATGTTAGCCAAGGGCAACCATCACACAAGAGGGGGGGTGAATTGGGTGATCACAAATTTTAAAACAACTTTGAGCAATTGTGCATTTTGATGCACTCAAACAATACATGCAGCGGAATAAATATATTAAACACAAATCATGCTTAGAGACAATCAAGAACATTAACTTCACATTCAAAACATTATGCTAATCACATTAAAGTTATATAACAATATCAATAATAATGTGATTAACCAAGAACAATCAATTATCATTGATACAAATATTCTAGATAGCTCAATTGCAACTTCAATTAGTGTAAAAACAAGTAAACAAGCTAAACATTAAGTTCTAATGATCAAGACAACAAGCTCACAAGATTATGCAGTAAATTTATAATTATAGCTGCAGAACATGTATAGATAGCAAGAATATCAAGTGAAAGTGTTGTAATGTTAAGAGAGTAAGGGATAAGAGAGAGTGCAAACAATATTTACTGGTTCGATCACTTCTTGTGATCTACGTCCAGCCCCAAAATCATCCACTTGAGGTTTCCACTATTCTTCAAGCTTGTAACTTAGGTGCTTGAGAAACCTTTACAAAGTTAAGCACTCTTCACACCTTTGGGATCCTCCACCTTTGTGCAAGAGCCTTTAACTCTTCAAGCTTTACCGGTGCTTGAACTTTCAACTAGAGGGAACCTCTGCCCTCACTTAGTGTTTACAAGATAAGAATATGATAGAATGAATAACTCTCTCAAAGAGTAGATATACAACTTGAAGAACTAATGGATAGATGGATTTTTGACAATGAAGAGCTCAAATATTGATTTTGATAGAAAAAGATCAAATCCTCATAATGATTTGCAAATGGGTGTTCATCAACTTGTTAATGCTTCAATATTAGCTCCTATATATAGCCCAAGTAATAAAATGGTCGTTGGTGGTGTTTAGGAAAGATTTCCTATGAAAACTAGCCGTTTATAGCCGTTATTCTGACTTTCTGTCAAGCAATATCCGGATATTTGAACTTGGTATCCGGATATCCTAATTTCTGGGCTTGTTCCAAGAACAGAATATCTTGATATCTGATTTCGTATCCTGATATTTGATTGAGATATCCTGATATCATAACTCGTATCCTGATATTTGGATTAGATATCCTGATATTAGAAAGTTGTATCATGATATTTGAAAGGTGTTTTAGCTACTGGAGCAAGATATCCGGATATCACAAAGCTGTATCCGGATATTTCAATGTTGATTTGCCTCTGGAGACAAATATCCAGATACCAAAGGTTTGTATCCTGATATTGAATTCGTGAGTGCTCTCTGGAGTCAAATATCCGGATACAGAATGTATTCGGATACAGCATTACAGCACACAAAAATTCAAACTTCCAACGGTCATAACTTCTTCGTTTCTTAACGGAATTAAACAAATGACCGTGCATTGGAAAGCTCTTTGAGTCTACTTTCATATGAAACAAGTTTTAGATCAAAACTCAAAGTAGTTTGAAAGTTATGATAAAAATAGTGACCATAGGTCAGTTTTCCAAAACTCAAACTTGGCTATTTTTCATAGTTTTGACATACCACCATGACTAACTTTTCAAAACTTGTTTGTTGGGCATTTTAGCAAGTTTAAAAACATTTGTCTAGATTGAAAAACTTATTTGAGCTCTCTTCTTGTAAAACCTCTATCCTTATAAAGGAGAATAGCCTATAAGAGAAATATACCCTTTTAAGTCTTTAGGCTTCTTGATGCAATCCAAGCTTATAAAAATTCTTCTCTTCAAATCTTCCAAATGCTTGGAACATCTCTTCATTCTCCATCTTCTTGAGTTGAGCAAGATTAAGGTCTTTCACATTCTTGTTCCATTGCTCACTCTTGATACTTGGACTATCCTACAAAGCATAACTCACTTAAAAATCATGGTTAGTCCAAATCCATAACTCAATATTTCAATATGCATGATTCATAAGTATATAACTATATATTCTTCATGCATATATGATTCACATAGGCACATATCCAATATCAATTAATTACAACACATATAAAGTATTATTGGATATATTCTATAAATTATGCTACTCATACTCAATGCATGATCCTTATATAAAATAAACAAGATATATTACATAATCATGCTTGATCAATTATATTCCATTAAGCAAATGTAGGTAGCATATTCATTATCTACTTATCTATTTATCATCATCAAAACATATTGTTTTAAACCATTGGGGCAAACATTTTTCCACAGCTAAAACCTCTGTTAAATGACATAATTTCCTCATAACCGGAAATTTTAGTCCTAAGGAGAAACATTCATGATAATATCATTATAGCCAAGGAAATGGCCCATTCAATGAACAAGATGAAAGGTAGGAAATGATACATGGCCATCAAAATTGACATGGAAAAAGCCTATGATAGGTTGAATTGGAACTTCTTAAAGAATTGAATTGAAGATTTTAATCTCCCTTTCACTTTCCTTAACCTGATCATAACCTGCATAACTTCCCTTTCTTATTCTGTGTTATGGAACAAAGATAAATTCGATGAGTTCTAACCTTCAAGAGGGATTTGGCAAGGAGACCCAATTTTCCCCTATATTTTTGTCATATGCATGGACAAACTTTCTCATATAATAGCTAAGGAAGTTAAGCTAAAGAACTAGAGACCTATAAGAGTTGGTAGAGGTGGCCCCCAAATCTCCCACCTTCTTTTTGTTGATGACCTTCTCCTATTTTCTAAAGCTAGCAAGGAACAAATTGAGTGTCTTCTCAAGTACCTAGACACCTTTGGTGTTGCTTCTGGACAAAAAATAATGCCCAGAAAATGAGTATTTTCTTCTCTAGAAATGTTAAAGATAATGATAAAAGCAGTATCATCAACTGTAGCAATTTTGTTTTGACCAGGGATATTGGCTGTTATCTTAGAGCTTTCATTACTCAAGGTAGAACAACCAAATTTAACTAGAAGAGTCGACTGAACAAAATCTAATCCAAACTTAGTGGGTGGAAGACCTAATGTTTATTTCTTGTTGAAAGGATCAACCTTGCCCACTTAGTGTTAGGACCTATGGCTACTTATGAAATGCAACATACCAGACTGCTTAAAGGGATTTGTCATGAAATTGAGAAATCCAAAAGAAATCTTATTTGGGACAGCACAAACCAAAAGAAAAAAGCCCACTTGGTTGGTTGGAACACTATATGTCTCTGCAAAAATATAGGAGGCTTGGGTTTTAAGAAACTTCATCTCCTCAACGAGGCTTTCTTGTTAAAGTTGGGGCGGGGGGGGGGGGGGATTATCTCCAAGCCCGATGACTTTTGGGTTCAAATGTTAATAGGGAAATATGGTAGAAGTTATGACCCTCAAACAGAAATTTCCAACAACGAAAACTCCACTCTTTGGAAAGATTTGGTGGCTCTGTGGCCTATTCTTCATAATACATGCCATATTTTAGGGGATGGCTTGGACACATTATTCTAAAAAGATAAATGGCTTCCAGGTGCGAATGATCTTAGACACCTCCAAAGTAATAGTAACAAAAAACGATGCACAACTTACTGTATCAAATCTTATGACTAGTCTAGGTCAATGGGACATAGAGAAACCCAATATATGGCTCCCTGAAAACTACGTTCGCAAAATCTATGCTCTTCTCCCCTTCGAACCAAGATTGGTAGGATCACTTAGGCTGCACTAAGACCTCAAATGGGGATTTCTCAACCCACGGTGCTTACATCCTACTAGAAGAAATCCCAAGTAGCCTGCTTAATAATTCTTGGCACCATATCTAGGGTTGGAAAGGCCCGAGGAGGATGAGTATCTTTATGTGGCTTGCTAGTTTTGAGAGCTTGTTGACTTCTTTAAAGTGCAGCACTTGGGGTAGAGGGACCCTATATTGCCATATGTGTAATAAGACAGTTGAGTCCACACTACATGCATTGTGTGACTGCCCTGCAGCCTCTGGTGCTTCGGTCCAGCTTGTTTCATCAAACAAAAAGTGTCCAATTCTTCTCCAATAATCTCCAAGATTGGATTGCTGACAACTTATCCTCTTAGTTTGACCTTTATGGTCATTGCTTAGTCCTTATGGAATTGGAGAAACGGTGAGCACCATGAGGCTCACTTTAAACGTCTTTATAATGCTATACAAGTAATTCTTGTCCATGCCGACCAGATTGAGAGAATTAAGCAAGAGTCACTTGCTAGTTTTCCTACCCAAAATCGCATGTTGAAAGAAATCAAATGGGCCTTCCCTCCCCATGATTGGACTAAGATGAACACATATGGAGCCTTAAAGGGTAACCCAGGAAAGGCTAGCTATGGAGGAGTCATGTTTGAGGCTAATGGAGCTTGGATCATGTGCTTCTCCAACCACGTTGGTTTTTGTAACTTGTACACTGCTGAACTTTGGGGAGTGTGGTGTGGCCTCCAAATTGCATAGACCACCGGTCATATAAAGGTAATTTTAGAACGTAACTCAGTTTCCATCATCACCCTCCTAAATAATCCTCACACTAAGAGCCTCCACAACAAGCTTGTTCACAGAATTCTTGCTTGGACAAAGAGAGATTGGATATCATTTTTTGCCATACCCTCCGAGAAGGTAACCTTTGCTCAAATTGGATGGAGAAGTGGAGTCTAACTCATGACTTTGGGTTGAAGAATTGGGTGTCTCCCGCTAGGGACCTCAAGTACCTTTTGCATGCTAATGAAGTTAGGGTTTTTGTACCCCATGCTTACCGTTAATTCTTTTATGTTTCTTTTGGGGCTTTAGCCCTACTTTGTATCCCAAAAAAAATATCTTAGAAATTAAAAAATTATTTAATACTTTTTTCATTAAGTAATTAGGAGAATTTATTAAGGAATATTAAATACTTCTTAAACAATATTCTTAAACACTCGTTAGCAAGACCCTTTCTTATTTTACATTATTGAAATAAAAACAGTTTATTAATTGATATAAAAATTATGAGTTCAAATTCTTATAAAAATAAAAAGTTATATACTTTTTATGAAAATAGAAAAATAATATATTTAATGAATATTATAAATAATTTATCAATTTTATTTTTTTAACAGTGTAGCGATGAGAATACTATCACGAGGGAGTTGGACTTGGAGTTATGAAGATTCTTTTGCTTGACAGACATTCTGGAGAATACCAATCATATAATCCAATCGTAATCGCAGATTTGGACCGTTCGATGACTGACTTTTTCGTTTACTAATAAATGCTTACCATCGGACTTGATGCTGACTCATGCCGGCCGATGCCATGAACCACCAATTAAATTTTCAAGAACAATTATCTAAAAATTGTAATTCAAGTAATATTAAGTCTCTTTAACAACTACTTCATTTTGGGATCGAATCTCATAACGTCACTATGCTTGAACTTTAGCTTATTTCTCTTTCGTAGTTCTGAAAAAATTGGAAAAAAAATAGTTAATAAAAATAAAGAAGTCAGAAAAAGAATATAATGGTCCATACCGCAAAATCCATCGTAACACGTATTTATCAAAACCGTTAGGAAAATCAATAATATGGACCACAAACAATTAAAGCCTTTTAATCCATCAAACCACGATGGTCCTGAGTCCTGATTGAACTGATTAGTCACCATGTGCACCATGTTTACTTACCTTGTGAATTACCCTATCGAGCTTGTGGATGATACGCACCTTAGCAGGACCACCTCAGTTGTTGGTTTTCCTTAGTGCAACAACATGTATTTTATGTTCAAAATTCCCTCTAAAGCAATTGCTTCAAGTTGGTTTATAGGGTGCCTAAATCTGATCACCCTTTTAATTCAATCTTGTTATTGATCTCTCATTTTTCTTTAATTGAAACCTAAAGTAGACTTCCAACACAGACGTCCACAAGCCCCTTATATCTAATGAATAGGAAAAATTCTCAAATGGTTATTGGGTTATTTCTTAAAGGGGTTTGTGTTTGCATCGCTAATTGTTGGGATGGGTGGGTATAAGTGTATTCATATAGCTTTTGGAAGAAAGATTAGCCCCGATAATATTAGTTGAAACGCCAAATGCTTTCGGTGAAAGTTGTTTCTGTACTAGCTTGCATAAGACAAGGACCGAGACAAAAGGTGAGGTACGTGTAGACAATGCAACTTCTCTATGCCAAGTGTGATTGATTTTTAGTTTATGCTAACTGATTATGCACAACAAAGCATAAGATAGTACTGATCATTAGTTTATCTAACCGATTATGCATAATAAAGTATAAGATAGACTTGATCACATAGTTTTGTTTTTGTTTTTTGGTTTTGTTACAAAAGAAGTCTATGACCTGATATAGGAGGGGAAATGGTAGGCTAAAAAGCAGGAAAAATGTGTTAATTATGAGTTGATCTCGGAATGAAACAATTTGTAAAAGAACTTAATGTCACTTAAAGTTAATAGACAAATTTGTTAACTTTTAAAGCATTTGAACTTAAAATCTGCTAAAACTTTGTAAAATAAAGTTGGAAGGCCAATGATGACCTATGCTTAAGATCTGAGTTGGAAGGCCAATGATGACCTATGCTTAAGATCTGAGTGAAACTCAAGCCTAAGAATAATATAAGTTGTACTATTTGAAGTTATTGTACCAGACCAATTGTTGTTTTCATAGAAGGAATAGAGAAGTTGACAAAATATTAAATTTAGAGCAATACGAAATATGAAAGTCCAAATTCTTAAATGGGGGAATGAAACTAATATACATAAACTTTTGTTTCAAACCTACCTACATTTTGACTAGAAATAGAACATCAAAGCTAGAGAATCTGATTAGGGCGGTTTACTCTGTCCTTTTATTTTTGTTAAAAGAAAAAGGTTGGATGTATAATTTTTTAAACCAAAAAATACCAGAATGAAAAAATTATTAAATTGTATATGAAATAAAAAATATAATATAATAATAAATTTTAAATAAAAATTAATGATAAAAAATTATAGATTTATATATATATACACATATATATACAAAATAATTTTTATTATTATATTATTATTTTCGTTGAAAGGGTTGAACTAGAAGAGAGAGGGGAGAGGGATGGGAAAGGACAGTTGATGGCATTAAATCCCAAATGGGCCCCAATGAAGATGGCTAATCGTGATTTTATGGGCCACATTGCAATTGGTGACCTCTCTTTCTGCTTGCCTTAAATAAGGCTGAAGAAGAAGAAAACTCTTTGACGTGTACTTCTGTCATACAGTATCTATGCAACCTTCTCCGAACTTAAAAACCCTAACTAACCTATCTTGCAATGTACATAATAATAAAAGTATATATGCCTTGTCAAATTCTCAAACATTCCACTACATGATTAAGACATATTAAATATATACCCAATACCCACTTCACAATATATTTGCATGCATGCAACCATGAACCATGTATGGATCATTAAATTTTTGCAGCATTTTCACAATTTAGACTTTAATTTTTATCTACTTTCAATATATATATATTTTCATTATCAATCAATTAATTATTTCTATGTCATTAAAAAATTTAACTATAATAATAATTATGTAAGATATCAAATTCTTTTAATAATTAATGGTAGTAAAGAAGGTTATTCCAAACAAATTTAGAGAAGGATAACCACCAAATATGAAGCATTCGAACCCATGCATATTAAGAATATAAAGTCTTATCCAAACTTCTTCAACTAGGTGAACTAACCACATTGGTGTTCATATAATACAAAATACAACAACATTATTGTATAGGGTGGGCTATTGACACTCTCAATTGTTTATTCTCACTTCTTTTAATTATTTATAATTCTAATTACTTTAAATGTAAGGATTATGTAATTTTTATTTTATGTTAAAATAAAAATTTATTTTTATTTTATGTTAAAATAAAAATTTATTTTTATTTACTTTTAGTTGTATTTTTAAAATTTATAATTTTAATATATATTTATTATTTTTTAATTGAGACAAAAGATTAATTGTATTTACAAAATGAAATAATTTTATTTTTAATGGGATATTGGTATTTAAAATACACATAACATATAAAAAGAAACATCTCAATTATATAGGTCGTAAAAGTGAAAAAATTATATAAATAGTAATTACGTATTTCAAATTATGAAAAAGAGATATTAGAAATTATTTGAATGTTAACCCACTTGAATCATATATGAAAGCATAGAATGTAATTTTCTAATAAAATTAAAAATATTAAAAATAAAATATATTATGATATTTATTTTAATTAAAATTAATTTTAAAAAGTTGTTCATCAATGACTATGGTGATGTCTGTTGTCCGTGAAATATGAAAAATAAAATAAAGTAAATCTTTGTTTAGATAAATTATAAATAAAAAATTATTTACAAAAAGTAAACAAAGATGAGGAGAGAAAATAATGAAATTTCTCTTTTTTATTTTGTTGAGTGATTTTTGACTAATATTATTTACTTTTAGTATTGACAAAAAATTACTAAAAGTAAATGAATAAAAATTTAAAAATTAAGTGTATAAATAGTAAGGGTATGTTTGGTTTTGATTATTTTTTTAAATAATCACTTTTTTCAATTAAAATATATTTTATTTAAAATTTATCTTGTTTGTTTAAATGCGTAAAATTGATTATAAGTTAAAATTATTTTTTAATTAACTAAAAATAGATTTTATAGAAAAGCTTTTATTTTAGATTATTTTAAATATTTGGAGAGAAAAATACCTATTTATCCTTAACCAAATAACTTTTTCAATGATTTCATATATTTTTTGGTAATTTAATATATAAAATAGAATTTTTTATACAATCTAAACAAAACTCCTTATCTTAAAATTAATTATGAATTAACATATCCAAATATAAATTAATTTTTTTATAATTAATTTTCTTAAAAATTTATTATACACATTCGATTTTTAATATAATCTTTTTTTTCTAATCTAAACACTTACTAAGTATGAGTGGTAAAAAAAATGACTTATAAAAGAGAAAAGTTAATAAATGACATTTTAGGTAATGAAAATTATAAGTAATTATTAGGATATATAAATAAATAAATAGGAGTACCAATAATCACGTTGTATTATATATTATGAATATAATAAGAAAATAATTATTTATTTTATTTAGTGGTTAGTTTTTTCTCGTCATAAATTTTTTAAATACTCCCAAATTTGTATCAGTTTTTTTTGTCTTTAAAAGTCAACTAAAATTGGTTCACATAAATTTACAGAAGAAAGGAAGAATCTTTGTTTCTCCTTGATTTCTGCTGATCATTTTGCCCTTTATTCGGGATTCCCTTTTCACAGTAAACATAGGACGTGGAATACAGGGATTTGATTGCTGCAGTCAGCGATAGGCCTTAGGATAAGTTGTTAGTTCCCGAATCACCTACAGAACCACCTGGATTTTAGGGCCACGTGATACAAATAACTAATCATTTATTTATTTAGGAAGAATTACAAAATCAAATTCTTGATAAAATTATGAACAATTAACGAACAAAATTGTGGTAATTCTGTAAAAAAAAAAACATAACTACTTTTTCTTTATAGTAAATATTTTATTATAAATTCATTTTGCTAATTTCCATATTTTTAGTTACTACTAATTAATTATTTATGCATCTTTAAGTTTGTTTGATAAGCTACTTGACAATTAGTTAGAGATCGCAAGTTCAAAATCATAATAATCATAGTTGAATGAATCATATTGAAAAATTGGTTAACAAGTCACTTCGCTGGTCCTCGTATCACTTTTTGGTCAAACTTAATCAATATTCAATGAACTAGGTAATAAAAAAAAATTGGCTAGTTTGAACCTAGTAAAAGATGGAAACTTCGGACAGTTTTTATCAAACCGAAAAAAGCGATTGGTTTTGATGGTTTTTTATTTTTTTTTTCGTTTAACCAATTTTTTTTTTACCAGACTGGTAGTCATACCAATGAATCGACTACGTGACTGGGTCGATCCCCGTCCAATTTTTATAATAATAATAATAACTCGTACATAATAGAAGTCTCATATACTAATACATTTTTCTCGTTGTTATTGCGTGTAACAAATGAGGAGCACTTTTATTTATATCTTATTTTGTTATCAAATATTAAAAAAATTATTATCAACTAATTTGTAAAAATTATCATCTAAATAAGGATACTTATAAACAAAAACTATTATTGAGTTTTGATAATAACTTTTACAAAATAGTTAAACAATTTTTACAATATTTAACTACTCAACAGTGTAAAGGGTAGGGGTGTTGATTGGTTCAGATTAATCCGATCAACTTGAAAAATCAACTCAAACCAATTAAAAAAAATTAGTTTGGGTTGAGTCATTAGGTCTAATCATATCTAATTCGATCAAAACCGACCAAGATTGGTTCGATTCACGAATTTTGTATTTTATAATTCGATGACCTAGTAAAATGACCTAAGGAGTAATAGAATTTTAAACATTATCTTCTTGTCATTTGGTTTTTCATTCATTTAAAAAACTAAAATATAATTATATATCTTTAATTTCTATTTTCAAACCTTAATCATTCAGTTATTTTTATTTTGTTTTAATTGCATATTAGAATATTAACATTTCAATGATTAACTTACTCATTTGTATTATAAAACTCTACAACTTAAAGTATTCTCTGTGAAGTAATATATATAACCTTATCTGTGAAGTAAGATACATTTAATGTCATACACTCATATTACAGATGAAGCTTATGATGATTTTGGGACATTAAAATATTTTTTTTCCAAACTTGGTTTTACTTTTATTTTAATACTTGTACTGTACTATAGGACTTATATGCTTAAAATTCATACTTAATTGTCTAATTGAGTTTGAAGTATTTAGTAATAGTATGTTTACTATTTTGCGGTGAAAAAAAAATGATCGAACAATCGGATGACTCAAACCAAACCAACTCAACCTTAATCGGGTTGGTTTGGCTTAGGTTGCTCAAATTCTTTTTCAAAAACCAAACCAACCCGATCAAAGTTGATCGGTTTGGACATTTTTTCCTCAAAACCTGAACCAACACAACCCATGAACATCTGTAGTAAAGGGAGATGTACAAATAACATTTTTTTTGTAACAAAATTGCAAGATCTTGACATTACTTTTTTAATGGATAATATATGAGAAATTGTAAAAATAATTTTTTAGTGATTGTTAGTAGAGATGGGTCGCCCGCCATGAGACTGGCTTAAGCAGGTCAAAAGGGGACAACCTGTTTTGACAAAAGGTCAAGGATATTGACAACTTGAATTTGTCCTTTCTAAGTTTGTTAGTCAACAGCCAACCTGCTAACCCATTGGCTTTTTTTTTTCATTTTTAATGATTTAAATTAGAAATGTGTGTGTATAAGTGTAACATGAAGCATTTAGTTAGGTTATTTTAACAGGATTTTGAAGCCTTTAGTTGGGCATGAGATTAGATAAATTAAACACTTTGATTAGGCTACTAATTAGGAGTAATTTTGTGAAGGAGAGTTATTTTTTGAAAAAAAAATTATGAGTTAGCCTAGTTCAACCCATTTAGCCGGTCAGTTAAACTAGCCTTATAGACTCGTATTAAAACAATCATAACATTTGAGTGTTCTCAACTTTTTATAATAGTGGGTTAAATAGGTTGACTTGTAAACTTTGACCTATATACTCAATTCAAAATATTTGTCAATAATTTCCTCAGAATAATTCTCATTGGTTATTGGGTAATTTTTCAAGGAAAAAATTAAATTTTGATAATTTATTTTAGAAATATATTTTTTCTCAATTTCTAACAGATCATTTGTTATTTATTTTTTTGAAAAATAAGGTTTTTGTAATTTTGAAAGATAATACTTCACTAATTTGATTTAGAACCTTTATTATTTTAAAATACTCCATTTATTTTTTATAAAATAATCATTGAAATTTTTTTTGACAGATTATCCAAGAGTAATATTTCTTGAAAAAAAAAATAGAAATAAATTTCTAACATATTTCACACTAAAAATATATCTTTTGTAAAATTTTAGAAATAAAATTTGTATGGATTTTCTACTAATTTTTTTAGAAAATTATAGAAATTAACTCCCAAAGGATTATTCGTTAGAAATATTTATATACATTTTTTGGTTAAATTTGGAGGGATGTTGAAATTCAAAATGGACGCATTGCTAACAACTTAATATTAGTAAGAAATTCTGTGAATGGTTTTAAATTTTATTTTTAGAGATATTTCACTAAAATAATTAAAAAATATAAGCATTTTAATTATAAACCAATAATAATTTGAGTTTAAATTTTATCGATGAGTGTAAAGATTCTTCCATTATCTTTTAATAATGTGTTAAGATATCATAAAAGAATTTAACTTTTTATATAATTATTGTAATAATTATACTCTTTAAATGATTTGATAACATTAAATTAAATAATAATATAAAAAATTTAATCAATAAATTAAAATTAAATTCTAATAATTTGTTGTCTCGTTTTATTGGCAAACTTCATTTTCTCCCATCATTCCCGTCATTCCCCTTTTAACTTTCTCTGTTTGTCTCCTTTTCTTGAAACCTTCACACCGGCCTTGCCACCCAGACCACACCACCCCAACAGTACTCTTTCTCACTAAAAAGTCCATATTCATTATTCGTTTGTGAAAATGTCAAAATGTTGGTCTTACCAATGTCATCATATGCTTGTGATCGTTGTTGTTAGTGGCATATATATCAATGTGTTGAGATCCTCAAAGAATCTAATATTTTGACGATGATTTTTTTGAACGGCAAATCAAAATTTCCAACGAATTTTATACGATTTTTTGATTGATTATTCCATAGAAAATAAGTAATTTTAGTGTAGTAATTCATAATCTGATGTTTCTGAAGACCAAAAAATTACTGTGATGTTTCTACTTTCTACGTCCCTAATCTTAGAATAAATATGCATAGTAGTTATTGTGTGACAGAAGTATTGACTTGGGTCTTGGTATATAAGTAAATATAATATTCTTGCAATCTTTTATATGACCCATAAATCCTAAAATCAAAACAAGAGCGGTATCAATATGACAATATTCATTGATTGAAAAACAGTATATTAGAAGACCGATCGAACTCCATGAGCAATAAGTTGTCCATTTAAGTTGAAGATGATGAAAGAAAGAGGAAAGTAAGGAAAAGAATAAATCCATTTTTGGAGGAGTGGGTCATATTGAAATGACAAACTGTTATGCTAAATTTGGGGTTAAAATGGAACCTGGGGCTTCAAAATTAACGGTAGCTGATTTTGAAACATAATTTTGGGCACTGTCGAGTGTCGACCAGTACTGGAAAGGAATAAACACTATAATCCATTGCGGATTCTGCGATCTCAGAATTGACTGATTGACACTAGATTAACGTTGACCCCATTTCCTGCTAGCCCTTTTCTTTGTCTGGAATCTGGATCAATAGTTTCCCTTTTTTCTCTTACTATGATTACAAATATTCAAATCAAATCAACGTGACTAGCTAGAGCATAATCAGCTTCATATTTTCCTCAACTTGCACATAACAGGTAGGGTTGTGTGGCTCTGTATACTTCTCTCTTTCTGATAAAGCGTGGCAAAGGTATGAAATCACTTCAGAGCTAAATTATGGCTGAAGTATACCGTGGTAAATGGTAACCGTGAAAAGGCTATTCATTTTTGTTGCTTGAATTCTTATGAACCTTGTTAATTTAATGAAGTTGGTGTGAGTGGAAATAGGTAATAAATATTGTAATAATTCGACTGTAATTCCCTGCAACTCTTGCAGTTTTAAAATGCACATTCTTAAGTTTCTGTTGATAAGCGGGGGTGGTCCTGACTCCTACTTGGAATGAAATCATTTCCATAACGAAATTGCTTTAATTGGTAATGAAAAAAGGTACATGATCTAGCACTCCATCCCAAACCATGAAATATTTGCTTTCCTAGTCATTTATCCTTTGCTTTCTTCTCTTAAGTGTACCCAAAATATTGAAAAGAAAACCGGAACCGAGTCACTGAAGCATTAAAAGTCAAAACAGGCAATAAAAATGCATCAGAATGTTATACTAATTTGAAAAAACGTAAATAAAATAAAATAAAATCCCAGGGAAATATAGGTTAAATAACAATCAAAGCTTTCTCAATCACATAAAAAAAAACACTCGCTCTAGAGGACTTCCTCCTCAACCCCCACCCTCTTTCTCTGTCTCTCTGTTTCCCTTGCTCTCTAGAAAGTTAAACCTACTTGGTAAAAAATTGCACTGTACAAAATGTACAGAGAGCTAAGGTCCCCCCAGCCCAAAAAGAACCAGCATCTTTCTTTCCTTTAACTTCAATTCAATATCTCCTTCTCAACGCCAGGCTGACTGGTGAATCCATGAAAATTAAGCTCAAGGGCACTATGGGAAAATCATTCCCATTGTCCTTTCTTTTTTTGTCCACTTTTCCATATATGGATTGGAGGAGCACCACTTTTGGTACTAGCATAGTGCACATGTGTGATGGCACCACCAAAATCCTCCATATCCATTCATGTATAATTAACTTTAATCTCTTCCCAAATAAATCTCTTCTCTTTTATCACTAATTTGGCCAAATCCAAGACGCAAACCGATTATCAATCATGAATTTGATTGCAGCAAAAGTGAGAGAGCAAAAGCAGTACTATGCTTTGCCTCAGCTTTCCAACACCGTTCAATATCTTCAGCTATTCTCTTGGCATCCATGGATGCACCAAGTAGTCCACGTTTGGTAAAACCCACTGCATAGAGCCCATTTTCACCCTTCCACCCATTTGGGAATGGCCTACTAGGGAACCCATCTTCCTTAGAGAACATTTCCCCTTCCTGCACATATACCATCTCAATTATATTAGTTTCTTTTTGTTGCTTTATATCATTTTCAGAATTCAGATAGAGAGGTCTTTATTCCATTCCATATTTTCCTTATTAAAAAAATAAAGTTGTTAAAAGAAATTTGTTTCTAATGCTTGAAAAACAAGAAAGAAAAAGGAAGGGGGATATATCATATTCATACCTTTAGCCAATAGGGTACGTTGCTTTTGTAACCAGTAGCCAATATGATGGCATCAAAATTCTGTGTCTTTCCATCGACAAATTCCACTGTATGACGTTTTAGACGCTTGATGCCCGGACGTACCTGCACCAGTTTTAAGTTTGACATGCTCAGTGGACTGTGGAGTTCAAACAAACTATCTTAACAAAAATAATTACACTCAACAAACATGATTGAAATAATGATAATTTTTTGTCGATTAGCTTTTGTAAAATCTCAAAATTCTAAAACCTTGTGCTTCAGGCACGATTTGATTGAAAACACACAGTGATAGAAAATCATGCAAATAGAAAAGAAAGGTGGAAAAAATAAAATAGAGGTCATTTCATTGAAGATAAAAAGGAGGGCATGTAAGTTGGGCTACACGAAAAGCAAAAGAAAAAAAAATAGGTATTACCATTAATTTTAAGAAGTATGGTTTATAAACTACTCAAATATATCGCTACTAGCTCAATTCTAATAGCTTGAGAAAAAAGCATTGTCTAATTAAGATTTTTGTGACCCAAAAACTTAAGGTGTATAGGTGGTCTAATTAAGATCTTTGTGAGCCCAAAAGATGTTGGTGCCAAGGAAAAAAGTTGAATTTGATTTGATAAAAAGGGAAAGTACCTTAACGTCTCCACTTTTAATCTTTGCAAGGGTACCCACGTCAAGCACTGGTGTCTTTCCGGACAGGTTTTTGAGTTGAAGGGGACCCAAGCGAGGCCGGTCCAATCCGAATCGAGCAGTGTCACCGAGCATGAGCCATGACACGATGAGAAGGAAGCCATCGACAAGCCGCATGGGCAACCACTTGAGCAACCACATGGACAACCCGAAAGTTGATTTTCCCAGCATCTCTCGTGGTAGGACGTGTACCTTCAACCAAACCACAGAAGGAAAAAGCCCCATCATCACTCAGAATTTTAGTAAATTGTAAAAAGAAATAGCTTCACTCCAAAAAATAAAGAAAAGTGGAAGAAAATAAAAAGAAAAGAAAAGGGAGCAAAAGGTTCTGATGATGTGCGAGGACTTTGGCCCTTGGTAGGCCTTAATTGCTTGCAGGCCATGCTCTATATGCAGTGGGGAAAGAGTATCTCTTTTGCTGAGAAAATCGTGGGAAGGAAAGAAGAAAAATAAAACATAAAAAAAGCAATTGGGTATATAAAATCACTGGCCATCTTATGCTACTAACCCATGCTGCGCATGCTTGAGAATCCCAACAAAGTGAAAGATCAAGATTGTTTTAATATCTATGTTCTCAAAATGAAATATTTAAAAGCTTCTGAGTCATCTTCTTTGAACAATCCATTGGTACTTGAAGCCATTAGATGCAAGAATGAAACGAGGGTTTTGTAATTTGCCTGAAGTTTGTGTAATTAGAAAAGCCTGACTTTGAAGATGTATATTACTTGCATATTATGTCCCAATATCAGACTGATATTTTTCTTTTCAGAATGAACAGCACAAGGAATGCAATTTCCGTGTTTCTAATTGGGAGATAGTGATTAGTCATATGGAATTTCATATTAGAATTTTCAACATTATAACATAGTTTCTCATATGTTAACGTTAAAAAATTTGTATGAAAAAAAAAAAATCCCCCATCTGGGCATTTCATTACAAGTAATCTATATTCCAAAATTTGACAAAACCCATTAAAAAAATCAAAAAAGTGGGTGTCTTGTTGCTATACTTAAATTAGCTTTTTCATATTAAATCAGAAATGCCAAAAAAGGAGGGACGTGTAAACTTTTTTTAAAAATAACCTTACAGAAATTTTGGTGCATACCAATTTTCAGAGACAGAGAGAGAAGAGAAAAGCCACAGGGAGAAAGAGTACTTACTGTATCTCTGACCACAAGAGAAGGACTAGCATTATGGTTGCAAAGATCCAAGCACACTTCCATGCCTGAATTCCCAGATCCAACCACCAACACTCTCTTCCCTCTAAACTCCTCACCACTCTTATACAAGCTTGTATGCTTTATAGGGCCTCCAAATTCCCCCATTCCTTCAATCTCAGGAACCACCGCCTCTGCATTCTCTCCGGTCGCCACGATCAACCAACGGCACAGAAACTCCGTCGTCACCTCTGCCTTGCTCACACTCTTGAGGCGCCAAAACCCAAGCTTGGCATCAAATTCAGCATGCTTCACCGTCTCATTGAACCGTGGCCTAATATCAAACCTTTCTGAATACCTCTCCAAGTACTCTATGAACTGTTGCTTTGTTGGGTATGTTGGGAAATCAGCAGGGAATCCCATCAAGGGTAGCTCGCAGAATTGCTTAGGCAAATGAAGGCTTAGGCGATCATAGGTCTTGAGCTGCCACAGAGAAGCTATGCAATTAGATCTCTCTAGTATTAGACTTGGGACACCTTTCTCTTTGAGACATGCTGCTGCTGCAAGCCCTGAAGGCCCTGCTCCTACAATCACTGGCCCAGGAACCCACAAGCATCTCTCAGTGAAGGATGACTTGTTATTCATTTTCTCTATGAATAAAGGATCATGAGCTTGCTTTCCTTCTATTTCTCGCAGGCAATAATAGTCCATCAAGAATGTAATGAAGAAGAAATAGAGAACAAACTGTTGCAGGTGGACAAAAGATGAATTGGCCAAAATCTGTGCCTTTGTGAGTTTTTGGTTGTTAACTGTTAGCTTTGGCGCTGGATTTGTGCTTCAAAAACGCAGGTTTGAGTTCAAGACAGAGAGCAAAAGTTAGGGAGAAACCACGTTGTTGGGGAAAGCTCTATCTCTCTCTGAGACTCTCAGAGTGTGTTTTGAGGGATTCGGCTGATTTTGGTGGCAAATTTTCTCTCTCTTATCTAAAGGAGGATTAGGCTTGTGAAGAAATTCCTTGAATTTTGGAATGGATTAAGAGGGTCTTATCCACTTTGTGTAAATGGAAATTTCTTCTCTCTGTGTGTTTGTTTGTGTGTGTGTTTCTGTGTGTATTGTTCAATGGAGGAGGGTTAAGCGGAAGGATGAGCACCAACTACGGGGCTATATCAGCATTCATCACAGAGAGAGACTGAGTAGGATGGTGATACATATATATATATATATATATATATATATATATATATATATATTCCTGTTGCTTCATAGAAGAATTTATATGAGCGAAAGCCAAGTGGTAAAAAAGAGAAGCAAAACCAGTGGGGACATCATATTTTATTAATATTTTAAACTAAATGCTAAACACAAATATAATCATATAAATTTCCCAGCTAATTAAAGTTCAGAATTCATACATATTTAAGCCCATATGGAAACGTCATTATATTCGTCAATATTAGGAGTTTGATTGGGGGGAAGATTAGTGCAAATAATTCATTTAAGTACTTCAATTTGTTGAAAAATCCAAGAATGATAAGAATTACAAAAGGTAATTAGCATACAATGATATCTAAAAATTGCTATAGTATTCTTATATAAGTTTGATATTTAAGGTGAATTGTCAATTATTTATTAACGGTTAATTTTATAATAAATATTTAATAATTTATTAATTATAATCAATAACTAATAAATATTTAATTACTCATCCTAAATATTAATACTTAAAAAAATATAAATATTAAAGTACTATCGTGATCTAAAAGATAGCTGGTGGTGATAATTCTTATTGGGCAATGTGGAGCGGCCCAACTTGGACCTGGTGGAGCATGAATTGTATCCAAGATTTCATCCACATTAGAGGGATATTTTCAAAGAGTCAAATATATATATATATATATATATAAATACCGTTAGTGTAAATTTTTTTACACTATCATCTAATAATATCTTATCACATTATTAAATAGTATGACAATGAACTTGGATTCATGATGGACACTATATGTGGCGACAATATTTATTTGACAATTTAAAAGTTAAAATATGCAAAACTTCCTTAAAGTTTGATTGATGTATAATTTACCTTTTCAGGTTTAAAAAGGATAAAAAAATTTCCTTGAACTTTACTGAATATGTAACAAAAAAAAAAAGCTCTATTCATCAAACATCCACTTCATTAACAAAAATGCCACATATACTTCATATGATTACTTGAAATCATTAGAATCCTCAAGCAGTAGTGAAACTACTCATTTGCATAGCCTCCCTCTATGGCATTGCACAGTCCTCCAGTCTTCCTCGACTCACCTTGCCTTTCATAGCACAACGCCTAATTTAATTTCATTTAGACGAGACTCAAGAAGACTATTTTGTCACTCATGCAAGTTTTTCTTTGGTTAAGGGTTCTTGCTTTTCCACTTTTATGCTTTTGTTTAGTTATATGTTGGTTTTGATTCAAATGAAATCCAAATCAGATTTCTGACTTTTAGTTTATTTTTATTACTAATATTGACTTTTAATCCAACATAAAGAGTTTTGGTGGTTTCAAGTGACCACGAGGTATATATCATTAGAGATGTCAATTCGGACCGGCCTTATGTCAAGTCAAGTTTATTTCAAGTCGGGCTGGGTCGGTCTACAATATGTGCGGGTTAGTAAATAGCCAACTCAACCCAGCTCATGCAGACTGCGAGTTGGGCTAGACCAGCCCATGGGCTCAAACTTTTTTTTTCATCTTTCTTCACTTCTTTCATATTTATAATAATAAGTTATTAATAAATTAAACTTATACATCAATTAAAGCCTTTAAAAATCATATAAGCAAATTAGATATAAGTATAATAAATTATATTAAGTGTCATCAACATAAATAATGGAGATTTACTACATTGTTTTCCACATAAATGATTTATGATACATCCATGAAGTATAAATTAATCAATTCAAGGAACTAGTACAAGTTAACATCATATTTCAAGTAGAGAAAAAGGAAAGGCTTGGATGTACTCAATAAATTTGATTCTCTTTTTTTTTTAATTCAAATAAAGCTAGTCAAGTAAAGATAAATATAAATAAAAAATAACAAAATTAAATATATAACAAAAAAAGAAATTTCACATAGTCGAGCCAGCAGGACGACTACCCATTGTGACTCGGCCTGCATCGGACTAGTCTATTTTTGGGCTGGGTTGGGCTGAGCCTGCCCATAGTTGATTCGGGCTGAGAATTTTTTAATCCAGCCTACACTTTTTGTCATATTATTCGAGTTAACCCATAGATTCGGCTCATTTTGACACCTCTATATAGCATGACATTTTACGTTAATGAAGTATATGTCTAATAGATGGAGGAGGTATTCTGCACATCAACGAGAGTTTTTTTTTTTTGCATTTTGTCCTAATTTAAAATTATAAATATGTACATTTTTTTGCATTTTATCCCAATTTAAAATTATAAATATGTACATAATTATAAAATTCAAACTAAGGACATGTTGCTACATATAGGATTCATCATACACTTGAGTCCACTATATAATTTTTTAAGTAATTGTTATCATAATTAAGTTCAATTAATAATTTGTTAACACATAATTAAATAATTTTGAAAAACTTTTTTACACTTTGAAGGAATCAAAACTAAACTCAATTTATATAGAATTAATTTTGACTTTGATTATTTAATTATATATTATTACCTCATTAAAAGAATTTAATGGCTATCCTCAATAATCTTAACTTAAGTAACACCAAAATACACTAAGCCAATGTAGGAGTTTACCTCTAATATTTCCAAAATAATAATAATAATAATCTGAATTGACACAAAAGTTCACCTAATAATACCTTATCGTACAAACACAAAAAAAAAAATCCCTCTTACATCTATTTGGTCACGGGATTAAATCGCAGCTACCGCTTTGTCTGCACTAAACTTAATTAATTTCTAACTGAATTCCTCCTTTTTTTGAGTTTACATTATACACGGTTAAGTAATATATACCGCATTCAAAAGCTTTTTTGTTTTTTAGATAGCGAGGGATATAAGGTAATCATGGGAAAGTACTTGAAACAGTTCAGAATCAACAAATTGTTTCAAAAAAACAAATATTTTGAAATTGACGGGTTGAAGTGGAAAACCATTTGAACTAGAGTACATTTAGTTACAACAACTTATAGACTTCGTCTTTAAATTTATTGGCAAATATTCAAAACACGTTACATAAGAATGCATTATCTGTTTATTTTTATAATCATTATAATATAATTAAGACCTGGCTCAGTGACATAAAATCCCAACCATATAAGAGTTAGTTTGTAGTAATAATTCATTAGGAGACAAATAAGCATTGAGTGCAGTAATAAACTAGCCTCACTCTTAATGTAATAATACAAATTTGAATCTTAAAATCGATGTTTGTTGAAAGATTAGTCGTACAGTAGCTTGTAAAAATTCGTTGAAAAAAATATCCATTAGAAGGAGAATAGGTGCTGGAAATTTGTTAACTTTCAAAATTGTAGTGGATAATTCTTAAATTAGAAAAAATAGAAACATTATACAATTACTTTTTGTCTTTATCTGTCTCTCTCTTTTTTTTTTTCTTTTTTTTTTTTGCCCTCCTTAATATGGTGTGGGATATCAAACCCCATATATATAAACCTGAAGGAAGTGAGGGGTTACTAGCATATTTTAATTTTTGTTATTTATAGAAAAAAATTTGTTTTAAAACTTATCCACTTAAGTCTAAATAGCAGTTAATTAGTTATTTTTGTTGATGTTTTATGGCAGTAATGGAGTCCCCCATAGGACGGATGCACCTTAATAATATTGGGGCACGTGCTCCCATTGAATTTTAATTTATTTCAGAGTTAATATTCAAATTAATTCTTTAAAGATATATAGAACATTAGTTTGGTCTTTTAATTATTTTTTATATCAAAATAATTCTTAAAAGATATACTGGACATCAGATTGGTCCTTTAAAGTCATTTTTTAATATCAAATTAGTCATCTAAAGTCATTTTTTGATATTAAATTTGTCCCTCAAATTGAACTAAAAGGATCAATTACATGTTAAAAATATTTAGAAGACCAAACTGAAGTTTAATGTATCTTTAGATGAACAAATTAAATATTTACTCTATATTTTATTAGAGTAGTTGTATTTTATTATTTTCTCCCCACAATTTTTAATTTAAAGATTATTCTTATCATGAGGATTAACAAGTAAATTCCACCAACTGAAACTATCTTATGTGATATTTAAAAAGTTAAAATTTAACTCTTTAAACTTTTCTCCCACATTAATAGTAGTTATAAAAGTAAAAAAAAAAAGACAATGATATTACTAGTAGCAGACTGTAATAGTTAAAAAATATTATCTATTATGAATATTTTCAATAATTAAATATCTATTTATATTTGAGATAAATAGTTAAATAATTACTTAATTTCATATATAAAGAGAAAAATATTTGATAATATTACCTTTAATTTTACCATCACTATCCAAAATTGCTGAATCTCTGATTGATCCTCCATATCACATGGATTGACAGAATAAAGAAATAGCGTGGGAGTAGTCGAAGCGAAAGTTTTAAATGATATTATTGCATTTTGACAATCTATATCTTTATAAACACTATCACATCACAAATTAAATTTAAAAATAATAAAAATAAAAATTATATCTATAAAATATTAAATATTTTTTATGAAAATTTTTATTTTATTTTTTAATTTTATTTTTTAATTTTTTATTAATTAGATGATAGTGATAACTTAGATTATTACATCATTTAGGATAAATAACTGTTGCATTTTTTTAAATATATCGGGAGATGTAATTAATTAGATAGGAGAGATCAAGAGATAAAGGATGCAATAGAGAATTAAACCTCTGACATTCATCATCCTTATCACATAATTTTAGAGATTCAACGATAAGTTAGTTGAAAAAGTTGATTAGTAATAACTCTTGTAATTTTTTTTTAGCAATTAACACGCTGAAAATTTTCTATTTGGAAAATATCACTCCGTCAATTGGGTAAGGATTTTGGCACAACTTGATTCAAAAGTGGGATTTTATATGACATGTGTCTCAATTTTGTAAAATTGGCAATTTTCATTTTAATTAGTATTTCTACATATTTGTATATATATTTTTATTGAATGGGTTATTAATTTGGCATATATTTGGACCTTTTTTTTATTATAAAGAAAATCTAAAATTATGTGTAGAGAGAATAAGATAGGGCAAAGTTCAGACAAAATGACTTGGTTTGATCCCGAGTTTATAAAGGAAGTCTAAGACCCGATGTAGAAACGGAGATAGTAGGTGAAGACAAAATAATCAAAATGGGATTAAATCCCAAAATTAAGGAATCCCTAAAAATGATTAGTGCCACTTAAACTAAGGCATATATTGAAACTTTCTTTGGTGTTCAGTTTATCCTCTAATATTTTAATTGTAACAATTTACTTACATCAACAACTTTGACTAAATGGTAATCTAATTTTACTAAATTAACCCATCTCAAACCAAATTTATTACACATTAAAACAAAAGATGTCGAAAGTTTTCATTTACACAATCGCGTAAATTACAAATTAACTAAAAACTAGTTATAGATTCGTGTGTTGCATTTGTGCTACAAATCTCTCAAAGGATAAGATGGGGCATAGATATTTTCACCATCATTTTATGAATAAAGACAAAGTATATGAATTAAATATAATTGGCATAACTGTCAAAATTCGTTTAGTATTAAACTCGAAAAGACACTTATTCATGAGCTGAGAATAAAAAGCATTGGCAGAGCCGGGTGTACATGAAATTGTGCAATGACCCACATTGATTTTGAAAAAAATTTATGAAATATAGGAGTATTGCTTATATGATATCCACTCTCTTTGTCAAAATGTGACCTCACGAAAATAAAATAAACTATCTTATTGATTGGATTCAAAAAGTTGATCATTCTTTTCTTGAAACTAGTCACAAAATTCTCTCTCAATGTCCTATTTTTCTCTATTTTCTTTTTCTTTTGTTTAGACTCTTCCTTTTAAAAATGATTGAGGCTATCTAAGACTATCACCGTCTCACACTCACTCAACTAATAGATAATTTTCTTTCTTTCCCTTTCTTGGTTGATAGGCTCTTGTCATTCTTCATAAATCTCCATCACTGGCTCACTAGTTCACTGTTTTACATATACAACACTCTTTCCATTTCTCTTTGTTTGATATGTTGTTGTTTCAATTATGTAGCATATACTATAGGATATTCTAAAATGGGTTTCTCTTTTTCTCTTATGGATGTATAATGTCAATTTTTTTTGCTTTTCTTATTAATTCGGTTTCTTAGATGAGACCATTAATCACTTCATCATGCCTTTTGTATTTCCTTTGTAAAATCAGCATATTCATGGATTGTAGATGATTATGGGCTAAATTGGATGAGCTTTTATAAAAAAAGATATTTTTTATATGATCTTGATAAAAAGACACATTTTGTACTTTTATTTAGTGCTTGAGCCTTTTTATAAAAAAATTGTCTCTCTCTAAAATATAACAAAATTTTTTTAAAATATATTTTTTATATAAAAATATATATTTTTTGTATAAAAATAAAAACACATCCAAACAAGCACAGTATCTTGATGGGTCTTGGAAGTTTGTAATGGGAAATAGTCATAGCATGGATATGTTATCTTTAGGCCATTGGGCATCCAATGCAATGTTTCCTCACTTGTTAAATGAAGACTTACCCCTGAAAGTGAATTTTCTCAATCTAAAATGTTCATGGTAGAGGATGCCAAACCTTAAAGGTGCCCGCGTTGACCTACGGTCCTGGCTCTGCCACTAATAAGAAGGATAAAATATCAAGGAGTCTACTATTAGCTATTGCTAAGATTTATGACAGGCTATGGTCTTGGAACGCGGCAATCTCTTCTCTTAAATTTTTTTTCAGTATATATATATATCTATATATATATATATATATATATATCATGATGTCTCTTTTGGAAATCTTCTCATTGCTATCGTCGAAGCCTCTTCATTTTGTACTTCAATTTTTATATATATTATATAATAAATGGATTATATATATATTTTTACATTTTATCTCAATTAAAATTCTAGTACATTGTAACTTTTAAATGAGTACAAAATTAAGGCTAAAATTAATGTAGGGTCGTGGAAAAGCAATAATTTGAGTTCATTGCAAATTGATTAACTCATTAAATAGTAGATACTGCATGTCTTTGGAGTTCCTAAATCGCTAATAACCTAATAATTGGAAAAGGATATCAAGAGAATAACTCCACAGAAATGAAGGCCATATAAATTGGTGACTTGGAAGAAAGAGGGCCACCCTTAGACTAGTGGTTATTAACTACCTCTTCAAGAAATTATTTGCGTTGGTGATATGAATATGGCATCCCCAATTTTTTAATTAATTTTTTTTTAAACCATGAGGTGTTGCTACCCTTTTTTGGTATAAGATTATTCCCTACTCAAGTTCTAACCACAAGACACTTTTAATGAAGTTTGAACTTCTACATTATAAATAAAGTTCAGAGCTTAATTTGCCAACTGAACAATACTTCTATGATTAAATTAATATTTATTATAACATTATAATTTTATAAAACAAAAAAAAATTATCATACATAATTAATTGAATTTGAGTCAAATTTATTGAGTTCGAATATCTAATATTTAAGGTTTGCTCAGCTGCACATAATATCTTAAGTATAACAATATAGTATTTAAATTTTAAGAAACAAAAAATATTTAATATTTTTTTCATTAAGTAATTAAAAAATTTTATTAAGAGATATTAAATGTTTCCTTAAACAATACTCCAAGAACACTGGTTAATAACAACTCTAATCATATATACCTTCATCAGAAGAGTTTTATGTTTTTGGAACCTGCTTTAGGACCCCAAACTTTTTTTTTTTGTTGACAAAAGGACCGCAAACTTAATCCTAGTACTTATAACTTTTCCATAACTACATTTGGAAGGAAACATGCACTTAGTTTTTGTTTTTTCTTCTTAAAAATGCAGATTGCTCAAGCTTTTGGACAGTACATTAAAAAATAATAGAATTTAATTTCAATTCACTGTCAGTGTAAAGTTTCTTTACACTGTCATCCAATCATATACTGACACATCATTAAAAGAATTAGACTTTCTAGATGATTGTTGTGATAGTCAAACTCTTTTAATGATTTGACAACACATGATTGAATAACAGTGTAAATTTTTTTTACATTGACGATGAATCAAAATTAAACTCAAAATAATATTAATAGAGGTTCATAAAATTTGAATGCAAACCTTTCTGAACAAGGAAATATATCTGCCTAACTCTATTACTTGTAATCCCAGAAAATCAAACTTATCTCCATTTAATCGTCTCTTAGCATTTCGAAAGATGAGTTACAAATGAGATTAGTGAATCAATTCTAACGTGAGATTTTTTTTTTGGGTAAAGGAAATCATTATGATTTTGTAAGTAAAACTAATGTCTGAACATATGAAATTGACGACGATTACTGCCAAACTTCAATTCGAAGGTCACCACAAAATGAAAAGTTTTGTATCCTATCCTCCTCCAATCTCTATCAAGTTTTGAGTTTATACATATTAATTAATAAGATTGATCCATGTCTAGTTATTAAATATTAATCACGAGGTTCATCTAAAACCTTCCTGATTTGAGAAGAACAGGAAGCACATTCTTGTCACAGACAGCTATATGCGTCTCTATATACCTATTCCCCTTCCCCCAACCTCGACAAAGAGGAAGAGAAAAGGAGGATTTGGCCAAATGTTAAAGCTGTTTTGGACTTACAACCTATTTATTGTGTCTTACAGAAAAATAAAGTTCTTGTGGTTGCGTGCATTATATATGTTCTACCTGACTACATCATCATCATAGTGATATATGACAAAATAACAATTTTTATTTTATTTTCTGGTCTCTTGAATAATAAATGATAATATAATAGTAATATGGTACTCCAGTTGTACAGAAATTAATTCCACAGTTTTGTTGAGCACTGAGTAGGTGAGAACGAGTTGGGGTTCTCGTCCGTAGTCCTTTGAGGTTGACAATTCTCAGCCAAAATTATTCGCATAGCTTTTTTCTCCAATTCTACAATATTCCTATTATTAGAATGTTTCTTGACTTGTTAACATCATATTGAGAGTGTTTTTAGAGGAAGCCATGGCTCTTCTATATTACTTCTCAAAGCTTTTATTAATTATGATAGCAGTTGTTGCAGGCGGAATGCACTATTCTACAAGTTTTAGGATCCTATCTTGAATAAATTTGTTTCCTCACACAAGGCGTATCCTTATAACTGTATTGTTTTTCTGGTAGTTTCAAAATGAAATTAATAAGATGCTTATGATGATTAATTAGCACCCTCTTTCTCATATGTATGTTTGATAAGAACGAAAAGAAATAGAGAGTACTAAAAACTTTCAATATTGCATCATTTTTCATCATTCTCCCTTCATTTATCTCTTTTCATTTTTACCTTGAGATCGAGATCAAGTTTGTGTTGAACACTTATCGCGAACACATGTTAGACAGAATGTGAAACTAACATATTATATATATATATATATATATATATATATATATATATATTTGGTATCGCAATATATCTTTGTTTGTTTTGTATTTAGTATTCATGTTGGTGTCCCCATGCTTCTTAATTAACTTTTATATATGAATTATGAAGCACAGATGTTTTCTTGTTAATCTTACAGTATCGATTTGCATAATTTTGTTTTTTTTTTACTTTTGTCTCTCTTATTTTTTATTGTCATTAAGTTCGTCACAATGTACGTTATGGATGACGTTTCATATATGCTTTTTGAGAGTAAAGTGAAAACAAGAAGGATGAGAATGGAGAGAATTTATCTTAATCCTAATGTCGAAGAGAACCCACTTGCACCCACTATAAACTAGAGCCATTCTTTGAGTCAATGTAAATAAAAATATGAGAGGTTATATTCAAGAGGTTGATCTCAAGTGGTACTACCTTCTTTGTAGTTAAAAAATATATAATCATTTTATAAAATCAAAAGTTTAATGCAAGAGAGAAGACAAAAAAATATGTTATTAGTGTATTGGTGTTCTAATTCAAGGCTTAGCCTAATTGAAAAATTAATTCCATGAAATACATTAGGTCAATGTAGAAGGTGTACTCTTAAGATTATCTGATGAGATGACTTAAGCTCACTTGATGTAAAAATTAACATGAAAATATCTATTTCGTAAAAAAATATGTATTAGTACTCTTTATAAATTAAGAGTTTAATTTTTATCCACAGTCAGTGTAAAGTTTCTTTACACTGTCATCCAATCATGTGTTGCCAAATTAGTAAAAGAGTTGACTATCACAACAACTACCTAGAAAGTCTAACTATCTTAATGATTTGACAACATATGATTGGATGACAGTATAAAAAAACTTTACACTAACAGTAGATAGAAATTAAATTCATAAATCAATCTGTAAATACTAGTGTTCTTTATAGTTCTGAATCAATGTGAAATAGACTATTAATAAATATGAGGTTTCAAATGATAAATACTTTTTAATATCAATTTTAAGTAAATGAAGATTTAATAATTAATGACTCATGTTTGATGATGCAATATTCACTCAGTGGTCATCCGGTGATAGACCAGCAATCAGAGAGACAAAGAAACCACTATGAAGTGTGGCCAAAGCCATGAACTCTAAGAAGGATATTTTGACGGTCAAGTTAATTAAAAAAAATGGGGACTGAGTTAGAAGGAGTATAAGACGAAAAGATGATGCATTGAAGAACATGAAGTAAAAATTGCACTCTAATCATTTTGTTAAATAAATAAACTTTCAGTTGTTTTCATAAGTTATTAATTTAAAGTTTATATAAACGAAATGAAAAGAACTTAATTGAATTTTAATTAAGATTTATTTCATAATTTTATTTAAAAACTTCAAATATTTTCAAATGAATACTTAACAATTAAACGAGCATTTATAAAAATGATTATGGAAATAAATGAAGGTTAAATTATATTTCTCCCACATGGTTACGTTTAGGGAATTGTTCATTTGCTAATTTATGATTTAAAAAGTACCATTTTTCTCAATTATATTTTCTCCATTACACATTCTTATTTGATTTAACAACAAAACAATAAAGAGCAAGTAACGAAGGTGATAAGTGATTTAAATTAAAATGTGGACAGAATACAAGTGGGTAAAATGATACATTTCAAATTATGAATGAGCGAAATAAACAACCACTAAAATTGGCACTATACTATAGTGACTATAAGTTATCAATAGTTGGCACTTGAAAAGGAATATTATATCACCAAAAAATTAATCGGTGACACTAGTTGTGAAGTTTTTTCTTATATTAGGTAGAAAGGAAACTAAAAGAAGCAAACAAATGGCCCATGAAAAATCCTAATGCCTTGCCATGAAAATCCTTAGGAGTATGATGTAAATGAATTTGGATATTGTGGGTATCCATCACATTTACCTGATTTTGGTGTAAGGATACATATGAGAAAAGTACACCTAACTAAATAGAAAAGAATGTATATAGAGAAAGTTCGGGTTCACATATAAATATTAAATATCTAATATTGTCTCTTTACACAATTATTTGCATAATTGTAAACAAAAAATATAAGAAATTAATTTTGATATATTGTAAGTATAAAAAAAAAAGTTATTTTGTTATTCAATCATATGTAAACAAATTATTAAAAGAGTTTGACTATTACGACAACTATTTAAGACGTCTAACTCTTATAATGATATATCAACACATTATTAAATGACAGTATAAATTTTTTTTATACTGACCGTGAATTAAACTTAAAAGATAAAGAAGGAGTAACTTTTCACTTCTCTATGATATATAAAATAATATATATTGGAGGATGTTCTATGTGATAATGGCTAGATATGTAAAAATTATTTAAATTTGAGTATAAGTGAAAAAATATAAGATGTTCCCAAAACACTAACAGCTTGAGTCGCACCGTTTTTGGCTAATTTATATGCCACTCCATTACCCTCATACAAATTCTCATTCAAAATTAATTGACCATTTAATTTTTCTTCACCATCATTAACTAGAGTTGCTTTCCATGTATGAATTATGATCAACTAGCTGATTCAGTTTCTAGAGTATGCTAGGCTTAATAATTAGGGCATATTTAAGTGACTGAATTGGACACAGGGATGCATATTTATGTCCTAGTCCTGAAAGGTGCTCGTAAAATTTTCTAAGCCACTATTGGCAATAAGGAATTGATATTGTAACATGTACAGCAAATAATTATTTGTACTGCCTAACTATTTGGCTAGGAAAATGAAAGTGTGATTTAATTAATTTGTGCTGCCTTTGTTGACATGTGTTCTCTTTCTTAATTTCTTTTTGTTTTGAATGTGCATTCTAGAATTTTTCTTTTTTGGCTGCGTGAGACTAGAATATGTTATTCCCATCTGAACCTTGTACAAGGCTAATTTGACAAAACCAACACCTTATAATTTTAATTAACTTTTATTTTCACAATTAATTCGTTTAAAATTAATATATAATAATTAATCTCTTTCATCTATTAAGAAGTAAAAGAAGATATGTAAATTAGATAAGTTGAGTATAGATTTTAGTTGAAATTGATTCAAAAATGTGTTGTTAGGTTACTGTTATAATTTTGTGCAATTGTATTTTTAATTAAAATTTCTAAATTTGTGTAGTTTTCAATGGAATGGACTGTTTATCATTTATTCAAAGTTTAAATAAATAAATTGCCAAAATTAAGAACCATATGATTATTTATTAAAGGTCAAAGTTAAACAGATTTGTTTGTATTTAACCTTAATTTAATGCCATTTCAGAAGGTTTGGACAACAGGGTTAAATACACAGAAAAACTCACTGAAATTAACAATTTGATAAATCTATTTTTAGATTTGTACATTTTAAACAAATTAATTATATGAGAATTTGATTAAATAAGAAAAATTGAAAAGAAAAAAAAAAACAAGGAAAACAAAAGAACCACGCAGAAAGATATATATAACTATCAGAATTTAAAAAGTATGGGTGGTGCTTATGAAACCAAAAGGTCAAACGAATAGAATTATTATGCATAATTTTAAGTAGTGGTGAACTAAAAAAGAAATGGGTGAAAGTAGCCGAAAGCTATAATCGCAAAGAATGTGATAGCATAATTTTATGTGGCATGGAGTCTATATACAAATTAGAGGGACTAGGTTAGAGTGGCCTATGGGGATTAATCTAATCTTGACATAAACAAATGGGACTAAGATTGAAATGAAAAAGTTGATACTATATTTAGTAACATGAGTTTAGTCCCTCTCAAATGGGAACTGGACTTAGAAGCTAACCTAGTCTATAAGCCTATGCCCCTATTTAATTCTTTTTAATCTTCTATTTGTCTTATTTTCTAAACCCTAAATAGAAATCTGTGAGCGACACAGTGTTGTTCTTTTAAACTGTTCTGACATGGGGCCTATTAAAAGTTAGCTACGAAAGCCCAAATTAACCAATGAGCTGGGCTTCCTTAACCACGCGGTCTGCAAGGGACCAAGACCTAATTATGTAGGCTCCAACAAAGTTGAACTCAATTTGTTACTACACAAGACTTCCACGCTAAGTTACGTGAAAGTCCATATTTCTTTGACAAGGTCCAAAATCCACATGTGAGATGGCTGAATTGGTAAACATCGGTGTTGATGTAAAAAGTTTTCAATTCGATTTGTATTAGTAATCTCTTATTAATATTCATAAAGGAGGTTTAAGACCTGATCTGAGAAGAAAAGGTAGCTAAAGTAAAGGTAAAACAATCTTAGTGATATTCAATCATGAAATCAAGTAGGTAAAAAAAGAATTGGTATTACTTGAGCTAAGACTCTCTTGGCTGTGACAATTTTTTACAAAACAAATCCAAACTTCAATTCTTGAATTTGTTTAGGGACAATATATTTCTTTTCTTAAACAGAAATATATACCAAATTATACATTTATATATTAAATATATTTCCTTTTAGTTCAAGTGATGTGTCTTAATTATGTTTCTATTTATAGCATGTAATTTTTGAGTAGCTTATTCTACTTCATAACCATTCTTACACATTTTTAAACAAACTTATGTTTTAAAGTGATTATACTATCAAACATACGTGGCTCAGAACTCTATTTGGATGAACTTTATCTATAATGCAATAGTTTGAATTCCATTAGAAACACCTTGTAACTAGAGCTGATTGGAAATTAGTCTCATCTCATACCTAAAGGGTGTGGAGACACATGTGAAAGACAAAAAAAAAGTAATTATACTATCAATATAAAGTAAATATTACCTTCAGGGAAAAAACATAAAAGTATTCCATAATGATAATTTATAAGGTGGAAGAAGAAGATGAGGAGAAATTTTTTTTAATTTTTTTGCATTATGTACGGCTGGGCTACAAGTTCGTGGGGGCTTCTCCTTAGCATTAATATGTGAACTTCTATCCTCTAGAGAAAAGAAAAGAAAACTAGGAGGTAACTCAACTAAAAGCTTTCGTTTGTCCTACATAAATCCTTCTTTAGGGTTGTAGCTATGACATTTGCATATGTTTCGTCAAATTAGTGAGTTCTGATATCATGTTAGGAATCAATTTTCTTAAAATCTCAAGTTGTTAGGTGAATGTCTAATATTAGTTTATATCCTTAACTGGAGTTGTTATAGTACCCTTATGAGTTTGTTACTCAGGATGAGTTGTTAAATATTTATTGACTGTTAGCTTCATAATAAATGTTTAAAAGTCTATTAAATATAATCAACAACTAATAAATGCTTAACAACTCACCTTACATACCAACACCAGTGAAAAAAAGATAGACACTTGAGTAATACCCATCTCTAACAAGTTTCATTGTCTAACTTTATTTGACATCTACGAATCTTGAATTTTCGAACTATGAGTGTCATTTTCCTAACTCTATTGGGTGCTAATAATTATTGAAACCATAATAGTTAGGTTCTACCTGTTTTAATAGATGAAAACGAGAATATGATAACCAGGCTTGCTTCCATATAAATCTCAATAGGAGTCTATCTGGTTGGGAGACAATAAAAACTCTTGTGCATTAAGCTGCCGACAGTAAATTAGTCCCATAAGAGGCCCAAAAAACTTAACATATAAGGATATCGCAAGGCGTTACTCAATTTTTTTTTGAGAATATGAAAAATAATACGTATTTAAATTTATTATATCTAAATATATTTTTCATTTATTATTTCCTCATTTTTTATAAACTTAAATATTTAAATATTAAATTTGATTAATTATAAATGTAACACAATTTATTTTACTAATAAATAAATAATGATACATCATCATAGTAATTAATTTTGTTTCTTAATTTTGTTTTTTTTTTCCTACTGTCTGTCTAGCTTGATAAGAATAACGTTTTACCATTAAACCAACTACAACGTTCTGTGATAGTTGATAGAGACATTAATATTCAAGTCCAAGTGTAACTGAGCTTTGAAAAAGGAAACTTAATTATAAAAATAAATTTACATAATCGTTAGGGGCTTCTGGGAGTAATTAATTTAAACTAATTTTCCTAACAAAGTAATTATAAACGTAACCTCTTTTTTATTTTAAGGTTACCAAATGATTTTAACTATAGATTTTTTTTTATCACATATAGTTTATCGATCTTTTTATCACGCAGATCTCTTTTAAATAGAGCTATTTAAATAATTTTATAAAGTCTCACCAATTTTTTTGTATAATTCTATGATACTAAAGGAACTTTCTAAAATATATTATTGTCGTTACCAATAAACTTGCCAATAATTTAAGTTCTTTTTGGGTGCTTGTCCTAATATTTCCACACCTTTTGGAGTGATTCTTACTACCAAGAGTAATATATTAGTCCGCTAAAAAAGTAATACATGACATTATAATAATATATGTCATTGGATTAAATATAAAATATTTATGATAAAATTTAAGTAAAATATGGATTGCTAAGAGAATTATTTTCAGAATATTTAAAAATTTATCCACCATTTGAGTGTGAGACTAATCTTATTTAGGATACTAATGTTGTCCCTTCCCACAAGTATTTTCTCGTGGACTTGTACCCAGTATTATAGAAGCCCTTCAACTACTAAATTCAAACTTACTTATCACTTAAATCATTCATGTAGATCAATAATTTAAGTACTTGTTAAGCTCTTTTTTCCACAATAGTTTGTTCCATTAAAATTCGCCAAGCTCTTAAGATTTATTTTTTAAATAATATTGTTAATATTAATGTTTGAGATAGTATATGAGTTGTCAATTTATAAGTAATAATATCCCCATTTCAGTTTTCCATTTTAGTTTTTGGACTTACATACAAATAATGTTCATTAAAATATATTATTTAAATTTATATAGAAAAGGTTATCACTTATATTAAAGAGGTATAAAATGAGGTAAGAATAATCAATTACATGCATATATATATATATAGCACCACTTATCTCTTCCATAATTTTGCAATTGGAAAGGTACCATTCACGCACTCACATGCATTGTGCTCATGTTCCAGAAGACCTTTCTTTTTTTCGCATTATTTTTTCTAATCTTCTCCTTGTTTCTCTTCCCCACCATGAACATGAAGTTTTATGACAAGTGTAATGCAAATTGGTATAAATTGGTATGGGTTGGGATCTGCCTCACCACTTATAATTATTCAATTACACACACATATATATAGGATATATTTAGTGAGATGAATGGTTTATTGTGAGAGTGAGAGGAGTAAATCTTGATCATTAGATTATCCATGTATAGTCAAGATTATATGTTACTTAAATGTCATATGACCACTTAAAAAAGTCACATGACTTTATGTTTTAATCTTGATCATACATGGATGATCCAATAGTCAAGATTTGTTTATCTTAACTCTCACAACAAACCACTCATCTCATTAAATATGCATATATATATATATATATATATATATATTAGCCGGCAGAAGGTTGGGAGAGTGAATTGTGGTGGATGTCTAATCAAGCATTTATCTTTATTCATTCCATGATTAATTATTTATTCCTACTTTTCCTGAGAACAACTAATATTTTTGTTGGATAATTTTATTTATGACCATTGGTAGGCCAAGTACCACTTCATAAAATGGTGAGCAGTGAGACCTTTAAAGTATGTTTGTCATATTCTTATATGCAATCTTCTTAGGTCATCACAAAATGCATATCTAGACCACATAGCCCATATGAAATCTAATGATGGTCATTCGCTATAATGATTTGGAAGCTTCATAAACATCTCAATCACTCAATCTAGTTGGCAATTGACATCCTCATATGTCCTTATTTACCACTAACTTTTGCTATTTACTTTTTCCCTTAATCAAATTTTCTCATTTGGTTTAAGATAAAATATTATTACTTTTGTAAAAGATAATTCCTTAGTTGAATGATGCTAATCTGACTAATAGGGCCCTCAAAGATAGTGATCTAGCTAATTAAGCATTTTAAGCTTCATTATAAGAAGGAATACTAATTCAAGTCTGTTGTAATTAGCCGTATATATAATCCTCATGGTAAGATCACTAGTTATAAGGATTTGCCAAAGATGCTCTTAAACCCTACAAGGGAAAACGCTCAACCAAAAGGTACCCACAAAAACCTCACTTTTCCTTTCATATCCAACACTTAATATTATACATAAAAATATGATTACCATCACATGGACGCCTAGCAATGCCCTAGAGTATATATGCCAATGACTTAACAAATGTTGTAAAATTACAAAATAAAGAGCAAAACTAGGGACTATGAATCATATGTTTAACCTAATCCATATGTGAGCCTAACATCTTAAGCTTTACGCTTTCTCAATCATATCGTTTCCAAGGTGAGAGTTAAAATCAAAAGGGAAATGAGCAAAACAGTAGTGGATTGATTATACCCACCCTAAACCTAATATGAGCATGTGTAATTAAGTGGTGAAACTTGAAGCCAATAAAAAAAACATAGTTAAGTGCCTAATTAAGTGGTGAAACAAGTAATTATGCCAATAATTATATATATAGAAAACTGTGACTCGCGTGCGCATACCAGTACTTTAAGATGGTTTAAGTAATTATAAATTGGTGTTTGGGTTGACATTCTTAAGCATTTACTTTGATTGCACATTAATAAACCGAAAGCATAATGAAATCATCCTATAAAATCACATCCTTAATATCTTAATATTTTTTCTGTAATGAGGACATAATAACAAAATCAATCTAATCATAATAGAATTAAGTGGGGACGTGTGCAAAGGAAAAAAGTAGAGCTGGCTTTTGGAAGTACTTAAAAAAGGTTTAAGCACTTGAATTGTTTAATATGTTACGGGACAAGATGGTGTTTAGTGTGACAAGCAGCTACGGAAGGTAGTCCAAAGATACGAAACTAATAACTTCACTCTGAAGTTTTGGAAACAAGTCAGAGCACCCTGAGGAAAATGCATTTAGTACTTAGCTTGTATAATCTAATAATTAAGGAGTTCTTGCACTAGTAATAATATTGTTGTTAATTTTTATCATGATTATTCCTTGTTAATATTATTCCAGTTTTCTTTTTAGCTTTTAGAAGAAGCTTGCCCCAACCAAAGCAGAAGGAACATTTGATTTTGATATTTGAGTGAGTTAAGAAACATGAGGAAAGTATAATATATATGTGGCTTTTAGACTCATGGCTTATATAAAATAATGCTTGAGGCACAAAGAAATCAGCTGTCTTCTTCTTCCTTGATAACCTTTTTTTCTTTTCCATGCTTTTCTTGTTGTGAATATTGAATATTTCAAAAGAATGAAGTCTCACATTGCTTGGAACAAACACTTTGAAATGATTTATATATTAGTTTGTGATATGACTTGGTAATAAGCAAGTAGAGAAATGAGTCTCCTGTTGCGCGTGATACAATGTGGCCTAGTTTTTTGGAATTAATATTTGAATTTTGAACCATACCTGAAAATCGAGATTTTAGAGAAGAATTTTTTCAATTATGTAACTGTTGCAGACTTTTAGGCAATCATTAGACCTGGTCAGCTTGGTTGTAACCTACCTGGTTTTTTGGCAACCTCTCCTCGATTTACCTGGTCAGCTTGGTTGTAACCTACCTGGTTTTTTGGCAACCTCTCCCCGATTTCAGCCCACATTTTCTCCTCTTATTTCTGGTGGTTTTATTTTTGAATTTATGTATTACATTTATGATTAGGTTTTTATATGCTGCTGATTTTATTTCTCCTAAGCCTCCTTCTTCTTCTTCTCTGTCTTCTCTCTAAAGGTTACAGAAAAAGTTAGATACTCCTTGCAGTTGTTTGAGACCTCAATTTTTCTGAGAAGAGTCTATTGTACCCTGAGGGAATTTCGCACTTGTTGCTAAAATATTCCTTAAGGGCAGTGCATTGCACGCCTCAGGCTATCACGTGGTTTACTTTCTTCATTGTTTCAGGTCATTATCGCTAACACTTATTTATTATTTTTTCTTTTCCCACTTTTAAATCTTTGATGAGATGAATTTCTTGGCATCTAATTGTAGAATGGTGTATCTTCATATTACGTAGGACTGTTTTTCTTTTTCCTTTAACACCCCAAAAAGTCACAAGAATTAATGGACTTAAGTTGTAAGAAAATGATACTTTCTAACCATTTTTCACGACAAAAGTTTCACTGATCAATCAATTTGAGACACTTATGTTAGCTTTGTATTAGGCATTATTAGATGTTTATTGTGCCCAATATTAGTACTTTAGATGAGTTTAATGTTGTTGGGCTTCATTGGGCTTTAATGCAAATATTGAATAATTTTCGGATTTTGATGCATTTTGACCTTTCTTCCTTGGTTAGGTCATAACTTGGGACTCGGTGATCCAATTGAGGTGATCTTGGTGACTTTGGAAAGCTAAGACAATGCTCTACAAGTTTCATGAAGAACTCAAGAGCTGGATCGGAATGCTAAGGGTCCAAAATTTCCCTGCAATGCAGAGTGGGTTTGCTGTCACGGAACCATCTGGGCAGTATGTACATATTGGACTATATAGTGGGTTATAGGCCTCCTCTTGGGCTGAAACTTGGTCACTTGAAAGATAAGACCCATATCTCCAACTTCAATGAAGACCATTTTGTCAATAGATGTCGTTTTAGGCATGCTTCAGAAGCTACAAGTTGGTCTGAAGTTGGAAACACGTTCTTCCAACCTAACTTGAGGTAGGTGAAGTGTTTTTGGCATTTCTGGAGTTGTAAAAGTCCAAATGACATGATTCAAATTGGAGATTTTCAAGGAGACAACTGGCTACAACTTTGATGAAGACATCCAAGCCAAAATGCACCGTCTAGGTGATGAATTTGAAGCCAGAAGTCGGATAAGAGTTGTTGACTAAAAGCCACCAACCATACACCAACCCACCTACCATGCACCAACCCACCAACCATGCATCAAGCTTCCATTTTTGACAAATTTCAGATTCTTATAGCTTGTATTCAGATTATGTACATGTACAAATTGGCTTCTAGGATTAGTATAAATAGACCCAACCTCTTTGTATTAGAGGCATTCAATTTAGAAGTAAGTTTCAAGAAAAGTTTAAGTATTTGTGAGAATTTTCTTTCTCTTCTTCTCCATTCTCTTTGCAATTTCGTTTTTGTTCTTTAAATTCTGAGTTCTTCCTTCCCATCCATGGAAGGCTAGGCTCTCATAATCAATCCAAGGAATTAGCCATCTTGTTGTTTAATTTGGAGATCTTGTTTTGCTTGTTCATATTGCTTAATTGTTATTCAAGTTTCTCTTCTTCCTCTTTTGATTCTTATCTAGATTAAATTGCTTAATTTGATTTAGATGTTGATGTGGTAGTAGCTTTATTATCATGTATTCAAAGAGGATCACAAAGATTAAACAATATATTAAAGCTTTTTGATAGATTGTTTAACTTGGTTAAATTCTAGATCTTAAGTTAATCTATGTTGGATGGTGCTTACTTTATCTAACCTTGGTTAATCAAATCCTAGATGCTTATCTAGTAGAGAATTCTTGGATCATGTTAAGGCTTCTTGATGTGATCTAAGGCCAAGAACTTGGTTAGCAATTAAGTGAATTCCTTGTGATCAATGATGAGTTAAACTCAAGATCGGTAAATTTCCTGGATTGGTTGTTTCTTTAGATTTATTTACAACTTTGAATCTCCTACTTTTATTAATCTTGTTAATCAACAACAAAACCCCCTTTTTTAATTATCTTGATCTAATTAAATCTTTGTTTTTGGATCCTTGAGAGACGATTCTGCTCATTCTACATACTACAAATTAGTTTGTGAACCGGTTATTTTATTTGATAGGTCTCGACAACCTCTTGTCAAATTGGCGCCGTTGCCGGGGATCCAAGGCAACTATTTGATCATTTCAAGATCCCATCTAACTCTAACAAATGTGTTTGTTTTGTTTTTGAAGCTTTTTCAAGTGGGATTCGAATTTGGATAAAGGCGTTGTGTCAAGAATTTTGGTTCTGCATCTCAGATTGATCTGAATTTTGGTACACAAATGGAAAATATTATTCTGAGAAAGGCTCACTATATATAGTGAGGTCACCCTTATTTTTGCCAAATTCCATCGTTTAGACCACTTTTTTTCAATTTTTTAAGATTTTTATTATTTTGTTTGATAGCATTTTTGTGTAGATTTTATCATGTGGTGGTTCCATAATTTTTAATATTCAGTTGATACTGTTGTTTATTTGTGTTTAATTGTTTGGAGTATTTGTTTTTTGGAATTTTTAGTGTTTTAGTTGTTATTGCTTTTCTAATACCTTTCTTATGAACCGCATCTGTATGACTAGATCTCATCCTCGTACCGTGCATTCATTTGATCCTCAAAATGTTAGAACATTTCATACACTTCATAGAATTCATAGGACCGGTAGTAGCATTCATAGAGCTAATAGAATTACTTCTCGGAATCGGGCTTGAACTTGACATTGCACCTAATCTTGTTGAATTTCTTTTAATCCCGTTGAGTCCGTCATAGTACTTCGTGTCTGATCATCGAGTCTCGTTGATTTTACTATGGCTGACTATAACAATAGGACCCTTAAGGAATTGGTCGCACTGATGTGAATTATCAACCTTTGTGCATTCAATATCCTGAACTTAATGTTGATTTTGAGTTGAAATGGATTGATACATCACTTCAAGTTTCATGGTCTTGCAGTGAAGATCCACATAAGCATTTGAAGGAGTTCCATGTTGTCTGCTCCACCATGAAACCTCATGGAATAGTCAAGATCACATCAAGCTAAGGGCCTTTCCTTTCTCTTTGGATCTGTTTGCTAAGGATTGGTTGTATTACTTACAACCCGCCGCCATCACTTCTTGGAATGACATGAAAAGATTATTTCTGGAAAAGTTCTTTCTCGCATCAAGAATCGCCGCAATAAGGAAAGATATTTGTGGCATAAGGCAAATCACATGGTGAAACTCTCCATGAGTATTGGGAGAGATTCAAGAAATTATCTCAAGTCGCCACACCATCAAATTAGTGATCAACTCACGATCCAATACTTATGAAGGATTGATGCCAATGGAAAGGAGTATGATTGATGCCGCAAGTGGTGGAGCATTGGTAGATAAAACAAATACCGCTGTAAACTTAATTGCAAACATGGCAGCAAATTCTCAAGAATTTGGTACTGAATGGGTGTCAAACTGCAATAGTCAATGAAGTTAATACCTCTTCACATGCTGATCAACAAAGGGTGGAACATAGATTGGATGACGAGCTCACTTCTTTGGTTAGACAAATGGCACAGGACAACACGAACCACGTGTGCAAACCCCTGCAAAGAGTTTGTAGCATATGTTCTAGTTCCTCTCATCCTACGTATTCATGCCCCACATTGCAAGATGATTCCGAAGTTTCAAGACCAACGTGGTCATAGCTGTATATTTCCCGGGAAGCCACAATTCCATCAAAGAAGACAACAGAAATATGATCCATTCTCCAACACTTACAACCTCGGGCCGGAGGGACCATCCCAACTCGAGATATGGGAATGCATCAAATCAGCAGCCTACAAAACCAAAGATAGACCACTCATTCCAAAGAAGCAAGGACAAATCGCTTTACCCACATGGACCAAGTAGACCACCATTCCAAAGAAGAAGGTCCTCGTAGCCACAAAATCTCGAGCCCTCATTGGAGGATTTGGTGAAACAATTGGCCACCAATAACATCCAGCTTTCAACAGAGAACCGAAACCACCATTGAACTTGAGACTCAAATTGGTCAACTTGCCACATCAATTCATGAATTAAAGTCACAAGGTTCGGCCAATTACCCTCTCAAACCACTCCAAATCCTAGAGGCAATGTTAGTGCTATAGCTTTACGCAGCTGGTAAGCAAATCAATGGACCGGCACAGATACTTCGCATTCTACCCTTGGCCCAAAGAAACAAGATTCTACAAAGCAACTTCAAGTTCTCGAACTAATTCGATGTCAGAGTAGATTCGTGAAGAAATGATCCTACAACAGCCCAAGCGTAAAATTGGATCAAATCAAAGAGCTGACGAGAAAATTGACAAAGTGCCATAAAGTGAGCATCCAAAAAGTCAGGTTCCAACATTCCTCTTCCTTTTCCTAAATCGAATGATACAAATGAGGCATATGGTTGAAACAGACTTGGATAAGGAAATTATGGAGACTTTCTGTATAAGGTTGAGGTGAATATACCTCTCTTGGAGGCAATCAAACAAATCCCCAAGTATGCCAAGTTCTTGAAAGAGATGTGCACCCATAAGAGGAAGCTAAAGGGCACCGAAAAAGTGAGTATGGGGAGAAATGTCTCGCTTTGATTCAGCCTAACCCGCCTCCCAAATGCAAGGACCTGTACTTTACCATCCCTTGCACCATAGGCACCAAACCACTCATGCCTTGCTAGACTTGGGAGCCTCCATCAATGTAATGCCAAAGTCGCTTTACACTTCCTTGCATATGGGAGAGCTAAAGCCTCACCGGCATTGTCATTCGCTTAGCAACCTGGAGCACCGCACAACCTGCAGGGAGTGTTGGAGGACGTCTGCCCTGGCATAATTTAATATTCCTACTGATTTTTATGTGTTGAATATGGAAGATGAATCGCTCTTCCCCACCCCCCATTGATCTTAGGTAGGCCATTTTTGAAAAACCGCTAAAACTAAGATTGATGTGCATGCCGGTACTTTCCATGGAATTTGGTGATGATATCATTCAGCTTAACATTTTGATGCCATGAAATACCCCTGTCAAGAGATCATTACGTTTTCATTTTGATGTCATTGATTTACTAGTTGATGATATGCATACGATATGTTGCGAGTTTCCCGAAATTGTAGGGTACACCGATAGCATAGCTTGTGATACTTGTTCTGCTTGCTTCGACTTTCCGGTTGTAAACCCAATGCAACGTGTAATACTGTACTTTGAGATTTCTACATACTTGTCATGTGTCAAGCCGCCGACATTGATGATTCATTATTAATGGCAATGATGTCGTTATTAATGATGTTGTCATTCATCCCGGCCTAAGTGTGATTCTTTTGATTCCATAGGATATGACGATGTTGTTTTGCAAGATTGTGCACAAATGCGGTACAAGTACGCTAAAGTGCAACCATCGAGAATTTAGCAGATTTAGTTTCGGTTCCCAAAACTAGTACCATCGGTCAAAGAACCACCCTCCATTGAACTTAAGCCCTCGCCCGAGCATTTGAAGTATGCATTCTTGGAAGAGGATGAGAAGCTCCGGTGATAATGGCCAAACACCTCCAACCTCGAGCAAGAAACCGATTATTGGAAGTCTTGAAGTAACACAAAGGGCAATTGGTTGGACACTTGCAGGACATTCCCCGGGTATCAACCCCTCCACATGCATGCACAGGATATTACTTGAGGAGGAAACTAAACCAAAGGTGAGACAACCCCGAGGAGACTGAATCCTCTCATTCTAGATGTGGTGAAAAAGAAGTGACCAAGCTCGCAGTCGGGGCATCATCTATCCCATCTCACGACAAAGAAGTGGGTGAGCCCTGCAAGTAGTTCCAAAGAAATCCGGGTGACTGCTTGTGGCCAACCGTAAGAATGAGCTCATTCCAACCCGAGTGCGAGAATAGCCGAGAGTCTGCATTGACTACGCCCAACCAAGCCACTCGGAAGATCATTACCCCCTTCCGCTCATTGATCGTGATGTCGAACGCACGTAAGTCCCATTACCGCTTTTAGATGGCTACACCGGATACTTCCAAATCCACATTGCACCGGAGGATCGTGGAGAAGACCACATTTACTTGTCCCTTCGGCACCTTTGCTTACGCACGGATGCCCTTGGCCTCCGTAATGCCCTGTACCTTCCGGGTGCATGGTGAGCATATTTTCTGATTTCTTAGAGGAGTGCATGGAGGTATTTATGGATGACTTTACCGTCTATGGTTCTTCTTTTGATTCATGTTTAGCTACCTATCTAGTAATCGCAAAGATGCATTGAGACTAACCTTGTGCTAAATTTTGAGAAATGCCATTTTATGGTAGAACAGTATAGTTTTTAGGCCATGTAGTATCCAGTAAGGGCATTGAGGTAGATCCCCGCCAAGATTGATGTAATTACTTGTCTATCTTACCCCTGCACATGCGCAAGGGAAGTGCGTTCTTTTCTTGGTCATGCAGGTTTCTACAGCGCTTCATTGCCGACTTCAAAGAAGATTGCTCTTCCACTTTCCCGATTCATTGCAGAAAGATGTGGAGTTCAATTTTGATGACAAGTGCAAGGCGAAACTTTCAACCACTTGAAGCAGGCTCGACTAGTACCCCCATCATCCAAATGGTACCCACCGACTGGACATTGCCATTTGAGTTAATGTGTGATGCTTCTAACTATGCAAGAGGAGCAGCCTTGGCACAGAGTGGGAAAGCTTCTCATGTGATATACTATGCTTCCGGGAACTCTAGATCTTGTGCCAACTATACCACAATGTAAAAAAGAACTTTTAGCCATTGTTTTTGCTTTGGATAAGTTTAGATCATATTTGCTTGGTTCTAAGGTTGTTTTGCGATCATGCGACATGCAAGTTCCTTTTGAAGAAGCAGGCAAAGCCCCGACTAATAAGATGGATGCTATCCGCTCCAAGAGTTTCACATAGAGATCCGTGACAAGAGTGGAGCGAGAGAACCTAGTGGCAGATCATTTGAGCCGCATTGAAAGTGGCTTCAGATCCGCTTCCCGTACGGGACTCCTTCCCGTGATGAGCAACTTATGCAATTACAAGGTAAGAACACCTTCCTTGGTTTCTTGATATGGTGAATTTCTTGGTTGCTTACAGTTTTCCCTCACATTTCACTCGTGCACAAATTTATAAACTTAAGAGTGAATCAAAATATTATGTGGGTGGATGATCCATATACGTGGCGATTTTGTAGTGACCAAATAATTAGGCGATGTGTGCCTAATCAAGAGTTTCATTCGTTCTTAGCTTTTGTCATGCATTTGCATGTGGTGGACATTTTGGGCCTCAACGCATGCCTAGGAAAGTTTTAGACTCGGGTTTATATTGGCCTACCTTGTTTCATGATGCATATTTGTTCTCTGTAAGTCTTGTGAACAAAGGTCGTGAGAACAGGGAACATTTCTCGCAGGAATGAGATGCCCCAAAGAACCCCATCAGACAGAAATCTTTGACGATGGGGTATTGATTTCATGGGACCTTTTCTCGTTTCCTTTGGTTATGTTTACATTTTGCTACTGCTGATTATGTATCAAAATGGGTGGAGGCTAAAGCCACTCGGACCGATGATTCCAAAGTTGTTGTGGATTTTGTTAGATCACGTATTTTCTGCAGTTTGGAATCCCGAGAGCTATCATCGATGATCAAGGCACCCATTTCTCAGAATCGAGCATGGAGGGATTGATGAGAAAATATGGCGTGTTGCATAAAGTTTCTACACCTTACCATCCCTGCACTAATGGTCAAGCCGAGGTCTCCAATAGAGAGATCAAGCGCATACTTGAAAAACAGTCCAACCTAATCGGAAGGATTGGAGCATGAGGCTTGAGGATGCTCTTTGGGCTTACCTGACCGCTTACAAAACTCCAATCGGGATGTCTCCATATCGGATAATCTATGGTAAGGCATGCCACTTACCAGTAGAAATTGAGCACAAAGCATATTGGGCTGTGAAGCAATGCAACATGAATTTGGTCGGAGCTGGCATAGAGCGGAAGTTGCAGTTACAGGAATTGGACGAGATCCGCCTAGATGCCTATGAGAGCTCCCGGACTCTACAAAGAAAAACCAAAGCCTTCCATGATAAGTTTATTCTTCTAAGGAGTTTCTAGTTGGGCAAAAGTTCTCTTGTTTAATTCTCGCCTTAAGTTGATGCCTCGTAAATTAAGGTCTAGGTGGGACGGTCCGTTGTTGTCACTAACATTCTTCCTCATGGTGCAGTGGAAATTAAGAGTGAAGCCACCAACAAAGTGTTCAAAGTTAATGGTCACCGCCTCAAAAATTTTTATGAAGGAGCTCAAGAGAACCTCGTGGAGGAAGTTCAACTGCAGGATGCCCTCTACCATGATTGATCACTACTGTGTTGAAAAAAAAAAAAGACAAAAAAAAAAAGACAAAAGAAAAAAAAAAAGAAAAAAAAAAGTAGAAAAGAAAAAAGCCACGATTAATGTCAAATTGCCAGAGATTGAATCATTATTGGGGAGGACCCATCGCTCGTGCAAAATCTTCAATCACGCTGGCTAAGGACATTAAAAGTAGCGCTTCTTGGGAGGCAACCCAAGTTTTCTAACTCTTTCATTTTTCAAACTTTGACTTTTTTTTGCATTCACAGGAATCAAGACAGAAAATCGGTGCCAAGCAAGAAAATCTATCAGAGTTTGATTTTTCTGTCTTAATTTTGTTTGTTTTTCTTTGACAGATGATTTTTCACCGGTTAAATGGCGGATAACGGTACTTCGTGAAAATCTTTTTCGGTCCTTTCAGTTACCCACAAACACTGAAATCTGTATATAATTTTACTCAAAAAAAAAAAAAAAAAATTTCTCTCTTTCTTCTTTCTTTCGAAATGGATAATCAGCTTGTCAACCTCCGCAAGCAATTACCTTCTCTCCCTCAAAATGCTTTAACTAACATTTATTGTGCAAGGTTTGAGAGGTTAAGGATGCTTATGCACAAAGGCATCCCTGCGGATATACGCTGGTTAATCGAAGCAAAGGTCCGACTCAGAGGTGAATTTTCTGACGCTCTTGTTTCATATATGCCAGGGCTAGGCAAAAGTTCATATGCAAAGAAGAGAAGAGCAAAAAGGTTACGGGTCTGCTATAAATGTGCAAGATGGACCTGTAACACAAAATGCAAATCAATTGGAATGACGTCTATAAACCGAGATGATAAAATTAACTTCATAAAGGATGGCATGAGTAAGGAGTCTTTAGATAACATTCCTATTGACTCTTGAGACGATCCTAGTGGAGATGTGCGAGAGTACTTCTCGATTTTTGTCCAATATTACAAGATGAACATGAGCGTTATAGTATCGGAATCGACTCAAAAGATCTGTTTTGCCAATTTTTAAGAAAAATTGGATGGGAAGCCGACCATCGGCCCATAGAGAGCTTCAAGGCGCATCTTTGGACGTAAAACCAGAGGAAAATGTGAGCCACAATCACACCTCCTGTAAGTATTTTTTTTTATTGTTTATTAAAAAAAAAAAATTTAAAAAAAAAAAAAAAAAGAGAAAAAAAAAAAAATTAGCCGTATTTTTTGAAATATGTGTTGCATATTTTCAAACTTCTTCTGACACATATAAATTAGCCTTTTATCTTTGTCATATAGCTATTATCATTTCTGTGCTTCTTTTTCAAACTTATCTGACACGCAAATCTACCCCTCCTTTATAGGTGTAATTATTACCTTTGAGTTTTGATGCCTTTAAATAATGCACTTTGCTCTCTTCAGGATCATTGATAAGGTGAGAGTACAAAAAAAAAACAAAGAGAAAAATGGAAGTCACTTCGTTCGTCGGATCAAGAGTGTTTGTGTCTTTTGTGGATCTAATCCGGGAAAGATAAAGAGTTTGTAAATATTGCACACCATCTTGGTCGAGTGCTAGCCGAGAGAGAATCCGTTTAGTTTATGGAGGAGGTAGTCTTGGGTTAATGGGTTGTGTAGCAATCGCTGCACATTTAGGAGGTGGCAAAGTCCTTGGTGTCATTCCCTTTATCGACCAAGAAAGCCCATTGGAAAAACATTAGGGGATGAAGTAATAGTATTTTGCATGCACCAACGCATGAACATTATGATCGCCAATGCTGATGCCTTTATTGCCCTACCTGGTGGTTTTGAAACTTTGGAAGAACTCTTTCAAATTACATCCTGTCACAGCAGAACTTTCACCAAAAACCCATAGGTATATTAAATGTTAATGGTTTTTATGACAGCTTTGTTTTGTTTTCTGATCATGTCAGAGAAAAAGGTTCATCTCACAAGGCGACACGTCCAAAGTCTTGTAAATCGCTTACAACTCCTGAACAATTGCTCGATCAACTCAATGCATTTGTACCACAACGTGATCCAAAGACAATGGCTCCACGGAATTGGGAACAAGGCAAGAAGAAGAAAAAGCAAAAACTTGATTTGACTTTTGTCTTTGTGAATTTTTGTTTTCTCTTATGGTTTTAGTTTTTTGTAATTTTTCTTATTTCAGTTGCGATAAGTCAAGACCTTCTACACTCTTCCTATCTTTATTTTGACATTGGGGACAATGTCTTTAATTAGTTGGGGGAGGGATAGTTGACATTACCATGTACATAGTTTAGTTAAAAAAAAAAAAAAGTAATCTTTATTGTTACTAACTTTTTTGATGTATGATGGCAAAGTAAGGAGTAGTTTTGCTCTTGAGACGCATCTTAACTTGCATTTCATAATAGGTCTTAAATCATCTTTGTTCTTGTATATATATTAAAAAAAAAAAAAAAAAAAAAACACACACACACACACACACACACAATTTTGATCTTTTAAATTGATTTTGATACAAGCATGTGCTGAATACGAGCTTAATTGATGATAAAAGTATGCAAAACAGTTTATAGTTGAATCATTTTCATGATATACATGTGTATATGATTGTGGATATTAGGAAGAAGGCATGGTTGAATTGAGTGAATGTTCCATACCTTTGTGAGTTTTGGGCTTTTCCAAGTTTGATACTTACACTTGGTTATTTTCTTTCATGAGTGATGTCAATTATGAATTTATTTTCTAGAACTTGCATTGAATCGATTTGAGATTACATTGGTCCAGATGTTGCATGAAAATGACAGAGGCATTTTTCTTGACTTAGCCATGGGCCAAATAAACCTACCTTGCATTTATCCAATTATTAACTCCTCTAAACCTATTTGCCTATTCTTTGTTCTTAGCTCATTACAAGCTTTGAGTGAAAAACCATGTTTTACCTTACCTTAGGGAATGGGAGAGCATTGATTTTCTTATTGGAGGAGTTCTTTTGCTTGCAATGATTTAAGTGTGGGGAATTGGTGTGCTGATACGAAATGCTTGGTACAAAAAAAAAACAAAAAAAAAAAACAAAAAAAAAACAAAAACAAAAACAAAAACAAAAAGAAAGAAAAAAAAAACAAAAAAAAAAGAATAGAAAAAGGAAGGAATGTGTGAAGAGAATGAGCATTTTATGGTTTTGGGTAAAAAATTTATTCCTTATACTTGAATTACTCCTCAATGCTCTTTTATTCTCTTTGGTTTTAACCTGCTATTATCTATATTGTTCCCTTCCTTCACCTTATAAGTTCCATTACAACCTTTTTGAAAGACCTCTTGATTTTTGCAATTTATTTGATCTAAGTAGTGGAGAATTGATGTATATGCAAGCCTATGGTAAAATACTTTCATAATTTGACCGAGTTGAGCGTAAACGATTAACCTAAACACCTTGTGTGATTTGAGTGACACTTGTGAAAGAATTTTACTCAATCAACATGCCTATTTCGATTAAAGCATGATTATGCTATACTTTATTCTCAATTGATTTGATTCAACTATTCTTTGTTAAGCATACTTTACTTATTAATTATGGTTTATATTTAATACAATGCTTGTATTTAAAAATTAGTTGAATTGATTAAATAAAATATTACATGTTTGTGGGTATCATCCTGGTAAACCCTCACGAGACTACAACTCGTCCACTAGGGACACCTAGGGGTTTAAAGGCTTGTGGCACAGGCTAAGTGCCATCGTGTTTTCCTACGAAAATGGATTAGATTAGGTACAATCAGTTTTTTATGTTTTTAGTTTAATAATATTATGTTTCTTGTTTTTCTTTAGTTTTGTTCTTATGTGTTTTGCCCAGAGTACAAAAGCTTAAGTGTGGGGAATTTGATCAATCAATTTGAGACACTTATGTTAGCTTTGTATTAGGCATTATTAGATGTTTATTGTGCCCAATATTAGTACTTTAGATGAGTTTAATGTTGTTGGGCTTCATTGGGCTTTAATGCAAATATTGAATAATTTTCGGATTTTGATGCATTTTGACCTTTCTTCCTTGGTTAGGAGTCATAACTTGGGACTCGGTGATCCAATTGAGGTGATCTTGGTGACTTTGGAAAGCTAAGACAATGCTCTACAAGTTTCATGAAGAACTCAAGAGCTGGATCGGAATGCTAAGGGTCCAAAATTTCCCTGCAATGCAGAGTGGGTTTGCTGTCACGGAACCATCTGGGCAGTATGTACATATTGGACTATATAGTGGGTTATAGGCCTCCTCTTGGGCTGAAACTTGGTCACTTGAAAGATAAGACCCATATCTCCAACTTCAATGAAGACCATTTTGTCAATAGATGTCGTTTTAGGCATGCTTCAGAAGCTACAAGTTGGTCTGAAGTTGGAAACACGTTCTTCCAACCTAACTTGAGGTAGGTGAAGTGTTTTTGGCATTTCTGGAGTTGTAAAAGTCCAAATGACATGATTCAAATTGGAGATTTTCAAGGAGACAACTGGCTACAACTTTGATGAAGACATCCAAGCCAAAATGCACCGTCTAGGTGATGAATTTGAAGCCAGAAGTCGGATAAGAGTTGTTGACTAAAAGCCACCAACCATACACCAACCCACCTACCATGCACCAACCCACCAACCATGCATCAAGCTTCCATTTTTGACAAATTTCAGATTCTTATAGCTTGTATTCAGATTATGTACATGTACAAATTGGCTTCTAGGATTAGTATAAATAGACCCAACCTCTTTGTATTAGAGGCATTCAATTTAGAAGTAAGTTTCAAGAAAAGTTTAAGTATTTGTGAGAATTTTCTTTCTCTTCTTCTCCATTCTCTTTGCAATTTCGTTTTTGTTCTTTAAATTCTGAGTTCTTCCTTCCCATCCATGGAAGGCTAGGCTCTCATAATCAATCCAAGGAATTAGCCATCTTGTTGTTTAATTTGGAGATCTTGTTTTGCTTGTTCATATTGCTTAATTGTTATTCAAGTTTCTCTTCTTCCTCTTTGATTCTTATCTAGATTAAATTGCTTAATTTGATTTAGATGTTGATGTGGTAGTAGCTTTATTATCATGTATTCAAAGAGGATCACAAAGATTAAACAATATATTAAAGCTTTTTGATAGATTGTTTAACTTGGTTAAATTCTAGATCTTAAGTTAATCTATGTTGGATGGTGCTTACTTTATCTAACCTTGGTTAATCAAATCCTAGATGCTTATCTAGTAGAGAATTCTTGGATCATGTTAAGGCTTCTTGATGTGATCTAAGGCCAAGAACTTGGTTAGCAATTAAGTGAATTCCTTGTGATCAATGATGAGTTAAACTCAAGATCGGTAAATTTCCTTGGATTGGTTGTTTCTTTAGATTTATTTACAACTTTGAATCTCCTACTTTTATTAATCTTGTTAATCAACAACAAAACCCCCCTTTTTTTAATTATCTTGATCTAATTAAATCTTTGTTTTTGGATCCTTGAGAGACGATTCGGTTCATTCTCTATACTACAAATTAGTTTGTGAACCGGTTATTTTATTTGATAGGTCTCGACAACCTCTTGTCATTCACCTTCTTAATTTTTTTGGTTTCTTATGCTATCCTCCATCTGGAAAACAAAAGACTAATCCCCTACGGATACTAAGACAAGATGTTTGAGGTGACCGAGCCATTTTCATTCGGACGAATGCAAGTTGGTTTTATCTTCTTAATTTACATTTGGCTTACCAATAACTTGTTATTAATTTTGTATTGATAATTTTTAAACATTTATTTAAAGGTTCTATTACTAACTCATTTTAAAAGTTATTAATTACGAATAACAAGTTACTAGCAATTGAAGAAAGTGTCAAAATAGTGTAGAGGGAAGAAATAAAGGTTAGTTTGGATAAGGTTATGAAAAATGGCTATATGTATATATTTTCAATAGAGTTATTTTTTATTGAAAAAAATTATTTTACATTTGGATACAATGTTTGAGAAGTACTTTTAAGTAACAATATATGATAAACACTTTTTTGTTTCACATTTTATAGAAGTTTCAATTGATTTGCGTATAAATATATCGTTATTCCTAAATAGAATTTTAAGTTCATAAGAATAATATTGATTTGTGTTATACTTTAGAGGAGTCAAATTCTGATCATACAAGACATGTTAGACACTTCTATCCATCAACTAAAATGTTGCTCAAATATAGTTAGGACCAATTGAGTGTAAGGGTTAACTTGAAAATGTTGGATAGCCATCCTCCTTTGCATTATTGAAGAAGAATGCTCTGATACAATAAAGAATTTAACAGATCTATTTGTTGGAAAGGCTAAATCATTATTGATTACTATTGTAGTATTTATACATAGAAAGCTCATACTTGAGCTAGAGACTAAAAGGAAACATTTACTGCAAAGTAATATTTGAATTAATGCCTAGATAAGATCCTGAAGATAAAGATATAGCTAATTATCTACAAACACCAATGTGAACTAAGCATAAAGCTAATTTTCCTAAGTCCATTGTTCAAAAATCCTTTTTCACAGTATCTTATATTCTCATTAACCCATTCAGATAATTAATAACTAAGCTTTATTCTTATATTGTAGTGTTGTCCAGACAGGTAATAGCATTATATATTTGGAAGTTGGGTAAGAAGCAGGGCATCATGAAAAGAATGGAAGACTAATGAACAAGCCAAGTTTGAGGACCAAGCCCTGATTCTCACAGTCTCATTGGATTAACAAAATTCCTTATATAGTTTTCTTACTTGATTATTTTTACCATTGTCATTACTAGAAAAGTTTGTTTTAGAGATGGAATTTAGCAACGGAATTTACTCTGTCACTTTTAGCAACGAAATTTGAGATGGTTTATATCATTTAGTGGGAAAAATATATTTTTAATATTTAGAGACGGAATTGGAGACTGAAATTTCCGTCTCTAAATGTTCTGTTGCCATAACCGTCTCTATTTTGGTTTTGGGTTTGCAAAAATGAAGTTTTATTTTAAAGACGGTCTAATTTCGTTGTTATTAAATTAATTATAAATATTAATTAAATTATAAAAAAAAAAGTAGATGAGAATCCCCTTACCTTTTCTCCCTTTCCCTCTTATTACCTCCTGAACCCTAAGACCTAATTCCCCCCTTTTTCCCACTATTCCCTCTTCCCCACTCCCCATTACCTCTCGAACCCTAATTTCAAGGGATTTTCTAAATGAATTGAGCTCCAAATTTGAGTTGCTAAACAAATTGAGCTCCTCAATTTCATGCTCAATCGTCGACACGCTAGTGGCACTACTGCTGCCCCCTTTCGCTAGCATAACCATTGCTGCTAGGGCTGGAGGGGGCATCCATTTCCAGCTCTCAAATTCCAACCTCATCGCCCCCGACGTAGGGCTCAATAGCAGATCCATGAATGACGCCGTTGAGTTCTTGATGCGTGGATGGTTCGCCATCGATGAGGCTCAATATGAGGGGAGGAAATTGGTGTTCCATGAGCTATGATGGAGGGTTGATCAATCAATTTGAGACACTTATGTTAGCTTTGTACTAGGCTTTATTAGATGTTTATTGTGTCCAATATTAGTATTTTAGATGAGTTTAATGTTGTTGGGCATCATTGGGCTTTAATGCAAATTGTGAATAATTCTTGGATTTTGATGTATTTTGACATTTTCTCCTTGGTTAGGCCATAACTTGGGACTCGGTGATCCATTTGAGGTGATCTTGATGTCTTTTAAAAGCTAAGACAAGGCTCTACAACTTTCATGAAGAACTCAAGAGCTGGATCAGAATTTTAAGGGTCCAAAATAGCCCTGTAATTCAGAGTGTGTTTGCTGTTACTGGAATTTGACCAGTGTGCACATATTTGACCATATCATGGGCTATAGGCATCATTTTGAGCTGCAACTCGGTCATTGGAAAAATAAGACCCATATCTCCAACTTCACTGTAGACTATTTAGTCAATAGATGTCGTTTTATGCATGATTATGAAGCTACAAGTTGGTTTTAATTTGGAAATACGTTCTACCAACCTAACTTGAGGTAGGTGCAGTGTTTTTAGCATATCTGGAGTTGTAAAAGTCCAAATGGCATGAAACCAGCGCCAATATTTTAAGGAGGCAATGGTCTACAACAGTCATAGACCTCCGAGCCAAAATTTATCGTTTAGGGCATGAAAAGCAAGCTGGAAGTCGGAGTAGAGTTGTTGACTTAAAGCCACCAACCATACACCAACCCACCAACCATGCATCAAGCTTCCATATTTGACAATTTCCATGTTTTTACAGCTTACATTCAGATTATTTTCAAATACAAATTGGCTTTTAGGATTAGTATAAATAGAGTCAATCTCTTTGTATTATAAATAATTCAATTTGAAGAAAGTTTGAGTATTTGTGATAGTTTTCTTTCTCTTCTTCTCCATTCTCTTTAGAATTTTGTTTTTGTTCTTTATTTTATAAGTTCTTTCTTCCTATCTATGGAAGGCTAGACTCTTATAATCAATCCAAGGGATTAACCATCTTGATGTTTAATTTGCAGATCTTGTTTTACTTGTTCATATTGCTTAATTGTTATTCAAGTTTCTCTTCTTCCTCTTTTGATTTTGATCTAGATTGAATTGCTTAATTTAATTTAGATGTTTATGTGATAATAGCTTTATTATCATGTATTTAAAAGGATCATAAAGACTAAATAATATATCAAAGCTTTTTGATGGATTGTTTAGCTTGGTTAAATTCCGGATCTTAAGTTAATCTATGTTTGGATGGTACTTACTTTATCTAACCTTGGTTAATTAAATCCTAGATGCTTATCTAGTAGAGGATTCTTGGATCATGTTGAGGCATCTTGATGCGATCTAAGGCCAAAAACATGGTTAGCAATTAAGTGGATTCCTTGTGATCAATGATGGATTAAACTCAAGATCGGTAAATTTCCTTGGATTGGTTAATTTGTTAATTACTTTTTTTTAAATTCAATCGCTGTATTTACTTTACAAATAATCAAAACCCCCATTTTAATTATCTTGATTTGATTAAATTTTTGTTTTTTTGGATCATTGAGAGACGATTCGGTTAATGCTCTGTACTACAAATTAGTTTGTGAACCGGTAAATTTTATTATTTTGACAGGTCTTGACAACTTCTTGTCAAGGGTCCTAGTCACGGTCATGGCAGAAGAGGATGATTGGGAAGGCATATATGGCGAAGTGATCTCTTCTCAGTTCTCACTCACTGTAATTCTAAAGAAAGAAAGAGAGAGAGAGAGTGAGAGAATTTTTCAATATTCACTTTCTTGTTTTTAATTATTTCTTATTTTGCAGAAGATTTGAGTCAATGGGTGGTATGCAATTGCAAAGTGCTTCCCCTGCCTTGACCTTACAAGGGTCTCAGCAAAGCCAAAGAAGAAAATATGTTGTGCTTGCTCAGACACTAAAAGGCTACGAGATGAATGCATAGTTGAGCTTGGTGAAGCAACTTGTACAAAATGGATTGATTCTCATTGTCTATGCCTCTATGCTGAGGGTTTCAACGTTTGAGATTGGTAATGAAAAATTGAGAAAATTGAAAGTATGTGCTTGGCTTCTATCTTCCGGTTGTTTAATATGGGATTTCAGCTTTGTAGGTGGTTTGGACTCCCACACATCTTGCAATAGTTATGGATTATGCAACAGGTGGAGAGCTATTCGAGCAAATTTGAACTGCTAGAAGATTTAGTGAATATGAGTTGATGAGGTTTGCTCTCTCTCTCTCTCTCCCCCTTTTTTTATTTATATATATTTTAAAATAAAACTAATGTAGAGCTCCAAATTCTACTTGGTTAGGTTATAAGGTTAAAGTTGTTTTCTCTTTGCTACGCACATTACAACTTAGTATTCGTTTAATAGATTTGGATCCTAAATTGTCATAGAAGTTTTAGTTAGCCAAACACCTACCAAATTCTACTTAATGGAATCAAGATTAACTCATTAACATAATTCAGTTGAATTTATTAATAAAAACATCTAACTCGATAGCTTAGAATATTATTCAAGAGTGCAGGCTTGTATTGAGTCCGATTGTAGTACTACGGCTAATTGATGTGAGATGCCTATTGTATATATTGCTACAACTCTTCTTCATTCGTGTACATTGTTTTATGTTATTATTTTACATATATTGCTACAAGAAGATACTAAAAAAAAGCCCTTTTTGCTAGTAAGGTCTGATTTGTTTTTGGTTTAATTTTCTTTTTCTGAGTGGCTTGCTTTTCCTCTCTCTGTTGTGGGAGAAAATGTGGATTTTTGTTTTGAGGAGAAATTAATAGACTTTGTGTTTTCACTTTGATAGTTTCCCCCCTTTTTTCCCTCCCCCTTATACATAATAATTAGCAGAATTTGATATAAATAGAGCTGGCTACTTGCTCATTCTTAAGAGAGCCATCATGTGCCATATAATTGTGTGGTGAAATTTGATGGGTATTTTTCACTGTGATCTAATTTTTGACTAGGTTATTGTAAAGGAAACATTGAAGACATTTATTAGTTCTCAATTGGAATATAAGGCTTTATTGAGTTAGCTTGTCTGATCAAAGTTCTTTTCATTTTACTTTTGCTTCAAGTTTTCATATCGATCAAGCATACTGTCAGGGCCTTTTGGCCTGATTGTTTATTGTTTGGTTTTAAACTTCTATATATGTAATGGTTGATTGTTTGGAATTTCTATAACTTCTAGGATTATACTGCATTTATGAATGTTATTGTTGACCTTTAAGTTGGTAGGATTTTCAATAAAGCTATTACTAGAAACACATATATAGCCTTGTTTAATTTCCAATGTGAGTAAGCGCAGCATATATAGTCGTTTAATATACAATTTGTGTTTATTGGAGTTTCAAATCCACATGTTCTGGTTATTTTGTATAGGTCTCATGTGTATATGGAGGTCAGTTTTAAATATATCAGAGTGTCTAAAATGTGTTTTAGATTTATATATTCCATTATTGTGTAAATTGAATTTTTTTTAAAAGCGTCTAGCCACGGTTTTGACTAAAAACTGTGGCTAAATGCTCAATTTTTTAAAATTTTTTTTAACATTAGCGACGGAATTTTTCTGTCGCTAAAAGTATTAATTAATTTTTTTAAAGTAGACACGTATCTTTCATTCAATTAGTGACAGAATTTTATTTAATTAGTAACGGAATCTTCTGTCACTATTTAGGGATTCAAATTTTGGCCTCTATATTTAGCAACACCCTTTTTAGCGATGAATTAATTTTCGTCACTGATTTCGTCGCTATTTACATTAGTGACAGAATTTTATAATTTTGAGACAGAATTTTTCCGTCTCTATCTGTCTCTAAAAGCTGTTTTTCTTGTAGTGTGTCACTTTGATATATTACTACAAGAATAAAAGAGGAATAACAAGTCGGACATGCCATGTACTATTTTTGATTGGTAATTAACAAAATGTGCCGAAGTAGAATTATTATTTTGATTTGATGTATACCTTTTTTTTTCAATTTTATCCTTAATAACTAATATATGGTATCCATTAATGATTATTGGTCTTCTTTTATAATTTTATTATACTATGAATTTTAATAACTAATATATGATAATATTGTATAGAAAAAGAAAAGCATGAGAAAAAAAAAACTTTTACCTACGAATTACTTTTGTAGGAATTTTATAATAAATTATAGTAACATAACAATTTTTAAAATTACATATAGTTACGGATAAATTGTCATTATAAATAATAAGTTTTTACCTACAGAATAACAAATCTGTCACTAAAACATATATTTATGGATATTGTCTGTCACTAAAAACATACACCTACGCCATTAAAAAGTACAGACAAAAGTGCTGTGGTAGTAGCCTAAAATGAGCTATAGTGACAAATTTTACACTTTTACTTATGAATTTTGTCCGTCACTAAATGTCAACTTTGTTGTAGTGGCTTCTTGTTCTGCCATTGTTGATCATAGAGTAAGACCATGTGAAGCTTCTAAAGAGAGAAAATTTGTACAATAACAATGAGTGTGGCAAGAACATGAGAGAGAATCAATAGAAGAAAAGATGAAAAATTGAGTTTCAGAGAAAGGCAAATAAGAAAAGGTAGAGAAATTTTCTCAGAATAAAAGGAAAGTAAGAAAGTGAATTTGAGAGAAAAGATTCAGAGTTTCATTAAAATTCAATGCAGCGGAATGAAAGAATTTTTGCAAGGTAGGTATTATGGAAGCTGTGATATCATGTTGAGAAATATGGCATCAGAAGAGAGAAAATTGGAAGAAAATTAAAAGTGAAATTTACTGATGAGAAATTATAAAAAAAGTTATTTACAAAAGTGACTTATATAGTCATAGAAATGTAAATAATAATGTAACTAATCACAACTAACTAACTAGTCACTAGTTAATCTACCAATTAAATCAGTAACTAATCACATGGGATAATTTAGAAACATGGGATGTAATTTTTAATAATGGCAAATGATATTTTGTTCAAAAAATTATACTAAAAACTACTTCTCCTTCTTTATTTTTTTAGAAGTTGTGGATCATTAGCTTTCAAAAAAAGTGATAACTGAGCTTTTTCTTAACCTATACTTTTTTAAGTTGCATCCAAAAACACATAAAAACATCTAGAACTACTTTATTAAACAAAAAATGTTTTTTTTATGTTCCAAAAAAGTCAATCCAAATGCAACCCAAAGTTACGGGATTGTATATGAACATGGGCAAAAAAGTTTTAATATGGCATTGTACGTATTCATTGATAAATTTAGTGGTACAGAACTAGGTATGAAACTTTATGAGTAAAGTATTATTTTTTTTAATAATATTACCCATAAAAAATAGTGTGAAGGCATAATTTTCATAATTTAAGTTTATGTCTAATTCATTAACGTCCTCATAAAGTCACTTCTTTTAAGAAACATGAGAAGCATTGTTGTGTGGATGGTCTAATCGTGAATCAGCCAATAGCTGGTTATTTTTAACTCCATAATTGAATTCATGATCAAATTAGTTTGGAATAGACAAAATCAGTAAACCAATCAAACTAGCCGGTCATTAATTTCATTTTTTTAAAATTAATAAATTTTCACATTTTATAAATATTTTCATAAATTTTATATTGTTATATGTAGAGTTGGGTAAATGGGTTGAAGCCCGTGGGCTGTCCCGTTTAACCCGCTTTCTTAAAGGGTTAAGACTAGCATAATACCCAACTCACAACTACCCCGGATCGATAAGACTTGGTCCGTTTAACTTGTAGGTTAAGCGGGTTGGATCGAGCTGGCATGTGACCTATTTTTATTTATTTATTAACCAAAAGAAAAACTTTCTTTCACAAAAATATTATCAATTAGTAGCTCAACATAAGTGTTTATCTTATATAATCTCTATGGCTAAGTAAAAACTTCAAAAATCTTCAAAAAAAAAATAGTCCAAAAAACTCAACTAATGACCTCATATTACACTTATACATGCACTTTTTTTAAATTTAAATTATTAAAAATAAAAAAATAAAGTTAGCGAGCTAGGGCTTTGGCTGGTAAAGCCCAGTTGGAAATTTCTCAACTCACTATTAAAATGGGTTAACCCGGTCGGGCCCGCATAAAGAGAAGCCCGCAACAAACAAGGTCAGGTTGGCCTATTACCCAGCTCTAGTTATATGTGAATTATTTATATGACGTCATTTAATTTGACCAGCTTGTGAAACTAGTTGAACTCGGATCATAAGCCTTGTCAATTCACTCTCCAATTCATTTTTAACAAAATTGGTTAGAAGCTTACACAAATTTAGAGAATCTTATTATTTTTTTAAATAAATATTTTAACTTTATACGAGTCACAGTAATTTTAATCTCTATTATTCTCTATCAATTGAAAATTATGTTCATAATAAAGGGGTTTCTGTTACATATTTTTCTCTCCCATACACCAGTTTAGCTTCTTGATGATTTGCAGACTTCCTATTAAATAAGTTCAAATGAGAACTTTTTGAACACTTTTTGTACAACAAAACACTTTATATTCCATCAGATATCATTTTGCACATATGATGTATCTTTATGATAAAGACATTTTGATATTGAAAAACCAATTTATTTTTTAATATAATTAAGAACAAAACATAATTAGAAAAAGTGATAGAGAAACGAAAAATCAAGGCAAAGAAAATCTCTGGAAAGCAGAGGGCAGCATCCCACGAGTCATGGTTAATTATAGGAAGCCAAAGGATGTCACTTTGAGCAAAATCATTGCTTCCACCTCTATATGGAACAACTTACATATATTAGACACAGAATCAGTGTGGGTCATGTTCTCCACTTCTCAAGCTTTTAATGATCAGCAACTTCAATCGATGCTACTATAATATAAGCTCTCAAATACTTTGATTAGACAGGCGTGGGGATGTAACTTTTCCATGATTTAAAGCACAAATTTTTCAAAACTCTTTCTGCGATTAGATGAGAATAAAGGATTTTAGATATTAAATTAGTATCATATTTAATTAATTTGTATGATCAGTTTCGTGATGGCATTTATTCTTGCTAAGAAATGAATATTTCTAAGTAAGGCAACCATTAGATCATTTGAAAACAATCTTCTTCCCAAACAGTAGTTTGGATAATAATTATAAACCAATCAGTTTAAATCCTTAGTATCCGGTTCCCCTTAACCTCAACTATACAAAAATTATGTATTACATCCAATAAAGTTGAAACCCATCCTCCTCCTTTCTCCAAAAGAAAAATATAATGGAAGCATACAATGTATACAGCTACCTAGCTTTTTCATGGAACATTTCTTTTCCTTTCACACAGACATGTGCTATATATGTCAATTACTTTTATAACCTATGTTTGGGATGAAAGAGTTTAGAAGGAAAGGAAGGGGAGAGATAATTTTTACTTATAAATTAAAAAAGTTACAAAAAAATTATAAAAATGAATAAGCGATGATCGTAATGTTACATGATAATTTTTCTTTTTATTTCTCTCATTTTAAAAAAAATCAAAGAAAGAGAAAATTTACCTAAAATCTCGGACAGGAGGTGTAAGTTTTTATTTGAGAATCTTTTAAAATGAAATGAATAAAATCAGTGGCAGAACTTGATTATAAACTTATGGGGTGGGGGAAAATGATAAGATCTAAATAAATAAATAAATACTTGAATGAGAAGACAAAGTCAATTTAACACATTCAACAATACCCAAATATAAAAGTCATGAAAGTATATTTTTTTCATTCTTGTTTTGATAACCTTTAAAAGTTTGGTATGTAACTAAGTAGATATTCCAGAAATAGAAAATCTTTCTTCATCTTTTGATAACAATAAACAAGTTCTTAATTTAGTATTAGTTATAGTCACCATAAAAGAAACTATTAGTATGAAAGTACCTAGGACATAATTTTCTAAGGTTCTAGCTTTGACTTTTTCTTTAAGCTAGCTTGAGTTTAAGCCTATAAAATGAGCATAAGATTAGACAAAAGGTTTTGATAGCACAGCTACTTTAAAGCAAAAGTAACATTGTTAACTTCAAAACAAAGTAGCAGTATAAATTTGGAGAGTAGTGATATAATTCAGCACAAGTTTCATATATGTTAAAAAAAAGAGTAAACACTCATTTTGGTCCTACAAAGATATATGCGACATTATATTGGTCATCTATTTATCAATGACATCAAATTGATCCCTAATAATTAATGACATCATTTTCTTCTTTCAATGATCAATTTGATTTCATTTTAAATATTAATTTGATGACAAAATTTTAACATTTAAGGACCAATTTGATGTAGCATATATTTTTCGAGGAACAAATTAATGTATTTATAAATGAAGGACCAATGTGATATTGCCTATATCTTTGAAGGACAAAATGAATGTTTACTGAAAAAAGATTGGGAGGGGTGCTAACTAGGACCAATTCATATATATTTTGAGGAACAAATTAGTGTATTTATAATGAAAGACAAATGTGATATTGCCTATATATATCTTTGATGGACAAAATGAATATTTACTGGAAAAAATTTGGGAGGGGTAGCTGTCCCCTCAGCCGTCAAGTAGTTCCACTTCTAAATAAAATGAGAGATTATCATGTAACTTTCAAATCATTCTTTATTTATTTTTATAAATATTTTATAATTATTTAAATTTAAAAATAAACAATTACACTTCTCCTTTCTTTCACTTCAAACTCCTGCATACCAAACAGACCTTCAACCTCTAATGTAAGTTTAGCGAAACCTTATTCCTCGTTATAATTGCACGGCTTCAGTGGTTTTATGTCCTCAATCTTTTTTATTTGGTTAAGAGAAAAAAAGTCATGGTGGGGTTAATAGCTAGCTTTTGGATGTATACTTCTAAGGCGTTGCTTAAGAAAGCACTCCTATACCTAGTGTAGTTAACCAGATACTCAGAAGATCTTCTAAGTCCAAGCCCTCAAAAAGTAAAAACAAAAACAAGAAATGAAAGGAAAACAGAAACAAGGAAAAAGTTGGGTTTCTCTTCCTTGAAACAACAAAGTATACACATAAAAGTAACAAATTGCGGCTGCCAATAAGGATATACTTGGTGACAACAATCTGCGGGCTTGAAACTATGAACTCCCATATATAGTCCTCATGTATAAATAATAAGGGATTACTTCAGTACTTATTTTTTTTTTTAGGGTATCGATATTCAAGATGAGTTGTCTAATATTCATTAGTTGCTAAATATATTTATAAACTTTCTAACATTTATTGTGAAATTTCAATAAATTATTGACAACACACTTTAGGTACCAAACCTATCAGAGTATCATAACAACTCTCACTATTATATATTCAGGTATTGGAAATGGCTTTCAAGCGGCCTATCAGTACATGTTGATCATTTAGGCCAAATGGACGCTCTTAATATGCTTCATAACCATGTCTATGCCTATTTTGAATTAGAGAGCGGGGTTGGTAGAAAGCCATTCTTTTACAGCACATAAAATCCTTTTATTAGTTTCAGACACATCTCATTATTATAAAAAGAAAAATATGATAACAGATGCAGGGTTTTTCAAAATTGTCCTATGAAATCCTTGGAAATCCCTATACACAGTACACGATACCTTAATATTCTAGAAAAAATGGGTTTATGGAACAAGTTATGATGGACAATGAAAATTATCAACCAAGTTGAAGTTCGTAAAGGGGCAATAGAAAGTGGCTACTATTTTAGTTTTCCTCTTTTTAATTTCTTGTGAGAATTAGCAAATTTATTATTTAATTTCCCTTAACAAAGGTATTTGTGATAATATAATAAGGACCAACTGATATCTAATATCATCTTTAGTAGAGAAAAAAAGAAAGAAAGAAAGAAAGAGATTTAGAAAAGATAAAGTTATCTGTTGATTATTATAGCTTCAATAAACCAAAAGGGGGAAAAGAAAGTGCTCTGCATTGTTTTCCTTCCTTTATTTCCAGACAGTAATTCCCTTTCGTGTCTACAACCTTTACTCTGCACTTGCAATATCTTTGTTGTCCAAATCAAGAGTAAGAGTAAATGGAAACAGCTCCAAGATTCTGTTTTGTTCCTCAAAGAATTAATCAGCTTTCGCTATGCACAATAATGATACTTCCATTATATCCTTCTATGTATTTCCGTATGTGATAGGGATTTCAAACTAAGCTCATCACCTGCAATGAGAGACTATTCAATAAGCAAACCGCCCCACCATTGTTGGATTGCCAAATGTCAACCAAAGCCTCTCTAGAAATAGACTTCCTTATTGACCCACACTAATTGACTTTGCTTTCATTAACTCAAAAAGATTGAAGGGAACAAAAATTAGCTTTAATTAGTGGATGACACTCCCCAACTAAAGATTACCAATACAAGTAGAGGATCTTAATTAAAGCCTAATAATTAAAGACATATTAGTGGACAAAAGCGATGGTTTTAGCGAGATACACCTCCTACTGCCTACTTGTGAGTTCTGATCATGCATAATGCGCTAGCTAGCCCACAATGGAATGGGATAGGATAAGAAATAGGTTCATTAAAGTAAAAATAAACAAATAAGAAAAAAAGAAAGAGAGAAGACAGTAGCCTTCCCTCTCAAATTTAAGAGGGACCGAACAAAATTGCTACACTTATGGCTTGACAACATGTGCCTTGGGTTTCAATTGGGGCAAACCTTGACCCATCTACAACTTGTTTGGTCTTATCTAGGGTGGTCTCATCATTCAAACTCAATATTAACTTTCTTAATCAATTGGAATTAATCAAAATCAACTTTTGATTCTCCATGCCGATGAACCCGGGAGGGAGAAAAAGTGTGGATATCACGTTATGTATTGCTTGTGAATGACCCATTGCTAGTGCTAGGTTCATATTAAATGGGTTTCTTATTTGACTCAGGCCCAATTATTTTCTCCATGCAAAACTTTAGCTGCTTCTCTAGAATGCCAAAACCTAGGAATTTAGGAACTGCCCAAAACATGTTTTCTGTTTTCCTTCAATAAAAACTCCTCATCGCCCTCATTTGTTCGGTATCTTCACTTTATTGATCATTGGACTCTGTATCTAGATTCATTTGTCAATAAATCCTACTAACTGTGCAATAGCTACGGTACCATAAAATTCTCAAAACTCTTCTTTCATACAAAAGTATAGAATTCAAATAAAAAAAATCTGTGGAAAATGATAGACTAATCTACATGAAGAAAATAGAAAGAAGAAAAAAAAAAACTCAAACGAAAGCCCACAACAAACATTAACGAATCCGTTTTTTGTTAAATTTTCTTTTTCTTGGGCTAAAGTGGCCTATTCCTTTGTCCCTTGTCCACTGGTTTCCATGAAAGCATACCCTAGGACCAGACCGAACGCTTGGAATATGAAAAGTACAATAACTGTGAATGGAAGTGGGCTGAGATCAGTTATGAGGTTTTCTCGTACTACGGCCTTACATGAGTGTACAGACAGACACTTCCACACTAATAAGTGGCCCAAACAAAAGAATGGGCACCCATGAAAGCATGGATTAATTAAGGTGCAAGACCAAAAATATAATAAAGTGCACAGAGATTTAAAAAAAAAAGGTTTTAATCCTCTGAAGTTTAGAGAGAAAGTTATAAGTTGATAATTAATTGCTAATGAAAAACTTAAAAGACTGATTTTTCATAAATTTACAAACTATATAATTTTTGTGCTTTATAAAAATTTAAATTATTAATTTTTTTATCAAATGTTATCCACTTCACATTTTATTCATACATAAATAATTCATTCGTGCCAAAAGCCTTGACTCAAGTTATTGTTCTCTCTCTCTTGACTAGGTTTTCTCCAAGTGCACAAGGCTACATTGAGCCCAAAACATAGCTACCCATAACTGTGGCATTACGAAGACCCAAATATTTTGTCTGGTCTTGAGTCAGCCCACTGCAGCGGGCTTCAATGAGTGTACCAATACTTTGTTACCAGCATAATAGTAGCATGGGCATAATAAAGGCCTCAAAATGTGGGTTATGAATAGATTCAATACGAAGCCTAATGTTCTTTTTAGTACTTAAAAAAATGATTCAAGTTGTTCGCTACATCACATTAAATAAAATCCTAATTTTATGAATTTATTACGTTAAATATTTTGTAATTTTAGTCTTGGTCTTTCAGCTAAGATCCAGTGTAGTGTATTTGATTTATTTTTACATCGTGCCTTATAGGCCTTTCTTTTTTTCGGTTACAAGATGGGGCACTAGGCCCAAAAGGAGAAAGCATAACTAAGAATTAACAGTGTGGGGCATGGAAATCTCTGAAAAATTAGCATGCAGCAGAAGGACTAAGCCTGCAGGAGGAGAGGTGAGTTTCCTCATAGCCAAAGTCCCGCGATAAGCTCCAGTGGGCCAACCAATCTGCACAGTAGTTCATGAGTGAACTGGATAGCCCTTTGTCTATTTTAGAGATCACTGATCTTACGAATAAGTTTATGGTTTCCCTGACAAGTAAGCCGTTGCCGCAGTAGTTTTAAGACGTGAGATGATAGTCTCGGAGTCACTTTCAACAACAACTTGTCTGTACCGTTCGTTCCAAACCATTTGAAGGCCCAAGAAGATCCCCCACGGCTCAGCTATATAGGAGTTGCAGACACCAATATTAGAGGAGAATCCTTTTAAGCCAGGCACCATGTGAGTCACGGAGAAGCCCTCCACACCCTGCTTGGCCTGAATTTCACATTGGCTTTAATAAGTCTGAATTAGCATAATTATGTCAAAATATGTGAGAGGAGTTCTGATTTTCGTATATCATTTTTTATTTATATGACTTTTATGTCACTTTAGTTTGTGAATAGAGTGAGGTTAGTTACAATTCTTGCAAAAGAACCTACAAGTATAAGTGAAACTTGCATACAAACCGATCTCGTAAGATTAGTGTTTTCAAATATTCATGGTCAAGCCGAATTATGGTGGAACACCATTTTTTCTTTTTGATAAAAAAATGTCGGGCTATTATTGCAAAGGATTAAATTTTAATCTATTTTCAGTGTAAAGTTTTTTTATACTGTCATCTAACTATGTATTGACACATTATTAAAAGTGTTAGACTTTTGAAGTAGTTGTTATAATAGTCAAACTCTTTTAATGAGGTAGCAATACATAATTAGGTGACAGTGTAAAGAAACATTACACTGACAGTGAATTAAAATTAAACTCTATTACAAATTTGTTATGATTAGTACAATTGTTGCCCAAAAATTATTGTGGCCAAAATATTTCATCAACCAAACAGTCAAAGGACAATCGAAGGTAGAAAGTTGACATAAGATGACTAAGTGTCTCACTCTCCTAATCATCAATATTTGCCATTTATGAACATGGTTAAGAAAGAAAGGAAACTTTTTGGTTCATACCAGTGAGAGGGCAACATCTAATCTAATCTAATACTATATATAAAATGAACTAACAGCTTCAATCTTGACATGTGTCAAAAAAATTCTATCATTTGTAACTTTGATTTTGACATTTGTCTTGAAAGCAACATGTATTCAAACAGATGCTTTACTGCTTTAAACAATTTCATCTCACCTTCAATTTCTTTTTTAAAAGGCATTTACTACTTTCAATACTATATACTGTATTTATTGTGTATCATTGAGGGGTTTTGTTTTCCTTTCCTAATCACATTAGTATCAATTTTATTGCTTGGCTATTCAATTTTTGTCTTATTTTTTTTCAATTCCAATTGTATGGCATTGTTTATAGAAATTTAAATTCATTTGGTGAAATTAAGTTTAGGCATCATTTTCCAATACTTATATTAATTGTTCTTTCATTTTCATTGCCGTAAATCTCTTCTTTTCTTAGGAGTTAATTATGTTCAACTATTGTTGCCCTTCTTAAAAAAATTTCAAACATTTCATTTAAAAATAAGAGCAATTATTCATTTAGCACTCTTCCTTATCCCATTCGCATTTCTTTTCTTTCCCATCTACTGCTAAAGTTTCAAGAATCTGGGTCTACTGCTAAAGTTTCAAGAATCTGGGTTAGGAAGACATTCATTAAGGCCTTGCAGGTTCTCTCTCTTCTTCTATATCCTCGCCACCTCCCCCCATTGTGTGCCTTTTTTTTTGGTCCAGATTTGCATTTGTTTTGTTTTGCTTATTGGCCTTTGTTCCTAGCATCTGGGTGTGTTCCCAATTGATTAGTTTTTGTGCTCCCATTTTTTTTTCTTGAATTTTATTTATTTATATATTTAATTTGTATTCTAGGTATGTGTTGACTTCACACTTCTGTATCCTACTATATTGATTGGGTGATGTGGTGCATGTGGTTGATAAGAAAGTCCTTATTGGTTTTGCTGTCAATTTCTTCTTGATTAGTGTGTATTCTTCCACCTAATTTCCCTGCTGCTATGTTAGGCCTAAACACTCGATTCAAAAGTTTAATTTCTTAATTTCCATGTATGGATTTCAATATTTTATTTTGTTACTGACTTAATATTCTCGTGCCTGCCCCCTCTTTGCATTTTACGGATCTTTTGCGAAGATGTTACATGTAGTTGCTCCCTCATTATCCATGGTGTCTTCACAACCTGTTACTTCTAAAAGTGTCGAATCCACATCCAGCACTAAGAGGGCTGGTCCTAGTAATTTAGATTTTGATGTTGATCTAGCAATGAGGTCACTCAATCTTTGTTCTCACTTCTCACTTCTTGCTTTCAAGTATTTCAGCAATATTGATTGGGAATGCTATGAGCAAATCCTACTATATTTGTTTACTTTATAAAGCTTGGATTTAACTTATAGAACTAATGGTTATCAACTGCAGAAGTTATCATAGTCTTGTCACAAACTTGCAGTTAGTGCTCTGATGCATATTATGGCAATTGTTGGCTTTAGTCAGTGAGTATATCAAGTCCTACATGGGAAGCTGATTATTTCCTTTGATCAAAGAATTCCTTTTGCATAGAATATTATTTTTATTATTTATTGCAGTAATATCAATTTTTGGCTGGAAATTAATAGTCTATATGTCAGTGTCTCAGCTCTATTTGATTATTTTTTTTATACTGTTCCTAAATAGATTGTCTAATGTTCCTAATTTTCATTTTTTCCCCTTTCTTTTAGTAGTTCTTTTTGTTCTAATCGAAAATAAAATCATTGCAACTTGGTCTTCATAGGGTGGATAATTTTCACAGGAATTTTTATATCGTGCATTACTTCTAATTTTTTTTCCTAGTCCACGACGTGATTTTTATCAATTTTGGGGTGCTAAAATTGCTAATTTGATTCAGTTACATCTTCCTAAGAGTCTCAAGGTGCAACCAATCATCTCATGTAAAGTCCTTAGAGAAGTAGAGTAGAAAGAAATAAGGAGAATAGAAGTAGAGTAGAAAATGAGTAAATTTTTAAGTTGTTTGAATTGAGAGAATTATGGAGAAGTATGAAAGAAAGAAAATTAAATTTTGTTGTAAATACATATTTGCCCCTATTTATTTATTTATAAAACAATAAGAAGAACGGTATAATAGGTAAGTATTCTTCCTTTACTTCTTTTTTCTCCCTTGCTTCTAACGGAAGAAATGAAAAAGCTATAGGGCCCACCAATTTTTTTTTCTCTTCTCTATTTCTCCTCTAACCAAACAAGAGAGATGTATCATGTCTCTTCCCTTTCTCTCTTCTTTAACTCTCTCTTGCCTATTTCTGTCAAAACAAACAGGCTTATTTCCTCCCTATTTCTTTCCTAATCCAAACAAAGCCTAAAAACGTGTTTTTGACCTTTTTCTTCTCTCTATTTCTTTCTTTGCTGATGATTTCCTATACATACCCAAGCTAAGGCAAACCTGTCTTCATTCTTTTGAATGTAAACAACTGAAAGCTGCTAAATATTAGGAAAAGAAAGTCAATAGAATGTGCATTAAACCTCCAGGTTAATTAGCATCACTGTATCTGAAATATATTGATCTTTTCCTTATAATGGCCTTTGGACATCATCTTCTCCGGATGCTTTTCTTCCTAAACCTGCCTCCATTCCCCACATTCTCATGACTTTTCCTGTAATATTCATCGGGTGCTCCTACCAAGTTATCTTGTCCTCTGGCAATAACTTGTTCATTGTGCATCCTAGAACTGCTTCTGTAGAAGCTGCTTTTAACAGAACCTGTAGAAAGATGTCTGCCATCATGAAAAGCATATTCTTGAGGTACTTCATCTCTTAACAAAGTGCTAGAAGAACTCTGTGATCTACTTGAACTCTACCTTGTTATCTTTTCATGGCTTGAAAGTTTCGCAGCTGCTCTTGCAGCCATGCTTGCAATCTGTAGCTGCCTTTCAAGCAAAGGCAACATCCTTGAATTCCATGTTCCAATTCTGCCTACCTATAGGAAAAACACTCTTGTATCCAGAATATGAATTTCTAAAATCCATTTCTTGACTTCAAGTTCCTGTAAGAAAGAAACCCACATATCCAGGTAATAGACAAAATAGAAACCCCCACAATTATCTGCAATTACCATCTTCAAACAAGATAGTTCATTGTTCATATAACGTGATTAAAAAAATACCTTAAGATCTGATTTTTGGATTAGACATGCCTGATGTTGTTGACTGGTTGCCACCAGCCTTTTTACCAGTATCACTTGCATTCTGCTCAAATAACTTGCATTTCTTTAAGTTGATAAGAAGCACGTAAATTAGGGGGCTCCTCTTCATCACGAGGTGGAACATGGACTTGAGGAGATTCCATATAAGTAGCGTTCTCAAAAGTATTTGGTCCAACCTTTACATATAATTAGCCTTCTCAATAATATAATAGAGCATATTGCTAATAAAACCATATATTTTATAAAGATATAAAATCAACTAAAGATCATCCACAATGAACAAAGCTTATCAGAAAATCTTGAGAAAACTTTACACCTCCTTTTGGAAATATCTTGGGTTCCCATTTGACATTATGCTTCTCAAAAATTTCAGTCAATATTTTGATCTTAATTAGACCATCGGGAGTATTGGTGTAACACCCTCATTTTCTTATACGTAGTTAATAAATTTATTCTGTAAATTGTGTGGTAATTAAAAATTAAATAAATTGGGAAAAGTATCCTATCATTGACATGATGCTAGGGTTTTAATTTGAACTGAAAATTTAAACGGCGCTGGACTGCTTTTTGAACTTGTCGGTATAGGATTATATTGCTTAAAATATGATTTTGAGAGAGAAAATTTGAAATAAATATATTTTTATTTATGAAAATATTTTTTGGACTCTCAAAAATATTTTTAATATTTTATGTGAAAAATAATATTTTTCAGATTAAAAATGATAAAATCGGTACCCGAAATTAAAATCGGTGTAAAGAAAAATCTCTATTTTTATATTTTAATGCTTAAAATTTTTGAATATTATATAAAATAGTTAAGAAAAGTCAGCTGGTCATTTGTTTTGAATTTATTTTATTTTTATATGTTAAACTTAATTTTGTCCACACATTAAAAGTAAAAACCAATTTTTTACACATCTCTTAAATTTTTACCTCACAATTCTACCTAACCACTTTTATTACAACTTTTATCACATATTTTCCCTACATGTTCGGTCAAGTGCAGACCAAGAAGGAATTCATTTTACACTTAGCCAAAAACAAACGAAAAACTAGGAGAAGAAAAGTTCAAGAGAAAGGTTTCCTAAAACCCATCTTCTTCCTTTTTCTCGCTAGGTATTTCACCACTTCCTTCTTATTTTCCACTCTTCTATTTCATTTTTCTTCTTCCATTTGATTCATGATTTCATTCTCTTGAAATTGAATTTTTTGTAATTTGTTTCCAAACAAGCATTTTCAAGAAAACAATATTTCTTTCAAAGTTAGGAGCTTCAAGAGGTAAGGGAAGATACCCTTAAACTTTAGATAGCTTAGGTAGAATTGGTTGCTTGATGGTTGTTGTTGAGTGGAAAAACTCTAGCTTAGGGTTTTGTTCAAATTTAAATTGTTGAAATGGCTTTATGTTTCTATATATATGTTGATTTTGTAATATGTTTGGAATTGATTCTATGATAACTTGGAATGGTTGAATTTACAAGTTTGTTCATGAATATAATATAGAGAGCTTATTGGAAATGTATATGAAATGGTTGAGTTTTAATTGAATTAATGAGATTTAAATTGATTTATGTTAGAAATGGATGATGAAATAAAACTTTTAGAATTTTTAGATGAACCTAAATTGGCTAGGAAGGTTTTGGATAACTTAGATTAAATTAGGGATCAAGTCGATAAAATTTTAAAATTTATGGAATGTGGTTAGAATTTTGTCTAAGGTAATCTTAGAATTTGATAGGAAATTAGTGTAACTTAAGGAAAATTATATGAAATAGAAGTGTGAGTATTTGGATTTTAACTTAAATATTTATATAAATAGATTGATAACAGAGTGGGAGGCATAATTAGAATTAAGTTCAAATTGTATAATAATGGTAATTTAAGGTTCAAAGTATAAGAAAATATGAATTTAATGAATTAGGGTTATTTTAGCAAATTTTTTAAAAAAGGGTTAATTAGGATAATATGAACTTTAATTCAAATACTAAGTCATAAAAAGAAATTAAAGAGGAAAATATATTTTTGGATAAATTGGGGTTAATTTATAATTATTGAATTCTTTAGGGATTATGTTGCAATTATTGAATAAATTGGGGTTAATTTATAAATATTGAATTATTTAGTAACTATGTTGCAATTATTAAAAGTTATGATGAATTGAGAATTGAATTGTGTTGTTTTATATTACATTCATGATCATAATCATGTGAAAAGTGAAGTAAAAAAGTAAAACACAAGAAGAGGGTTGAATTGTATTTCTTAACCTTTATGGAAAACTTTTTGTTAAGAAGCAAAAATGCAATGGATAAAAAAAACTTTTTAGTCCAATTGGACGTTAAAGTAATTTTGTAATTAATAACATTAAACGTAGTGAAAAAGTTTTAAGTTTTATCTTAAAACTTTGGTTAGGAAAATAATGGCAATCCCCAAATGTTAGTGAATAAATAAAACACAAGAGGATGGAAGAAAAGCTTATACCAGATGTTTATCCTGATTCACTCTCACAAACTGAGAGCTACGTCCAGTCCCTTCAACCAGAAGGATTTTCTACTAATCTTATACAAAGATTACAAGTATTGTCCACCTCTTCAGATTCTACGATCCAAGTATTCTTTTATACACAGCCTTTTCAGGCTTAAACACCAAGTTGAATAAAAGAAGATGTAGAAGTGCTTGAGTTTTAACTCACTACAGGTGATGATAGAAAGTAAATTTCAAGACTTAAACTCTTTACAAGAAAAGAATACTAAGAAGAATGAAAGTTTTGATCTTTTTACACTTTTGATCACACAGATTGTTATTCTCCTTTTCTTCATCGAAGACAATTGTATTTATAGGTGAGAGTAGTTGAAGCAGTCTTCATAAGCTTCTTCGTCCAACGGAAACATTTATTACCGTTCTGAGCAGTATTAAATGCATAAGATGATAACGTGTGGATCTTCTTCTAAAAAGACACTTTGATTATCAGGAATGTCCAAGAATATGATAGCTTAATCCTGACTTATCTGAGCGCAAAAAGTTCCTTATTCGCAGGTCTTTATAGTTGTTAGCGATATCAGCTAGGCGGCTCAATTGACTTTTTTTTGTAGTGTACGCTATTAGAGTCCTTCTCAGCATTTAATGATGAACAATTTCTTCACATTTGAACTTTGGCTTTGTACGAATATTTCGAACCTGAGCTTAGTAAGGAAAACATTGGACGATCCAATATAATAAAACTTGTGAAACAGTTCAAAAGGTATTGGACGAGAACTTTGTTTCCTTTAGCTCAAGAAAGAATGGACGCACGTACTAGGAACTGTTTGTTAACACATTGTTTTATTGTTGAAACAATTTAAAAACAAGTTACGTAAGTCTTTCACTTATTTATTCTAAATTAAAACTTTTGTTATCTTCAAAACTTTATGGGGTAATAATTCTTTAAACAAATTGGTTCCAAACCTAATTTCATAAAGGTTCTTTGGTTCCAACAAAAAGAGTATGGGTTATTGTGGAATCCATGCAGAGATGGAGGTGTGGATTTCTATTATGTAAAAAGCTACCACGCGGAGATAGAGGTGTGAGTTAGCTTAAGTGATGAGTAAAACTTATATAGTAAAAATCGTGCATTGATAAATCCATATGTGGCTGGGAAAGATTGGAGCCCGTGTCGTGGTAGTCTAAGCGGCGCACGAATAACTTGACTTACTACTTGCTTGTTTGCGATAAGTACAAAAATGCCCAAATTGTGATGCCAATTTGCATACTGGATATGAGCAATGATAAGTTATGTTCTGTCTGTTCATTCAGTGTAACTTCGTGGAGTAAAGTCAATGGCATATTAGAGTGACAAGAGGTTGTTGAGACCTATCAAATAATAAAAATAACCGGTTCACAAACTAATTTGTAGTATAGAGAATGAACCGAATCGTCTCTCAATGATCCAAAAACAAAGATTTAATTAGATCAAGATAATTAGAAAATGGGGGTTTTGTTGTTGATTAACAAGATTAATAAAAGTATGAGACTTAAAGTTGTAAACAAATCTAAAGAAACAACAAATCCAAGGAAATTTACCGATCTTGAGTTTAACTCATCATTGATCACAAGGAATTCACTCAATTGCTAACCATGTTCTTGGCCTTAGATCACATCAAGAAGCCTTAACATGATCCAAGAATTCTCTCCTTGATAAGTATCTAGGATTTGATTAACCAATGTTAGATAAAATAAGCACCATCCAAAATAGATTAACTTAAGATCTAGAATTTAACCAAGCTAAACAATCTATCAAAAAGCTTTAATATATTATTTAATCTTTGTAATCCTCTTTGAATACATGATAATAAAGCTATTATCACATCAACATCTAAATCAAATTAAGCAATTTAATCTAGATAAAAATCAAAAGAGGAAGAAGAGAAACTTGAATAACAATTAAGCAATATGAACAAGCGAAACAAGATCTCCAAATTAAACATCAAGATAGCTAATCCCTTGAATTGATTATGAGAGCCTAGCCTTCCATGGATGGGAAGGAAGAACTCAGAAATAAAAGAACAAAAACGAAATTGTAAAGAGAATGGAGAAGAAGAGAAAGAAAACTCTCACAAATACTCAAACTTTCTTCAAACTTACTTAAAATTGAATGATCATAATACAAAGAGATTGGCTTTATTTATACTAATCCTAGAAGCCAATTTGTACATGTACATAATCTGAATACAAGCTGTAAAAACATGGAAATTGTCAAATATGGAAGCTTGATGCATGGTTGGTGGGTTGGTGCATGGTAGGTGGGTTGGTGTATGGTTGGTGGCTTTTAATCAGCAACTCTTATCCGACTTCTGGCTTGATTTTCATGACCTAAACGGTGCATTTTGGCTTGGAGGACTTCATGAAAGTTGTAGCCAGTTGTCTCCTTGAAATTTTGCAATTGGAATCATGCCATTTGGACTTTTATAACTCCAGATATGCCAAAAACACTGCACCTACCTCAAGTTAGGTTGGCAGAACGTGTTTCCAAATTCAAACCAACTTGTAGCTTCATAATCATGTCTAAAACGATATCTATTGACTAAATGGTCTTCAGTGAAGTTGGAGATATAGGTCTTATCTTTCCAATGACCAAGTTTCAACCCAAGAGGAGGCCTATAGCTCACTATGTAGTCCAATACGTGTACACTGCCCAGATTTTCATCATAGCAAACCCACTCTGCATTGCAGGGATATTTTGGACCCTTATAATTTCGATCCAGCTCTTATGTTCTTCATGAAACTTGTAGAGCCTTGTCTTAGCTTTCTAAAGACACGAAGATCACCTCAAATAGATCATCGAGTCCCAAGTTATAGCCTAACCAAGGAAGAAATGTCAAAATGCATCAAAATCCAAAAATTATTCAATATTTGCATTAAAGCCCAATGAAGCCCAACAACATTAAACTCATCTAAAATACTAATATTGAGCACAATAAACATCTAATAAAGCCTAATACAAAGCTAACATAAGTGTCTCAAATTGATTGATCATAGAGTCACATGCATAACTCCATGACATTGCATATTTCTTTTTTAGTTTTCTATATATATACCTTTGGTGTATGAGATACTTATGTGTTATTTCTTTTTAATTCTATCATGTTGTTTGGATAAAGTTGAAGTACGTGTCTTACCCTTTTACCTTATGTCTGTGATTTTCTTTTTATGTTTTGTTCTCGATATGATTATGAAGATGGCGATACCAAATGGCACATGGAGACTGTACGTCCCTGTTTCCATGAGGATGATGATACTGCTTGGCGAGTCGATTATGCTCGTCGATAGGTCACCTATATTGGTGACATTACTGGATGTCATTATGATTTTGATGGAGTACCCAAGTATAGAATTACTATACGTTAGACCTTAGAGTTTAGTTTACCGTTCCATCGTATGTGGACTACCACGTCACCTGACCCTTTTGTGGATCAGATTATTCCGCCACCTGACCCTTATGTAGATCAGATTGTCCTTTCCATTTCCAGAGGACTTGGAGTTCGGAGGAGACATGCTTTGACTTCTCCTAGATGTGGACCGAGATTTATCTACACTCCTACCATTCGCCATGGAGGACTGCGTCGTCGTCTTCTAAGAGGATCATCAGCTACCGATGTTCCTAGACCGTCAACGAGGTCTTCTGCAGAGTCTAATCCTTCTGAGAGATCAAATGACCAGTCTTGAGTTTAGATTTTTTAGATAAGATGCCTAGTAGGAGGGGATTTTTTGGGGATGACATTATTTTTGGTTGAGCTCTGAGTGAGACTTACCTCGAATGTATAGTTTGACTTGTATGTATATATAGATGTACGTTATGTTGCCGAAAATGTTTTCTGTTTTGATTATGAGTATTATTGTTTTCGTATGGTACATAACGATTTCTAAGAAAAGAAAAATAATAATACATCTCATATTTTCACACAAGTTAAATAACTTAATATATTTTTCTAACATCAATTTAATTAAAAAGGTGTTTAAAATAAAAGTTATAGAGTTTAATTAGTGTAATACCGAGGGGTGTTGCAATTGGCAAACAATTTCTCAGCCAACTGAAAAGACCACATTAAATTAGAAAAAACTGACAAGAAGTAAGTTCTTTTAACATAATCCTGTCTAACTTCAAGCAGGTAGATAAACTTTCTAAGGGATTTACACCACAATAAGGGACAAAATTCAACAACATACACACATCCTTGAGCTCAGATATGTCTCAACATCTTTGAGATGCAAATGTTAAACATAAAATTGCTTCCTCAAATCGATGGGATAGATTCTGAAAAAGGAAAGAAAACAAGTTCAACACAATGACAATGCACAATCATAAAGAACTAACTTCTAGATTGCAAAGATCAATAGTTTCAGAAAACAAAACTCTCATGTACCCCTTCAAACACCCACAAGTAAGGTCAAAGCACATGATAAAATAAAAACATGTGTGTGCATTGCAAATATATACATGAATAACTTATAACTGACATAGAATACCAAATCATACTTGATTTCAACAACAAAGCTCCAAAACTCCTGTAAGTCATGCCTAAAATTCGCAGGGTGGTATATTCTTTTGTCAAATCTACCATTGTGGAAGGGTTTCAAATTCATGTGTTTTCTGACTCGGTTTATATTTTTTGAGCTAACATTAGATTTGAGACATAATTAATGTGTTCCACATCCATGACTGACGTGCCTCTCTTCCTGTGGTGGTATATGTGTAATGATTAGAGATGATTGTTTTGGAGTATTGTCAAAAAAGTATCTGTAATTCTTGGTTTTAAGTAATATATATATATATATATATATATATATATATATATAGTAAACTACTATTTTGGTCCCTGAAAGATACGCGTAACATCAATTTGGTCTTCGAAATATAGGTGACATCATTTTAGTCTTTGAAAGATAGTAGATGACATCATGTTAGTCCTTTTGCATCTTTCGTGTGAATTATGTCCATTAGGTGCCAACATGGCACGTTAAGTGCTCTTGTGACACGTTTTCTCCACACTAGCTCATTAAGGCAACAGAGGGAAGGGGAGTAGCGATTGGGAGGGGAGGTTTAGGGGGTGGGGCGGTGAGGTGGGGATGAGGGAAGGGGAGTTCTCACAAGCATCCATCTATATGTGCATGCAACAGAGGTTGCAAAGCAAATAGTCATCAAGATGACAGAACCTCTATATCTCTTTATCATACTCTCTTGCCCCAAAAATTTGAATTCCCCACTCCCTGCAACCAAAAATTTCTCTCCAATTTCAAAACTTTTATCACTTCAATTTGAAAAACCTAACAAATTTCAAAGATCCATTTCCCAAAATTTGGAATTGAACTCCCTTAACACAAAAAATTCTACCCTAATACGGGAACTCCACCACTTCAATTTGACAAGACCCAGAAATGAAAACCCAATTTGGGTTCAAACCCACTAGAGAATTAGGAAATGAAATGAGAATTTGGGAAAAAGTGATAAACTTGTAGAGGCTAGGGAGAGAAAGTAGTTACTTTAAGCATGGTTCTTGTCGTTTATTCTAACAGAACTTTGAAAATACTTAACAATCTTATTGCTATATTTGCCAAAGAATTGCAAAAAGAAATATGACCATGTTGTCATCGAGGTTGAGGGCAACAAACTAGAACCCATGTTGATGTTGTTCTCTTCACCACTACAACACTTGTTATTGTTGGTGAGAGAAAGGGTGAAGGAAAAGCCAGCATGATGGGAAAGGAAAAGCAATAGTTTTGGTGAAGGATTAATGGGGAATGAAGATTTTGATGAAGAAGATGTGTGGGGGGGTGTAGCCAAGGAGAGATATTCTTCTTCCAGGATGGAGAAAACGTGATTACTCAGTGTTTGGTGTCATCCAGCGTGGAGAAAACGTGTCACAATAGCACTTAAAGTGCCACGTTGGTACCTAATAGATGAAATTCACACAGAAGATGACAAAAGGACTAACATGATGTCATTTACTATCTTTCAAAGACTAAAATAATGTCAACTATCTTTCGAAGATCAAATTGATGTCACGCGTATATTTCAAGGACCAAAATAGGAGTTTACTCTATATATACATATATATAGATGAAGAATCAACTTACACCAGTGTAAGACTTGATCACTCTTCCACTACTCAATAATTTTTTATTGGATAATTTTATCACAAAATCAACCGTTAGATTGAAAGTTTCTTTCATGTAAATCATACTTATAAAATTTCATATTAATCTGAAATTGTTTTGTGACTCATTGAGATACATCAAAATTAACGTAATATAAACTATTGAAATATATGAAAATATGAACTATTTGATTATATTCTTATTGATATTCATTTTTTTTTTCAAAATTTGACATAAATGATCAACATGATGAATAGTTATAATTTAACAGTTAGATTGATAAAAAAAATATACTCAATAAAAAGTTATTGAGTGATATAAGAGTGATCAAGTCTTACACCGATGTAAGTTGATCCCTCCCATATATATATATATATATAAAGTTGTAAATATCTTTATTCTTTCTTCTTTATTCTAAATTTTATAGGTTTAATACTTTTGAATCAAATAATACGATTTACATGCTCAATGCCCTTTTTCCATATTTGGTGGGAGCTTTCACCACCTAAGACAATCAAGCCTAGAGCACAACAAACAAAGTGGTTGCAATTGGGAATAAGTTGCAAACTTTGTCACCAAATATGATATCACGACATCGATTAGCAGTAGAAATATCATTTAGTATAATACATCTATTTTTAAATATTATTGCATTAGTCTTTAATTTCTTTCATTTGTTATTATGTAAATTATTGGTTTATGTATTTTGATGAATTAAGTATGATGATATTTATCAAATATTAAAATTTACTTTTTCTAATATTGGTTTATGTACTCATAGTTGATTTGTAGGATCTCTGTTATTGAGATGTTATTTTTGTTTTATAATATTACTATGTGTATTAATGTTCACTTTTTAATATACTGATAAAAAAAATGTTCACTTATTGTCAACACCCAATTTTGTCTGAGCCTTTAAAATAAAATGAAATGAAATAAATTTCTAAACTCACTTGACCCATTTTTTTCTTTCAACTCATTCATTGAATTATTGAGCTCAGCCCACCTCCTTTTAATTCAATTCACCCAACCAATTTCCCTCCTTTTTTCCCAAGCACGTCTCCCTCTGCACATGCACACTCTCTACACACCGACACTCACTGCACACACACAGACACTGCCCCCATTGCGCACACACAACCGCCACCAGCTGCACCGCACACACTCAGTACATAAACACTCTGTATTTGGTTTCTTTTTGGTCTCCTCTTCACGTATAAAAGGGGAGGGAAAGTAGAGAGAAAAAGGCGGAGGAAAACGCATAGTAAAGAGGGCTAAAAAAACAGAGAGAAAAGAAAAGAGGGAAAGAAAGGAAAAGTAAAGAGAAAAGAATGAGTCATTTCTATTCTTGAGCTTCAAGAGGTAAGTCTTATGATTTTCCTTGTGTTTTGATCTTGTCATCTTCTGCATATGCTTCTAAGATGTTATATGTATGATGTGTTGATGATTTTTGCTTTATTTGGCTTCGGTTGATCTTTTTTGTGCATTTTCTTATCCATTCATCACCATAATCTACACTGACACCTGTATACAAACTCCACAATCCCAAAACAGCATCTCTATCATCACCCAAACATTTCATCCATTGTTTTTCTGCATGTTCCTGTAAAAAAAAAAAAAGACATCTTACCTCCCTAAAACCTCACTCAAGGATACCCACTAACAACCATACCCCAAATCTGAAAAATAATAATAATAATAATAAAATAAATTTTTTTCGGACACAAAAAATGGGCAATGGTTATCAGACGAAACAAGAAAACCTTTGGACGCACAAAGCCTGCGCCTGTGTCCAACTTGTTGGACGCAAAAAAATGGACAATGGTTATTGGACTGAGACTTCCATTGGACGGTCTAACATTTCATTGGATTGAGACATTCATTGGACGATCCAACATTTCATTGAACGGTCTAACATTTCATTGGACTGAGACTGCCATAAAGCTTGCGTTTAGTTGTCTTCAGGGGTCAAGTATCCACTAGACAATCCTTTTTGTGTGGATCAGTGGGTTTAGTACCACCTTCCATTCCTTTTAGGTCACATTGTTAGAAACTTTCTTTCCTAAAAATAAGTGGCACAATGCCACAAATCGCTTTAGTTGTCTTCAAGGATCAAGTACCTATTAGACATTTTCCTTGGGATGGATCAGTGAGTCTAGTACCGCATTCCATCATGTTTAGGGTACGCTAATAAAACATTCTTTTTAATCAAATCATTTTTCTCTTAATCAAATCATTTCTCTTTCTTTTAATCGATTAATTCTTTTTTTAATCAAAATCAATTAACCCACAATCATTTTCTAGAAAGAACTATGTGGCTTTGAATTCCCCATTGCAGCAGGGGATACGTAGGCCCGCAAGTCAAGCCAAAATTTAAATTTTCACAATTTAGTTTCTTGTTATTTGTAAATATTTGTGCACATTTGTTTAATTTCTCTATTTGTTAAAAGGGGTATAATATAGATCACTTAGGTTATACAGTTTGCACAATTAACTTAAGGTAACCGTCTCAGGACGGATGCATCAGGGGTGCTGTGAGATTAAGTTTCCACTATTCCCTGTGTATAATTGACTCCCAAACCTTGTCTGATTTTCACAGACATTTTCTTTTTTCTTTTTTCTTTTATCTATTTTAAAAAAGTTTTCCAGTTATTTTCCCTACTCCATAAATAATTAATGGCAATTCCATCCCATTTCACTATTTTTAAACTATATTTTTTTCTCACCTCTCCCGATTTTTTTCCGTCGCGACACTTCTTAATATGCTCCGTGCATCACACGGCTGATCCACTAATAGGAATATAAACTAATTAATTAGCAGGTGGTTGAATAGCCATTTTCAAATATATTACCGCATCAAGCTATTGATTTTTGTAATAGCCACGTCCATCTCAGTACACGTCTACCTAAACTTTACCTCCATGATAGGATAAGCAGTGTACGTTATTTCCACCTCTTTCACTGCCTAGAGATTTGCCCCTATCTAAGGTTCAAATAACTTGAATAAACTCAAACACGCTAAACTGGGAGAAATGCAGCTTTGTGGGAGTGATCATATGAAACTAGGCCTTAATCCCTTTATATACTTGCTCAATAAAACTTCATTAAATGGGATAAGGGTTAAAAGTACCATTAAGAGTGTCAGTTTTTGACAAAATAAGTGTTACGCCGGTTTAGATTGAGCATAATTAGATTTGGTAATCATAAATAAGTCGACTTGCTTTTTTTTTTTTTATAATGTTTTTATTGATAATCAAAGAATAATATATTTGTGATATTAAAACTTTTATCAATATTATTAATATCTACTAATTAAAATTACATTTTGAAGAAATAAAACTAAAAGAATAAATCTATATATTTTATTCTAACTAAGAGAGTCATTTTCATTTCAGGTAATTAATTCTTTTTTACTTTAATTATATAATTGTATGATATATAGTTTTCTGCTTTTGAATTTTAAATTGAATGATGTACGACATAAAAGCTTAAATAATTTAAAAGAACTCTTTAAAAGTAGTATTGGTAAGTAATGGCGTTTGTACGTGGTTAAGTTGAAATGGTGATTTTTTTTCACTTTTATGTTATAATAAAATAAAATATTTAAACTTTTAAGAAAATAAATATTAGAAACTGAGAGGGAGAATTTTTTTTATAATAACATATATTAACTAATTCAAAATTAAACTATTAATTTATATTTATTCTTATTATTATTTTATTTAAATGATTATTTCATATTACTTTTAAGTTACCATCAACTCAAAATATTAATTCATAAAAGACAAATAATTCTCTATAAGAAAATAAATTTTTTTTTATAAATTTACTAAATTAATATATGCAAACGCATGGCTTATAAGCATATATACATATATATATATATATATATAATAAATTATTATTATTATTAAATATTTTTTGTTATTTTCTTATGTAAATGACGGAGCTTTTGGGTTTTAACTTTTATACAGAAAATTTAAAATTTTTAAAATAAAAAATTGCAAATTTATAAAAAAGAAAATTATTATCATAAAATAGGTTTTTTAAATCTTCTAAATATTTTTCATGCATATTTCCGTAATGACGTAACTATTCCCTCCTTTCTAACAATATATCAGTTAGGATGAGTTCATAAAAATCTTAAGCTTCCATGAGGTTGAGTTTTTATTGATAAAATTGATTTTTCAACTGACTTAAGTGATTTAATTATTAATTAAAGAATCAATGTGTGAATCTATTTGATGGTGAAATGTATTGAGAACTTAAACTCTTCACTATTTATAATTTCTTTTTAAATTTTTATAAGAGAATGATATTTTTGGTCAATTTTTACGTCAATATTAAGTCTTTTTTCAAGTAAACTTAAAGAGCACACCTCAACTGACTTAAGTGATTTAATTATTAATTAAAGAATCAATGTGTGAATCTATTTGATGGTGAAAATATTTAATGTATTGAGAAATTAAACTCTTCACTATTTATAATTTCTTTTTAAATTTTTATAAGAGAATGATATTTTTGGCCAATTTTTACGTCAATATTAAGTCTTTTTTCAAGTAAACTTAAAGAGCACACCGCCACATTAACCTATTGGATTTAAGAAAAATTAATTCCCTTGGATGTTGGCCCATGATTCAAATCTGAGCAATGTTGTTAAAACTGAATCGAACAATGAAATGGTGAGACTTTTGGTTCAAGTTCAACTGTTTCAACCATTTAAATTGATTGGTCGAATCGGATAACGTCATAGTAATAATCAACATGTAACAATATAAAATATATAAAAATATTTATGAAATGTAAAAAATATTGATTTTTATTATAAATAAATAAATAAAATTAGTAGTTGATCGTTTCAACTGGATGAACCAAGTAGTTTAACTAGATTTTGACTAGTTTTGATCAGTCTTATAAAGTGACCTAGCCGTGAATTTTGTTATAGAATTGAACTATAACCGTACAAATGTTTGGTTCACGGTCAGACCGATTAGACTATCCGATTTAGTCCAGTTTTGACAACATTAAACCTAAGTAATCATAGTAAGAAACATACATCTTTAATCCCCATGCCACATGTTAAATTCACATATCCTATCAGTTATGGATATAAATTTTCTATCCCTTCTTCTTTACCCCTCCAATTAAATGATGATAACTAATGAAAAAGTTTTTCTCTCTCTCTTAATTGGCAATTTTTTTTCTCTTAATTGTCAATTTATCTTGTTAAATTCTCAACATTTAATTAAAAAGACATAAAAAAAAAGAGTTTAATTTCTATCCACTGTCAGTGTAAAGTTTCTTTACACTGTTATTCAATCATATGTTGTCAAATCATTAAAAGAGTTTGACTATCACAACCACTACCTAGAAAGTCTAACTATTTTAATGATGTGTCAACATATGATTGAATGACAGTGTAAAAAAACTTATTGGCCGTAAATAGAAATTAAATCTTAAAAAAAACAAGAGATTTGATTCCATTAAGTTAATTGCACGTGTAAGATGACTCACAACCCCATTAGGCCCTATTAAATTTTGAGTAGTTGTTTGTTATTTGATCCATTCTAATATCCTTTAAAGTCAATACAATCAAACCATGCTTTAATAAATATGGGTGTAGCATCACATCAAATAGTGTAAATAATTTTTGAGTGGAGTGATAAATTGGCTTGTTTTATATCTCCAAGCAAACGACACAAAGGCAACACCTTGCCAATTTCAATTAGAAAAGAAGTCTGCCGCTCATCCCATTCTCACTCACTCACTCTCTCTCTCTCTCTCTCTCTCTCTCTCTCTCTCTCTCTCTCTCTCTTCACCTGTCCAAAGACAGTAATGGCAATTAAAGTCAGTGAACCAGGGGCAGTTGAAATTATTAAACTTTGTGATAAATTTGGTTGTTAGTTGCTGTCAAAGCAACCGACTTTATCTAGAAAGTAGAAACCATTCCCTAAGATAACTATATCTTGGGCATATAAATGCTTCTAGGCCGCCTTGGGATCTCCATTCTATCTAGCTAGGCCTCACTTTCAGTTCCTCTAATTCTCTCCCCTATAACCACCTAGCATTTGGTTGCAGCTTTGGTTTCCAATATGGAGTTTCCTCTCCTACCCATCCTTACTTTACTCAATGTGAGCTTCAATTTCAAAAATAACTTAAGCATGCTTTATTACTTTTCCCAGTTTTCTTCAAGTTGCGGTTTCTATTTTTTTATTCTCCAAAAGCTCGATTTCTTCCTCTACTTATTTGGAACATATTCAATGTTTATGAGTATTTATGCTAATGAGCTGTTCTGTATTTAAATTGCAGCTTGCGCTGGTGGCAACCCATGCTGCCTTACCTCCTGAACTCTACTGGAAGTCCATGCTTCCCACTACTCAAATACCAAAAACCATCACAGATCTCCTGCATCCTGGTCAGTACATAGTAGTTCAAGTTCAAGGGTACCTAGTTTCGAATTTCCTACCCATGTTATGCAGATACACGTACATAGAAAAATTCTTAAGTATGCTATAGGGTGGAGATAGAGTAAAATAAGAAGGGGCAATGTAAAAATTATCATTACTGAGGGGGCCAAATTGAATTTTTCTTATATTTTTTTAAAAATATTTACGTTGAAAAGCATTTTTTTTAAAACAAATTAGGAAGAGGAGGGCCAAGGCCTCCTTTTGGCACCACTTAAGCACTAATTTTGATTATAGACACTTTATTTAATATTAAATTACGTAAGGTTATATAAATCATGTTATAAATATATTTATTTCTAAGGAAGATTCTTATAAGTGTGAATGATTGAATGAAATTCTTATGTAAGGAGTACCTATTTAAGAATTTCTTTATATTCATAACACAAGGAGTTGGTATAGTGGTTAAGTTATGCTCCTTACTTCTACTACTACATTTTTATGAAAATTAATTTTTTTTTTGAAATGTCAATATAGCCGTACACCCTTAAAATCCTTGAAAAAGGAGTTAATCTTAATTGTCATGAAAGGTGGTGTGACCCTTACTGTCCAACAAAAGTAAAAAATAAAAACAAATACACAAACATATTACGTTACTTTATATACTTCCGAGTTCCGAGTCCTAACATCACCAGTCTAAAATAGTAATTTGCAATGACTTGGAAAAACATGGCATCTTCAATGTCTCAAATTTGCTCTTCCTGTAGTATCTTTATATGGTACTCTAGTCATATATTAAGTTCTAAGACGATTTTTTTTTTTTTTTTTTTGCAATATATGCCAATTTTCAATAGGTCTTCAGCTCAGAAAAGTGTCTCTAGGTCATTAGAAGAATAAGAGTGAGATTTATAAGAGGGGAGAGCCATTGTAGCTCGAATTTCGTAGGACATAAAAAAGGTAACTGAAACCGCAGAGTCTAATATGGTCTCTGATCAACTGGTATTAACTAGTTAAATTTGCAGATTGGGTGGAAGACAAAAGCACCTCTGTGGCTGTAGGGAAGGGTGATGTAAATGTTAATGCAGGGAAAACAAAGCCCGGAGGCACCTCAGTCAACGTTGGAAAAGGAGGAGTAAATGTAAACGCAGGAAAAGGAAAGCCTGGAGGCACATCAGTGAACGTTGGGAAAGGTGGAGTAAATGTACATGCAGGAAAAGGAAAGCCAGGAGGTGGTACCAATGTCAACGTTGGTGGGAAAGGTGGTGGAGTTTCAGTGAGTGCAGGTCACAAGGGAAAGCCAGTGCATGTTGGAGTTGGGCCTTCGCCGTTTAATTACATTTATGCTGCCACCGAGACCCAATTACATGATGACCCCAATGTGGCCCTCTTCTTCTTGGAAAAGGACTTGCGTCCTGGAACAAAATTGGACTTGCACTTCACTAAGAGCTCAAATGCAGCCACGTTCCTTCCTCGCCAAGTTGCGGATTCAATTCCCTTTTCATCAAACAAGGTGGAAGATGTATTGAACGAGTTTTCTGTCAAACCTGGGTCTGAGGAGGCTGAAATTATGAAGAACACCATCAGTGAGTGTGAAGAGCCGGGCATTAGAGGAGAGGAAAAGTATTGTGCAACTTCACTGGAGTCCATGGTTGATTTCAGCACTTCCAAGCTTGGCAAAAATGTTGAGGCCGTCTCTACAGAAGTGGACAAAGAAACTGAGTTACAGAAATACACCATAACACCAGGAGTAAAGAAGATAGCTGAGGACAAGGTCGTTGTTTGCCACAAGCAGAATTACCCATATGCAGTCTTTTACTGTCACAAAACAGATACCACTAGAGCTTACTCTGTGCCATTGGAGGGTGCTGATGGAACCAGAGTCAAAGCAGTAGCAGTGTGCCACACAGACACATCAAAATGGAACCCCAAGCATTTGGCCTTCCAAGTGCTCAAAGTTCAGCCAGGAACCGTTCCTGTCTGCCACTTCCTTCCTGAGGATCACGTTGTCTGGGTTCCCAAGTAGAAACACTCGAATCCCATGTGTCCCATCCTTGAATAACTAGGAAGTTTTAATAGCACCAGCTATAGAATTCAATCCTATAATACTTGCATTATATATGTAGTTCTAGCTACTATACTGTATCTTTATTTACAGTCACTAGGCCGCCTAGGTATGTTCTAAACCTAATACTATGAATGTGTTTGGAATGTAAAAATATGGGAATTGATTTGATTTGAAAATCAAATCTTGTATTTAGAAAATTAAAATCTTATGGATTTTAATTATTTAAATTTATAAAGTCAATAAAATATGGTAAGATTCGTTAGGATTTAATTTGATTTTAAATTAAATTATTTAAATTGATCATTTTACTTTTATTAACTTTTTGACTTTAATATAAGAGTAAACAAGTAAAAATATAAGAAAATAAAATCAAATAAAATTTTAGAATTGATTTTTAAATTAATTCAAATTTAAATTTTTATAACAGTTTTAAACATAGAATTTAATTTTTAAATCAAATTAATTTAATTTAATTTTAATTATTTCCAAACACAACATATATATAGGGAAGCTTCCTCCTATTCTCTTAATTTGATGACTAGGGCATGCTATATTTGAGATCTTATTCTTATAATTGCTTGATCATTTGAAAATTAAAGGTTTAATATCTTTGACAAAACAAAAATATTTAATATTTTTTCATTAAATAATTTCAAAATTTTATTGAGAAATAATCAAATGCTTCTTTAATATTAAGGCACTGGTTTGCATCACCCTAAACATATCTAAGTAAAACTTTTACAAGAGAATATCATTTATTTTCTTTATCAATGTCATTGACATAATCGGATGGACTAGTAGATTGTGATCTTTGGCCTGAGAAGCAAAACAATCTCAGTCCATATATTGCTTTTCCTTTCTTCTCTTCCCTTTCCTGGGCCTAGGGTTCCGAGATCTCTCGTCCCAGAAGCATGCCCCTAGTAGTGACAAATCAGTTCCGAGCTCTCCAATCCCAGAAACATGCCCCTAGCAGTAACAAATCAGCAAACAAACAGTATAAATAGGATCCATGAATAATATGATTTTATTTGTTTATTTTGCTTTGTAGTAGTAAAAAAAAATGAATGTGTTTTTTCTTTGTGTGCACGTGATAGTGCCTTGAAAAAGAAGAATAAATATTCATTTTGATCCTCCAAATATATAAGTGACATTAGTTTGGTCCTTTAATAATTTTTTTACATAAAATTGGTCATTTCAGAGGATTAATTTGATGTAAAAAAGGATATTGAATGACTAATTTGATGTTAAAAAATGACATCGAAAGATCAATTTAATGAAAAAATGGTCTTAAATGATCATTTTAATGTATTCATTACTGGATGACCTAACTAATGAAGAATGTATCTTTGATGACCAAAATGAGTGTTTATTCTAAAAGAAAAGGATTTTTAAAAGGTTTGGTATCCTTGTCTTTTGGAGTAGCGCCAAGGACCTAAGAAGAGGAGAATTTGTGAGCTCATTTTGCGACGTTAATTGGGTAGTTAATTATGCTCTGATTTTGGTGATTTTTCATAAGCTTGTTTTGGACGTTTTGAGCTTTTATCTGTACGGTCATATTTTTATTTCCTCATCTATTTTTGTTGAGCTGTTGTACCCTTAGTGCGTTATTGTGTGCTATTGCTTTAGTGATTTCCACTTTGTTGATAGTGAGTAGGGGGTTGTTGTGATATCGTTATTTGTTAAAGGACGCTTTTGTTGTACTCATTGATATTTTTATAATGGAATTTTTACTAGACTAGGTCCCATGATTTTTACTTCTCACATTGAGAGGGCTTTCCACCTTAAAAATTATGTGTTTCTCTTGTGATTGTTTGTTTCGTGCCTTCTTAGCTATATCTATTATTTGGATATTTTTGCTTGTTGTATATTTACTCCTCACAAGTTCTTTCAAGTAGGAAAGGTTTATTTTATCCATTGTAGTGTGTTGTTGCTTCCGCTATGTGTACATCTTTTCCCAATTGCTGACATCAGAGCTTATTCTTTACATGCACGTTTGCTTGATTGAATGATGGAGCCTAATTACAGTAGAATGATAAGTTTGAATGACACAGATTATCACAAATGGAAAGGAAAGATGAAAGATCTACTATTTGAGAAAAAACTACATTTACCAGTATTTGCACGTCAAAAACCTGAGGCTAAATCTTATGAAGAATGAGCCTTTAAGCATGAGATGGTTTGTGTCTTTATTCAGCAATAGGTAGATGATAATGTTTTGAATCATATTGCAAATGGCTCACATGCCAAAAATTTGTGAGAAAAGCTTGAGACCTTGTATGCCTTTAAATCTGGGAACAATAAATATTTTTATTGAAACAAGCTATGAACTTGAGATATAAGGAGGGTAGTTCTATCTCTAGTCACTTGAGTAATTTTCAAGGGTGCTTTGATTAATTGTCCGGTATGGGTGTCATATTTGAAAATGAAATTTTGGAACTTCGGTTGCTTAATATACTCTACCTGATTCTTGGGAAAATCTCCATGTGACTTTAACTAGTTCTGCTCCTGGTGGTTTTGTGTCAATGGATTATGTAAAAACTATACTTTTGAGTGAAGAAGTTCAACAACAAACTTAGTAGGTATCCTCTTCTCATTCAGAGGTTTTACCTATTGACAAAAGGGGGAGAAGCTAAGAGAAGGACCAGGGACAAAGTAGCAGAGGTAAAAAGAATAGTAGATGTAAATTAAAATCTAAATACAAAAATCTTGAATGTCATCATTGTGGTAATAAAGGTCATAGCACAACGTTTGGTTATCGACTGAAGAATGAGAAAAAGGGTAACAATAACAAGCAGGAAAAAAAGATAGTGAAAATGATGATTGTGTTGCCACCACTATTTCAGAAAAGCTTATGATTGTTTGTAATGAAAATATGATTAATATTGCTTGTGATGAGACAAGTTGGATTGTCGACAATTGTGTCACTTTTCATGTGACATCAAGGAGGATTTCTTCGCATCTTATACTCCAAGTTATTATGAGGTTTTAAAGATGGGTAATGATGGTCTTTGAAAGGAGATTGACATTAGAACTGTTTGTTTGGAAACTAGTAATATGACAAAGTTAATCTTGAAATGTCAAACATACACCAAACATCTATCTACACTTGATTTCTGCAAGTGTTCTTGGTGATGATGGCGATTTCAGTACCTTTGGTAGTGGACAATGGAAACCTACTAAGGGTTCTTTGATTGTGGCACGTGGTAAGAAGTGTTCAACTTTGTATTGGACTAAGGATTTAGTTTCTGTTGATGATATTAATGTAGTTGAGTGTGATAACTCGTTAGAGTTATAGCGCAAGAGACTTAACTATATTGGTGGGAAGGGACTTGATTGTTTAGAAGAAGAATCTACTTTCACGTTTGAAAGTTACAAGATTGAAGAAGTGTGATCACTGCTTGGTTGGGAAACTGAACACGGTCTCCTTCGAGAGTCATCCTCTTTCTCAAAAACTAAAGTTGCTTGAGTTTGTGCATTCAAATCTCTATGATTCGATGAAGACAAAAACGTTTTATGGTGCAATTTACTTTGTGACTTTTATTTATGATCATTCTAGGAAACGTTAGGTTTATGCCTTGAGAACTAAGGGCCAACTATTTTGTGTATTTAAGCAATTTCAAGTTTTTGTTGATATAGAAACAGGAAAGAAACTCAAATGTATTCGCACTAATAATTGTGGTGAATATTGTGAAAAATTTGACGAGTACAGCAAGTAACAGGGTATTAGACACCAAAAGACGCCCCTAAGACTCCTCAACTAAATGGCCTAGCAGAGCGGATGAACATGACATTGATGGAGAGAGTTAGATGTTTGCTATCAGAAGCAAAGTTACATGGATCCTTTCGGGGTGAGGCTTTATATATTGTTGTACATGTTATTAATTTATCTCATGTTGTTGCTTTGCAGGTTAATGTTCCAAACCGAGTATGGTATTGCAAAGATGTTTCCTATGAACATTTTTGTGTGTTTGGCTGTAAAGCATTTTTACACGTGCCTAAAGATGAAAGTTCCAAATTAGATGTCAAGACAAGGCAGTGTTTTCATTGGCTGTGGTCATAATGAATTTGTCTATAGGCTATATGATCTAGTTGAAAAGAAGCTTGGTAGAAGCCATGATGTTGTTTTCATGGAGGATCAAACTATTGAAGATGTTGACAAGGTGGAGATGTCAGAGTCTCAGAGACACATACACCTGACATAGGTGAATTTGGAAATTATAATTATGTGCAAAATCATATTCCAGGTGATGAAGTTGAGGATAATGATGATGATGTTATTGATGAGATAGATGCCCCCGCTCGTGGGGTTATTGATGAATCTGTTGTTCCACTTAAGAGGTCAACCAGACAGCAAATTCCATATACTCAATACTCATCTAATGAATATGTGCTCTTCACAGATAGGGGGAACCTGAGTCTTATGAAAAGGCTATGAGAATGATAATAAAAAAAAAGGCAGATTAGGTTGCAGCTATGAATAATGAGATGAAATATTTATATGAAAACCATGCTTTCGAGCTGGTCCAATTGCCTAAGAACAAGAAAGCTTTGGCAAATCAATGGATTTACAGGGTGAAGACTAGAGAGAATGCTTCCACTCCACAATACAAAGCAAAATTAGTTGACAAAGGCTACCGTCAAGAAAAAGGGATTGAATGTGAGGAGATTTTTTCACCTGTTGTTAAAATGTCTTCCATCTGAGTTGTTCTTGGTTTGGTTGCTAGTCTTGATTTGGAGATTGATCAAATGAATGTGAAAACCGCTTTCCTTCATAGTGATTTAGAGGAGGAGATTTACATAGAGCAACCAGAGGCTTTTATGGTGAAAGGTAAGGAAAACTATGTCTACAGGTTGAAGAAAAGTATGTATGGCTTAGAACAAGCCCTGAGGTAGTGGCACAATAAGTTTGAGTCTGTGATGATCCAGCAGGGATTTAAGAATACTACTTCTGAACATTGTGTGTTTGTGCAGAAATTTTCTGTCATTGACTTCTACATTTTGTTGCTCTATATTGATGACATGTTGATTGTTGGTCATAATTCTTCTAGAATTGATAGGTTTAAAAAGGAGCTTAGTAAATCTTTTTCAATGAAAGACTTGTGACTAGCAAGACATATTCTTGGCATGCAGATTACTTGTGATAGAGAGGTCAAGAAGCTATGGTTATCTCATGAGAAGTACATTGAGAAAGTACTTCAACGGTTTCACATGGATAAAGCTAAAGTGGTAAGCACACCTCTTGCTTTACACTTTAGGCTTAGCATTAGACCTGCTTCTTCATATTGAAGAAGAAAAAGAATACATGTGACATGTGACATGTTCCTTATACATCTGTAGTAGGGAGTTTGATGTATACAATGGTTTGTACAATGCCTGATATAGCTCATGCAGTTGGTGTGGTTAGTTGTGAACTCACTATGCTTAAAGAATTTTGATGATAACAAGAAGCTTCCTTGAAGATTTGTAAGTGTAAAAAGTTATTTATTGCTTAAGCTCTTGAAATAATTTTAATTATCCCATAGCTTAAGTAAACTATTTTTGAAAACCTTAGTGTTAGTGGAAATTGGTTAGAAAAATACTTCTCAATATTTTAATTTGTTTGAAATATGATTAGGCTTCAAATATGTAAGTTTGTAAATTCAAAATTAGAATTTTAGGGTCTTGTATCCAGATACAAGTTTTGTATTTGAATACCAACCCTGGAAAATTCAAATGTTGGCTCCTGAAAGCCTTGTATCCGGATACAAGCTTCTGGTATTCGGATATTAGTCTCTAGAGAGCAAACCCCCATTGAAATATCTAGATAGACCTCTATGATATCTGAATATCTCATCACAGTAGCTAAAGTTACTTCAAATATCCGATACACGTTTGAGATATCATGATATCTTATTTCAGTGGCTAAAAGTTAATTCAAATATCCTGATACACCATTTGGATATCGGGATATTTCATTTTAAAAGAGAAGTGATCTTTTCCAAATATCATGATATGAAATCAAATATCAGAATATTTTGTTCTTATTCAAGCCCATAAATCAAGATATCTAGATACCATGTTCAAATATCCGGATATTGCTTACGTGAAAGTCATAAACAACGACTAGCTTTTGCATTTAATGCACTTCAACCACCACTAACATATCTAATATGATATGTGGTATTTATCCTAATACTTAGGGAGTTAATGCAATAGAACAACATCTCTAAAATCATTTATTGAGATCATTTAACTCCTTACAATCTTACAAACTTTGTTCTTGAGCTTTAAGTGTTATTATCTCTTTACCTATCATTCTTCAAGTTGTATATTTACTCTTTTGAGAGTATCAAACATTTTAAACAACTTATTTTCTTGTGAGAATCCAATGGTAGGTGTCTCTTATTATATTAAGTGAGGCTCTTGCACAAATCCCAAACTAGTGAAGAGCGCTATGTTTTTGTAAGGATTTCTTAAGCTCCCAAGTTAGAAGTTTAAAGTATAGTGAAAATCTTGGGTGGACGATCTCAAGGACTGGACGTAGATTACACAAAGTGATCGAACCAGTATAAATCTTGTTTACACTCTTTCTTCCCTACACTTTTATTATTCAAGCTTTACATTTATATCTTAATATACTTGATGCTTCCATTCTTCATAAACTCATTTCTAAGATTGAACTTGTGTGGTTGTGAACACCCAATTTTGTTCCGGTCACATTTAAAGGTTAAAAGAAAAAAAACTAAAAATAAAAAATGCGAATAAAAGAATTTTTTTAATTAGTCAATAAAAAGCAAAGAAATGAGAAAAATAAATTAATAAAATAAAATAAAGAGGCCTAATCTTGATACAATCCAATAGCCAAATTAAAAAAGAGAGAGAGAAAAGAATTGGGGAAGTGATGAAAGACCATGTGGGAGAAAAGCCTAAAGCCTCATTAAAAAAAAAAAAAAACCCTAATCCCTTCCTATAAAATCCTAACAAGAGGGGGATATGAAGAGGAGAGCAAAAGGAAACAGCAATAGAGAGACACAGACAAAAAAAAAAAAAAGAAGGCAGCTTGGGCAAACACAAAAGTAGGGAGAAAAAGGGCAAGGGAAGCATATCTCGAAAGAGTGAGAACAGAGTTTAGAGGAAGAAAGAGATTTGAAAGCTTTCGTCGTGAAAAAACTATTTCCTGGAGTTCCTAAAAAAGTGAATATTTGGTGCAGAGTAAGGGCTTCTTTAAATCTTGGGTTGCTACATATTGAAGGTAAAAAACTTCATCTTTTCCTTCTGCCTGTGACAATTTGGTTGAATCTATGACTGAAACGAACATTTAAATCCATGTGTGCTTTGTTTCTTGGCTCTAGAATATGCCTCTTTCTGTTGAAATCGATGTGTACCTCACTGCTGATTGCTTTACGCTTATTTGAGATCTCTGAATTTTTTAATCGTCTCTTGTGAATGTGATCAATTATTCTCAGCTTATATCTGGACACTTTGCTTACATCGTCCACAAGCCCACAAGCTCAACGCCATGCTACTAATGTCATTTGGAAAATATTCCCTATCATTTGAACATTTTCGTTAGTTAGCTAAAAGATGGGTGAATGTTGTCGTATATATGAGTTCCTATAATGTAATGCTCAAATCTTAATGCTTGGGGCTGAGACCTTAGTCGTAATAGATTGTGGTACAGTAATAACGTAATGATGTTTGTAGTGGTGAAATCAAAATGAGTGTTCCTTGTCTTTTAGTGAAATGTAAAATAATAAAAGGTGGATCCTCAGTGCAAGTTTTAGCTAATATGCCTTGAAATAGAAGAGTATGGCAATAAAAGAGGACGAAAAGTTAGTTGGCCGTATCAAATAAAATAGTGTTAGCCTTAAAAATAAAAACAAGGAATAGAAGTAGAATAGCTTAATTCTTTTTTAGGGGGTTACTTAATCCAGGTTACGTGATTTATTTATTTTTTGTTTTTTGCATTTATTTGCTTAATCCGTGGACAAATATTTCTTTGGCCTAATGACCTTAATAAGTTTAATTTAATAATTCTTAAATTAATGATTCAATGCTTTGACACGTAATGACCTAGTACAATTTTCAATCTTAATTATGACTCGTATTTTGTTACAATAAAATAAATTAAACATTATTTATTGGTCTTGAGGGGTCAAGTACTCATTGGTTAAGTTTTTGGAGTTACTCGATAAATCAATGTCATGTTCAATCCCACTTGGGACTCATGTTTTGTCAAAATAAAATAAATTAAACATCGCTTAGTAATCTTGATGGGTCAAGTACCCACTGACCAATTTTTCCTGGGATGACTCTGTGGGCATAGTACCATATTTCATTTCAGTTATGGCTCATTAATAAATTCACTTACTTTATTCAATCATTTTTTTAAATAAAATCAAATTAACCATCTATTTTTAATAAAATTAAGAGAATCTTTTTTTTAAAATCAACAATTACAGAATATTAATTTTTTTTAAAGAACTACATGACTTTGACTTCTTCATTGCACTTGGGGGATACATAGACACTAACGGCAAGTCAAACTTGTAAATAATTTTTTAATTGAATTTGTGAATATTTGTAATTTAATAATTTTGCATGGTTTTATCTTTATTTAAAGGGTAAATCAAATATTGTCACGACCCAAACTAGAGGGCCCTGACCGGCGCATAGGAATGACTAGCCAACCTAGCAAGCCTAATGGACCAAAGACCATAATAAGACAATATGCTAAATCTACCAAAATTTCAGTAGAGTAACCTCTAAAAGTTAGACATCCCAATTTAACAATTCACAACCTGTTCACTTACAAGCATCACTAAACATAATCCCACCAACAGTATATCATAAGACCAGACAAAGATATAGTGGAAGCTAGATCCTGCCTGTGAATAATGGAGCATATCTAAGATAATTACATATTCAAAATGTACAAGAAAAACAAAATACAAGAAATACAAGGGACATGCCCACACGAATAAAATGTTGGGCTCACAAAAAAGAACCACTTCTAGCTAACTGAAGAACCTGGACCCAGCTCAGTATTTGTATCTGTAATACATATAAGATAAAGGAGTGAGTCATAAGACCCAGTGATAGATATCATAATCTATAATGAAATTGGGACAAATGTAAGCACAAGATTTTCACTAAAACTACATCCACACATCAAAACATATGTGTTAGTTCAAATAATTATAACAAAAACTAATAAGCAAGTAAATCATGAAATACCAAATCCAATATATCAATAATCAAATGTCAAATATCCAATTGTCAAATATCGTATGGGAGGTTTCTAATCCAGAATTAAACAGAAATCTCACCGACGAACACATAATTCGAAGGTTCGACAAACGCCCACCAACAGGGCACAGGGGTCAAATCTACCTGTCAAGTCAAACAGATCCGATCATGTGGGCCAACACGTCGGGCTAGCAACACCCTTACTAGCTGAGGTTCGGATCAAGGTGCACCAAGGCTAACGTATACTGCCGTTAGCTACAGTATTCTGTCAAAGTTTTCTCCCAACAAAACATAGTTGTATAAATTTAAATATATACATATATTCATAATCATGAAAAAGTGATTGTCCCAAGCTTTCATATAATTTAACCACGAAGAAAAATAAATGACTTTGTGAAATCCTTCAATAAAGAACATTTTAAAAAAAATGTACAAAAACATGTTATAGATCATGTCATCAACTCACTCAAAGGACGAAACTTCACGAGTCCAAAAGCTATATTGTCACAGACCAACCAGACAATCCTCCAAAGAATCTAAATGAGTCACAAAGATGGAAGGATGAAGTGGATGACTTGGTTACTCCACCAAACCGTGCAACCCAACCCTTGGAAGATGAGGGAAATAAGTTCCAGCAACTTGAAACGACTAAGAATGGTGAAATCCGGTGGATGGAAGAAGAAGAAGAGAAGGAGGAAGATGACGGAGTAAAGAAGAAATGAGAGAATGCAGAGAAGGAGAGAGAGCAGAGACAGAGAGAAATGTGCTCTCTGCCACTGCTCGAACGGAAATATCAGGGGGTGAGGGGAGGACGTGTTTGGTAGTGAGGATAGGGGTGTTTGGAAGTGGGGATAGAGTATACTATCCTATTATGGTGCAATCTTATTTACATAAGTTAATGTCCTCTTTAATATTACTCTCCATTAACTTTAAAACATAAATGTAAATAAGGGAATACCCTCTATTTGAATTCAATAAAAATATCAAAAAAATTAAAATTCTTATAAATAAAAAGTTAAATCTTGAGTTTTAGTTCAAATTCCTGAAATCCGAAACTTTCAAAGATGTTTCCTTTCAAAACTAGTGGGTCAAAGGTTTCTAAAAATTTATTAAAAATCATTTTGTAGCTCTTTGATATCCAATTATCAATTACCACCAATTTTGATTTCAAGAAAATACATATTTACTATAGCCCTCCATATAGGTGCCACTTCCCATACTTAGCCAAATTTCAGGACCCGTATTAACAGGTAATCATCTAATACACCCAAAATGGCTCTAAATAACTTTTATAAGATAAGTTTAATTCTAAGAATCCTACTAATAAAGTAAAATGACTCAAAAGGTTAATCCATTAAATTCAAATTCATAAGAAGAAGATTATACATAATACGACTATCATATGCAAAAATTTCGGGTCTTCACAAATATTGTCTAGACTATTAAATTTGCACAACTAGCTTAAAGTTGCATAATCGACTCCCAAACCTTACTTGGTTTGTAGACCATTTTTTTATTTTAAATATTTTAAAAGGATTTTGCCAATCATTTTTCCTACCTAATAAAAAATTGGTGCCAACTCCATTTTTAATTAATTTTTCCGTCAACCCGTTGCGATGCTGGTCATGACAATGGTGTTGTTATTTACATTTGTTCATACCTCTCTTAAGACCATTGATTCAATATAATTAGTATCATTAAAGCATTAGAGAAAAGTCTTTAAGAAATTTTTTGAAACTCAATTCACCCCCTGTTGAGTTATTGAAGCTACTTGGTAACATTAGTCATTTTCTATCCAATCCTAATAGAGAATATTGGAAAGCTGTGAAGTGAATTTTGAGATATCTCTAAGGTACTTCTAGAAACTATGATTTCGATTTAGGAAACATGACCTTTGTGGTTATACAAATTCAGACATGACTAAGGATGTTGACACTAGAAAGTTTACTTCTGGCTATTTGATTACCTTTGCAGGGGGAGCTGTGACTTGGCAATCCATGTTGCAAAAGTGTGTTGCATTGTTTACTACTGAGGCTAAGTTCATTGCTACTACAGAGGCTTGTAAAGAATTGCTTTGGATGAAGAATTTTGTACATGAACTTGGCTATACTCAGCAATGTTTTGTTTTGTGATTGTCAATGTTATCCATCTTGACAAAAATCTCACTTTCCATGGTAAATCTAAACACATTGATGTGCGGTATCACTAGATACGTGATATTCTGGACTCTAGGTTATTGGGGCTTGAAAAGATTCACGCAGATGACAATGATTCAATATGTTGACAAAGACTCTACCAAAAAGGAAGTTTGAAGCTTGTTGTTTGATTGCTGGATTGGCATTTGCCTCCAATTGAGTCCGAGGGGGAGTTTGTTATGGGTCCTCCTCAAGTGGAGCCCACAACTTAAAGTATTTAAAAAAAAAACAACAACAACAATGTGTTTTTTCTTTGGGTGCACACGATAATGCCTTATAAAAGGAAAGGGTTTTTAAAAGGTTTGGTATCCTTCTCTTTTTGAGTAGTGCTGACGACATGAGAAAAGGAGATTTTGCTAGCTCACTTTGCGACATCAATTAGGTAGTCATTTGTGTTCTAATTTTGGTGATTTTTCATGAGGTTGTTCTGGATGTTATGAGTTTTTATCTATACAGTCATATTTTTATTTCTTCATCTCTTTTTGTTGGGTTATTGTGTACTATTACTTTGGTAATTTTCACTTTGTTAATAGTGAGTAAGGGCTGCTACTTTGTTAATAGTGAGTAGGAGCTGCTACGATATCCTTAAATGTTGGAAATCACTTTGCTGTACTTATTGATATTTTTATAATTGAAGTTTTTACTGGACCAGGTCCATTTATTTTTACTTCTCACATTGACGGACACGTTAAAAATTATGTGTTCTCTTGTCCTTGTTTGTTTCATGTCTTCTTAGCTATATCTATTATTTGAATTTTTTGCTTATTGTATATTTGCTCCTCACAAGCGGGAAAGGTTTATTTTATTCCTTGTAGTGTGTTATTGCTTCCGTTGTGTATACACTCTTTCCCAACATTTAGTTTACATATATATATATATATATATATATATATATATATATATATATATATATATATATATATATAAAGCATTGCAAGTATACGGAAACAGAAATGGGACAGTGGGGTAGTAGTAGTAGTAGCACCCTCTGTGATACGGTGGGGAAGTTCTCATAAACCTCGCTTGTCAATCTTGCCTGAATTCATTTTGTGATACACCAATTCACATTAATTGTAATATATTAATGAATGTATGTATATATATATATATATATATAGAGAGAGAGAGAGAGAGAGAGAGGTCATGCATCTTAAAAAAAATAAGAGTTCCTCACTTTTGACAAAGTTTAAAAAAAATTAATTGATTTTTTCGTTAAAAAATCACTTGTTATATATAAATTTATCTAAATTATAAGATCTAAGCCTTAATTTGAAAGACATGAGGACATTGTAAAAATTATATTAAATTAGGTAATAAAGTGTTTAATTTTATAAATCAAAGTAAAAAGTGTAATTAGACTGAGAAATTAAGATGAAAAAGTGCAGCTGATCGATCCAAATATTTTCACAGTATTGCTTTTCTTCAAAATTAAAAGGCATATTACATTCATCTTTTTGTACAAAAGAACTTGCCAAAAAAAAAAAACAAATGCTGCTTGGATTTAGTTTAAGTAATTTCAGTATGTAATAATTTAAATAGAGATTATAAAATTTAATTGTAGTAAAGAATCACCATAGTAAACCATGAGGTGTGGCTCAAATAGCAAATTGAGTTTTATGTAGATAAATTTTACTTATAATACAAGAATTTGAATCTCACTGAAAGTACCTTGTACCTAGAAGGAAACTAATTCTTAAGTGAAAATTAACACTCAAAGAATGTATCTTACCAAAAAATAAAATTGAAAGAGTCCTCAAAGTACCGAAAAAATAATAATCTACCCACGTCTCTTTCTTGGATTGGTTTCTTCTCTCTTCCCCTGCCATTTGTTTTGGACCTTCCATTACCAGCAATGGACCCAAAAATCCTTTGACTTTGAGAATTAATACTTACAATTTTTTTACAATGTGTTAGGATTTTGACTTAAATTTAAAAAAATAATTGGAGGAGATAAGATAAAGGTGTCCTTGATGGAAGAATTTTGAATTGGTAAATATTAAAATATGTGTTATATCTATATATATATATATATATATATATATATATATATATATATTATAACCCTGTTAATATAATTTAGACAAATGTCATATGTCACTAATATATACATTTTTTGCCTTTTAAATTATTACTCATTTAATATAGTCTTATTTTTTATGTATTCAAAATTTAGTTTTAAAAGTTTAAATTTTAATTATATTTGATTTGATTTGATTTGATTTAAGTGATAAATTTAATTATTCTAACTTTTCAAATGTTATATTAATCTAAATGTCAATTTCTTACTCACCTATTAGGAAGTGTGATCACTAAAGATTATATATCATAGCATATTCAAATTGTTTATATTTTTTAAATTAGTTAAATATCAATTATACTTATTTACCTATTATAATGAACAAATACTCTAATAAACTTTTAATTTAAAATATTTTTAACCTTAATCAAATACTTCAAATTTTTATATTTTTGTAGTTATTATTTTTATTTTATTTTTCTTATTGCTTGACACTAGATATGTTAAATACGTCACGATAAATTTAATTTATATGAGTTTTTTTTTCTTTTGATATAATTAAATTAGAAAGTGATTAACATTTTATTCTTGCATAAATCTAATTAAAAAGTTCTTATAAAAAATATCAGAATGAACAATATATTATAATTCAAAAACTTATACATATATAATATAATAGACTAGTGCATCACCCAGATAATAAAACTAGTTAAAATTAAAAAGAGCGAGTAAGTGAGAGGTGTTTGTGGAGATAAAATGGCCATGGTAGGATTTCATTTCGAGATAAGCAGTCCCCTAAATGACTTGGGCTAAGTTAAGTCTATTATGCTAACTCATTCCCTTCATCTCTACTTTTTATCCCTTGGTTTGAGCCATATGTTCAACCAAACTAGACATTTACCCAATTTTATACCAATTTTCCTTCCCCTCTCCCTCTTTCTGTGCTAACCGCCCGATCTCACATAAGATCAATTAAGGTCGTTGAGCCAAGGGTAGTTGAATTGAAGTTATTAAAATCCTGGTTGATAAAATTGGTGGTCAATTGCTATTCAAGCAACCTACTTTAGAAACCATTCAGTATCTATATGAAGGCTGCAAGTCACTTTGCTCTCCATTCCTTCTCAACCTCACTTGATCAGTTCCTCTAATTCTATCATTTTCATCTCTAGGCATTTGGTTTCAGCTTCACTGATCCAATATGGAGTTTCATCTATTTCCCGTCATTACTTTTCTCATGGTGAGCTTCAACTTCCAAACAACTGGAATATACCCCCCCCCTACCCCCTCCCATTTTTCGTCAAATAGTTGTGGTTTATTTTTTTTCTTTGTAAACTTCAAGTCTATTTGTTTGTGAAAATGTTTCTGTTATGAGAAACTAATGAGCTTCTATTTCAAAATGCAGCTTGCACTAGTGGCAACTCATGCTGCATTACCTCCTGAACTTTACTGGAAGTCCATGCTTCCCACCACTCCAATGCCAAAAGCCATCACTAATCTGCTACATCCTGGACAGTACAGTAGTTCAATGGGTACCTATCTGCAAATCTCACACTCACTTGATATATATGGAATGTCACTTTCAATTGCTTAATTTCATGCCTCTATCAACAAAAAGAGGGAGTAATTTGGAATGACAATCCCCTCCCCCCCCCCCCCTTTTTTCTCTCTGGTTAAAGAAAAACAGTGCACTATTTTACTAATTAATTTTTTCCCTTCAACTAGACATCTCAACAACATCATTGTTTTATATTTATAGCTTAGATTGAGAATATGGGAGAAACACATAGGAGGGAGATAGGCTACTGGTATTTTATAACACAAATTACAAACAAGAAAAAGGAAATATCATTGTGAGTCATAGACTTCAATTTACACTTTAACTGAAGTTGGCTAAACTTGCAGATTGGAGGGAAGAGAAAATCACCTCCGTTGGTGTAGGGAACGGTGGTGTAAATGTTGGTGTAGAAAAGGGAAAGCAAGGTGATGGCACTGATGTCAATGTTGGTGGAGGAGACGGAGGAGTTTCTGTGAGCGCAGGACACAAGGGAAAGCCAGTACATGTAGGGGTTGGGCGTTCGCCATTTGATTACATTTATGCTGCCACTGAGACCCAATTACATGATGACCCCAATGTTGCCCTGTTCTTCTTGCAAAAGGACTTGCATCATGGAACAAAATTTGACTTGCACTTCACCAAGAGCTCAAATGCAGCCACATTCTTGCCTCGCCGAGCTGCAGATTCGATACCCTTTTCATCGAACAAGGTTGAAGATATATTGAACAAGTTTTCTGTCAAACCTGGGTCAGAGGAAGCTCAGATTATGAAGAACACCATCAGTGAGTGTGAAGAACCGGGCATTAGAGGAGAGGAAAAGTATTGTGCAACTTCACTGGAGTCAATGGTTGATTTCAGCACTTCCAAGCTTGGCAAAAATGTTGAGGCCGTCTCTACAGAAGTGGACAAAGAAACTGAGTTACAGAAATACACCATGACACCAGGAGTAAAGAAGATGGCAGAGGATAAAGCCATTGTGTGCCACAAGCAGAATTACCCATATGCAGTCTTTTACTGTCACAAAACAGGTACCACTAGAGCTTACTCTGTGCCTTTGGAGGGTGCTGATGGGACCAGAGTCAAAGCAGTAGCAGTGTGCCACACAGACACATCAGAATGGAACCCAAAGCATTTGGCCTTCCAAGTGCTCAAACTTAAGCCAGGAACCATTCCTGTCTGCCACTTCCTTCCTGAAGATCACGTTGTCTGGATTCCCAAGTAGAAACATTTGTCCCGTCATTGAATAACTACGCGCAGTTTTATTAGCATCACCAGCTATAGAACTGAATCCTAGTACTCGCATTACGTTATCCAACTATTCCATGTTTGCTTTTACACATACTAAGCTGTTTATGTATATTTGCTTGTGATGTATTACATATGTGCTGTGCTAATATATGATACAGTGAAGCTTTTTCATTCGCACGAAAATCTGTCTTTTAATTTCGGATTATGTACTTGCATGATACCGTTGAATATGATGGTATTTTTGTGAAAGAGAAAACACATAAATAAAATTTTCATTCCAAATAATGATGATAAATATCTAAACATGAAATTAAAAAACTATACTTTTTCTCATGTACAATGAACCAACTGCACCAGGGGAGTATAGTCTGGTAGTCGTTGAAATTAAGCTCCAAAATAATTGACCAACAGAAATAAAATAATCTATTTTACTTGAAAGAAAAGAAAAAGAAATAATTCATTAACTAATTTAACTCAATATGGTTGAAGAAATCCAGCTAAGTAACCCTTTAAGTGGGTTTTTGTTGGCCTCTTTGAGACTCAAGCATGTCACTCGCACCCTAATTACAGTATTAGAGTAATCTATCCTTATTACTTACCAAGAAAAAAGTGACATAAAAAAGAAATAATTCATTAACTAATTTAACTTAACTGGTTAAAGGGATCAAAACAAATAATCCTTTAAGCTGGCTTTTGTCAGCCTCTTTAAGACTCAAGCACGCTACTCCCACCCTGATTGGTAATATTAGAGTAATATATCCTTACTACCCATAAAGAAAAGAAAAAGAAATAATTCATTAACTAATTTAACTCAACTGGTTGAAGGGATCCAGATAAGTAATCTTTTAAGTGGATATATGTTGACTTCTTTGAGACTCAAGCATGCCACTAGCACCTTGATTGGTATTATTAGAGTAATCTATCCTTACCAGTTACCACCATAATGCTTACCAAGAAAAAAGAAACATGAAAATGAAATAATTCATTAACTAATTTAACTAAATTAGTTGAAGGGCTTCGAATAAGTAATCCTTTAATTGGGCATTTGTTGACCTTTTTAAGACTCAAGCATAGCACTTGCACTTCAATTGGTAGTACTAATCTATTCTTATCACCATATTGCTTACCAAGAAAAACATAAGAGCTCTCAATCGGGTTTCTCTTTTTATACATGATTCAATCACTTTCAAATTGCGTGAAATATTAATTTGATGGAACTACTTTAAAGAAAAATCATTTAATGAATGAAAGTATGAAAAGTTTAATCATTGAAACTCACATTGCTACTCCATATTTTCTCACCAAGCGAGCTATTGTTTAATCATAGTAATCTCACTCACGACAACTTTGTATAGGTGTTAGAGATTTATATAACAAATTAGACTAAATTAATTTCATTTCCTCTGTATTTAGCTAAAATATTTATGTAAAGATGCTTTTAATTTTAAAAACCTACATAAATCTCTTTTTGTGATTTTATAATATGCATAGTTTTTTGCTCTGTAGTAACTCATATTGAAGCAAAAGAAATGGCAACACCATTCCCCTCATCCTGGAACACCAACGAAGGGATAGAGGAGATGGGAATAGGCCCAAAATTAGAAGCATTTGACACCCATTTATAATCTTCTTTACATAATAGTAACTTTATATTACTATAAAGTAGTATTTTGTATTCTTTTTACGTCAATTTTGCAGTTGTTGCAATCGTGAATTACTGATTTAAGGCCTGTATGTTAGCATTGGGGATAAGGAAGTTTCAATTTCCTTTTGATAAACGTTATTGAAAGTTGTGTCAAACACAATTCATTTCAGGATAAAGTATAAACCAAACATACTATTAATTTTTTTAATTAGAAAAGAAAATTTATACAAATGCATCAGGTTAAAATGCACATAATCCCCTTCAATTATAGGTCATGTGCAAAGAAACCCCCACTGGTTCAAAACTCAACATCACAACACCTTATGGTTAAAAAACTTTGTACCTCAACCCTTCTATTCAACTTCCGTGTGTGCAGCTAACAGTGAAGTCATCACATGACATGCACATGTCATTTAAATCTTTAAACTCCCCAAATTCATCCCTAATCAAACTCATTTAGCCCTAATTCATGTTTTTCCTAAACTGATTAAGGCTTCATAGAGCATTCGACGCATTCAAGCTCAAAAAAATCAAATCTTTGTCACGCTACCAGGATTTGGATGAGGAATTAAAGGTAACTCTCCCATTCATTCTCTTTGATGAGTTTATATTTATCAGCAATATGTTGTGGGTCCATTTTCTGTTGAGGTGAATGGTGATTGTGGTGGGTCCATTGTGTTTATATGATATTTGTATAAATGTTGGGGGTTACGAAAACCATTGAAATATTTGTGGGTTTGGATTCAGTTAATGTCAGTAATTTTGTTTCCATTGTTTGTCTCTAGTGCTGTATTATATTCGTTTATGACCCATTTTGTCAAGTATTGCTTTATTGTTTTCTGTGGTCTATTGTGCAGTGTTTTATTTGTTTATTTAATTTATGGTTCATTGTGCAGTGTTTTATTTGTTTATTAAATTTGTGGTCCAATGTGAGGTGGGTTTTTTTTATTAGTTTGTATCCATTTGCAGGTGTTTGAAATGGACATTAAGGTTAATATTGACTTTTACACTATGGAACATTAGAAGTGTGCCTGATATGCATTATCAGGGGGGGAGATGTACTCATATGAGGACTTTGATATAAACCTCATATCAGTACCCCCACTTTGTACAATATGCCAAGAGTAAAGGCTATGTTAGTGATTTTTAGTTTTGGCATAAATTTGAAGAAGAGGGAATGTCAAAAATTAGACTATTTGGGAGTGATGCAGATGTGAGAAAAATAATTCAAAGGTTTTCAAGAAAAGAGGTTAATCTAGCTTTATGTTGATCATGTTGTGGAGACTAATGTGCAAGTGGTTGACATAGCACCTTTGCTGGAAGAGGAAGTGAATGTGGAGGAAAAAGATATTGAAGTTAGGGAGTAAGAGCCACAACTCAACTTGGATGGATGTGAGTTTTCTGATAGTAATGTAGATAATTTAGATTTGTTTTGTGAAAAATTTGCTATTAGTGTAAAAGATGAAGTGAACACATGGTTGGGTGACTAGGAAACCTCCGAGCAGGTGAGTGAAGACCTTCAGCATAATGAAAATGTGACACAACAGTCCTAACAGTCTAAAGAAGTGACACCTACTAAAATTGTGACACAACAGAGCACTCAAGGTGTGAAGAGAAAGATTGTTGCATCAAGAAAGAAAAAAAATAACAAAGAATGCAAGAAATTCCCAAGCAAGAAATGACCACAACGCACAACCAAACAGTCAATCAAGAAAAGAAACAGGGACAGACTTAAGCAATGCACCAATTGAAGATGGTGAGCAATGGGATGGGGGTTGCCACTCAAATTATGTTGATAGTGATGACTTAGTTAGTTTGGATAGTTCTGATGAAGAGTCATCCAGACCAAGGTTTATTATTGAGTTCAATAAGAAAACAAACATGCAAAAGAAAATTAAGTTACAAGTCGGGTTAAGGTTTATTGACTTCAGGGTGTATAGGGAGACAGTAAAACAATATGGCATTGATTATGATTATATTATAAATGAGTCTTTAAGGATTACACTGAATTGCCAAAAAAAAAACATGTGGATGGAGGATCTATACATCAAAAACTCATAATAGGGATGCTTTTCAATATGTAGATACAATGCGGGGCTAGCCTGATCGGAAGCCTATTACCGTTGCAAATCAAGTGGAAAGAGACCGTAGTATACAGATTTCCAGATTTCAAACCTACAGAGCTAAGAGAATGACTTTAGAGGACATTGATGACAAGCATTCTGACCAGTTTGGGAAAGTTGTAGAACTATTATGCAACCATTAGACAGTATAACTTAGAAGCATAGTGCTTTTGAAACTATAAGCCTCCTTGTTTCAAAGGTTGCATATCAATTTGGATGCATGCAAGAAGGATTTCTTAACTACCTCTTGATCCATTATACATGTGGATGGGTGTTTTGTAAAAGGAAAGGTTAGGGGAATTGTTATGTGCAATTTGGGAGGATACCATTGACAACATATACCCCATGTCATATGTTGTTGTTGAGGTAGAGAGCAATGAGAGCTTCATGCAACTCTTGATTGAAGATCTAAGATCAATTGAAGATAAAGGATGGGTCATGATGTCACCAGCAAAACGCAATATCTCTTCTTTAGTCTCTTCTCTTGCTATCTCCATCTCTTGCACATCCAACTCCGAATACATTTGATAATAATACTATATACTTCAAATGCCCACATTCTTTACACCTAGTTATGCATTGACTGGCAAAGAGTGTAAAAAATGTGTAAACTAAAAGTGTGTAAGTATCACTGTTCTAAAAGTAAAGCAGCATAAAAAGAAAAATTCAATTAATCCATCCCAACCTGGCATCAGCTAAAACTAAGTTCCAAAACAACTTACCAACATATATAATCCATTAACCAATTTAAAACAAAAATCAAACCTTTTCTCCCCACCTTTTTCCTTTTATGTACGTTGGTAGATCCCATACAAATTGTACGAAAGATAATTAGAATGAACTACTATGTAAAAAGACTTAACTTTACATTAGCTTTCAATGACACACTCTACGGGGAAAGATGATATCACGTTCGTCATTTTTCTTTCCAACTAAGCGTTACATCCCGATGTTCGAATCGAATATATACAAATCTCTACAAATAATTTCCTGTCATATATATAAAAAATTGATTTAATGAATGATAGCAGTATTGCTACTTGCTAGGATTGAAACTCATTTTGCAACGTTATCTTTCTACTTTTTCTCGGCGAGGACTCCAGAGATTATACACTGAAGCCTCATCATAATTCTTTCCTCCGGCATTCTCACATAATCCCCCCCCCCCTTCCAAATCTCCCAAGCAATTTATGGTGAACGCACCGCTCAACTTCACGAAATACTTTCTTCTGCCATCGTGAAGAATAATAGCCTTTGCACTTTAGGATTCAGTGATGTGAGCATCATCTTTGAATTTATCAGGTGCAAATGGCTCCAAAGATCCCCATGTTCTTCCAACCTTAAGTTTGACATGCAGAGGAACTGCAGAGGCATAAATGTAAAGATTGAATATGTGATCTCACCATATAAGCAGAACCTCAATTCCTTTTATTACCCAATCTCCATCCTCCCCTAAATAAAAATCCCAAAATTAAAAAAAAAAAATCTTTATGGGAATACAAACCAAGAAGTGAGACAGCATTCTCCATGCTTGTCTGCAATAGCAGGGCAGCTTCCTTTATCACAGGAGGATCAACTTCCAGCACTAATTCATCATGTACCTAGTTAACAATCACTTAAAAGATTAAAAAAAAACAACAAACAAATAAAAATAAGAGAATACAAATCCTCTAAAATTACCTGTAACAGAATCCGGCAACGATCTCTAAGCATGTGAAACTTGGTTGCTAATAAAGAACTGGAATCCGGGCTATCAACTCCAGTGACAATTATAGAGTAAATTCTTATCATTGCAATCTTAATTATGTCAGCAGCAGATCCCTGTGGGGGGGGGGGGGGGGAGGGGGGGGCAAATACACTAACATGAATACTGACAAGCTCTGAAGGAAACATATCCCCAATCAGGAAGAGAAAGAAAAACCATACTATACCTGACAAATGGAATTTACAGCTTGCCTCTGAGCTTTTGATTTTTCTTTACTGCTGCCAAATTTTATTTTTGACAAAAAACGTTTTCTTCCCTTAAGAGTCTCCACATATCTGCATCATGCATATAGATATGTAATCCACAATTATGGCCCAGATGAAACAGCTTTAACAAGAATGCACAGTTTACATATACGAAGTGCTAAATTAAACCACCTACAGCATTGAGAAGCATAGTTTTCTACATGGTTAGATATAGAGATCACAAATAAGAAAAAAAATAGATTAAATTACAACAGAAACTAAAACATTTTAAATACCTACAAAATAATAATTTATTTGTAGAAAGAAAAACAAAACAAAGTGACACAAAATAATCAATATAATTGACTTCAAACTAAAGTTTATCCAATGATTACATCATCTTAATCATTGTATCAGTGTTAAAGGGATATGCTGAAACAAGGTCTCCTCACCCTTTGCTGTGACAAGATGCAACAGCTTCATGAAGCCAGGAAGAAACACCACGAAAAGAGCTTTTGAAATTACTAATCTTTTCTGCAGCTTCATCAGAAGTGCAATTCAGTTGTTCTGCAAGGCTATTGGCTCCCATACCATAAAGAATGCCATACACCATCTTTTTGGTCTGATCTCTTTCATGAGAACCCACAGAAACCTCAGGACACCCAATCCATCTTGCTGCTATCATTGTAAAGACATCACCATCAGGCTTACTGAGAAGTTCAATGAGTGAAGAGTCTTTAGAGAAGTGTGCCATCAACCTCAATTCTATCTGAGAATAATCTGCTGTTAACAGTAACCAGTTATCCTGCAAGCAGAATAAATATATAAGAATAGACCACAAGAAGTGTAGAAAATTGTGATCTGATCCTGTTATCTATATTAGGAAATATTCTGTAACAGATCAGATCCCTAGAATTAGGCATGTTTAATTGTATATTCTAGTCAATTAGGAAATCCCAAAAATCATGGGATCTGACAGTAGTTTATTTCCTTTCCTATCAAGGCTGACTTTGAATAAATCTAACCTATGTGTGTATCAGAATATTCAGTCAATAATAATTTTCATATTCTTCAAATTTCTGAGATGGTATCAGGGCAGTTCCGATCTGGGACTGCTCCTGCCTTCCGCTGAAACCTTGAACGACCCCTTTTGAAATCAGTTGGCCTTCATTGCCAACGATTCCCTGCCTGTCGTCCCCTTCCTTTGCCTCTCCTACTCTAGTTGGCTTTCATTGCCAATCCCTTCCTTCTGCCAGCCGCATCCACTGGTTTATCACTGCGTCACCTTCAGGTCTTGATCACATGGTGAGGGCTGTGTTTTTCCTGATGTCGAACGAAGAGGAGATTGAGAGGTTGAGATCTCTAATAAACAGCCTTGAGAAGCCCCCAGGTACTTGTTCTCTAACCTATTCAGGTAAGTCTCCATTTTCTATTGGATTGAATGTCTCGGGTACAGCCTTTACCAACTACTGGATTATGGACTCTGGAGCCACCGACCATGACCAACACCTCCAATATTTTCTCCACCTATTCCCCATGCCCAAGCAGTAAGAAAATAGCCACAACCGATGGCACCTAAACCACTGTAGCAGGAATAGGAAACGTCCAGATAAATCCCCAAGTCACCCTGAAAAATGTCCTTCATGTTCCCAAACTGTCCACCAACCTTGTCTCTGTTCAGAAATTAACCCAAGATTTGTCTTGTAATGTGGTTTTTCACCATAATTGTTGTGTTTTTCAAGACAAGGATTCAGGGAAGATGATTGGACGTGCTGAGGAACAGGATGGCCTATACTACCTTGAAATACCTTGCCAATTACACAGGACTAAGGGCAGAATACCATACTCTTTAACCTGAGTTTGTTTCCTCCAATAAAGACAGAATCTGGCTCCATCATCGCAGACTTGGACACCCTTCCTTTCAGATTGTTAAAAGTCTTTTTCCTTCTTTATTTACAAGTCTAAATGTTGACAATTTTCATCGTGAAGTCTGTGAACTTGCCAAACACAAGCGTGTAACCTTTCCAGTTAGTAATAAAAGAAGTTTTGTTCCCTTTTATCTCATTCATAGTGATGTATGGGGTCCTTCTTCTATTCCTAATGTCTCTGGAGCAAGATGGTTTGTGTCTTTCATTGATGATTGCACTCGTGTAACCTGGATTTTTCTGCTTAAACATATATCTGAGATTAGGACTGTTCTCCCAAATTTCTGTTCTATGATTAAAACTCAGTTTGGGGTCAGTATCAAGAGCTTTAGAACAGACAATGCCAGGGATTATTTCAATCAAACCCTTCTGCCATTCTTTCAGACAGGGAATCATACACGAGTCATCTTCTGTCAATACCCCACAACAAAATGGGATAGCAAAAAGGAAAAATGGGCATCTTAAAAACCCGAGCTTTACTGTTTCAGAAAAATGTACCTAAATCTTTATGGGGGGGAGGCTGTTCTCACAGCCACTCATCTTATAAATCGGTTACCTACAAGGGTCTTCGGATTTAAGAGTCCAATGGACATTCTTTCTTCTTTCTATCCTGATATTCACACCTCAAATAACCTTGTCCCTCGAATTTTTGGGTGTGTATCATTTGTCCATGTTCACAGTCAAAACAGAGGAAAACTAGATCCACAGGCCCTAAAATGTGTCTTTGTGGGCTATTCTTCAACTCAGAAAGGGTACAAGTGTTATCACCCTAAATAAAATAAAATTTGCCTCCATGGATGTCACATTCACTGAAGAGGAGCCTTATTTCAATAATCCTTATCTTCATGGGGAGCACTCAATCAGGGAAGATAAGGAAGACTTCCATCTTGATCTGTCCTTACTTCCTATGTCTAAAAGGCCTCTTCCCGAGAGCACACCAAAAGATACCAATACTGAAACTACTTCTGAACCTGTAACAGATTCTGCCCTTGAGAATGTGAGGTTTGGTAAAGGCAAGGTGTTCACAAGGAAGACGACTGCTCCTGAACCTGTGCAAGTCCAAGAATCCAACTCAGAACCTTCAAATGAGGTAATAATGTCTAACCCTTTAGTGCAAGGTGAAACTGAATTTCATATGAATAGTGAAGATCAGAATCTGCCCATAGCCATTAGAAAAGGAACTAGGGAATGCACAAAACGGCCATTATATCCTCTTGCTCACTACCTATCTTTTAAGAAATTCTCACCATCCCATAGCGCCTTCCTTGTAAGCCTAAATACTATTACCATCCCTACCACCCTATTTGACGCTTCGTCCAATAAGAAATGGAAACAGGCCATGAATGTGGAGATGGAGGCATTGGAAAAGAACAAGACCTGGGAGTTGGTGCAATTACCAGCAAGGAAGAAGGTTGTAGGCTGCAAATGGGTGTATACCATGAAGTATAGGGCAGATGGGTCGATAGAAAGGTATAAGACACGATCAGTGGCCAAAGGGTATACCCAAACTTATGGGATTGACTACCAAGAGACCAAAGATGAACACAGTCAGAATTTTGTTAGCATTAGCAGCTAGCTATGGTTGGGATTTACAGCAATTTGATGTTAGGTTCCACCAGGTTATGGAAAGGACTTGCATGATAATATTGTGTGTAAGTTGAAGAAGGCCTTGTATGGCCTGAAACAATCACCACAGGCATGGTTTGCAAGGTTTGCAAAGGTTACATTGACTATAGGATACAAGCAAAGCCAAGGAGACCACACACTGTTTGTTAAAAATTCTCCTTTAGGGGGAGTTACAGCACTTTTGGTGTATGTGGATGACATAATTGTGACTGGAAATGATGTTAAGGAGAACCAGTTTTTGAGCCAATGTTTAGCTAAGGAATTTGGGATCAAAGCACTAGGGAGGTTGAAGTACTTTATTGGGATTGAAGTTGCTCATTCTAAGCATGGTATTTTTATCTCCCAACAAAAATGCCACAGATCTCCTCAAAGAAACTAGCAAAGAGCATGTAAACTAGCAAGTACTCCTATAGATCCTAATTTGAGACTTGGACCAGCAGAGGAAGATGCTGCAGTAGACTTGGTGGGTAGACTTATTTATCTATCCCACACAAAAGACCGGACATAGCCTGTGCAGTAAGCATGGTTAGTCAATTCATGCATAGCCCAAGAGAAATCCACTTGCAAGCAGCACACCGAATATTGCAGTACCTCAAAGGGACATCGGAAAAGGGTATTTTATTCAAGAGAAATGGAGGAGTGGTGCTTGAGGCATACATCGATGCAGATTATGCTGGATCACCAAGTGATAGAAGATCAACCACTGGGTATTGTACCTTCCTTAGGGAATATCTAGTGACTTGGAGGAGCAAAAAACAGAATGTGGTGGCCCGATCTAGTGCAGAGGCAGAATTTAGAGCAATGGCTCAAGGTGTGTGTGAACTACTTTGGTTAAAGATCATACTTGAAGATTTGAATATCAAGTGGGAAGGACCACTGCGACTCTATTGCGACAATAAGTCTGCAATTAGCATAGCCCACAATCCAGTACAGCATGACCAAACAAAGCATATTGAGGTGGACAGACACTTTATTAAGGAAAAACTGGAAAGTGGATTAATTTGCACACCCTATGTGACCACACAAGGCCAGCTAGCTGATGTATTTACCAAAGGGTTGAGCAGTCCAGCATTTGAGAACATTGTATCCAAGCTGGGAATGGAGAATGCCTATTCACCAGCTTGGGGGAGTGTAGAAAATTGTGATCTAATCCTGTTATCTATATTAGGAAATATTCTGTAACAGATCAGATCCCTAGAATTAGGCATGTTTAATTGTATATTCTAGTCAATTAGGAAAGCCCAAAAATCATGGGATCTGACAGTAGTTTATTTCCTTTCCTATCAAGGATGACTTTGTATAAATCTAACCTATGTGTGTATCAAAATATTCAGTCAATAATAATTTTCATATTCTTCAAATTTCTGAGAAGAAGTATACCAAAATTACAAACTTTAAAAAAAAAAAAAAACAACTAAGGCTATGTTTGGGAGGTTTTGAGTAATAAGGGGAAGGGGTGGTTTACAAAGGGAAGAAAATGAAAGGGAGAGTTGTCTTCCCCTTGTTTTAAAAGTTATCAATGGAAGGGAGGGAAATTTTCTTTACCTTGTTTGGGAGTTAGGGTGGAAACAAAAGGGAACAGAAGACTTATAAAGTTTAAATATTAGGAGCTAAAGGAAGGGAGTTCCCCTTGTTCAAAAATTCTATGCAAGGGAGGGGAATTTCCTTTACCTTGCTTAGAGTGGAATTTAAATTTCAAATACAGATTATATTTTATATATCTTCTTTTTAATTTTATACACATTATTATGCAGATTAATTATTGTAATGAAGTTAGTAAATAAGATTAATTCCTTCATAGATTAAAAACGGCATATAAGAAATTAAGAAAAAGGATGTTTAGTATGACTAGGTAGTCAGTAGTCCATACTTATAATTTAACTGAAGGAATTGTTATTCTATATTACACCTTCGCAAAAAAGAAAACCTTATATTACATAGTTTTAAGCACACACATATCACATTGTTTTATTGCACTCAATCTAACAGGCTATTTGATAAACGTTAGAAAAAAACCCATTAGAGACTACTATGAGCAAAAAAAGTTGTGATAGAACCAGGCTGTTTTATTTTTATGAAACAAAACTAGCATATAGGAGGTGTCATTTTATACTTATCAAAAAGAAAAAAGTTATGTTTTACTAGTCTAACTCTTTTCTTTCTCTTCCATTCGGACGAGTGAATAAACCTTTTCCCATCAGAGTCCCAGCTATGGAAGAGCAAAGCTGGATAACAACATCCCAAAAGGGAAGCTAGATCGATACAATCTGAGAGCTACCAATTTTATTTCCTCATTTCTCCAAAATTCCTCTCACTAAACAAGAATATGAGACAAGGAAAAGAAACCCAGACTATTCTAGCAAGCATGCCAAGCCTGTTCCTTTACATAAGAAGACAAAATACGCACTTGAGATGATAAATTTCAGTTTTGAATGTTCACAGGTTATTAGGCGTAAAAAATTTCCCCATGCTTGAATATTAAAGGCCTAAACAATATTTAAGCAATAAGTGTGTCTTTGAGATTGGTATAAGATATCTGATCTTCAAGAGAATCAGCTCTCCAAGAATTGATTTTAGAAAAATCAATTAATATGTTTGTGAATGTTATCCAAAAGTTCCGTGATTGAAATAATTTTTGTTTGGTTATTGTTAGGAGAAATCACTTAAGTTGTGAGATGTCAGATTACTAATAAACATATAAAAGGGATGTGGTATGTTTGAATTCAAAAGTAATGGGTAATTTAGTTAAAATATAATGAATGGTAGATTCGGAAGCAATTCTTAACTTGCTTTGGGCAAAGGCAGCAAAAGAAGAAGAAAATCAGCTCTTGTCAGAAGCAGAATATGTTTCTTAAAGTTACCAAACAAAAGAAGAAAATGAAGAAGAATCACTTTTAGGTGTGTATAAAAGTGATTCTAGGATGCCAAGAAGCAATCACAAACAAGCTAGTGTATTCTAAAAGCAAGGCTTGGGATCCCGCAAGTGAGAGAGAGAGATTGTCCAACTTTCAACGTGATTAAAATTTCAGTAGGAATCTCACAGTATGTGTATATTGTTAAATTCTTAAGGATATACACCAATATTTTTTTGGTATATGGCATGACATTGAAAAAACTGCTCTATAATAACAAATAAAGAACACAAGCACAGAAGAAACCCAAGGTAAGGTTAAAGACCTATTACCTGAGTAGGAACAAAGAAATCACGAGCATTAATTCTACAGTAACTGCCATCAGCATCACCTCCACTTTTATCCTCTTTCATTTTGAAGTCCACCGTATGTTCAACACACTGCATTACTCAAAAAGATAGTATATAACATCAAATATAGCAGTCAACTGAAAGAAAAAAGAAAAAACGTCTGATAACTAAAGAACCCAAACCTGAAGATTAGGTTCCTCCATTGAAAGCCGACCGGTTGCGGTGGATGTCTGTAGCCAATGACCATGTAATGTGTACTTCTGTGTGCTTACAGATAGCCTGGCCAGAGAACAAATTGATCCCAGCGTAGAGTTTAAGAGCTTTGCCATTGTTCGATGCTCTTTAATGACTGGAACAATGGGATGTTCATGCCTGAAATATAATCAAATTGCCTAGAACACACTTTGCAAATAAAGAATACAAAGGGAAATTCCTACATGTTGCATTCAATGCCAATTAGAGTAGACATACAAATTTTAAAACTTTTAAATATCACACATAACAAACTTGTGCACCCTCCAGCGCAGTAAATACATACTCTCCCATACCCATTTCAACATTTGATCCATTCTAAGATATAATATGTATATTAAAAATGAAATTAATTATTCTTTTGTAGATATAATCAATAACCAATCATTAGGGAAATATTAGGGAAGGTTCATTGCAATATTACTACAAACTATGTATATAATAATTTAGTCGTCAGGGCAACAGTAACCACTACGCAAGCAAACATATTACCAATTGCAAGGCGCCAATCCTTTTTAACATGCTTCTTTTGTTGCCCTCTTAATGTTCCCTATGATTCATCAAGAAATTCGAGGAAATTGTAGGCAACAATCATATAAGAGGTACTATTACATTCTCAAGTAGTTTTCTTAATGATAACAAAGCCAGTCAAAATGTTTCTTATAGATTCTTTTGTATTGGAATGAGGCACTCTTGACTGTAATTTTTTGCTGCATTGTAAAGAACACCTATTTCTCCATCCATGAGTAGGCAAAGATTTGCAGCAGTATTTTTTTTCTCAAGTGTTGATTCAATTATGACTGATATATTAAATTCAATCATTAATGTAGATGCGACTATATTCACAGGATCATGGCAAATTAACTAGGAGAGCAGTACCAACTACGAACACGAGGACAATTTTATTTGAAAGGAGAAGGCATACTTTTCTGTGCATTGAGCATTTTATAGTGATAAATAAGAGTTTCGTACTGTAGTTGAATCTGACGTGCAGTCCAGGTAAGTTAAAAACAATGCTAGTGAGTGCAGGCAATAACTAGAAGAGTGCCCCTCTCTTTGCCAGTTTGCCTCTCTCTACTCTCGTGTCCACCATTTCTCTCTCTCTTCCCCACTTTTGCAATCTAGGCCTTCTATAATCAGCTGTGGAACCCTGTGATACAGCTGAAATGAAATGATAGGCTGTCTCCATATCCCACAACCACAACCACCCTATAGTAGTGGGAAATTTGCCTTCTTTGTCTTATGATAGCTCTGCCATAGATTTTCAAGGGTTGGTTGATGTGATCTGTGTTGTGACAGCTGAACATACATATCTAATATGCAAGATGTGTCACTCAGACACCTCATGTTTGGGTAAATGATGATGATGCGGACATAAGGTCCACTGGGGCTGAAGATTACGAGAGGGGGAAGTGGAAGCCCATTAGTTGGCTTAATACAAGTGATGCACAGGATCATTTCCCATGAGGGAGTAATTGTAACTAACTACTGCCTAGTTGGCAGTAGCAGTCACGTGGGGGGGTGATGAAACGGTTGTTGTGGTAAGGGAAGTATAGATAGCATGATGGGAAAAAAGGGATTTTTAGGCGAGAATTGGACTTTGGAACGTTGGGAGAGAACTAAGCCTCTCGAATTGCTTAGAATGCCGATTGTAATCCCTGTTCTTGGTCTACCAAGCTTAGTGTCACCTTGATACTGCTTGGCTCATCAATAATACTACAGTTCTATACCATTTTCTTCTCTTAATCTTTAGATACCTTAACAATTTGTATCAAAGCACTTTCCTGGTGAGAATGGTCCAGATGCGCAGTGGAATGGACGGGCGAATGGATGCTCTGGACGTTGGTCAGGGGAACGTGACGCTAGCTGTGGAGGAGATGCGACAGCTCCTTCAGGCACGCAACCACCGTCGACGAGGACGATCGAGGCTTCGGAGAGCATCGGCCTGGGAGGGCGAAGGAGATGGGAGTGGAGGAAGTATGTCGAGCGTGTCTCGCTCAAGATCATACTCGAGACTTAACAGTAGACAGCCATCCTATGATCTAGGTGGAAGGAAGTTGGAGATTCTAGTGTTCACTGGAGAGGAGGCTTATGGTTGGATCGTGAAGGTTGAGAGGTACTTCAGATTGAATTCGGTGAGAGATGATGAAAAGTTGGAAGCGATGGTGATTGCCCTGGAGGATAAGGCACTAAATTGGTACCAATGGTGGGAGGAACAAGCTCCGTCAGCTGATTGGGAGAAGTTCAAGGGGGCGGTGCTACTTCCACAGTCCACTAACATCAGCACCTCTCTGCCTCCTAATTGCCCCCACGTCTTGAAGGATTGGTTTGAGGTCAACCCTTCCTTGCTGTTCAGAGACAATTGCAGGATTTTTGCCTCCAAGAATATAGGTTCTTCCTCTTCCTCGATCACCAATTCCTCCTCTTCATTATCGGGATCCTCCACCAACATGAATTGGTAGTGTTTCAGTTTGCAAATGTGTTCAGGTCCCCATTTCTTGCCGCATTTGAAGCACAGTCCCTTGCGGCTCCTCTCCCTTAACTCACTCTGGCTTAATCTTTCCCCGCCGTACACCTTTTTTTCAGCAGGCCCTGCTTCCGATAATTTCACTCCCGAAGCTTCCTTCCGATTAGATTCTCCTTTAGGAATAAAACTCTTCCCCTTAAAATATTCCCTCTGTGTTTTCCCGGTAATTCCTTCCTTATCCCTCCATCCCTTCCTCTCTTCGAGCATCATTCCCCCTCTTCGTAGGGCCACATTTTTTTCTTCTAATAACAGGGCTCGATCCATCAATTCCGACAAAGATTCTGAGGCATGTAACTTCAATTCAGCTTGGATTTCATCCTTCAATCCATTAAGAAATATTCCTTTCAACATTACTCGCTCTTCCTTCTTTAATGGCGCAGAAGCCATTTCAAATCGCTCTCGGTATTCCATCACAGTCCCTGACTGCTTAATGTTGAGCAGCGGTCGAAACGGGTTTTGAACTAAGCCCGGTTGAGGAATCGGGGTATTTGCAAGCACCTAGAACTGTTAGTCCAAGGGGTCCGAATCAACCAACACTTTTTCTTGATGGAGCCGGGTGGGACAGAAGTGGTTTTAGGGATGGACTGGCTAGCCAGCTTGGGAAACATAGAAGCTAATTTCCGAAACCTGGTTTTGAAATGGGGGGAGCAAGGCCAGAAGAAAGAATTGAGGGGTGATCCTTCGTTGTGTAAGACACAAGCATCTTGGAAGGCTATGTTTAAAGCACTCCAGCATAAGGGAAAGGGGTACTATGTCACCTATAGGAAGGGCACAGAAGAGAGCAACAAGGGATAGGAACTGCTGCCAAGGAGCATTGAGACTATTTTGGAGGAGTTTGAGGATGTCTTTCAAGAACCTCAAGGCCTCCCGCCCCACAGAGATCATGATCATGCAATAGTTCTAAACGGAGGAGCTCCTATACCTAACATACGTCCCTACAAGTATCCTTACTATCAAAAAAACAAGATAGAAAAGATAGTTAAGGAAATGTTGCATGCTGGGATTATTAGGCCCAGTACAAGCCCTTTCAGTAGCCCTGTTATTTTAGTTAAGAAAAAAGATGGGGGGTGGCGTTTCTGTGTTGATTATCGAGCCCTGAATAAACTCACTGTACCCGCTAAGTTCCCCATCCCTATCATAGATGAGTTGTTAGATGAATTGGGAGGAGCACGGTTATTTTCTAAATTGGATCTCAAATCTGGATACCACCAAATAAGAATGAAGGAGGGTGACATACCAAAAACTGCCTTTAGGACCCATGAAGGGCATTATGAGTTCTTAGTAATGCCCTTTGGTTTAACAAATGCCCCCTCAACCTTTCAAGCCCTCATGAACCAGATTTTGAAGCCCTATTTAAGGAAATTTGCCTTGGTATTTTTTGATGATATATTGGTTTATAGTGGAGATGAAGAGGGTCACAAGGAGCACCTAAGGAGTGTACTGTTACTGTTACGAGAGCATGGACCGGTGATTAATAAAAAGAAGTGTTCCTTTGGGCAAGAAAAGCTTGAGTACCTTGGAAACATCATTTCTGGTCAAGGGGTCTCAGCAGACCCCAACAAAATCAAGGATATGTTGGATTGGCCTCCCCCTAAAGATGTCAGGGGCCTAAGAGGGTTTCTCGGCCTAACTGGTTACTACCAGAGGTTCGTGAAGAATTACGGAAAGATAGCATGGCCACTGACGCAACAGCTCAAGAAGGATCAGTTTCAGTGGGATAAGGGTGCTCAGCTTGCCTTTGAGCAGTTGAAACAGGCTATGACTTCCCTTCCAGTACTTGCAATCCCAAATTTTGACAAGACCTTTGTAGTAGAGACTGATGCTTCCTGGAAGGGAATTGGAGCAGCTCTGATGCAGGAGGGCAGACTAGTGGCATACATGAGTCAAACAATTTCAGATAGGGCCCAAAACAAGTCAGTATATGAGAAAGAATTAATGGCAGTGGTATTGGCAATTCAGAAATGGAGACATTACTTGCTAGGAAGGCATTTTGTGGTGAATACAGACCAAAGGAGCCTCAGGTTCTTGACTGAACAGAGATTGATGGGTGAAGAACAACAGAGGTTAATCTCCAAACTACTAGGGTTCGATTTTGAGATTAGGTACAAGCCTGGACCAGAAAATAAAGCAGCAGATGCATTATCCAAAAAGTTACAATTCTCAGCTTTATCAACTGTGCAGTGCTTGGAATGGGAGGACCTAGAAGAAGAGATTTCCAAAGATGAGAACTTGAGAAAGATAATGCAAGATCTGATGTTGGATAATGGCGCACACTCAGGATATAAAGTCACAAAAGGCAAGTTATATTACAAGGGGAGATTGGTGATCCCTAGGGGTTCCCCAAAGATTCCTGTGATCCTTATTTGACATTGGGGGGCCATTCTGGTTATTTCAGAACTTATAAGAGGGTGGCTGGACTGTTTTTCTGGGAAGGAATGAGGAAGGCTATACAGCAGTATGTTCAGGAGTGTGAGGTTTGTGAAAGGAACAAATATGAGGCCCTGAATCCAGCAGGGCTGCTGCAGCCTCTACCCATACCTGCCCAGCAGTGGTCGGACATATCTATGGATTTCATTCGGGGCTTACCAAAATCTGGGGGGATGGACACAATATTCGTGGTGGTGGATCGGTTAACGAAGTATGCTCACTTCATTGCTCTAGCTCATCCCTATACAGCTAAGGAAGTGGCAGAAATATTCATCAGAGAAGTGGTGTGGCTCCATGGTTTTCCAATATCAATAGTATCTGATAGAGATCGGGTCTTCCTTAGCTCTTTCTGGACAGAATTGTTCAAGTTAGCTGGGACCAAATTGAAGTTCAACTCGGCCTATCACCCTCAGACCGATGGCCAAACTGAAGTGGTCAACATATGCTTGGAAACTTATTTGCGATGTATTACTGGGGCTAAACCAAAACAGTGGCACAAATGGCTTAGTTGGGCTGAATTCTGGAATAATACCAACTATCATGCAGCCACAAAGATGACCACTTTTCAAGCACTGTATGGGAGGGATCCCCCAGCTGTGATCAGAGCAGACGTGAGCAGATCAGCAGTAGATGAGGTGGATAGAATGACACTGACCAGGAATGAGATGTTAGATGAATTGAGGAAACAATTGGTGCAGGCTCAGAATAGGATGAAGCAACAGGCCAATAAACATAGAAGAGACGTCGAATATCAGGTTGGAGATAAGGTTTACTTAAAGATTCAGCCTTACAAATTGAAGAATTTAGCTAAGCGAGTTAACCAGAAACTCAGTCCAAGATTCTATGGACCGTATGAGATCATTGAAAGGATTGGTGCAGCCGCCTACAAGCTGTTGTTACCAGAAGACAGTAGGGTGCATCCAGTCTTCCACGTGTCATTGTTGAAGCGAAATGTTGCTGCAGATGTCACAGTACAACCCCTGCCCCCTTTTGTGTCTGAAGAATGGGAGCTCCAAGCTCAACCAGAAGAAGTTCTGGCCATAAGGGAATCCAGTCCTACTGAGATGGAAGTACTGGTGAAATGGCAGCACTTGCCTAGTTGTGAAAACTCTTGGGAGAAGTTGACTGACCTGCAGGATCAGTTTCCTAATTTTCACCTTGAGGACAAGGTGAATTTTGAAGGGGCAAGTATTGATGCGGACATAAGGTCCACTGGGGCTAAAGTTTACGAGAGGGGGAAGTGGAAGCCCATTAGTTGGCTTAATACAAGTGATGCACAGGATCATTTCCCATGAGGGAGTAATTGTATCTAACAACTGCCTAGTTGGCAGTAGCAGTCACGTGGGGGGGTGATGAAACGGTTGCGGTGGTAAGGGAAGTATAGATAGCATGATGGGAGAAAAGGGATTTTTAGGCGGGAATTGGACTTTGGAACCTTGGGAGAGAACTAAGCCTCTCGAATTGCTTAGAATTCCGATTGTTATCCCTGTTCTTGGTCTACCAAGCTTAGTGTCACCTTGATACTACTTGGCTCATCAATAATACTACAGTTCTATACCATTTTCTTCTCTTAATCTTTAGATACCTTAACAGATGAAATAAAAAAAACTTCATATTTACTCAATATGCAGTCGTGCCCCCCCTCAACCCCAAAAAAAGGTCTCAATTGGTGCAATTCACCCCAAACTACCATATTGTACAAATACAGACTTCCATCACTAAGGCATTAAATTGGTGTAACTGAACCCCATCAACTAGCCAATTCAATTATCAATTTGAACAACTCAGTGCTGGATGTCTTGATTCACACCAAGCAAAATTATGGGGGCCAAACAGCACATCGAGTAAAGTTGAAGAGCAATTTTTATAATGTACCCTAATCTTTAGCTGTCCCTCCTGTCCACAAGAAGAGTGCACCATTATAAAGAGGTAGTCCTGAGATGTTAAGAAGTGGCCAGTGCTTGGACTTATCTCAGAATCCATAAACATACGATGATTATCATTTTTAAAAAATTTGTATGTATTATTTATCCAGAGCAAAACAAGGCAGATGACATCAAAATTAGGATTGATAATGAATTAATTGCAGTTTTTCATTTTAATCCTTTACGTACTAAGAAAGGTCATAGATATTGATTGACAGACTTACTAGTTGCGTAGCCTTCAACTGTATTTATGTTAGTCCCAAATATGGAAAAGACTATTATACCATCTCCTATAACATTACCATATGGTCCATCTCACAGCATCAAACTTACTCTCTTTTTTTGTCTACCTATGCTTCATCTTTCTACTCTCATTTTGTGCACCTATTAAGTTCAAGTGTCACAAGGAAAATCCTTATGAAAAAGGTAACTTTTATTTAGAGCAAAGAGTAATGCTACACAGCAGAAAAATTTGAAAGAATTCAGCCAGAATTTGTCAAGACTTAAGGGTGGTTGTTGGATAAGTCAAAGTGGTGGGGAGCACTCATCCATCCAAGAGTCAATAAGAATGCCAACTTATTCTGGCAAAAATTCTGGCTATCTAATATTTTCCAAGAGTAAATTACACTAGTGTCCTTTGGTGAAAAAGGTAGTTTTATTTAGAGTAAATTATACTAGTATCTCTCAAGCTTTCTATTACTGGTGGCCACACCCTGTCTAGTTTAAAAAATTACACTGAGCTCCCTTATTTTAGACTTTCATCAGATAAACAACCTGCTTAATTTTCTTCCAAACATTTATAAACCCCCTTTACTGAATATTTGGCTTTTGGTAGAGCCCAATGGAGCCGATTGATCCATGTATCCAGTATCACCTATTAGGATAAAGCTTCATTGTTGCACTTATAAACCCCCTCCATACATCCTTTTATAGAGGTGAAAAATCAAAGACAAGGGAGGTCTTTGTATAATATGAAAGTATGTAACTAGAGGTGTGGGCATAGATTTTGCGAGGGGGAGGTGAGTGTTATTTACTGTTCTATTTATTTTGTAAATTGCCTACAAACAAAACAACAGCAAAGCATAACAAATAATTGTAAGATTCTCTTTAATATGGATTATGAGATACAAAAGGGAAAAGAAAACTTGCTTGATACCTCAGTGAATCCAAACAGTGCTTGTCAGTACTTGGATGTTGTTTTCCCTTATTTCGTCCATCAGGAATGGGCAGCTTCAAGTGTTCATAAAGCACCTTTGCAATATCTGCTGGCATATGCAATGAAAATGTTATCCCAGCCAGTTTATAAGCTTCCTTCTCAAGATACCTTAGCCTCTCCACCAACAATTTACGAGCCTGGATGCAGCTCTCCAAGTCAACACCAATTCCCCAAAGCTCCATGTCAGCAAGAACATTCACCTAACACAGAAGTGTTAAAAGTAGCATATAAATTAAACATTTGCATGCAACCATTTTAAAAGAATTGAGCACATAAATTCACAAAAGTAAACAAGCAGGTAACTTGGTATAGCTAATCATAGTCTTCTTTATTTTTTCTTGATTCCTTTTCTCAGATTGAGCACTTTCTCTTCCTTCTTATTTTCTATTAGGCTAGGGTGTCTCCGTTAAGCACAATTTTAAAAATAAAAAAAATATAATTAAAAAAACGTTAACCAAAATATGACATTGTGTGTGTGTAGAGAGAGAGAGAGAGATTAGGATCCTTTGAGACTAATGTAAATCAAAATCGATCAAACACCCACAAATAACTTTTATTAGAATGAATTTCTCACAAAACATACCATGGGATTGAAAGTTTGTATCATGCATATCATGCCCACAAAATTTTAAATTAATCCAAGATTGTTTTGTCCTCCATCAAAATATTTTAAAACTAACATACAATACACTTTTCAAATGAAAAACAATATCAACCATTTCATGACATTTATTTCTCTTTATTTTATTTTTAAAAAATCTTCATGCAAGATCAACATGATAATTGTTTCTAATTTAGTAGTTAACATGATCAAAATCACTTTCTATAATGAATTACTAATCGGTGTAAGTGTGTTGAGTCTTACACAGGTGTCAATTGACCCATCTATGATATGTCACCAAATATGTAAGTTTGAAACATAATACAACAATTGTATTCTTCATCAAAGGTAGAACTACATCCACAAATGAACACTGAATCTATATACACATACCAAGATGCAATATAAACAAATAATCTCATCTTTTTTCACGTTGCAAGTGTTAGAAATCTTAATAAAAAAATCTACGAGAAAAGAGCAAGATGTGTTAAGTGAATGTTCAAGGTGTCTCCAGCAACATGTCCATGAGGAGTTCCAAGTGAATCAAGAAATTGTTCAATATTAGAATTTATATTTTACTTTGACACTTACAGACATGCATCAAACACAAGTGGGCATATCTTACAGTGTAAAGTACACATCAGACATGATACCACACTTCTTTAAGGGTACCAGAGCTTTCATAGACTCTTACCAATGGGATTTCTATTCTCATAAGCACTTCAACAAGTTCCTCAGAAACAAGTAATTTCCAAAGAACAGAACATAATGCTCGTGTTTGAGCAACCCGACGGCAGCAACCATTATGAGCAGCTCTTCGCATCTGATTCCTCCACCTGCCACTCTGATTAGCTGCTGCAGCATCCTCAGAGGATAACCTCTTCTTTACTTCCTGAATTATCAATCACAATTGCTAAAACTACACTATCTAATAATCACAATGACATAACAAACATGTGCACATGTGTGTACACTTGTGTATGCAGTACAACTATTTGTATTACCTTATCTAGGTTTGGATTGGAGCTCCTCTCTTCATCAGGCCAAAGAATCCAAGCCACAATGCACATGTCAATTGCATCTTTAACATGGATAGGGGGCAATAATATGTATGAATTGTCTACAATTTCAAGGTCCATATTATTTCCAAGATACTCCACACAACCAAATCTCTGAACTGAAACTGCAGGCTTTTTCAGCACCTGAATCTGAATCTTCAAATTCCAGGTGAACTTTCTGACATTTATTTTCCCTATTATGTTACTAATCTTGCTCCATCTATGCCTAGCAATCTCCAAATCATGCTTAGAAGATGAAACTTTCTGCTTATAACTACATGCACTCAAGGATAAACAGTCATCTCTTCTGTTGTCAGACAACATAATATCCCTGGGAAGATTAACATAGTACACTGGAGAGTTTTCCCAACAGATGGCTATGCCATGTATTTCAAAAGGAGCAGCAGAGTGCAGTTCCAATCGTTTGTTGTAGTGAATATCGAAGTAGAACTCTGGCATAGTGTCCCATAGATCCAAAAAAGAATCAATCCCACCAGGACTACTAACTGCATTAATGGGACCTCTCTGACAGGAGCTACCCACATTACCACTAGCCAAATTTCCCCTCTGAGGTTGTTCCTCTTTACCATGAGCATGGCACCCATTGTGTATACTGGTTTTATCATTTGGTTTCTGTAACTGAACAGAGGCGGTGGTCATATCTTCATTTTTGGTAGGGTCAAAAGTAGCATTGAGCTCATTCCTCATAGATCCTATAACCGGAACTTCAGATTTTTCAGTAAACAAGCTACATGGAATCTCACTGCTTGATTTTTCTTCTACAGCAGCCAGAACACTATTGTCAGATGATGTTATCAAGTCTTTTCTTTCTTTTTCTAAAGCAACTTTATCAGCATTATCCATGTGGTCTGCATCATCAAAGCTATGCTTAGTGTCAGCTGTGTCACTTCCAGTGGTACTTCCTGCTCCTTGCCTGATAGAATCACATGCAGCAGTTGATAATATCTGTGGAGCAAACTGTGGGACATTGTATCCAAGTGACTTAAAGGCTGAGAAAGCAGCAATCCTTGCCTCTTCAGCTTCATCAAGAACAATCTTGCGAGCACCATTCTTTATCTTCTTGGCTACACCAAATTGTAAGCGCCTTTGTGCAGAACCTTCCAAAGAAATAAAACAACTCTCAATGATAAGAAAAAATCTACAGCAGCTTCACAGACAGCAAATTACAAGATTGATAGTATGAATTTAAGCGGTAAAATAAAGACAACTACAAAAGACAAACTTGGGCAAATTAAAAGTATAGTGCATCACCAATGGCCTCTCACTTGAGCATGTCCTCAAGGTAGGAGTGAGAAAAAATGTAGCATGAAAGATGTTAATCCAATGATTTTTGTACCCTGTTTACCATATATAATGTCTAGGAATAAAACAACTATTGAATCTCAACCTTTATCCTAAAAAAAAAAAAAAAAGAGACTTCACTGACAACATTTTTCACATATCACCTTCTGGGGCCCACGATGAAGATTCAAAAAGCGCTTTTACTATTTCAGGAATGGATGCTTCAGCAATTGCAAGAGGTGTACGTAAACCTGCTTTATAGAGTGCTCTAGCTCGAGAGCCCTGCAAATTGAATGACAGAAACAGGGCACAACAGTGAGTACTAATACAAGCCAATAACAACAACAAAGCAGAAGCTATTTGAGGTTATGGAGTATATCAAACTGTCATAGAACTTGAGCATACTTACCTTTACAAAGGGAATAGTGGTAAGCTCTACAACCTCTGCTCTAACTCCAAATGATACACGATTTTGAAACTTAGCAACTAAGCCTTCAAGATCATGCCACCCAAGCCTCTCACAAAACACAGCAACCATAGATGCAAACCTTCCAGCATTCTCTTGCAAGGCTTGAACCATTCCTCTGGCAACTTTAAATGCTTCACAAACCTCACCCACAGGAGTTTCCTTTATAAAATCACATTTATTCATAAAATGATATAAGGTCTAATGAAATTTTAGGGATTTGATGGAAAGTGGAAAAGAGAATTGGAGAGGGAGCACAAGAAAGTATAATTCCATAATGAGACTCTGAATAGTTGTGATACAAAACATTGTCCTAATTGTAAGCTCCAAAGCTGAAAGTGCTTCTATGTTTTGATGATCAACAAACTATACTAATTGTTTGAACTACTAATCAAGCTCAAGTTTTCGTGTTTCAGTGTTTTATCTTTAACAGAAATTTGTTAAGAAGGATCTGGATACTCGACTTTGAAAAGAAGCTTCTTTATGCTGACGAAGTCTGATGATAAGAAGAGTCACTACGAAATTCTCAAAATCAAGATTCAAATGCAGACAAGTTTAGAAGTCTGAAAGAGACAAGAAGAGACATCCTTCTTACAAAGCTTGAAGACTCACTCTCTCAAAATTATCAAGAAGATTGATAAAAAGCAAGGAAGTTGGTAACTAATGAAAAGAATAGTCAACTTGTTCATAAGAATGGTCTTTCAAAACCACTCTTCTCATCAAAGTTTAAAGTCAAGCCTGGAAACGTGCTGACTCTCTGAAAAGCATTGTACCCCCAACGGATACGTGTACCTTATGCGTCAGAGTTGCTTTTTGGATGTCAATGGATCTTTCCAAAGCTTATAAAAGGATACCAACTTCATACAAGAGAGAAGAGACGCTACTTCAACGTTTTTCAATACAAGAGTGTTATCAACTCTTCTTATCTTTGTTTTCTCTGCTTTTTGAAGCTAAGTTTTAGCTTAGTTATTTCTTTGAGAGAAATTTGCTTGTGCTAAAGTGTTATATCCACTCTTTGAGTGTTTTCAAGAGCTACCCAACAATCAAACAACCATATTTATTTGATTTGATCTTGTAAAGATCTATTGTAAAGTAACAAGTGTAATTGAGAACTACTGTTACTAAAGTATTGACCTGAAGAGGCAAGTGTGAATCAAAGAATACTTGTATTCTAGCTTAAAGATGCTAGTGTGAAAGAAAGATTGGACGTAGGCAGGTGGTTTGGCTGAACCAGTATAAATATTGTGCTTAAGCTATTCTTTTCTTCACTCTTCTTTTCTATTATAACTTTAAGTTCTTACTGAACTCCTCTTTTCTTGAAAATAAGTTTAAGAAAGTTTTTCTCTGTGAAGTAAATCATTTAATTCCGTTGCAAGTTAATTTTGTTTTGTATCAAAACAAGTAGATTGCCCAATTGATCATTTTTCACACTTAGCAACTTGTTTCAGAAAAAGAACTTCTTCAAGAAAATCTTCTTTCTAGTGATCTTTTGAACTTAAGCAATCTGCTTTACTCTGAGCAATCTTCTTTCAACTATAACTCGTGTTACTAAGTGTTCATCTACTAACTCTTCTTACCTCCAAGTATAACATACTTCAGAAGATTCTTTAATTCTACAGAAAGTTTTCAAAAGTCAGAAACATGTTTCAACCCCCTCCTCTTCTCGTGTAACTTTTGCCACCTTCACTAATATCACTAGTTATAATAATAATCTAAGTCAAGTGCAAGTATAGTACAATTACTACACGCCCAACCCAATAACACCCACAACATACTAACACAATAATACTCTTCAACATAGGATGCCTTAATATCCTAATATTCCCTATCAAGCTGAAGAACTAAGCTCTTGGCTTGTTACAAAAAGTTAGAATATTAGGGTTATTTATGTGTTAGGAGTATTGTTAAGTTAGTAGTCTTATTGGGCTGAGCTTGTACTAGTAATACTACACTAGTACTTAACCTAGATTACTATTATAAATAGGAGTTAGTGCTTCATATTATATTCATAACGCACATCCGTCACATATCAGATCTAATATTATGAGTCATAACGCAAATCCATCATATATCAGATCTAATATTATGAGTCATTCTCTCTTTTCCTCCTTGTTGAAATATAAGATTGATATTTTGATGTGATACAATACACTAACCCAACGATCCTATTTATACTAATAATTAGGTCAAGTACTAGTGTAGCAATACTAATAGTACAAGCCCAAGCTCACTAATACAATAAGACTAATGACCTAATAACTCTAATATTCTAACACTCTTTTTCCACCTATTCCCTATAATTTCAATACAAACAAACACACTTAACAAAAGAAAACAACTTAAGAACATAATGGGCTCCATAAACCACAGCTTTTAATGGGCTTCCAAACAATAGCTTGCAACTGCGAACAAACAAAAACAAACACTCTGAAGAGGAAATACAATGAGAAGTTGGCTAGAGTGACGCACAATCAGAAGATTTGGTTTGAAAAGTTGCATAGCCGAGGAAAGAGAGACTCTGCTGAAAAGATACAGCAGGAATACAAAGGCAATGGTGGAAAGAAGCACAGTGGGAAAGCAACATTTCCCAGGCACGCAATCATACACAACAAGGCCCAACAAAACAGCATCAAAACATCAATAGGAAACCTCAAACAGCAAAATTAACTTCAAAATTGAGATCAGGATACCCAAAAACCATGGAAAAGATGTCTGAAATTCTAAAAAACAAAGCCACCTCAAAAATGGCTCAATTAAAGGCGGCTCAAGCAATTCAAACAAGGGAAAATGACCCAAAGGGTCAGATTGGGAAAGATAATTCTCATTTGGTTCGTTTTGAAAATTAATCAAGTATTCAACTAATTTAACCAATAATTTACATACGGTTAATCACGTATCAAGTATCAAAATGAAGATAAATTATTGGTTAAATTAATTGAATACTTGGTTAATTTTCAAAACAAACCAAATGGGAATTATCTTTCCCAAGCTGACCCTTTGGGTCATTTTCCCTTCAAACAACTCAGTCAACATTCGGCTCAGCTAGCGACTCAAGTCGGAAGTAAATGGTTCAGTGGCTCAAATGAATTCGACAACATGTGGAGAGATTTCCAGTGAGGGTCGAATCTTTCACCTACAAGCTAATCAGCAACCTTTAGACATGTTGATGATGTCCATTTTTCAAAATGGCAACCGGAAATGGATGAAATATAGATGGCCGTCAAATGAGGGATTTTTCGGAAATAGAATGACAGTGGCCTTTGGTGCAGAAGAGGCCGGAAAAATGACAGATCAGTAAGATTTAAGGTTGCTGGTACCAAAAGCTTCACTAGATATGGGGTTGAAAAATGAACAGATCGTTGGAAGAGGAATATTTGGGGAGCAGTCACTGGAAATTGGTGGGAAATGGGTGAAATTGGTTCTAGCAGCAGCAACGGCAAACTGAGACGACTGAAGACGAGGAAATTGAACCAAATTGCACCCAGAATCACCAAGACAAAGAATCCTATACAAATGAGTTCCATTTTCTGGAAACTCTACACAGTAGAGCAATAGACAAGAGATAAAGGATGAAATGGCTCGGATTTCATATTGAAATTTTAGGGGTTAGATGGAAAGGGGAAAAGAGAGATAGAAAGGGAGCACAAGAAAGTATAATATATTAAAGACTCTAAATAGTTGTGATACAAAACACTGACATAATTCCATTGAATAATGATTACTTGCAAAGACTTTATCCTCCCAAATCCCTCACATACTCTCATACAAGCTATTGAATAACACCTTTGTCCCACTGTAACTTTTTTTAATGGTCCAAATGAGTCCACCTTAAATCTGTAAGGGGTTTGTGAAGATAAAGTTCTTGCAAGTATCATAACTCAATACAATTATTTATATAGACTAAGGTCAACTACAAGTGTGGTACAAGTACAAGTCCAGCCCAATAAAACTCACAATGTACTAACACAATAGAACTTAACACAATAAATATTCTTTAACATAGGGTACCCTAATATTCTATCAAAACTGGACCAGATGGAAAAATATATATATAATCAAATAGGTGAACGACAAATATGTGGTCAACATTAAAATCAGTAGAGAATGGGACATAAGTGTAGAAAAATCCATATAAGTTTATGGTGCAAAAAAGAATTTGCAACACTAGAGTGGAAAACATACTAAATGTGTTGAGTGTGCAATGTGCATTAAAAATATAACTAACGTAAGAAACAAAAAACAGGAAGAGGGACATTTGAGACAATTATAAGAGTAAAAAGTGGGGATAATGGATGAGAAAAAAAAAATGAGGAAAGTGGTAAAAAAAATAGAATATAATTTTTAACAAAATAATAATAGGATTTCTTATTTTCATTTTGAATTTTTATATTAAAAATTACATTTATAAAAAAAATCATTGACTTATTTAACAAGCATTCTAATTGGCATAAGCTTTCTCAGAATTTTTAACACAAGAAGTGAAAGATGGAAAATTCTCAACAAGTTCTCCATTGTTGATCAAGTTTAGAGGGATGGCAAGAGTAAGCAGGGCAATATGTTATGGCAGTGTGCTTAATATGCTGTTCCATTGTTACTTTCGTTGGAGAGGAAAGCTTGGTTTTTTCAGGGAAAATCTTTACCCCTAGACTTCCTTTGGGATATAATTGTTTTCATGGCTTCTCTTCAGTGCTCTTCAAATGGTTTCTGTCAGGAATTTTCCAGTTAGACATGCAAAAGTATTGGAAAGCTCTTTGTGTTAATACTTTTTGCCTTGACTTGTTTTTGCTTGTTGTTCTATTTAATAAGGATACCTTATCCTCCTTCCTTTCATCTCTTTTTTCTTTCTAATAATATTCTTCTTTTATCAAAAAAAAAGAACAGAAACTAGTAGTAGAGATTATTTGAGACCATGCAATAGAGAAAAGCACCTGAACTAGTAGTGACAAGATGAGAGCGACATAGAATCTTTTACAGACACGAAATGTTTGATCATCTGAGTTAACTGTTCTATTGGAGATCCCAAGTTGATTTCCTCGTTTACTGTGCAACCATCTTGTATTATATCTTGACTTGTTTGAAGCACGTATTGGTGCGCCATGTGCCATGTGCATCAAGAATGGTTCTGTCACACCTACTCGATTGCCAACTGACTGCGATCATATCATAATTAACAATATTTACAAATCTGCTAAGATTCCATAATCATGTCAAATCTACGAACATAAATATGACTCAACAATTGATATCCCTAGAGGTGGAAAGACAATTCAAACAGTACACTTTGTTTATAAAGATGAATATTACAGAAATGACAGAGAATTCTATAATAACCATAATATTATAAAAGACGAAACAAAAAATGTCTGTCGATACATATAAATCTTTCTGTAGAAAATGTTGCATTTTTCTTCCTTAAATATATTTTGGTTTATTTTTCTAATATAAATTAATTTCCTCAAAAATAAAATGACATATCATGTATGCAGCATAAGGTAGGTGGTAGTACACAACCAATAAACTCCAAGCTGGTTCAATAACAACTCTTGCTGAAAAGCAAGAAAGGGGAAATCATTTTATGATAAACTAAGCAAAAAGGAAAATTTGGTTAGAAGTAAGCCCACCTGGTCAAGAGGAGACAATTTCATGAAACGCTCATAGTACAATTCCCAATCTGGCTCAACATCAACATTGATTGGCGTCACCAAGTAAACTAAATGCAAGTCAGATGCAAGGACAAATCCTTCCCTTGCCCTTGAAAGATCAGCTAGCACAATCTAAGAAATCAACCAAACAGTATGGTTAAGCCAATCACAACATGACTATCTCAACTACTTCAAGTTAGCTACCTAAATGTAAACCATCCGAAAGACCACCAAAACCAAACAAGTTGGAAAAGCTAGTACTGCAATAAACCCAAAGCTAATTAAGAAAAGAAAAAATAAATAAACAGAATAATAGCAGTGAATAGAATATAGTGAGAAACATTTACAAGTGATTCTTCGGGACAGAGAGAACTGCCAAAAGCTGCACGTCCAAGAGGTGTGGTACTGTAGAGTTTAGTGTCTTCATTCCATTCAAGAAATTTTCTTTGGCACAACCATCGAAGGGATTCTTGTGCAGATTTCACCACATCTTGAAATGGTTTTGTGGAGTTCAAAAGAGTACATCTAACATACCGATTTATATCACTAGCAGTTTGAACTATTCCTCCAGCCACGACTTCTAAGATTGCATGAGTCATTCCGTTCATATCTTCAGATAAACAGGAATGTAATGGTGGACAGCTTTCATTAAGAAGTCCAGTAACTTTTTTTATCTCTTCTGGTTTGCAGATAAGTACCTGTAGGTCAAAAAAGCATTTGACTCAGATTCAATTAATTAAAACAAAACACTGCAGTTAATGTCATCATAGATATGCCCAAATAAATTATAAGATCAATGTACAAAGCATAATGAAGAAGAAAAGAAAAAAAATTAGGTACAACTAGGGGAGAAGTAAAAACTAAAAACTAAAAAGGATAATGAAAAAAAAAATTAAAAAGAGTAGTAGATATGCTAAAAACAACACCCCAGAATACTCAATCAACATATCAGGCCTGAACAAACCACCTAGGCAGTACCAATATAATAGTTGAAAGCATAACATAAAAAGGCATACACTTTCTCCTTTTGTATCAATTCCAGTTCGACCAGCACGACCAGCCATCTGCTTGTACCTCGTCCCATCTATAAAATCACGACCAATTCTAGGTTGGCGGAAAATAACCCTCCTAGCTGGAAGATTAACCCCAGCAGCTAAGGTCGATGTGGCAGTTAGGACACGTAAAAGGCCTTTTCGGTAACAGGTTTCAACAATCTCTCTTTCCTCAACCTATGAGAACAGAAAAAAAAATGGCCTAGGCCTTGAGAGGTAGGTAAAACTCACAGCATTTCCATTATATATATAAACTGGTGATCAAGTATGAGCTTCTACTGCAAAAAGTTTGTAATAACAGTGCTAAAGGAAGCCATAACCCCAAAATGAGAGAATGGAATTACCGTAAGGCCAGCATGGTGAAATGCAACACCAGAAGGAAGGGTTTCCTCTAATATGGGGTCCAACCCAGCAGCGCACTTCCTCAAGGAATCAATAGCGGAAGTAATATCAGCAAACTCACAATCATTCTCATGAACATCAATAGTAAAGCTTTTAAGGAATTTAGCAACATGCCTCGCAGTTGATTCACAACCCTTTCGGCTAGAGCAAAATATTAACACTGATTGTCCCTCTTGAACAACCTGAAAAGTATATCAGTTATTCATAATTATTAATCCTTCAGAATTACAAGGTGTAGAAGGAGCAGTTAAGACGTTAAAGCACCTACCTCATTACATAGTTCAACAACATGATCTGGATCTTTACCACCAAGATTAGCTTCTTTTGAGATTGTTCTAGAAAGCTCCATACTCTTGTTATAAATGGAGTTACCAACTTTAATATATTCTTCTAAAGGAACTGGCCGGAACTCTGTCTGGTATAGTGCTGCCTTGATGCAAATTTCGGACAAACAGATTTATAAGATAATCATAAGGAAAGAAGCATTTATACCAATGTAACAATGTCAGATGTGCCAGCAATAAATATTCATCAATTTGAAATATAAAATGTGAAGACGTAATTCAGAAAGAGAACACCAGACATTAAAAGAAGTAAATGCATTAACGATCTACAAAAAGTCTATGCTAATCTAAGCACCAAGATACACACATGTTCATGTGTTGTTGTCATTGAATAGCCTGACACGTAAACCAAGAAAACTGGTATTCTTTATATTGCTGTGCAAAAGGTCATAAGAGTAAGACTCATAACCATCTACAACAATCTTCAACACTTGTCAAAATTCATTAGCCCGTTCTGATCAGCTGATTGCTAATCATTTTCCATTTGTACACAGAGTGAATCTACACATGTACTACTTTATGTCATCTAGATAATACAGCATTATCAAGTATTTATCAGCCAACCATCTCCACATCTACAATTCTAGAAAACATTTCTTTGTTATTTTAGAAACCAAATGACACAATATAATAATATAATACATACTCACATCCACTTGTCTCCTATAATCACGCTGAAAATATGTGTGTGTGTGTGTGTGTTTCATTTACTAGAAAATAAAACAAGAATTTGAAGAGTCCTGCAGGTTACAAATTATCAAACAGTTTTAACCACTGCTTTTTTAGGTAAAGATACACTTAAACCATATACTTATAGGCTTGCATGTCTGTCATAAATAAAAATATATATATATTCCATTTTCCTTGGTTGATGAAGCAAACAGAATCTCAATGTTGACATATCACATAATGTCCATAAACTATGATCCCAAATAAATCCCTAAAGTTACTCAAATTGGTTTTCTACTAAAAATTATAAACTGCGAGATGGATGGATCTCAGTCAGGATTTGCAAAAGCTGATTTTCCTCTATGTCAAGTTAATGTTCATTTTTAACAGTACAATTCAGAGTATTAGACATGTATTATGATGCTAACATAGCAAACTAAGGAGGATTTAAGCTCTTTTGAAGGCTAAATACCAATTTATGTAGACTTTATGCAGATCAAGTTTCAACAGTTTGAAGCAATTATACTACTAAAAGTCACAACAAAACAGGACAGTTGGCTAAGAGAATGTGGAAGCCCAATAATTGCTGTGGGTATGAGAATAAGTGATGCTCGTAATTCTGCTTACTTGAAGCCAATCAGCAACTGCAGCAACATTTGGCATCGTTGCACTCATTCCAACAATTTGCAGACCTTGAGCAGGATCAGCCTTATCACTGCTTCCACCTGAACTTTCTCCATCACTGGATTTTGAAATACCTTCGCCTGCTGCATAACGAAGCTTTGTCAACATAAGTTCTAGAAGATAACCTCTACTTGAATCACCAACCTGTCAATAGATGTAGGCAGGTAATAAAAACCATTAGAACCGTCCAAGTATAGCTATTAAAGGCAAGCACGGTTGGGGGAGGGAGAATTGGGGGGGGGGGGGGGCAACACAGAAATTATCAGAATATTTACAAAACAGTTGGTCAATATTTGACAAAATATGATTTGATAAAAGTACCATTTACAGTTCATCTTTCATAATAATCAAATAGAAAATTGAGGAGAAAAGCAGCATGCAATAGAATTCATGGACAAATAACCACAAAAGTTATGACTGATGATACCATATGCAGTTCATCTATCACAATAATTCCCACTTCTGATAGACGGCCCTCTTCCAATAATCTATTAATTAATGAGTTTGCCTTCTCTATTGTGCAGACAGCTACAGAAGTATCTTTAGGAAGTGTTCCACCACCTTGGTTTCCATAATAACTACGAACATGTTTACCAAGTGGCTCAAGAAGACTCTCAAGGTGTTCTGCCTACATGAATCAAAATGAAAATATCAAACTTTAGTAAATTGAAATATTTTAAAACTGAATCCCTTAAACAACATCCACAACCTGAAACGTAATTTTTAAGTTATTTAAAAGACAAGAGGACAGAAAAGAGAACCTTTTCTGCACAAATTGAAACATATGGAAGAACAAGTAGTGCTATTTTTCCGGTTGTTATCACCCTCCGCAGCATTAAAATCTCAGCAACAAAACTCTTACCAGCACTGTGGCAACAAGAAAAACATTTCATACATGCCTTCTTCAAATAAAAGACAGAGAGGTAGCATGAGAAGGACAGAGAGAAAGTGAAATAAAATGACAAAGGAAAACAAAATAATGGCAAGAAAAGGATATGAAGAGGTGTAAAACACAATGGATGACATGCAGCAGAATACGAAAGAAACAATATAAGGACTTCAACAATAAAAGAGACAAGAATATAAAATCATCTACAGATTCAATTAGATGGGAGGTTCAATACAAGAAAAGGAATATGAAATGAAACAAAACATTTATTGATTAAATAATAAATACATATTATACTGCTTTTTGTCGGTCTCAAAAGAAACAGCATACAGTTGTACACCAATATCTTAGTAGTTGTTACCAAATTTGGGATTCTAGCATTTTCTCTAAATGAAATCCTTATGGTGGAAGATGAAACTTACTATGCACTGGTCCACCTCATGAGAGAAGACAATGTTAAATCAAACCCCACCCCGTTCCCCAAATTTATGTCCCACTCCACCTAATTCTTTTTCCTTCATATAATTGAAGAGGACATAAATATGACAAGGTTTACAGTAATTTCCAGTTACACGAGAGAATACCTAGTAGAAGCACAATATACAAGATTTCTTCTCTGTAGTACACCATTCACCCGAAGGCAGTCAACCTAAAAAATAGAAAATGAATAAAAACTCTGATTAAACTTACATATGCCTGAAACTAAAAGTTTTTAAAAATAAACCATTTATAAAAACCTTCTCAGTTCTCAGTAAAGTTATACTCTGCAACTAAGGAGCAATGAGAAGAATTCCAGACAAAAAGAGGAACAATAATCAAAGTGAGACCCAAGTCAACCACAAAGCCAGAACTTTTGAAAAAAGAAATTAAGATAAATTAATAGAAAAAAGCAGAAAACCTAAGTAACCCTGTTCATCCTGGATGAAGGGAATAAAATCAAGTAATCAACTATATAGACAGAATATAATGAATAGTAAATCACTAAATGACATAAGAGGCACCTTCACATAAAATGTATCTATACCTGCCAATTGTAAAGCTTTGAGATTCCTCTCTTTCTATATATGCTGCATATTTCAGGTGGAAGCCAGCTGTTTAGGTTTAAATGATCATTAAGTGACACACTACTTGAAGGAGTACTAGCTTCATCAGATGCATGTGTACCAATCGCAGTCCTGACCTCATTGAGGGGTGAATTAGATGTCATACTAATGTTATCCTGACTTGATAAATTCACTCTTTTGCGAACTGCATCAACTAAAGTCTTCTCTTGCACTTCATTCATCTTTTCATATGTATGACCTGTTACAGAACCAGATTCATACTGTCTGCTAGCCCCATAAGTAACATTGACCAGATCATCAGCAGAACAATTTTGCAGGGTATTTTCATCCAAATTATTGTCCTCGAATGAAAAATCAAAATGTTTAACAGGCAGATTGCAAACTTCTTTCATAGAATCTTTTGTGTGCATCCCAATCAACCCTAATGGAGTACTCATTTCCATATTCCAGATTCTGTTTTTACTTTGATCCAATATTTTCCTTGGCTTGCCATCATAATTTTGTAAATTACACGAGTTCTTCATGTTAAGTTGGTCTTCCATCACATTTCTCTCTTCTATAGCCTTAGAAGAATCATTAGCCATGGGAACACACAAACCATCAGCAAGTTGAATTGCTTCATTCCAAAAAGCCTCTCCAGGTGAAAACACTGAGCTTCCACGTGTTGACTTTGGAGTCTCCTTAACACATGCCTTAACAATTAAAGATCCCGGCGTATAGCATTCAGCCATATTCACATATGACTTAGGTGTATAACTACATTTTCTAAAGCTTGTGTCAAGGGAAATAGTATCACCACCACCCAAAACCTGCCACTCAGAAGGCACAGCATCAAAATATCAAAATATATATCATAAATCTGACTAGAAAATCCAAACTAGTATGAACTTGGGTTTAACCTTTGTATAACAGCCATAAACAGATGCCATAGCATTACCAACAACACCAGACTTGATGTCTTCAGGGATCTTGTCACTGGAGGAGATGTTTTCACCACCAAAATGTGCCTCACTACTGGTGTCATTACACTTCTGATGTAAACTACTATTTTCCTCTACTAATGTCAGGGAACCATGCCTCTTGTGACCATACACTTTCAGCTCTGATGGTGAATTAATGCTTGGGTGTGGTTCACTGCATGCAGTATAGTTTAATAGGGGAAAAAAATATATGAGTAAAAGACGAGAAAAAAGAAATTAACTAGCAACAGCACTCCTGATTGCACTGGAACTAGATGGCAACAGTGACGGATCCAGAAATTTTACGTAGTGGGGCAAAAGCAATACACAAACATAAAAAATAAACTTTTAAATATTTATATTTAGACATAAAAAATACTAATATAAAATTATGAAAGATAAATTCACAGTAGTTTCCTTTGCGTTTTTATATATTGAAAATACTAAATGATTTTTTTCATTATCAATACTATCAAAACAAATTCTCTATGGGATTCTGCCCCTTTTGTTAACCAAAAGAAAAAATATTTCCCTCTTTGTATGCAAACCAAGCAATCATTCAACCATTCATTTACCATACGATTACGTATCCAATTCTTTATGATATTCATAGAAGAAAATGTTCTCTCAACTATTGTAGTTGCCACCAGCAAAACCATTCTTAACATTCTTTATGATACTCTTTCACTAGGCAAGGGCAAGAGGCATCTAACTCAGACTCACTTAAGGTACAATTGAGAAGGAAGAGATGGCACAATTTGAGATTTGGGGGGAGAAGGCACAGTCAGATGACATAGAGTTTCTTCACATGTGGAGTAATTTGGAGGCTTATGTGATTGACTAATTCTCTCTTCACATAATAAAGTTGATGGCATGAAAATTACCCAATAAACCTCATAATAAGAGAAAACTTTAAAAAGTTTTGGGAGCAAAAATAACAAAATAGTAGTATAATAATAGACAAATTTAACTTAGACATGGATCCATCCCTGTCTGCAAATTTTGACACTCGCAAAGAGATACAATTTGTCAAACAGATAAAGTACTCTACCTACAATACAAAGACAAAAAGTCTGCTGCAAACTGTTTGAGCTCCAAGTTTTCCACACCCTGTCTGCACTCACCGCAGTTATTTTCCTGGACAGGGTCTTCAACCACCAAGCCACTCACCTTTGGTAATTCATTTATTAGTCCCTTGTGAGTAGCTTGAGATAGTTGATGCCCTTGAGCTAATGAAACAGGCTGCTTATGTTCATTTTCAAAAGAGCTATTAATCTCTGATGCCAAATTTCTCTTAACCGAATCCTGCCTAGCCAAAGAATCAGTGGCCGTGTTCGACATCCTGGCGGTATTGCAATCATCCTGCGATGTAACCAAGTAACTGTCCAAAGTACCTTTGGCACTTGGAGATCCATCAACCGCATGCCTTGCACCTTTTTCAGATCTTCCAGATTTAGAAGAAGGCGAAACAGCTTTCCTTTTCTTTGAAGCAAAAAACTGTACACGTAAACCAGCCAGCAACACAAGTGAGAAACAACAACTCCATTGAGTTTGTAAAAGTGAATAAGAATGCCAAGCAATAATCCTAAGTAAACCACACAAATTAAGCAGCGATAATTTGAACACTGTCATTTTTCTAGGTTTCGCTAAATCATGCGTCCACAATTGATAGCATTCCAAATTATTGGCGCCTCAATGGGAAAACATCGGAAAGAAGATGAATTTATCTTCTCGTGCAATTTTGTGAGCAACCAAAGGAATGAAATTCGAATGGGAGAAAAGAAGAACGTGTGCGCAGATAATGTGGCGGTGAGCGAGGTCTAGGGTTCGGAAACTCGAAAGGAAATTAGAGAGAAGGACCTGATCGATGCGGTTGTTACGAGGTGAGTGAGAAGCCATGGTCGAAGAGGTGGATTGCACTGCGGTGTGCAGAACCCAACCCTAGGTCCTTTCTTCTTCGTCGTGCACTAGCCGGAAGAATCCCGCACACGACGTCGTAGAATCGTTTGAATCCTCATGTCGACACAGAGAGGACGAAGCGGTTTAAGAGTGGCGGTACTCACTGATGCTCAGAATCTCACGTTGAAATTTAAATTTTGGGGGTATGGGCTGTGTTTGGCTGTTGGATAATGCTATACCTATATGAATAGAAAAAAAAAATAGCTTAAACATTTATTTTGGTCATCTAAAAATATAATTGTCAACAATTTAGTCTTTTAATATTTTTTAACATCAAATTAATCCTCCAAAATGATCAATTTAATGTAAAAAATAACATTGAAGATCAATTTAATGTTAAAAAAAATTAATTTGATGTCAAAAATAATATTAAATGACTAATTTGATGTCAAAAAATGACATTGAATAACTAATTTGATGTCAAAAAATTAATATTGAATGGTCATTTTAATGTATTTACCATTGAAAAACCTAACTGATGACACTTATATCTCTAGATGATCAAAATTGATGTTTATTCAAAAAAAAAATACTATACGATGTAAAATGCATATTTTTACATCTCATGGATGATATATTAATTAGATATTAAAATTAGCATTGGTAATGGTTTATTGTTATAACCTTTAATTTTTCTAATAAAGTTGTAACCCCTACGTATTAAGGTACATTTTATTGAAAAATGTAACATCCTCTCTTTATTTATATTTAGAATCATATATAAGGAAATGTTTTACCTTAGAAAAAACAATAAGAAATACCAGTAATATTAGTATAGCTAGTTTATGAAGAACTAAAGGTATTTAGTTTATTTTTATTTTTATTTTTATTTTTATTTTCATTTTATATGTTTTTAATATAATTACCAAAATGTCATTTTTTTTATTTTGTTTATGGTTTTCAAAATTTTGTGAAGGAAATTATGAAAATAACATTTTGAAGTTTTCATCATTTTCTTTATAAAATTCAAAAAACAAAAATATAAAATGAAAATAATGTGACATTTTTATAATTATAATAAAAAATATCAACTGAAAATGAAAACAGAAAACAAATCAAAGGCCCCTTAGACATTTAGAGTTCATATTTTCTTTTATCCTAATCTCTCTTAATTTTATTTACAGCACTATATGAATAATATAGAAAAAATTTATGTTAACGATGTGTTTGGATTACTTATTTTGTGTTTAAGAAAGAGCTTTTGGTTGAAAATGATTTTGTGCCAAAAATTAAGCAAAACAAAACATGTGCTAAATTGCAAAATAGTAATAACACTTGCACAAACTTACACTTACATACTCTTCACGTACTCTCATATAAGCCATTGAATAATACCTGGTCTCACTCTAACTTTTTTGAAATGATTCAAATTGTATACATATTATTAAAACATGTTTCAAAGGAATGATTCTAATCACTTCTTATAGGTACCACTTAAGGTATATATATAAACAAAGAATTATGTTTCCTAAGCTATAAGATTCAAAAAATAAACAATAATTACCCATATATGTTAGATTCTATATTATCATTGGGCAAATTAGAGTGCATAAGGTTCTCGATACTATTATATATATATTATTATAAGAAGAATATTGGCATCCTTTTTCTCTTGGTCTTGGCAGGAATCAATTGTGACCATTGGATTGGATTATGTAAATTTATGATAGCCATTAAGTATGAAACTCAACTCAACAGTTGATTGTCCTTGGTTTCTCTTGTGAGTTTTGCTATTCTTTGTCCCTTGGGTGTTAATTTTTGTTCAAAGGCTTAATCTAAACTAAACAATTTTTTTTGGCTGCATTGAGCCAAGAATTCTAACTTTCCTCTCTTTATCCCTTGGGTTTCCGTCTTGTATTGAAGAGAAATCCATTTGAAATGAAGGCTTGCTCCTTTATGCATTGTTTGGAATGACAGAACTTGGGAAGAAAATGGGGAAAATTTTAGGATTTACTCCACACCACATTGAAGCTGTCGAATTCCAAGTCCAATATAGCAGTTGCATAAGCGTAACCGACCGACCAAGGCATAGAAGTTGCACTTTATCAGCCATATACTTCATCATCTCTTGGGTTTGAAATTGAATATTTGAACAAAAAGATTGAGTATAGTACTGAATTATGTTTTTCTCTATTTTTTTTTTTTAGTTTATGATTTTCATTGGGTCTTCAAATTTGATAATTTTGTGCTAAACTTTACTGATGTTTGTTTTTGTTTTTTGATTTATCATCTTTCCCCTTTTCTTTTATTGTACCAAAGATAGGAAAAAGACGGAGATTGTTATATCTTGGACCTTGAATAGTATTTTTTTAATAGATTAATATTTTGCAATTATTCGATTACTATCTTTTGTATTGACCGTGAGGTTCATGTTAGCGTGATTCTTCTATGTTTAAGTTTCGGTCCAACCTAGAAGAAGGTAACTTGAAGTCCAATTTAAAAACTAGTTAAGGTAATCATATTTAGTTCTGTTTTATTGTTGAATTTGACAATATTTAGAGTTTGATTTTTTGTGGGTTTTGAAAGTGAAATACATGGTTCTGTTTCATTTCAACCATGTTGAAGTTGTTGTGACCTATGGGCTCTATTTCATTTCAGCCATGTTGAAATTCATTAATTTTGGAGTCTTTACAAGAGGCTTTTCTTTGGAAAACCAACCATGGAATATAAGCTCCATTTATAGGGAGATGACTAAGTGAATGAATATGTTTTGACATATTGTTTGAGGGATGAAATATTGTAGTTTAAACTTAAAATTTTGGCATGTTGGCCTTGGTATAGTTATGAGTTGTCAAAATTTCATTGAAGTTAGGGGTTATGGATAAATTAATTGATTTAGGAATAGACATAGAACTCTTTTAGATAAGCTTCTAAAAGAATTTTTTTTTTATAGATCTTCTTTTAGTAGAGCTTTTTTTAAACAAAGAAAAAAGTTGTTTTGCTTTTGGATGGAATGCTTAAGAAGTACTTTTAAGAAACAAAAGGCTTATAAGTTTGTCTGGATAAAAAAAAACATAAAGACTTTTTTATAGTAAGATTACTAAAATGTAAGGTATCTAGAATGATAGAGGGTTTGCAAGAAATAAAAAAGAGAGGATATGAGATGTAATTTTTAATAAAGACAAAATATATTTTTGTCAAAAAATTATATTAGAAATCATTTCTATTTCTTCTTTTTTTAAAAAGTTGTTAATCATTAGCTTCCAAAATAAATAATAACTAAGCTTTTTTTTTAACTTCTACTTTTTTTTTAATATTTACATATAAACATACTTAAAAACTTATAAAAGTACATTTTACAAAAAGAAAAAAGCCTATCCAAAGGGCTCTATCTATTTTTCAAACAGCATAATAAGGTAAGCTTATTAGGGACCTACTATGGAGAATTATCATTCTTTAAGCTTCTCCCATTAAATCAGATTTGTGTGATTTGTTTAAAATCTAGGTATATACTGATAACATACTTTATTTATATCCATTTTATGCTTAGAGTCATGTTTCAAATGAACTTTTGAAATAAGTGAAGCAAAGTTACGTTAAAGTGCTTTTAAATGCACTAAAACATGGACACAAGGTCCAATTTTCATGAAATAGTTTTAGGAAACCTATTTTCTAATGAAAATTACGTTAATAAATTAAAGAATCACAATCAAAGATATGGAAGCAATTATGGAAGGATGCTAGTAACCAGTGTCCTTAGGGTAAGGATGTTCATAGGCTGGCTTTGGCCGAGTTTGGCTTAACCCTGTCCCGACCCGAAATTTTGATTGATCTAATTTTTTGAGTCTAGACATGACCCTAGATCCGAGTAGACCCGGTTATGATTGGACTTGTAATTAATCGGGCCGGGACCAAGTTAAGATCAGGCTGACCCAAAGTTTGATAAAATTTGGACAATGTTGTGGTTATATGTATGGTATGCAAAGCCACTATTTAATACAAAAGGAAATCTACGAAGGTTCTTACGAATGACGTGGCAAAGCAGTTTCATTTATTTTCAATAAAAATTTAAAAAAATCATGATAACAGTAGTGATAGTTTGCAAAACTTTTTGTGTGAAAAGCCTTTATAATATTTAGCATTTCTTGTATGGTATGTTGCGTTACGCTCAAATGTGTTTGAAGGTGGCTATATGATAATAGTTTTATAATTATCAAGCTCTTTGAAAATATTGATAATTAGATATATACATATAAAAGCAATGTTTATTTTATGTTTTCCAACAAATAACAGTTCTAAATTTCTACTATAATAAGATATGCTCTAGAAAGCATTTAAAAGCATTACTAGAAATTATTTGTCATTAGTTCATTTATATCAACATAAAAATTGCTCCTTAAAATAGTCCGGAGAAAAGAAATAACTAACAATGGAAGAAATTATTTTGTATTAAGCTCTCATCTCTTGTGTCTTAGATTCTACGGGGCAAGAGATAGGCATTTATATATCTCGGGCTGAGTTGGGTGACTCGAGGGGTAGCCTAATCTCGACCCAATTTTTTAATTAAAGTCGGGTCCAATCTGACCCAAGCAACTTAGGCCGAGCTGGGTCTAGTGCACGTTCCCTACCTTAAGGTAATGTTTAAGAAGTATTTAATACCATCTAATAAACTCACATAATCATCTAATGAAGAAATTATTAAATGTTTTTTGGATTCTCAATATATTAAATTCTCTATTTTTACATTTCATCCTATATATTTTAATTACTTAACTTGTGCCTTTAGGGAACTCATTAGCAAATGCCATTATGAAAAAACATTTAATTATACTTGCACAAACTTACACTCATACACTCCTCACATACTCACATGCAAGTCATTGGAATTCACCCTAGTTCCACTGTAACTTTCCTGAATGATACAAATCTTTAATTTTTAATCTACTGTCAATGTAATTTTCTTTTACAATATGATCTAATCATATGTTATCATATCATTAAAAGTGTTTGACTTCTTATTAGTTGTTATTATAGTGAAACTCTTTCAATAATGTGTGATATAAATGATTCAAAATTAAACTGTGTAAAATACAGTAACAGAATTAGTTACTAGTAATTAGGAAAAGTCAAGTCAAATACATGAGATTAAAGCAAAAAGTCAAGTCAAATAAATGAGATTAAAGCAAAATGTACACTACGTGTTCATGATTTAGAAAAAAGTCAACTAAAATTATGGGATAATTAACTTCAACGACCACTACTTAAAAATATTTAATCTTAAAGGACATAAAAAATTTAAATTATTATGAAGAACTATTCAAATTTTATTTAGGAAGATAGACCATTAATTTTTACTTAATGAAGAAAAATACTCTTATAAAATTTGCGAATGGTTATTGTTTGTTATTAAGTGGTTAATTATTCTTAGGTATTGGGTAACAATTGTAAATAAAGTTTAAAAATTAAAGATACAATAAGTTTGGAAGAAACTTGTGAATGAATATTGCTTGTTATTAAGTGGCTAATTGTTTTCATAAAATGGCTAATAATTGCAAATAAAGTTTTAAATGTCAAGATACAAGAAGTTTGGAAGAATTTTGCGAAAGACTATTGCTTGTTGTTAAGTTGATAATTATTCTCATAGGGGTGGCCAATAGTTGTAAATAAAGTTTTAAATGTAAAGATATAAGAAACTTAAATGAAATTTATGAATGACCATTGCTTGTTATTGAGTAACTAATTGTTCTCATAGAGTGACTAACAGTTGTAAATAACGTACTAAATGTCTTATACTTGAAGTTTAGAAGAAATTTGTAAATGACTATTGCTTATTATCGAGTTATTAATTGTTCCCACAAAGTGACTAACAATTGTAAATAAAACTCTAAATGTAAATAAACAAAAAATTTGGAAGAAATTTGCGAATAATTATTGTTTATTATTGAATGGCTAGTTGTCTTCACAGAATGGCTAACAAATAGAAATAAAGATTTAAATGTAAAAGGTAATGGGTCATGTTAAGTACACGGAAGAAATCAACGATTGACTTTGGTGCCAACAAGTCCTTTTAATTAGTAGGCAGTGGCAGAGCCGTAGATTTTCGGTGAAATGTGATTGTGCTTGAAGATGTGAGATGTTGAATATGATAGTGGCACAACTCTAGATTAATGCCAGCTAGGGCTCAGTTTCCAATAGACAATGCTTGCTCCCTATATGTCCTGCAAAGTGGGTGCATGACATTGAGACAACAGTGAATCTGAATTCAGAGAAGAATGCTTTGCGTAGGGCCGTTAAAATGGGTCAAATCTGTCGGATCAACCCGTTTACCTGTTAAAATTATGTGGGATGGGCTTTAAATTTATTGATCCGTTTAAATCAATTTATTTTTTACCCGACCCGTTTAGCCGTGGGTTAAATGGGCTAAACCCGTTTATTCGCCGGCTGGCCCTTTTTTTTTTTGCAATTTTTTTTTAAAAAACAACATCCTACATGAATGCCCGCAACCCACCCAGTTCAAGATTCAAACATTATATGATGATAGTATAACATATTTAACATGAGACTTTAATTTTAGTTATTTAATTATTGATACATATATATTGGATGATCCTTATTTTTTACATATAGCAGGTAGATAACATGAGTGATAAATGCTGTGATTGTGAAAGAAGCTTACAAATTTGCAAAAGAAACATGTTTTGGAGTGAATACATTTGGATTTTGAAATTTGGATTGGATGCTTGTTTTGGATCTATGTAATCTTTATTTTTTTTTTTTTGCAAATGCTTGTAGTTGTTGGTTAATGTTTGTTTGGATTTGGTAATTTGGATTATGTATTAATGTTTGATTGAGTTTGTTAAAGATGATGATGCTTTTGTTTTTGAGTAATTTATGGATTTGATTCATGTTACATTACATATTTGAAGTTTGAAAAGAAAAAAAAATGGCCAACCCGTTTAGGCCCTCAGGCTGGCCTTAAATGGGTCACGTAGATTTTTTGCTAACTCGTCACGACCCAAACTAGAGGGCCCTGACCGGCACATAGGAAGGACTAACCAACCTAGCAAGCCTAACAGACTAAAGACCATAATAAGACAATATGCTAAATCTACCGAAATTTCAGCAGAGTAACCTCTAAAAGTTAGACATTCCAATTTAACAATTCACAACCTATTCACTTACAAGCATCACTAAACATAATCCCACTAACAGTATATCATAAGACCAGACAAAGATATAGTGGAAGCTAGATCCTGCCTGTGAATAATGGAGCATATCTAAGATAATTACATATCCAAAAGGTACAAGAAAAACAAAATACAAGAAACACAAGGGACATGCCCACACGAACAAAATGTTGGACTCACCAAAAAGAACCACTTCTAGCTAACTGAAGAACCTGGACCCGGCTCAATATTTGTATCTGTAATACATATAAGATAAAGGAGTGAGTTATAAGACCCAGTGAGAGATATCATAATCTATAATGAAATTGGGACAAGTGTAAGCATAAGATTTTCACTAAAACTACATCCACACATCGAAACATATGTGTTAGTTCAAATAATTATAACAAAAACTAATAAGTAAGTAAATCATAAAATACCAAATCCAATATATCAATAGTCAAATGTCAAATATCCAATTGTCAAATATCGTATGGGAGGTTTCTAATCCAGAATTAAACAGAAATCTCACCGACGAACACATAGTTTGAAGGTTCAACAAACGCCCACCAACAGGGCACAGGGGTCAAATCCACCTGTCAAGTCAAACAGATCCGATCGTGTGAGCCAACACGTCGGGCTAGCAACACCCCTACTAGCTGAGGTTTGGACTAAGGTGCACCAAGGCTAACGTCTACTGCCGTTAGCTACAGTATTCTGTTAAAGTTTCCTCCCAACAAAACATAATTGTATAAATCTAAATATACATATATTCATAATCATGAAAAAGTGATTATCCCAAGCTTTCTTATAATTTAACCATGAAGAAAAATAAATGACTTTGTGAAATCCTTTAATAAAGAACATTTTAAAAAAATGTACAAAAACATGTTATAGATCATGTCATCAACTCACTCAAAGGATGAAACTTCACGAGTCCAAAAGCTATGTTGTCACAGACCAACCGGACGATCCTCCAAAGAACCTAAGATCACAACAACATAACCAAGATAACAATCAACATTTAAAACTAAGGATTTATCCACTTGTGAGATAAAGAGTTCTTGAAGAATCTAGAAAATATTCAAGTTAGTTTAGAAATATGACATTTGTTTGACAGAAATTCTGGATTGATTTAGAGGCTAATAAATTGCAAATAATATATGGAATTGAAGCCCTATGTGTCTAGTTTCTAACGCAACTGGAATCACCTCAATACGATATCCCAATCAAGAGTTATGATCAAATTACTACACATTATCTAGTTTACACGGGAATACAATTTTTATCCCATCTAAGCATTTTATCAAACACTTAATGAGCAATCCTTTCTTTCCAAAGTTAGCACGAAAATTCTATGTTCTAACACCATTCCTATCAGTATCACTTCTCCATAACAACATTAAAACTCATTCAATTCATTCCATATACTATCAATTTCCAAGAACTCCAAAATTTCCAAATCAAACCCTAGGTTCAATACCCATTATGCATCTTACAATCCAATCTGCCATTCACCATAATCCAACCACTAACAACATATTTGAGCTAAGAGATTACCTAAATGAGTCACAATGATGGAAGGATGAAGTGGATGACTTGGTTGCTCCACCAAACCGTGCAACCCAACCCTTGAAAAATGAGGGAAATAAGTTCCAGCAGCTTGAAACGATCAAGAATGGTGAAATCCAGTGGATGGAAGAAGAAGAGAAGGAGGAAGATGACAGAGTAGAGAAGAAATGAGAGAAGGCAGAGAAGGAGAGAGAGCAGAGACGGAGAGAAATGTGCTCTCTGCCACTGCTCGAACGAAAATATCAGGGGGTGAGGGGAGGACGTGTTTGGTAGTGAGGATAGAGGTGTTTGGAAGTGGGGATATAGTATACTATCCTATTCTGGTGCAACTTAAAAGGAATACCCCCCATTTGGATTCAATAAAAATATCAAGAAAATTAAAATCCTTATAAATAAAAAGTCAAATCTTGAGTTTTAGTTCAAATTCCTAAAATCCGAAACTTTCAAAGATGTTTCCTTTCAAAATGAGTGGGTCAAAGGTTTCTAAAAATTCATTAAAAATCATTTTGTAGCTCTTTGATATCTAATTATTAATTACCGCCAATTTTGATTACAAGAAAATACATATTTACTATAGCCCTCCATATAGGTGCCACTTCCCAGACTTAGCCAAATTTCAGGACCTGTATTAACAGGTAATCATCTAATATACCAAAAATGGCTCTAAATAACTTTTATAAGGTAAGTTTAATTCTAAGAATCCCATTAATGAAGTAAAGTGACTCAAAAGATTAATCATTTAAACTCAAATTCATAAGAAAAAGACTATACATAATACGACTATCATACGCAAAAATTTCGGGTCATCACACAACCCATCATTCTTGACTCATTTTAACGGGTTGGACTGACCCATTTAACAGCCCCAGCATTGCGGAGGCGTTGGAGAAGACAGAAATATAGAAAAAAAATAGGGCAAGAGAAATTTAGCGGGCAAGTAAAAAAATTCATTGAGGGTATTTTTGTTCATTAAGTAAAATTTGTTGGTCCCTTTCTTTAAATAAATTTTGTATGGTCCTTCTTAATAATTTAAAATTTTATGTCCCTTTAGATTAAATATTTTTTCTTAGTGATCCTTGAAGTTAATTATCTCTAAAATTATTTTAGATTATCAAAATGAGTTAGAAGAAATTATGGAAAGTTAAATAAAATTAAAGAATCACAGTAAATGAGATAAATGTAATTATGGAAAATCAAACATAAAAACAAATTGTTAAGGAGTGTCCTCAACACGGGAGTTGCTATGGTGCCTTGATAGGTTTGGTACTTAGGGTGAGTTGTCAATCATTTATTGACTCTTGATTTCAAAATAAATGTTGGAAAGTCTATTAAATATAAATAATAACTAATAAATGCTAGACAACTCACTCTGGATATCGGTACCCTGAAAACAAATGGGTACCCCTCAACACACTAGTTAAGGAATTAAAGTAGAAAGTATTAAATGCAAAAGTAAAGCATTTAATATATTGGGAAAAAATATTTAATATTTTCTATTCAAAGAATTTATAAAATGATATTAAATAATTTTAAAACAATGTCCTTGAAACAAAAGTTGATAACACCCTTTTAAATAATCACAATAAATGAGATGGAATCAATTAAAAAAATTACCCAAAACAACAGTTGTAATAAATTAGTTGAAAGCCCTTCTATGTAACAAAAAAATTTAATGGAAAGCAATTAGGGAAAGTTAAGTGACAAAAAGAAAGAAAGAATAAGAATGAATGAGTTGGATCATCACCTAAGGCAATCCAAATATAATATTTGCATAACAAAGCAATTGTGTTCCTGTAACCCCCACTTAAAATCGTAATTCTTGTTTTTCTCTGGACTTTCCCTAATTACTTCCAACTAATTTCTTTTACATGACTTCCATCATGGTATTTTATAATAATTTTTTATGCTTGATTTTGCATAATAACTTCAATCTCATTTATTGTGATTAATTAATTTTTTATTTAACTTTCTTTAATTCATTCTGACTCTTTTATTGATATTCTTAAAATTTTAAATTGACTTTCTCTAAATCATGAACACCTACTGTGCATTTTTTTGGTACAAACCTACAGTGTATTTTACTTCCATCCCATTTATTTGACTCGACTGTGCCTAATTGCTTTCAACTAATTGTTATTATATTTTATTAGTTGATTTTTAATTGAAAAAAAGTCTTAAGTCATCATTTAATTATGTGTTTCTGTATCATTACACTATATTAGAGTTAAACTAGTTATAATGGCACAGATTGTTTAAAATTTCATATTGATAACTATGAATTTGCTTGTTATGATATTAGAAAAGCTTATAACTAAAATAGTTCAAAGAGAGCTTTTGACAAAATATTTTTATGTTCATAATAAATTACATCAAACATACCTCTTATATTGTACCAAAAAAAAATACCTCTTATAAAGCGTAATGGAATGATTTATAAATTTAATAATTATACGATTCAATTTTTTATTTTTATTTTGAGGCAATACTTCTTATCCAATTTAATACTTATATGGAATTGTGTAAATAGAGTAAAAAATAAAGAAAAATTATTTTAATTTATATTGATATGTTAAGTGAATTTTTTTATGACATAAAAAATTTATATAAGTTTTACTCTTTTATTTATTTTATAATTTTATTAATAATGAATTTATATTACATTTAACAAAATATGTTATCTATATCTATACTACTAAAGAGGATTCCCCTCTTTTGGTATCCATTTTCTCTTTTCCCAAAAAAGCCAATGCAACTAATTAAAAACCAAATTGATTAGTGTAAAATAAGCGAGCATAAAATTGTAAATTCACTCCTCACTCCCGCAACAGCTCTGGAAGCAGCACTTCCACCTTCTAGTGTTTTTAAAACGGTTTCATTCCATTTTGTAAATGGTTTCAAACTACCTTTCCTTCCGGTCCTTGCCTTTCTCCAGTCTCCACCACTTCAACATCAATCAATGCTCTCTTCTCTTATACTCTAATATATACTTGCTTAGTGTGGGCTTTTATCCTGCCATCAAGTCATTCAACTGTTCCTATTCCAAATAAACCTTGAATTCAAACTTGCAGTTTTCAATTTGTGTTTTCGGATGTTGCTACTGCGTGCCGATGGTTCCCTTTTAATATGAAAGCCTTCGATTAATTTAAAAGGTGAGTAAAGAAAAAAAGAAAGCAGTGAATAGAAAGTTGCTGTAAAATCTTGGTTTCATTTACAAAGGGGTCAATTTAATTTGTTGGCTGTTACAAATATCATTTACTTCTTTTATATTAGGTGAGAATCTCAGGTTCATACTTTACTATTGATTATGCAGAGAATGAAAGGATTTACAATTTTGTACATAGATATTTCATTATTTTGTTTGTTTGAGCTTATCTATATGTATACATATGTTCTTTGGTACATATTAGTATTTGTATTATATATATATATATATATATATTATTTTAATTTATATTAACATGTAAAATGACTTCTTTTATAACATAAAAACTTATGTAAGTTTTGCACTTTTATTTATTTTACAATCTTATTAATAATGAATTTATATTATTATTAACAAAATATGTTATTTACCATAAAATTGGTAGTTAATCATATAACTAATTTATTTTTAATATAGTATCATTAATTGCTTCTCAAGACAATTTTATTAATATATATAGATTTCTTCTAACTCTTTTACTGATATTCTTAATTGTTTTAATTATCTATAAATCATGAAGGCAATTTTAATAATATATAGATATTATTTTATATTAACATGTTAAGTGACTTTTTTATGACATAGAAAACATTTGTAAGCTTTGCACTATTAATTTTACAATCTTATTAATAGTGAATTTATATTATTGTTATCAAAATATGTTACTTATTCATAAAATTGGTAGTTAATAATATAATTAAATAATTTTCAAAATAGTATCATTAATTACTTCTCGAACCAAATTTACTAATATATGTAGATAGATTTCTTCCTACTGTTTTACTGATATTCTTAAAAAAATTTAATTAATTTTCTATAAATCCCGAATACCCACTGTGCATTTTTTTTATACATACCTACTATGCATTTTACTTCCATCTCATTTATTTGACTTAACTGTCCTTTATTGCTTTCAACTGATTGTTACTATATATTTTATTAGTTGACTTTTTGTAAAGGGCAATTTTGAATGACTGTTGCCGAAAAATGTTTAATATCATTATTTAATGATGTGCAGCCTTATCATTACACAAGATTAAAATTAAAGTAGTTCCTTTTCTTAAATCCCATATCTATAACTATGAATTTGCTGTTTGTTTTGATTTAGAAAAGTTTATAAATTAAATAGGTTAAAGAAAAATTTTAATAGAAATTTTTTTGAAATATAAAATAAATTAATCCACACATACTTCTTATAAAGCATAATAGAATTATTTATAAAATATTTTTAAGAAGTATATGTTTGATGTAATTTATCTTGCACATAGAAATATTTTTAGTTGAAATCACTCTATAAACTGTTTTAATAATAAGCTTTTCAAAAGACAAATCAAGCAAATTCATAGTTATATATATAGAATTAAAAACAACATGTGCCAAGCACAAGTAATAGAATTAATTTAATTTTAATCTAGTGTAATGATAAGGCAGCACATAATTAAATGATAATATAAAATTTTTTTATGGTAAAATAGAATCAAAATTTCAGTTTAAAAAATCAACTAATAAAGTTATAGCCAAGTCAAATAAATAAATGGAAGTAAAATGTATGGTAGGTATTTACCAAAAAAATGAACAGTAGGTGTTCTCGAAAATTAATTTAAAAATTTAAGAATATCAGTAAAAGAGTTAGAAGAAATCTATATATATATATATATATATTAGTAAAATTGTCTTGAGAAAAAATTAATGATAATATATTAAAAAGAAATTAATTATATTATTATTACCTACCAATTTTATGAATAAATTAAATAACATATTTTGTAACAATAATCTAAATTCATTATTAATGATTTTATATGAAATAATAGTTAAAAACCTATTTTATAAGTCATTCTATTATGCTTTTTAAAAAATATGTTTGAATTAATAATTTTCCATTTCAAAAAAAAATTATCAATCAAAAGCTTTCTTTGGACTATTTTAATTATAAGTCTTTTCTAAAAACAAAACAAGCAAATTGATAATTATAGATATGAAATTTAAAACAACCAATACCATGCACGGGTAATTAGTTTAATTTTAATCTTGAGTAATGATAAGGCGGCACATAATTCAATGATGATATTAAACTTTTTTTTATTGAACTAATTTACGGTAGTAGTCATTCAAAAATCCACTTTAATAATAATATTATTTAATTCTCAATATAATTTTACTTATATATATATATATATAAATAGAGACAAATAGATTTATTATTTTTTATTCAAAATAATATTTTTATGTATAATTATTATTTTAGAGATGTTGAATTTATGATGTATTCTTTGAAGAAAAATTCTTTAAAAGAAATGTTGTAAATTAATTTGTATGTTGGAAATATTGTCTTTTATAATTTTAATTTTTAATTATTTAAATTTTAGTTATATATTTTGATAATATTTATTCTCTAAGATATGTTGGAGAAATTGTCTTTTTTTTAATTTTACTATTTAATTTTGTAAATTTTAATTATATGTTTTGATAATATTTATTCTCTAATATTGTTGTCTTTTTTAATTTTATTATTTATTGCCTTCTTTAATTTTATCATTTCATTTTTTTCTTTTAAAAACTAACATGTGTTTTATGATATTATTGAATTTAATGATAGTATTAATTGTTTCTCAAGCTAATTTTACTTATATATATATAGATAGATTATTTCTCACAATTTCTTCCATCTCATTGATTGTGATTCTTTAATTTTTTTATTTAACTTTCCTTAATTTCTTCCAACTCATTTATTGATATTCTTTGATTATTTTTAATTGACTTTCTCTAGCTAATGATCAATGCATTTTGCTGTCTAGATTCAGAAAACCATTTCTTGAGATCCTTAAACGTCTCCTGATCTTTCTCATCTTTTTTCCTTATCCGTGTGCACACACACACAAATAATATATATTCCTAGAAGTCAAGATTGGCTTCAACAATCTAATGGCGTTGTTTCTCTCTCTAGTTCTTAGTTTGTGCATACCATGCTATGAAGTTGATGCAAGAAACAACAATCAACAAGAAAGACAACATAGGTTTCCTAGATCACAAGACCTCAACAGTATCCTGGTACAGTTTTTAAATTTTATCTTCTAAAATCTATGATTGGATATCATTGCTCAATTTGCTTTCATGATTTACTTGATTGTCATTTGGTTAACATATACAGCCTACAAGAGACAATGACTTTGATTGCGTTGATATCTACAAGCAACCAGCTTTTGAACATCCTTTACTGAAAAACCACAAAATTCAGGTAACTATGTGGTAACAAGTCAAACAATTTGTAAAGCTAGTTAACTTTAGAGTGAATACTCACTTTGATTTGCCAAAGATACAAGCCAGCTTTTGAACATCCTTTACTAAAAACCACAAAATTCAGGTAACTATGGTTATTGGTCAAACAATTTGTAAAGCTAGTTAACTTTAGAATGAACACTTATTTTGGTCATCCAAATATACAAGTATCATAATTTGATCCTTTATTAATGTTTTACATTAATTTAGTCCCTTAATTATACAAAATGATATCATGTTTGTCCTTTCGTAACGACCCATGAACAAACCGTTTAATAGGTGTCCCATGTATCACGTTATCTGCATATGTGACACATTTTCCCACTTCTAGAAGCTAGATAGATGTCCTATTGGACCTTAGTGAAAAATTCTAAATTCGCAAATACCCACCCATTCTTCTCCACTAGGTTTAAGCTATATAGCATCTTCTGGTTTCTTGCTGCGAGCATCTCCATGTTTGCCCAAACCTTATCCATGACTTCTCTTTTGGCCAATGGCATCTCAAGCATAAGGCAAGTAAATCTCATTCTTTCTCATTTATATTAATTAGTCAATTATCCTAATCACTTTTCAACAATTCCAATTTCTCTCCTTATTTTATTTATTTTGAACAGCCCATTGAGGAAGTCAACATGCATCTCTCTTTATTTCTCATATTTCCATCAAAGTAACGTTTAATTTCTTTTATTATCATAAAACCAATTAATTTTTTTTAAAAAAATTTCACTCTTATTTTCTTGATTGTTGCTAACAACAAAGACTGATCTATAATTGAATGGTAAAGTTTTTTTTTTAAAAGCAAAATAATTGAAAGAGTTAAGATTGTAAATATGTTCACTCTCGCATATGCCCAGGTACTAGGGGTGTTCACGGGTTGGATTGGTTCGGTTTTGGGGAGAAAAAACATTCGAACCAAACCAATCGGTTTTTCTATATTAAGAACCAATCGGTTTTTTTAAAATTGGAGAATCGAACAAAACCAAACCAATTACAATCGGTTTGGTTCAATCGGTTTTTCACTAAACTTTTTTTCTTAAAAAAATTCATACACATCATCACTTTGTTCTTTTTATGGACCAATTAAAAAAAAGTTGGTATAAAATCCTAATAAAAACATCATTACATAATTATAAACAATAAATAGGCCTAAAATATTTATAGAAACAACCAAAAATTTAAATATAATCATTTATAAGTATGTAAATTATACAAAATATATAAATAATTATATGAATTCAATTTGGTTTGGTTTGATTTGGTTTCATAAATGAAAACCGAAAACTGAACCAAACCAATCGGTTTTCATAAAACAAAACCAAACAAAACCAAAATTAATCGGTTTTGTTCGATTTTTGATTTTTCGGTTCGATTTTTTCGGTTTTGATCGGTTTGGTTCGGTCATAAACACTCCTACCAGGTACTATGGTTATCTTTTTTTACCTCACCTGTCATTTGTTTTGGTTTTTTTCACTCTTATTTTCAGTAATATTTAAACTCATAATACATTTTTTTTCCTATTTGAGTTAGAAAGCAAAATTATTCTAATTTTTATTGATAAACATTGAAGCAACAAAATATCGTTAAAGGCCTCGTATTAAAGTTTAGCTTTCGGCCACCAAATCTCTTGAGCCATGCTCGAATGACATCTTGAGCTTCTCTCCATAACCCAGTTGCGAACCCAAGTTTCCAAAAGAGCTTCTTCAACCAAAGCTCGAAATCTCATTGTTTCCAAGCTTTGAGGCCAAAAACCAAAGCTCACGGCTATTCAAGGTTCGTGCTGATGTTGCTTAAGATCAAGGTAACTCCTCCATTTCAAACACTAGTGCCAATTGGAAAAATCGGGAAATTCTTCGCAATCATGTCTATGACGAGTAATTTGGTTTCACTTTCGACATCGGTTCCTTCTGGATCCCCAAAGCTCTCCAGAAAGGCAATTTGATTGATATATACCTTGAAAGAGGTACCTGATTGGATGCAAGAGTCCAGGTTGAATGCTTTCGACAAATTCTTGAGGATGAAATAGCCTACTTGGTTTGATAACAGTTACCCACCTATTGATTTTCAAGATATATGCTATTACTATGAAGAAACCCTCTTTGAATCACCTCGATGAGGCTGACCCAGAATGAATATTTGGTATTGATTCAAGTTGAAAGCAATTCAATTCATACCCTCTACTTGAAAGCTACAAAGAAAACAGTTATGGCTATGGCTAATGGCTTAAGGCTTAAACCAGATGGAGAAGAATGAATGGGTATTTGGGGATTTATGGTTTTTTCTAACTAAGGTTCATATAGGACATGCACATGACCTCTATGAGTGAGAAAATGTTTGACATATGCAAATAACGTGACATATAAGACACCTATTCACGATTTTTTCATGGACCATCATGGAAAGACTGAGGTGATATCATTTTGTATGATTGATGGATTAAATTGATGTAAAAAAATTATTAAATGAATAAACTGATAACACTTGTATCTTTAAAAAATCAGAATATATGTTTACTCTTAACTTTATTGTGTAAATGAAACTTAATTGACAATTGATGCAATATAAGAGAATGATAGTTGCATTAGTTGTAATAATTTATAACGTATTTTACTATTTGGGATTAAGGATATATTTATTGGTAATTAGGAAATGTATGTTTGAGTTGTTTGGTTCTTTTTTTTTGGTGATAGTTGTTTGGTTCTTCTATTAGGACTTTGTTTGGTTATAGATTATAATTCCTTTTGTTATGACTATGATCAACACGTGGACTAAGTTGTCCTTCACAAATCTTAATCTAGTACACCCATCTTGATTTATGCATATAATGATCTTGCCATGTTTAGTTGGTTTAGTAGACTTGCTATGCCCTTGGTTTCGATCTTTTTTATATTTTTCAGTAATTTAAATCTAACAATCTTTTTAATGAACTATGATAAAGTAATTTAATAAATTGGTAGAACTTGTTCTCAAAAGCTACAACTTTGTGATTTTCTTATTAAGCTAATTTTTAAATGTTAATTTCTTACAATATCGTAGAAAAATTATAATGGGATCTTTCAAAACTAAATCATCTACTATTCTTATGTCCACAAAAATCTCCTTTTTATTGTTATGTTTCCTTTAGTTTATCAATTTGGTCATTCACTTAAATCTCTTGCGAAAACTTACTAAACGGAATTGTTTCTTCTTGTGCATTCTTTTTAACCCAAATCATTTTGACCATAAAGTATACCTATAGTATAACCATGTGTTTTCTCTGTTCTTTGCAACAAAGCTTAATCCAACTTTCACAAGAGACACAATGCAAAGCAGATCATCATATATTAGTACTGAAGGATGTCCACCAGGGAAAGTGCCTATTCACAGGATAAAAATGAAACATCAAATGAGTACTAATTCTTCTTCAAAATCGCAAATAGGAAATTTTCATCAATATTCCCAGAGTTACCCTGGTCATCATGTAAGTTGATAATTTTTATTTGATTATCGTTTTACATTTTAGCTTAGAAATTTTGTGCTTAATGGGTATATAGAAACATTCCTTAAAAAGTGTTTGTTGATTCTAATATTTATACAGTTTTTAGACAAATCCAAATATTACTCAGTAGGACATACTTTTTGGTTCATAGTCTCAATTGATTCTATAATTTAGGCTAAACCAAATTCATGGACAAATAAAGTCATATTTACTCACTTGTATAATTGTATAGTTTTAAATACAATAATTGTGCAAATTGCATTGAATATTGTTAAGTTAATCTATAACTCTTTTTATTTGATGGTGAAAAAATATATAAAAATAAGTTAGAAATTAATTTCAAAACACCTAAAAAAGTCATTACATTGAAAATTAAGGGTGGAAATAGGTTAGGTTAGGCCAGACTTTACCTTAAATATATCTTGCTTGTTTTCAAAAACTTTGGCTTTAGCTTGACCTATTACTTATCATATGTTTTTTTTTTTTGTCTGGCCTAACCTCTTTGTGAAAACATAAAAGTATGGCCTGACTTGAAAACCTATTTAAAAGCTTACATTACATAAAGACCTTCTAATAAGTCAACATGCTCAAACTTTATAGGTTTCAAATATACTTAATATGTAATAAAATTATCATATTATGTATAAAATAAATAAATAATATTAATATATAACTAATAAATCATATAAGTATTATAAATTTTCAATTATATGTTATTATAAGAAATAATAGGCTAGCCTATTAGGTCAAATAAACTTTTTTAAAGGCCTAAGCTTGGGCCTAGTTAACTAGATAGACTTTATGAAGAACCTAAACTTGACTTGTTTGATAAATAGACTAGGCTTAAGTAGGCTAGGTCGTAGGTCTTTGTTGGGCCGCCTGACCTATTTCCACCCCTATTGAAAATGTATATCAATTAAAAGTATCATTTTGGATGAAGAGTTTAGATCTCATATTTTAGGATTTACAATTAATATGTTAATCGAATAATTAAATCTGATCATTTTACACTTGCAACACAACTCACTTTGTTGGTTTTGTCTTCACTCCCCTCTCTCATATCCCTTGCCCTAAAATAAAAATTATCATTATTATTAACGTCTTTGATTGATTAACCATAATTAGTGTCCTAGATTTCACAAAAAAAATCATTTAAGGTATATAGATCATAGTATGTATGCAAGGTTCATATATAGGAATGTTATACTCAAAATTAAGATGAATACCAGTTATACATATCTTATTCTTGCACAGATACAAAATTTAACATATGTGAATGCTTGAATCTATGTTCATTTATACAAGTTAATTTGTACATCTAAGGATTGTACGACAAGTATTACTTTCAAACTAATAAATCGAAGCTGAATACTAGTTAATTGCATCATGTTTGTATAAAACGAGAAAAAAGAGATTACAAGCAATTTCCATGAATGAATGATTTTATTCTAAATATTATGTTGTCATCATTCTTTAGTTTGCTACCCTTGATACAACCCAAAATACGACGTACCATGGAGCATTTGCATCCATCAACGTGTATAATCCACCAGTGCAAGCCAACCAATATAGTTTGGCCCAGATTTGGCTTCAAAGTGGCCCTCTTACAGAACTTAACAGTATACAAGTCGGATGGGGTGTAAGTTTATTTTCATTGTGTTACAATTATGACAAACTTGATATTCTTTATGTTTATCACACTGTTTATTTAAAAATGGAAGCATGTCACTCTTTGAATGCTCACTTTTAATCTATTTCTCGATACATATGATGTTTTATGATTTCCTTTATGTTTATTTTTTGTATTTATAATTTATTATTAACTTCATCAATTACATAATGTATTAGGTGTTTCCAAGCTTATATGGAGACAATCAAACACGACTAACTAGCCATTGGAGAGTAAGAAACCCAAATTAATTTATGTATTTTGTGAAATGATTTGGTGTAGATGGTTGTGTTTAATTAGATTAACATGCAGGTTGATGAGTATCCAAAAACTGGATGCTATAATTTGATGTGTCCAGGTTTTGTGCAAGTCCACCCAAACTATACCTTTGGAGGCGTCCTCACTCCTACCTCTGTAATTGGAGGATCAACAAAATATAGTCTTAAAGTCAGAGTTGAACAGGTAACCTTAAATACATTTATAAAATATTATGTCTATTATATAATATTTTAATGTTGTAATTCAAATTTAGTGATTGTGTGAAAGAAGAAAGTAATAGAAAGTATATTAATAGAACGTAATATAAATAAAAAAAAATTAGGAGGTCTTGGATTAGTGGGTGAAATTATTAGCACTTCTTATTGTTTAGTCACATTTTTATTAACTATTTTAAATTATAATTTCTTAAATAATTTTTATTTATGTCATACTTAATTAATTAATTTTTTTTATTTTCTATTCACATTTAATTAGAGATGATTTAAAATATTATTATAATTAAAAATAGTTAATGATAAATATAAATAGATATAAAAAAGTGACAATGATCATACTCTTAATTTATATGTCTTTAAATTTTTATATTTAATTTTGACAGTACAAATTTTTTTACATTATCATTTAATTATGTATTAATACATCATTAAAAAAGTTTGAATATGACAATAATTACATAAAAACTTAATCTTTTTAATGATATGTCAACTCATGATTGAATAATAGTATTTTTTTTTACACTAACACTAAATCAAAATTAAACTCTAAATTTTTTCCTCTCTTATAATTAATGATGGTTAATGTGATTGGTAATTAACATGTGGTTATGCTTTGATTGTTCAAATATATGTAGGACCAATCAACAGGCCATTGGTGGTTAACTGTTTCATGTGATATACAAATTGGGTATTGGCCAAAGCAATTATTCACTCACTTAGGCGGGGGAGCATCTTTGATTAGATATGGTGGGGAAACCTTCGCTCTCCCTAATATGATTAGTCCTCCAATGGGGAGTGGGAAATTGCCTGAGGCTAAATTTAATGACTCATGTTACTTTGCACTACTTCAAATTGTGGATTCGGAATATAATGAAAATGAAGTAAATCCTCGAGATATGAAGATATATCGTGACACTAGCTCTAATTGCTATGACTTGCTGTATCATGGTTACGAAGGAACTCAATATAGACAAGCTTTTCTTTTCGGTGGACCTGGCGGCCAATGCGGCATATGATTGTATTCATAACTATATTGAATAAACGTTAATTTGAATATCATTGGCATACATGGAATTTAGTACATCCCATCAAACTTCAATGTCCAATGGGTTTTATTTTTCTTATTTATTTAAAATATAATGTAGCAACAAATTAGTTAATTAGATATTTGGTATTTAATTAATATGACACAGACTTAATTAGAGAAAACTATTTTTTAAGAACCTTAACTTTAGTGTGATAATCAATTAAGAACCTTTACTTTGAAGCTTTACAATTGAGGGATTAAATTCAATGAAAAAAATATTCCGTTAATTAAAAAAATCTGACATGGTGATTATGTGTATGAGAGTCTTACATTATATAAAAAAATATTTGTCATGGTGATGATGTATATTAAAATAGTCTTACATCATGTAAAAAGTTTCATATGACAGTGATTTGTATCAAAAGAGTTTTACATCATATAAATAAGCCTTAATATCGATTTTGTAACCCCCCCTCCATCACCAAAAAAAAGATAACACCTTTGACAATAAACCAAGAAACTAACTTAAACTAATATTTAGACGCAATTCAACCCTATCATGACTTGAATTGGGGTCCATGATAGGTGCGTGACAAAAGCAAGCAATAGGCTTACCAATTCCATGCAAGCCTCCATAACTTATAATTATCTAACACCCAACAACACAAAATGTGGGAAAAAACCTCTTAACATGTAAAATGGATTCAAAATGAAAGCATCAAAATTCTAGCAGTTTCCCCTTTCATCAAATCCCAAAAAAAAAACGTCTATAATTTCATACAAACAATTCAAAATGTATGTTAGCAATAATCAGGCCTCAAAAAATATTTTTACATCATATAACATATATTTTTTCAGTTCAGATATAAAATATCCAATAGGTGAGTTTCTATTTCTAATCACCAATAAATTATTCTTAAACAAAATATTAAAATTTTCCAAAACATTATTTGGCACATTCCATACTAGCGTGGTGTTAGGAAACATGGTAGAACCCATAAAAGAGAGAAAATTGATAAAATGAAATAGAAAATGTATTGATGCAATGAAGAAGATGATGTCGAAATAAACATCGGCAAAAGTATTGAATATAAAAAGAGTCGACTTACCGGAATTTACATCGGTCATAAGTTGCTTAAAGTTGGGGATCTATAGGCCTCCAAATATCATCAATTTTTAAAGAATCCCAATCTTGGGAACATCAATCATAAAATGTCAAACAATGGCAAAATTTTACCAGAATTTTTTTTTTAAACTAAAAATAGAAAAAAAAAATATAACACAGACGGATGAGGTGTAAACAGCTTCAAAATTTTGATGTACATCCACAGTTTCAAACTGGCAACGTTCTTGATGAACGTGCAAATTGTTCTTCAACAATTGCATTAGGATGAAGTGGTTCCTCTGTCGAAGCACTAGAGCAGAATAACACTAACTAAATCAGATCTTCACTTTCCTTCAAAGGAAAGGCCCACAAGAACCACAAAGCACAACCTTTAAGGCCCACAAGAATGGCATAAAAAAGGCCAAGGAAGAACGACCACACTTCCACTAAAGGAATGGATCCATCATCACTTTCCAACACAAGAAAAGCATTGAATGCACCAATAACCGTGTTAGCAAACAGAGGTAGCAAACTCCTATAAAGCATGAGGAAGATAGAGAGAGAAAGATAGTAAGAAAGGAATGTGTGCTTCCTTGTTTTGCTCCGATTGGGTAAGACTTCCCCATCGCGCGCTATGATTCTTGAAATCTAAGAGAGAAAATGAACAGAGAATGAACCAAATGAAATCAGAAATTTATAGAGGAAAGAACAAACCAAATGAGAGAAATAGAGAATCAAAGGAATTTCTTAGTAAAGAAAAAATTGCAAATGGGTCGCAAGTTGAAAGCTTTCAAGAACAAAGAGGTAGTGAGAGAAACTGGGAGAGAAAATGTGAGAAAAAGAAGGAAAATGTTTTGGAGAAAAAGAGAGAAAATAAAATATTGAGAGTTCCACTGGGAACTCATGTAGTGGAATGGAAAAAAAATTTCATGAAGGATACCATGGATGCTGTAACGCCCCAAAATTTCAACTTATATTATATATGTTGTTTTCTTTGATATCTATGGTAAATGATTTTTAGGAATTTCTGTGAGTTCAATTAAATTAAAATTTAACTGGACATAACCTTATAAGTTGATTTCAGACCATTCTGCAAAATTAAATAAAATAATTTTATTTTTGATCCAGAATACCTTTGGGGAATTTTTGTGAATAAATGGAAGTTCAGTTTTCAAATCCGTTAACAGATTTGATCATTTTCCATTTTTAGGGATTTTATGAGCTAATAAAATTTCTGGGTGATTTTGGGAACATCCTATTGTGCATTGGATAATAGATACTGATCTTTGTCCATTGGATAAAACTTACTGATAAAAATCTTGAGGAAATATCTCTAGGTAATTAATGGCCTTGGTGACTCATGGGGGGTGAGTCATGGTGAATATTTATTACCATGGTGAATCACCATGGCATTAAATGAAAGGAAGAAGCAAAATGGAAGACCATCACCTTACCTTGAAGAGGCCGGCCACCCTAGGGAGAAATATCTCCAATTTTAATTCCCATGTTATCCTAAATTTCTTCTATAAATAACACTTGATTCATTCATAACCTTCACACCAAATATCCTTCCTTCTTTCTCTCTAAAAACCCCACGGCCAAGCTCTCCATAGCCACAGCCTTGCTCCTTTAATTCCCTTCTCAAACATTTGTTAACATTTTAAGCTTAGTTCTAGCATCTTGATAATATTTAGAGAGTTTTTCTAGTTGGAAATTTCTCAAGAAGAAGTTTTAAAGTTGAAGAAATCCTACGGTGAAAGTTCTTTCCTTTCACTTTTTAAATTCTATTTCAAGGGTCTTAGATCATTGGGTTAGTCCACGATCAATCTTAATATGTGTTATGATGCTTAAAATGATATGTGTTCATGTTGTATTAATAGAAGTCAAGAAGCTAAGTGTTGTCAAAAGATCTTGACTTGAGAACCAAGGTAAGGGAGAGTTTTCTCTATCAACCAATATTATGGTATAAAATAGCTTGTTGTATGTTGGTGAAACCGTGACTAGTAGTATGTTTCATATTGCTTGATTAAAATCATCTATGGTTAAGATTCATGTCTATGTTATGTTTGACACTTGTTTCCATACTTTGTTTAAATTATGTGTCTTATAATTTTCTTAGACATGGTATGAATTGTGATAGATAGATATGTCTAGAGCATGTATATATATTTAGTTTGATATATGAGTTTATTTGAAGTTATATTATTTAATATATTATTGTTAGTATTTTCGGAAATATAGAGAAATTAATTTAGGAATATTTGGAACTTTAAATTAAATGTTTTGATTATGGAAAATAATTATTTTAATAAGTTCCATATTTATATAGAAGGATTCTTGAATTTTCGAAAATATGAGGATAAAGAGTTTTATTAATATTTATCGTTTTAAATAATATTTTTACATATGGAAAAAGTTTTTGAGAATTTATTTTAAGGTTTAAATATTTATTTTTACTTATTTTATAGTGAGAAAGTAAAAATAAACTTGAAAATAATTTATTTAGTATGAAATAAATTATTTTGTGAAAAATACCCTACGCGATTGAAAATTTACAGAGAATGAGTTACGCGATTGAAAATTTACAGAAAACACTTTACGCGACTGAAAAACGATTTTTTATAACTTACCCGATTGAATTTTTATGAAAAAAACTTTACGCGACTTGAAAATCATAACATATGTGTTATGTGATTTTATACACTATTTTGTAGTACCATATAATTGAGAAACAATAGTACTACTGTCGGGCCGATGTAGACTGGACCCTAGATAGGACAGTTGACGTTATTCTTAAAGAAATGTTAGCTTAGATTCCGTGGGGAATGTGTATATATATTCTGGGAATATTTATACTGTATATATATAAATATATACATATATATATATATGAGACATTGTTGTTGTAAGGCTTGAAACCTAGGAGATTGAGCTTACACCTTAGTGCTGGTGCGCGAATGACTGAGTGAAGATCTTCAATGATCTTAGAGTCGTCAGGGGTCCGGAAACTCCACAAATGGCCGGCTGGGACTGTGCCGTGGTATTATGATTGCAAAACACCGACGATCTCGACTATACACTGGTCCATTCACGATTGGTGGAGAGTGTTCGCGTGAGCCGTATGCACAAATGATTTGTTAGCACTTGTTGGCTAACTGATACAGAACATGTACTCCCAATCACTCTCTCCGACTTGTTGTGTTTAGCTCTATGGAGTAGGAGTCATTTGTGTGCATCTGTATGGTCAGTTGTCATACTTGCATTATCAATTTGGACACTAAGGTTGGTATGTCATTTTATTTGATTAAATTGATTAAATATGACTTTATATGTGAATTAAGTGTCTATTGATTTGAATTGATATATGCTATTTGTATACAGTTTTATTGGTATTTATGATGATATGAGAATCTCACTCCCTTTTTGTGAAAATTGTGTTTTGGCTGTAAATTCAAAAGATTGTTGGAAATGAATTATTCGGGTTCATTATCGTGGACTTCCTTGAGGTACCAAATATTTGGCATGTCGAGTTAACCGAAGAAAGAGTTACCTACGTTGGTGAACTCACTATCACTCTACAGAGGACCTACGATGGAAATCCGGTGATGATATTTTCTCTTTCAGTGTATGTTGAGCTACATATACCGTTTGGTGACATTTGGAATGCTATTACCCGCCGTACACCTCGCGAGAGATCAACAGTCTCTTCTGCACGAACCTTGAGGTGGCGCTGTGCTCATCGAACCTCAGCTCTAGGACCCTCGCATTATAACGGGTTTATTGATGATGACCCTCCGATGTAAATGGAGGGAGATGTCTAGGTTATGTATATATGTTTAAAAACTAGTGTAAAATATGTAGTTGTAAAATATATGACATATGTGAATATCTGGGTATGAATAGTATGTGTAAAATGAATTTAAATAAATAGAAAACTATGTATATATTAGATGTATATTCTTTATTTGTTTATACTACTACATCACTAGTAATACAAAGAATTTTATGATATGATAAAGTTATTAAAGAGAAATGTATTAGGAAATTGGTTAGATTAAAAATGTGGCACCCAATTAAGGGTGTTACAGATGCTTTGATACCATGTTAAGAAACATGGTAGAGTCCATAAAAGAGAGAAAATAGATAAACTGAAATAGAAAATGTATTGATGTAATGAGGAAGATGATGAATTACAAGAAATACAATGAGACTTATATAGCCAATGAGAACAACTAATTTTTTAACTAATGTAATTAATCCTTTATATCGCTAATACCTGGATACTACTTGCAAAAATAATGGCACACATCTAAGAGTATTATCATACAAGACTTCCAAATGAATGTCTATAACAAAACTTAAATAAATATTTAAAATTTTCTCACACGAACAGTATGTTATACTCACCAAAGAAAAATGTAGATTTCCTTGATCAAACTAGAATAGCGAAATAGGAAACTAACTCCTTAATATTATTTGGAAAGCATGTAACTAAGATTTGGGTGAGTTTAAAACTCAGTGGGCAATTAATAACTACTATAACATAGAGGGGACAATTCGAGAGAGAAAATGTTACTAAGTGACTTCAATAATTTAAGAAGGGAGTATATTGAGTTTTCAAAAATTTCACAATTTTTTTCTTTCATTCCAATAATGGTATTCCTTATATTGAACCAATTGACTTTGAAAGTTAAATGAACTAAGGAGAACAAGAGTCTCACACAAGTTTTTGCAAAGTGAAGAAAAATATATGCAGAAGCATTAAGCAATCGAAAGAGAAATATAATGCTTGAAAATAAAAGATAAGGGTAAAGATCACACTTAGTGATCTAAGTTCAGTCTCTGAGATCATCAACTATTCTTCAAGCATGAAATATGGGTGCATGAGAAACCCTTACAATAACAGAGCACCCTTCACAAACTTGGGATCTCCCACCCTCTTTGTGTAAGAGTCACACTCTTAACTCCAATGGAATCCTACCCTTGATTTCTCACAATATATACAATGGAGATATAATGAGTAACTCTCAAAACAGTGGGTATACAAAATGAAGCATTAGTGAGCAAATGATCAAATTACTTCAATAAGTTCAAAGCAGAGTAAGAATGTTCATACGAGAGTTAATGCAAATATGCTTTGAAATTGTAACACCTCCAATTTTCCTTTGATTGTTGAAAACTAAATTTTATTCACATATACATATATACTATGTATACAATTATCTTCTTTAAAATTATATGATTGATCAACAAGAATGTTAAAATAAATTTAATTACTTACACTTTGGAATATTGCTAGTTTTTGGGTACTTATCAAACCATAAGTTTTTTTTTTCTAAAATATTTAATCTTTGTACCAAAAACAAAGTTTAATCTACCCTATAATGAGATTAGAATGTAGGAAACATTATTGGATTATATGATAAATTTTATTTTAAATGTCTAATTTTTAAAGGTTAATCTTGCCAAATTGGTCAATTTGACATGTTTTAGAATTTTTTTTTATAAAGCTTGCTAGGTAAGTTAATTATTCATATGCGCCGGTCATGACCTTTTAATTTTTGGTTGTGACAAAATTATACCATTAGAATATTTTAAGTAAGTGTAACATATAGTTAAATATTGGTAACTAATTATTAAAGATATCGAAGGAATCTCTTATATTTTAAAGAAAAAATAGTTTAAATTTAATTTAAAGATTTAACAATATATAATTAGATAATAGTGTAAGGATCAATTGAAAGTCAGTCAAGCTAGTAAGCAAGCTCGTTCTTACAGGATAGGACGCAAGTTCAAATATAAGTGGGAGTCACTCTGATTGAAAAGTAACAAAAATACTTATTTTCTAAGCTATCAATCATGTATTAGTTCTATAGGAATTTAAAATGCCTGACCTGTGAGAAATCCACGAAATGCCGGGTGGTTGATAAAAAAATGGTATTGGAAATTTTTTTACATTAATAATTAATTAAAATTAAATAAAAAACCATCGTTAACCATCGATCGATGGCGTTAAACAGTGGCACCTTGATGGTATCCCTGACTTCAGTGGATGACTCTAGCCACCACCACAAATAGTGATCGCTCGCCGCTGATGTCATTCTCAATAATGTTTTTTAGTTACCTAAACGTTGTAATAACCACTCTTCCTAAAAATATATTTTCAAAATTTTAAAGAAAGCGGATTAAAAGCACTTCGAGAAGAGCAGAAGATGCGGCTGCCAGCTGTGTTAGGGTTTGGAGGGTTGGTATTTACCTTAATTCTTTCGCGCTCCCCAGCGGCAATGCTTAGGAGCCCTCCTTTGTTCTTTCGGTAACTCGCGAAATCGAGACATATCGACGGTACCGTGCTATACGGTATGACGTTTTGTTCCTGGGTTCATCTCATCTATGCTCTATTTCAAATTTCAACTTGTTCTGGTAACCTTTTCCTTTTCCTTTTTTATTTTCCAGACAATTTCAGAATATGGCAGAAATAGACAAAGATGGTGGACTTGAATTCAAATGGGGCAAAAAGAGAGGAATTGGTGGTAAAAAGAAGGATGTGCAATTTTACGAATCTTTTACCTATGATGGTGTGGAGTACACACTCTTTGACGATGTGTGTCTTTACAAGGAAGGTGAAGCCGAGCCTTATATTGCTAAACTCATAAAAATATGGGAGAATCCTGATAAGACCAAGAAAGTGAAGGTTCTCTGGTTTTTCCGTCGTCGCGAGATTCTCAACTTCTTGCAATCAATTGAGACGCGTGACAATGAATTGTTTTTGGCATGTGGTGAAGGTCCAGGCCTTGCAAATGTCAATCCTTTGGTAAATTAGAAAACTAAATTTTTGGATTATTAATATTATTTTTTTAAAGCCATGTTCTGGTTGTTAGAATGGGCTTCCTAAGTGTTCAAATCATATCATTAAGGTCGAGATTAGAGGATTTGATTTTTATTTTTTTTTGGCATTTCATTTTATTTTCTTTTGAAGTTATTGACATGGTTGAAAGCGTTCTATCATTTTTAAGTGTTGGAAGTTTCATGATAGGAAGATCTGGTTCAGGGATTAGTATTAAAAGTCTAGTTTTTTTTTTCTTTTTTAAAAAATGATTTCTACTTTATTTTGATTGGGGGTATAAGCGATATGTTCATTACTTTATTTTTGTGTTTATTACTTCATTGTTATAATCTTTATTTGAACTAGTGTTTGGTTTTAATGACCAAATCTTCATTTAAGTGAGGCTATGCAATTTTCTCTTGGTCTGGAGCTGACTAGCAACATTTGAACTCTAATTGACCTGGCTATGTATGTATTTGATTATTTTGTGTATCACATCAGGAAGCTATTGCTGGGAAATGCAAGGTTATTTGTATTTCTAAGGACAGCAGGAATCCGCAACCATCAGATGAAGAACTTCGAAGGGCTGAATTTGTATTCTATCGTTTATTTGATGTTGGGCACCAGAAAATATTGGATAAGATCGATGACAAGATTGCTGGAATTGAAGGTATGTCGTCTTATTCATTTGAAAATTATGCTGTAAAATCCCTCAGTTTTAGTTTTAAATTAGAATTACACTTACACCTACCGTGTTTAGGGATTTCTTACACACGCTTATGATTTTTTTTTATATTTCACTTACCTCGGGCTTTAAGAAATTAGCTAAGACATAGCTTATGTAGGTTATTATCTTTGATTGTTTGATGTAATTAGAGAGAGAGAGAGAGAGATTTGGATAAATCTTCAGATTTTTATAAATTTGAAAACTGAACTTCTTTCACATCCATGTTGATTGTTGAATGTTTTTCTTGTATAATAATGAGAATGGTAAGTTGTTACATGGGCCTATAATATATGTTTCGAAAATTGAAATTTTAAACTATTATTATGAATTTTTTCTTGTTTAATAAAAATGTTTCAGTTGTTAGTGCACCAAAAAAATTTCATCGGAGATATAAGTGACTCCCCTATACCATAGGAAATAAGTGTAATTCTGCCTAGTTTTAAATTGATGAATATCTTATGGATTTGTTCTTTTTCTCTAATTGTTGCAGTTAAAAATATATTTAACAAATTAGATAGTCAAAAGCTTGTTGGTGTTGTGAAAATTGGTTTAGACTAGAAAGAAGTTTAGTGGGAACGCCATGGCAAGTAATGAAGTGGTGGCTCTTTCAAGTTAAAACTAGTCAGCCTATAATTGAAGGGATAGATGGCAAATATGTTGATACATTAGTTAGAGAAAATGCTTCGGAAGTGGGGGAAGTAGCTAAAACGGATGATAGACGGGGAAATATCTGTACTGAGAAGACCACATTGAGGTCTAAGGTTGATTCGGAAGGAGGCAAATGCGACGTTGTTGGGGGGTCCTTCTGGACAAGTTGAGGTTGAAGGGGATGTTAAACCTACAGGGTACAAGGGATTTGTGGAGGAAGTTCCTTCCGCGTGCAAAGGATTTATGTGATGCAGAGGAAGTTCCTTCCAAGAAGTTGAAGCTTGACAAGAAGTCAACAAAACTCCCTAGTCACAAGTTGCATAAAGAAGTACATACTCTCCAAATACTCGGAAGACCCAATGCTGGACTTTCATTTTGTCTTGATAGTTCTTGTTCTTTTAGCACATCATAGATTCATAGATTGTATGACCAATTGAACAAAATAGAGCTTTCAAATTGGCTCAACCTATTAGGTCGGCCTTTAGCCCAACCATACCTTGTAAAAAGCTGGGCTTAGTGTTGGCCATTTATTTGAGTTCAACTTGGCACTAACAATGATACTTTTTGATTTTTGGATGTATAACATTTTGAGATGGTTGGGTATGATTTGTTTTCTTTTTTTTTCTTTTCTTTTTACCCTAATTCACCTATCACGTCACTTGCGTTATAAAATTGAATGATGGAAGAACATAAAATCATAAATTAGTACAAAATTTATGCGTAAGATTAGTTAATGTCCACCCAAGTGTCATTCTTATTTTTTAAAAAAATTTTAACTAAAATTTTCGAAATCAATTTTAATTGAAATTATAGAAAATTACCAAACATAATCAAGTACGTGACTTTTTTACTTTTCTTGAGATGATACTGATTACATCATTTTAATTCTTGCATGTATATATATATTTATATTTAGGAGTGCCCTTAAATAGAAAACAAACTATTCATACAAAAGTATTGTGTAGTGCGCACGTATCAAAGTATGGTATAATACTCAGTTTTGTATTTTAAACTTTTTTTTTCCAAATTCTAAAACAAGTGAAGATATACATTTTATCAAGTTAAAAACAGTCAAAGTATTCACGTTATTAAATTAAAACCCAAGTTATGTGTTGAGTAGTTCTCAGTTTGCCCGTTTTCTATGCATGTCATAATTTTATTAAAAAAATAATATTTTCTAATATGTATTTTATTTTACATTTTTTAGAGAATTATTTTTTACCTTTAAAGTTTTATAATTTAAATTCTTTACAGATTAAAATTAAGTACTAAATTAGATTTTAATAATTGAAACGATAAATTTGACAATCATATTTAAAAACAAAGCTAAAATATATTTTACTTTCTTTAACTGTATTTTATGTGTATTTTACTATCTGAGATTTAAAAATGTGCAATTTACACTTACAAGATTTATTGATAGAGTTTAAAATTTCTTTTTTTCAAATTTTATTCAAATAATTAAGAGTTCATCTCTTGTAGGTTTGTCAGTAGAAATGAGATTATCACTTTAGATCAAATTGTGAAAGTTACATTGCATTGAGGAAGTAACACTTTAGATCAAATTGTGAAAGTTACATTGCATTGAGGAAGTAACAGCATATCTCCAATTACATCTTTCATTTATCGGTATTTGATGAGAGAGATTTTAAACTCCATCAATAAATTTTGTGCGAGTAAATTACATCTTTTAAAATCTTAGGAAGTAAAATGTATTTTAATCTTAGAAAAAATTAGCTATTGTTTAAAAGAATTTAGCCTATTTTAAAATAAATAAATACTCTTTTAAGATTTTATTTCTAGGGTAAACTATATATAAAAAAATATCATACTTTATCATCTGTGATTTACTTTTAAGTTTCAAAAGAGTAAAAAGACATGTTCATTTTTTTATTAAAATATAAAAAAATTCTCCATCCAACAAAAATATATCATACTAATGATGGCATCACATGTTGATGAAAAATGCGAGTGCTTACGTAAAACGTCATTTATTTAGGAGGGAAAAATATACTAAAACTTAATTCTACAAGCTCGCTTGGGTGTTATTTTGTTTTAAAATTAGTTGATTTTTTTTATTAAAAATAAAACTCTAATTACTATATTAATATATCGAGGAAACGAGCATTTTAGTATATGAAAATTTACTTCATTCACAATTTAATTATTGATTTAAATTATATGACAATTTAATTCTTAAATTATTTAAATTCGTTTTTTGTTAATCATTTTTTTTTATTTCTAAGAAGAATTAGCATAAAACAAGTTTAAATAATTTAAAGAGTGAATGATACTCATAATTTAAATTTAAGACTAAATTACAAATGAAATGCATTTTCAGAATCAAAATATAATTTTAGTCTCAAAATAACATTTTTTTTTACCAAATTTATTAAAAATATACAAAAAATTCTATTTACAATAAATTAAACTTATTTTTAAATTAAAATATTTTCTACAAACTTCAAACAATTTGGGTTTTCTTCAAAAGAACAAAGCAAAGTCAAGGGTAAAAACAAAAAATTCTCAAAAGACTCATGCGACAATGTATTGTTGTACCTCAAAAATTGTGACCCCTTTTTTTGTGGGGTTTCAATTTGTGACCGTTATTATTTCAAAAAATGCTTGACGAGGACACCTGGTGGCCAAATGCAGCGAGTACAAGTGAATTTCCTTACTCTCGGCCACTAACCAAACCTCTGTTCTTTTACCCCTCTCTCTCTCTCTCCTCTCTACTCTGCTACTACCATGGCCGTATCCCACTCTCTCTTCGTGCTCTTGACATTACCCTTTTCCCCTTTCTTCTGCAACACCAAACAAGGCTCCTCTTTTTCTCTCTCTCTACCCTCAAAATCTTCCACGCCCACGCCGTTTTGTTTGGCAGCTCATCTTTCTTTTCATGGCATGAGAACATATGATGAGACCACTGAGTCTGAGACACACACACCCACTGCATTCCAGCCACAAATTAACCAACTTAACAAGACCCTTTAATTCTTCTTTCTTAGAACCCAGAAATGGGTTGTGCACAATCAAAAATCGACAACGAGGAATCGGTGGCACGCTGCAAGGAGCGCAAGAACTCAATGAAAGAAGCTGTGCTTGCTCGCAATGCCTTTGCAGCTGGCCATTCCGGCTACGCCATGGCTCTGAAGAACACTAGCTCTGCACTAACCAACTACGGCCATGGCGAGAGCCACGTCAACCTCCAACTCCACCACCAACAGGCGCCGCCGCCGCCGCCGCCGCCACCGCCACCGCCGCCGCTTCCGAATTTCTGTCCGAGTCAGCTCGAGCGCGCTGCCACCATGCCGGAAATCACTGTGCAGCACAGAAAGCCCGTTAGCAAAAGCGATTCCATAGCCATTGTTGAAGAAGAAGAAGAAGAAGAAGAAGAAGAAGAAGAAGAAAATGTAAAAGTGGATGTGGGTAATGGTGGGAAGGCTGTAGAATCAAAAGGCGTGGCTTGGGATTATTTTTTCACGGTGGATAATATGGCAGGACCATGTTTGAGTGAGGAAGAAGATGAGATTGAGGAAAGTGAAGCAATGGGTTTTGGTGATGAAGCTGAGGATATAGACGGTAATGGAGGTAATGTGGGTAATGTGGGTAACGGGGTGAATGTCAATGGAGTTGAGCCTAAGACGGTGGAGAAAGTGGAGGAAAAACATTTTGAGCATTTGAAGACAGGGCCACCACCAGAATTTAGGAGAGGAATGAAGGTGGGTCCGAGTGTTACTCTGATGCAGATTCTGAATGCACTTGATGATCATTTCTTGAAGGCCTCGGAGAGTGCACAGGAAGTTACCATGATGCTTGAGGCTACCAGGTTGCATTATCATTCGAATTTCGCAGACAGCCGGGGTAATTTCTTTATCTCAATTCTCCTTGGAGGTAATGTAATTGAATGTCTGTACTTATGCTTGCGGTTGGCATATATCTAAGTATGAATTAGAGTAAATACTTCTTTTGATCCTCAAAAATTATACGTGACATCACTCTTTCATTTATAAATACTTAAAATTGATCCTCCAAAATTATTTGTGACATCAAATTGGTCTTTTAATGTCATATTTTTGTTATTAAATTAGTCTTTCAATGTTATATTTTTGTTATTAAATTGGTCCCTCAAAGATGAATTTGATGATATTAGTTATCATTAAAGGACCACATCATTCATAAATGGAGCAATGTGATTCGCATATATAATCGGAGGACCAAAATTGGTATTTACTATATAAATTATATAATATAATATGTACTTTTTTTTTTGTGATTTATAATATTGTATGTACTTAACGGTTTGTGCTTCATTTTCTCACATATACATGCAATTGAAGGATCAGGTCATTTGGAAAAAATGCATTTCGTCAATACCCCTCTGGACATGATTTCTATCTACGTGATCCTATGTCAGCAATATATTTTTAATTTCTCATGGAATTTTTGTAAGAACTAAGAACCTAAGCTCAATTATTGATATTTTACATGCATTACTTATGTGTCTCACGTTTGCTTCAAGAAAAGTTCATTTCTCTTCAATGAGACAATGACTGTAAATGGATTTTGTATATATATAGAAGTTATTATGGAAATTAGTAGGGCTTTCCAAAAGTAGGAAGGTAAATCCTCTGCCTTCCCAATGGCATAGTGAAATGTGAGTTTATATATTTTATTATAACCCCTTCCGCCTTTCTACAAAGGTATAAATGTGATGTCGCAAATTACCAGCTCCAGGAGCTCAAAGAATGGTTACTGCAGTTAAATGAGACTTTTCCTTTGTTTCATTCTAGTTGACATTGTAGCAGCAGTTGAACTTTTTACAGTTGCTTGTTAGACATAAATGGTTGAGCTAATTTACACTGACATAAGCAGGTCACATTGATCATTCTGCTAGAGTTATGCGCGTGATAACATGGAATTGGTCATCCAGTGGTGTATCGAATGGTGATGGTGCAGAAAATTATTTTGATTCAGAAGAATATGAAACTCATGCCACTGTTTTGGATAAGTTGTTAGCCTGGGAAAAGAAACTTTATGAAGAGGTGAAGGTAGGTGTCATCTTCCATTTTGACATTTTTGACATTCATTGATCATTATAGCTGTGTCAGTTTAAGACAAACAGCCGAACATGCACTGCGTTTGTTTTTTTTTTTTTGTTGATGTTGAGATTCAGTGTATCACTCAAGTGCTTCGTTGTCACTTTAGATTTCCACTAACTAAAGCAAGCATAGTATATATTATCATTGTTATGTATGTTATCTTAGTTATGATGATGTCTGTAAATTTAGGTTATAAGAATGTAGTCTCAGAATAAGCATATTCATTCAAGTAATTCAATATACAGAGATATTCAAGTTGGTATCAGAGCAAGAGAGAGATCCAGAGAGTGAAAAGTTAGCATCTGAAGGGGGAGGAGGCTACCCATCAGATTTTCCGACCACCACCGGCCGTGAAACTCCGGTCACAGCCTCAGAGACTGCCGATGAGCATTCCGCCGCCTGCAAGTCCGCTGTCCAGTCACTCACGTGCCCCCACGCGTCGTCACAAAGTTCTGCAACTGTCCGCGCGTGAAGGCCACGCGCCACATTCCCAGTCGCCGGTGATCTCACCGCCGGTCTCATCTCTGCCTCGCACGGCGTTTTCTCTCGTCATCTCGTGGTGAAAATCACCGCGCGTGTATCCCACGCGCCGCTCTCTTCTGCCTCTCCAAGAAGCCATCGTTCAAACAAATACCACGGCTCAAACAAAGCACTGTTTCAAACAAGCCACCGCTCAAAACAAGCCACTGCTCAAGTTCCTCTCTGCTTTCTCGCTTTTCCTCTTTTTCAACACCATTCAAAGTATTTAAAATACTTTACCTTTGTCATTCTCTCTTTGTCACCTTGAAACAAGAATCGTAAGTCACCCAAGTCACCATTATTCACCAAACAAGAACCTCATCAATGGTTCCCACATTTGAATCCTCCGCCGCAACATCCAATCAAAGTTCTCATGGCCCATCACATAGCAAGAATCATCCTTCCTTTGTCTTCTCGGGAGTCCAACTATAACCTCCGAGAAGCTTAACGGAAAGAATTACATGGACTCGGCAAACCGTCGTAGAAATTTGGTTCTGGGACAAAGTCTCGATGATCACCTCGACCAAAAAAGGCGGTAGATATTAATACAAGCAGATCAAGATCAATGGAAGAAGGCGTACTCATCGCTTGGTGTCTCTTCTATGGCAATCTATTGATCCGTTGTTGGTCTATTTTCAACCTATAAAACGTATACGACATCCGGAAGAAAGCTCGCAATGTTTATTCAAATGATGTCCGGGCTTTGTATGATGTGGTACACAAATTAGCAACACTTCAAATGACGTAAATGATCTCCCGACGATTCCTGACCAAATCCCGGCCTACTATTGATGATGAGGTCAAGTTACTCATGACAGTGATAATATGGAAAACAAGCTAGATAACATGTGCATGGTGTTTGTCCCGCATGGCCTCCACAAAGATCTTGAATCGTCCTAATCAAATCCCGACTAATCCTAGTATTCCCACGTGGGAAAACCTTATGGATCGCCTCCTACGGTTCCTCCATCGTAAACTATGATCGATCTAGTTCCTGCTCAATCATCTCGCTTTTTCTCAAACACCACGAATCGAGGAGGCCGAGGTCATGGACGAAGTGGCCGAGGAGGACGTGGTTCCTGCAATCGCCACATTGCTCCTATTGTAATCTCATGGGCCACACTAGAGACAAATGCTACTCTCTCGCTGATTCCCCCGAGAGATCAACACATGTCGGATTCCCCGAGAGATCAAAGACACGTGACATACTTACAACCTCATGCCTCGTAGAAGGTGACCGATAATCGAATGTCTTATCCAATGCTGAATTTAAGGAGTATCTTCACTCAAAACAGTACCAACAAGGCCAATCTTTAGTCAGTCTGTCATCATACTCGGGTAACTCTACTGGCTTGTCTGTCGCAATCATTACCTCGTTGGATCCTCGACTTTGATTCTCGTGCTTCCGACCATATAGCTAGTAATCCTTCTCTTTCTCCACCGTAGCACAAACCTAAAACATCACATTATATCACTCGCTGAATGGGTCTAAATCAAAGGCCACCGGCATTGGTCAAGCCACACCTTTTCCATCCTTATCTTTAAATTCTGGCCCTTTTTATGCCTGGTTGCCCGCTTAACTTAGTCTCTGTTAGTCAACTTACTCAGAACCATAATTGCTCTATCACTTTCACTAAAGACTCTTTTTCATTCAGACCGTGAGTACGGATGTGACGATTGGCACAGATCTGAATCACATGGCCTTTACTATTTCCACCTCCACCTTCGCTGCTTGTACCATCACGATTCTCCAGTATCTCCTTCATTATCGCCTTGGTCATCCCAGCCTCAATAAAATGAGGAAAATGGTCCTCATCTGCCTAAATTACAGCCTTTACAACGTGAGTCGTGGTCAACTTGGCAAGCATGTACGAGCTTCTTTTCCACCAAAAGTCCTCATCGACATCCACTCCTTTTAAACTTGTCCATTCTCGACGACGAGGCCCTAATGAGTCACTTCTATCTTAGGGCATAGGTACTTTGTTACTTTCATTGATGATTTTTCAAGATGTACTTGGATTTTTTTAATGAAAGACCGTTCAGAACTATTAACTATTTTTCAGCATTTTTATAATGAGATTAAAACCCAATTTGACCATTCTATCTATATTTTACGAAGTGATAATGCCAAAGAATATTTTTCTGCATCCTTCAATCAGTTTATGACTTCTCATGGCATGATTCATCAATCCTTTTGTCCACACACACCCCAACAAAATGATATTGCTGAAAGAAAACACCGTCATATTATTGAAACTGCACGTACCCTTCTGTTACATGCTAATGCACCTTTAAAATTTTGGGGGCGATGCCGTTTACCGCTGGTTTCTTAATAAATCGGATGCCTTCTTCTCTGCTCAATGACAAAATACCATATTCCCTCTTATTCCCAAAGGATCCATCACATCGTGCCTCACGTGTTTGGTCTCTACATGTTTTGTTCATGATCTCACCTGTGTCTTGACAAGTTGTCTCCGCTTCGTGCCGCCAAATGCATCTTCCTTGGTTACTCTCGTGTCCAAAAAGGGTACAAATGTTATTCTCCAGCCTACTCATCGCTTCTACATGTCTCAAGGATGTTACCTTTTTCAGGATACACTTTATTTCTCACCCTCCATAACACCGCCTCCATTTCTCGTATATTACCTCTTCCTTTGTCTAATCCATGTATTGTCGAGTCTCCTACTACACCGTTGTCTTGTCCTCCTTCTCCCCAACCTCTCATTACCTACTGCTGCTCTCGCTCAACACCATTGGAGGATGTCCGAACCCAACCAGCCAGTGATTCATTTCCTACTCCAGCTTGATCTACCCGCTCCGATCCACCTCGAGTCTTCTCCCGATTTTACCTATTGCCCTTCGAAAAGGTACACGCTCCACTCGCAACCCTTATCCCATCTACAATTTCCTAAGTTATCATCGTATCTCCATCCCATTGTGCTTTTGTTTCTCGCTATTTCCTGCTTCTATCCCTAAACTGTCCGTAGAAGCACTATCCCATCCGTGATGGCTTATTAAAGCTATGATTGATGAAATGACAAGATTAGAATCCAATAAAGCACATGGACCCTTGTTCCCATCCTCACGGAAATCCACGCTTGGATGTCGCGGTATTCACTATCAAAGTTGGTCCTGATGGTCGATTGATCACCGAAAGCCTGGCTTAGTAGCTAAAGGCTATAATTATCTTCGCTTGATTATGGTGACACTTTTTCCCCCTGCTACAAAATGGCCTCTCGCTCGCCTCTTTTTGGCCATGGCCGCCATGGCCGGCCCTCGCATCGCTTGACATTAAAAATGCATTCCTCCATGGTGATTTATCCGAGGAAGTCTATATGGAGCAACTACCCGGTTTTGTTGCTCGTGGAGTCTCATGGCTTTGCTTGCGTACACAAAGCTTTATATGGTCTCAAACAGTCCCTGCATGGTTTGGTAGGTTCAATACAGCCTCTCCAACACTTTGGCATGATCCGCAGCGGAAACAAATCACTGCCTTTATAAATGCTCCTCCTCCGCCGACATCTATCTTGTCATATATGTAGATGACATTGTTATTACAGTGATAATCTTGATGGCATTAAGAGTCTCAAGAAGACTTATCTCAACAATTTGACACCAAAGACTCGGGACAATTAAGTGCGTATTTTCTTGGAATTGAAGTTGCTTCGCTTTAGTTCAGGGATTGCTATATCTCGTAGGAAGTATGCTCTGATATATTGGAGGAACTGCATGCTAGACTGTAAGATGATCGACACACCTATGGATCCCAATGTTAAGCTTATGCCGAAGAGGGGGAGCCTTGCTCGCATCCAGGAAGATATCGCACTAGTTGGAAAGTTGAATTATCTCACTATGACCAGATCCGACATATCCTATACCGTCAGTTGTGGAGCCAATTCCCTCAATTCTCCTCGTGAGAGTCATTGGAATGGAGTAGTTCTGATCTTGAGATACATTAAAAGTTCCCCCTGGGAGAGGACTAATTTATCGTAACAAAACCACAAGGATATTGTTGCCATACACATGTAGATCGGGTCGGGTTGCCCAAGCGATGTATACCAACTTCGTGCGTTATTGTGTTCTTATTGGAGGCAACCTCATTTCGTGGAAAAGTAAGAAGCAAAGCGTTGTAGCTAGATCAAGTGCGTAGGCTTTAACATATGTAGCCATGGTTCTTGCTACATGCGAACTCATTTGGTTAAAGCAACTTCTTTCTGAGTTAAGTTTCTGCAAAATCGGGTCCATGAGTCTTATATGTGATAATCAAGCGGCCTTGCACATTGCTTCCAACCTAGTCTTTCACGAGCGGACCAAGCATATCGAGATCGATTGCCATTTTATCCGCGATAAGATTATATCTAAAGAAATCATGACGTCATTCGTGAGCTCCAATAATCAGCTGGGAGACATGCTTACTAAATCACTCCGGGGTCCAAGGATAAAATATATATGTGACAAGCTTAATGCATATGACATGTATGCACCAGCTTGAGGGGGAGTGTTGAGATTCAGTGCATCACTCAAGTGCTTCGTTGTCACTTTAGATTTCCACTAACTAAAGCAAGCATAGTATATATTATCATTGTTATGTATGTTATCTTAGTTATGATGATGTCTGTAAATTTAGGTTATAAGAACAGAGTCTGTAACAAGCATATTCATTCAAGTAATTCAATATACAGAGATATTCAAGTGTTGATATAGAGTTTTTTTTTTATTGACAGAACACAATGGCGTTGTTTGATCCATGTAGCCGATCCCACCTAGTGAGAAAAGGCTTTTGTTGTTGTTGTTGTTGATATAGAGTTTTTTTTAGACTATTTCGCTTCATTAATGTATGTATCTTGTTGATCTATACTGATCCGAATCATTAATTTTTTAGAGCTGATGATTTATGTTATTAACCTGCGACTTTTATAAATGCCTACACCTTATTGAACTTCATGCCTTGTCAACAGCAAGGTGAGCTTATGAAGTTCGAATATCAGAGAAAAGTTGCAACTCTAAACAAGCAGAAGAAACGTGGTGCCAGTGCTGAATCCTTGGAAAAAACTAAAGCAGCTCTAAGTCATTTACATACAAAATATGTTGTTGACATGCAGTCAATGGATTCAACAGTTTCAGAAGTGAATCATATCCGTGATGCACAGTTGTATCCAAAACTTGTTGCTCTTGTTAATGGGTAAGTATTATCAATTAGAAAAAGAGAAATGACGGTATTGATATTGCCTGATTTGATTATCTATATTATTTGATATCTTAGTGGTGGTGCATAAAGAGCTATGGATGAATGTAGAATCCTGGAGGACCAATCATAGGTGCTATTAAGGTTTAGTTGATCCAAAAGCGGACCATTGTGAACTTCTAACAAAATCCTGAACTTCTACTTTGTTGGTTATTTTTAAATGTGAAACCATAGAGCAAATCTAATCCAGCATTTTATGCTGCAATTTACTTCTTAGAATTGATGATTTCAATTGATGTGTCATATAGGTTCTGAGTCTGGAAACTGAACTGTATTTTAATATTATGCCCCAAAAAAGAGAAATTAATTTATTATAAAAATCATTTTACTTTACATGTTGTGTATATACTTTCCTGGTTTTCGATTTGCACTGATACAGACTACTACCAGAACCAAAATTTTGAATGTGTGCTGTGATTGTTATATCTTGCTACCCTGTCTGACTGTTTAGATTTTATTCTATGAAAGAGTAATTTGTAAAAGTAGCAAACAGTACAGTGTATAAGAGTAATTTGCACACTGAATGTATCTTGATCGTGAACCTATGTGATTTCTCTTCAGGATGGAAAGTATGTGGGAAAGTATGAGCATACATCATGATAGCCAGCTGAAAATAGTTGCAGGCCTCAAATCTCTTGATATTTCTCAAGCTCCTAAGGAAACAACTAAGAATCATTATGACCGTACTGTGCAACTTTGGAATGTTGCCCAACAATGGCATTCACAATTTGAGAAGCTTGTAACTCACCAGAAACAATACATTCAAGCTCTTAATAGCTGGCTAAAGTTAAATCTCATTCCTATTGAAAGCAGCCTAAAAGAGAAAATATCATCACCACCAAAAGCCCAGAATCCACCAATCCAAGCCCTCCTCCATGCGTGGCATGATTATGTTGACAAGCTTCCAGACGAGCTTGCAAAATCTGCTATTTCCTCCTTTGCTGCTGTGATAAAGACAATCATACTTCAGCAGGAGGAAGAGATGAAGTTAAAGGAGAAATGTGAGGAAACCAGAAAGGAATACTTGAGGAAAAACCAAGCATTTGAGGAATGGTACCAGAATTATTTACTACGGAAGGGGCCTGATGAAAAAGATCATGAAAGAGAAGTAAATCCAAACAATCCTGTCTTAGAAAAGCAGTTTGCTGTTGAGAGCTTGAAGAAGAGATTAGAAGAGGAAATTGAACATCACCAAAAACAGTGTGTTCAGGTGCGAGAGAAGTCACTACTGGGTCTCAAAACTCGCTTGCCTGAACTCTTCTGGGCATTGTCAGACTATGCTCATGCCTGTGCTGATGCTTATGAGAAACTGAAGTCAATCACACAGTTGTGAGGTGTTGCTGCATGACAACGTAAGCTTTTATTCTCTTTAGGTAAGTGTATGTATTTTAAGCCTAAGGTCTGCCGTAGTCCTCACACAAGAATGCATGCTGTAGTTAGGATGCAAATTCTTTGTTGTAGCTTTATTTTATCATCCCTTTAGGCAAGAATATTGCTTAAGTGTGTATGACGTGCCTTTGAGAAGAATCACATGTAAATTTTCAAGAGGGCCGGGCGATGAAGTGATAGGGAAAACTCCTTGAAATAGTTATTTATTGCCAACATTAGTTATCCAAGTCATTTAGTTCAAAATACGAAGGAATATCAATGTCAGTATGTTTTGAGTAGGTGAAGAGTTTTACAATATACTAGACCGGATTCACCTTAATCTGCACTTTGAGGAGTCTTTATGTTATTTTTTCGGTCCAAAGAGAAAAATAAACCTGTACTAATTAGTTTATGGATTTAATTTCAATTCACTATTAGTGTAAAGTTTCTTTACACTGTCATCTAATCATGTACTGACACATCATTAAAAGAGTTCGACCTTCTAGGTGATTATTGTGATAGTCAAACTCTTTTAATGATTTGGCAACACATAATTGAATGACAGTGTAAAGAAATTTTACACTGACAGTGCATCAAAATTAAACTCTTAGTTTATTTTAAACTAAGTACATATTTGAATTAGTTTATTTTGTACTAAGAGGTAAAAAATATTTTTCAGCTAAAAACCTGAACAAGCAAAATGAGCTAATAATAAAAAACACATGTAAATCACAAAATGCATGGTCAGAGATGTCTGTACATATTATCGTTGACTTGTGAAAAATAACAAAGGTATATCCACTACAGTTGACTGCTGACGTATTTTTGGTTTTGCAATATGTACAGTGGTAGAAGAATAACTTATAATATTCAGCATAATCCATCTGAATGTAATATAAAAATAATTTTCTTACATTTCAAAGGACCCGAGTGAACAGAGGGACAGAGAGGTAGGCAGGCAGCTAGCAAAGGATGACTCTTTCGTCGGTCTTACTTTGACACTTCAAAAACACATTTCATTTTAGGCCAAACGGTGTTAGTTACGTGGGTCACTTGTAATATTCAAAGGTGCCTAATCAGTATGTGACACCTGCTAGCTGCCATGGTGGGTGGTCCAGGCAAAAAATGATAAGAATGAAGAATGCCACATTTGAAAAAGTGGGACTTAAGCTTCAACAACTGGGTAGTTAGGCGTTAAGAGGCCTCTTCATAAAAAAAAGCCTAAAAGGGAGGCTAGTGAACCCCCCCTCGTCCCTCCTTCCTCATGGTCCCCAAACCCCAATAATATATATCCACACATATACAGAAACTGCATCATAATGTCATGTGACACTCCTGATGCTCTTATAAAAAGTACTCTAACCTTGCTTTAAAGGTTAAGGTGTGGAAGAAAACTTGGTACTCATTTGCAAATGGATATCAAGAAGTACTGGTTCAATTCAAGCAGTCAAACAACTCAAAGCATTCGGTTAGGTAGGAGCTACACAAAATCCCATTATCAGAGCTATTCGCCTAGCAGCTATGATGGCACAAAACCAGTGTGGCAGAAGCTTTGGAGAAAGCTCAAGAGAGATGGGAAGAAAGTCTTCAGTTCAACTCCTACAGTGGAGGGTATTTATGATCCAGAAACATACTCAATGAACTTTGATCAAGGAACGGGATGGATGGAACCGGACAACCTCCCTCGTTCCTTCTCAGCTCGGTATGCTGATCCATCTAGGATCTTACCACCAAGACATTTATTGGATTGATGGTCAGAAATGTGAAAACATGTCTTCTCTCTTCTTGATTTCAAAGTTCATTTATCTAATTTTGTTCCATAAGTAAATGCTCTCCCCACTTTCAACCCCCCACCAAGAAAGGAAGTTCTCCCCATCTCTCTCTTGAGGTACTGATCACATATACCTTTTGATATTATTTTGCTTTCGATGCTGTTCTGGATAAAAATTTGACCGCAGCTCAGGATGTATGCAACTTATGATATCTAACAATTAGAGAAACGATGATATATAGAGAGTGTACATAAAACGTCCATTTATAGCTTCAGTGATTATCTTTGCTCGTTTCCAGTCCAAACAGTAGACCGAATTGCATTGAGACCCATAATTCATTTGTTTTGAACCAAACGGAATAGACCTCGAATTATAGATTCTCTGCTTATTTTTTCTTACAATTTATGGCACGGTGTTCTGCGCTTTGATCTTAACCTATAGTTTCTATGTTTGTTCTTTCATGCAATTAGATGTCTTGTATTTCTGAGTTTGACCTCATGATCTTAACGAAAGATCAAACTATATTATAAAAATAAAATAAAAAAGCTTTGAATGTCAAACTTTTCTACCTTCTTTCGGCACAAGGAAATGAAGACGCTGACGGATCTCCTCGCGCTCATACTTAATAAATTGGCAAGTGGAAGACGCGGCTAAAAACAAGGAGAATCTTGCAGTGCCTAGTTGTACTTTTCTTTCTAGTCTTATATTATACAGTATCATAGCTTCTATCATCGAGAAATTAAAATTGAACTCCGGTGTTGTGTCATACAAACTTGCAGCACCTACCTAAAATGGAGTGGAGTCATCTCAAAAAAGCGTTGGAATAATGAATGAAACTTAGTGGGAATGATTAGAATTTGACTACATATGAGGTAGTTTATGCTCTCATTTATGCTGAAAATTTAACACAACAATATCAATAACATCAACCAACAACTAAGTCTTATCCTTTAGGCTTTTTTAGTATTATAGAGAGAAAGGAAAAGAAAAGTATAATAAAATGAAAAAAAGAAATGAATGGAGAAGTGAAAGAGTTATCACTAATTATCTAATGAAAAATAATGGTCGTTTTCTTTCTTTTGTTTGGTTTTATAAGAAAAGAATTTCTATTAATATAATAATCCCATAATTATAAACAAACTCAAGTAACAAAAAAACATAAAAGACAACTAAAAAAATAGAAAAGTTAACATTATGCGGAGCCCAAGTAAAATAAAAAATTGGAAAGTATTCTTTTCCTTCCCAAACTATTGATGAGGGGACAGGTAAAATAAACATGGGGTTCATAGAAAATACAACGATCAAACTCCTTTCTTTTCTACTATTAAAGTGATGTCGAATAAGGAATTGAGCCAATCTTTAATCCTCTTCCCTTTTCTTTTAATTCTAAAATGCATACGAAAGAGACCTTTAACTAGGTAGGATTGATTACTAAATTAAAGCTTAAAGTTTTCTTATATTTTTTTTTAATGCGCTCTAGCAATACTGAAAATTTAACATATCTAAACTTTTATTAGTAATTCTTACATATCGTACCTATGAATCTCGATCTAAGTTGCAATATAATGCAAAGACAATCGACATACGAAATATTCATATGGTATTCACGTAAGAACAAATTAGCTCCTATTGTGTATAATGTATTTTAAAAAATAAAATGTAAATAAAGATTTATTAATTAAAATTTTAAAAGTAACTTCTTATAAACTTATAAGTTGTTATCGTTTGTTTTTACTTTATATCATTAATTATTTAATTAAAATTATTCATCCACATTTTACATTTTTTAAATGTATTTAATATTAATTCATCAATTGTTATTTCTCCCTAAAATTAAGTAGGTCTCACATTATAAAATTCATGTGAGGCACATATTGTACACGGTAAATCATTTCTTTCACAATACCACTTGAATTCAAACCATTCATACTTAATTGCATGGGGTGGCATACTTTATTTTATTTCTGCGCAACTAGCCATTTAGGGTTAATTTGGATGATCTTATAAAAAAATATCTTTTTTATATGAGAGTTTCTTAAAAGATCTTTTATAAAAAGTAAAAAGTATTTTATGTTTGGATGTAATATTTGAGAAGATATTTTATGTTATAAAAAATGTGTTCTAAAAGTAATAAAATTCAGCTAAAAAAACACAAAATATGCTTTGTTTTAGTGATTCATCTTTATTAAAAAAGTTCATCTAAACATACTAAAATATAACAAAAGTTTTTTTTAAAGAATATATATATTTTTATCTAGAAAATGCATATCCAAACAAATACATAAACATATGAATAAGTAGATGCATATTTTATAAAAAGAATTATTTATTGTGTACTTGTACATTACTTTTTTATACATTACTTTTTACATTAATTCATATATAGATTGATTTTGTAGAAGTGTGAGAGATTTTCAAAATAGAAGTTGGAAAATTGCTTAACGGTTAATATGTTGAATGATATATATTTGACACTTAACCATTTTCATCAAACATTGCCTTGGTTTAGTGGCTGGATGTTAGATTGGTGACTACTTGTTACACGGTTCGAATCTTAAACGTTGCAATTACAATTTTTAATAAAATAGGAAATAAAAGAAAAGGAAAGGACGTGTTTGTCCTGACCATCAGACAATGCGACAGTTACTTAAGGTTTCAGTTTTGTCATTGTTAAATTACTTGAAAAGTTGTTTTTATTTATCAAGTGGTGTGAGTTGCTCTATAAATATAGGCACTCTGCATGCAGAAGATGATCGAAAAATTGAAGTGCTCATGCATTACCAAATCTCTCCTAAATTCATCCAAGTCATTTCCTCTCTTCTCTAGTGCACAAGAGTGAGTAAGAGAACTTTATTTTGTAAAATACCATTGATTGATAAGCTTGGAATGTGTGTGCAAACCACTTCAAGGAATCCAAAGTATCCTGAAGGAGATTCGCCAAGAATTATATTGCATCCAATATATCAAGATTGATGGGGTGAATCAAACCTAAAGCTTAGTGTAATACATACACTTTGTATCATTTGTGCAACCAATTATCATTTTATTCATCTTTTAAGTGCTGTAACATCTCCGACAACATCACCAACAAATCAGATTTCTAACAGTAAGTATTTGTGCAAGAGTGTAAACATATTTAAAAAAAAAGTTATGTGCATAAAATTAAGACTCTTATATTAAAAAAAAAAAAAAAAGACAGAACAGAAGCCCGTTGTTTTTAGAGAACCGCATGGATTGCAATTCAATTAAAAAATAATGACATCTTATTATAATTAACTAAAGGGTCATCACGTGATGACATATCATTTTTCATTTACTCCTTCGACACCGAAGACTTCCCTTCAATTGAACTATTGAAGCAGAAATTAGAGATAAAAGTCAAATGCACAAAATTCCTTTCAATTTAATGTAACGTGTAGATTATTTTTTTTTGTTATCAATTATAATAATTAACTACTTAAAATTTTTTGTTCTTTTTGCAATTAATTCCTCATGTCTGTTAAATCTTTAATAGAATGAGCATATACGACTCAGTTCTTCCTAAATTTTACTGAAAATTCGTTTATGCGACATAAACTTTTTCTTTTAACTAAATTTATCTCCATGAAACTTTGCTCTCTCTACATCCTCTACAGTCTACACTCTTATACCTTCAAATATATATTTTTTCAAAAATATAAAATTATAAACGTGTTCTAAAACATTAATTGAAATTATAAAATGTCCAACCAATAAAGCCATATATATGAGTAATGAGTCTCATATGCTAATTATATTAAAAAGTTAACAAAGTAAGTGATAGAGGAGATTAATTGTACAATAAACAAAATAAATTTTTTTTGTGGACAAAATAAAAGAATGTTAATTACTAGTATAAGGGAGTTATTTTCACATTTGATAAAGATGAATAAAATTCTATGCATTTTACTTTAGAGATAAAGTTAAAATTGGATTTTTTTTTTGGTTTTCCAGAGTATCCCCTGCGTGCGACTGCAGAGACTAATCCCTCGAAGTAAAGAATTTGAATCCCCCTTCCCAATTAGCTCGTGAGCTCTTGTTCACATGATAAACTCCTTGTTGGACCATTCGAGCTAAGGAGTTTGAATCACCCATCTCGATTCTCATCGTCTCTCTATTTATGTCCCAAAAAGAAAATTAATTAACTATTAGTCTAAAAAATTTTACATTATTAATAAATAAAAAAATATAACATCATTGTAGTAACTACTTTTTTTGTCCTAATAAAAGTTTTAAATTATTTTTAAACATGTGATACTACAAGATTCGTTGACATTTTTAGTTTATCAAAATTGAATCTTTAGTTATAAGCTTATGTCATAAATAATAGACTAGTGTTACATAGCAAGAATTATATGGAGTCAAAATTTTACTAAAATTCAAATGCAATTGCTGGATAAGACAAATTGATATGAATCACTAGTCCATTCTAAGAGTTAATCATGTCAACTCCAGGCTCCCATCGTGATTACATAGCATTTTCGTAAATAATAATTAATAGTGATTACATCTTCATTAAAAAAAAGGTGGATCAAATCAGCAAAAAGGGATTATTCCTATCACTACTTGAGATTATAGAAACGATAGTAGGAATTGGTACTTTTCGTTCTTTATTAAATTATTACTTCTAAATGAATTTGGAATATTGCATATGCCTTAGCCGAACGGTTTTGAAACTTTGTGTGGTGCTGCACGTGAACTAGATCACTATAACGTGTATTGTTTTTCAAATTAAGCCTTGTTATTAGTGAGCTAAAAGCACTTGCGCATAGCTCTTCGTGGTTTGTAAGAGCCAAAAGTAGAAAGTACTTTTCATATGAAACAAATTTTATATGCTTTAACTTAAATTGAGTAGCGTGAACAAAAAGGTTAACAGTGAGTGAACAAAGGAGTTTTAACTCCTTGGCAACCGAAGTAGATAATCCATCATTATATATATAAGAATAAAGTCATAATCGTCCCGTAAATCATGGACTTTCACTCGTCTCTGTGCAGCAACTATAATCATTCTCAAACCTTCTCCAATAGCATTAAAGCCTGGTTCCTCCATTTTGAATTCCACTGGAGAATTTCAATGATTCTTTCAACCAGAATGTAGAATGTAATATACAAATTCATCCAACAACAGCCTCAATAGTCAATACTTGAAAAGAGTTACGTCAAAATTTGTGTAGCCAATACACACTGTCATTTTAGTTCTTATTATGGAATTATTATTCAATGACCAAAATTCAAATCTGCAGAATTCCCTATGTCTTAAAGCATTCCAATAAAAGATTTAATGGGAATAATTATTGATTCAAGATAATTACTTCAAAGTACAATCTCAAAAGGGATATCGTCTTTATTGTAGTAGATGCTTCTTTTGAAGCAGATTCTAAAGCTTCTGGAGTTTAGCAATTGAAGGCCATCACAAGTGATTAGAATCTGCCATTTCTACTAGCAGAGGCGATTAAATAAGGGAAGATCTTCTAGGTGATGCTCAAGCTATCCTACTCTCTGCACGAGCAAAAATGGTGCTGCAAGGCATGAAGACGATTTTCCAAGGTATCCGGGCTTTATCAGAACATTTTCATAGTGCTAACTTCGTGTATATACCAAGGTAATTTGATGAAGCAGCCCATATCATGTTCAAGAAATGAAAAATGAAGCAGCCCATATAGTTTGTGGTATCGTTTTGGAAGGGCAGATATCATTGTCAATGTCCAAAACAGAACCCTACTTTGTAGGCTTAAAGACTTGCACTCGAACCTAGTTGCAGCAATTTTTGGGGTCACCGCTACTCCCCATACTGAGTTCTCTAGTTATGTTTATGTGCTTGTGGATTGTGGGTATGTCTGATGCATTAAAATATAAATAAACAAGAAAAGGAGCATATGTATTTCAAGAATTATTGATAGATTCGACAAAGTATAGAAATTGATGAATGATATCTCATTCTTCTCAATGTCGTATCAAGAGAAAAATGCTATGGATGCTCCTTCACGGCTGCATGCTTGCATGGCACCTGTTGGCTTTGATTCTTTAGCTCATCTCCAGCCACCAGAAAATATGCAGTGTGTCTGAAAAATAAGAGCATGGTGTATGTTATCACGGGTAATAATTTTCCAGGAAGTGGTAACTTTGGGGCAGAAAATAAACCTGAAAAAGTTCATCATTTTGATCTTTGAGTCATCATCTATATCTGAAGTACTGTCCAAAGCTTGTTGCATGTGATGTAACCACCTCTCTGAGGCTTGATGCGTGACAGGAAATGGTCGATGTCGAGCAATTAGAGCAGGATGCCCTGCCATATATCAAGAAAGGAACAAAGGTTTAAACTTTAAAAGTTGCTTGGTGATTAGATGAAGCAAGTTCTCCCCTTCCTGTGACCAATACACAGAATTCTTTGCCCAAATCACCTGATCTTATTTGGTCTTTTATGAATAACATTCAATTTTAATTTCCATGAATCCACTTTTGATTGGAAAACACGAGATTTAACCATGCCATTAATAGGAAGGACAGAGGACATTGGATCATTGGATGGAACTGCAAATAAACAAAATTATAGAAACTTGTTCATAATCATATGAACATTTTAACCAGTATATCTGTTGACAAGTTGCAAAAACCCAACTAGAGTAGCTTCATTCCTAATAGGATAGCCCAGGATTATTACATAGTTTAGAAAGTTGCCCCATTGTCTTCTCCTTGGGGAAGAAGAAATCGTAAAAGGGAAGTTCATGGGCACTAAAATTTTTTGTCAAGAGAACCCATATAGGCTGGAAGTGGAATTCAACTAGAACAATCCTTTGTTATTTTGAATTTCCTAGTGTGGGTCAGTCTAATACACTGGATTGTTATTTTGCAGGGGTCAATCTAAGTCTTTTCAGTAATCAGTACTACCTATTTGACAAGGCAATTATACATCATTTGAGGAAAGCATAGGGTCAGAAATCAGCATCCCATCAGTAAACAAAGGGAGGGACTAAGCTCATAATGCAAAACACAGGATTGCCTTTCCTCCGGGTGAGCTCCATCAAGAACCTTAACATCACTTGGAATTACTAGAATCTTTCATTCATTCTCCCCAATCATTTTGTGAAGAGCAGTCCATTCAAGTAACACATTCCTTAAATAATGTCAAATCAAATGCAGAATCATCATACAGATTTCTAGACAAAGACTAGCCCCATACAAGTAGGCCATCCTTTTCAGTAACTAATCTTGGGCAAAATGAATTCACAAATTTCTAAAAACCACTTTGGTAGCAGCTAGTAGCTGCTGTTTCACTAGCTCCAACATTCAGTAATTTAAGAATCAAATAAAATGAAATCAAATACCCTTCCCCATCTCGATAGTTTAGACATTTTAGTGTCACGTAACATAAATTGCAGTCCGCAACCGCAAAATATTGTGATTTTGCAGTTCTCTGCAACTGTAACGAATTGCAAGCCTGCCTCAACATTGCAACCGCAATTTAAAACCTTCCATCCATCCATCATTGGTTAACCCGTCTCAATATGTTTCCTAAGCCATTAGAAGCTTTTCGAGTCAGCTTCAAAATGCAACCTTTAGATTTGATAAAGCATGATATATATATGTAGAGAAATCAATTCAACAAAACACAAAAGCAAGGAAGAAGCTGACCTCTTCTCTGAGAATAGAGAGAAGGACCTCCCATTCTTTGCACGAAGAACTCATATTGGTTTTGAATAGCGTTTTCTTTCTCAGAACTCGCAAATATTGAACGAAACCATTCTTCCTCGTCATCATACACCCTGCCACCAACTCAAACCACAACCCCATAAACCAAAAATACTCATTCAACCATAAATCAGCACGTTAAAATAGTGGGCATAGAAAATAAAATAAAAAAAACTCAAAATTTTCATGATAAATAAAACAGTTATGAAAGCAAAGAGTACCCATTCGCTTATATTATAGGGTACCTGTTGTAGAAATTTGTGGAGAGGTTAATGAAGGTTTGAAGACCAAGCTTCTGAAAGAGATTGGTGTCGTCGATGGCGAAAGCATCGTCTCTCTGAACTCCGCTCCATTCAGAAGCCTTCTGCTGCAGACTCTGCATCTCTTTCTCTTGACGGCGCGTTTTGACCAAAACGGCGAATAATAAGAAAGTTGAAGCTGTGACTGCGATATATATAGGAGCTCGTGGAGTTCGCGTGGATTGCACGCTTTTTCTTTTTTAAAACGAGAGAGAAAAAATGGGTAGGCAAGTTGGGTCTTTTGAATTTGATTATGAGATAACAAAACTGTGGGCGCTGCTTCTGTTTTGGTGTTTTCCTTTCAGAACAACATCCTGAGTGAGAGTGAGGTAACTATGTCGTTAGAGTTTAGACATTTCCTGTTCGACAGGTTCGGCTTGGTTGGCTTTCATACTTATATGCCAACCGGACCCAACTGCTTATGGCTTGTTTGTTTAAGTTAAAATATATAATGCATATAGGTATGAATATTTAATTCATATATGATATTTTACGATATGAGAATATGTCATTTTTTAAAATCTTAGAACATTAGAATAACAAATACGACATAACATATATATATAAAATTATAAATATCATCTTATAAAACATAAAAAAATATATTGTAATACATCATAAATAAAAAATAATAGTTGAGTTATTTGAAAGATGAAGAAAATTGCTTTTTATTTTTATTTTTATCATTAATTATTATATATACAATAAAAGACTAACATTTATCAAATTCTTATAGTATCTCACCCATATTAACATAAAAATTCAAAAGAAAATAAAATTTTTATAGGATATAGACTAATAGTATCTAATAATGTATGAGAAGTATATGATACGATATTTGATCCAGATATATATATATCTAACACTAATATGATAGACATTTTAAAATATTCGTGCTTCTTAGATTAGATGCAACATAAGGCAAACATGTCTTTCATCAATCGTGCGTTTTGAAAAAAGTGTCAATGCTGCTTTGCGTTTAAAAAGGTCTTAAACAAACATATGCTTAATTGGGAGAAATGTTCATCTAATTCAATTGATTTTTCAGTGCAAAATGAAAATCAAAGTTAGAATCAAGTATATTAATTTATTATATGTTTACAGTTTAATTGCTTAGATTTAAATCAAACAGTTTATTTGTTACATATTGAAACTTTAAACACATCTATCTATACAATATACAAAGGTAGATCTATTTGAGGACAAAAATTACCACTAGTTGCCTTCTCAAGAAATTATTTCCTACCCATTTTTGTCATTTTTGCCAATAATCCAAATGTCTCTTTTATCCACATTTTATATTGTGTCACCCTTTCCTATTTGCTAATTTTAGTCATTTAAAGTTGGCATTTATTATTGCAGTTACCTACTCTGCCACTATGCAGGAGATACCATCAATTATCCACCACTTCTTTCACCAATTCCAGTATATGAGAAAAGCTTGGTCTCATTGATAGAAGGGTGTGATAGACGCTTTGCTTCACTTCCCTATGTCTTCCATCAACCACGTTTCTAATTGAATGTTGAGTAGCAAAATGGGAGTCTTTGGTTAAAGCGTGTGAGAGATGATTATGATTTCTGCCAAATTTCTTCAACGAACAACCTTCCCAGATATCTACTCATCCAAATCTCTCCCCATCCAGCTATTGAGATTCGCCAGTTCATGGGTTGGTAATGGTTGTCAACGTCTTTTCCTCTATGAAGTGTCGTTAGTGTATTCTAAACATTGACTCTTTGATGGTGAACCCAGAGTCATTCGGTACTTTCTCTCCACTTATTTTGATTATTAGAAATGTACTCATCAAGTTATGTCCCCATTCCTTATATTTTTCCTAATAAAATTTATAATTATTTCCTCCATTCCTATATGCTACTGTGATTCCTTATTGTTTCGTTGGTAATGGTTGTCAGTTCTCATCCTTTCTGAGGTCTCTCTGTTATTTTCTGAACATGTGTGTATTGGATGGTTCGCCCATAATAAATTTGTACTTTCTCCCATAACCTTAATTCTTTCTTCTTGATGCTTATATATATGGCATGCTTTGTTTGATTATGTGTGCATTCTCCTTTACCCATTTACGATATTTCTGAAATTAAATCTGCTTTGTCTGCCCTGTTTAACATCTTTCTTTTGTATGTATGATGGCTCATCCATTGAACCCTTTGGTAAAAATTTGGCCGAAGAGAGAGGCTTGGCAATTGAAAGTCCGAATTGTTAGACTACGATTTTTACCTAGCTTTAATAATCCCTCAGTGATGAATTCTACAGAAATGGTCTTTTTGGATGAATATGTTAGTTTTCGTTTCATGTTATTCATTTATGATATTGTCTTCCCCCAATAATTTTCTTCCCTTGATGTAATATTTAATGTTGACATTTTTGTTTGTTTGTGTAGGGTTGTAAAATTCATGCCTCTGTGAGAAAGGCATTGGTTTACAAGTTCAAACCTATATTATGTGAGGGTCGTGTATATATATAATGTCATATTTTGGAGTTGCTGTAAATGTTGGTTTATTCTGAACCACAAGTCATGAGTTTAGGTTGAATTTCCAAATTAGGACCACTGCGAAGCCTTCTGAATCCAGCCTTATTCCCATGCATGGATTGTCTTTAATTCCCTTTGAGGATATCTTGTAGTCAGATGGAGATTTTCCATATTTAGTTGGTAGTTATTTTTTTGCTTTTTGACTTAAGTTTATAAATATTGTTTCTATTATAGTTCCTTATTGTTATTATGATTTCGTTTTATTAAGATGTGATGGGGTTATTGATTGTTGTTGGTACTGAAAGAGAGTATAAAAAAGATGGTAAAAAGTCTAAGATGATAGTTATTGAGCTTGGAGTGGAAAGGTAAATTGTCATTTGTTGATACAAGTTAGGTTATTTTATTATGATTATGAAATGCCTTATGTTTTTTACTACTGATTATATCTTGCTTTGTTTAATTAGTGTGAAAATTGAGTGTGCTCTGTTTGGAACTTATGTTGATGAGTTAGCCTCATTTGTTGCTTCTGGTGACATATGCCAACCAATAGTAATTATTCAATTTGCCAGAGTGAAGAGCATTAAGGGTGAAAATCATTGTGCCATAAACTTTATTGATACTTTAGATTTATTATTTAAGATTACTGTTTGTAATATAGCCTTTATTCATGAATAGGCAAAATTGTTCTTCAGAATGTTATGCATGCAACTAGAATTTTGTTCAACCCTAATATTGATGAGGTTATTGAGTTTAGAAAAAGTAAGATATTTAGTTGTTAATATGTTGTTACTTTATCTTAATTTTGTCGATATAGTAATTTGGCAAAACCTATTTATGTAGGTTGCCTCAAATTAATGAAGAGAATTCTCAAGGCTTATCTCATTTGTCTGATATCCCTCAATACTATCCGAAGGATGATTTTTTAAGGTTTACTCCTAGAAAGACAATTGAGCAATTGAAGGATAACAAAGAGGTTTCTGTTTTTAGTCTCGTACATAAAATCTGAAATTTTATTCTTTGTTTATTTCAAATATGTGTTTGTGTTACGAAGCTATCATTGATTTCATTTTTAATTTTTGTAGGATGGGTTCTGTATTATCTTAGTCACTATTAAACATATTATGAAGGGTGCAGAGTGGTGGTACACTGCTACAAGTGCAATAAGGCAGTGACCCTTGATTCTAGAATGTATTATTGTGACGGTTGTTATCAACATGTCATTAATGTCTTTCCAAGGTTTGATATTATTTATAAAATTTGTATCATTGCTGAAATGTTTTTAGATTACATTCAGATGTATTACAAATGATTTTAATTATTATTTCATTTTGCTTTTTATTTTTAGGTATAAGATTAAAGTCATGGTAATAGATGAAACTGATAGTGCAACATTTGTTCTCTTTGATCGTGATGCTACATATCTTTTCAAGAAACCATGCTCAGAAATGATTGATCAAATGCATAAGGTAACTTGATTAGTTTGATGAATTCTGTTTTGGCATTTGTATTTTGTTTTTAAATCTTACTCCTAACTGTATTATGTGAATCAGACTGGAGGTGACTCAGATTGTCCAACTGATTTTGATAATTGGATGGAAAAGACCTTTCTTTTTAAGGTTGAGATAAAGTGTGGTTCTCCTTCTCATGTTGAGCCTTCATTTCTTGTGAGGCGTTTTTGTGATGATCAATCTGTTATCACCCAATTCCAAACTGGTGGAGTTGCTCTGACTACTAAGGAGGATGTTTTTGTGTTGATGTATTCTATTTTTATTTATAATTTGTCTTCTGCTTGGCATAAATTAATTTCATCCATTTTTTTGTTATTTTTGTAGGCAGTTCTAACAGCTGGATTCTCTGTTTCTAAAGTGAATGTCAGCAATGAAGTAACAACTATGTGGAAATATGTTTGCCCCAATGATTTATTATGTTATGTTTTGATGATGACAAATAAATTACAAAAATGATTACAAATATGCTACATATGTGCTTGATGAGCTATATTGGATAATGCATGGTTATATATTATCTTGTTGTTCTTATTATAAGAATCATGCATTAAGTTTTGTGTAGCATCATTAATATGATATATCCAATGTACTTGATAAGTGATATAATTAATTATTGGATATGTATTTATATGTGAATCATATATGCATGAAGAACTTTATAAATTTATATACATGTGAATCATGCATATTTAGTTATTGAGTTATGGATTTGGACTAACCATGGTTTTCAAGTGAGTTATGCTTTGTAGGATAGTCCAAGTATCAAGAGTAAACATTGAAATAAGAAAGTGAAAGATCCTATTTATGCTCAACTCAACAAGAAGGAGAATGAAGAGATGAATCAAGCATTTAGAAGATTTGAAGAGAAGAATTCTTGGAAGCTTGGATTGCATCAAGAAGCCTAAGGACTCATTTGGGTATATATTATCTTATAGGCAATTCTCCTTTGTAAGGATAGAGATTTTTCATGAAGAGAGCTCAAATATCTTTATTCAATCTTGACAAATGTTTTTAACATGGTAAAATGCTCAACAAACAAGTTTTGAGAAGTTAGTCTTGGTAGTATTTCAAAACTATGAAAAATAGTCAAATCTGAGTTTTGAAAAGCTGACCTATGGTCACCATTTTTATCATAACTCTCAAAATACTTCGAGTTTTGATCTGAAAATTATTTCATATGAAAGTAGACTCAAAGAGCTTTCCAACGCATGGTCATTTGCTTAATTTGGATAAGAAACGAAGAAGTTATGACATTTTCAAAATACTATTTTTCCCGGAGGGAAATTGTAGTCGACTACACAAGACTTGTAGTCGACTACAAAACTACCAGAAGAGGAATTGTAGTCGACTACAAGGTCTTGTAGTCGACTACAAAGGGTCAAAACTTGAAAACTACATTCCACAAATGGATTGTAGTCGACTACAAGGTTGTGTAGTAGACTACAAAGTGTTAAAATTCAAAAGCTACATTCCAGAGAGGAATCGTAGTTGACTACAAGTTATCTGTAGTCGACTACAACGTGCCAGAAATGCCTGTAACGGCTATGAACGGCTAGATTTCGAAAGTAATCATTTCAAAACACCACCAAAGGTTATTTTATCACTTGGGCTATTAATACATACCAAGATTGAAGCATTTACAAGAGAGAAACTCATATTTTCATATCATTACACTTGATCAATCTTTCTCTTATCAAAATCAAGATTTGAGCTCTCATTGTTATAATCTTTCTATCCATTAGTTCTTCAATTTGTATTATCTACTCTTTGAGAGAGTTTATCATTTTCTATCAATCATATATACTTGTAAGAGGGTGGATAATCCCTCAAGAGAGTTCAAGGGTAGATTTCCCTTGAAGAGAAAAGAAAGAGGCTTAAGCATAAGGGTGGAGGATCCCAAAGTGTGAGGAGTGCTCTGTTTTTGTAAAGGTTTCTCAAGCACCTAAGTTACAAGCTTGAAGAATAGTGGAAACCTCAAGTGGATGATCTTGGGACTGGATGTAGATCACAAGAAGTGATTGAACCAGTAAAATATTGTTTGCACTCTCTTATCCCTTACTCTCTTTACATTCTAGCAATTTACATTTAACTATTCATTTGTTGAATTCTCATGATTACTATAATTGTTGATCTACTGCATATCTTGTGATATTTTTACTTAGATTATTAGAACTTGATATACATCTTGTTTGCTTGATTTATACATTTACGCTATACTCAAGCTATCTACATTGATTGACAAATCTTCACAAGGCATTCATTTAAAAATCAATTTGCTCACAGAAGCAAATTGTAGTCTACTACAAGAAAAATGTAGTCTACTACAAAACTACTAGAAACTCAAAAGTAGTGTTTTATTTGTTGATCTTGCAAAACCACTTTTAGGGGCTCATTGTAGTTGACTACATACTACTTGCAGTCTACTACAAGGTTTCAACTAAGTGATTTTCTATCTTGGTTTATTTCCCATTAGTCTCCAATTAATCACACTATAATTTACATTGTTCTATATACTTATATGTGATTGATATTATGCATTATATGAATTGTTAATAGTATAAAATCATGAATTGTTGTGAAATATATTTATTCCGTTGCATGTATTGATTAGGTGCATCAAAATGCACAAAATCTCAAGCTTGTTTTAAAATTTGTGATCACCCAATTCACCCCCCTCTTGTATGATGGTTGCCCTTGGCTAACAAACTATTAATTCTGGAATTTCAAAGGTTTATCATCTGTCATTTATTGTTTATATGCATTCTGTAATGGTTTTATTTGAATTCAATTGTGTTGTTTATATTTTTATGTAGGACTTGAAGTCCCAATTCTGTGATAGTGAAATCTGTTTCGATACTCAGTCTGAATGTAGTGCTATGAACTTGATTCCTGCCAATAGGTCTTATGATGAAGGACCTTCTGATGGAAATGCTGATTTGTCCTCCACTAAAATGAAGGAGGTGAAGATAAAGAAGGAGTGATCCATATTATATTTATGTTGTTATTGCTTTTCTTTATTTGTGTTTTGGTAATTGAGCTGTAATGATATTGTTATATGGGACAATTAATCTTTTGGATTCGAGACTTGAATTTTGATTGCCAATATTAATGTGTAATGGGATTTTTTATTTGATGTGTAATTTTGGAGGTAGTGGTAATGTAAATATGCAAGGCATAAATCTATTGGGATGGATTGTGTAGTCCTCCAGTTTGTGTAATCATCAGCTCCTTGTAATTAAAGTTTGATGTGATGTGTTTATGAACCTTTTAGTATGATGTTGAAATTATAATGATGCACATATGTTTTAATTTATAATGTTGGACTAATGTTTCAATTTAAGTTTCATGCATATAATATAAGTATTGGTCAATTTAGGTTTTGTAAATGTTGTTATGAGATAGTTTATAATTTTATAAGTTTCTATATTTACTTCCCTATCAATTTAATTTCAAAACTGATTTTTTCAAATGGTCAATTGTGTTTGTTAAAATGATCAGATTATTTACTTTGTTAATGTAGACTGCATTATTGAAGACAACCCAACCTGCACTTATCTAAATCACCAAACTGAATCTCTAAACCAACCACCCATAAACCATCACCACCAATCACCTTCAACGCGTGGCCAAATACCCAAACTGTGAGCCCCATATACCGATCATCTTTCCAATGATCGCTCCCGACCGATCATCTCCTGCTCACATTTAGACCGATCGACTACTCAGTCCCCTTTATTATTAACCAATCGATCTCTTTCCCAATATCAACAAGCCAACCTTCCATGATCTCCTATAATCCATCGATTGTGTTCTGATCAATCAACATTTTTCCCAACTCTGACTGACCTACCAAACCTCTCCTACGATCGTATGCGACCGATCATCCATTTCCCAAATACTCCTATGACTACCGAGCCCACCACGTTCATCCTTACCCATGCACAAACCAAAGAACCCACATGTCTCACCTCCATAAAGACACAAAGATCACCCCATGATCATCTATGACCGATCGTCCTTTCAATCTTCCATTAATCGACCGATCATCGTTTCTCATGATCATCACCAACCGATTATCTTTCCATTGATCTCTCCTGACCGATGAAACCACTGCCATGTCCCTGCGATCGACCTACCAGTTCTTTCCCATATCCATTCCCAACCAATCATCATTTCCTATGCTCTCCATTTTTTATGGTTCATCATTTCCTTGCTCACATTTACATCGATCGACTGCTCAGTCCCCTTTATTATTGACCGATTGATCTCTTTCCCAATATCAACAAGCCAACCTTCCATGATCTCTTATAACCCACCGATCGTATCTTTCTCCCATATCTGATCGTATCCTTTGTCATGATCATCTGCGAGCGATCATCTTTCTATTGATCGCTCCTGATCGATCAAATCCTTGCCATGTCCCTACGACCAACCTACCAAACCTTTCCCATATCCATTTATGACTGATCATTCTTTCCCATGCTCTCATTCTCCAACCCTTCATCATTTCCCATGCTCTCCATTTTCGACACTTACTCTATTGGCAAGTGTACCAAAAAAGTAATAAAGTGATGAGTGAGTATTATTCCCTCAGAGATTATGCTATCAAACGCCAATTCACTAACACATTATTAGAACGATTAATTTGGATTGAAGAGAGTTTCTCTAGAATGAAACACAAGGAAACTAACACTTTGCAATTAACAAATAATAAATTCAAGAATAAAAGACGAAGAAATAATGAGCACGAGAAATGAAGATGTAAAATCAATGATTGAAATGTTAGGGATCTTATTTCAATTGAATTTTACATCTAGTGTTTGAATTCTAATTTAACTAAGCCTAATTCATGGAATGATGGTAAAAATCCTATTATTAATCAATACTTAATTCCTTGGTTTACCGATTCTCTTCAACTATTTAAATTTAATTAATTCCTTAATTTAACTCTAAATTGAAGAAGACATGAAAGAATAATTAATTCCCAAATAAATCCACATAGCTAACATTCTCTATTTCTAGACTTTGTTAATTATGGAGTTTATCACAAGAAGCACAATCATACATGAATTTCTCAATCCTATGCATGAACACCAATTCAATTTATCAGTGGCCAATCCATAAAAGTATTAAGCACATGGATAAACACTTTAAATCCATGAAAAGAAACTTAGATTAAGCATATAAGAATCCAAACAAGTTTTCAATTCAAGCTACATCTTCACCCTAATTAAAAATAGTTTAGAAACTAAAGGAAAAAGGAAAAATAATAACAGAGGTAAGATCAAACTCCATCAATGAATTAATTGGGAACGGAGAAATCTTCAATCACTTTTGCTTCCTTGCGATTCTTCCTTCTTCCTTGCTTTTAATCCTCTCTAAAATCCATTTCCCATTTAAAAGTTCTGTAAAAACCTTAACTTTTTCTATTTAGTGTCAAAACAGAGTTAGGATGCAACACTAGCGCCTAGGCATTGAGATTGGATACCTGGGCGTGTGAAAAATGCTAATTGGGGCACCTAGGTCCTGGTGGTGGGTGCCTGGATGCTGAGACTGTAGAGAAAACCATAAAAAATTAACTTTTGGGGCTCCTAGGCGCTGGATATGGGCGCATAGGCGCTAGGGTGGCAAAGAAAACCACCAATTTTAGCTAATCTGAGCGCTTAGGCATTGGGCTAGGCGCCTAGGAACTAGAACTCCAAAATTGGGCCAATCGTCTTCAGTCCTACAGTGATATTTGTCCCTCTAAAGTTCTTGAACTTAACATGGGTTTAAAACAATAAAAAAAAATCAACTAAAATAATCAGTAATAAGATAAAATCATATGCTAAGAAAACATGATGGAAATGAATTAAATGTGGGGTTAAATTGACTCTTTTTCATTAAACTTAAAGCTATAGGAAAGCGTAGCAAATTCACACAAAATCACAATTTGAGGTTGAGAAAAATGAACTTTTATTAGGAAATTATTCTGAGAAAACAAGGTGTTTAGCACAAATATCACACACCAATAGCAATACTTAAATTCAAAATAATCTCCATTAATTTTTAATTTGCACATCATTGTCTGCGAAACTATGTTGCTTTGAGTAGGGTTGTTAAACGGGCTGGCTCGACCCATTTAGGCCTGCCCGCGACGGGCTACAGGTTAAACGGGTCGGGCCAAAATTGCTTGCATTTAAACGAGTTACAAATTAGCTAGCCCGACTCACCTCGCATCAACTCGCAGGTCTAAACGGGCCGACCCGCGAAACTGTTTTTTTACTTGTAAACTTTGAAATAAATTTAAATTTAATAAAAAAAATTCAATTTAATAATCTCAAATCAAATATTACATTACATAGACATAATATTTAATACTTTAATCTCATTTAAAGGGTTAAGGAATAATTTAAACAAATAAATAACATAAACTTATGGAGTTTGACGAATGTGAAATAACTAAGTGAAACACAAGAAGGGAGGTTGAATTGTATTTCTTAACTTTCTTAAAAAGCTTTTCAAAGATTAACTATTTAAACAAAGATTATGTTGAAATTTAACAAGAAATGGACGAAATGAAGAGCTTCTCAGTCTGTTGGACGCAGAGAATGTTTTTATGAAAGTCCATTTGGAAGCAATTGAAATGCTTTAAATTCAACTCAAATACTTTGTTAAGAAAACAATGACAATCTCCAGATGTTAGTAAATAAGATATACCACAAGTAGAAAGAAGAAAAACTTATACCAGATGTTTATACTGATTCACTCTCACAACCCGAGAGCTACGCCCAGTTCCTTCGACAAGAAAGATTTTCCACTAATCTTCACAAGATTACAAGTATTCTCCACCTATTCGAAGACTTTTGTATGTATAGGCAATGAGCACTTGAAGTAGTCTTCATTGTGCTTCTTCGACTTATGGAAATATTTATTATCGTTCTTAGCAGCATTAAATGCATAAGCTGATATCGTGTTGAGTTTCTTCTGAAATATGATTCTGGTTATCAGTGAATACTAAGAATATGATATCTTAGTTCTGAATTTCTTGAGCGCGCAAAAAGTTCCTTATTTGCTGGTTTTTGTAGTTGTTAGAAATGTCAACTCAGCAGCATGGTTGATTCACTTTTGTGTCAGAGAACTCATCAACATTTATTACACTTTGTTTTGCTTTTATTTTTAAAATGTCTTGCACGAAACTGTTAAAGAATGAAACAACAAGGACAAAGACAACAGAGGCAAACAATGGATGATCCAATAAAATATAATAAAGCTTTATTAGACGCATGGTTTTAACTTTTAAACACAGTTTATCTTTTGTCCAAGTAAATATAACTTCAAAGGTATAAGTTAATTTCAAAGCTAATTTGTTTCAACTTAATTTAATATTGTTGTTATCTTCAAAACTTTTGAAGAGTTAAATTTTATTGAACGATTAAGAAACTAAATTCCTTCTTTGGTTCTAACAGAATGTGTTTGTGTGTAAGTTGTGTCATTATTAGTTTGTACAGTACATACATTTTGTATTTATGTTTGAGAAAACACTGTTTAATTAACTTTTAAATTTTTAAATTGAATTTTTTTTCTTTGGATACAATCAAATTGAAACTTTTTTTTTAAAAAAATTTATGCGGGCAGCCCGTAGGCCCCGCGGTTGGCCCGTTTAACTGGCAGGTTAAATGAATTGATTTAAAATTACCCGCAATTTTACGTGTCACTAATTTTGAAACCCGACTCGCATAATTTATGCAGGTAAACGGATCAGCCCGACGAGTTTGGCCCGTTTTGACGACCCTAGCTTTGGGGCATTTCTACAACATATAAAATAACAAGAACATTTAATAAATAATAACCTTCAAAGAAAATAACTATCGTATGAAAACATTGAGCTAATAACTAAAGAAGATGACATGGACGTACCACTATATAACTATCCCACATGCTCCCTTATACGACTGCTACAGTGTTTGTTTCAGCATTCCATCCAAATCCAAAGTATTGAAGGAGTTCAGAGAATTAACAATGTTTGGCCTTTAACCTGTTGTACTTTTGTGTCACTTTTTTAGTGTGAAATTTCACTTGACCCTTGAATTAAACTTAAGTAATATTTTTTTTCTAGACCTTAGGATGAAATAATCCATTGCATTGGTTTCCCTCATTTACTTCTTCAACTAAAATATCTATATAAATTTTTTCTACAGTAAGACCCCACATATTATCTTCATTCTCAATGGGTTGACTTGCCACATATAAAAACAAAGAATCTCATACTCAAATTTGGGAAATTAGCATTATAAGTGGTAACAATGACAATAAATTCAAAAAAATTCTGACAGAAAATTCAGAACTTGCAATAAGAAAAGTACACCCGCACATACACTTCTATTTTCTAGTCAAAATAGTTTCTTCCTTACACTAGTAATGGTAGCAAATTTAAAGCTTTTTCTAGAAACTAAGTTCAAATTTTATAAAATAAAAAAATGTGTGATTTTCTTCTGTGGCCCAAACATTTTACCAGCGTTTACCTGCATCATATGCCATAACCTTATAGGGACCATATTGTCAGCAGCTTTCTAATACCAAATATGACTTGCAATTATTTCATTTTTTATGATTCAGAAAACCAATACAAATAAAAATCTTCTAAATGGATTTTAGAACAACTTCCAAAAGTCATGCAAGTGAAATTTCCCCTCTTAATCCTATCATAAGCTTAACATTTAGAATATACACTATTTCATAATCTAGCATGCTACTATCCTTTGCTATCACTAAAACCATGAAACACCATCTACTACACTTCCCTACATATCCATCTTAGTATCCCTAACAAAAATAATAATCCATAATAGGTATGCCTAACGCTCAGTTGTAAGCTTCTCTTACAGTGCTTAATGGGTTCCACATTTCTTCTCCTATCCTTACATTTTATGAATATAAACCTTATTCTTTCAACAATCCCAACACCTGAGAATCCCAACTCCCAATGAAAGAAAGCCCATGGCTTTCATCATCCTAGATCCTACTAAACCATTCTCCCATCATAAGAAACTGAGTAAACACATATTTTGATCCTCTAATGATACAAGTAACATCAGTTTGGTCCTCTAATAAATTTTGTCATGTCACCAATTTGATGGCATGACAAAATTTATTAGAGGACCAAACTAATGTCACTTGTATCATTGGAGGACCAATTTAATGTCAAAAATTGATATTGAAAGACCATTTTAATGTATTCATCATTGGAGAACCTAACTGATGACAATTGTATCTTTAGAGGACTAAAATTGATGTTTACTCTAAGAAATTTCAGTTCCTTTTCTTCTTATTTTTTTTCCTAAGAAAATAATTTTAAGGGCTTCGAACTATCATGCAGTAGTAATGAAGTGCAAATTATATGATAATACATGTAAATTAAAAGAAACGACATTGGCCCTTTTGCATATATGGATTTGCAAGATTAAAAACTTGTACTTGCAATTTTCTAACACTAGTCATGTAAAATCTACAAACATGCATCCTTTTGTACATATTACCAATGATTTGAAAATCAGACCAAATTGACCGGTTGAACCGGTTCGATAAGGAATCGGGCACTACGCTGATTCGATCCTTGTAAATAACTCGTTTTGCAAAAGTGTTGTGATTAATTCAAACTTACTATGTTAGTTAGGTAGTTAGTGGTGGTTATGCTGTTAATAGAAATAGTTAATGCTGTGTTTTGTTACCTAATATGGGACTTGTATACTCAATGTATAATTACTGTTTTCTTTCATCTAATTGAAGAAGTGTGCTACATATCTCAATTCTATCAATCTTATTTCCTCTCTATTATTCTCTTAAATGCGTGTGTGTTTATCAATTTGCCTCCAACAAATTGGTATCAAGAGCCTCACGGTTCTGGAGAGTGAGTGAAACAACTTGGTGAGAAAAGTGAGAGTTGAGAAATTCTATGCTTCCTTCAATCAAATCCATGGCTAGTAATGGAAATTTTCCTGCGACCTTGCCCATTCTTGATGGCAAGAACTGGGAACGTTGGTGCATTCAGATGAAGGTGATCTTCGGAGTTCAAGAAGTAAGTGAAATAGTGAGTGCGGGTTATGAGGTGTTGGGTGAAAACCCCTCTGAAGCTCAAAGAACAACTTTCAAAGAATCCAAGAAAAAGGATTGCAAGCATTGTTCTTTATCCATCAGTGTGTGGATGCAAATGTATTTGAGAAGATCGCAAAAGCAACAACATCAAAGGCCGCATTGGATACTTTGGAGAAATGCTATGGTGGTGATGATAAAGTCAAGAAAGTGCGGCTTTAAACTTTAAGGAGACAATACGAATTGATGCAGATGAAGGATGACGAGAAGATAACTGAGTATTTCACAAGATTGATCACACTCATAAATCAAATGAAAGGCTGTGGTGAAACAGTTACAGAGCAAATGCTAATAGAAAAGATTTTGCGCACTCTGAACCCTCAATTTGACTTCATTGTGTGTGCTATTGAAGAAACCAAAGATTTGAGCACTATGAAGATTAAGGAGCTACAAGGTACATTGGAGGCACATGAAATGAAAATGGCTGATAGGGGCGCTGAAAAGGAAGCAGCTTAAGCACTTCAAGCCCAAGTATCAAAGAAGGGAGATGGAGATAAAAGGAAGTGGAATAAAGGCAAAGGGAAGTTTCAAAAGAATAACTGGGCACAAAACAAGGATAAAGGCAAGATTGATGACAAACTTGAATCCTCAAATAAAAGAGGAGGAGGATTTGCCAACAATCATGGAAAGAAAAGAGGTCAAGATAAGAAGAAAATTCAATGCTATAATTGTGATAAGTGGGGTCATTATGCAGATGAATGCTGGTTTGGAAAAGGAAAGCATAATCGAAATGGTGAAGATGAGGCAAAGATAGCTCATGAAGATTCAGATTCGAATCCAATTATGTTGATGGTTACCACCAGTGATGGAACACCTCATTCAAAGGCTTGGTTTCTCGATACTGGTTGTTCAAACCATATGACTGGACATAAAGAATGGTTAAAAGATCTTGATACTAGTTGGAAAACCAACATAAAGCTTGCTGATAGCAGAACCATGGTAGCTGATGGAATGGGAAAAATTATGATAAAAAGGAAAGATGGCAAGAATGCAATAATTGAAGATGTATTGTTTGTACCTGGGATAAAATGCAACTTAATGAGTGTGGGCCAGCTAGTTGAAAAATGTTTTTCAGTGATAATGAAGAATGAAGAACTGAAGTTGTTTGATCCGAATCAAAGGCTAGTATTGAAGTCAGCTCTGTTGAAGAACAGAACCTTCAAAACCAACATAAAAAATGCAGAAGTACAATGTTTATCAGCCACAGTGACCAACAAAGATAGTTAGTTATGGCACTTAAGGTTTGGCCATTTAAACTTTAAAAGTTTGAGTCAACTAGTAGCTAAGGAATTGGTGATAGGACTCCTTAAAATTACTGTGCCTGAAAAAAAATGTGAAACTTGCTTAATTGGAAAACAGCCTAGAAAATCATTTGTTTCCCATTTGCCTATGAGATCCGTTACTGTGTTGAATGTCATACATTCTGATATTTGTGGCCCTTTTGAAGTTTTTTCATTGGGCTGAAACAAGTATTTCATCTCCTTTGTTGATGAGTTTAGTAGGATGATGTGGCTGTTTTTGATAAAATTGAAGAGTGAAGCCTTTGAGGTGTTCAAGAGGTTCAAAGCAATGGCTGAGAAGCAAAGTGGCAAGTTCATTAAGGTCTTAAGGATTGATGGTGGATGGGAATACATGTCAGCAGAATTCAAGATGTTCTGTGATAAAAATGGCATCGTGCATGAGGTGACTGCTCCCTATACACCTAAACATAATGGTTTGGCTGATAGGAGGAATAAAACTGTGTTAGATATGGCCAAAAGAATGCTGAAACAAAAGGGATTGCCTCATTGCTTCTGGGGTGAGGCAGTAGCCACTGCCACTTATGTGTTGAATAGGTGTCCAACAAAAAGATTAGATCAAGTTCCTGAAGCAATGTGGACAGGAAGAAGGCCTATTGTTAGTCATCTCAGAATATTTGGATCATTGTGCTTTAAACATGTTCCTGATGCAATTAGAAAAAAGCTGCAAGATAAAAGTGAGCCGATAATTTTGGTTACCATGCTACTGGAGCTTACAAGCTTTACAATCCCATGACTAAGAAGGTTGTAGTAAGTAGAGATGTGGTGGTTTGTGAATCATAATCTTGGAATTGGAAAGAGCAGAAAGAAGGCAGCAACACTATGACCTCAACCTTGTTTGAGGATGAAAATAGTGATACTGAGGCAGTAACAACACCTACAGCACCTGTAACCAACCAGACAGTGAGAACTTCACAGAGGCAAAGGCAAGTGTTGAGCAGATTAATAGATTTTGAGTTGCTAAATTATAATGAAGTTGATTCAGAAGGAGAGCTTGTGCATTTTGCCTTACTGGCAAATATAGAACCTATTAATTTCAAAGAAGCATTGAATGAGCATGTGTGGAAAACAACAATGATGGAAGAGTTACAAGCAATTGAAAGAAACAAAACTTGGGAATTGTCCAAATTGCCAATGAACAAGAAAGCTATTGATGTGAAGTGGGTATTTAAATTGAAGCTTAAGCCTGATGGGAGCATTGCTAAGCACAAAGCTAGGTTGGTGGCAAGAGGTTTTATGCAAAAACCTGGTTTGGATTTCTCTGAAGTTTTCTCACCTGTAGCAAGGTTGGAAATTGTACGACTTGTGATTGTTGTGGCTTGCTGTAGAATATGGCCTTTGTTTCATCTAGATGTTAAGTTTGCATTCTTGAATGGTCCATTGGAGGAAGTAGTATATGTGACACAACCTCCTGGATTTGAAATTCAAGGGAAGGAAGACATGGTGTACAAGTTGCACAAGGCTTTGTATGGCCTCAAGCAAGCACCAAGGGCATGGAACAAAAGAATAGATTCATTCTTGATGCAACTAGATTTCACTAAGTGCTCAGTTGAATATGGTGTATATGTGAAGAAGACAGGTGCTGATCTGTTGAAAATTTGCCTGTATGTTTATGACTTACTAGTGACTAGAAGTGATCTTAAAGAAATTAAGAAGTTTAAAGAGCAAATGATGACTAAGTTTGAAATGACAGACCTTGGAAAATTGGCTTATTTCCTTGGAATGGAATTCATACATACTCAAAGTGGGATTGTTATGCATCAGAAAAGGTATGCTACTAAAGTACTAAAGAGGTTTAATATGATTGATTGTAATTCTGCAGCTACTCCAGCTGAGACAAACTTGAAGCTGGGAAAGATGAGTGAAGAGGAAGATGTTGATTCAACAGTATATAAACAACTAGTTGGTTCGCTAAGGTATCTTTGCAATAGTAGACCAGATATCTGCTTTGCAGTTGGACTTGTAAGTCGATTCATGAGTGCACCAAAGAGATCTCACATGTTGGCTGCCAAAAGGATACTGAGGTATATTAAGGGAACATTGAAGTATGGTATTTTGTTCCCTGTAAATGCAAAACAGAATGGCTTTGAGCTAGTTGGTTATTCATATTCCGATTGGTGTGGAGACAAGGAAGATAGGAGAAGTACTACAGGCTATCTGTTCAGGTTTCTAGGAGCACCAATCTCTTGGTGTTATAAGAAACAGCCAGTGGTAGCTTTATCCTCTTGTGAAGCTGAGTATATTGCTGGTTCATATGCTGTTTGTTAGGCTATATGGTTGGATTCTATTTTGAAGGAGCTGTAGATTGATATTGATAAGCCTATGCAATTGTTGATTGATAATAAATCTGCTATAAATCTGGTTAGAAACCTTGTTTCGCATGGTAGGAGCAAGCACATAGAGATAAGGTTTCATTTCCTTAGAGAACAAGTGAACACAGGAGTGTTAGGAGTTGCATATTGCTCCACTAAAGTTCAGATCGCAGATGTGCATACTAAAGCTTTGAAAACTGATCGCTTTGTGAAATTGAGAAATGAGTTCGGTGTGATATCATTAGAAAGTTTGAATTAAAAGGGAATGTTGTGATTAATTCAAACTTACTATGTTAGTTAGGTAGTTAGTGGTGGTTATGCTGCTAAGAGAAATAATTAATGCTGTGTTTTGTTACCCGATATGGGACTTGTATACTCAGTGTATAAGTATTATTTTCTTTCATCTAATTGAAGAAGTGTGCTACATATCTCAATTCTATCAATCTTATTTCCTCTCTGTTATTCTCTTAAGTGCATGTGTGTTTATCAATTTGCCTCCAACAAAAAGAACCAAAACCAACTGTGCTGGTCGTTCAAACTGTTCCCTATCCAAACGATTGACTGATCAGTTCCCAAACTCTTCCAATCACATACCCAAACTCATTTAGGGGCTTCACCACCTTGTTCCTTAACAACCAACACCGTTGCTCCACCTTGCTACTGAAGCTTCAAGGTTTGCAATTTTCTCTTGTTGGTCCTATTTGGCTCCTCCACAGTTGCAGTCGCAACCCTAGTTCTTCTATAATCTCAATCCATAGCTGCTGCATTTTGATCCTATGTCGTCGTAGCGTGTTAGCTCCTTCTCTGTCGGTCTCAGTTGCATGCTTTGAAATCTAAGTGATTGTAGATTTCATTTTCGTTTTTCATTTATGCTAAGTTTGCCAAGAGATGGAGAAATGGTGAACAATTGGAGCACATATTTCAAAAGGTTGATATTTAATTTGGAGTAGATTCACAAATCAGTTAATAATGTCTTGACTTTTAATAAATGCCATTCAATTTGAAAATTTCTAGGAGATATATTATATTTATTAAATACTTTTATTTTGCTTATAATATTTAACGGATCTAATAAATTTAATATATATATATATATAATATCTATATATATATATAGATAGATAAAAAGATATAGATATACACTTCGGTTGGACCAATAAACCATGAATTAGTCTACTTATCGGGTTAATGGCCGATCTCGTTTTCAGAACCTTGCATATTACAAACATCCAACATAAGTTAAATTCATCAACTTAAGCAATTTATATTAATACAAATAAAAATTTCATAATATCCCATTAAATAAAACCAAACAACAGTCTTCCTTAAGCAGAATGAAAGGCACAAATATCATAAACCAAAACCAAAAAGTGAGAACAAGAAATCATGAAAATGGAAGAAAAAGAAAAAAGCAAAATCCTTTGATCCAAAGAGGGAAAATGAGGTTTTTGAGAGAGGAAGGAGATGCGTCTCAAATCTATGTCTCGAAGTTGCGTTGAGGTGAATGCAGAGAGGGAGAGAGTTTAGAGAGAACAACTAGGGTTTAGAATGAAAAGGAAACAAATGTGTAAGAGAAAGGATTTTGAGGAGTAAGAAAATAAATGATTCATTTACAGAATTGCCATTAATGAGTATTTTTTTTAATATTTGTTCTCAAAACACCTAAAAACACCTAATACATGTTCACATTCTTTTGTTTGGAGAGTTACAGTTTTTATAAAACAATTTTTAAAAACAATTATCAAAAGCATTGAATCTAACAATTTTTTTGTTTTATTAGTTAATAAATTAAAATATGTTTTTGAAAACACTATCAAACAAGCCCCAAGTAGTTTCTTTACGGCCCCATGCTCTTGCTTTCCTAACAAATGCTGAGACATTCTCATTGCTATTCCCATTTGTGCCATCAAATAAAGCCTTCTACATTATGCAGGGATTTTGTGCCATCGTCTTGGCCATCAAATAAAATTCATACACGTCAAAGAGCTTGTACCTCAACTGGCGGCCTAGTAAACAATGCCAGATGTTTGATCATCTTGAAGTTAATTATTCTACCTTTTTATCCAAGTGCTTACACCTTGAAAATAGGTCTTATTACATCATGATATAAGTTAATTTTTCCTATTTGATTTTTCCTATTTGATGATATTATTGAATATTTGTTAGTTGAGACTAATTATTAAATAATTATGATAATTACAAGATTTTAACAAAAATCCATAAAGATATCAATTTTGAATCACTTTCCTATTCTTATGACTTTCCCTTTTAACTCATAAATTAGGAAGACTTAGGGGAATAAATCTACTTTCCTTATTGCCTAAGGATTGCACATTAAATGAGTTTGTACATAAATAGAAAATCCTAGAAGAAAAGCAAGTTAGTGGTTTGGGTCCAATAAAACTAGTATAAATAGGAGACATAACAACATAGGAATAAAAAGAGGCTCCATAGAAGCTGCATGGGAGTAGAGAATGAAGTAAGGGAAATACTAATGATGTCCTTAAAATTCAGTATGTTTAGTTAAATCTTTTATACTAAGGGTTATATGAAATCTTGATTATTTTAGCATTGATTATTATTACTCAATTTATGGATCTTTAATGTCTATTGTTTTATTTGTCTATCAATTAGTATAAATAAATTTTTAGATGAGTTCAATCATGTTTTTCTCATGCTTTAAGTTTGTTTTTGCTATGTGTTAACTGTAATCGAATATTAATTGTAATTTCTAGATAGGTATACAGTTCATGATTTAACAAATTACTATTAACTATGAGAATAAAACATACAATTTATAATTTTTTATTAAATCTTAATTGATAGATTTTTCGTGAATATATGTTTTACCGCTAGATGTTCATGAGATAAAATATCTGGAAATAATATATTGACATAATTGATGTTAAATTTAATCTTGGCAAATTCTAAACCATAGTCAATTAATATTTGGGTAATTTGATTTAATATTTGCTTTAGTTGTTTTTAATTTTTATTTATTTATTTTTTCATCTTTATTTTTTTCGTTTAACTAGGTTAGAGAACTTTATCAATACCTAAAACTTAACTTCTATAGACCTTGTATTTATGGGACTATACAAGCGTACAACTCATATACTTACTAATTATTTTAAAGCTTAAAAAAGTGACAACACACCTCCTAACATTTAAAAAATAATAATGCAGAACTACGTAAATTTGAGCCCAAGGTGAATGAAATAGAAATTGAGTTTTGAAGCAGTTTGGGAGAAGCAAATGAAACGGCTGATGGGGTTTGGGGTCCAGTGATACTTGACCTGGGCTCGAATTGGGTCCAAAACTTTGTTGGGCTATAATATTAGATGATTTATATGGTTGACTAATAAAAGAGATTGCCTATACAAGCACGAGTGTAATATATTGGTGTCAAGATTGATATTTTGAGGAGGATGTTTCCAATTCAACTCGACCCCCTATATCTGCTAACTCCTAATGTTAATTTAACGACTCAAATTATTGCTTGTTAAGCTAGCATTTTCTTAATCCTGTAGACGTATAAAATATGAGTTCTTTTTCTATTTTTTTATGTATCGTGTAGGAGTAACGGTGAGAATATTATTAAAGGATTAGAATTACGAATATTCATCCATTCATCCAACTTTTATATATACTTTTTTCTTTGGTAAGATACTCAAACAAAAATCTGATCAAGAAACCAGATTATCAGTTGTTGTGTTTTTTTTAATCTTTATTTTAAGTTTTTGGCCCTAAAAGAGCAGTTTGTAGACGAGATGAAAAATATCATTAGTCCCAGCACCGTGGCTAATTGACGTGGAAAACCACAAGGCCAGTAAGTTTTTCTATATCTTTAATCTATCACTCTCAGTTCTTTCTCTGAAAATGATTGTCCCCTCTTATATATAGTTTTAATTTCGAACTGTAAGATTTTAGGCAAGCTAAACCTTTTACAATTACCCAAATTTCTAACCCAATCACGCTTGTCTCGTTTATCCTATGTTTCCGAGAGGCAAAAGGATTAGCTAGGAAAATCAATTGCAGTTCTCCATATGCAACTGCATGTCTTGTAAGATTTTTCCTTCATCCATCACTTTCACTTCTTTCCCTAGCTAAAATCAGTGCCCAAGAAACGTGTCCTGCAGACAGATTTTGAGTTTCAGACACTCTACGAGCTATGAAAGTGCAAACTCTACTCAGAAGTACATGTGAGAAAGGATTGTTATTTTTTCCAACCTACCACATCCGATCATAATTTGTTCAAGACATGCAAGAAAACGGATACCAGCAGATTAAAAGATAAGATTTTATAGCGAAATTATAATAAAGGTTGGCTTCTATGAATGAAAAGAATTATCCTATCATGATCTGTACAAGAAATGTAAGGAAACATGGACATTACACCAATAGATTAAAAGACTAGATTTTGTAGTTTAGTTCTAGTAAAGTTTTGCTGTTTCTTCTATGAACATCTTTTTGTCGCAAGCAACTACCCTTGAATATATTGTATCCTCTTTGGAAACAAAAATGATCTTATGTTACTTTTCTTGCATTCTAACTATTCCAACAACTTCAATTATGTATTTCCAATTAGTGCATTAAACAAAAGTTAGCTTTATTATTATGTTAATTATGAAAGACCTACTGGTAACTTGCAGCCCTAGTATTTTTTTTTATTTTGAAGTGCTTGACAAGTAGCATAATTAAGAAGCATGACTTGTCAACGATTTAGAGTTAATTAGGGTTCTTCTTCGTGACAAATGAACGTCAACTACTTCGCCATTAGATTCAACAAAGTCGTTGTAAGCTATATAATCTAAATTAAGGTGATCTTGATGGGGAGTGATAATAAAAGATAGGTCTAATATTATCGTGTCAATTACGCAATTAGATCATGATGTTTAATCTAGTATTTAAATGAATGGTTTAAATTTGATCCATTGTCAGTATAAAACGTTTTACATTATCAAGAAAGAAGAAGATGCCACATCATTGTAATAATTAATATTTTTCACTTCTAGTAAAAAATTTAAATCTTTTTTTAAATAGGTGACACCATATGTTTTATATAATGTAAAATTTGTTTACACTGTAATAGATTAAAATTAAATGCTTAAATGAATGGGTAAGAAAACTTAGTCTATGATTTGAGGTTATATAACAATATGATTGATTGAATATGGAAACCTAATGCCTGCAATGTCCAATTACAAGTTGACAAAGCAGCTAAAACAATGCCAGGACTTTTGCTTTACAAGATCATATAAAAAAGTTACAAACTTTAGCACCTTGTGTTATTTGGAATTCACAAAAAGTAATATGAATGGATCCAAAACTAGTAACTTTTTGGTAAAATCTTATAAATCCAGCATGATGCAGGACAAACGGACAAATTGTACGACGAAGACAACGCCCCATGTTTGATATATGGAAATTGTTTTGATAGTGCTGGCCTAAAATAGCTTGCATTCTCATAAGATTATATATATAAATATAAAATCTTGAAGTAAAGAACAAGTAGGCTACACTCGTTTATGCCTAATTGTTCTTGTCTTCTAGAATCTTGGTACACTGATATAGGTCCAACAACTGCTTCTGTCATGATTAATCAATGTTGACGTAAACAACAACATGATAATTAGAAGTAGGACATGCCTGGGAAGCGGTTGAAGCCATTTAAGCAGTAGTATATTCATTTAACCTGGAACAATTTAAGTTTGTGTTTTACTTAACAGATTTTAAGCCTTGGTCAGCTTCAGCAGATGAGATTTATACAGTAATGATATACCAATAAGCCTTTCCTAGTGAGAACCAAATGAAGAATTTTTAACAATCTTGCCCACCCCAAAACTGAAATCTTAACTTTATATTTCATGTAAAAATGAATTCTCCCCATTCAATTATTTCGACAATATATGGATCAAATTTTAATATTTTTAAACGAACTCATTTACATGTATCTGAAATTTTCTCTCATATAGATCATGTTTATTGTCTGAATCATCACCTAGTAGTGAATGGTATCTTTGAAGATCATGTTATCACCTAGCTAGTAATGGTATCTTTGAAGATCATGTTATCACCTAGCTAGTTTATGTTATCGTTCTTTGAAGATCACCTAGGACTTTATGATGTATTAGTGAATGATATCTTTGAAGATCATGTTATCACTTATTATATGACCAGTTGGTTGCCAACAAGTATTGATTAATTTGGTCAGACCTTCTCCTTATGTTAGCTATGACTTAGGTTCGAATTCAGGGTACATCTGTTGGTAAGCAATCTGTAATCTCACCATAAATTCCTACTGAGGATGGTAGCTTGCTCTAACCTTAAAATGGGGATGAACCTTCCTCTCACCTAAACTTTTGTATCCATATAAGAATATGCACCAACATCACTATATCTAAATCCTAGAAAATAAATTTCAACTCCTTTGATAGGGTTCTTTTTATGGTGTGAATCATCTCGTGGCAATATAGTCTAATATTTAACACGGGAAAGATGGTTATCAAAACCAATTGTTCTAGAATTAATTCTTCCTTCGCCCCCAAAACAAAACAAAATATGCCTGTCCTAATGAAGTATCCTCACGATCAGTTTATCTTCTAAATTAGCAGCAGCTTCTATGTCCGATTAGGCCTGTGAATCTATCACATGTAAAGATTAGCAAGGTGGCCTTTTCAGAACAGGTAGGGAATAGAGATGATTGAGACACTTAAAAATTTGATTATTTGAAGTGTATGATAAGAAATCAATATGGATTGTGATCGATATATACCAGCCCATTTGTATAAGTTATCAATTGCATTTTTGGTGCTTAATAATTCAATGCTAAACCTCTGAGTCTTTTGAATGTACACATCATAATTCATAACTAACCCAGCTTTCAAAAGAATGAACAAACGAAAAGGTGGCTATTCCGTACACATCATAATTGCATTTTTGGTGCAAATATAACTCCGTATCCCGACAAATTAACTTAGTCTGCTACTCAGAACACGTAAAGGGGGCTATTGCATTTGAAGACAAGATTAGTTATTATTCACTTAATAAAAACCTAGCTAGGGAAAAACATAAATACATACTTAAGGAAATCTGAATTTGGTCTTTGTATCACACCTACACGAAATCCAGCACTTGTGTGCGTCTGAATTTATAGGTAATAGCATGGTACTTTATGATAATTTTACAAGAGTCACCTGATGCAGAAAGAGGAAAACACTATGATTGCGTCTCTCAGCATCAACAAGCTAACTAATAAAATTTTCTACTCTGATGGAATATATATTCCATATCAAGAAGTTCGTGCATAGTTTACAACGTAGCCAAAAAGTAGCCAAAACCTTGTAAGATATGAAGTTCCTGCAATTTCTGACCCTATAACCCTTGCTAATAGCCAGAGCAATTAGTCAATTACATTATATATACTGTCATAGTATATTTGAAGCGTTAAGAATTTAATTACAAGCACTTTATTCGTCTAAGGCATTTATACTTTTATTTATAACCAAGGAAGTACGGACACTTTAAAATGGTTGCCGTGTCAGTGTCGGTGCCGTGTCAGTGTTGGATACTTCTCCGATACCTTTGGATACTCTTAGCCTACATCTTCCAATTTTTTAGTTTTATTTTTTGAATTTTTGTATCAATAAAGGTAAGATACCACAATAATTAGATAAATGATAGTATTTTATTTTATCTACAATGACTAACGTTGATTTTTGAAACATTGATGTCTTTATTTTAATTTAAAATGTGTTTTTATGTAATCTTACATTAATTTTAAATGTTGTATCTAGTCTTGTTGTGTCCTATAATTTTTAAAATTTGTTATATTGCCATGTTCGTATCGTGTCGTATCCGTACTTCCTTGTTTATAACCCTTCCTAATAGTTATAGCAATCAGTCAACTACATATTTAATTAATACGCAAACTACAATATGATAATTAAATCTCGACATGCTTGGCTTAGGGTGTTGAATTGAAAGAAAAATGGAAGAACAAGCATGAAGTCATTGGCTAGTTATAGAATGTATTCACTTATCCAAGACCAGTAACATAAAATTTGTTTTAGTTTGCAGAAGAACTGCACTTTGTTCCGTTAATATAGATCAAATTAGGAAATTTTCATTACAATATTCGATATCCTTAGTTCCTTACAAAGTAAACCCCCACCCAGAAATTTATACTTCCTCAACTAAACTTTTGTGATCTAATCTTCATTAATTATGACAATGTCCATTAAACTTTAAAACTTTTAAATGAACTCCTATACACTGTTAACTAGTTAATTGTATATATATGAAATTGGGCATCAGAGTACTTCTAACTAAAGGGTATATTTGAACTTACCAAAATATGGTTCAGACAAGGGTTTTACCTATTGTTTGGGACTCTTTCATTTAAAAAAATTATGCAGTGAATTTTAACAAATTTATAATTTGTTATTTATGAGTTTGTATTTTATCAAAATTTAAAGCATTAATTTTTTCATTGATAATTATCGTCCTTACTTTTTACTTTCTAAAGTGTATTATGCACTTTAGAAATATCTTGACCCAGCAATATGTATTTGCTCAGAAATTTCAAGCCATACAATTTTATGAGTTCTTTTCATCAATGAAAATTCTGTGATGTAAATAAATTAACCATTCTGATCATCAGCTAGCATGCAAGTAAAATCAAACGATAGTTTAAACCAATTGCTTCATAATTAAATCTCCCATGTTACCCAGCATATAAACCAATTTGCTTGTCACTCATATGAATTCCAATTATTTTCTGAATTAGCAGCTTCAGTAAAAAGATTAGTTGATCTTTTGACAACAGGTAAACATGTTGTAGACACTTCAAATTAGATTATTTTAAGTGAAAGAAAAGTAAGCAGTGAATTGTGATAGATGGATACTGAAACATTTGTGTAAGCTCTCCTAAACACAGTTATTGCTTTGATAATTCAATGCTAAAGCCGTGAATATTTCCAATATCATAACTAACCAACCTTTGAAAAAATATCAACAATTAAAGGACTACAAATATATATAATTCATTATGCTCCCGACAATTTAAACTACGTATGAAACACGTAAAGGCAGCTTTTACATTTGAAGACAATATTGGTTATTAATCAAATTAAAGAACATTAACCTAAGGGAAAACTTCTTTAGGGAAATCGCTATCAGTTTGGCCATTGTATCACAGGTATACAAAACCCCTGCACTAAAGTGTGTCTGACGACTGTATACGTAACAAATGATAAATTTAAAGGAGGCCAATTAACTAGATGCAGACAACGGAAGAAAACTTTGTACATCACATGAGCATCAACAAGCTAATTAATGGAATATTCTAGTTTTGGTGCAATATTAATATCAAGAGGCCCATCAATTAAGGCCAGGGAGAAAAAGGCCTACCACTAAAGGACTATTTGTAGTGCCACTAGCAATACCTCAGATAATTAAGTGGACGGAAATTTTGGTAGAAGTGTTAAGTTCAAGTCATAGCATCAACTTCCAATGTTCCAAAATATCACTTCAAACTAGCTTAAGATCTCAATTCTCAAACAATATCATCATATAAAGAACTAACATATTTAACACTGCAAGTTTTTAAATAAGATTTCTATCAGAACGAAGCCTAAAGTAAAAGGCAGCAATGTGAACACACTTCTAGGTAAATCATGCAAGATGGCCTAGTTAATTTTGACATTTCACCTAGTTTAATTTTGCGACCATGGATGTTAACTAATTTGCCCGACGAAGTAATTTCCATATCGGCAACATATACGTAAATATAGTTGTGCCACTCAAAATTATTTTCCTCCTCTAGATCAATATTGGCATCCTTCAATAAGAAATATCAACGAACTCTGACGGACTCACTACTCTTCTTCTGATACCGGTGATGTATGCAATGTAGGTATAACATTTGAAGGCTTTCAGCTGTTTGCCAACTAATTGATCACTTCATGGCTGCTACTAATTACAAAAGTGTTGTTTCATGGGTGATGTCAAAAAGAATTTCCATTCAGATTTGTTCATGAAGATGGAAAAACCAGAATTTAAATTCTCTAAAGGGGTGTATTTTAAAAAATAAAGTACGGAATGATAATCTTTAATAAATTAATTAAGAAAATAGATTCTCATATATGTATAATTTGTTGTACATATACTTATATTTTATAAAATTTTAAATTATTAATTTTTTTATCAATGGATATCATTTCGTATTTCATTTTCTAAAGTACACACCCTTAACTTTAGATAATTCAAATCCGAAAAAATCCAAAAATCCAATATATATGGGCAGTGATCGTGCCTCGCCTCAAGCCCTCTATTTTGTGACTTATGAGTCTTGGGTTTTAAACTAAGGCAGAGAAAAAAGAAACAAGTGGGTATTTTTTTTTTTTTTTGTGCAAAAAAGACAAAGAAAAACCTACCCTCTAGCAAACAGAGTCCTCCACGAAGAAGGAACAGACCAATCCATCCGTCTCGTCATGATTGGAGTCCCGCTATGCCAAAATATCAGCACACTGGTTCCCCTCACGCAGCACATGACTCAAGTGGATTAATGAACCAATCCAGAAAGAAGTGGGTTTGATAATGAGAAATCATCACTTAATCGCTTACCTCGTTACGCAATGCTTTTACTAATTCATTTATTTATTATTTTAATATTTACAAAGTCATTACTACTATTTAAGTTACTTCTGGCAGCCCAACAAAGGTGACCGAATGCACCCTGCAGTTGGGACTGGAATATAATTGCAATACTAATTTAATATTTTCTTTATAATAAAAGCATTTTTGGATTAACTTTTACCTAAATGAGATTAAATTCCTCCCTATCTAATTTTAAAGGAACATTTCTAATATTGACCTGGTGCATTTAAAGAAATTAATTTCTCTAAGTCGAATCCTAATAGATTTTTTGTTAATGTAGCTTGATACTTAAGGAAATTAATTTCTCTAAGTATTGATCCTAGGTAAAGAGATGGATAGAAAGTTGCAACCATCAAACCCTAATAAATTTTTTGTTGACGTAGCTTGATACTATCAATTGAGTTAACTCTTGTTGAATTCTTTTTTTTTTTTTGGTTTGAACCATAAGTATTTTCATATCTTTTGAGTATAAGACTAATTTCATTTGAACTCAGAATTATGATGGTTACGAGCCCTTTCAATAATGGTAATTTTAAGAATTAAATTTTTAACCCAACACTTGAGATTGAAGTCAGTTCTATTCCAATCAACCACTTATTGGTCATTGAAACTAATTTACCATTTAGATATGGGTAACCAGGTATAAAAAGCGGTGAGAAAAGTGCAGAAGGCGCATTCACTTGAGTGATAGCTATTCCACTGTAAAATACCTACCAAGACTCATAAGGTCATTGTATCATACTCACAAGTCTATCCTAACTCTACACTGAGGCTTCCAATTGGTTGTAACTTCCTTCTCGTCAAATTTGTCAATCAAAAGCAAGTAACTTAAAGAGCAAACGGTCTTGAAAGAAACCGGAGAAAAAAATCATTAAGAAAGACACCGATCTTTAGAACATCTCTGGTAAGTTCCTATATTAGCTTCAGCTTTCAGGGGAACGACGGACAAGAAATTAATGCCGTAAGATATGTGTGCATATAGATTTTCGCATATATAAAAATATGGACCCAGTCTGCATTTTGGGTCGCCCATTTTCTTCATGTTTTGTCATGAGTCAACCCTGCATATCCAAGCCCTTGAATTCATTGAACTCCTTGACTGTATAAAGATGAGTATAGGTCAAGTTCAAGCAGGTTTCACGGTTTAATAACTAAGGAACATATATAAAAGCCAGCATGTGATGCTTTGTTAGTTACCCTAGCTAGAGTTTATAGTGGGAACATATATACAACCCTCAAGTATAGCACAGAATAGTTAACTTGTATAAGCAGTATACATTGCCGGGAAAGGGAGGTCGAGGCCACCGGCGTCACCAGCCACCCTTAAGTAAAATTAGCTTGGCAAATTTTTTCATTTTTATGTAATAAAAAAATAAAATTCATAATTTAATAAAAATTATAATTTTTTAAATATAAATTTTAATTTTAATCTAACAAAAATTTATATATTTTTTTAATTTTATATATTATTTTTATGTATAAAAATTGTGCTCGTAAATTTTACTCTTCCCATTCAAGATAATAAATAAACGTGTCTCGGAGATTCTTCTTTAAGTTTTTGAAATGTACTCAGCATATTTGTTTGATTCTTTTAATTTATTAACAAACAAGTATGTAAAAATTCTCTAAAACACTTTACCAACAAATTAATTTGACATGATATTTGCATACTATTTTTTGTGTAAATTTTATATAATTTTATCCTCGTGCAGGAAATAATCACGTATCAAAAGTTGTATAAAATATAGTGTAAGAAAGAAGTATACTAGAATCATTTCTCAAATTAATTCTATATATAGTGAGTGGCTAGACTTGAGAATGTTTAATTGGTATATGGACTTGATTTTTGCGGAATAGGTCGGAATGAAAAGGACATTCCAATTCCATTATTTTTGCTGTGTTTAAAATATATATAATGATAATTCTTTCCATTTTTATGTTTGGTACATGAAACACAATAAAAAAAAACTGTAAAAAAATAATATAAATACGTTGGTAAATTATAAAATTAAAAACTACCATTAATAAAAATTGTACGAGTATGATGAAATGATAGGGTTTTTTTTATATTAAAATAGCAAAAAAAAAATTACCACTTTCATGCTCTTTTGAAATTAAGTACCAAAATAGACATTTTTTTTACCACATTATGAAGTCGGTTTATAGGAAACCAACTTCCCAACATGTTTTTTTATTAAAAAAAATATTATGTTAGAAAGTCAGTTCCACCTATACTGACTTCTCAACAACATTTTCCTTTTTTTTTTATAGTAGTTTAGAGTTTTACATTAACTGATTATGATTTTGGTAGAGTTGTTTAAGGGTTTGGTTGAGTGGTTTAGGATTTTTGTGGAGTGGTTCAGGGGTTTGGTTAAGTGGTTTTAGGTTTGGGTTAAATGATTTAGGGTTTTGGTTAAGTAGTTTAAAGTTTTGATTTTATTGAATGGTTTAGGGTTTTGGTTTTGTTGAGTTGTTTATGGTTTATGATTAATGGTTTAGGGTTTAAGATTAATATTTTAGGTTTTAAGATTAACGGTTTAAGGTTTATAATTTATTGTTTAGGGTTAATTAGTGGTTTAGGGTTTGAGATTAATATTTTAGGGTTTAGGTTTAGGTTTAGGGTTAGTAATTAATGGTTTAGGATTAATTAATAGTTTAGGGTTTGAGATTAATATTTTAGGGTTTAAAATAAATAGTTTAGTGTATTAATTAAATTAAACAGATGAAACACAATAAGGGGTTGAATTGTGTTTCTTAACCTTTTTGGAAAACTTTTCTTAAAACTTCGCAAGATTGTAAAAGAAAATTGATGAAGTAGAAACCCTTTATAGTCCATTGGAGGCAAGGAGAGTTTTTCTAAGAATCTTTGGACACAAGTTAAAGACTTATATTTTTAGATAAGATGAGTTTTTAAGAACAACAATGGCAATTCCCGAATGTTAATGAAAACTAAAGTAACACAAGGAGAGGGAAGAAAAGCTTACACCAAGTATTTATAATAGTTCACTCTCACAACCCAATAGCTACATTCAGTCCCTTCTATCTGAAGGAATTTCACTAATCTTTCTCACAGATTACAAGTATTTTTTACACCGTATCTTCAGGCTTACAACCAAGTATTCTAAACTGAAATAACCAAGTGAAACACAAGAAGGGGGGTTGAATTGTGTTTCTTAACTCTTTTAAATGATTTTGAAAGTTTTTCTTCAACTAACAGTTTGAACAAGAAGAAGGTTACAAGATAACAAGCAATGGACAAATAAAAAGGCTTCTCAGTCCTATTGGACTCTAAAAGGTTTGTAAGAATTTTCTTTTTGGATGCAGTTAAGAAGTTCTAAAATTTAACTTAAAAACCTTTATTAAAAACACAATGGCAATCCCCAGAGGTTAGTAAATAAGTAAAACACACAAGTAGGGAAGATAAGCTTACACCAGATATTTATCCTGGTTCACTCTCACAAATCGAAAGCTACTTCTAGTCCCTTCAACCAGAAAGATTTTCCACTAACCTTTTACAAGATTACAAGTATTATTCACCTCTTCAGGTACACAAGTATTCTCAACCTCTTCAGGTTCAAACACACCAGTATTCTTTTATATCCAGCCTCTTCAGGCTTACACAACTGAATTGAATAAAAGAAGATGTCGAAGATGCTTGAGTTTGAAACTCACTAAAAATGAGGATAGACAATGAATCTCAAGACTTGAACTTTTTACAAATATATGAATTCTCATAAGAAATAAGGCTTGTTAAACTTTTTACACTTCACTATCATCCTCTTCTACAAGCACTGATTCTCCTTTATATAAGAGAGAACAAATTGAGCAGTCTTCATATGCTTCGTCGTCCAACATAAACATTTATTACCGTTCTGAGTAGTATTAAATGTATAGCCTGAAATCGTGTTGAGCTTCTTCTGAAATGTGACTTTGATTATTAGGGATTTCCAATCAAGTGATAACTGAGTCCTGATTTGTCTGAAACTGCAGAAAGTTCCTTATTTGCTGGTCTTTGTAGTTGTTAGAAGTGTCAGCAAAAGCGGCTCAGTTGACTTCTTCTGATGTCATAATCTGTCAGAGTTCTTTTTCTAGCATTTAAAGATGAACAGTTTCTTTACATTTGAATTTTAACTTTGGACGAATGCTTGAACCTGAGCTTGGTAAGGAAAACATTGGACAATCCAATATAATAAAACTTGTAAAACAGTTTAAATGGTATTAGACGCATACTTAGTTTCCTTTAGCTCAAACAAGAAAGGACGCACATAAGTAACTGTTTGTTAATACATTGTTTTCTTTTTGAAACAGTACAAGAACAAGTTACGTGAGTCTATTATTCAATCTAAATTAAAACTTTCGTTATCTTCAAAACTTTATGGGGTAATAATTCCTTTCTTTTAAAAGATTGGTTCCAAACTTAATTTCATAAGTTCATTTGGTTCCAACATAAACCTCTTCAGGTTCTACCAACAAGTATTCTTTACTACATAAGCCTCTTCAGGCTTACAATCAGAGTATTAAAAAAGATAATGTTTAAAACACTTGAGAATAACTTACGATGTGTGAGAATTAACAATAAGCTCAAGTAAAAACTATATACAAGAGTATACAATGTATTTGTAAAGCAGAGTAAATTTTTTTGCTTCGTATGTTTTTCTTTTCTCGTTGTCTACTACCCTTCTTGATCTTTCGAAGACTTTGAATATTTATAGGCTTCTTGTGAGCTTGTACTAATCTTCATAAGCTTCTTCGTCCAACGACAATATTTATTACCGTTTTGAGTGGCATTAAATGCACAATACTGATAATGTGTTGATCTTCTTTTGAAAAGTGAGTTTGGTTATCAACATTGCAAGAACTTTGATATCTTTGTTCTGACTATTTTGAGTGATCATAAAGTTCTTATTTGCTGGTCCTTACAGTTGTTAGACATGTCAGCTCCAGCATATAATGTTGATCTCGAAAGTCACGTGCTTTATTAGAGATCACATAAGCAATTAATGCACTTTGTCTTGCTTGTTTTTTGAAATGCTTTGGACGAATGGTTTTAAGGAAGGAACAACAAAGATAATATAATAGATGATTCAATAAAATATAATAAACAGTTCATATTGTATTGGACACACGCAATGAAACAATAATTTTGTCTTTAACAAAACTTGTCTTTAGTCTAAAAAGTATTTATAAAAGATTTGTTCAAAATTTCGACTATTTCTTTTTAGAACGAAATAACATAAGTTTATTTAAAACTTCTTTATTCAGACTAATTTAATGTTCTATGGTTAAGAGTTCATGGTTTAGAGTTTATGATTATTGATCTAGGGTTTATAATTAATGGTTTAGGGTTAATTAGTGGTGTAGAGTTTGAGATTAATATTTTACAGTTTATGGATAATGGTTTAGGGTTTATAATTAACAGTTTAGGGTATTGATGGTTTAGGATTTATGATTAGTGGTTTAGGATTAATTTGTTAATTAAAGGGGTTTAAGGTTTAGGATTAATTATGGGTTGAACTTAATAAAAAAAAGTATTTCCTATTAAGGGGAAAATTAAGGGTTTGGCTGAATGTGTAATGGTTTAAATAAAATTGCTTTATTACTTAACATCCATTAATTACTTAAAATCACATACATATTAGAATACAACATTGATGTGTTGGCAAGTCATTTCAAATCATGTGTTACTATTGATGCGAGCTCGCCCCAGCGGCGTCACCACAATGAGAACAATTTGGATGGCTATGTCCTACTGAACTGCATGACCTACACCGTTTTGGTTGGCCTTTCTCCCTAAGGTCCATTTCATTACGAATACGGCTAGGTTTTGGTCGACCGTGATGATTTCTTTGCATTTCTAGATCATGGTAAAGTTCCAGACCTTTATACTAAGGCCAATATCTTTGGTTTCCCATGCTATCAAACTCTAGCTGGTAAACCTTAAATATGTTTTCTAATTTGTAGATTTTGTCCACATATTGCATGCAATCCAAATGAATTGATGCACAACCGGAAATAACATGAACACAAGGGAACTTTAGTGATTGAAATTTTCCACATTCACACCACAACTCATTTAGATTGACTCTGAACTTCCTTGTAGGCCAGTGTTCTTGTGGGTTAACTAACTCCTCCACAAAAAACTTGAGCCTTTCTTGCTTAAAGTCACGAATAATGCAATTGTTTACCTTTATATGATTTTCATCCATGGCCTTTATGAGGATTTCAAAGTATACATGACCAACCGCTATCCTTGCTAGTTGCTGGTTCTTTTTCTTAACAAACAGTTCAACTAACCTATAATATGTTGATTGCACCAATGCAGTAATGGAAAAATGACGCATCCTATGTTGCTGACAATAAATAGAGGCAAAAAATTGTGCAGACATACCCATGTTGCTGACTTGTTGACGCATATCCTTATTGTTAAACATCTTTATAAAGTTTGCAGCAATTGTCGAATGCAGTAAACTGAATATACTTGTGGAGGTTGGCATCCATTACCATGACGTCTGATCGCACTTTTTATGAACTCATGGCTATTAGAAATCAAGCATATGTCATGTTGTGGTGTAACATGCCTTCACAAATTAGTGAGAAAAAAAGACCAAGCCTCTAACGTCTCACCCTCTATAATGGCAAAGGCAACTGGTAGTATGTTCTTGTTGTCATCTTGGGCTATAGCCATCAATAATGTTTCTTTGTATTTTTTATACAAAAACGTGTTATCAATCTGAATTAGCAATTTGCAGAATTGGAAGTCGTTAATGCACTGCTTAAATGTCCAAAATAGTCGATGAAAGATTCTTTTACCATTTACTATCTGAGCTCCGTAATAAGCAGGTTTTATTTGTAGCTACACAATTGTTCCAAGAATGAAATGTTGCAAAGCGTCGAACCATTTAGGTAGGTCATTGTATGATTCCTCTTAATCGCCAAACACTCGAACAAGTGCCTTTTGCTTTGCTTTCCAGACTTTCCTATATGAGGTTATGTATTTATAACGGCTTCATATTTCAATGATCAATGTTGAAATGGTGATGGATAGATCTACTTGAATCATGGTCAAAATGCATGTGCATATCATTTTTTAATCTAATTTGGAATGATCTTAAGAAATTGTTATCGATGAGCATGTACGAAGCCTATTTACTTTTCTAATTTCCCATATTGGTTTTCTTCAGTAATGTAGCCCTTATGCTCTAATTGCATCCTTGATAAACCATATTACACTTGGTAGCAAACTATTTTAGCTCGAATTCTATTATTTTGTAACCTACCGACTTCTGAATATGTTAGCACTTGATCGCAGATAAAACAACCTATTTAGTTTGAAATCGTAACCCAACAGACAAATCACCATTAGATGTGTAATTAATCATATTTTGGAATTTCCTCACCATGCATTGCCTCGAGAATCAATGTACGCATATGGGATAAGGGCTCATACGAATAAAGGGAACTGCTTAACCCAACATTTGATGGTGGATTGTCGGCATCATAATCATGACTATTGTCATTGTACCCCATTTCACTCAGTCCCATCTTCAAGCTCAATGAAGTCACCAATATATTCTCCCTAAAGGCTTGTTAGAGAATAACTACCCTAATTCGGTGTAGCAGCAAATGAGCTGAGTGCACTAGTGCTGATTTGAATGCCTCTAATAAGAGATTTAGAATCATAGGTTCTGGTACTTGAGTCAGTTGATACTGGCTCCAGTCAATCGACCAACTCAATTGTGTCGGACTACTAGTTGTAATAGCAACATTCGTAGGCCAACTATCAGTAGAAACATCATCTATCTAGGCATATAACTCAATAACACCAATATTAGGATATTGATCTAAAATATAAAACATAGATTGAACATCATTGTTATCAATAAGTGTCGTACTTGTATACCAGATACATCCTGAGCTGATACATAAAGGATATCTATACTTAATATCTGAAACTTTTTTACTGTTTCTAGCTTTGACCTTTCGTATATTTTTGCTTTCAATTCCATCGATGTGATGTTGTTATCAATCTGAAACATTTTTGAATTTTGACAGCCTAGAAACAAATGTTTATGAGAAACTAACACATAAATTTAAAACTCACATTCAAATGGAAACAAATATTTATGAGAAACTAATTCTACCACTGACGAAAGGATGACCCTAAATCTATCAACAACTCCTCACCTCCACTTAAATTGCAAAAAAAAAAAAAAATTGACGAACATCAATCAAAGTGAGAGTCATTCACTATAAGGAAACTTATAGTGAGTAAAAAAAGCATTCTTTGAATCTATGAACTGCAGTGGAATATGTTCATTGCATTTATCTTAGAATTGTAGCGATTCTTTTCATAATTTATTAGTTTTAATAAACAAATATGATTGATCAAAATAAATTAAGGGTTTTGGAAAGTCAGTTTCATCTTTACCAACTTCTCCATGGGATTTCATAATTTATGATAAATATGATGAATATATATATGGCCTTTGGGAAGTCAGTTTCATGATTACCGACTTTCCAATGGAAACATTTTTTTTAATTTGTTAGTCCCTCGTGGTGCCCATGGGAAGGAATCTCATGACAATTCTCTCAGTTAAACCGCATGAACTTAGCAGGGACCTTTAGGCACGCATGATGTGCTCTCATTTCACTACCTACAAGAGCTAAATTATTGTACTCACACTTTGAATGCATTGGATGTGAGTTAAGGAATAGGTGTGCATGTGAATTTACTGCAATGTTAGACAAAACTGCAGGCTTTGGAAGTTAGCATGCATGTGAACTTTGGTCAGGAGCGGAGCCAGAAACTAGGAGTAAGGGGTCCAAGATTGAGAGGGGCAAACATAAGGCATATATGTGATGAAATGATAAAAAGAAAAAGAAAATTAAGGAAGATCTCTAACTATATATAAAGAAATTTTCAAAAAATTCAAACTGGAAGGGGGCCATGGCATATGCTTGCCCCCTTCCCTCTGCCATTGACTTTGGCAACAGAGTATGACATCCATACAAACTGTAAACACAAACAACAATTCGTTAAGTATATTTGTCAAACAAAGTATAATACATAAATTAAACGCAATGACAATATTTACTTGGTCAAGTATTATGCGATCCAGACATTATCAATATGCTCCCAAGTCATTATATGGGTGCCAACATGGTTGCATTGCTTACCCCATTTATTATGATCCAAATAAATTCATATTAATAATTACAATAACTACATATATAAAGATATTTTATAAATTTACGTGCTTCCAATTTGGTATACCAGTGAACTAGTTGGTCGTGGTGTGATAAACGACAGCCAGTCCCACGCCCAAGATTGAAGAAGCACTAAGCATCCACCAATTGCTTTTGCACCTTTTTCAACCCCCCAACACAATTTCCTATACAAAGTTGTCAAACAACCTGATCCCCAACTATACCATCCAACATGCTCAAAATTTTCTAATAATGCTAGATACATTAAATGAACCTGATTTTCTGATTTATCGGGCATCAATAAACCTTCTATTAAGCATAAAATATATGCTCTACAGAAGCATTGTATTTGTTCAGGACTAGCATCATTTGGGAGATCAACAAACATTGTCTATAGCCATTAAATCTTTACTTGGTCACCTTTCCTTTGATCAACTGAAGGAGCCACACCTTATTATTCAGTATAAAATTCGTCCCAAACATATCAACTATTACTAGTCACAACTCAACCATTGATCAAAAAACTGACAATTTGTGCTACATCTTCCAAAGTGACAGTGCATTCATCACCCTGTAGATAAAAGGTATGTGTCTCTAGTATCCACCACTCATTCAAAGCAGTTATCAGTGTTGGGTCTAGCACATGACGTCCCAATTTCATAGCATGATAAAAATCCGAAACTCGCAACAAATCTATAATTAATGGGTGTGACTCCTTTACTGTATGTACTCTCATACGAAATTGATCCTCTTCTGAGTTTTGTTCAATTTTTTTTATTAATCAGTTTATGTAGTTAAACAAGATTTAACATAACTAAATTAAATATTATACAAATATACTTACATTATTATTTATATATCCATACCTATGTGATTCTTGAAATCTTAATAATGACATGTGATCAAGTTAGGGAAGGTGAATGATGACTAAAATTTAAAACAAAATGAGTGCAAGAGTGAGGATGAGTTGGTTGAGAAGGGATGATGATGAGTTGGTTGAGAGAGAATGAGTATGAATTGGTGGAGAGGGAATGAGCTGGTTGATGCACGACTATGAAGAAATGTGAGGTGAGATGAGAGGAGTGAAGTGTGTGAGGAGTGAGTGATCTGTGGGGGGGGAGGGAGTGTTTATAGTGGTTTAGGTTTAGGTTTTTTTATTATAAAACAAAAAAATGAAAAGAAAATAATGTTGTTGAGAAGTCGGTATAAGTGGAATCAACTTCTCAACAGCTTAAAAAAAGAAAATATGAAGACGTTGATAAGTTAATTACATGAAAACTGACTTTCTAACGTGATATTTTTTTATTAAAAAAAAAAACTCCGACTTCACAATGTGACATAAAAGAAACCTATTTTGATACTTAGTTTTAAAAAAGCACGAAAGTGGTAAATGTTTTTTTTTTGTTGTTGCTATTTTAATATAAAAAAGCCTAGAATGATATAGTATGTGTCATAAAGTTTGCACTATTTTTACTAGAATAATTTAGCTAATAAAAATGAACTAATTAACATTTATTGAAAATTTCATTATTATTTAAATTAAAGTAACCAAATCACTATTACATTTTTATAAAATGTGTACAAATATTTATTAAGATACGAAGCGGAAATTGGAGCCAAAAGGAATGAGGGAAGAAGGCAAGGACAGGGATTCCTGGAAATTGGTGAGGGCAAAGAGAAACGGTCTTCCTTGAAATATAGAATCCATTTTTTTTTTGGCTACAATATAATCCATTTCTATATTCATCTCTCTCTCTCTCTGTATATATATATATATATATATATATATATATATATATATATATATATATATATATATATATATATTCCTACGTCTCTATTCTTTTTTCTAACTTCGTCGGCTATTCCTATTCCTCGTGCATTTTGACTTTCTTTATTTGTCTTCACTTATAGGTATATTATTATTAATTTTTTGTGAGAATTAATAGTATTCTCTAGTTGACAGTCAAAAATTAATCTTTTTTGTAGCGAAGAAATCATCGAAGTAAATATAACCTCTCTCAATAAAATATTTTTCATACACAAAACTTAATTTAAACTCAAAATAATATAATCAAGGGATTCAATTATCTACGTGATCCTTTTTATATAGTTATATTATTATATATATTCAACAGGATAGACATAGATAGTTCCATCCAATGAAGTGGCAGATTCTCATTGGAAAAAATAGAAATCATATTAGGTCGAAGGTAGGGCCACTACATCACGTACATGTGCATGATTGACTCGCATGCATGGTGCCTGTTGTGTACTTGCGTTGGCTCTGAAATCTGTTTGCATACAAAGAAAATAGTCAAGATACAAAAGTATGACACTATTAATATAGATTTTTAAAATAAATTATAATAAATGTGACTAATCTCACAATGAGGTTGTTATAGCCCAATAATTTTTTAAAAGAAAACAGAAATTAAATAAGGCTCCTAGTCATATATATAACGTATTATACCAACAGGTGTTGGATTATCTAATTGGACTCTTCCACTCATAAGGTCATGATTAAGGTTTAAATTCAAGGTACACTTATTGGTAAATAATTTATATTCTATCATAAATCTTTAATGAGATTAATTGTTTATCTTTGTCTTGAACTAGAGATAGAACTTCCCTTCACCTAAACTATATATATATATATATATATATATATATATATATATAAATTGTTTGCAAGAATACCAGCATACATATATCATATTAATTGTACCAGAAAGAAAATTCATTGCAAACTTGCATAGCCAAATAGTTAGAACAGAGAGAAATTTAGGTAAAACATCATAAATTCAAAATTTACTAACCATTTTTTAAAATATCAAAAATATTTATTTGTTGAAATATATAATTAAAATGATAATACCAGTGTTTTGAAATCAAATTGACCGGTTAGATTGAAAAAACCGGAAACCTGATCGTTAATGTATTGACTTTTTGTATGTTTCATGTGTATGTTATATTTTGTTCACTTATTATATAGAATTTAATTTCAATCCACTGTCAATGTAAAGTTTTTTTACACTATCATCCAATTATATCCTGACACATCATTAGAAGAGTTAGACATTTTAGGTAGTTGTTGTGATGGTCAAACTCTTTTAATGATTTGGCAACACATGATTGGATAACAGTGTAAAGAAACTTTACACTGACGGCGGATCAAAATTAAACTCTATTATATATATAATCTCAATTGAATCTCAAAACATTGAACCTCTCTCATTATCCATTCAAGTACCAGGTTTTCAAAACACTGGATAATATTTTTCATTGCAATATAATATATAATGACGAGGTCAAGATGGTCATTCTAAATTTAAGTCGCTAGCTATCTTTCTTGGAATTTACAGCTGTTCAATGCAACTTGACGGAGAAGACCCACATTTGGCGAACGCTTCACAAACACACTTCTTGTTTTTTTCAATGCCTTTATACTTTATATTCTCTAACTTCTCATGCATGGTGATTAGTATCAATTAGAAAGCTTCCCCTTGGTCTCCTTTATACTTTCATATCTATTGCGGTAACCCTCAAGTCAGTGTTTCTTGTGAATGAGTTAGCTCATATAAAGCATCAAAACCTGAATTGAAGAATAGTTTGTCTCTCAATGCAAGTAAGCAGATGCTTAAGTAATTAATCAAACAGATCCTAAAAAGTTTTCAAGTATAGCTTCCTCTATTTGAGGAAGAAAGTCTTTATAATTAGTTTTCTCCAAAGTGTATGGCTCTTTTGAATAGGGGATTTATAAAATCAGAGAGCTATAGTTTAATTTTCTTCAACCTTCTGTATAGCTTTTAGAGAATTTGCAGCTCTTAATTCTTAAAGCAATTTGTATATCATGTCACTTTCTGTGTGTTACAGAAGGACAAGGAAGCAGTTAGCAAAGAGGGGAAGGATATGGAAACCCTACCACCGGGATTTCGATTTCATCCTACCGATGAAGAACTCATCACTTACTATCTCTTAAACAAGATATCTGATTCTAGTTTTACAGGCAAAGCAATAGGTGATGTAGATCTCAACAAATGCGAGCCATGGGAGCTGCCAGGTAGTTGATATATATATAAGACCTTGTCTTTCGTTTAATTAAGATTCATATGCATGCGTATACTATATATAGTTGCAAAAATTCATTTGATTTTGCGCTTTTCTTTACTTATGCGTTACTCATTTAACAAGAAATAGATCCATCTAATTATATTATTTGTTTTGTTCATCAATTTTAGTACTTCGATTTCTCTGTCTTTTCATCCATGTTATTCTGAAAATAGTCAACACTATCTAGGGTTTCTTCATGATATATAGTACCCTTTTGATATGCAAGTGATCGATGCACTCATTCCAATTCCATCATATTATAATATAACACACTAATCTAGTTATTCCATAAGGCATACGTTTGTCTTTCTTGTGATATAGATAAGATACGCACTATGTATACTTTTATGTATCCTGCATTTTCTAAAATAAATACATCAAAAGATTCTCATCTAATATATTCTGACCCATTGATGTTGGTTTTTTCTACTAAGTTTTTCAATTCTTCTGTGAAATAGGGAAGGCGAAGATGGGGGAAAAAGAATGGTACTTCTTTAGTCTTAGAGATCGCAAATACCCCACGGGTGTGAGAACCAATCGAGCAACAAACAGCGGGTACTGGAAAACCACAGGGAAAGACAAGGAGATCTTCAACAGTGTTACATCGGAATTGGTTGGTTTGAAGAAGACTTTGGTTTTCTACAAAGGCAGAGCTCCCAGAGGAGAGAAAACCAACTGGGTCATGCATGAGTACCGCATTCATTCAAAATCCATCCTCAGAACTAACAAGGTATAGATATATATATACACATATAAATAATATAATAAAGCCCTTTTTGCTTCTTCCAGTAATATGAAACCATAGAATAATATCTTCATATTATGCAACCCAAATTCCAAAAAGCTAAAACAACAAAAGAATTGGGTAGCCATTTTGAAGGAGTTATATATATATACAATGAACTAACTAATAAAACACCTACTGTCATATACAGCAGGATGAATGGGTGGTTTGCCGGGTATTCCGGAAGAGTGCTGGTGCAAAAAAGTTCCCCTCTTCCAACCATACAAGAGCAGTGAATCCTTATAGCCAGGAAATAGGTCCTAGTATTGTGCCACCGCCAATGATGCAGCTGGGAGATCCTGCTGCTCATTTCCTTTATGGAAGGAATTGCATGAGCAGTGCAGAGCTAGCTGAAGTTGCTAGGGTTTTGAGAGGGGGTGGATCTACCAGTGTCAACCTACCAATGCAGTCCCATTTGAACAACCCGGTATCAGCAGCAGGAGGAGGATTCACCATTTCGGGGCTTAATTTGAATCTGGGAGGACGAGGAGCAGCCACAACACAGCCCATTTTGCGGCCAATGCCGCCGCCATCTCCTTCTCACACAATGGCTCAAGTACATGATTTCAGTTCCAACATCATGACAGCCAGTTCTCTTGCTGCAGAGAATGTAGGGTATGGACCAGAAATGAGCAACGCAAATCCTCACGGCAATAGGTACTTGGGCATGGACCATTGCATGGATCTAGACAATTACTGGCCTTCCTACTAAATTTGGAGGCCTTCATTCAGTTTATTAGATATAATATATAGTACTGTAACTTTAGTTGGATCAGCTACCATAAAAGTTCTGCTTTTTCAAGTGTTTTCAAGCCTCATGCTGGTAAATACTTACCAATCCAAGTCTAGTGCCTTTTGTACCAAGAAACTTTTTGAATGTTCTTGTTTATCAGTTACTCTCTTTTCTTATGTAATTGAGAACCACTGTATATCAAGATCATGATTGTATTTTTAGCTTGTCCCTTATTTGTGAGTTATTGCATTTTATTGTTTTCTTATACTGTTGATTGGGACTTTCTCATATTCGTTAGAATTTAGAAGGGATCTTGATTTTTACACAATTTTTTTTTTTTTGTTTTTCATAGGGGTTGCTTGAATTCTTATACAAGGGACTCACAGGTTCATGGGTCTTAGAATCAATACATATGCAAAATTTTGATGTAAAAAAATTGATATACATGCATAAATATTTTTAGGTAGACTGAGACTATCTCTAAATTTATTGAATACAGTACAATTTAATATATTTTAAGTAGGATCCACCATACACGTACAATAGATTTGGATCTTTTGAGTCCACTTATCTTTAGTAGACTGAATCCAGCTACATAAAAATTTATCTATAACCAAACATATATATATAAGTTATAGAGGCAGCGTGAAAGAGGATAAATACATCCTCCGCACAATCCAAGAGTATACGTTGATTAACGATGAGATTAATTAAGGATGTGCATGGAAAGGAAGTGTAAATGACATTATTTTTCTTTTGGTAAGGACACACCGGTTTTTCGAAGCCTACTCCTAAAACACACAGGTAAGGGCACACATGTTTTGCAATATCAATTGAGTATATATACCACTGTTTTTGTAGCGATTCTTTCAAGGTTAACGAGTAAGTTTTGCTCCCAGTAGTCACTTTATCAGTGTTTATCGAAGACCGGGTGTAACCTTTAAACTTGGTTGCGCTATATTTAGACCAAGTGACCAACAAACAATCTGTTTGAGTGCATTTGCTCAACTTTAAATTTTTTACTGACTGCTTATGTCATGTAAGTGCATGTTGCACCAATGCAACCAAGTCAAACATCTTGCATTGGAGCTAGCCATTTGTCAGAAATTATAAAATCTGATTTGTTATTCTTTCATAAAAATTTGTGGTAGGTTGCTGTTAAGTATAAGAGCCCTAACTATATATATAGCTCCAAACCAAAGTGTGATCTCGGCGCCCACACAAGTTGAGCTTGCGATCTAACCCTGATATAGAGATTCTTAGAAGCGCCTCATATAATGTTCTTACACTACACGGTCTTCGCGATTTGATTTGGTTCGATTTTGAGGAAAAAAGTTATTCAAACAAAACTAATTGATTTTCTTATATTGAGAACCAATCAGTTTGTTTTTAATTGGAGAACTGAACCAAACCAAACCAATTGTAATGGTTTGGTTCATTTCGGTCCAATTAATTTTTGACTAAACATTTTTTTCTTAAAAAAATTAATACACAAATTTACTTTTTTTTCCTTTTTATGACTCAATTAAAAATAAGTTGATATAAAAATCCTAATAAAAATCATCATTAAATAGTTATAAACAATAAATTGGCCAAAAAATATTTATAAAAATAACAAGAAATTAAAATCTAATCATTTATAAATATGTAAATTATTAAATATATATATATATAAATAATTATATGAGTTTGGTTTTGTTTCATTAATGAAAACAAAAAATTGAATTAAACCGATTGGTTTTCATAAATTTAAAATTAAATAAAATTAAAATTAATTAATTTTGTTTGATTTTTAGACTTTCGGTTCGATTTTTTCAATTTAGATCGATTTAGTTCGATTATGAACATTTCTATCATTCAACATGTATCACGTGAGTTATGTAAGTGATTATTGTCTTCAACATGTTTAACTTTTTTAGTACTAATAATAAATAGTGTATGGCTAGTGGAAGAGAAAGATGACCCACATAGTTGAAGTGACACACATTTTAAGGAATGTAGTATAATATTATCTTATACCATATATGTCTAAGAATGTCTCTCTAATTGATATAGGGCTGATAGCCTGATACCATCTAATACAACCCCAGAAGCTAAAAGCTATACAATGGGTTGTAACATTTCACTCAGTAGTATAAGCGGGGAAAAAATAGTTAAGATACTCATGGACTAGCATTTTTGTTTTCAAAACCTTATTTTTAGCATCGTGGACACAAGCTAGTTCGAGGTAGGAAGTGCCAATATTGTTGTGATTAATGCAGCATTACACGGGCTTCCCATGGGACTCATTCCGCAGCTGCAATCACAATGGCACTGCCCATGGTAGGCAGGCAGAGGCAGTGTCTAGCAAGAGAAATCTATCAGTTCTGAGCTTAAGATCGTAGCATTGAAAAGTACTTGTGCGTTCATGCTTGAACTCTAGACCGGAGAAAGTAATTAATATGTCACCGTTGGACAAGGCTTTAGTTTGCAACTTGAGCAATGTGCACGGCCCCACGGTCTGCCTAACATCATAGGAACACGCAGCCATAAACTTAGTCTAACATTGTTTGGAAAATGTCCATCAAAAGACACATTTCATATGTTGACCAGATTTGCCCAAATAAGTACGTCTTCGTTTGCCCTTGGAGTTGAACCTTCAAAGTTCAAAGCACCTGCTAAGCAGCTGAGTCTCAAGGGCAGAGTTGGAGAAGCATATACTAAATCTAATTAACAAAATAAAGGGTTCGGGTAATTTTCAAAATCTGTGTGCATCTACATCCACTGTTTTCTTTCTTCTTTTTCTGTTCCTCGAACAATATTCAATAAAAATTCTCATGTTGGGATTCAGTTTAGAAGTATTCAGCAAAGTTTAGAAATTAGAAGTCAATAGAATTTTAGTTTCTTATAACTGAGACAATCCATGTGGAATTGAACATACTAGATTTGAATAAGGATAAATGGAGAGAACAGAGATTTCTAGACTAATTTATCAAAGAACTAGTTACTCGTCAAAATTTCTTATTCAGTAATTACAATTTACTTTGACAGAATACTTCCAGGTTCAAATCTCAAGACTCCGATTCTACTGAACATCAAAATTTTCTTATTATAAAAAGAATTTCAAAAGGCTCACTAAGGACATAATCAATCAAATTAGGAAGCCTCACTTTTAACTTGTTAGTGAAGAAATAGACCCTGTATTTGCGTTTTACATTTTATTTATCTATTAAGAAAACTTATAGGTTAAAATAAAGGATTAATCCCTATAGTTTACACTCGTTTTGATTTTGGTCTCTATAGTTTTTTTCCTTGTATATCAGTCCATACAATTTCATTCTATTACAAAGTTTGTTCCTGCTGTCGACCCACACATAAATGACGTTTGTTTTTTGCCTGTGTCAAACGGAATCCCATGTGAAGTTTATGTGGCATGAGAGAGAGGTTAAACAAGTTTTTTTATGTCCAGCTCATTTCATCCCTATCTCATATTAGATGAATTAGGGTTTGGCTTGATTTGAGAGCTGCCATGGAAGATGAGAGCTCGTTCTCCCATATGAGTTGTTCGAGCATTTCCAATCGAAGGGAAACAGTCAACTTTTGTGACTGCGATGGTAAGGTACTAATATTCACTTCATGGACCAAAGCAAATCTTGAAAGAAGATTTTGGAGGTGCCCAAATTACAGAGTAAGAGACTTTTGGGATTCTTTTTCTTTCTGTAATGCTTCGTGCTACTATCTCTTACTGAGAAACCTTTGTGGTTTTCTGTAGGAGGCTTGGTCTTGTGCATTCTTCCAATGGGTTGATCAACCAATGCCTATATGTGCAAGAGAAGTTCTTCAAGGACAACACAAAATTGTTGTAGCTTTGAAGAGGAAAATTAGGACTTACAAGCTACTTATGGTGATTTCTTGGGGAGTGACACTAATTGTATTTCTGGTCTTGGTTGTTATCTAGAATGGAAATGGAGGGGGAAGCATGTGTTGGCTAGCTTGAATATATGGGGTGGTTGTAATGTTGCTTTTCGTTATTACTGTAATAGGGTGGGTACATGGTTAGGGACTAAATACATGTTTCGAGTGGGTTGATTTTCAATGATACTCCTATATGAGTGAAGTGTCAATGTTGTAACATTTGACAAATTAATGGAAGTGACCTGTTTTCTAATTTTCTATGGTCTATGAGTATTGTGATGAAAATTTAAATTCCAATAATGAACACACAACTAATTTGGACATTATTCAATTGAATAAACAAATGATGCTTTAACAGAAAAAGTTTTACATATGATCAAATGACCTTTAAGAAAATTATACATCCAAATTGTCAAAACACAAAAACCCCACTATTAATATTCAACAGACCAACAATGTACATCAGATCTTGTTGGTTGTTAAGCACAACAATACAAAAAAAAAAAGTCTATTGTGGTCTAACTGGTCCTTTGATAGAATCTTGTCCTGCTCGAAATTGTTATAGGTTTTGTGCATTGACAAATTCTTGAGTCCCTACCACATGCCATTGTCTCATCTCCATAGCCTTTTGCAGTTGCCCTCTAGTAACACATGGTCTCCCTCTCCAATTGAAAGGCTCCCTCTTTATCCTCAATTTTGACCTTCCTCCTCTGGTTGTGGTGGTAGATCCCCTCATCCTTCTCCCTGTGTTGCTGTTTGCTGAAGCTCTTTGGCTTCTCTCTTTTATACTGGTTGAAGCATATGCAACTGGTGCAGTAGCACCTGCAGATGCATTTGTAGCATATGAGGTTGCAGCAGTAGTAGTTCCCCTTGTGTGGACTCTCATTATGCTATCTGTTGTTGCTGTTGATGCACCTGCAGCTGCTGTTGTAGCCGATGCATTTGTAGGTGATCTTCCCCTTCCCTTGCTAGGCACTCCCATATAGTGTGCTAACTGAGATGCAATTGGGGCAGGTAAGTTATGACAACTTCTTTTGTTGTGGCCATAATTTCCACATTTCGAACAGGTCAATGAAGTGCTACTTCTCTTAAGTTTATATTGTTTTGTAGGCTCATCTTTCTCTCTCTGTCTCAACTTCTTTGGTCTCCCAATGAGTGTCCTGTAGTTTAGAGGAATGATGGTAGGAAGATCAATCATATGTGGCCACATGTTCTCTCCATTAATAGGGTTCACAATGGGAGTCATATTTCTCAATCTTGTAACACGCATCTGTGTAGTCTTAAGGATCACCATTATGATCAAATATTGCAGTCACAACATGGCTACAGGGTAAACCACTCACTCCTCAAAACCTGCAACTACATGTTTTTGTATCCAAATCAACCATGAACTGTTGTGAAAAAATTTTCGCTTCAAATTTGGCCCCTCCAACCCATATAACAAACCATTTTCCAAACTCAACAACTTGTTTATCAAGTCATTTCCTTGGTTTGGAACAGATCTTCCCTTTTCCCTAATACTTCTCAACCATGAGCCTATTTTTTGTAAATCTAGTCATTAGGTAAACCCTAATCCATTCCATCATAGAGATCACTAGTTGTTCTCTTGCTTCCAAAATCCTCCCATTAATAGCTTATGAAATATTGTTCATGATCATATCACACTTTGAGAATTCAGAAAAGTGTGCCTTCACCCACATTATAGGTGAGAACCCCATCAACCAGTCATGGACTTCTTTAGAAACCTGTTTCAACTCAATCATTTTCCTTTGCCAATCTACATGATAAGTTGTTTTGCAGGATGCCATCATCCTATCCCTAAGTACTGTGCCACCACCAAAATACTTCTTTATATTTGCATACAAATGCTTAACACATGTCCTCTGCTCAACTCTCTCTAACAACATTTCAATAGCAAGTACCAATCCCTATACATAGAATTATACATGAAGAAGTCACTACAAAGATTTACAATGTAGATTTAAATGAGTGAATTCATTAGAAATTTGGGTTATTTACATTTTGTTGGTCTGAGATGAACACCTATCTTTTGTCATGGCCAATGTCATTTAGAAGCAAATTGATGAACCAAATCCATAAGTCCTTGTTCTCACTCTCTACTGTAACAACAGCCAGAGGAAATATTGGTCATTGGGGTCTCTTGTGATGGCCACCAATAATATCCCACCAAAGAGGCCCTTCAAAAAACAACCATCCAAGCCAATAATTGGCTTGCAAGTTGCCAAGAAACCACACTTCACCCCATTTAAGCACATATATAGCCTTAGAAAATGTCTCTCACCAGCTGTGATTGCAGGTTCAGTTTTCACCTTTATGGTGCTCCCAGGATCGATCCTCCTAATCTCTTCACAATAATCCCAAATCTTGCTATATTGCTGTACAAAACTCTCATCTATCTTTTCTTTGGCCAGTTTCCTTGCAAAATAAGCCTTGGAGATAGAAATTTCAGCACAATAATCTAGCTTAATGTCTTGGATAACTCCTTTCAAACTGATTTGCTTGTTGTTCTTCATGGACTTCATTAATTTATCAGCTACCCATGTGCTAGTAGCCATTTTTCCTTTGTAAGTCTTCCCACAAGTGTGCTTGTTTTCCAGAGCTTTTAACCAATAAGTCATTGAACCCTCCACTTTGCTTACAAAGCAATCCCATTCACACGATTCCCTACAAACCACCATACATCTCACCTTATCATTTTTTTTTTGAACTGAAGACCCCAACCATTCAGCAATGACCACTCGCTAATTGCCTCTTTAAATTGCTTAATTGATGTAAACTTCATTCCCAATTTAAATTGGAAATCTCTACACATCTCATTAGGATTGTATTGGTGATATCTAATAGCTCTTGGCCTATCCTCATCAGACCCACCATCATCAGAATAAAGCTCATCAGAATCATAATCGAATGGCATGTCATGTATATCTTCAGATGGTTGTGGAGGTACAGGTTTAGTGGTCTGTGGAGGTACAGGTTTAGTGGTCTGTAGATGTGCAGGTTTAATGGTCAATATAGGTGCAGTTGTAGGTTCATATGTCTGTCTTGGCATGTTATCTACATAATGACCAAAGAAGTCATCATCTGTCTCATCTTATGAGTCATTAAAGTGGATACCCTCCAAACCATCATTAGTGCCATCCTCTTCAAATTTGTCCTCAATATCTTCATCATGTTTTGTCTAATACTCTTCATCTTGAATGTCATGTACATCCTCACCATCATTTTTTTAGACAAACACCTCCTCAACATCACCATCTTTCCCTTCCTCCTCTGACTCTTCCTCATCCTCGATAACAACCTCATCTTCCTCAATTGTTAATTGGATTCCATCACCATGATTACATCCATGTATGACATAGACACTAACCTCCCTTGACATTATACTCATAGTTGTTTTACCAACCTCCATGGCATCAGCATCATTTGTCACTTGTACAAGTCCATTATCAATCGGAAAACTTGGCTTGCAGTAAAATATCTTCATAATACCCTTATATCCTAGGCTTTTAAGGATCGTAGTCAGCTCTTGAAAAGACCACATATCCATCTCACAATCATTAAGAGTGTACAATAATCCTCCAACGTATTTCTTATTCTTACTAGGGAATATATGACCCCCATGGTACATGAACATTGTAAACTTGTTAGGTAATTCATATGAGATAGAACCAAACACAAACAAATATGGTATCAGACATGAACAAAACATTCATTCCATCAACAAAACCCGTTTTACCCATACCCATATTACCCAATAACAGAACAACCCCATTCAAATACAAAATCACACAATAATGGGAACTTAATCACTACATTATCATAAATTTACAGCACAATAAACATGCATTTAACAAAATCATATTTTTGAGTTCCATTAAACCAAAAAAAATGTGGGTATTTTCTGGAAACTTACAAGTATTTGGGTCATCTAGTCGTTGCTCCATTGCTCCCCTTTGTGCCCTAGTTTTCTTTCACATGACTTCAAAACTCAGATGAAACACGGTCAACCACTCTTAGAATTTGGGGATCAATTAAGAAAGAAGACAAAGGAGTTGATGGGTTTTTGGAGTAGGATGAGTCTTTGGAGGGAAATGGGATTAAGCTGGACATAAAAACCTCGTTTAACCTTTTTCTCATGCCACATAAGTTCCACATGGGATTCCGTTTGACACAGGCAAAAAAAAAAACAAACAAACGTTGTTTGTGCGTGGGTTGACGGTAGAGACAAACTTCGTGACAGAATAAAGTTGTAGGGACTGATATACAAAAAAAAAAAGCTATAGGGACCAAAATCAAAACAAGTGTAAACTATAAGGATTAATCTTTTATTTTAACCAAACTTATATAAAAATATTTTGTACTATATATAAAATACGCTACAACGAATCGAAAATGCTGTGAGATTATTTAACCGAATTATTAACTCATATATTTTTGTGGTTAAATATCATTTTGACCATTATTCAGTTTTATATATTCAAAAAAAAAAACCTTTCATTTTGTGTAACTAGGCATTCAAATTAAATGGTTGGACACCAAAATGTATCTTTAACTCAATTGCACCAGAAGAATACATTCTTTTCATTTATCAATATATAAGGCCGATAGAAATGACATTTGATCACATAATATCTGTGAGCTAATGACTTGGTTTACGAATTTATTAAACATGACATTTTGAAGTTAGTGATAGCAACTTTTTACAAGTAAAAAAAAATTGTGTAAGGTATTTTATAATAGAAGGAAAGCATGAACAAAATACATGAGAAGATAAACTAATTCACTAAGAAAAATAATCATTTGTGGATCAATCAAGTAAATTACAAATAGAATGATTATGCCTTTTCTGTATAACACACAAGAAGCAGTCTCAGATGAAATTGAAATAATAACAATAATAATAATAAAAAGAGCGCGCACACACGCACTCATAGCCCATTCCTTTTGAAATCATAAAATAACTACAGGGTAAAAGTCTTTTTTTTTAATCAGTTTACTTTTCAACTGATTACATTAACATTGATAGATTAGGAGGGTGAAAAATCAAACTAGGAAACTCTAAACTCGGTTGAATGTGACATTTAGTAAAGTGATAGAATCCCTTTGTACCAAAAAACAAAAAAAGTGATAGTCCCTTAAGATTGAAGGATGACCTTTAGAATATGGAATATAAAGAGTTTAATTTTGATCCATTATCCGTGTAAAAATATTTAAACTATCATCCAATCATGTATTACTAAATCATTAAAAGAGTTTGATTATCACAATAACTATCTTAAAAGTCTAACTCTTTTAATGATGTGTCAGTACATGATTGTATGACAGTGTGAAAAAATTTATACTGACAGTGGATTAAAATTAAATCCGAATATAAAACCAGTTAGTCAAATGTAGTGAAATTATTCTGTAGTTAAACGAGAAAACGTACTGAAAACAAACATAGGCACTAGATTTCTGTGACCCATTATTCCAAACTGAACCGATTCGTCCAAGGGCCAAAGAAATTCGAAAATGGAAACAATGGATACCACATGCTATAATTTGAATTCAATACAACTAACATCTAAATCATACTTGTTTTGACTGGATGTCTGTTATGATCAGACTGCCATCACTACAAAAAATGAACTTTTTTTTTACCTCTTCCATTGCTGGTCGCGATACATTCATTTCACTGCACGACTAAAATAGTTGTATGTTCGCCCAATGGCTATGGCCTAGCAGAAAATACAAGCAATAGACGCTTAAAATTAGTGTGCTTTCAACCAAACGCCCTGGTGGAATTAAATAATGTTTATTGAATAGGTTACTCATGTCATGATCAGTGCTAGGGTGTTCATAAACTGATCCTCAGTTATAAGAAAATAAAGCTGATCCTGATGTCTTTGTTCAATGGGAGAATGACTTTTTAGTTCTTCTTGTGAAAAATAATACCAGTTTGGTTCGGCTTGAAAAATTAACTAAGTATTTAACTACATTAACTAATAATTTACATACGGTTAACCAATAATCTATCTTCATTTTGATACTTGATACGTGGTTAACAGTATGTAAATTATTGGTTAATGTAGTTGAATACTTGGTTAATTTTTCAAGCCGAACCAAAGAATAATTATCTCTCACAAGCTGCACTATTAAGTCATTTTCCCTTGTTCAATTCGGCCCCAACTCATGCTTCATTTATTTTTCAAGTCCACTTGAGTCGACCAATGTTCATCAACTCAAATTAAGCAACTTCAATCACTCAATCCATCATGTAGTGCAAGAAATTTTGAACCAGATTTACATAATTTATTTTGTAGGTATTGGAATATATATATTGGGTGAGGATCCACTTACACTAAGTGTAAGTCTTGACACACTTACACTACTTAATAATTTTTTGTAGAATATGAATTTAATCAATTCAACCGTTGAATCATATGATATTATCTTAATGATCATGCATACCAAATTTTAAATAAATCAGACATATATAGTTATCTAATCTAATAGTAGACAAATTTACTTACATTTTAAAATCATATTATACGTTAAAATAAAATAATACGATAAAGTATCAAATAATTTTTTTGTTGTAAGAAATTTTATGGGATTGATCTATCTTATGAGAACTTTCAATTCAACGGTTGGATTGGTTAAATTCACATTCTATAAAAAAAAATATTGAATGATGTAAGTGTGTCAAGACTTACACTTGGTGTAAGTAGATCTTCACCCTTATATATATAAGATTTAATTTTAATCTACTATCAATGTAAAATTTCTTTACACTGCCATCAAATCATGTACTGACACATCATTAAAAGTATTATACTTTTAAAATAATTGTTGTAATAATCAAACTCTTTTAATGTGTTGGCAATACATGATTTGGTGAAAGTGTAAAAAAACTTTACACTGACAGTAGATCAAAATTAAATTTATATATATATATATATATATGGGTATAGATCCAATTACACCAAGTGTAAGTCTTAACACACTTACATCACTCAATAATTTTTTATATAATGTGAATTTAACCAATCCAACCATTGAATCATATGTTATTATCTTAACGATACCAAATTTTAAATAAATTAAACATATATAATTATCTAATCTAATAAGAGACAATTTACTTACATTTTAGAACTATATTATATATTAAAATAAAGAAATGCAATGAAATATTAAATAATTTTTTAATTATAAAATTTTTTATTAGGTTAATCTATCTTATGAAAATTTTCAATTCAACAATTTAATTGATGAAATTCATTATTTATAAGAAACTATTGAGTAGTGTAAGTGTATAAAAACTTACACTTGATGTAAATAAATCCTCACCTTTTATATATATATATATATATAATTCAAAACTTGATTTACATTCTAATTAACTACTATCAAGTATATTTCATAACGAGTGTCCCAATAGCATTGTACATCTCGCTAAGTAATACATGTTGCCAACTTTAAAGTAAAACAACAATAAATGTAGCCCGTGGATTAAACCGAACATTAATCACCCTACCAATCTTTTTTTTTTCTCTAAACCAAACCTAACTAAACCACAGTAAAGAAATGGAATCATACCAGTGGGTTTAATTCGGTTTTTAGGACACCCTACCCTAATTAGCAGAAAGACAACAAATCCGTCGTAACAGGAATTCATCAAATTAGTTTGCCTCATTGTTACGCATAATATGAACAGAATTAATAAGCAAGTTTGGAAGAATAATTCAAGAAACCCAAGAAAACAGAAAAACCTAAAACAAGGACTTCTAGTGCAGAATAACCTATGAATTAGTTTCCTTCAATAATAAACCTCTAGCGCACATACAATCTCAATAGGCAGAACTAGCTCTGAATTCTGATTCTAATAAGCATACATGAAACGGTAACATTTTTCCTATGTCCAGAATTTAAATTTAAAAGAAAAAAAAAGGGGGGGGGGAGGAGGGGGGAAAGGTCTAATAACAAATATAACACAGCCATAATACATGAACACCTAGGCATCTTGTGTGCCCCGCTCTACAGTAACATCCTAAAAGTTTCCTCACCCAAAAATGAGAAGCAAAAGATTCAAACGCCATAGGAAAGGAATGTATAGCCCCCAATAAGGCCACATGCGAACGGGAAAAACCATCTGCAGGACACAAACAATGTGTTTTCAGCATAATATTGAACTATGGTTAGTGACAAACAAGAAGACGTACAAAACAGTAAACCTCTTAACAAAATAAGAAATCCTGCATTGCATTAGCTACTTCATAGTTTATACTTTCATGTATGACATTCAATATGAGAGATAAATGTCCAGCACTGACACCTTCCAGATGTCCAATCCTCACACACTACATGATGAGGAATTTGATAATATTTGTAAAATTCCAAAAGCAACAGACCCCTCTTCAATCAACTAAGTAATTGTCTAATAACGATCCTCAGACAACCTCACCATGTGCATTCCATTCTTTATTTTTAAGGAGGTAAGGGGGCGCACCATTCCACTTTTCATATGAAATAACTTTGAGCATAGTATGTATACCAGTCCAAAATTTCTAATCCTCTTTACTTGCTTAAATTAAGGGGATATAAAAAAGAAAATTAGTTTCAAGAAACTAATTTCCCAAGGTGTCTGTCATCTCTTCTACAATGGTGTACCCCCAATGTGGAGACAAACATTATGGTAGTTTTTACTCTTCAGAATGAAATCACATAAGCTAGATATATTCATCAGTTATGTCTTGTTATATTCACAACAATGAACTTGAACAGGAACCACAAGGAAGTTTTACAAGTACAGTCCATCAAATATGTGAGAAAAGTGGTAGCCTGCTTAAATATATATTCAGCAGAGAAAACAAAAAACCCCAAGCCTAAGACCTGCTTTGGTGGTGCTAATCTCAAGGTTTCAAATCTCGGTCTGCATCACCTAATGCAGCCACATCCGCATCAACACCCCGCAATTGTAGACCGCATCAGCCTGCAACACCACAATGCGGCCGCCAACACAATTCAAAAACCTTGGGTGTTAGTACTACATTGAATTACACATGCCGTGGCACATTAATGCTACCATCCTCCTGAAAAATAATGGTATTACAGACCTGAAGCTTCATGAACTCCACATCATGATAACAGAAAGTGGGGAGAAAAATGTGATACACACATTCTTAATGGCAACACTATAAGTGCCAGGAGGAATGTTGACTCTTGCAGACCATAAGGCTGCAATAAGGAGGAATCCTCAAATACTGAGATTGCAAAGGGGTATCAGCTTCTCAGCTTAAAGAAGCTTCTCTCTATAGTGAATTAGAGCACCAACTTGTCTGTTTCCCTCTGAGAAAAATGTTTCACTTCACTAATCAGGGTTTATGCATTTTAAGATCAAATTAAGAATTTCAAGGATGTTCAGTTCAATACTCAATAATTTCCCCCTTTAGCTCTCTGTCTGCAGACACAAAACAGAACAAGTGGCAGCGAAAGAAGGGAGACAATTCAAGTCAACCAACCAATTTATTTTATTAACATTTACAAAGCAAACCCTAGCAAAGAAGCACAATGAGATACATAATATAGAGCTTATGGCAAAGAAATCAATGCATCCTGCATGCCACATAAAATACAGAAGATGAAACCAGGCTTTGGTACTCTTTCTCTTCGTCTCAATAAAATTCTTTTTTTATCAAAAAAAAAAAAAAATCAGGCTTCAGTCTTTACAATCATATGCATAAAGCTATCCTGACGCAATAATAGAAAATCATACCTAAATTTATCTCCCAAAAAATAAGGCAGGAACCAACTGATGCTATCTACTTGTCGGGATGCCCTCGTTTAGCTTTACGTCGTGTATGGTGGGTGTTTCCATTTTGAGCAGGTTTCTTCACCTTTTTGCTGCAGCAAACAAATAAAAAAAGTTTATAACCTCGAAGTTCCGTTAAAAGCAGACAAATTAACAAAAAGCTAACTCAACATAGGATTTTGAAAAAGACATTTCAGACTGACCAGAAAATGGCTGAGAAAACTCTAGCCAGTAAAATAATAGGTAAGGCCAAAAGAGCAGAGGCCTGCAAATTGACAGTGTTAGTCAAATCACCTAATCATTATGCTAATTTCAATAATTATTAGTCAAGGCATATAAAATCATTTGATGCATACCGCAAACCATTCCAATTCTTTAGTAGCAAGAGGTCTAGTAAGCTCGTGCTTTTTCAGTGTCTCCTGGACCGTAGCTTGGACCTTAACAAGAAAAGAAAATTAAACACTCAAAAATAAGTAATATACAATTTATCCTTCATATACCAATAACATGCATAATCTTTCTTCAGCATCTCTTGATTAAAAACTAAACAAAACTCTTCAATAGTGTAGAGTTTTTAAGAAACAAGTTACTCCAGATCCTGGAACCAATATGAGCTGCAGTCATATCATAAGCGGTCAGAAAAATAAAATCCTAGTTACATATCGGATTATAATAAACAAAATGGAACTTGAGAAACATATTTAACCAAATCTGCCTTCATCAAGATCACTACTAAATCATGATATGGTCTCCCAACTCTAAAGTATGTATTACCAGGTAGCAGTTGAGAAAAAAAAAATATCAGGAGCAGAAGCCCAACCCCCCCCCCCCCCAACAGACACACACACAAGAAAAAAAAAAGGAAAACAGAGTAGGCTTCTTACATGGTAACAATTCTAAAAAAAAAAAGGTAAAGAAAAAAACTGACATTTTTCAATTCTAGATAACAAGTCATTAAGACAATAACAAGGCACTTCAAGTAAACTTAACAAATGAAATTAATGAATATACAAGATAACATATCAGTTCTCATTCACATTTGATAGGATGGATCCTCCTAACAGAAACAACCAACCCCCATCATCCAAGTAAATAATCATACACGTGTTGATATCAGTAATGATTAAAGCCAAAATGCACTTCAAGGAAACTTAACTAATGAAATTAATGAATATACAAGATAACATATCAGTTCTCATTCACATTTGATAGGATGGATCCTCCTAACAGAAACAACCAACCCCCATCATCCAAGTAAATAATCATACACGTGTTGATATCAGTAATGATTAAAGCCAAAATGCATTTCAAGGAAACTTAACTAATGAAATTAATGAATATACAAGATAACATATCAGTTCTCATTTACATTTGATAGGATGGATCCTCCTAGCAGAAACAACTAATCCCCATCATCCAAGTAAATAATCATACACGTGTTGATATCAGTAATGATTAAAGCCAAAATGCAAAAGGGTTTGCATAACTTTTGTCAACAGCAACAGAAAAGATGAAGCATGATACCTGGCTATGATATGTAGTGGCTGATTCCAAGAACTTCCCATAAGCAAGAACAACCTTCTTTGTGTAGGGCTTCAAAGCCAATTGTACTTTCTCAACATGAGGTTTAGCTGCAACAGCAACCTGATCAATGTATGGCTTGCTGAACTTTTTAGCTTCCTGTCAACCAGTAGAGAATGCCTTAAGGTTCACATCAGCAGAACAAACAAACACCATAAGGATGAAGCAGAGTAACATATACTTGATAATAAGGATCTACAAATTCTTGTGCCCTGCTTAAGTGTGGAGCAACTGCATTTTTTGACGCCTCATAAACTTCAACAGTTTTTGTAGTCAATAATTGCACATGAGGTTCAGCACTTGTTTTTGCCAAAGACCACTGTTCTTTTACAGCTGGGATCCATTTCTTCAAGTGAAGAACAAGAAAGAGTGAGAAAGAATATAATTCAATTCACCTGGCTTCAGGGGTATTTAACAAATCAAGCTTACAGACAAGGCAACTCCCAAATGGATCCCAAATTATCAGAGTAAGGGTTAAACAAACAGACTTTGAAGCAAATTCATCTTCTAGTCATCGGGCGTGGTAATTGCAGTAAAGGCTACTATCAAATACATAATACACTGCTTAAAATGCATGCAATCAGGTTATCCATTAGTCCACTATTCCCACATAACGAGAATCTTTTCCAGACATAACAGATCAAAAATCTGAAATATATAAGCAGAAGACTTACAGTTTTAATTATTTCCAGATGAGGTTCAGCCCACTTTCCAGCTAGTGCTTTTTTCTCTAGGGCCTGGAATAAATAGGAAAGACATTAAAATACAGAAGCCATTAGGTCCTATTGTAGTAATTAAGAAAAAACTAATCCTGTGATCTATGATTGATTAATAGAGTCAAAGAACCAAATAAGAAAGATTGATAGCTAAAAAAGAAACCAAATAGTACCTTCTGAGTAATCACTTCCAAAGCAGGTTTCCCATGTTCATTCCAATGAGTCTCAATGAAAGACTAGCAAAAAAAATTCAGAACTTGTGAAGAAGGGTGTTCTAACAAACACCATACAGGATATAACATAAACTCACTGATGTAGGATAGGAGGCCTAGGGTTAAATCTATAGCACTTGAGAAATAGATAGAGAAAAGAATGGGCAAAGAGGTCTGGTACACATCCAATAGATGGCTGGTTTGAGGTTAATATTTAATAACCAGGGAATATAGAAGAAAAACCTGTTACTAAGAAAGATCTGAACTAACACCTTTCAGCTTTCAAAATCCCTTTATATAGAATAGAAACACTAATTCAAAACAAATCCTAGGCCTTAGATAGATCTAACCTGAGCCATCTAAGGTAGCTTAAAAAAAAAGAATCTGAAAGACAATAACAACAACCAAGCCTTATCCCACTAGGTGGGGTCAACTACATAGATCAATTGACCCTATTGGGCTCTATCAAAAACAAAAATGTTTAATTAAAGCATTTAGAGCATAGTCCTTTTAACAGTTTCTCCTAAAGGTTTCTGTTAGGATCCAATTGCAAGGTACATGATTTGAGTCCCCAACCGGAAGTATGAGATTCTGATGTGGAGTTTATATGGCCTTAGACTCTCCCACCATAGGAAGAGTGGTGGAATGTTAGGATCCAATTACAAGGTATGAGACTTGAGTCCCACATTGAAAGTATGGGATTCTGATGTGAGGTTTATATGGCCTTGGGCTCTCCCACCTTAATAGCTAGCTTTTGGGGTATGGTTCTCCCAAGGTTCATATCAATTTCTTAGGTCTTCCTCTATCCCTTTTAATCACACTAGCTTGAAGAAAAAGAAACTGAAAGGCATAAAATAAAAATAAAACAAGATGCTACAGTACTCGAACTACTGTGGAATGAACAGTAATTGTGCTAGATAGTAGATCAGTGACCCTCTTTTTTTTCCAATGCTCTGCTATCCTGCATCACTCACCTTACTGTGGAAAAGATGTACAGCAAGCCAAGGTGGAAGCCAAGCACCATGAACCTGATCATTAATATCAATATGCAACAGTTAGTTGCCAAATGCACATCATTAAGATTGTTCATATAATCGGAAGTCATCAGAGAAACAAAAGACAAATTTTCATATCTCTTGTTAATATAGTAGCTATAGGCAGCTGCTGCTTGCAAAACTAAAATGAAAATCTGATTAAGCCACCAAGTACTGTGTTTCAGAGTGGCTTTTTAGTTATTGTGAACATTTGAACTTAGGATTGAAATCAATGTCACAAAATATAACTACTTGGTCAAGAGACCAAAATTATGATTTTCATTATCTGCTTAGTTAGATTAGTAATAAATCTTCACCTTGATATTATACTCCCGTCAAGTTGACCACATGAAAAATCATCTAAACATTTCAGGCTCTTAATACCACGCAATATCTTCCACCACTTCCTAATCCTCACATTAAATCTTTAGTATCAATTAAATTTCCCAATATATCCAGAATTTAAAATGCACAAATACAATTATTCAGCTCTCTCATTAGTACAGTAGCTACAGGCAGCAGCTACTTACAAACACCAAAATAAAAAACTGATTCAGCCATCAGATGTCTAGAGAGTCAGAGACCCTCTGCCTGTGTTTCAGACTCGCTTTCTATTTATTGAGAACATTTGAACCTAGCATTAAACTCAGTGTCATAAAATTTATAACCACTTGGTCAAGAGCCAAAAAATATTATTTTTATTATCTTCTTAGATTAGTATTCCTTCTTCAACTTGATATTATACTCCCATCTCAGCTCCCATATGAAAAATCATCTAAACACTTCAGGCTCTAAAATACCATGATAAATCTTCCATCGCTTTCTAATCCCAATCTTAAATCTTTTGCATCAGTCAAATTTCCCAAGAATATATCCAGAAATTAAAATGCCCAGGAAAAAGCAAGCTAACTCTGATAGTCTGACATAATTGCAAGTTACCTAGTTGAATCACCATGCATACTTCCTTAGATGGACAATCCTATCCCCAAGTGTAAGAAATTACTACGACGGACAAGAATGGTTCAAGCAATAAGCAGTCATTTGTGCCACTGCCACCATGTTTATCACACATACTGGGCCTAAAAGCAGACTAAGCAATAGTATTCAATCAGTGATGATTTATTTCCTGTATTTACTGTCATGATGTTGACATTTCCAAAGATTCCCCTATGACACTTTAGCTACCTAGGTTAACTATTGACACTCGTGCAAGGTTTCCTTCATTTATCTCTACGAAAAATAACAAAAAGTCAGGAAGAATCAAAACCATTTCTTCAATGTCAAGTCAAAAGCACTGTATTGATATTTACCCGGGACTACTTTGGAGGTCTGCAACTGGCTGTCAAAGTTTACAAGCATGTAGGAAAGATAACGCGGTTTAGGAATTCAACTCAATTATTACCTCCATTAGATCTTTCTTTCTGGAAGTTTCCTCAAACTTCGCCTTCATCATTTCTTCCTAAACAAGAATATTTGGGGGGTTGGGGGGGGGGGGGGGGGGAACAAGAGACTTCCATCAAAATCATTACCAAGCTTCTTGCACAACATAGAGAAGAAAACCCATGCACTAACTTACCTCAGCAACTTTAAGAGCACGTTCAGTTTTACGAATTTTTGTCTTCTGTTCCTCATTTATCTTTTGAAGCTGTGGATAATGCACTACTCAAGTCAACATATCATCCTCAAAGAAATTATGTTTTGATAATTAGAAATTTAAATTGACATTAGTACAAGTAACTTTATTTTAGAAAAATAAACGATAACATCATGATGATTTTGTTTTTGTAAGTGATTGGGTTTAAGTTAAGTAATAATATTTTCTCTTTGATCTAAAATAATAGCAAGATCATCCTAAAGCCAGCAGCAATAAATGTTGTACTTACACAATGATAAAAGCTAATATAATTATAATGCTGTAGTAATACACAATAACAGCAGAAGAGAGTGGGTGGCAACACATCAAGCCATGTCTAACCAGAAACATACTAACCTCCCCTCTATCCACAAAAGAAAAGAAAAAAGAAAAAAGATTGTAAACACACACACACATATATACACATGTGTGTGTGTGTATGTTAAGACCATGAGAAAAACTTTTGACAAGTGTCACTTAGAAAGTGATGATTGAATAAAGATTAATGAAAGTGATGATGTAAATGCATGAGATTAATTAGTATTAAATGATGATGAAAATGCATGTTAAAATGCAGCAATTATAATAAATTAAAAAAAAAACTTTGATTTCGATGGTTTCACTTAGAAAAAGAAAATTATGACAAGTGTCTCATAGAAACCATTACAATACTTTTGCATTGAAGAAAGATTAATTAGTATTAAGTCATGATGAAAATGCATGTTAAAAATGCAGCAATTATATATATATAAAAAATCATTAGATAGTGTCTACTAGTACATACAATAAAGATCCTCACAAATAACATGATATAAAAAAAGGTCTTATTTCATCAAATTTGTAAAATATTATATATATATATATATATATATCTGCATACTTTAATGGAAGAGTGAAAGGAAAGGTCAAAACTATTATCCATAAAATAAGTGGTCACAAAACCAAAAAAAATACAAACCCTCTTTCTCTGGCTCATTCTAATTTTGGTTAATGCTTGCTAGGATCCAATTGCAAAGTATGGGAATTGAGTCCCACATTGAAAGTATGGGACTCAAATGTGGGGTTTATATGGCCTTGGGCTCTCCCACCTTGATAGCTAGCTTTTGGGGTGTGGTTCTCTCAAGGTTCGTATCAATTGGTATCAAAGCTATCCACCATGTCTCTCAGCTGCAAACGAGCGGTGCGGGTGGTGACACTGACATTGCAGTGTTCGCCCGGGACTAATCAAAGGACTAGTGCACAGCCAGCCCGCATGGGCGCCGGGTTTGCGAAACATGGTGGAATGTTAGGATCCAATTGCAAGGTATGGGACTTGAGTCCCACATCGGAAGTATAGGATTCAAATGTGGGGTTTATATGGCCTTGGGCTCTCCCACCTTGATAGCTAGCTTTTGGGGTGTGGTTCTCCCAAGATTCGTATCAATGCTATTTGTTATTTGTTCCTAAACGAAGGAAGTGGGAAGAACCATAACCTTGTATACTAATAAATAACCTGAAAATAACTTAACATAACTTTCACTATAACACATTTTGGCAAAGGATTTGCAATATAAAGGATAATCCGCCATTTTGTAATGTTTGTGTGGTACAACTCTATAGACATTGCTAATTGATCTTCAAAGGTTCGTTGCTCTTTTTTTTTAAGAACATGTACTTCTTTTGTAGTTATGGTTTGTTATGTATTACTTTCATTTTTTAATTTTCAAAGTCATCTTGAATAACATATGTAAAAATCATTACACAAAATGGGTAGAAGATAAGACTTTATTGATCAGCCTCAAAGGATTCATGAAAGGTCAAAGTAAGGATCATTTGTGAAGATGATTCATATGTGGACATTGTCTAATTTCATCAATCCAGACATACCCAATAGCATTGAGATGATTCTCATGGATGAGAAAGTAATTGTCTACCTGAATTTCTTTTGTGCTATTATTTTTAATTTGTAGTCTTCCATATCCATCAATGATGCTTTATTTGTTTTAACTTTTAATTATTAAGTTGTGATTTGATAATGTTACATTTTTCATGCCCTGGGCAACGCAGGAGTTATACACTAGTAGTAAACTAAAGAGTGTGCACCTATCAAAGAATGCCACGATGCTACTGAGTTCTAATGACTTCAGATTCTAAGCCCTACAAAAGGATGTGTTAGAGATATGAAACCATTCATGTGTCTTCACCTAATAGCTTAAACTTTTAGGAGAGTTGGTCTTGACATGGTATCAAAGCCTCTATGACCAAGTGTTTAGGAGTTCAATTATTGCCGCCCATATTCTTCTAAATAAAGTTGAATTTCAAGACAAGGTAGAGTGGGACCGTGCATTGTCCATACTTCAAGCCCAAAGGGCTCTTGTGTGAGGGGGCATGTTAGAGATATAAAATCATTAATGTGCCTTCACCTAATAGCTTAAGCTTTAAGGAAAGTTGGTCTTTGAAATGATGCAAATATATATCTAAGGAAGAACTATTTGTTTTCGTATGCCAACATTTTATGTCCATATTTCACCTAAAATGCAGTACCAATAGACATCAATTAAAAAATAAAAATAAAAAATAAAAAACTCATCCTACAGACCCCAGACCTACCAATGCAACTCAGAACAACAACTACGTAGGATTAGTTGTCCATAAAGTTTAACTCGTGAATATTACCATACACTATAACATTATGCTACAGGATGCACAACAAACTTCTCAATCACTAGATTCATTGTCACCAGCAACATGCCCTCATGCCCTGACATAGCCCAAAGTAGTCAGCAACTCAGCAATAATATCCAAGAGTTTTTAACTAAAGACATCCTTTTAATACTGACCCTTTCTCTTTTCCACAGTGCTATACACCCTTATATAGTGACTCTTGACCAAAATAATCCATTAGTAGGAAAAAAAAAATGAATAAATTTCCCAAATTTGTGCATGTATAGAGTGAAGACATGCTCTGTTATTGATGTGCATATACCGTGTTCCCAAGAGTGTGGCAAGAAATAACAACTAGAAAATAGTTGTCGGTCAATCGAGGCTTTATTAGGGAATCAACAGTTAATGTCTTACAACAAAAGCATATTGAGAAATTGCCTAACTTCAAGGAAGCAATTTAGATATGAAGTGGTCGTGTGAGTGGAACAGTAAGAACAGGAAGGACAGAGGAATATAATTAAAAACTAATAAAGAAGTATCTATCAAGCATGTTGATTACAACTAGAAGAACGTGGTTAATCATGGAAACAATTTTCAGCAGTTACCACCAAAAAAGGAGAAAAAAGAGAGAATAAAACATAAAAAGAAAAAAGTAGAGATTGAGAAAGCAAATAGGAAGACACCCCTCTCATTCTGATCATTAAACATGATAAGGTACACTGGATATTCCTAGAAATGCTCAAAAAAAATTATTAGGCAGCCCATTTTACAAAAACGGGGGGGAAAAGAATTCAGAAAAAGTATTTTTCAAAAGAGTATAAGATATTAAGATGCATGGCTCCAACAAGAAATTAAACTTGAAAATTATAGTTTGAACTTTGAAGTGGTATATATAAGTAAGAACCAGTTCCCAAAAGACTAAAATCTTAGGATGAGATTTTGAACAATCTAGCAAAACATAAAACTTACATCCTCTAACTTTGAGCTCAAGTCATGAATCTTTTTCTCAGCTTCAGTTACCCGGGTTTCCAAGGTCACTTTTCCCTTGTTTTGTTTTTCTAGTTCTCCTTTAAGCTTGTCCACCTACATAGGGATTTTCAGAGTAGGCATGAAAGAATTATAATCATTTACATCCTCTAAATGATACAGAACTAACCTTCTTTTGTAGTTCACCAGCACGTGCATGAGCCTTTCCAACCTGCTCCTCAGCATCCAATGTCCCTTTTTTCTGAGAGGAAAAAACATGACATAGTAGAAATTAGTTTTGAAGGGGTCTTAATTCTTAAGATACAACTTAAAAGAAATAACAAAGAACACTAGGGTATGTAATTCCAACTCTAGTAATCTTTCAGAATGCTCCAAGAAGAATAACAGCGTGAAAATAATGTATACTGCCCTTACTTGAATTCTTTGATGTAAGAAATACAGCAATCAATAGTTTCAATGAGGTAAGATGAAAACTGAGAACATAATGAGAAAATTTGTTCACCAAGTTTAGTCCCAACCCCTCACCTCAAGAGAAGCAATCTCATTCTGCAAGGACTCTATGCTACTCAGCCTATCTTGAATGATTTTTTCCTTTTCTGCTATTATTTCATCCTTCTTCTTCATTTCTTGGGATTTTTCGCTGATGTGAGATTCTTCAGATAAAATTAGGCACAACGTGTGTTAGCCATCAAAACATAGCATAAAAAACCACCCCATGTCCAGATGAAAAAAGAAAGAGGGAAATATATTATAGCTGCTTGAAATTTGAAGGTGACCGTGATTACGGATGTCCCTCCAATTGTTAATCATTAGCTATCTATAGGCACTATGCAAAAGGTGGTTTGTTAGGAAATCAATCAACAAACACCCGTGTCTGACTTCAGTGCCAACAATTCAAAATAAGCATAAAATATAGATGGACAATTTTAGACCCGGACCAAGAGACTCAAGAATTTCATCAGCTATTGTGTCTTAAAAACAATAGAAGTTTCAAGGATCTTCCTCCGGTATTTTCAGTTTGGCTCCAAGAGGCAGTCAGGTGACCATTAAGAGTATGTTTGGGATGGAGAAGTTTGGAGAGTAAGGGAAGGGAGGGGTAATTTTTCATTTCTAAACTGAGAGAACTATAAAATGTTCGTAAAAATGAATAAGGGGTGTTTGGAAGATTACATGATAATCTCTCATTTTATTCCTCTCATTATAAAAAAGTTCTTAAATAAAGGGAATGTTTACTTAAAATGAAAAATTACCCCTCCCCTCACTTCCCTTCCCCTCCAAACTCCTCCATCCAAACATACCCTAAATGGACCCCTACTATTGACTCAATTATAGAGCCCTCAACCCACCTCATGTTATCAGAGGTTATCTTCATAGAATTAAAATATTACATTCACAAGCATCACAACCGCACATGCATACAAAGATGAGATGACATCTAAGAAGCCTCATAAAAAGCCATAAGGTTAACAACATTTCCTAACAAGGAAAACAAAAAAAAACCGTCTAAATCATGCTTGTATAAGTAAATCTCAAACTAAGATGAAGCAAACATCAGCAACTTACTTCACCCCCGCGTTTTAGCACGCGATTCAAACAAAGGGTGAACACGTGCACTTGAAGTTCTTCTGCTGAATATAAATTTAACCCAATATTCAGATTCACTAAAAAAATTCCATTGGGGCCCGTTTAAATAGCAGAACATTTATAGAAGCAATTAACTCTCATATCATAACCCTCAATAGACTACGTTCATTCGGGTAACAAAACAACCTTAAAGTGAAATCAAACTCCAGAACTGTCTACAAAATAGATTTTCCAAAGCAGTTGCCACTCACTCAAAAATTCACTACAAAACATGTCTGCACATGAAAAAATGACAATACATATACAACAATTCACAGTACAAAATAAATAAAATAAAATAAAATAAAAAGTTTGATATTTTGTTTTAGTTTTCCGTATAGAATAGAGAACTGACCAAGAGTTTGGATCTTAGACTTGAGTTGATCCAATTCGACCTTGATAGCGGATGAATGAGAAGCATCGTGTGCGGTGGTTACTTGGGGTGGTGGTTCGGCGCTTTCTTCAATGGAAACATCATGGGCTCTGATGTGGGAGAAAATTAGGGCTAGGGAAAACGTGAAGAGAAGGAAGAGCTTCGGAGGCGCCATGAAGAAAATGCAATGCAGCCAAACAAAGCGAGTAGCTATAGCTAGCTATGTGTTATGTGATCTTGGGATGTGAGCGACAACAAATGAGAGAAGCAAAACAGAGACTAACTGATATTTATTTTATGTCGTTTTCTTCATTGGTAAGTTTAGTGAATGGTTAATTATTTATTATCAGTTGTTTTATAATAAATATTTAAAAATTTATTAAATATAAATAATAATTATGGAAGACGTAATAAATATTAATATTAAAAAATAAGAATATATTTGAAATGTTAAAAAATATAATTTTATTTTATTTATAAATTAAATTTGTATTTAAAATATTAAAAAATAAAAATTAATTTAATTTTAAAAAAATTTAATTTAAATTATGTATATTTATAAATTCACTTAAATTTAATTTAATTTAAGTGAATTTTATTTTATTTTAAATTTAATTATTTAAATTAACTGTTTTATTTTTATTAATTTATTAATTTATTAATTTTATTTTACTAACTTAATAATATCATTTACAATAATATAAAATTAAAATAATAAAATAAAATAAAATTAATTTTTTTAATAAACTCTAAACATAAGAATTATTTTAAAAATTAATTCAAATAAAAAAATTTATAATAAATTTTAAACATAAAATTTAATTTTTAAATTAAAATAATTTAATTCAAATCAAATTAAATTTATTTTTAATTGATTCTAAATAAAGTAACTTTTGTTTTTGTTTAGTAAACAAAGAGGACTTCTTTCTTTTTGTATTTTTTTTTAGTGTGTTTTAGATTTTTTGTTTTCCCTGTTTGAGTAACTTGTACAAAGATGCCCGTGTCCTAGACTCCTAGAGGAGATCGCCTCCAAGAGTTTTTTAGTGAAAAGGGATCTAAACACGTGGCAAGGGAGGGTGGCATTAAAAAAATGATCTATTTATTTATATATATATATATATAAAAGATTCTTTTAAAAAATTATTTTTATAAATGTATCAATATTCTTAATAATTATTTATTAATATTTAGTTATATATCTTATTTAAATAAAATATAAATATTATAATAAATAAAATAATTATATTTCAATTAAGTAAGACATATATTTAAATATTAATTATTAATTATGAGAGGTTATTGATATCCTCACAAAAATAAAGTATTAAATAAACATTTATATATATATATATATGTCTAACCTTGATTCATTTTCACTCAACTATTTATTGATAAATTATTAACATAATCTAACTTTTTAAATAATTATTGCATTTATTTACAAATTATTAAAAGACGTTAACTTTTTATGTAATTTATTAAAACTAAACACTTTAAATAATATGACAATAAATAATTAAATAATAGTATAAAAAAAAATTTATGATAAGATTAAAATTAAATCTTATATAAATATAATATAATAAGTGTGGTAAAAATGGTGCGGTGTGGCGAGGGTTAGCAAGTCTAAGGGTGCTCATAGGCCAGGTTTGGCCAAGTTGAACATGACTCCAATCCTAACTTGAAGTTTTGATCTAGCCAATTTTTATGGCCCAGACCCGATCATATTGAGGTTCGAGTTAGGCCGAGCCGGGACCGAGTCAACTCGAATAAGATACATGTAACACCTAAATCTTTAACTACCTAATTTACCAATTTACAAGCGCTTACGAGGATATTATTATTTTTATAAAAATATGGCAAAGTTTCCTCTTCCTCAAGCATTCTCAACAAACAAAACGAAAGCACCAATCTGTCTGGTCATATGTATTACCAACAACATTCGCGAAATAGTCATCCTATAGAGGTCAACGACCCCGACAGAAACATACAACATTATGTCTCACAAAACATAAATTTTAGTATTAACAACAACCCTAACTGAGAATGTAAAATAGTGTTATAACAATTTTCTAAGGCGATATGAACAAAATACTAGTAGAACTGGGAACATCAACAATAGCTCACCAGTTCTCCTACCATGTCCCAACAAAATGAATATACAATGTTGTCCCAACAAATACATTTAGGAGGTCAACCCCTTCCAAAATAAGACAATAAAATAAATGCTACAGCTACTACGGTGAGTTATCAGCAATCCCATACTCAGCCTGTAGAGGGTCCTGGCTCAACCTACAAGTCTAAATGTGAGGGGATGAGATATAAATCCCAGTGAATATGAATACACTCGTAATTAAAGTATGCATAAGGGTTAATAGATGAAAGCATAAGATCATCAATACATTTATTTCAATTATGAATTTAATGAATAGCTTGGAAATTTACATGGTGACTACTAAATTTATTATGGGGAAAAACATACCAGTAATAACATAGTGTATGGATGGTTCTTAAAGTATAAAAATAGTCTTGATAAATTATAACTAAGTGTAGGACCTTCACAAGCTAGAAAAGCATGGAATGAGGGCAATTCATCCCTCGCTCAGCAAATTTCAACCAATTCGCTACTGACTTCCATCGCTCAGCTAGACTTATAGTCGCTCAGCAATATCTCATTTATGGGTTCTATCGCTCAGCGAGGGAATATTGTCGCTAAGCGAAGTTAACCCAATTTGCTACTGACTTCCCTCGCTCAGCGAGGCCTATCGTCGCTCAGCGACGTATCCTTTCTAGGTACCATAGCTCAGCGATGGATTGGCATCGCTCAGCGACACACCATTACTGGGTACCATCGCTCAGCGATGGATTGTCATCACTCAGCGATGATAGCTTTCAAGCTCCACACGAGTTGTCAATCAGCACCATCAATTTTTACTCCCTATCATCATGCACCCCACATTGCAACCACATAACTAGGGTTCATACTCCATAAACATACATATCACAATGCAATAACAGAACTAGGGTTCACCTTACATCAACATACACATCACAATGCAATAACATAACCAGTGGTCAATCCCCATCATCATACACCACAATGCCCAATAACTCTCAAGGTCCGACTTTTCCTCATATGTGCCAAAGACTACATTATGGTCCGGCTTTTCCTCATTTTTGGCCAAGACTACCTCAACGTCTGGCAATCCGTCATTTTTGCCAAGGACTACTCACGGTCCAGCTTTTTCTCGTTTGTGCATCCAACACTCATGCATATCAAACTCACAATCACACATCATCATCATTCATCTCAGCACCACAATCAAAGCATTAATGCATGATCCACCATTTCCCCATCATGATCACTAAATTCAACAATCATGCATTAACATCATTTATATCAAAATTGCAATCAACATAATAATGCACAAGTCACCCTTTTAGATAGAGGATGCCTCAACTTCCTATAACTAGGTCATACACCAATTCTTAAGACTAAGCAATCATCCATATTTTGTTACATGCTCTCAACCTCTCCATCTTACAATACTAACCACATTCTTACATCATTAACAAGACTAAACAAGCATCAAACACATATTAAAGTCATAATTATTAGATTTTCTCCCTCAACCCTAAAAACCCTAACTTTTACCATATCAAAGTTACAAGTAATCCACATTCACCTAAGGTGATTTGGGGCACTCAAGCCATTACCTTTGAGCCTTCCAAGAGCACACCAACAGCCCCCCAAGTTGCAACTCTTGCTCCCCGAATTTCGTGCTCCAAGTGCTTCCAAATTTTGGTGATAGGCTCAAGAGGCACTCCCCAATATTTCTTCTCAAATGACGCAAGCCATCCAAGCAACTTTAGGCAATGGGGTAGATTTTGGTTTTTGGGAGGAAGGTGGAGGTTTCAAGATTTTGAAACCATGGAAGTGTAGAGGAAGGTGAGAGGAACAACCTTTGTGAAGGAAGCTAGATGAATGGAGGTGAGAAAGAGGGTATTCTTGGAGCTCAAAGTGAGCATCAATGGAGGATAGGTGAGGAGGAAGAAGATGAAAGCTCTCTTCTCCTCCCCCACTGTCAGCCACTTAGAGAGAAAATGGGGGGAAATTGTTCTTCCAATTTTGCCCTCAAACCATTCCTAACTAGGACTAATTTGCCTTCTCATTACTAGTTATTCACAAAAATGTCATTAATGTGTAAAAAGTCAAGAATGTCCTTAGTAATTTCATACTGATTCCTAAAATGTCCTCCCTTACTAACATTTTTACTAAGTTGCCATTGCAGGTGGCCTTTTACCAAAATGCCCTTGTGGTCGGGTCGGAACTGCAAAATTTTAAAATTTCGTATTCTCTTTCTTTTTTTTTCCTTCCCGATTCTTCCGGCCAGTCGAAATTATTAAAATATTATTAATATTTCTTATATCTCGATTTCCACCTAATTTTCTAGGATCATACCCACAGTTAGATATAGTTCACATATAATCTCAGAATTAAAAATTAAGGATGTTACAATACACAAAATATTTTTTTTTGTAATGTTTTGTTTATGTTTCTTGTATTTGTATAAATTTACTTATATCTACTACTTTTTGCTCATGCCAAAATCCAATCTAATTGATAATTACAAAATAAGTAAATGACATAATAACTAAAATTATGGAGAATCACAATATTTGCTCAAAGTATAACATTTAGAAAACTGTTACAATAATATATAGGAAAAAAATTAAAAATTTATTTAATACCGAGGGCGAGTTGAGGTGGCCTGAAAAGTGACCCAAACTTGGCCCGAAAAATATATCAAGTCTAAAAGAATGACTCAAACTCGACCCAAATACTTCGAGTCAGGACCGAGTTTTCGAGCTAGGACATGTCATGAGCACCCCTAAGAAAGTCTATGTTTGTTGGGGGGTATGGGTAGGTCATGACTGATGATTGATGAGCGACGCCAGGGAAGGTTTGTGATTAATGAATAGAAACCAGCAAAAATGGATGAACATTATGATTTAAAAATATGAAAGAGAACAACAAGCATCACGTCTTTTTAAAAATCGTTTGCTTTTTCGATCATATATATTTTTTCTAATAGGCCACTTTACATTTGTCTTACTTTTAACACTAGTTTAAGGTACGTTTGGAGTTATATTCAAAAACTATTTTTTTCTTTGTTTGTTTTAAATGTTACACGATGCAAACTCACCATCTGATCGAGACAATGGTTGACATGTCACACTCACCCATTCCCTATTTATAATAGATTGTTAGTTGTTGAATCAGTTGATGATTATTGATTCAATTACATAATTAACAGATTAGTTATAGATAGCTATTAGTTTGTTACGTTGCATGTGATTACATGTGATAATCTCCCTTAGATGTATATGTATATATATGTGCATTCATGCTCATATCAATGAATCAAGTTCATTTTTCACTCAACCATTTCTCTCAATATGGTATCAAACCATCAAACCACTCTATAATTTTTCCCCTTAGCTTTCTTCTTCACCTTCTCCTTATCCAGGGCTACCAATCCCTTTACAGATTCTCTGCAGAACCCCTCAAATCCTTTTTTACTTCACCCGAATGAAAATCACGTGTCCTTGTCTCACCTAGTTTGACAGACCCCAACTATCACCCATTCACTATCTTCATCAATTGCACATAATGTTCTCACCATCATGAAAGATTATAGACACCATGACTATGTCATCCATTTTCTCAAAGGTCTAAACAATAATTTTGTTATAGTTCGCTCCCAGATCATGTTGATTGATCCTCTCTCATTGCTTACCAAAGTTTTTTCCATGATGGCTCAACAAGAATTCCAACTATGTACTGGCATTTTTGGTGAGCCTACTGGACTCATCAACACCACTCACCCATAAATCTTTTGCTCCAAAGAATCCTTCTTACCATCGAGACAATGCTAGTACACCCTCACACTCCTCTGGCCGAGCCCTTGCAAGCACCAAATTTTGCACATTTTGTGGCAAATCTTGCCACACAGCTAAAACCTATTACTAGAAACATGGATTTCCCCTGGTTTTATGTTTAGAAACTCCACCTCTTCAGCCAACAACTTAGTTATTTCTACTGATAATGACATTCCAGTTGATTCTCCAACCGTTGTAGGCACTAGTTATTCAGGCTTCAAGTTCACCAAAGAGTAGTTTCAAAGTTTGTTAGCCTTTCTTCCTTCAACACCATCCAATCAAGTCACCATTAAATCCCTTACCTCTTCTTTCCCTCCATCTGCAGGTATCTCCCATATTCTTTCTTGCACAACATTCATTGATTAGTGAATACTTGACATTGGTGCCACTGATCACATTTCATTTTCACTATCACACTTCACAACATACCATCGCATTCCACCTATCTTGATCAAACTACCAAATGACACCTCCATCATGGCTCGTCATTCTGGCACAATACACTACTCACACTCTCTTTTCCTCACCAATGTTTTGTACGTACCTCTATTTAATTTCAATCTTATATCTGTTACTAAACTTACTTCTTCTTTGCATTACCATTTAATTTTTTTTTAACTCCAATCACTATTTTATCCAAGATTCGACTACCTCATAGATGATTGGCGTAGCTAATGGGAAGGATGGGTTATATGTGCTACTCAAGACTACTTTCCCACCAACTTCTGTCCCTACCACTGTCAACACAATATCTCATTCAACCGGTTCTTCCTTATTTGTTACTACATCTAATCTATGACACTTCTTCTTAGGACATCATTCTAATAGTCGTTTACATGTAATAAATCAAGAACATCCCTATGTTTCTCCTATTTCTCATACTATATGTGATATATGTCATTTTGCTAAACAAAAATGTTTGCCATTTAGTCACAGCATTACAAAATCAAATAAAACTTTTGATCTTTTGAATTTAGATATTTGGGGCCCTTTCTCTACTCATTCAATTCATGGTCACTGTTGTTTTTTAACTATGGTAGATGATCACTCTAGGTTTACCTAGATTTTTCTAATGTGTACCAAGTTTGAAACATGTTTACATACTCAATCTTTTATTCACCTTGTGAAAACACAATTTGATACTAAGGTCAAAGTAGTCCGCAGTGACAATGGACTTGAATTTTTGATGTCCACCTTCTATGCCTCCAAAGGCATCTTGCACCAAATTACAGGCGTCGCCATTGTCGAATGCAAGCATCAACACATACTTAATGTCGCTCATGCATTGCTGTTTCAATCCAATCTCCCAAAGTGTTTTTGGTTTTATTTGTGAACACAATGTGCTTATATATTTTGATGATTACAAGAAGAACAAGTCCAAGCAATGCTTTGAAGATCTTTCTAGGACTTAGACTCTTTGTAAGGGTGAAGATGTTTCTTTATTACTTTAAGCTCTTTGAACAAGGTTTAATCTTTTCTATCTCAAAAGGAAAACTATTTTTGAAAACCAAATGTTGGTGGATACTAGGCAACAAGGTTTGGTGTTTATTCTCTTTGGTTCATTAAATTTTATTTTAAAAACTTGAAGTTGAAGGTTATAAATTAGTTGGGGTAGTTATTTTATTTAATTTTTGAGTAAAATAAAATAATGAAAATAGACTGTTAGTGAGAAATCATGTACTTATTCAAAAATTTATTTTATTTGTTTTAAATCTATTATTTAACTTAATATAAAATATAAGAAAAATTAATGAGCACATTATTGTTTTTTTAAATATATTCAAGCATATATATCTTGTATTAAAAGTTAACATAAATCTTATTTCTATCTCTTAAATTTTATTAATTTTAAATTTAACATGACATAAAGATCATAAGAAAATAAAGATATAACATATCAAAGATCATTTAGGGCCAAGAGGCCAATGGCTTGTGGGTGATCTAGAAGTCACTTTGTTTTATTTAGGCCGTCTTAAGAAAAAAAAATATTGTATTTATATTTATGTTTTAAATAAATAAGATATATAGATAAATATGAACCATTAATTATGAGGCACGAGTATCATCACAAATAAAGATATACCACTTCCATATAAATTAATTTTCTGTTTGACTTTTAAAATGTAACAAAGACCGAAGAAAATGCCACCAACAAACCACACAATTTTTTAGTTCAACGGTCCCAAAAGTTGAACATTCTAAGGTCCTAAGAAGTAAGAATCTACTTTTTTGAATAGTATTTTAAGAACACCAAACTAAATTTTAAAACAATAATTTAATGAATTCATATAAATTTCTTACTTTTCGATGTGTATATCAATATTAATAGGAAGCTGCAAGGATTCATCTGTCTATATTTCATATCCTCCATCTTGTTTATTTAATAAAATATTATACAAGTGATAAAAGATTTTACTTTCCGACAATGATTTCAAGATCATAATATATGATTTCAAGATCATAATATACCTCCCGTCGTGTTGTTTCGCCATTCTCATTATCCTTTAAAGTACTTTGCATATCATTCTTTTTCATTTTTTTAATTTCTTTTGGCCATTTTGCATAGCATTCATTCTCAAGCCAAACAAAAGCAAGTTAAACAACACTAGTACTAATTATTGAAAAATTCTTACATACTTTGACAGTTTAACCGTTTTTTAACCTTTAAATGATATTTTAAATTCAATATAACAATATTTATGATTATATGATGTCACATATTTTATTCTCAGTAAGGAAATTATTATAGTATTTTGATAGATATGATATTTAAAATGAGTTGTTAATTATTAATTGACTGTTAATTTTAAAATAAATGTTTAAAAATTTATTAAATATAAATAACAATTAATGAATATTTGACAACTTACTTTAAATATCAATATCTAAAAAAAACATATGAGTAGTTTTCATAAATACTTGACAATTTATTCTAAATACTGATACCTTAAAAAAAAGATAAGTATTAAAATAATTTTTTTTTAATAAAAAAAATTTAAATGAAAGAAATACTCATTCTCAATTCAAAATCAAAATAAATTATCAATCTCAATATAAATTTATAGTAAAATTACAAATCACTTATCAATTAACATATATACTTTTTAAGTTATGAGTAATATGAATAAAATATCTAATCAAGTGAGACGTGGAGTAATCCCTCTTAGTAATGTAGTATTCTCCGATTACATAAAAGTTTTTCCGATAATTTGACAATAACATGGGGAGCATGGTTCACAATGTAACACGTGTACGATTGCCTGTCGTCCATTCCGTCAACCGAAAAGGTCAAAAAGAAGAAAAAAAAGGCATTGGGTTCCAACGTCAATGGGTCAATGGTCCCATTTTAATTTGGTCCGAGGCTCACACTTTACTTGATTGGTAAGCAAACCACAAAGGAAAACTATAATCCCAGTAGACGACATTGACGAATCGTCGTTTCGACTTTGAAGAAAAATCTCGTGTGCGCTTCATCGTCTCCTCCATTTATATTTTTTAGTGCTCTCTCTCTCTCCCTCACTTTCTCGTTCAAGCAGTACTACTCCTAAAATCTTCAGGTACGAAACACACCGCTCTGCTATGGCTTTTTTTTTTCCCAAATGATAATCTGAATTGCGCTGATACTTTTTCTCCTATGTTTGTTTCGATGCGTTTCTAATTATTATTGTTGGCTATTAATGGATTCATCTGCTTCTTAAATATGGATAATCTCAATTTTGATTGAAGTTGGATGATTTTTTTTTTTTTTCTAATTTGATGGGAAAATTTATCATAAGTGCCGAGGGATTTGTGGTTGATTTTGCAAGTATAATTGTAAAATGTCGGTTTGATCGTACCGAGATATTAACAAGTCATTCTTTTACCTGTCATTTACGGATGCATTATTTCAAGGATTAATTTTGACGGTTAGGAAAATGGTAGATGTCACGAGGAGTTTTTCGTCAACTTTTATCTCATGAGAGAAGTTAATCTTTGTGGGACCCATGAGAAAGGTTGAGGTCGATTGCTGTAGGTCCAATAGAAGAGGTTCTAGAAGAGAAGTTTTTCGTGAAATCTGTAACGAATGACATGGAGCAGCTTTATCTCATTAGAGAAGTTAATTTTTGTGAGTGCCATAAGAAAGGTTGAGGTCGATTGCTGTGAGTCCCATAAAGAGGTGCTAAAAAACAATGCCACATCATTTGTAGTCTTTGGTAAAAACAATTTTTATGTGAAATAGCATTACTCTTGATGGATTTCTTTTTTTATTTTGTTAAAAAAAATATGTGGAAGGATCGACATGCTTGCAATTAGCATATTTTTTTTTACTACAAACTTTTAAATAGCTCATTACTAGAGGTGGTTGTTCAATTTTGGAATTTCAACTTAATTTCGGGTTTGGGGAATGACCCTATTGTTAATGAGGATGGCCTAGGGAGTTAAAGATTCAATAGCATTCCTGAAAACTCACAGGAAAATTTTCCATTTATAGTAGACTGAAATTCATATGTGATTAAGAAAGCTGAAGAAAGGGGATGTGATTAAGAGTTATGCTATTAACTAGACTGAAATTCGCCTCAATGATAAAGTTTTAGGGGTTCATGGACTTCGCTGTTCATTGTATATCTAGGAAGGTTACCTTCCACTAAGAGCCTCTTAATATATATCTTGGCAGATGAATAATGGCTTAGCATTTTACTGAATTATGGGTTTTTAAAATATTCTCTAGTTCATTATTATGGGATCTGCCTGAGAACAACCATTTGTCTATCTTTTTCATTCTGTTAACTTGTGGCTTTACATATGCAAATTATTTCAAAATCCAGGTATATTCACTTTTTTACTCCCCTTTTTTTGTCTGCTGTTGAATATTTTCAATTATTTGTTAGGGACAGTATATGTTTAAGGACATAGACTTCCAACTTTTAGGAGGTGTTTAGTATGCTGGTATTTTGAGATGAGAATATAGGATACCAGGGTATTGTAGATGTAGGGAAATTAAAGGTTCCTGCCATTGGTTTTGCAATTAAAAATCATTCAGAATATGCTTGGAATGCCTAAGAATGTGTGGATCTTAGATTCTCAATCATCTTACATTCCTATGTTTCAATATGATATTGGCAATACCATAGGCTGTTTGGTAGGCATCCAAGATATTGGAGTATATTACATAAAGATGTTAAAATAGTGGTGTAGTGTACTGAATGCCTTCTTAGTTCTTACTCCTCAAGGATCCTGGAAATACTAATTTGAATCAGGGGGTGGTGTTTATATCAAGATATTTAATAATCTCGGAGTTGTTTTGTACAACATGCTTGCTAGTACTACCCTACTCTACATGCACTTTCTGTATTTTACTCAAATTCTTTTCCTCAATTTTCAACTTGCAGATACTTTATTTACTATACTGTTAAAAAGTTTAAAGCTTATGGACATTTGTTAATGCCATAAATTGCATATCTCTTTTAATGGCTTTTATTTTGGTTCTTTCTGGGTGCTTTTCTAATTTATGTTATTGTCTGACTTTGCTAGTGCTTGATTTGTTGGAAATATATAGTTTATAATAGGCTAAAATGTAAAGAACCCCCTTCAACTATGGGTCAAGTTTAGAAAACTCCTTTGTGCTTTCAAACTCACTAACTCAACTCCCTAAACTAACAAAATAATGTATAATAATCCTTCTGTTAACCTACCATTTAAATCATCGATGGAAAAGTAGTCACGTATTGATTTTTTCACTAATCTTACCTTAAATCGTTAATATTTATTTCTCAAATCATCTCTAGGCCTCTTTTTTTGGGCACTCATTTATCCCACACCATCGTTTGAGCGGTTCATGAAAATCTCTAACGGTGGTGTGAGGTTAATGAGTGCCTGGAAAAATAGGTGTACAAATGATTTCAAGGATAAATATGAATGATTTAAGGTGAGATTAGTGAAAAACCAACATGTGCAGTCATGTGACTACTTTTCCTTCAATAATTTAAATAGAAGATTAGCAGAAGGGTTATTATTGTTTTGTTAGTTTAAGGAGTCGTGTTGTTGAATTTGAAAGTACATGGGGTTTTTTAAAACTTGACCCATAGTTAGAGGGGGTTATTTGCATTTTAGCCTTGATAATATTATCACTTCGCCATATATGTATCTTTAACCTTGATTCCATGTTGTAGCTAACCTGCGAGAATGGGGTGGGGAAACATTTGCAGAAGACGTATTAGAGTATTCACAATGGCCGTAATAGTATACCTAGATTATAAGGTGAGCTTTGTTGGTTGCTCTGAATTTTTTATTTATAAATAAGTCTATAGAACTTCATTACTTGCTTTTATTTGTCTTTGTAGGGTGTACAACAACGAGAGAAATGGACTAGCAAATCTCGACATGCTGCTCTGTGGGAGAAGGCTCATGAGCGTAATGCTAAGCGTGTTCTAAATTTGATATTAGAGATGGAAGGCTTGTGGGTGAAACTTGGGCAATATATGTCAACACGTGCAGATGTGCTTCCTGCAGCTTATATACGTCTTTTGAAGCAGTTACAGGATTCTCTTCCTCCTCGCCCCTTGGAAGAGGTTTTTTTTTTTTTTGATAAATTTATTATAGTTTCTGTACTAAAAGAGAAAAAATATGCTTTTGGGAAATGATTTACAGTATAAGGTTTTGAATAAGAAAAACATTTCCCTGAATATTTGAACATTGGAAATGATTTTTGTTCATTAATTGGCTAGTTATAAGAATTCATAGTTTTTGGTACTTCTAACTGGCAATGAACTTCGCATTTCCTCTGATGAAAATAAAATTGCCAATTTGAACTCCACAATATATGAACAAGAATAAGAGCTGTCATTTGCTAATCTACATGGGAACTTTTTTTTCTTTAGTCAGTATCACTATTAGACTTCTCAATGTAGTTTATATTTGCAAGGTCTATGGCACAATACAGAAAGAGTTGGGGAAATCAATGGATGAGCTATTTGCTGATTTTGTCAACGAACCTTTGGCAACAGCATCGGTAAGTTCCTGAGAATATTTTTTCTTGTAGAGAATGATTATATAACCTAGTTTAGAATCATTATCAATTAAATATTTGTCCTAGAGTGAGTTGAGTCAATCCCATCTGTGAGCCATTCATTTTATGCAGATAGCGCAAGTACACCGTGCAACTCTGCTCAACGGGCAGGAAGTGGTTATTAAAGTTCAACATGATGGTATCAAGAAAATCATACTGGAGGTTTGCTTGTTTTATTTTATCCTTTGGGATGTCTGGATATAAAGGTAAATGGAGGCTTTCAATTAATTTTTGGACCTACATTGTTTTCAGGACTTAAAAAATGCTAAGTCAATTGTTGACTGGATAGCATGGGCTGAGCCGCAATATAACTTTAATCCTATGATTGATGAATGGTGCAAAGAAGCTCCCAAAGAACTTGACTTCAATCGTGAAGCTGGTATTTTCAGATCTTTTCTAAATTTTGATGTAGTAGATCTAAATTTGAGCTTGGAAGTTTCTTTTGTGTATTTTGTTGGAACTAGATGCTTGGATTTTCAAGGAGAAGTTTCTGTCCTTCGATCTTCATGTATTTTGATGTGGACAGAATTGTCTTTGTGGCTTTTCTTTGGTGTTTAGCACATAGTTTCTAAGGGCTTTCTGTGACTGATATGTAGAGAAATTAGTGGGCACTAGTTATTGACAACTTTGTTTCATTTTGGTGAGTTGGGTATTTGGTTATTTTTTGATGAGGAATTGAGGATACCTTCTCCTTTGTATTTCCTCCTTTAATTCAATTTCTCCTTTTATCTAGAAAAATAATTGTTGTTGTAAAGAGAATTGACAGAAATTCTGCATGCAAAGTCGTTATTTCTAAAATATATCCTAAGTGAGTTGTACTCCTAGTTCTGGGTGAATGATAGGATATGATGTCAGCTCTCCTATGAGCTTTTTTACTTTCCAGTCATGGTTCGCTATTATCTATCTACTACAATTGCCTATATTGCTTTTCTTCTCTAACATCGGTCCCCTATCCAAATTTTATATATTACTCAGGGTTCCATTATTTCCTAGCATCTCTATTTCTTTCAGGAACTTGAATGATAGAGAGACTTCTTAATTACAATTTCTCTTTCCCTTGGTAAATTCTCTTAAGTTCTCTCCTAATATAGGTAGAAGGGTTTGGAATCTTGATCTTTCTAGTGAATATTCATGTAAATCATTTCTCCATTCCCTTACCCACTCTTCAAACAGTGAGAATTTCCTCCTTGATAAACCCTTTTGAAAATCCAAAGCTCCTTCCAAGCTAAGTCCTTCATCTTGTTAAGAACTAGCTCTCATAAAAGCTTAAGCTATTAGGTGGAAGCTCAAGAATGGTTTTATATCTCTAACACGTCTCCTCATGCAAGAGCTCTTTGGGCTTGAAGCAGGACAATGCACATGCCCATTTTACCTTGTGCTGAAAGAAAGTCCTTCTTCATCTTGCCCATTTTGACACACGGCTTTCAAAACTATCTGACATATCCAAATAAATAAATAAATCTACCTCAATTGCAGCCTCTGTTATGATCTTCTTCTCTTGTTTGCTTATTTATCTAAGAAGCACCGATACTTTAAAATATCTGTCGTACTCGTGTCAGATACGTACTCGTATCGGATACCAATATCTGATACCAGATACTCCAAATACACTACTGGAGCTTATTTCCTATAAATTTTATTTTTTATTTTTGAATTTTTGTGCCAATATGGGTGAGATATGATAAGAATTTGATAAATTATAGTCTTTTATTGTGTTTGTAGTGACTAATGCTAAAAATAAAACGTATTTTCTCCACTTTTCTCCCTTAATCATGGAATGAACCAACTATTTTTTCCATCTTTGATATATATGTTATGTCGGATCATGTTGTATCTGTATCTTAATTTTTTAAGAAATGATGTATTCCCGTGTTGTACCGGTGTCATATCTGATACCTGTAACCGTATCCGTGCATCATAGTTATTTATTTATTTATTTGGTTTGTGTGTGATTTTAACATTCTCTCTATAGACTCTTCCTGGCAATCAGCCTTAAGTTTCCTTTGTTTGCAAGTTTGTCTCTTATTAACACTTGTGTTTTTGTAGAAAACACTAGAGCGGTGGCTAAAAATCTTGGCTGCAGAAACCAATATGATGGAAATATGAATGCCAATCGAGTGGATGTTTTGATCCCAGATGTAATTCAGGTATCTTCTGTCTATAAAATAATATGATTGAAATATTTATTCATAATGGTGACGTTAGACATGGGCCATCACAGAATATTAATGGAAAGATATGTGAACCAAGTGATCCCTTTTCATTAAAATTTGTATAAAGGCTTTATCTCTTCTAATGGTGACATAATGCCATTCATAATCAAGCCCTAAACCTGGAAACACATAACTGAAGCAGAATATATGAAGAAATCTTTAAAATAAAATTTGAATGGCATGTAATTCTATGTGAGTAGAAGTAACCTGAGTTTTACATATTTTCCTACTAGGTCCCTTACCAAAGTACTCAAACTTTTTTTTCTCATACTCACATACTTGTTTCCTTATTCATGTGTCCTTACATCTTGTCAAGTGCAAATTTCCAGCGAATGGATAAGTGGAGTGCTTTCCTTCATGTGCATGCATCTACTTATAATGAGTGTCTATTGGTACTTGAAATTTTTTTAGGTTCAAAATGAAATGCATTCCTTTTCCATTCTTCTTTGCTTTTCTTTTCTTGTGTAATTTATCCTATTCATATAATCTTGTTGCTTCCAATGATAGTCTACAGAAAAAGTCCTCGTTTTAGAGTACATGGATGGCATTCGGCTGAATGATTTAGAATCACTTGAAGCTTTTGGTGTAAATAAACAAAAGATTGTTGAGGAGATTACTCGTGCCTATGCCCACCAAATATATGTTGATGGGTTTTTCAATGGTGATCCTCATCCTGGTATACTCTCTCTCTTTCTCAGCGCCCGTGCTTGTGTGTGCATGTGCTCAAGCATGTGCATATGTACGATATTTTTCAATTTTTTCTAGAAGACCTATAACTTTATTAAGGCTGAGTGAACTTTCTTTAATAATTTTTACTGATTATTCCATGTGCTCATGAAATATTTTGGCTCTCTTACTGCAATCATAATAGGAAATTTTCTTGTGAGCAAGGAATCTCCTCATCGTCCCATTTTACTTGACTTTGGGCTTACGAAGAAACTATCAAACACCATTAAGCAAGCGCTTGCAAAGATGTTTCTGGCATCTTCTGAGGTTTGTGCTGGCTTTTGTGCCTTTTCATAGTATTATAGTAATATGGATACTAATAAAATTATATACATTGTTAATTTATTGGTGATAATAATTGTGGTTATCTAGAGCATACTCTTAGAATTTGGAGGATAGTTATTGGGCTCTGATTTGAGCAGCTAGCCTATCCTAACTTGGCTTTAGAGGATCAGGTTTTAAATTGAGTTTTATTCTCAGACCATAGTTTAGATGAGCTTGTGCTAGTAAACATTTTTGTGGTCTAGTTTTAATCATATTAAGTGATAATGATTTTAGATATATTTATTTGGATTTCACCTTGTTGAAACAGAGTGTTTGGGAGAAATTATGTGTTGCTTACACATAAGTCAATCTTATTTATACTATGAATGTATCAAATACAGGAGCTAATCAAGGACTAATTATAGAGGTAATTAACAACTATTAATCATAGTCATAGCTATAGTTGACTAATATTCTAACATGTGCTAATGAACCTAGGCTAGTATTGTAGTAGTCCCCCCCAAGCTAAAACTTACAAATAAATACACTAAATACCGAACACCAAGATCTAAAACAACATAGCCCTTCTCAACCACAGAACTTAGGCAACTAGCACTCTCCTTGAATATTAAAACCGTGGCCATGTCCTTGACAAATAGTTCCTAGAAGTCTTTGACCTTTTTCCATAGTGGCCCCTTGACCTTCTCTTCTCCTCAGCACACGTCCCAAGCAAATGACACAACTTATGAAGTCTTCAACCTTTTTCCTTAATGGCCCTCTTGACCTCCAAAGTCCAAACTGGTCTCCACAACACTGGGTCGGTCTTATACCACATCGTAATACAAACAAGGCCCTTTACTAGTGTCCAAAGTCTTCAATTCACAAGCCCTTGATAGAAAAAACAAAAACAGTCTCCAAGAAAGTGGACCACTCAAAATTACTCCAAAGCCTCAAACATCTTAGGTCATTGCCTGTTTTGATCTTAGAACTCAAACATTGATCTGAGAACAATTAGCCGGAATCACAGTTGGCCGTCACAATCCATGCCGGAATCACTACCATAAGACACATGTAGCGCTGGAATTACCATTGACAGACACAGACGCATGCCTGTCGGTCATACCACCGGCCAACTCAATGCTGCCAAAAACTGCACTGGCCTTTCTAGAAAGCACAAATGGGTCATTGCAGGACCTGTTGCGCGCTCAAACGCAGGACCCCATGTGCATCATGTGTCCTTTTTGCACACCCGGGCACCATAACCCAGATCGCATCAACAGAAAGCCAACAGAAACAGAAGAACAAAAAAGAGTCTGAAACAGAGCTCACTGGAGCGGCCAACTGTCGCATTCCTCACCGGTGAGAACTCCTTGCCGATCACTGGTCCTGGTCTCTCCTAACCGTGGCACCGCCGGCCACCTGCAACCTCCAAGCATGCTGAAACAGAAGTCACAAGATGGTGCCCAAAAACAGGGCCTTCCCTCTACTAATCCTACCACCACCACCGACCAAACGCTACCGTTCACCGCTGACATTAACTCCTCACCTGTCGCTGCCACCAGTAGCACCCAAATGTTGCACCATGTTTACCCAAATGGTATGGAAGACAGACCTTTAGAGTTGCGCGCCCGAACAAATCAGAAACCAGACACGCCTAAACCTTCACCGCTGCCAACGACAATCCTTGTGGGTCCTCCTCCAGCACTGCTTGGCCACAACTGGCCTCCAAACACCTGCGTCCGCTGCTGGTTTGCCTGTAATTCTTAATTACAACCAAGAAGATAGCTGCCCAAAGTCTTGAAACGTGACCCGTGGTCACAATGGCCATTGTTATATACATACCCAGACAACTCAGTATGCACCACAACCAGAAGCACCAAACACACCTAAACCACCTCCACGCTTTAGCAGCTGCGACCCAGAAGACCAACTTATTGTGGTTGCATCAAAAGAGAGGATAGGGAGAGTAAGATGCATACACCTTTGGCCAATTGAAAAGAAACATCCCACTTGAGAACTGATTCTGACATAGAAATAAGTGGAAAACGTGGAAAGAATATACTAACGAGTTCCATGGAACTCAATGAGCAGAAAGGAGAGACACTTCTCATGGTGAATGGCCATGGTATTGCTCTGATACCAAGTTGAAACAGAGTGTGTTTGGGAGAAATTCTATGTGTGCTGCGTACACACAAGTCAATTTTATTTATACTATAAGTGTATTAAAAACAGGAGCTAATCAAGGACTAATTATAGAGCTAAGTAACTACTATTAACTATAATCATAAGTCATAACTATACTTGACTGATATTCTAACATGTGCTAAATGTGCTAATGAACCTAGACTAGTATTCTAACACACCTAATAGTAATATCTTAAGATTTTAGTTTGGTTAACTCTGACATGGTGTTGAAGCCACTCTTTCACAAATTGGGCTGCACTATGATCATTATGACCTCCATTTTCCCATTCTTTTAATGAGAAACTGAGCAGGACATAATGATGGTCATTGACCTGTGCTTTGATCACTACAACAAGTTGACTTATAAGGCCCCGTTTGGATAGACTTATATGCACCTTATTTGGGTTTATCTACTACAATAAGCGCTTATGAAATATTTTTATTTTAATTGGATGAGCTTATTAAAACAACTTATGAAACCTTTATAAGCTGTTTTGGGCTTATTTTCATTAACTAAAAATTTAAGCTTATGAAAATAAGCTTTTGTGAAAGCTAAAAATACCTTAGGTACTAGTTGTTTTTATAATAATTTTTGACAAAATTAACCTTAAGGGATTGACACAATTCATAGCATATCCCTCAACTGCTCGATATTTATTCCAAAGGGTTTATGAAAAGCACTTCTCAAAGTGTTTATCCAAACGCTATTTAGCTTATTTTAGACAACACTTATGACAGTAGAGCTTATTAAATAAGCTCTACTCTAATAAGTACTTATATAAGCTATTTATCGAAATGGGACCCAAGGGGTGTGTTAGAGATGCAAATGCCGTTTTCCCAACCTAACCTAATAGATTAAGCTTTAGGGTGGGTGGTTTTGTTACACTCATGTAGTCATGGCAAAAAATTCACAATCGCCAAGTGTCTATGATTCAGGAACAAACTTTCATAATACTTCGAATTTGTTTATTTCATTTCTACTTCTATAATTGTTTTTTGGCTTACAATTTTTTGAGGATTGTTATTATGGGTACACGTTTCCCTTAATGGTTGCTCCAAATGATATTTCTAAATGATGACCAATTACGTAACCCTTTTTGTCATAGGGGGACTACGTGGCCCTTCTGTCTGCCTTTGCAGAAATGGGGCTTAAGTTGCGTTTGGACCTGCCAGAGCAGGCCATGGAGGTAACAACTATGTTCTTTCGTGCTACAACACCAGCAAATGAATCCTATGTAAGTATGCCTTAAGCTCCTGAAAATATACATTTCCTTGCTTTCTTCAGTATTCAGTTGTCTAACTCCTATCTAATTCTGGTGTATTTTTCTGTTACTAAGAAAACAATGAAATCTCTGGCCGATCAAAGAACTAAAAATATGAAGGTTATTCAGGAGAAAATGAACCTTGACCAAAAAGAAATGAAACGCTTTAATCCTGTGAGTTCAGATTTAATCTTGCATTTTTTTTTACTGTTCCAAAATTATTCTACTGATTGTATGTTAGATACAGTGACAATTATTTTAATCTTTTCAGGTAGATGCATTTCCTGGTGATATTGTGATATTTGGAAGGGTTCTTAATCTTCTAAGAGGTCTGTTGTCTCCCACTATGATGCCACTATAATGCTAATTTGTTCCCCATAACCTATTTTACTAACCTGATGTGGATTTAGGGCTTTCTTCCACCATGAATGTACACATTATATATATGGACATAATGAAGCCATTTGCAGAATCAGTTTTGAGTGGGTGAGTCTTGAAATTTTATATGATTGTTATCTTGTACATGCTTGTTTCATCCGTGGCTGAACTGAGGTGCACTTGCCAGGTACATTAATAGAGGACCATCAGTAAATGATAGATGGATTCATGATTCACCAGTCCACTCGGATGTAGAAGCCAAGCTGAGGCAACTTTTAATTGAGCTGGCAAATAATGATAAAATACTTGGAATCCAGGTGCATGTCACTATTTCTTAATTAGTACCTTGGTATACTGAAGCTTGAGATTGCTTTGATTTGATCTGATGCATTTATGATTATTAATTATCTTTTCATCTTCTTAATAAGAGTCTTGGGTCATGTATCAGATAATTAGTAATTATTATTTAGAATTTGAAGTGCTGGGCTATGTATACATGTCCAGTTAGGTTATCTATATAGGACCAAAGATAGGTGTATACATGTGGGACATTATTGTGGGTTACGAAATAGGAGAATTGATAGCAAAAAAAGGGAGAATTTACTTGAATCATTATGATTAGAGAAATTTTTGTCTATTGAGAGATTTTGCCTTCTCTCTCTCTCTATGTATGTATATACTGTAAGAAGTATCTATATTCAGACTAGTATTTGTTTTGGAAATGAGTGTTTTTTATATATCTTTTCCCTTCTTTATATAAAATTTGAGGTGATGAATTAAGACAGTATCTGGGCATATATACATATTATATATTGAATCAAGAGTCTGGAGTTAACGGACTCTATCTTTGCATTGACATGCATTACTGGTATGGTAGATTACTTTTGTTGTCGAGCTTAGTATTCTAGTTATTATTATTTTTACTGATAATTATTGGTTTACCTAAGCGATGTTATTCTTTCTTTCTTTCTTTATTATTGTTGTTGTTGTTGCATTTGATGTCAAGAGTCAATCAAATAGCTCTAGTATATGTTCAGTTGTTTTAATAAATTATATATAATCTCTTACTAAGGTATGTGCCTACAAAGATGGAGAGGTCATTATTGACACTGCTGCTGGAGTGCTTGGTAAATATGATCCCCGTCCGGTTCAGCTTGATAGCCTTTTTCCAGTATTCTCTGTTACAAAGGGTATCACAACAGGAATGGTACATTGGCTGGTCGACAATGGGTACGTTTTATGATACTATAAGTCTATAACCATAGAGTTTGCACGCTCCGGAATTGGTTGCTGTAACTTCTCTGTTTATTGGACAAATAAGGTTTTCATTTCACAAAGAAACTATTACAAGCAGTGGGGCTGTGCTGAGTTACATGCATGACTTTTAAACTGACATCTGTCTAATAGTTTACGCCAAGTTGATTTCTTATTCACAGTCCTGCCTTGAATTTTATCTTCAAATGATCTTCCAACTTTTTCTTCAGTTTGCTGTACTGTCATCCATATTAACTTCTAGTACTTTGTATTTGCTCCTGGCCTTCAATAAAATGTTCTTTGGTCACAATAGAATGTATTGCTTGCTGTATGACAGGCTTTTGCGTCTACTCTTAGTGTCAGTGTTGTCTCGGAGAATATGTTCAGTAAGCTGGTGGTTTGGGTAGGCAATGTCATTCGGAATTTATCAGACTTTTTGTAGTACTTGTACCAACAATAGAAAAGTAAGTTTTATTGTTATTAAACTATTCTTTTACAAAGGGATCAATTTACAAATTGGCAATACAAATGAATGAGGATGTACTGTATATGTTGTTCCTCTCCAAAAATTTCTCAACCCATCTTTAGGCTATGGTGCTATGCTTGGTAAGAAAGTGAAAATGGAGAGGGAGTAAAAATTGAAAGAAGTGAGGAGGTTCTATTTTTCCATCTAGTGATTGATTTTAAATATGTCCCCCGACAGAAATAAAATTTGGTAAAAATATGGAAAAAAGATTCCCTTTGCTTGGTATGACTGAAACAAAAAAGAAATGATGAGGAACATATAAGGAAGGGAAGAAGAATTTAAGGGGGGAGAAATAGAGAAGGATAAAGGAGAGAAGTACAGCAAGGAGGGAGAAACAGTCTAGAAACAATTTCCATTCTCAAATCAAGTCTATCTCCAAAACTCAATGGATAGAAATTGTTAAATAGGCAAACCCAGCTTGATTACCAAGCAATCCTAAATTATTAAAAACCCCCAAATAACCCTAATTTATTAAAAATACCCTAATAATATCCAAATTACTAATAAATACCCAAATAACAATAAAATCCCAATTAGTACGAATGTAACCTGTTATTCCTAATCCTTACCCTATTTTTATTCCTTTTCCATGATCCATCATTCTCCCCTGGTTGTCGAAAACCTGTCCTCATGTTTTGAAGTGTGGCAGTAGCTGAAAACTCCAATTGAAAGCTTCAAAGTGACCAACAAGTGGTGGAGGAAGAAACAACATTAGCAGCTTTGGATCTGCAACTTCCTCAGGAATAGCAAAATCACTATGAAAATCCAAAACTAATTCAACTGTCAAATCTTGCTGGCCAACAAGTAAAGTGTTGTCGATATTGTCTAGTTTTGGATTGATAATTTCAGTATTTGTGATCTCTTAATTTGAAAGTCAACAACTTCAGTATTGTCGACCTTCGTAATTTGTTTAATTGGAGGTTCCTCTTCTTCAACCCCTTTCATTGTTCAGGTCAATCTCTTCTGATTTACATTGAAGCTCAATGGCATACTTACAATTTCTTTTCCTTTATATAACATTTCTAAGCAAAACAGAGACAAACTACTAGAATCATATGATCATTATATTTCATTCACTCCAGTTTATATATAACTTTTGTCTCATCGATAAGACGAAAGTTCATCAAAGATGGGATTGAAAGAGTGAAAATTCTTGTTTACATTCCTTACTCTTTACACCCATATATGCGAGCATGCATTGATTTTCCCTCCACGTGCCACCTTTTCAATCCTTTGTATTTTGACTTTTCAACAAACATGACCTTAGGTTATGAAATGGCAAAGCTATGCTGGTTGTTTTATGCATTCGTTCAGACTGTAATCATCTGTTGGAGTGTTGTCTATGTGATTTCATCTATAATTAATTAGTTTCCTCCAGATTGTTTGACTGCCTTTTGTATGCTGAGTTATTCCAGCAAAAATTGATATACTCTGGAATCTAATTGTTGTACGGTAAATTTCAAACCTCTTGCTTTCTTGGACCAAAGCACCCATATTGGTGCTAGCTTGGTTAGTCAGAAATGTATACTTCTTTTATTAAGAGTCATACCTGTTCTTTGTCATTAGAAGTTAAAAATTTTACATTCATACACTATGTAACATCACATAATTTCATGTTCAGAGCTTTTCTAAATGTGAAATAAATATCTGTCTGCTTATTATCTCGCAGAAAACTAAACCTTGAAGAGAATGTTGCAAATATTTGGCCAGCTTTTGGATCAAATGGGAAAGATGTCATAAAGGTCAAATATTGATATTTTCTCCCAACTGAAGTTCTGAAGCTATTATTTTTAAGAATGTTTTAATTTTCTATTTCAGATTCATCACGTGCTTAACCATACATCTGGTTTGCACAATGCAATGGCAGACATAACCCGAGAAAACCCTCTATTGATGTTTGATTGGGATGAATGTTTAAATCGCATTTGTATGTCAGTACGTGAGACTGAACCTGGCAAGGAGCAGTTTTATCATTATTTGTCATTTGGCTGGTTGTGTGGTGGTATCATCGAGGTATGAATGCTTGCCCTTGTGTATCAAAATTTTTAAATTTTATTCCTGTTCTAATAAATATTCTCTAATTTCATGCTTCATTAGACTTTCAGAACGAATGAGGGTCAAAAGGAGAGTTTTTTTTTTATGCTGATTAAAAGAAAGAGTAATAGAATGGTATATTTAAGTACTCTTGTCGTGCATGTAATGGTGTAAAAAGCTATATAAGGGGATTGGTCGGTAGGTCTAAGTTTGGAACTTGGATGTGTGTATGGCTTATCTATGGATGTGCTTATGGGCATGCCTCTTCAACGTGTTGATGAAAATCAGTGTAGGATTTTATTAATGTTGTGTATTTAGATAAAATTTGATTTTTGGCATGGTTGCAATCATTGTTTTAATTTATTATTCTTCACAAAGTGGCTAAACCAATTGTAAGTGAAATTTTCCTGCTAGGATTTCTATTATGTTCTGATAATTTATTTGGATAAAACAGCGTGCAACTGGCAAGAAATTTCAGGAGATCCTTGAAGAAGCGATAGTTCGTCCCCTCCATATTGAAGGAGAGCTATATATAGGGATTCCCCCAGGCAAGTTTTTGATGGATTATTTTTTCCTTCTTCCAAGTTTGTAGGAATGATATGGAATTTGTATGTGATATGCATGCATACTAAGAACTCATTTTATTTTACTTTTAATAATCCTTAACAGCCGGATTAAAAGAAAATTTATAATTTTATATTTCGATTTTGATTTCTTTGTAACCATGCTTCATGGCTTCTATATTTAGGGGTGGAATCACGTCTAGCAGCTCTCACTGTAGATACAGATGATTTAAGCAAGCTCTCAGCGATCACTGGTCGTCATGACCTGCCCTCCACCTTCCAGCCACAGCAAATTGCTCAACTAGCAACCACTCTGCCTCCTCTTTTCAATATGCTGAATGTTCGCCGTGCCATCATACCAGCTGCTAATGGACATTTATCTGCCCGCGCACTTGCACGTTATTATGCAGCCCTAGCTGATGGTGGCAAGATACCACCACCTCATTCTTCTGCTTCTAAGCCAGTACTTGGAAGTCATCCCCATATCCCCAAATTATCTTCTTCTCAGAAAGCCCCCAAAAAGCGGAAATGTATCAGACGTAAGGAATCAGCTATACCTTCAAATTCAACTAATAGAACTAACGAATATGAAAAAGTCTCCAGTTATGAAGATTTCCAGGATAATGAGGGCAGAAATACTAGCAAAGAAAGTACCAGTAGTGATATCAGTAATAGCAAAATGGATAATAATCCACGAACCCATTTTGCTGGTAAGGTCTTTGAGAATCCTAGGATTATTGATGAATTCTTGGGTACAGGAGAATACGAGAATTTTGCTTTGCGGAGTGGGAGTTTTGGCCTAGGATTTAAGCGGTTAAGTTCTAAAGATGGGTCATCCATTGCCTTTGGTCACTCGGGGATGGGTGGGTCCACAGGTTTTTGTGATGCCACAAACAGGTTTGCTATTGCTGTGACACTGAACAAAATGTCGTTTGGAGCTGTCACTGGAAAAATTGTCCAACTTGTTTGTTCTGAGTTAAAGATTCCTGTGCCTGACGATTTCTTAAGATTTGCAGGTGAGCAGAGGGGACCGGATGAGCAATTAAATCCGGGGAGGCCTATGATTAATTGAGGATGAAAGGTTTTTTATGTATAACTTTTCATTTCCCGATCGCCTTCATAAATATATACAGTGAATCTTTAGCTTTTTTTTGTTGCTCTTCTTTTACTTCAGAAGCCTTAGCGATACATCAGCTATCTTTGCTTCCTGCTATTGTCTATTGTCCCCAAGAATAATGTATGTAATTATGTATACATATAGAATTACTTATAGTTGAATTTTTAGAACTTCAATTATGTATATTCTGAGTATTTATAAATGGTAGAACGAAATTGTTATGATATTGAAAATTAACATTCAATTGATAAATTTAAGCATTTAATGATTTAATTAAATATACTCGAATTAGTTAAGGGTATCATTATTAATTTTTTAATCGTAGATACTGCATATATATTTTTTTCTAGGCCCGTGATAGTGAAGAATAGTCAAATAATTATAATATAATAGGTATGAACTAATATTATTTAGCAAACGGTTACCTTTTTGTGCTAGAATATTTTGTTAAAAATGTTATTTCTACATTTTATTTTTACATGTCCTCTTATACCATTTGTGTTATTAAATATTGTTAAAACAATTATTATTTAAACTCAGTAATGATATTCTTATTTGGATGATAATTTTTGTATAATAACTAATAACAATTTTAACAATTTTTTATAGTGCAATGAAATGTAGGGAGAGATGTACAAATGAGGTGTATAAATAATATTACTTTTATTTTGTCTAACATTGTACAAGATAAACAATGCAAAATAGTTAAAAGGTTTTTTTTTTTCTTCTGGTTTTTGCGCTTGTGAGAAATTATGAACTGAAACTCTTGCCTTAGATCTCAAAACAGTTAGTGTTGATGACCAGCTTCCGACATGTAAATCGAAACATGTCTTTTGTTTTTTGTGATAATATGAACAATATTTTGGAAAAGCTAATGATATATATTTTTTCTTTAACAATTATACTCAAGTAATGATTTTTATTTGTTTGCCTGTTGATTTCCAATAAAACTTGTAATCTTGTCATTTTTTCTGCTCTACTTTATTTCTGCATCACTTTGATCAAAAGTAAGTTACAGTTGCATGCAAAGGACACCAAGTTGCACCAGCCCAGGTAGCTGAGTCGCATCTACTTTAGTTCTCTGATGAGTTTCAATGGAGTGTAGCAAATCACTGTTCAATCACATATGGTTCATTTTAAAAGAGTAGCAAATCACTCTTTGTATATTTGGTACTTTGGGAATTGAATCTGGCATCATGCGCCTTGGTATGCATTGAATTCCAACTCTATAAATCAATTTTGTGAAAGGAATTAAAAAAAGTCCACGTGATATGGGCAACAATTCATGCAGGAAGAAGGCCAACAAATCACTGAAAAATAATTTTAAATATTTGTTGGTACAGCTATAAAACGCGGTTTCTGCCCATAATTGCTTCCAAACATGGTTGGAACAATGTATTTTTCTAACAAATCTTATTTTTATCTAGATCTCAATGTTATAAATTATTTCTGACTGATAATTTGGAGCACTGCAATAGATGAGACAGTGTCTTCAAGGAAGCTACTGGGACTTGGATTTAACCAAGCAAGTGGCGAGATAACCGATAGTTTTTGAATCTTCTAGTTAAATTAAAGGTTGTTTATATGGTCTGTCTTGAAAGCGAAGTTTAAATTAAATCAAAATTGGATTTATATAATACTACAAACCTAAGCGAATATAAGAGAATAATATGCATAAAGTATTTCATCTAATTACCAAGCTAATGCAGCTATATATTGTGCTAGCCAGTAGTGGTTAAAGCAATTAATATTCAGTTAATTATATATATATTAAGAAATCAAATATATAAAATAAACTCCATGTATGACACACCAACCCTAAGTTTATTTTTTCATCTAGTTAGAAAACTAGTCCGCTATGGGGTTTTTACTGATCTTAATTTGTTTATGAAACTTGATCATATATAAACTTGTTCACGACCGAGCTGGTCTTAGTACGGTACAAGACATGTTTGTCTTCTCCGATGATGCTGACGTTGATCTTCACGGTGAGTGTGTACCTGTAAGACCACTCTGATGCTTAAATTAGGTTGTAGTGAATTTCTAAGTGTGGGGGATTCGATCCTTACCAAGTGAGGTTGACTCCTCCTTATATAGGGGTGTCCGAAGAGGAGGGATGTGATATTGTTGACTTGACCATCTTCAGAGGCAGGTTTCCTGCTCCTGCATTGATCAGAGGGAAGCATAGGTTACTTTTCTGATCTTCTGACATGCAGAACTGCTCCTACCAAGTTGTCCATGGATGGGCCGGGTTGAGCACAAGTCGGCCCAAGCCCGGGAGAACAGTACCAAACAAAACCTAATCTCTACCCAAGAGATATATGTCAACAACTAAAAGATCAAGTAAAACAATAATACTTCAAACCAAAGAAACACCATGATTATTTGGCTTGGTTCTCAAACCTAAATCTACAAGAGGGAGCATATACACAATTATGAAGGTAGTGATGGAATAGTGTACAGAACAAGCCATCGGAAAGGTCAATGTCTTGATGGCTAGTAAGATACCATAGAAGTAGAGTTCTCAATAATTTGAGTGTTTTTATTATAAATATATTTTAGTATTTATACTAGTTAATAAATAAACTAGTTTAATATTTATTTTTTGTTATAAAAGCTAATTCAATAAATTTGAATTCAACTTCTTAAAGTTCTATTTCTCTATGAAGTAGTTTCTCTTTCTTTTAGCTATGACATCCCGCAAAGTCATATTTGCTGAGATTCATTGGATCACTTACTTAACTTCCTCAATGATATAGTTAACTAATAGCAAAATACTGAGCCCAGCATAATTGAAATACAACTTGTTAATTTCAGGTCTTGATCAATGAAGACCACTCAGCAGAGTGTTGAGGACAAGGACACAGCCCTGTCAACCACTACATTGTTAATGTAATGGTGCTCAGTAAACTTGAAATGTCAATGGATACAGTGAACCAACGTTTAGAATAAATCTAATAAAATACATAATGTATATATATTGCCCATTAATGCTTTCAATTTTATATGCCAGCTGCCTTGGATCCTGTAATGCCAATAAGCTACAGACAACTATTAGTATTATTTATTTGCTATAATTGCACCATACAATGGCACTCAAGTGATTTTCAATTGCCACAAGGGTGTTATATCATGGATCCAACTATAAAAGTGGTGCCACAAACAATGAAGCACTATATCAAATTCTTGAAGTTGCTTCCTATAGCTCAGTTGTTGCCTTTCTATCCACTTTTGTCAAAGCCAGAGAGATAAGAAGGTAGTGATCATAAAACACTGTTGTTGGTCAATTGCCACAAATGGGCATAAAAGAAGCATGTTCCCGATTCATTGGGGACTTTTTACAAGGCTTCAGATGCTCACAACCTAGCTCAACGGATCACCTTGATCACAATCATCATCCTTCCTGCAAGCCCCAGAATGTGCTCAAACTGGATGACAAGATGGTAAGTGCGCTTATCGCTGTCTTTGGCATGGAAACCAATGGAAGAATCAAGAAGGAAAATGCCAGGAGAGTGGTCGAGAAGCTTGGTCTTGGTTTGATATATAGTTCTGAGGAGGAGAAGCCCTCTAGCTTTGAGCTACCTGGTCAGGGTGGCTTGCAGGATAATGACGTGCCTGTGGGAGAGGTACTTGATGGATTGGAGGACATGTCAAAGCGCAACGAGCTATTACATGAAGCCTTCAAAATCTTCGATGAGGATGGGGATGGATACATAGATGCAATGGAGTTGAAGAGGGTGCTGGATTGCTTGGGTTTGGACAAAGGTTGGGATATGAACACAATTGAGAAGATGGTGAAGGTTGTAGATTTGAACTTTGATGGCAAGGTTGATTTTGGTGAGTTTGAATTGATGATGGGATAGCACTAGAAGTTTATTCGTTGATTTTATTAATAATTATTGAGCTGCTAATTGTATATCAATTGATTTCAGCATTCACTGATGAAAATCTCAAGATTGTTTTATTTTGCATTATTTCTGTTACTGTTACCTTCATTCTTACGTTCCAATTTTGCAGGAAAATCCCAATTAGTTTATAACGTAATGCATAACTTCTACCTTCCTTCTAGAATTCAGACATTTTAGTTTGTTCTACTGTACATATATAGGCTTAATTGACAAAAAAAAGTAACATAATTTAATTGCATGGGAAGCATAAAACGTGCAAGGAAAAATAGACTGTGTTATCTGCTAGAGTCCGATCGCAACGACCAACAAGGCAATAGTATTCACCAAAGTTGGTGTATTGCACTAAATTTTTTTAGGGGGTAAATAATATATATTATCATATTTGTTTCCGATTCTGAGTTACTTTCTAAAAAGATAATATTATATAAATTAAGTGTTATTCTTAAATTTTTTAAAGCTGTTTATCTTATGTATAATTACTTTCAGCATCAAAATTAAGATTTTAAAGGGATAAAGATGTCGAAACTATATAATTTTATCCTTATCACTAGCTTCTATCTTAATAAATGCATCAATTGTTTTATGTTTAGACTTTATCATTATATTTTGAAAATAAACACAACTTTCAATTAGATACGTGAATCTCAATAAATGTGTTACTAACAATATCATCTATGAAAATTTTACTAATATATTACTAGGATACTACTTTACTAACAAAGAGGAAAATTGCATATTTATATAAAATCTTAGATAGAAATTATAGACTACATATTACACCAAACTATGAAGAAGGATGGAAACCATATCCTCTCACACAAAAACACACACACACACACACATATATATATATATGAAATTTCAAAATAAAATAAAATGGAGGGCCATGATGAATATTGTCCTTACTTCACTTAACAGGTGAAGCTATCACTAACACAACTTAAGCTTTTGAAATAATTGGTCATTAACAAATAGGTCATAGACCAGTTGATCTAAAAGAGGGAAAGAATAAATTCATATAGCGATGACTATCCAGTAAATTAAAATTAAACTCAAATTACATTGCTATACTAAAACAAAAACAAAAATTACAATAAAATGTTTTTAAAAACATTAACTTTTTCTGTTTTGAATTTTTATCAAATAAATTTCCATATTATGATTCTTCTCCGGACATAATTTGGTGTAATGTCAAGTTATTCTACTCTTAATCTAATGATTCCTGCCAGGTGTTTGACACATGAATTGGTGTAATTGGATGTTTGGATCTAAATCAATCCAGAATAAATAAATATTGTACCAAAAAAATAAATAAATAAAAATGAAAGAGAGGGTATTAACGAGTAGCTGTCAGCACGCAATTGTCTTCAGTCTTCACCGGCATCACATAATTTGAAGATGTATTACGTTGCTAGTTTCCTGCATTTTATTTTATGAATTTAATTTTAATGTAATTTTTTATATTGTTATTTATTAAAACTTTGTCATTTCAAATAATTATTATCCTAATCAAATATTATAACGAAATTCGTTAATGATACATCAACATATAATTAAATATTTTAATATAAAAAATATACTAACATCACGTTAAGTTTTAAATACGTGTTAGGCTTATGTTATGATATTGACTAAATTAGGTTTGAGATTATATATTGTCGCTAGCTAGCGCTCTTTTTGTTTGAACTTGGAAACTTTTGATTTCCAATGTTTTCATCACTTTTCAATTTCATCAAGCTTCTCCAGCCAAATATATATCATTCTTGGACCATTTACGAGTGTGCGAGAATGCTAAGTTATTAATTTGTACAAAAAACATCGTTAAATCCAGGCATGTTTAATGTTTGTAAATCGTGTCTCCAGACTAGTAATCAAAACCAAGCCAGAATAAGCTTCGATGTCTATTGGATGACATGGCAAAGAGTGAGATGATGCATGTTGGAGAAAGCAATAAAGTCTTTTTATACAAAACGAAATATTACAAGAGAAAAGACACTATTTAATGGGCATAGAGGAATCAACCGAAGACAATAAGATAACCTACTAATCTAAGTAGACAAGACGTACAATGTAACGTTGGATCTAATTGGATGCTACAAAGTGTGGTGGAGGGAAACCCTTACGGCCGCCGATTTCAGTCACAGAGCTCACAGCATCGCTTATGACTCCATTGTTGAAATTGCTGTAAGTTATGTCCATGTTTCCAAGCCCAAGAGCTGAATTCTGTCCACCAACTGTGATACCACCATACGAGGCATCATTCCCATGGACAGTGATGGTTGGCGAGACATGTGCCATGCGGCTAAGACTAGTCGCGTTGAGTTGTGGTGGGTTTCTCAATTGACTCTGAGTCTGAAGAAGCTGGTTGTTTAAGGTGGTGAAAGAGCCCCGAGTGACCATATCCTCGGCTAACTTCACCTAAAATGGAGATAGGAAATTCTTTAGTCGTCAAATACTTGATTTGTTTGCCTTGTTAATGTTATACATACATATATATATATATATATATATATGGAAAGATGGGGTAACCATGAGCCTACTTTTTAACTATCTTAATTCTTACGAGCTAGCACTACTGACTGTAGAAATTCTGTTCAGGGAGATTTTCGATCTATAGGTTCCTTCATTCCTAGCTCCTATTATATTTTATTCTTTTCCCAATTTGTTATTTTTCTTTCTTCTGTTAATACTCGTCAATTAGCTTTCGGGTGTAGCTGATCATAAATTTAACTCTCTCCAACATGATCCTAGTATATATATACTAGATTAGATACAGTGATATTTAAGGAAGATCCTTATACCTTGGCTCTCAAAGCTTCGACATCTGATTTTAGCACTCGGTTATTTGTATCAGCCTCACCAAATTGTTGGCTGGCATCTGTAATCTGCTTGTATAGGGTTGCATTTTCCAGCATCAGTTTTTCAACCTGAGAAAACAAAATTCAAATTTTCATAATGGAAATGGAATTACATGACAAAAAAGCAAAGGAAAAAGCAAAGAGTTTAATTTTGATCCTCATTGTAAAGTTTTCTTACGCTATTATTGAATCATATGGTTTAACATATCTTTTAAAGAGTTTGACTGACAATAACTAATTCAAATGATGTGTCAACTTAAAAAAAGTTATACATTAATGGTGGATCAAAATTAAATCCTAAAGAATATGATTGCTTCTGTTTGGTATTAAAGATTCATGATTAAATTTCAAACAAAATAAAAGTACAAAGATTCAGAGAAATTACTTACCTGCAACTCATTGTCAACCAAATGTGCTTGTTTTCTTCTTCTGGACCTCCTGGCAGACTCGCGATTAGAAACCTTCCTGAAACCATGATAACCATGTAAAGTTTCAGGGAGGATGGAAACCCATCCATGATTTTATACCCCCTCCTTAATTTCAAGTGCTTTAATTTGAGATACCTTCTAAGGCGCCTCATATCAACAGGATTTGTGCTTTGTTCACAAGGACCTGCTTCATCATCCTCATCAGACAGCTCACGTGAGGAACCACTTGTAGTGGCTCCTTTGGCTTGATTATCTCTGCCGTTTGGTTTATTAGCAGACACCGGGCTGCCAACTGCCCAGTATATATTCAATTCAATCCAAAATGTTAAACTACATAAACTTAGTAAGTTTCTATGAGCTATATCCTTGTGTGCTGCCATAAACAGACAGAATTAATATGCCAAGATGCAGGGCAGTGAGGGCACATAAGTAACACGTGGGTGTGAAATGCAAAAATTGCATGCAAGAGATCAAGACTATGCATTCATATTGCCGTATAGTATTACCAGTACAACAAATTGATGACTGAGAATCATTAGTTGCAGAGATGGTGGAATGCTTGAGAGTGAGGTTTTGGGAGCAGACATGGGTATCTGGTAGTCCACCATAAGTTGAAAATGCAGTCACCATATCCTGCAATTATGAACGGCTTCATAAGCTGGAATTTTGTCCATCATCTTTTCATTTTTCTTTTCCATTTTAATTTGGGTGGTGATATTGACACTGACTCCTTATTGTTTATTCATACTCCCTTAAATTCTGATTACCTTAAATGATTAAGTAAGTCTTATTTTAACTCAAAATTCTTTTATTATATTTTTATTCATATACTTACACTTTCTAATTTTAATATATACTTACTAATAATTTTTTAATCAAGACAAAAAATAATTAATTTTATAAAAATCTCATAAGTTATTATTTTATTTTTGAAGTGTTATTGCTAGTTGGAATATACATAAATATAAAATGAAACAACCTTCTTTGTTTTTTAAGTTTAAATTTAATTTAATTTTAAAAATATGGTTCGCCTATGACCATTGAGATGTTTATTGTTTGTGAAAAATAAAATAAAAAAATAAAATATGTGCTTAAATAAATTAAAAATTTTGAAAAATATTATTATTTTATTTATATTGATAAAATTTAGTTACTAAAAATAAATATTTAAAAATTAAGTGTGTAAATAATTAAGGATGAATAGTTAAAAGTTTAATTTAAAAAAGAAATAAGTTGATAAAGGATATTTTGAGTAATCAAAATTATAAGTAATTAAAAGAATGTGAATAAACAAATATGACAAAAGGTACAAAAGCATAAAAAAGATAAGCTAGAGGGAAGCAACAAAACAATCCACCACCCAAAAGCCTTTAGAAGGGGCCCATTAGATTGCGGGCAATAATACCAAGACTTTTTAATAATATTTGCAGGGCAGATTCTAAGTATTTAATTTAACCAATTGAAAATTTCTTATTTACAAGTATATGAAAAAATAGGAAAAATGTTCGAGAATTTATTTCACTTAGAAAAGGTGAAAAGGAAGGAAAATATTGGTTATGATCAATGGAAATTTGATTTATTTCTCTTGAATCTATGGTCAATGAAATATTTCAAGCAAATTCAGCCCAATAGTGTAACAAGTTTTTTTTATTAGAATCAAATCTCCCAATCTTTTTTTTCCCAATCCTAAGATTCAGGACAGGAAATAGGGGAAGATTTAAATCATTTTTACTATCATAATTATCCTTATAGTTTTCATTCCAATATACTTAATTAAAACACTAGTTTTTTTTTTTTAACAATGTTACTCTTAACCCATTTTTTAACAACATCCATCTAATTACTTAAAATTTTAAATATTAAATGAAAAAACATATGTATTTATTATATTAAAAGCTCAAAAACATTTCTTACTTTTTCATTAAATAAATTAAAAAATTATTAAATTAATTTATTACAAGAATATAAAATTATTTTTTCTGTAAAAATATCTACGGACCAACTTTAATATCAATCAAGATTAAATTCTTTCCCAATTTTTTAAAATTGAAAGAAAAAAGTGCAATAGTAGCACACTTGTTTGATTGATTATGATAATTTAAACACAGTTTAATTATCTCTCTGTAACCAAAGGCAAATATGAAATTCCTCCTACGTTCCTCCACGTAGAGAACACACACTCTCTCTCTAATTTTTTTTTTGTTATTATATTTTGGATACAAAAATTGCACTAAAATAAATATTTACGCCGCAATTAAAAAAGTATTTTTATGTAAAAATTAAATGAAACCAAAACATTAGATAACAAAATTACAAAATAATCATAACTCAGGACAAATTCATCAGTCATTAGTTAGTTACAAAACTCAAAGTTCAAAGACAAAATTATTTTATTATTATTATTATTATTATAGTATTTCTGGCCAAAAATAATTATTATTAAAATTTATTATTTATTTACGATTGCAAGCGTTTGATGCAAGCTAAGAGTAGAAGGCACGAGAAATTCTTAACTATGAAAAGATTCAGTGTTAACCAATTACAATAACAACAAGAAAGAAGAAGGGATTGCCACGTCATCCATCTGACTAATGACGTGGCGAGAGGGTGCTCCGACGCACTTTCTCAAAAAAAAATTCTAATATATATTCGGTGAGGGAAGCGCGTTTCCAAAAGTGGTAAAGGTGTGTGGAAACTGAGAAGGCAGTAGTGCACTAACCGGATTTCGGAAAGCGGCGGCGTTGAGGTCATCGGAGAAAGCGCCGCCGATGAGTGTATCCTTCTGACACCAAAACTCGCACGGTTTCACATCGTCGCCGTCGTCGTTGCCCGTTCCATTCGTTACGATCATCCACTGCTTCGCGAACTCTTCCAGATCCAACTCCGTCGCCATTCGCTTCAAGTCGCCCAAGCCGGAGAAAATCGACTGCGCCGCCACATCGCCGCCCGGTTTCGTCTCCATTTCGCCGGAGAGAGATAGATAGATAGAGAGAGAGAGAGAGAGAGAGAGAGGGGAAAGAAAAGGGAATAATAGAAGCAGCTTGACGGGTATAAATAGGAAAAGCGAAGGCGGAAGTACGTGGTGGCCTGAGAACTTTTTTTTTTAATTGAAAAACAAAAGTAAAAAAGTGAAAAATAGATTTTTTTTTCTTTTTTAGAATAACTAAAAAATAGAATTGGACGGCACACGATGTTAAAACCAATTTTAAAAAACAGTTAAACCGGATAATCAAATAGGAGAGTGATTCAAGGTTTGATCGGTTGAACCGGTAGTTGAACCGGTATACTATATATATATTATATATATATATATATATATATATATATATAACTGATCATAAAAATCATAAACCCCTTATAGTGTTGCCACCTATTTTGTGAAAAAGAATAACTAAAACTGTGGAAACTCTCAACCCAACTCCTAAAAGAGCTAAATTTTAAGTTTTTTTTTTTTAAAAAGAATCATTTTCTTCTTTCTTTTTTAATAAAAATTCAATTTAAAAGTTGATGACCGGTCCAACCAGTTTTTTATTTTCGGTCTTTACCGGTTTAACCGGTTCAACCGTTTTTTCTTATGATTTTCGTGGTTTAACCGCTTAGGCGGTTCTTTGGTTGAATCAAAACTGGTGGAGCTTCCAGTCCACGATCCAACTGGTTGAACCGGTTCGGTTGGACCGGTTTTTAAAACACTGATTAAAACATAGCAGAAGTTGCATATTTTCTTTTCAAATCAATTTTAAAAATAAAATTGATTTCAGTTAAATATTAAATTTATGTTTTAAATTTAAATTAATTTAAAAATTAATTCTTATATTTAGAGTTCATTAAAGAAAAAATTAATTTGATTTGATTTTATTATTTTACTTTTTAAATTTTATATGATTGTGAATGATATTATTTGGTTAATGAGATAAAATTAAAAAATTAATAAAAATAAAATAATTAATTTAAATAATTAAATTTAAAATCAAATCAAATTCACTTAAATTTAAATAAATTTTTAAATATAAATAACTTAAATTAAAATAATTTTAAAATTAAATTATTTCTTATTTACAAATAAAATTATACCTTATTTTTTTAACATTTCAAACGCACTCATAAAGATTTTAAAAATGTGAAACCACAAAATTACCATGATATGTCAAGTTGAATTAATTACTTGTTGCACCCAAATTTTCAAATGTATAATAATGGATGATGGATATTCCTTTGGTATCTTTAATAATTAATGACTAATATTTAGTCATATATTTCACTTGATTAAAATATAAATAAAATAATTATGCTTCAACTAAGTGAAATACGTGACCAAATATTAACTACTAATTGTGAAAAGATATTAGTACCCTCACATAAAAAAAATACTCAAAAAACCTCTATGATAATTGGTGTATTGAATAATAATGGCAATGGCATAGTCATATGTTGATTAGGTTAATAATCATCACCAAAACATCCACAACTTCAATTAGTGTATGTTTAGTGAAGTTATTAATAGTTGTGGCCACTTATGACATCCATTGGCCTAGTAAGTGCTCAAGGGAACTTAAGTCTCTCAAAATCTCCAAAGGGCAAATATATATCCTATTCAACTTCAACCCAAACTGTCACTAATCACTACTCTCATCCAAAACAAGGAAACAAATCAGAAAAAGAAGATATTTTTATTTTTATTTTTTATGTTATGTCATGCCTCCTGTGTATATTGGCTACAAAGTGAGAAATTTTAAATTTTAATATAGTAGCAGGAATGAGATCTCCAGTTTGCATCCATCTCCACTAATCAATTCTATTGCTTAATATATTTTAGATTTCTTTTATTAATTTTTTTTATATGATTGTATAGAGTTTCCAATTTAAGGCCTTATTTAAATTCTGATCATTACTAGTCCATAGCAGCTTATATATTCATTTATTAGACGAACACGAATAATAGTTTAATTATTGAAAATGGTGGAAATGTGGTTTATGCAGAATGACGGGCTACCTGCCGTAACACATCACAAATTTCCATAGCATAGAACTATAAATTAAAAAGAATTCAGGTTACTTCTAGACCAAGTATTTTAAAACTTTGCAAATTGAAACACATAATGAATACAAATTACAAAAGTTAGCTCACATAAAAAAAATTACAAAAGCTAGCACATCTTTTGTCTTTTGCTTTCTTCTACGAACATATGGCATGTCAAGAAAACAATAATTAATGAAGCATTTGTTGCTAATAACATTAGAGGCCATATTGGTCACAGTTGGCAATCACAACCTCAATCATGCAAAAGTTCACCTTGACTACAATTGAAAGAGTGGTGAAGCAACATACAATGGGTACAAATATCAGAAAGCGCTGTGACACTAAAATATAGCAGCCACCCAATGAGATGAGGTCCAAATTCCAAACCCAACAAAGCCGAGAACTTTACTTTTGGAAAAGCATTAAAGGCATTTTCTGCGCCTTGATGTGGCTTATGCAGCAATGGAATGCATGAAAGGCAAGTAAAAGAGGGGGCAACTGGTGTTTTAGCAATTAAAAGTGGGTTTCTTAATGTGGAAGTTCTTGTTAAAGTAATGGAGTTTGATTGGGACTAGCATCGACCCTAAACAAAAGTTGGTAACGTATGTATAAACATGCTTTATAGGTCACGTTTAAAAAAGCAGGTTAACCCTCTCGCTTTCTCTGAGTTTAATAGAGGTAACTAGGTAGCTTTGCATTATTTGTTTATTCATAACTTCACCTTTTCCTATTATTATCATCACGCAATACCTAACTTTCTAAAATACATCGCATAGTAGTGAGCTTCCACGTTAAAACCACCATTGTTTATGCAAGCGTGTCTTTGTGATCTGGTGGGGACAAATCAAGAGGGGGCGATGGGAGCTAGGCTAGTAGAATTGCATTTTGCGTGTTCATTTTTGGCTGTCATATACATAATATAACCTTTAAAAATTCTACAAGAAAATGTATATTTTTTATGATAATAATTGTCACTGAAAGCTTTAAAAATTGTTACTAAGATAGTCTTGTGAAGATATTTTAGATCATTAATATAAGTCAAGTCATTATAGAATTAGGATGCATTTGTGTAAGCTTTAAAAAAATGTTTTTATGATATAATTTTTTCTCATAGAACTTTTTTTAAAAATAAAAATTATTTTGTATTTGGATATAATTATTAAAAATTACTTTTTAGCTTAAAAAGATATTTTACATTGTTTGGATGTAAAAGTATAAAAGTATTTTTTTCTTGTACAAAATTACAAAAAAGGACATAAAAACACTTTTGAATTAAAAGTGTTTGGATTTACATTTTAAAATTTGAAAATAATTAATAATTATTATATATTTCATATTTTTTATTCAAAACATTGTAAATAATAATTTTACTTAAATAAAAAAAATTTATGTCAACGATACAGTATATAGGAATTGGTATTGGTTCAGAAGATAACTGGATTGTTGTGGTCCTTATAGTTCTAATTGATGGTGCCAATTTGATTTCCAAAATTGGATTGATTACTGCTCAACGCTCTTAAATTATTAGTTGTTAATATATATTTTCCTGTTATGAAACCAAGAGGATGGCTGTTTGCAATGCTTTAGTGTTACAATTTTGTTACCAATCAGAAGGCCACGCTACCCCCATTAGGTCTTACTTATTTGTGTCAAGGGAAACTGAAAATAATGAAAACAACTGTATTTCTAGTGAAACATTGAGATATCTTTGTATAACTATTATTTCAGTATTATTATTGTCTGTAAAATGAGTAAGACGAATTGGAGAAAGAAAGCATGTTTCCCCAAGGGTTTGTTATCTTATTGTTGTCATTCTCATAAACAACATTATTTTTGAGCTTGGAAGTTTGGCATTTTTCGATAAAAATCGCGAGTCCTAGTGGAGCTGCATAACATAGTTCTAACAGAAAACATGGTAATGCATTAACAAGTCTACTTCAAGACTAAAGGGTATTCGACGAGAGAAAAGCATAGATCAAACAAACTCCGTTGTTATGAATTTTCACATTCCTTCTTTAGACACAATCTTTACCACCAGCTCCACTTATGTTTCTTCCATCAGCCACTATTTTCCTACATAGCAGACAAAGTCAATTATAGCATATTATTGGATTAGAAATTGTTAAAAAATATCCTCTTCACAAATTCAAGATGCCTTCAATTTGGGGGGATTAACAGACAGGTATCTTCCGATCATGAGCATCAAAATCCATGTGGACATTGTGATCTTCTCCTTTACCATCAGAAGTAATGCTGAGCTGAGAACAGTTTACAATATCTACGCTTGCAATTCCTTGAAAAATCTGAAAAATCCCAACAGGCTTGTTAGGTTTTAGGTTTTGATGATGTTTAAGTTTTAAACATAAAATTTATTTAATTAAAATTAATTGATGAGTTGTCAATTTGCATATTGATAAATCAATTTGAGACACTTATGTTAGCTTTGTACTAGGCTTTATTAGATGTTTATTGTGCCCAATATTAGTATTTTAGATGAGTTTAATATTGTTGGGTCTCATTGGGCGTTAATGCAAATTATGAATAATTCTTGGATTTTGATGCATTTTGACATTTCCTCATTGGTTAGGCCATAACTTGGGATTCAGTGATCCATTTGAGGTGATCTTGGTGTCTTTGGAAAGCTAAGACAAGGCTCTACAAGTTTCATGGAGAACTCAAGAGCTGGATCGAAATTCTAAGGGTCCAAAATATTCCTCAAATGCAGAGTGGGTTTACTGTCATGGAAATTTGGACAGTGTGCACATATTGGACTACGTAGTGAGTTATAGGCCTCTTCTTGGGTTGAAACTTGGCCATTGGAAAGATAAGACTCATATCTCCAACTTCACTGAAGACCATTTAGTCAATAGATATCGTTTTAGACATGATTATGAAGCTACAAGTTGGTTTGAATTTCGAAACACGTTCTGCCAACCTAACTTGAGGTAGGTGCAGTGTTTTTAACATATCTGGAGTTCTAAAAGTCCAAATGGCATGATTCTAATTACAAAATTTCAAGGAGACAACTGGCTACAACTTTCATGAGACCTCCAAGCCAAAATGCACCGTCTAGGTGATCAAAATCAAGCTGGAAGTCAGATAAGAGTTGCTGACTTGAAGCCACCAACCATACACCAACCCACCAACCATGCACCAACCCACCAACCATGCATCAAGCTTCCATATTTGACAATTTTCATGTTTTTACAACTTGTATTCAGATTATTTTCAATTACAAATTGGCTTCTATGATTAGTATAAATAGAGTCAATATCTTTGTATTAGAAATAATTCAATTTTAAGTATGTTTGAAAAAAGTTTGAGTATTTGTGAGAGTTTTCTTTCTCTTCTTTTCCATTCTCTTTAGAATTTCGTTTTTGCTCTTTATTTTATGAGTTCTTCCTTCCCATCCATGGAAGGCTTGGCTCTTATAATCAATCCAAGGGATTAGCCATCTTGATGTTTAATTTGGAGATCTTGTTTTTCTTGTTCATATTGCTTAATTGTTATTCAAGTTTCTCTTCTTTCTCTTTTAATTTTGATCTAGATTGAATTGCTTAATTTGATTTAGATGTTTATGTGATAATAGCTTTATTATCATGTATTCAAGAGGATCACAAAGACTAAACAATATATCAAAGCTTTTTGATGGATTGTTTAGTTTGGTTAAATCCCCGATCTTAAGTTAATCTATGTTTGGATGGTGCTTACTTTATCTAACCTTGGTTAATCAAATCCTAGATGCTTATCTAGTAGAGAATTCTTGGATCATGTTAAGGCTTCTTGATGTAATCTAAGGCCAAGAACATAATTAGCAATTCAGTGAATTCCTTGTGATCAATGATGGATTAAACTCAAGATCGGTAAAATTTCCTTGGATTTGTTAATTTGTTAATTACTTTCCTTTAATTCAACTAGTGTATTATCTTTTCAACTCATCAAAACCCCCTTTTAATTATCTTGATCTGATTAAATCTTTGTTTTTTTGGATCCTTGAGAGACGATTCGGTTTATTCTCTATACTACAAATTATTTTGTGAACCGGTAATTTTTTTTATTTGACGGGTCTCAACAACCTCTTGTCACATATCCCTAATTACTTGATTTCTTTAATGAGATATTTGTATTCACTGGAAAATATTTAAATTGATATGTACTGAATCCTTGATTAATTATATGATGATATAATTGAGAAAGTATTTGAATTGAGATTGTAATTGAGAAAAAAAATTATAATATTAATGTGCTGAATTATTTGTTTACCTCCATTAAGCTCTTAATTTTGTTAATTAAGGTGATTGCTCTAACATATTAATGTTTTAGGCTCCCACTAATTATGGAATCAAATTTGAATTAGAAAGAGCAAAGAGACTCAATTTTCGTACAACAAAACAGAATAAAAGAGCAACATATTTGAGCAATATCTGACAGCAAATGAGCAACCAAATATATGCAAAACAGAACAAAGGAGCAACGTCTGGACAAAGGAGCGACAACAGAAGCGAAAGGAGCAACCACTGGAATGAAAAGAGCAGCTTGCCATAATTAAGAGTGTGCTGCACGAAAATACTAAAAGAGCAATATTCCTTTGACTCCAATCACTCCAACGGCTAGCTAAAATCAAGGAAAACAAGTTGGCTACAAAAGAGAGACATCGTTAAAGATCAAAGCAACCAATCTTGCACGAAAAAGAGAAGAACCGTATCATCCTTGCAATATTTTATTCTTTCCATCCTTGTGTGCTTTACACTTGCTTATCTACTCTAGAGAGAGTGTGTTATTTGGGTATCATTGTAGCTCATTCATAAGAGCAATCAAAATAAGAGAGAGACTATTGTTCTAGTGAAAAGAAAGAGAGTGTGTGTAACATTTAGATTTCTTTCTTTGATCTAGGTTACTCTATTTTGGGTTGAGGTAGAGGAAGGTTTCTTGTGATGTCCTTGGAAAAAACAATACCACTGAATACTTTGCTTTGGGTTAAGGTAGAGGTAGGTTGTGGTAGTGTCCTTGTAAGCAAAAACACTAAGAATTGAAGAAAATCTCAAGCTTGCTTAGAGACTGGATATAGGTCATGCGTTGTGGCTGAATCAGGATAAATCACTCATGCACATCTTTCTCCCTATCTCTTTATTTATGTTCATCATATTGTTTGTTGCATTGCATTGCATTTGAGTTTTTAATTTTTGATAAAATTCTTTCATTGATCTAGAGAACCAATTCACCCCCTTCTTGGTTCTATCAAGGCCTCCTCTTATCCAAATAGTATAGAGTGATCTTGAGATATTCCTCTGCACTTTCCTCTCAACTTCATTACTCTCATCATCATTTGAATCAGCAACCTAAATCATGACCTTACACCTATAGGCAATTCAAAACAACTTTCATCAGCAAGCCTACAACATAACATAAACCAAAGAAAAAACCGATGTATGATATACATCAATTATTTTTCACAAGATACCAGAAAATCATAATAAGGTACCAACATATACTATCACATAATCAAAACACCCAAAGAAAGGAATCAAGTAGTACTCCCCATCCCAACTTCATATTTAAAGCCTTCAATTGGTTCTTTATTAAAGCCAAGATACTCGGTGCTTATAGACAACAATGGCTAACACATAGTTACCGAGTTTTCTCACCAACCTGCGAATTGTGCATCAATTTTCGCATACCAATTTGTGGTACTTCTCAGTATAAAGAAATTATTGAGATCATAATTTCAAGAAGTAACGTACTTGATGAGTCTTATTTAGTACTTATATTTCATATCTTTATCATATGATTTTGTGGGATTTTATCTCCTAATTGATGTTTATTTGCTATTTATTTTAGGAAAGTTGATCTTTGAACAAATCTACTGTAATTATGGTAATTTGTGCAAAGAATCTTCAAGGGATGAAAATAGGAGATTTAGTCAAAGGCTAATCAATGAGACTCAATCAAAGACTATTCAAGGAAACAAGGAAACTTAATTAAAGACAAATCAGGGAAACTTTTGCTGTCAAATCTTTTGTAATAATTTGGGCATAACTTTCACTGCAGAAGTTCAAATGACATGATCTCGGTGGATATGGAGAGTTAAGAAAAGATCTACGAATATTATGTTGACCACTATCAGCGATTCGATCAGATTTGATGAGATATGTCCAGCCAAAGTTAATGCCTTTTATGAAGAAAAGTGACAGCAACATTCAATTGCTTTAGGATTTCCTAAATCTTATAAAAGGACTTATTCTGCCCTAGAAGAACGGAGGAGGGGCCTGAGGAGGCTTTGGGGGAGAGGGCTTCCAGCCCTAGGAGAGCCAAGGAGATCATCAAGGAGCAAGGATTCAAGATCTTCATATTCTTGTTGTCTTGGATTCAATGGAGTTTACAATTTCCTATCTTTTGTTTTCCTATTTCTTGATGTTTTTCTAAACTCTTCCTAGCTAGAGTGATGATGTAACTTGAATGGATGATTTATTTGGATTGATAATTCTTAATTTAAGTTTTCTTTCATGGTTGAGTGTTCATCTCTATTCTTAATGCTTTTATGACTTGATCAACCATAAATTGAACTGATGGTCATGCATAGAATTGGGAAATTCATGTGTGATGTTGCTTCTTGAGATAAACACCATGATTAAGCAATAATCTAGGAATAGATATTGTTGATTGTGTGGTATTACTTGAGATTTTGTTCATTTATGCCTTGCTCTATTTAGAATTAGACTAAGGAATTAGTTAATTCTAGATAGTTGAAGAGAATTAATCTACCAAGGAATTGGGTTTTAATTAAATTAGATATCCCACCATCAATTCTTGAATTTGAATTTAAATTAAGAAAGAATCCAAATAATCGGAAAATCAAGTGAAATCGGATCTCTAGCATCTCACTCTTTGTTTGCCCAACCCCATTTAACATAGTTAAAATTTTAGTTTTTTTTTATTTTCTTCATTAATTTGCATCGTTTAAATAGTATCTAAATTAGTAATTTGGTACTTGACAACACAATTCCCTGTGGAGACGATCAAAAACTTGATAGCTATCTAGCAAGTGTACCAAATCGCACAAGTAATAAAGTGATGAGTAAATTATCGTCTCCACAGGGAATTGTGTTGTCAAGTACCAAATTACTAATTTAGATACTATTTAAACGATGCAAATTAATGAAGAAAATTAAAAAAAAACTAAAATTTTAACTATGTTAAATGGGGTTGAGCAAACAAAGAGTGAGATGCTAGAGATCCGATTTCACTTGATTTTCCGATTATTTGGATTCTTTCTTAATTTAAATTCAAATTCAAGAATTGATGGTGGGATATCTAATTTAATTAAAACCCAATTCCTTGGTAGATTAATTCTCTTCAACTATTTAAAATTAACTAATTCCTTAGTCTAACTCCAAACAGAACAAGGCATGAATGAACAAAATCCCAAGTAATACCACACAACCAACAATATCTATTCCTAGATTATTGCTTAATCATGGTGTTTATCTCAAGAAGCAACATCACACATGAATTTCCCAATCCTATGCATGACCATCAATTCAATTTATGGTTGATCAAGTCATAAAAGCATTAAGAATAGAGATGAACACTCAATCATGAAAGAAAACTTAAATTAAGAATTATTAATCCAAATAAATCATCCATTCAAGTTACATCATCACTCTAGCTAGGAAGAGTTTAGAAAAACATCAAGAAATAGGAAAACAAAAGATAGGAAATTGTAAACTCCATTGAATCCAAGACAATAAGAATATGAAGATCTTGAATCCTTGCTCCTTGATGATCTCCTTGGCTCTCCTAGGGCTGGAAGCCCTCTCCCCCAAAGCCTCCTCAGGCCCCTCCTCCGTTCTTCTAGGGCAGAATAAGTCCTTTTATAAGATTTAGGAAATCCTAAAGCAATTGAATGTTGCCGTCACTTTTCTTCATAAAAGGCATTAACTTTGGCTGGACATATCTCATCAAATCTGATCGAATCAGTGATAGTGGTCAACATAATATTCGTAGATCTTTTTCTTAACTCTCCATATCCACCGAGATCATGTCATTTGAACTTCTGCAGTGAAAGTTATGCCCAAATTATTACAAAAGATTTGACAGCAAAAGTTTCCCTGATTTGTCTTTAATTAAGTTTCCTTGTTTCCTTGAATAGTCTTTGATTGAGTCTCCTTGATTAGCCTTTGACTAAATCTCCTATTTTCATCCCTTGAAGATTCTTTGCACAAATTACCATAATTACAGTAGATTTGTTCAAAGATCAACTTTCCTAAAATAAATAGCAAATAAACATCAATTAGGAGATAAAATCCCACAAAATCATATGATAAAGATATGAAATATAAGTACTAAATAAGACTCATCAGTACTATATATGTACCCGTACCCTTACTGCATGTCAAAGAGTATTGCGAATCTAGTAACTCTGAGTTAATATCCACACTCCAACAAGTATAAGGGAAGGCAACATTCAATCAAAAAATCAGACCAAAAAAGAAACTGTCATTATTCAGAAATTGACTAACTTTCAATTAGACACTAAGTAACTAACTGTCATCCTAATAATAGACACATTCTCTAAGTTGTTTCTGGGTAAAAGATATTCCAGACTCTCTCATCCTCTCGCACACATAGTGTTGGAACCAAAGAACCTTTGTGAAATTAAGTTTGGAACCAATCTGTTTAAAGAATTATTACCCCATAAAGTTTTGAAGATAACAAAAGTTTTAATTTAGAATGAATAAGTAAAAGACTCACGTAACTTGTTTTTAAACTGTTTCAACAAGAAAACAAAGTGTTAACAAACAGTTACTTGTTTGTGCGTCCATTCTTTCTTGAGCTAAAGAAAACTAAGTATTCGTCCAATACCTTTTGAACTGTTTCACAAAATCTATTATATTGGATAGTCCAATGTTTTCCTTACTAAGCTCAGGTTCAAAGTGTTCGTCCAAAAGTCAAAATTCAAATGTGAAGAAACTGTTCATTATTAAATGCTGAGAAAGACTCTGACAACGTACACTACAAAAGAAGTCAATTGAGCCGCTTAGCTGACATCGCTAACAACTACAAAGACCTGTGAATAAGGAACTTTCTGCGTGCTCAGATAAGTCAGGACTAAGCTATCATATTATTGGACATTCCTGATAATCAAAGTGTCTTTTCAGAAGAAGATTCACACGTTATCATCTTATGCATTTAATACTGCTCAGAACGGTAATAAATGTTTCCGTTGGACGAATAAGCTTATGAAGACTGCTCCAAATGCTCTCACCTATAAATACAAATGTCTTCGAAGAAGAAGTAGGAGAATAACAATCTATGTGATCAAAAGTGTAAAAGGATTAAAGCTTTCATTCTTCTTAATATTCTCACTCTTGTAAAGAGTTTAAGTCTTGAGATTTATTTTCTATCTTCACCAGTAGTGAGTTAAAAACTCAAGCACCTCTATACTTTTTCTTTTTTTAACTTGGTGTTTAAGCCTGAAGAGGCTGAGTATAAAAGAATACTTGGTTTGTAGAACCTGAAGAGGTTGATAATACTTGTATACCTGAAGAGATGGACAATACTTGTAATCTTGTAAAAGATTAGGAGAAAATCCTTCTGGTTGAAGGTAGGGCTGGCACTATCTCATGATTTAATCACGGCTTGGTTCATTAACAGCTCAATAAGTTAGGTTCATGAGCTAATGAGCTAAGCTTGAGCTAACAATTTTGACTCGTTTAGTAAATGAACTCAATTTGAGCTTTCATATATTCGACTTATGAGCTCGTGAGCCAGCTCGATATATATATATATATATATAAAACAAAAATTTTTAATATAATTTTTTTGTAAGTAATGAAATGGTGCTGGTAACTTGAACTTTGTTAGGAACCTATTAGTCATAATTCTCTAAAATTATGGTGGCTGTTTTATTTATGTTTAAAGATAATTGTGGTTGTTTGGTTGGAACTTGTGAGTATATATTTTACTGTTATGGTTGATTTTAATGTTTTAAGTTAAAATTATGGTGTGTTAATATAGATTTTGAGCTTGGCTCACCAAGCTTGAGTTGCTCGTGAGCTCATAGTGAGCCGAGCTTGAGCCTAGAAATGAGCTCGTTTTCTTATTGAGCTCGAGCCTGAGCCAAGCATATTGTCATCGAGCTGAGCCTGAGCCAGGCCTAGCTCGGCTCAGCTCAGCTCATTGCCAGCCCTAGTTGAAGGGACTTGACGTAACTCTCGGTTTGTGAGAGTAAACCAGGATAAACATATGGTGTAAGCTTTTCTTTCCTCCTCTTGTGTTTTATTTATTCACTAACATCTGGGGATTGCCATTGTTTTCTTAACTAAGGTTTTGAGATAAAATTTAGAACTCTTTCACTGCGTTTACGGTTATTAATTACAAAATCGTTTTAGCGTCCAATTGGACTAAAAAGTTTTCTTTGTCCATTGCATTTTTGCTTCTTAACGAAAAGTTTTCCAAAAAGGTTAAGAAACACAATTCAACTTCCCTTCTTGTGTTTCACTTGTTTACTTCACATAGAAGAAAAGTACCCAGAACAAGAAATCTTTTACATATTAATATTCCGAGAAATGAAAATCACTCGTTTGGATGACAGAATTAGAATTACAGTTCATAATTCTAATTTCAATTCCATTTCTATTATAATTAAAATTGACAATAATCTTAATTTTTATATGTAGGACAAATAAAGAATTAGGAGTATAGAATTGTAATTCTGAAGTGAACAAAAAAATTATTATTTAAATAATTTATCAATAATTTATAAAAAAAAATATTAAATTAAATTAAATTAATAAATAATAATTTAAATTTATAAAAATTTAATAAAGCTTGTATTGCTGGATTACAACGATCGAAATGGATGTCAAACCAAAAGATGTCATTGATGATGGTGATTGAAGGACACAAGTGGCGAAGATGATTGTAGGACGTCGGTGTCGATCATTGAAAGACGTATGACAATTTGACCATTGCACACGCAATGACAACATTGATCAGAGGTCGGTAGAGACTAACACGCGCAATGGCGACATGGTCAGAGCATGCAGGCGACGACGTGGCTGGACTATGTCGATGACGATGGTTGCCAGTAGTAATGGTTGTTGGATACTTTTAACTTTTACCTTTTAATATTCAAAAAATAAAAAATCTTAGTGCTTGGAATTGTAATTTTTAAGGTTTAACATAAGAATTGAGAGTAATATAAACTAGTTATTTTCAATTCCGTGGAATTTGATTGAAATTAGAATTCTATTTCTAATATACACATTAAACAAGATAATTGGAATTGGGATGTCCAATGCTCACTTTCAAGCCAATTTTGTTTGCCAAACAGGGCCTTAAAAGAGACAAATATGGATGGATGTCATATGAGGTTGCTCTTTTTTTTTTTTGTTCTGGTTTATGGATCATCCATAATTTTCCCATCATAGCCTTCGAGGAGGGTTATAGACCCTTGTTATGGGACAACAATTTGGTCATCCTTAAGGATGGAAAATGGGTTCATCTTTCATTGGATGAGAGAACAAGTTTTTATCTTGAACTATAGCCAAAAAAATGGGAGGAGTTGATGGAAAAGGCTCTACAAATTGTAGATTTGACGACATTAACTTGCTTCCAAGATTTTAGCTATCTTCTGCGAATGACTTAACGGTGAAGAAGAGAAGCATGCAGTGAGAAATGCCCAGAAATGAAATCAAGGAGAGGAAGAAAAAGTCAAGGGTACGGGATGTAATTCAGAAACTTGGAACAGGACAATTTTGTCCATAAAAATGAAAACAACTTCCCAGTATTGGGTCCATGGTTAAGAAAACTGGCCGGTTGAACCGGGAACCAACCACCCTACTGGTTTGGGTAATGCTCTTAAATCGTCTTATCCAAAAACTGGTCAAAAATTGATCAACCGATACTAAGCTGGTAGAACCGATCATCTCGGGACAAGTTTCCACGGTTGGGCGGTTGATAATTAAAAAAAAATTTAACCAACTGATATCACCCTACCAAGCAACACCTCTGTTATAATAATCTTGCCAAAGATTTAGATCAGACATCAAAATGAGGAAGCAATTCTATTTGTGAAGTTCAATAAAATGAGAACTTTGAGGATGCAAATTCAGATCAAGCTCCACGCATGCCATATTAGTCTATTTGGCCACTTACAACTTTGAGTTGAGTTTGGCGGCGAGATATGAAGGAGGTAGACGAAGGCTCGGCAAATCTATTTGGATGCGAGGCTCCCTCCTCGACCCGAGGCTCCATCCTACATGTGATGACTCTGCGCTCCCTGTATGCGACTGTGATGGAAACTCTCCAACAACGACAACTGGCATGGCAATGCTTTGCTTACGCCTGCCTCCATTCCTTGTGATCAGTGTCGTCGTTGCTCTGTGTTGTCACTGCTTCGCCCCACCTGTGCTCTGCCTCCATCGTGAGCCACATGGTAAGTGATGTGTCTTCATCTGACTATGAGTTTCCTTTTTCTGTGGAGTGTGGAGGCATCTTGCTCTTGTGGGATTTGAAGGAAAACTTGTCGGGGTCAAAGAGGTGAGATTCAAAACAATTTGGGAATTTGCCAATATTAATTGCAAGAGAGAGGTATTGGAGGTAGATTCAAAACGATTTGGGAATTTGTCCATATTAATTGCAGGAGAGAGGTATTGGGGGTAAGATTCAAAATGGTTTGAGAATTTATCAATCTTAATTATAAGAGAGTCTTGTGCTTGCTAGTTAATTAGTGAGGTTTTGGCTTTTAATAAATTTTATGATGTTTACTGTTTTAAATAATTTTTTTATTTCATTAGTATGTATGTATGTGTGTGTGTGTGTATATATATGATGTAAGAGTATATTACCAATTTGGTCCCTGAAAGATTTCACTTATGTCATATTAGTCCCTGAGTAATTTTAATAACAACTGCCATCCTCAGAAGATCATTCTGTCAAGTTAATCCAAACATTAAGTGCCCTCTATTTTAGTTAACAGAAGTGCACATGTGACATGTTAAATGCTTCAATGGCACTCACTTTTTGCACAGCTGGCACATTAAGCAGAGACAAGCACCCAAAATTCCCAATATCCCTATTCTTCCCTTGTTTAGCTAGCATCTAGAACTTACTCTCCTCCTTTAAATTACAACCTAGCAATATAACACCCAAATACAACCAACCACCTGCAACTCCTGTTGAGATGCACAACGACATAACAAATTAGCTTCCTCTACTTCACGTCACAATACTGCAACCCAACTGGACATAGCATCCAAAGCATAAAAAATGTCTGCCATAGATCACCCAACAGAACTATACAAGAACCTTACCAAGTGAGTGAGGATGACTTACAAAACTATACATAAAGTACAGAGTAGGATGACTTACAACGTTTGCAAAATCAAAGACAAATGGGTTTCAAAATAGATTACATCATATAGCATCAAATTTGACTTGAAAAGCACTTTGACCCCCACCTAATAAGACTCAGTCAAAATAAAAGGAAATTACTGTAATTTGAACGAACCAAGATATTCATACAAAAAGAATAAACTACAATTTTCGTCCTCGAAATATTTCATGAAAGTCATATTAGTCCTTAAACTTATTTAACTCACACCGTACTCCCTAAATGCCATGTCTGTCATGCAAGTTAATTCTCATGTTAACTTCTCTCTGTTTTAGTTTACATATGTGTACATGTAGTCGTTAACTTTTCAATTTAGCACCCATTTTGCACACATAGACTACTTGGTTCAATATTGAAAAAAATTTCCCTTCCCTAATGAAAAAGGTTGTCGTTTACTGTCTAGGAAAAAAAAAGACTCAAATTTCCCACCTTCCCTGCATTCAACGTCAAAGGTGAGCTGCAGATGTGGTGGTGACATGGCTTTCCTTTTAGAAACAGAACTAACATCACTTTCCCAAAAACAAAAGCTTCCCCTAGATTTTCCAAGAAATTAACAGGCACTGTATAGTAGCATTACGTAACATGAGACCCATTGTGTCTATGCATTTCTATTCTGCATTCTTATTTGTTAGCTGGTCTTCATCAGTTCTTTCAAGCACCCATAACTTTATTAGTGTTCAAGATTCATAGTTAAGGCAACATGAGGATCAAAAAACGATGCCCGCCTTCTTGTACACCATCAATGTCGCAATTAGCAACTCTACCGCTAGATCGCCTATATTCAATGCCTCCACCACCAACATTGGCCCAACTGTACGACGACGCAAAGCTTCCAAAACTTGAATTTGTCACTAGAATCAACAACACTTCAGTTCCTATGCATCACAATATTCACGACAACTCTAATTTCAAACTGCAGGTTCAAAATTAATAAAGCCCCACTGATTAAAAAAATGTTACCTTCTCTCTCATCTCATTTTTTCCCCTTAGTTTTTCACAAACAAGTTGAGGTTCTATAATATGTTTTTGTCCCTCTCACATTGTTTTTTCAACCTCAAGAGGAAGACCCATTCACTGGAGAGTGAACTTACATGAAAACTATGGCACCAAATTTGTATGTAAGGTTTAGATGTTGCAGTTCAGGCATCATGAATTGAAGCTGGAAGGAAATAAAATGACGACGATTTGGGTTTTTAAGGGGAAATATTTCTTGTCTAGAGCCAAACAGTCCATGTGTACAAAATGGGTGGCAACATTAGTGAGATAACGTGCCACATATGCAAATCCATTAACTAAAACAAAGACAAGTTAACGTGAGGATTAATTTGCATGACAGACGTGACATTCAAGGACTACGGTGTGGATTAAATTAGTCTAGGGACTAATGTGACTTTCGTGAAATCTTTCAAGGATAAAAAATGGTGGTATGCTCTACCTCTATTCAACCACAGTTGAACCATTGAACCTTAAATCAATTCCTCAACTAGTTTAATGATCAGTTCGACTTTCAGAACTTTGACTAGGTCATTATCTCTCTCATCTACCTCATGAGCTTTTTTCATAAGTTTCAAAATGTGACTTCCGAAAAAAAACACCATAATAGCTTTTTTTCAAATTTAGCTTTTCTCAAAAAGCTTACCAAAATTGTCATTTGTTATGTTACAAGTGCTTTTTTGGTCAACAAAAATGCCTTTTCCATTAAAAAAAAAACTTACTCAAGTGTACTCTTAGTGACATTATTTAGGAATCTCATTAATGAAGACATTTATTGTAACACAAAAAAAGTCATTAATATTTGTGAATAACTATGACAAGAATAAATCGTCACATATACACATAATACCAGTGATGATTTAGTCATCACAATTACTCGTTTATAGTGACAAATAAATCGACATTATTATTCTAAAATTAGTGATAAATTTTTTCTCACTACTACAAAACACTTTTAGTGATTAATAATTTTTGTCGCAAAAAACTCATTAAAATCAGTGTTTTAAAAATCGGTCCAACCGGACCGGTTGGACCATGGATCGGGAGCCTCACCGGTTTTGCTTCAACCAAAGAATCGCTAGAGCGGTTTAACCACCAAAAATCATATAAAACCACTACAAAACCGAAAACCAAAAATCGGAAAACCAACCAGTTCAACCATTAACAATTTTCAAATTGATTTTTTATTTAAAAAAAGTTTAAAAAATCTTAAGGTTTGAGTATTTTTTGAACTTGCAAGGCCCCAAAGACTCAAACTTTATATTCTTATGCCTTCAAACATCTTTAGCTAATGATATGCTCGTCTGTACCAAACTTGTGCCCTCTTTTTTGCTTCATTGGATAGATAGTAATTGTTACTTCATTATATATATATATATATATACATACCGGTTCGACCATCGGTTAATTCAGTTAAATCGGTTCGACCATGAACCACTCTCCATTCCGATACAACCAGTTTTTAAAAACATTGATTGAAATAGTGAAATTGCCTTAATCATCCCTAAAATAAATTACTATCAATGACATTGATTGTTACCACTATAAATTATTAGTGATGATTTAAATTTATAAAATCATATTAGTAGTGTCATAATGATGTTGTCACAATTGTTTTTCCTTTTATATTTTTTAAAATGTCAAAAAATTAAAATAAATACCAATTAAAAATAAATATATCTTCAATTAATATAATTCAAATCTAAATGTAAATAATCAATAATCAATTATACATCTAATGGCAATAACTAAAACATAATGAAAAAAGTTCAACAAAGTGCCAAATTCAAAACATATATAAAATTCATTATAAGACTGCAAACTTTTGAGACTTCTCAAATTGAAAACAACTATGCATAAGTGCTAAATTAAACATCGAAAATGATTGTGAAACGATAGCTCGATCATGGATTTTGATCCTGCAAATAAACAAAAGAAATGAAACAATTGATTAGCTCATTCAATTTCAACATGAATATAATAAATTTATAACATACATACATATCATGTTTTAAATAATTGAACTTATATTGTCAATAGGAGAATTGAGTCACTAGATTTTTCATTGAATGACAATCCCCTAAAAGGCATTCATTTGATGTTTCATCTCTTTTTAAAGTTATTGTTTCATTTGCTCTTATTGAGTTTCAAAAGCTATATGTTGAGCATCAATTTTTTCATGTTGGGATTGCAATTCAGTTTGGAGCTAGAATTTAGCTTCATATTACTTTTTTGCAATCTCGGTTAGTTTTTGCACTTCTGACTCTAAATCATCTGCTCGTTTTTGTACAATTTCAACTTGGTTATGAATAAGCTGCTTCTTTGTTAATCTTTTTGTTAGTATTGCTGTACCTACATCCAATGAGTGGTTTGGTTTTTGTCCTATTACAAGTGCAAAGTGTTCAACCAATGGTTTTGGCGCCTTTGAAATATCCTCTTGATATGCCTCGCCTATATTCTTCACATCATTATACATAAATAATAATAGAAACCAAAAAAGTTTTAAAAATATAATTTTCATTATGATTAGATGGGTTGAATCAATCAAAGTTGCATATTTTTTCACAAGTTGGAAATTCATTGCATGGGAAAAAGAATGGTGAGTTAAGTTTAATTGAGCGGGGCCAAGCAAGAATGAATGTTCTTAAAAATTGCAATGAAGTCTCAACATTTATTGAGTAAATTATTATTTTTTAAAAGTACTTGTTTATGTTTTATGTACAATATATAATTAATTGCAAATTTCTATTACTTAATTGTTTTTTGTGATCAAATGACTAGTTTGCACAAGGAAGAATTAGAAAAAGAATATCCAAAATATGTAGAACAGAGACATGAAAAAGAATTTACCAATGATTTAAAAAACATTTTGATTTGTCAACTATTATATAACTTTAGTGTCTCAACTATTTTTCTTTCAACAAGTTACATGTTTGAAAAAGGGTGGTGATAAAAGTATCAATGAATCATTATTTGATTACTTATGTGCCCGATTCACGTGTATTTTGGTATACAAATTACCTTAAAAATGGTTGGACGTTTAATATAAAGGATTGTGATATGTAGTTGAAATCACAAAACAGTGGAGTTTTAGTTAAAGGTGATGATAATGCATGTAATTTCTATTGTTTTGGTGTTTTAAAAGACATTATTGAATTTACTTACTATGTTGGAAATAATGTTATTTTAATTTAAATGTGATTGGTGGGATGTGTCGTTTAGAGGAAGAGGATTTAAAGAAAATAAATATGGATTCATACTTATCAACATTAATCGTAGATTAATGAGCCATATATCTTGGCCACTCAAGCTCAGCAAGTGTCTTATGTTAAAGACACTAAGGATCCGAGCTAATTGACTAGTTGTTGTGAGGACAAAGCGCCGCAACTTGTATGATATGCCTGAGGAGGCTACAAATAAGCCATGTCAGGAAAATGATGAGATTGACTTGATCCACCTTATGTCTAATGCACTAGATGATGAACAAGTGGTGTCTTGAATAGGCTTGACTTAGTAAGCTCTAAGGCCGATGAAAGTCTAGTAATGCCTACATAAGTTGCTAATGATAACGAGAAAAGTAATTATGAGAATTTTTGATTTAACAGATGATGAGTAAATTAATTCTATTGATGAATATGATGCTAGTGATGATTGATTAATATTGTATGTTATTTTGTTAAATGAACATTGTTATTAGCACATGTTTAGTAAAAAAATACTTATTATTCTTATTGCATAGTTGATTATTGCATACAAGCCTAGCACTAGTAGCTAATAGTGTAATTATTTTAATAACAATTACATATAATGTATGCTAGCTTAGTCTCTATGTTAGTAGTTATTCTAAAATAATATTTATTATTTGTTACAAATTTTTGTGTGCATTAATATTCAAAATATTTGTCACAATTTACATATTAATGCTTCAAAATCGTAATGACGAGCAATTTGTCACTAATAAGAGGAAATAAATGCTAAATTTTCACCATTAATATAATATAATATTATTGAGTAATTTAATTTTTCACCATTGATATATTTTATGTGTAGAAAATATTGTACCAGTTACAATCTTCTAATTTGAAATCACATTTCATTACTAACTTAACAATATTAAATATTTATGACAAATTGCTATAGACACTAATGCTTCAAAACTTTAAAGATGTACAATTTGTCACTAGTACAAGAAAATAAATGATATTTTTTTTGTTATCATCACTAATATATTATAATATTAATGACAAAGTCAAGTTTTTGTCACTGATATTTTTTTATATCTATCAAATTTTGTATTAGTGACAATCTTACACTGAGAAACTAAAATTTGTCACTAATCTTTTATATTAGTGACAAGTTATTTGTGGCACACATTTTGGCCACTGTTGATAAACTTATTGTGATAATTCGTTACTTGGTAACTATCGTGAATAATAATTACGATCTTATAGTGAGAAACTAAATTTCGTCACTAATCTTTTATATTTGTGACACATACTTTTTGATCATTATTAATAAACTTATAGTGATGATTCATTGCGTCACTATTGTGAATAATATTAGTGACGATCTTATAATGAGATACTAAAATTCGTAACTAATCTTTTATATTAGTGACGAGTTATTTGTGGCACATCATTTTGATCAATGTTGATAAACTTATTATGAGATTAGTCACCTGGTCATTATTGTGAATAATATTAGTGATAAAATATAATTCGTCACTAATTATATTCACAAATAATATATAATTAGTGACAAATTGTACACTCATCTCTAAATTTTGGAGACTAAAATGCACATTTCTTAGTGTTAGGTAGGTACTGATTAATATATGTACTTCATTAAGGTTCCGTTTGGATAGGCTTATATGCAGCTTATTTGGACTTATCTACTACAATAAATGCTTATGAAGTATTTTTATTCTGTTTGGATGAGTTTATTAAAATAGCTTATAAAACCCTTATAAGCTGTTTTGGACTTATTTTTATAAGTTAAAAATTTAAACTTATGAAAAAAAGTTTTTGTAAAAGCTAAAAATACCTTAGGTATTAGTTATTTTTATAATAATTTTTGACACAATTCATAGCATATCCCTTAAATGCTCGATATTTCTTACAAATGGTTTATGAAAAAAGCTTCTCAAAGTGTTTATCTAAACGCTATTTACCTTATTTTAGACAGCGCTTATATTAAATAAGCTTTACCCTAATAAGTACTTATCCAAATGAGGCCTAAATATTAAACATGTGTAAAGTTATGTAGGTCATAAAGAATGTTATTTGACTTGAATATTGTTAATACTGCAATTAATTATCGAAATACCCTCGTTTTCAAACAATTTACCAAACTATTGCTGTTTTTGTCACACTAGAAATTTTCTTTTTGTCACGAGCCACGTAGGAAACGCCAAACTGATAGGAGCTTCCCACATAGATGCGCCAACACATTTGGCGCATTACACGTAAGACATGCCAAATGAGTTGACGTATCCACGTGGGAAGTGCCTAGCGATTTGGCGTTTCCTACGTGGATCTGCCAATCGGGTTGGTATATCCTACATGTAATGCGTCAACCGCGTTGGCTTATTCATCCTCAATCCCTATAGCTTGTCAATCCCAATCTAATGGGTCATGTAATGTTGAAGGGAGACTTTGTTTCTGTGGAGTTATGACAGTGATGAAGACCTCCTGGTCTAAAAAAAACCCAGGAAAAAGGTATTTCAAGTGTCCAAATAGAAACATGGTAGGTGTTTTTGTTATATTTTCGTTAAAGTTGTATTTAATAACATTTATAGCCATTAATGATTTGAATGTGTATAACTAGGGATGTAACTATTTTGACTGGGTTGATCCTCCTTTGGTTGATCGCGGAAGACCAAAATCCTTATATTTGAAGGAAAAATGTGAGGAAATAGAGAGGAAGGAGGTTGAAGCGAAGCTATTAATGAAGGAAATGAAGTTGACAAGGATGCATCAAATTATATTAGAGAGCAAGAAAAGAGAGGAAATGTATTTTAATTTGCTTGTTAGAACTTGGATTTTAATTGGGTTTGTCTGTGTGTCAATAGTTATGAGGATGTAAGTTATGTAATCTTATTACATTATATAATATTGTGTTGTAATGATATATTATTGTATAATATTAAATGTAGTGAGATGTAAATATTTGCATGCTTAGTGTCAGTCAATTGGAATGAAAAACAATTCATATAATGTGACAAACATGCGATCCAATAATAAAAATCATATAATGTGACAAAAATGCAATCCAACTATACTAATACATAATACAACAAACAAGAAGTAAAATAAAGTATCAATGAGAAGGGTCTGGTGGTCTCTGTGATGAATCAACAGAAGATCCCGATTATGATAGATAGGGAAGCGGTGGTGGGTAAGACTGTGACGGGCAAGTTGGTGGTGGATAAGGGTATGGTGGGTACGACTAATATGGGTATGGTGGGTAAAGATAAGGTGCGTAAGGATAAAGTTGTAGTGGGTGGGTGGATGGTTGTGTAGATGTTGTAGCTGAAGCTTGCTGACTAGAGGCAGAGGATGATGCCTGAGAAGGTTCAACTCTCCTCTTACCATCAACTAAGCTTGCTCTCGTTCTTCGCCGAGTTCTTTGCTGACCATCGTCTTCAGGTGGCCCTGGGATGTCCTCTGCAGGAGATGTTGATTGAAACTGTGTCATGACAATGCTATCATGTTCATCCAAAGCAGATAAGATCATCGATGCTGATTCTCGTAGGGCATCAAAGTTAAATGACAATTGACCTTCTGGCGTACCCCACGCATGCAGTTGCTCCGCATTGTCAGCCTAATAAAATATATAAAGTCAACCATTTATAGTAGAAATATCAGAACTACATTGCAAAACACAACCATTTCATAAAATAACACAACTTTGATATTAAAGTAGCACAAGCTAAAGTCAGATATCCTACCTCAGTCCAGATGCAGTAAAATTGGAATTTGCTTCACCTATGCACAATTAGGGCTTTAGGGTCAGATTTGAGAGGTTAGGGTTTAGAGATGGCCGAAATTTTGAGAAAATGTGAATTCTGCTGCATTTTGGGAAGGGGAGGGGTTTAAGTAGGGATTTGGAGTAGATACGTGACAAGAGGTTGTCGAGACCCGTCAAATAAATAAAATTTACCGGTTCGCAAACTAATTTATAGTATAGAGCATGAACCGAATCGTCTCTCAAGGATCCAAAAAGAACAAAGATTTAATCAGATCAAGATAACTAAATTGGGGGTTTTGATGATTTGAAAAGATAAGATACTAATTGAATTAAAGGAAAGTAATTAACAAATTAACCAATCCAAGGAAATTTACTGATCTTGAGTTTAATTCATCATTGATCACAAGGAATTCACTTAATTGGTAATCATGTTCTTGGCCTTAGATCACATCAAGATGCCTTAACATGATCCAAGAATCCTCTACTAGATAAGCTTCTAGGATTTAATTAATCAAGTTAGATAAAGTAAGCACCATCCAAACATAGATTAACTTAAGATCGGGGATTTAACCAAGCTAAACAATCCATCAAAAAGCTTTTATATATTGTTTAGTCTTTGTGATCCTCTTTGAATGCATGATAATAAAGCTATTATCACATCAACATCTAAATCAAATTAAGCAATTCAATTTAAATAAAAATCAAAAGAGAAAGAAGAGAAACTTGAATAACAATTAAGCAATATGAACTAGCGAAACAAGATCTCCAAATTAAACATCAAGATGACTAATCTCTTGGATTGATTATAAGAGCCTAGCCTTCCATGGATGGCAAGGAAGAACTCAGAAATAAAAGAACAAAAACGAAATTCTAAAGAGAATGAAGAAGAGAAAGAAAACTCTCACAAATACTCAAACTTTCTTAAAACTTACTTAAAATTGAATTATCTTAATACAAAGAGATTGACTCTATTTATACTAATCCTAGAAGCCAATTTATACATGTATATAATCTGAATACAAGCTATAAAAATATGGAAATTGTCAAATATGGAAGCTTGATGCATGGTTGGTGGGTTGGTGCATGGTAGGTGGATTGATGTATGGTTGGTGGCTTTTAGTCAACAACTCTTATCCGACTTCTGGCTTGATTTTCATGATCTAGACGGTGCATTTTGGCTTGGAGGTCTTCATGAAAGTTGTAGCCAGTTGTCTCCTTGAAATTTTGCAATTAGAATCATGCCATTTGGACATTTAGAACTCCAGATATGCTAAAAACACTGAACCTACCTCATGTTAGGTTGGCAGAACGTGTTTCCAAATTCAAACCAACTTGTAGCTTCATTATCATGCCTAAAACGACATCTATTGACTAAATGGTCTTCAGTGAAATTGGAGATCTGGGTCTTATCTTTCCAATGGCCAAGTTTCAGCCCAAGAGGAGGCCTATAACTCACTATGTAGTCCAATATGTGCACACTGCCCAGATTTTCTTGACAGCAAACCCACTCTACATTGCAGGGATATTTTGGACCCTTAGAAGTCCGATCCAGCTCTTGAGTTCTTCATGAAACTTGTAGAGCATTGTCTTAGCTTTCCAAAGACACCAAGATCACCTCAAATGGATCACCGAGTCCCAAGTTATGGCCTAACCAAGGAAGAAAGGTCAAAATGCATCAAAATCCGAAAATTATTCAATATTTGCATTAAAGCCCAATGAAGCCTAACAACATTAAACTCATCTAAAATACTAATATTAGGCACAATAAACATCTAATAAAGCCTAATACAAAGCTAACATAAGTGTCTCAAATTGATTGATCAATACGCCAACACGATTGGCACATTACATGTAGGATACGCCAACCCGGTTGGCGTATCCATATAGAATACGCCAAACCACTAGGTGCTTCCCACGTGGATACACCAACTCGTTTAGCGTATCCTACATGTAATGCGCCAAATGTGTTGGTGTATCCACATGGGAAGCGCCTAGCGGTTTGGCGTATTCTACGTGGCTCGTGACACAAAAAAAGTTCTAGCGTGGCAAAAACAGCAGTAGTTTGGTAAATTATTTCAAAACGATGGTATTTCGATAATTAGTTGTAGTATTAACAATATTAAGGTCAAATAGTCCAATTCATAGCATATCCCTTAAATGCTCGATATTTATTACAAAGGGTTTATGAAAAGCGCTTCTCAAAGTGTTTATCCAAACGCTATTTAGCTTATTTTAGACAGCGCTTATACTAAATAAGCTTTACCCTAATAAGTATTTATCCAAACGAAGCCTAAATATTAAACATGTGTAAAGTTATGTAGGTCATATTATAAATGTATCTATTTGTAAAAGAATATCCTTACACGTATCAATTATTGAATTTAAGTACATATGTAGTCAATAGACAGTATTACATAAGAATTTCTTGACCTTTATCAGCAATGGCTTTTTATTTTATATGCCCTTCACGTAGAGAATATCACATGCATTGTGTTCAATTCACCATAGTTAAAATTGGACTGTTCGGATCGGTTTGATTTTGAACCAGATACTTAAACAGTTATGGTTCAATCCTATAACCGAATTCATGGTTAGATCACTTTGGACTAATCAAAGCCAATCAAAATTCAATTGAACCACTTGGTTCATCCAGTTAAATTGATTGACCATTAATTTTTTTTAAACAAAGTAATATTTTCCACATTTTATAAATATTTTCATTTATTTTATATTATTACATGTAGAATATTATTATGACATCAGTTGATTTAATTGGTTGAACCGGTTGAACTAAACTGAAAATCTCATCGATTTACTATCTGGTCCGATTTTAACATTATTAGTTCAACTCCAGTTTTTTTTTTATATATAATAACTGTATTTTAACCTTTCACAGTATATTGACAACACGATAAACCCTAAAAGCTTCTAGCTAGTCATTCTTATGTGTAAGATTAGTGTTAATACTATGGGCTGAGTAGACATATATTATATATGCTTGCTCTAGTTGATATAATTAATGCTACAACTTCAAGTTTCTTTATTTATATGAGCTAAAAAGTAGTGCTGTTTTCTTATAAAAAATAAAATAAAATAAAATAAATCGTGGTTTTAAGGCACATTCACATCAATCTCGCATAGCATTGAGGTACAATGAGATTTATTGGCTACTGCATGGTTTTCTATGTTCCTTTTTGTCTAATAATTAGTTGGAGTATGACAAATCATAAATAACTTCATTAGATCTCAAAACTAAGTCCATGATTTTGCGAGAACATATATGTCTATACACACATATATATTTTCTAGGTCAAATGTAAATGTTGTAATTGATCCTTAATAAATAGTTTTAATAAAAATATATATATACACAAATACCTGGAGAAATTAAATTGCTGTCACAAATATACAAACATAAACTTAGCTAAAGCTGTTTAATCTGGGCCAAGCATAGGTCTTCGCCCATAGGCCTAACTAAAATCCATAAAATCGTAAGTTGATTTTTAAATAAAATCATAGAATCTGTATCACTTTTAGTAAAAATAATTTTACATAAATAATTTTTTTTTGTTTGAAAATAATTTATAATTGTATTTATATTTTAAAAATTATAATCCACAACCAAGTCGTTGTTCATAGCGTACCTTTTTGTTTTTCTTATGGTTGCGTATTGTTGGGCATATAATTAGTCATTCTAAGTCTAATGAGTCTCTTACCACAACAAATAGCAACAAACAAAATACACATATATTTGCAGATGCAGCAAGGGACGGATCCAAAAGTCTAATGTTGTGGGGGAATGAAAATAAAATAAAATAAAATAATAATCTAAAAATTAATTATACTACCGTCATCTTACTTCATTGATAGAATGCATAAGTCAAATTAAAATTATTTAAGACTATTTGTTTATGTTTTCATTTTTCAGACACCTTAATTTCTTTATCTCAATATTTACTCCCATGTTTTAAAAGTTAATGTTAAAGTTTCAAAATTTTCATGGCAATCAGAGTTAAAAGTTAAAACAAACCTAGATATTAAGATTAAAATGTTGAGAAGAGTTTAAAGTAATGTCCAACAAAATTACTCTTGCACATCTTAAATTTACATAAAATGTGATTGAATTTATAATTTTTTTAGTGGGTCATGGTTTAAAAGCAGCATTTTTGTGCAAAACTGTTAATTCAACTGATAAGAATCAAAACATTTTACTTGTAAGGCTTAAGTTAGGATCTTGTTATTAACAATATTTTTTTAATAGACGATATGTAAGTATTACTATAAACCCTAAAACACTAAAGCTTGTTGCTATTAAATAATCTCCCCTTGTTTTACCCACACAGGACGGATTTTTATTGGCAAGGATGAGGAGGTATTTATATGCTATAATTTAAAATGAACTGGGCCAGGCCCATTATTAGCACGAAAGGCCCATCATATGCGTAGTGGTCTTTGCTGGTTCGTTGAGCTGATTTTATCTCCTCATGACAAGGCTTCATTAGTATTTTCTAATCGAACTATTACTTCAGTAATAAATTGAGCACCATGTTTTCCAAACTCGCCATAATAGTAACTAGAAACCCAATTGAAGGGTGTAATGGAGTGGAGTTTCCACTTAACTCCATTTACAATTGAGATCTCCAACTATTAGTAGAGTGTCAGGTTGGTATTCTTTCAAGCAATTCTAATGAGAAGAGAAGATAAAAGATGTTCTAACTACTCACCTCAAGGAAAAATTGCAGCAATTTCTCTCCAAGCTAATTGCCAAATTAAAGAAATTCGCCATGTAAAACTCACTCTGGTCGCTTTTCATGAGATGCTAACAACATGCTTCTTAAATTACGTAAGAGTTTAACATTATAAGCTCAAGCTTGATTCAAAATAAGCACCAGAATAATTTAAATAACAATAAAGCTTTTCAAGTGGTCCCATGACAAGAATGTCATGGTTGTGAAGTTTCATCCAGACGATGAAATTTTCTGACTGTAAATTTTTACAGATATGGTTTTATTGAGGTTAAGGTTAAATAATTTTCATTGTGGCTAACACAAGCTAGACCATGATTGGACTATATATCTTGCAAGATCACGTAGAGTCTGTTGATATCTATAAAAAATAGCTAAAGTAAAAGTATACATGTACCCAAGGAAAAGCAATTGTGACACAAACAAATTCATACGGCTACTTGATGCGGTGCTTTTTGATAGACTTCGTCTAACTACGCAAAAATCTTAGAAGACTTGCTCTACCTATACTAATGCCATGAGATTCTGACACCAATCCTCTCAGCCCAAGTTTTTTAAGATCAGACACGACACCTATGTATTTATGATGCCAAGGTTAGACAAGTGGAATATACCATCAAAACGCCTTCAAACATCATTCAAGTCCACCTGAAGTGGTTTAGAGATCAATACTTCGAACAATCTTGAGTTTGACAAATTCAGAAACTAAACAAATGATATGCGACTGAGCATCATCAAGAAGAAAACAACAACAAAAGTATTGTAGCAATTGGTGTAACATAACAAGAGAGCTCATGCCATTATCTTGGCAGACCTAACATAAAGACTGTCCACGACTTTCCCAATATTAGAAATGGTCTCTAAAGTTGCAGGGTATATTGCATCAGTTTTAGGATCATCAAATATGACGAGGCATCCAGCACCTTGATCCAATGTCCCAGCGAACTTCTTGTCCAAAATCATCTGAGACAACTTTCGCTCCACGTGATCAATGGGAAGTTCAATAAGTTCAGCAATATGTGCAATCTCAACCCTTGAGAATGGCTCAATCAATCTGCAAAGATTCTGCTCCAGAAGGGTATCATACAGGGACGACAGGTGCCTGTGAACAATTGGGTCTTCCTCCAACTGTGCCTTGAAGTCCCGCAGAGCAATTTCAAATAACTTCAGGGATCGCTTAGAATGAGCATCTGCAACAGCTTTCATGGCATCCAAGTCAGGCCCAACATATTGCAGGCCTGCTTTAGAAGAAATAATACCAGCCACATCATCAGCTTGATTCACCATGATCTTACACAACAACATGTATTTTAGGCTAAAAACAGCCTTGGGGTCTTCAAGAGCATTGAAAGACTCAAAAGCTTCAAAGAAATAACTGTAGGCAGTTTTATAATCCTTCTCCTCAGCATGAAGAATCCCACTCTGCAGATCTATGGCACCTTGTTGAGCTGGAGGAACATAAATAGCATTTGCAGCTGTTCTTGCAGCCGTGAGGGCTGCTTTTGCCTTTGGAAGGTTTCTTAACGAGAAGTGTAACTTGCTTTCAAGCAAGTCAATGTCTACAAGTAGAAGCTTGTCATCTAATCTTCTAACCTCTTTGACCAGGCCATTAAGAAGAGTCAAAGCTTCTGCATACTCCTTATTTTCCATCAGAAGTGCAGCAAGCCTTGCCTCAACCCGCTGCCTCAGAAAGGTACGCTTTTCAGCGCGTGTCCATTGTACCATTTCTTTGCAGAGTGCAATTTGTAGATCAGATGTCCCTGGTATTTTAGCAACAGAGTCAATTATTCCCCTCACGATCTTTGCAGTTTTTGCCTTAGGAATCAAGGAAAAGAAGGGCCTCAACTGAGTGAGAAGGCTGCGCAGATCCTCTGCCCTATTCTCTTGCCTCAGAAGGTCAGTGAGGTTTGTTACGGCCAGTTCTTTCATTCTCAGAGCTTCTGAAGAAGAAGAAGGATCATCAAGAACACGATAAAGAATTGAGATGGCCTCAGATGGATCTTTGGCCTCCAATGCCTGAGCAATTGACTCTGTTGTGGCAGGAAGAAATGATGAAGACATGGCTGCTACTTGGACAAAGTTCTGCAAGAAAACAGTTTTTGTCAATGGATAGAAACATGCAAAACTAAGGCATTACCAATTGTTGAGTGGAATTATTATCTCACTAATTTGGCTGCCCCCCTCCCCCCTCCTCCAACCCACAAAAAATAATAATAATAATTAAGTGCATTTGCAAAAATCCACAGGATGTAAGGGGAGGGAGGAGAAACGAGTTATATAGGCATTGATGATCTTTGATAACAAACATCTCATAAATGACTACCATTGCAATGTCCTAGAGCAATATTATTTCAAGGTTCATAATAGGATGCCTAGTTTTAATTATCAATAGAAGGGGGGAGGAGGGGAACAATAGCATGCCTAGTGGAAGTCCCTAATTGGTGAATACACTTGTCTCACAAGATGAAGGGCATGATCATAAAATATTTACATCTTAAAAGCAGGTTTCAATTAAAAGAAAATTCCAAGAAAAGATGAGTAAAAGGCTAATGCAAGTATAACTCTCAGGCATAATATGCTTACAAGTTTCATAACTGTCTTCTGAAACTAAACCAGAAACATACAAGACAGCAGCAACAGAAGAAAAGGAAATAAAAGTAATTCATTCCAAACAGAAAATTAGGTCATGCCATGTCCTGTTGATTTACCCTTAACACAAAAGTTAAAACTCCCAGGTCTTACCTATTATTTAGGGGTGGCAATTCGGGTCAACCGGTTGTGTTCATGTCAGGTTAAGACAAGGGTACAACACTAAATTACTCAACCCAAACATGACACAAATACATATACAGGTTGACATGACACAACCTGTTTATAATCAATTTGACACAACAGAACCTATTTAACCCATTTATACCATTTGATTTCAGCCATAAATTAAAGGGGTTATGTGGGTTGACAAACACAAAGCTTTGCTTCACTTCCATTGAGTTAACAAACACACAACCAAAACTACAAGATGCTCAGATTATTGAAGAAAATTTAGACAACCAGTAGGAAACCCAATTAATTACATGCAACAGCACAAAATTGAACACAGAAAGTATTCCCAATTCCAACTCTATCAGAGTCATAACTTACAGTAAATACTACATAGTATTCCCAATTATTAAATTACAACCAAAATCAATCCAGAATGAAGAAAACTTATAGAGCAAAGTAAATCAATGTGAGACTTAGAAACAGAGAACCAGAGAAATAGATACTTATACTGTTGTGAAAAAGCTTCAGATCAGCGAATGGTAATAGTTATACAATGATCTAGCTCTCCTTGACGGGTGTTGCAGACACTGCCTTGAAATTCGTTCCTGGCAATATCCTAAAAGTTGGAGAAGGAAGATGCTGATCTAAGCTCTGGAGTCCGATCTGGGTCAATTTAAAAGAACAATGGCCACTAGGCATCCAGCGAGGCTGGCGGCAGCGGCTGGGTTAGTTTAGGGCTTTTGTGGGAGGAGAAGAAATTTCCAGAGAAAGAAAAAAAAAGGGTTGCATGAACAAATAGGGGTGGTGGACTTGAATGGGTTTTGATAATTTTTACATTAGTTTGATAATTTTTACATAAGTTTGAAATAGAACTTGCAAGGAAGGGGGCCTTCATTTCCATCACTGCTTTAATGCTCTACATGCATTATTTACTCCCGGCATAGTTAACACACTCTCACCAATCAAAAAATGATGCATACAAGTTTCTGGTCTAGAATAGAAACGCTAGATCAAAATTCAAAAGGTTGCACTAAATCTTCAAAGACAAAGATTAGGACATCTATTTGGATTTGGATCCTCTCATTTGAGTATGTCATATGAAGAGAGGTAGACACAAGATCTTGTGCAGGAAGACCCACATCCCAGCACAGGGCCCCATAAATTTGACCCTGCACGTATTTTTGTGTCTATCTCACTCCGCATGACCCCGACATGTGAAAATCTCACATGACAAATCCGCTTCTATTCACACAACAGGAGAAGACTGAAGAGAAAAACAAAAGATTAGCAGCAGCCCATGACGGGCCACTAGTCCATGACCAACACAACATTATATTCAACAATGAATTTAACTAAAATGTTAAGCTACACCAAATGGATCAATAATTGAATAGTGCTTATTTTGTTTGAAGCATGCATATAGGGGAGTAGAGGACCTCATTCTTATACACTAAAACAGAAAATTATGTACTCTGAGCAAAGAGAAACATGCTTAGATACCTATATATAACACCATATCATGTTCAAAACATAAGAATATCAGCAGAGCATTGAAGTGAGGCAACACAAGTAGGACTTAACTTTGACAGGCAATACAAAAAGTTTCTCAACAAAAGTTATGTTCTTTTTTAACTGAGATAAGTTATTACTTATTAAAAATAAAAATTATGACAATAAAATAAATTGCAAAAGAGAACAAGAAAGTTTCTAATGCTATTATACCAGCTTAACACCACCTCGGTTAGGTCTTAAGATTTCGTTTTTCTTTAATAACACTTTTTCTCCTTTTAATTTCCCCCCTTACACTGAGGATAACGTATAACCTTAGAATTAATTTTTCTAAAGAATAAAGCTATGTATGCTATAATCACCATCTCATTCCACATTTGAAATAACTAACTTTTGAATAAAGCTTCTCTACTACCATCAAATCAAACAAATTCCCCAAATTTTGAATGTGCTGATGGGTAAATAAACACATCAAATCTAATTTCAATCAATTATAATTTCAATTTCAATGTCCATTTGTTTCCAGAATTTGACGTCAGAAATAAAAAACGAAAACGAAATGAAATAAAACCCTAATAAGTAAGCCCTAAGCGACCGAAAAAAAAAAAGAAGAAGGGATGACTTACTCAGATGAGATCGAAGAAGAACCACTCCTTTCCGATGATTCTGTAGACCGAAAACCGCACAGAGAAGAATATTGAGATTACTTGTTAGCCCAGTTCAGTTCAGTTCAGGAACTGATATTTAACTTACAATTTCATTTCTGGAATATATATATTACATATTAAGGTAAAAAAGCTTTTTGGGCTTCTCCATCATTTTGGTTGTGGGCCTTCTTTGTTCTCTGCATATACTTGGAATTCGAAATGGGTTTTCACTGTTTGTTCTTTTATTACTCGCGGAAGGAAGGCCAAAAAATGTGAAATGGTTTCTGTTCAACTTCCAACACAAAATATTTTGGAGAAAATAAAATTGAAAAACAAAGGTCCCAACAGATGGTTTTTATTAAGGAATGAACATGGGTCGTGTTAGGTTGGGCCAGTCCCATCACATCTGATCCGAATAAAAAAACTCTGTCGACTAAGTTGTAGCAAATCAAATTATGAGAAATTTTTATATAAATAATAGTTCTTGCTTATTAAATCAGCTGAATTTCTCTCTTAAAAGGAATACTTCTGGCAGATTGAATTAGGAAAAAAAATTCTATATATTTTTACACAACTTGTGTAGATTAAATTAATAAAAAAAATTGACATAATATTAATTTAAATGTAAAAACAATTGTATGGTAGGAAAATTTATAACAAATTTTTATTTATTTAATATAAAATAATAATGTGTCAATTATTTATTAAGTAAAAGGTTATAAAATATTTTCACCCAAATCAGGAGTAGGATCATTCTCACGCAAATCTTAGTGTTTTTCTTTTTAATTATCTACCTTAGTTTTGGATGGATAGACTTGAACGATAGAACTTTTAAGTGTTTGGAAAAAAATCAAGGAAGGAAATATTGTCCAATTCAAAAGATTGGAGCATAACACAATTCTAAACGCGAGCTTATAGTAATATTTATAAATAACTTATTAATGAAGAATTAGTAGTAAATATCAAATTCATAACTTTTATATTGACGATATTTAATTCTACCAGCTAACTCTGAAATTCAGCTCCAACTTTATCACATGTTATTTTAGTCATCCCAAACCTAAACATAACTGTCAAAAAAGAAGTTCTTTTCTTATGAGTTTGAGGATAGGCCTGTGTCATTGAAGTTAAGGTACCAATTACAATTGCATCAGATTTATGCAGAGATAATGGAAGCATACCAACACGCAATGCAGTCAGTTAATTAGACGGCTAACTGACTGCCAAACATGCTATATTGGGTATGGCTTGAGCATATAAGCCATACCCTTTTTCTTTGTTTCTTTTTAGTACATTTGAAAGTGTTAGAACTCAAACTTAAGAACTAAACTCAGATTTTCTTACCTGATCACTTAAGCTAAGTCAACATTATTTCATTATAAAATCAAGCAAGAGTCTTAGAAAGCTTCATACATGCATGTGGACAATCATTGATACGTGGCCACTCTTTGAATTGTGAAATGAGAATAATAGTAATCCAGAAAAAACAATGTTGACGTTACTAAAATTATATTTCAAATTTTTATTTCATTATCAATTTTTTATGAACATAAAAATGTACTCCAGAAAAAACAGTGTTGACGTTACTAAAGCTTTATCATAGGCCCTCAAATTATTATTATGCAAGTCTAATAAATATATAGAGTGGAAAATGATTCTGTAATAACAAATGAAATTAACATCTAAGATGGGAATTATATGAAATATCACATGCTTATCCATTATACTTACCAGTCCCTCATTGGTTTCAGAAAGAACACCAGCCCCACAAGAAGCAAAGTTGAAACCGTTGGTATAATCAGCAAATGGTTGTAAAAATGGAGGACTCAATGGCAGCTTCGCATATTCAGCTACATCAGCAAGCAATAAAAGATTTATAAGCAGAGAGAGGGAGAGAGAGCAGAGCAACAGGGCACTCTCAATCAAGCAATGAATATCAACAAGTAAATAGAGTACAGGGCAGGCATACCCAAATATAAGGCCAGTGAAAAAAGTATAATGGAAACAAAGGGAACAATGAATGATGTTAGTATGTACCTGAGAGAGATAAAATTGGTTTGGCCTAAAGTTCATTTCACCTACTGTGTCATAGGGGCTTCCTCTGTAACTTTGGTGTTAAAAGCTAATACAATTTGCATAAATCAGATTAGTTTCTTATATTTTCACTTTCTCCTCTCTTTTTAGTTTGAGCATGGGATTTATTTGGAATACAATTTTCCCCAAGAAATTGTGAAAAAATAAATAAATAAAATAAAATTGAGAATGAGAATCTTTTTAAAAGCCGAAGGATCATCAAGTTTAATGGTGAAGTTAATAGTATAGTTAACACTTGATCGGAAAAAAAATCAGCAATGGCTTAAAGGATATGTAGACATGACTAAGCTAAGAAGAGAGCTAAAGCTAGAAAGGATTTAGACGGTTAGACCTAAGAAAGAACTCTTGGAATTAGGGAACTAGAAGTCCCTTTTAAACCACAGGCAGTGAAAGTAAACTTGGCCAATCCACAGGTGTACAACTGTGAAGCATAATTTCTCCTTTTCATCATTATTGTTGGAACATGCTACGGCTGGAGCACCTCACAACTATACTACTTTGTACCTAGTGCAAGCAGAGGTTAAAGTTGAAAGATGAGAGATATCGTAACAATCAAGGCGATGTGAAGTTGTGAAAAATTGCTGAAAAATATAAAAAAGCCAAACCGAATGCATTAGTGCAATGCACTTCATACGTGCACAAAATTTCTTGAATAGCAAACGAAAATATATTATTGTTACTTCTTGGATATCAGGTTGCATAAAAAAAATTCAAATGCCACTTCTTGCTCTATAAACCAGGAAATTAAATATTGTAAATTATTATTGTTACTTACGCAAGAAGAAAAGAAATACATACCTTAGAACCACATGTTGCACATCACGTACCGATGCTGACCTTCCCTCAAAGACCAACACAGAATTGGGCAAGCAGCTATATGGTACAGCCAATATTAACACAGGAACATAAAGATCGGAACTAGATGTGCAGCCTGAAACTGTATTAGCATAAACAATAAAAATCAGCAATTAAGATAAGCTTAATTAGTTAGATGGCTTCTTTAATAGTAGCATATCCTAGAGCAAACAATGAAGATTGATATTATCTAAATTTTGTCAACTTGAAGCTAACCTTCTCAAATAGAAAGTCATTCTTAGCTGGAGCATAGCCTGCAGAAATTTGGTAGTAGAACAATTATCAAACATCTCTAATAATAGAAATAGTTAATGTAAAGTTTTAGATTTCAGGCTATGAAAGAACTTAAATGAGTTAAATCTAATTGACCATGTAATTAGATTCTATTAATCTATTTATGCATTCCCTTCCAACTTAAATCTGTATTCTTACAGGTTATAAAAAACGGTGGAGCTATGATAATAGTTGACAAGGGGAAAGAATGAAGTGAAGCTCAAAAGCATGAGAAATGCACTTTTAAAAATTAATTTGTTTATATTAATAGTATTGGAAATATGATGAAATATGTAATATAGGATAGCATTGATAGAGAGAATTGTTATCATAATCACATATACCACTACTCAAACTTGAATAACGAGTTTTCCAACAACAAAGGCTTTCTAATTGGGAGTGAGCTTTCTCGGTGACGCGATTGAAAGAACAAAGGCTTTCTCCTGGGGAGAGAGAAAGAAACTACGATGGATTTGGGATATGGGGAAGGGGTGTCACCTGGCCATGATATTTCTAAAACGAAATAGGTAGGGATTAACGAGAGAAAAATTGCTAGCTAAATAAAAGTTTAATTTAAAGAATTGTACGTACAGAATAATTCCTAGCTAATTAATTTAGTTAGGAAAATTTATTTAATTAGAAAAAATTTGTAACTAATTTATAGCTAGTTTTTCGCTATTTATTTGATAAGATTTTTTTAATGCCATTTTAGTAAGGGATTATCTTTTCTAGTTAATCCGTAAAACTGATTATTTACGGATTAGCTGAGAAAAATTTTCCTAAATAAATTTCATTGTTACTTCAAAAAATTGTTGGTGTAATAGTAATCACTCCGACCTCCATAAAAGACCTTAACATAAAAAATTGACTGTTGAAGTTTAAGCATAATCTGAGCATAGGATTTAATATAAAATTTCTGGCTCAACAGTAATTTTCGTTGCCTTTCAAGTCGTGACATTTCATGACTTCAATTTCCTTGAGCTTCGGCATGAAATGCTGCACCACGTTGTTGCTTTGTGAAGTCACTCCACTAATGTATATCACTTAATTAATTAAATATGTCTATTTTAATATATTAAAAATAAATAATTATTTTGCAATTAGTATCTACTCTTATTTTAAAATTAAGGTGTGATAATGTTGGAGGATGGGCAAATATGAGATGATATGAATGTCATCTAAAGTTTAAATTTGATTTTAAAATCCACGTACTACATAAAAAAGCACAAGATTAGCATCTTTTGTCATTTGCTTCCAAACTGCCATAAGCGCAATTATTTTTTTGAAAATACATTTTTTCTCACTAAAATAGTGTTACCTTATCACTTGAGCCTAGTTGAGATGATTGAACTAAGAAAATTTTGAGTAGATGTTGAATTTGAACCAGTCTAATTTTATTTTAAAAGTAGTGCAATTTTATATATTGAGAAAAGTACAAACTATAAAGAAAATCAAAATTATGCACACGAAGGATACGAAAATACTAGATAGTCTGACTATATTTTTTTATATAATTTTTGTTAAAATAAGGTGATATTATTATTAGCTTTTAGAAGGATAGGTGATTCTAATTATTTTAATTACTCCGTGGGATATATTCTTTGTATTCACAAGGCACATTAGAGATCGACACACACGGGCAGAGCGAGCATATACATTTCTGAAAAAGACCAACCTCAATTCTTACTTAACATATATAATTAATTATTATATTGCATATCAAACAAAATCCCTCTCTTGATTCTCGTCCATCTTTCCCTTCCCACTAGTGAACACAAAGTCAAGGTTGTAAAGCACTGGGACCATAGTGACAGAGCACAGGAACACCAACACAGGGCCAAAAATCCAAAGCAAGAGAGGAAGTGCTGCATAGAAGAGCCTGTTTCCAACAGTGTTTAAAATGAAGCCTTTCTCTAAGATTTCATTTATATATTCCGGGGTCACCAAGGACATGGGGTCCTGCGGGGTGTTGATTAAGATGTTCACTTGGTTTATGAACCTTATGGACGAAGAGTGGCAGAAGAATGAGAAGAGGAACAAAGTGAGCAGAGTGACATATTTGAGTGCCACCATGAACTCCCCATGAGCCCCATAGACTGTGTCGTTGAGTGGCTTCTTCACACTGTAGGTGCTGCTTATGACTGCTGCTAGGCCTGAGCAGAGTAGGATGGAGGTTGTGGCCATTAGGGTCGAACCCATGATTGTGTTCCTGAGTGATTGAACAGCGAGGATATTTTTCTTGTCATTGTCCTGCCATAACACATTTTACCTTTTCAGAATCGATTATGTGCGCTTTCTTATTCCAATTTATGAACCACAAAGTGACAAAATTATTGGAAGCAAACATGGTTGGGATGATGCTCCTTTAATTTGATTTGAGGTAAAATAATACAACATAATGAAAAGTGGTAGCCACTTAGTGTTGTTCATGCAGTAAGCTAGGTTGCCTACAAGGACATAACCTATTTAAAGATACGATTGATGGAAGGACATGTTGAAAGTTCTTATTGGGGATATGACAGATTTTGTTTTGGTAAATGGGATATGTATCATATGATAGACTTGTAAAGAGTGGAGAGTGCTACAAATTAAAAAAAGAAATTACAGGTTTTTTTTTATAAGAATACTATTATTTTTTTTATTTATCAAAACATTTCACTTTTAATTTTATATATCAAATATTTTTTTAAATTTATTCAAAATGTATAAAGCAAATTTGCAACAATTTTTTTATTATATAAGTCAGAAACTAGAGTTGTCAAACGGGTCATCTTGACTTATTTAAACCCAACCCGTCAACAAATTTGGCTTAAACAGGTTAGGCAAAAAATGAGTCGAGAATAACGAGTTGGCAAAAAGTCAGTCAAACCCATATAAAGCCAGCCCAATGGCCTTAGTGGGTTACCCATTTATTTTATTTTTTTTAAATTTCAAATCTATAATGTAATATATAAATCAAATCCATAAATTATTCAAAGACAAAGTTAATCATCATCCAAAACAAACTCAATCATACATTAATACATAATCTAAATGACAAAATCTAAACAAACATCAACCAACAATTACAAACATCAAATTTTACAGAAAAATAAAAATTACATAGATCAAAAACAAGAATCTAATCCAAATTTCAAAATCCAAATATATTCACTCCAAAACATATTCTTTTTGCAAATTTACAAGCTTTTGTCACAATCTCAACATCCATCATTCACACTATCTACCTGTTGTATGTAAAAATTAAGAATCATTCAATATATATGTATCAATAACTAAATAATATGTATAAAATTAAAGTCCTATGTTAAAATATGTAATACTACCATCATATAATGTTTAAATCTTGGGCTGGGTGGGTGTGCTGGGGGGGCATCCATGTATGATGCTGATTTTTAAAAAAATTGCAAAAAATATAAAAATATATGAGCTAACGGGCTGGCCTGCGAATAAATGAGTTTAGCCCATTTAATTAGCGGGCGAAACGGGTTAGGCAAAAAATGAATTAATTTAAACAGGTCAATAATTTTGAAGTCTAGCCCGCATAATTTTAACGGGTAAACAAGCTGACCTAATGGGTATGATCCATTTTGACGACCCTATCATAAACATCTCTCATTTAGAACTATTTTTGTGAAAAAATTTGAGAAAAATTAAAATAAACAAGTTAGAAACCATCCATATCATGACAATTTTCATTTATATTTTTAATATCTAAAAGTATATAACTAAACATCGTGAGCCAGAAAAAATTTTGAGTAAGAATGAAAACAAGCATATTTTGATACATAAAAATAAAAATAAAATATTTTAATAAAAAAAAAAAAACTAACAGTATTGGTATAAAAAAACATTTTTTTTCTTCACGTGACACTCTGCTATCTCGGTTTTGATTAGTATATATCTTAAGGAATGAGGAGAATTCTTGGTAACACCAATAGTTAGTCTTATCGCACTAAACTAGAATAATGAGGAAACATGGGGGGAGAAGGTATACTGATATGGCATTCGTACGATTAAAATTAAAGGAACTGTTTCATTCCAAAAGATTTAAATTAAGGAACTGTTTATAATATATATATATATATATATATATATATATATATATGCTGCACAAATCTTATATTTTCTCTTTTAATATATTATCATTAGTATGTGGATTTGCATGTACATTATGGAGGTCTAGCTAGAACGCATTTGGATTAGATATTCACCTAATTATACCATAAAGAAAGAACATTCCATCTTGCATTGTTTGTGAAAAGTAATTAAAATGGCATTTTATCTGGTAGGAACAAGAATAAATTAAGAAAAGCTAAGTGGGAAGGAATATAGAACATGCAATATCCTGTTGAGAAGGAACCCTTTCTTTCACTTTTAATTACTACATTCCCTTCTTATTCTTCCGGGAAATGCTATATGTTAAAAATTCCAAAACCAGGTTGGTTATTGATTATTTGAGACAAAAATAATGACCCTTAAGTACTAATTAAAAAGAGAAGACAAGTATATATAATTAATTATCTATTTTTATATTATAAATTGTTCTCCAACCTTCGCCTGTAATATAAATGTTAACCTTTTAGGATGGTTTATTAATTAACAATTAGAATTAAGATGGAACATGCATCAGACTAAATGTTCAATATTAATTCAGAACTGAAAAATGAAAGTAAGATGCGTACCTTCATCATGGCAGTAACCCAATTCCGACGGCCACTGGCATTGATGCCAATGATAGTTGTGTGTGGCTGAGTTCGAACCTTATGCCACAGCCAGAAATGGTAACCAATGCTTAATAGAAATCCTAAGGGCACCAACATCACATCCAAATAACACTTCCTCCATTCCATCTCTGCGTGTGGGAACTGAGCTTGCTAGATAGATTGTGTTACTTCCTCTTCCTCTTGTGCTCTTTTAAGAAAATGCAATTTCAGTTCAAAATTGATCTCCCTGATCTTCTCCTCTGTGGGCAATGCCAACGGAGATATATATGCACATCACGAAACAATGTATGTGGACACTTCTTTCGAATGCGTGGTTCAGTCTGCTATCAAAGTTAAGAATAAACAAAAACCTTACTTTTTCACTAAATTACAAACCTTAGACTGATTTGTATGTGGGAGTGGGATGACTTTTGTCCACCTTTTATCACCTGCTTTTAACTCCAATACGTTTAAGGGTCGTCTGGTAGTATATTTAACATTTTAGGACCTAGTTGTCTTAAATTCCTCTCAACTTGGAAGTTTCCTTCATGTTACTTTTAGCAAACGCTCAACAAATAAGCATTAAACGACCTGCCATGGAATAGTATTCAGTAGAGGTTGAGGAATGATTGCATAGTTTCATTTTATATTGTAAAAAGTTTTAGTTTAATTGTGAAGAATGGGGCATAAAAATCCAACGTTTAATTACCTGATCATATATATTCTGATATTATGTTAAAAGATGAATCCTCTGAAAAACAATTTAGGTGAATGTTTAAGAATGTTTTTATATTCCAAACATATAAGTCTTTTCAAATGTACTGTAATATTTTTTAAGTTGCTGTTTGCCCTCCTCTTATTTATTTAAAAGGATTTTCTAACCCTAAGCGGTTATTAAGTTATATCTAACCAGATTAATGTGGTTAGCTTAATTGGTAATATCAAACTATGTTGATTTATAGGTTTTGGATTCAATTTTTGTTGGTGATTCTTCATTATAAGTCATATCTAAGTACTATTTACTAAGTGTTGTAATATATCTTAACCTTAAAATGAAACAACTTATTCTCTCTTTAAACTTTATTATTATACCCAAAAAACAAAAGTTATATCTAACGAGGAAGTTCATCGATATAATGATTGAAATCAAAATATCTCTAAAGTATCAAAAGTTAATACTCTTCTAAGTATCGCAATGATAATAGACATGAAATTGAAGAATAAATTATGTATTATAGGATAAGCTTATGATAACTAGCTCCATTAGTCATGCACTAAATTATTATGGCTCAAGTGTAAAATCAGTTTTTCCAAAATTGTGTTTATTATTGTATTTTGTTGTGTATTTATTTGATTGTTCAAATCCTTTTATTGATATTTTTTTCAAACAATCTTAATGGTGTACCCTCCATATCACCTTGGTTCATTTAAAAAAATTAATTCTTTTGAATGCTAACTTAAGATTCAAACTCAAATAATCAAGGTAAGAAACAAACGTCCTTAATCACTAAACTAACTTTTAAATTGTGTTTGTTCAAATTCTATTATAAACTTATTTGTGGTTATTATTATTAATATATATATATGTGTGTGTAAATAATAAAAATATTAATTAATTATATAATTATGACGAGAAATTTATTTCAGTATTTTTTGTTTTTATAAGATATTTATATTCTTAATAATTAATGATTAATATTAATCATATGTCTTATTTTATTGAAATATAAATACAAAAAAATTAATTTATTTATATTTTAAATAAGTGGATGCATAAATAAATATTAAATATTAATTTTTAAAAAATATTGTTATCCTCACAAAAAAATACCAAAAAAAACTTCCTTATTAGTTATGACAATTATAGCAACTTAATTTCCCCTCCATTTCTTCTCTTTATTTCTCTCCACTTTTTCCAAATATATTTTTTCCCAACGAGTTTACAAACGGAAACGGTATAGAAAACTATGATTATCATAGAAAAGACAAAAAGGTGATAATTTAGAAGAATGGCAATTGGGTTATATAAGTGAGGTTGAGAGGGGTAATGAAAAGGATGGTTAGGAATAGGGAGGGGAGAGTGAGATTCTGACAAGGCGCATTGTACATCACAGCAGATAAGAGGACATGGCCCCAACACAACACCAGACACGAGCCCATGCTTCCCTCATGACTTTTGCAAGCAACGCAAGTGCGTTCACTCACGCTTCATTATATATATTTTACCTACGCGTTGCGGTTACGTATATCTAAAAGCAGAGCGTTTCGTTTCGTTTCGTTCACAACTTTGTTGCTAATGACAAAACTCTAACTCTTCACTCGAGTCTTACGTCTTAAGCTCAACAAATTAATAACACAAAGGACAAAGGCTTTTTTTTTTTTTTGGGTAACAAAAGGACAAAGGCATTTAGCTCATTTGTTGTAATATTTTTTTTAATAAATATTATTCATCTCGTGAGTTAAAACTGTGCCAAATTATTAACATGATGTGACATAAGTGATAAATATTTTGACTCCTTAAGCATATAGTTTCTTTCCTGACCCATGTGTAAGGAAAAATATCTGTTTGGAGAGGTCAACCTTTTAAATGAATTTCAATACCTTGAGAGATTAGTCACCACAGTCGTGCTCAAGAAATACCTAAAAACCAAAAAAAATAATTGTGCCAAATTATGTACAAACTCTATATTGTGAGAAATAATAACACAAATTGAAATAAATGCACAATAATAATTTAAAGGGCAATGATACACGACATACTAAAATCCTCACATTTTTTACATATTTAAGTCTTTCAATATTAAAAAGGGATAAAGGGATAAAGATAGAATAGGAGAGGACAGAGAGAGATAAAATAATAATATGTGAAGGTTTTATTATGTAAAAGTATCATTTTCCGAATTTAAATTATGTTACCAAGTTTTTTAAATCAAAATCCATGCATACATCCTCAAGTATTTGAGATTGGCTATGTGTCATTGAGCTACAAGTTCATTGACACTAGAGGTGTCAGCCGGCCTAAATAGCTCGACAAAAAGTGTAGATTAGACTGAGAAAATCTCAGTTCGAACCAACTATAGGTTAGCCCAATCTAACCCGAAAATAGGCTGGCCCTATAGGAGTCGACCCACAATTGGACCAAGCCGGCATATTGACCTGACTATGTGAAATGTCATTTTTTTGTTATATATTTAATTTTATTATTTTTTATTCATATCTTTACTTGATTAACTTTATTTAGATTTAAAAAAAAAAAGAATCAAATTTAGTGAGTATATCTATGCCTTTCTTTTTTCTCCACTTGAAATATGATGTTAACTTGTTCTAGTTCCTTGAATTGATTAATTTATAATTCAAGCGATATTTCATGAATATATCGTAAATCGTTTATGTCGAAAACAATATAATAAATCTTTATTGTTTATGTTAATGACACTTAATATAATTTATTATATTTATATCTAATTTATGTATATGATTTTTGTGGGCTTTGATTGATGTAGAAGTCTAATTTATTAATAACTTCTTATTACATATATGAAAAAAGTAAAGAAAGACAAAAAAAAATTGAACCCATGAACTGATTCAGCCCAGCCTGCAATTTGCATAGGCTAATTATTTACTGGCCTACACTCACTGTGGCTCAACCTGCCCCGACTCAAAATAAACTTAGCCCAACGCAGGCCAATTCGAATGGGCCGGTCTGACCTGAATTAACATCTCTATTTGACCCACATTGAGATTAACATATTATATGTGTTTTAGTTTATTTTATTGTTGTGAAGTAATAAAATATAATAACATTTTTTTTTTTCAAAATATTTCATTCATATTAAAATCAAAATATATAAAATTAAAATTTTCTTAACCTAGTATCCAAAAATTAATAATTAACATTTAAACATCTAATAACGAGTTTAGCTAAAGATGCTTGTGGATTTGTCTCTATCATTATTAAATCACTTCCTTGAAATAGAATATATGTATGATAATGTCAATTTCTTTTAATTTCATATATATATATATATATATATATATATTAGTTTAATTATTGATAAATAAAATAATAGAATAACATGGATGAATCATGAATTTTTCGGATTTAACTGTCGAATTAATGAGACATACAACATTCTTTCAGAAATTGAATGCAAATTATTATTTTGGCTGCATCATAGGTAGGTGGTTTTACGTAAAACTCTTTAGTCAAACTCAATGCAATCATATCAATGATTTATAGATAGCTTTGTAATCATTATTTTATTTATTTATTTTTTAGTACTTGCCCCATCGGGGCTAGTAGAGGCTTGGCAACCTTTAAAGGGAGTTCGAAAGGGAAGGAAAAAAAAGTGTATAGTCACGGATGTAATCATACACTTAATATTAATATCAAATATCTCTTACTAAATAAATTAAACTAGAGTGTAATCTTTACTTTAATTGTGGAGTTTACAAGTTAGAATAAAAAGTAATTAGGAAGTACTTAAAATTATAGATACCAAAACCAAAACTTGTGTTGATATAGATATATAAATACTATATTTTAAAAAAATCTAGTGATGTCGACACTCACTTTCTTTAACATCGTTGATGTCAGATAAATAAATTAAAATTTTTAATTAATGAAATATCTATTTTTGTATTTTATATAATGAATATTTTATTATTTCTTTTTATAAAAATCTAATATAATAATATTTCATAAAAAAGTTTAATCTCATTAAAAATATATGTCCATTGCAGGATTGACAATCTTACCACAGTTAAAATAATTAAAAAATATATAAATATTTTGTCTAATTATTTTGTTTTTTCTATAATGAATATTTTATTTTTATTTTTTTAATAAAAATCCAATATAATAAATTTTTCATAAAATATTTTTTAATCTCACAAGTCATAACGGGGGTTTATATTTAGAAAGGTTAATTTTTAAAAAAATATATATATGTTCATGGGTCTAAATAATTAAAATATAATAAAACATAATCATTTTTACGGGAAAAAAAAAGTTGAATGATGTTGCCTCTCTCAGGTGCGTTCTTGCCGACTCCTTTGCCACTTGAAGAACTCGAAACCTATTTATGTTGTTATCAGTTTCTCTTATTGGACGAAGGGTCGCCGAGTTTCTCTTATTGGACGAAGAGTAACCAATTTAGTGAACAAGTGGTAAAATGAGCTAAAAGGTGAGTGAATTCTAAGATGTTGGGAGGATGGATTGAATGAGCAAGTGAAGATGGGGAATGAAGTATGAGCAGGAGGAGGGAAAAATATTTTACATACACCAAGTAGGCACAGGTTTTAGAACCTAAACTTGTGCTTGGGTTTCATAGAATTTCCCAAAATAGTTACTAAAATAATATTTTTAAGCAAGATATTTCCTCTAGTCTTTATCAGTTCTTTGCTTATATGATAGGAGTTCGATTAATATATATATATATATATATATATATATATATAAGCAATGTTTTAAAATTTCATTCAATTGAAAAGTAGAGTAATTCATGGTTCAATCAGCTAAATTGTTGATCAAATTAATAATCAAATATAATGATATCATAAATATATTTAAAAATTAAATAAAATATAAAATTTAATAATTAATAAACATATATATATTTAAAAATTAATAATCATATATATATATATATAATATCAATCATCAACAAAATAAAAGTTCGAAATAACAGAAATTGAGAGAATGATCCATGATTTATAAAATTCTTTTTTCTATTTTATTTTTCTTCAAAATTTTGAAATTTTTTTATGTAATTTAAAACAATTTTAGGCTATATAACCTGAAAACAATATGAGCAATTAAAAAAAATTAACAACACGATTCATGTTTTAACTTAATTAAGCTCAACTTTTAGTTTTGCCAAAATTCTGATCGATTTTCCAAAGCCGGTCAAGTTCTCTGGTTTGATCAGTTTTCACGGATTTTGGACAGTTTTAAGATTCAACTTTAACTGGTGTGGAATTCGGTTGAAGCTGTGCACAAATCAAATTCAAGACATTTGTTTATCTTGTCAACTGAACTAATTCCCATTGCCAATTTATAATTGTAAAATTTATGATTTACTAGAATAATAAGTAATGAAAAAAATACTACTTTTCAGTACCCAAAACAAATATTACTAACACAGCTGAATTAGTGAGGTGAAGACAAATTCAAATTTTTTAATTTTTTTATATAATAGCGTAGATAATTATTTTTTCATTTTAGGTTCAATTATTTATTCATTTTCTTAGGGGGCAAAAAGCAAAACCTTCATGATTTATCTGTAAATCAGTTCCTACTTTTAAAAAAGTTGGTCAAAGGAGAAGAAAAACAAGTTAAAGAAAAAAAGGAGATTGATAATGAAAGTACAGATTTATTTTTCATATATGATAAACTTGCTGCATTCATGAAGTGATATAATATTTCCGGGTGTTTCATTTATGAGTAACGTGACTTGAGTCGGTGTCATTTTCTGCCAAAGCAAGATTTAGGATAGTGGGATGTGCATGATTATTGAGGACACTGTCTATGGAATTATAAATTCCCAAAGCCATGCTACATGCTAAAAAAACGAGTGCTTTATCTTTTTTTTTTTTTTGGTCTTACACAAGGTGTTATCATATATTTTTAGTGTGAGACTAATTCTTACTCGAACGTCTAACGACATAACCTAAGTCACAAGGTGTTTTCAATCAAATTTAAACTCTTATATTACAAATAACATTTAGTCATATAAAACTCAAATTGTCAATTGAGCCAAAAACTCATGATTAAAACCTCCTTATCTTTCCCTCTCCATTTGCATAACTTTTAAGATAACAATTTTCTTTCAAGAAAGGAAAAAGAACAAAAAAGGTAATCAACTGTATTATTCAATGAAAATCTAAAGGGGTTGTCCAATCAACCAAAGGTAAGTAATGGGGTGCCAGAAGAAGTGGGTGGCCAACATACCTTTGCAATAAGTGGATATATCATATATGAACTCCACCTACGTCCACTGTGTACCTAGTGCTCCAAGACCCAGAGACCAAGCAAAAGGCAGCCCAAAATCTTCCAGGTTACTGGATTCAACTTTCATCACATTGTAACATTTGAGGCACGCACCTCATTTTAATAGTTGTTGTGTTACTTGAAACCAGCTGCTCCAACATACCTAACATTTAGCACCCAATTGTAAAGGGCATGGATTGACAACCACAAGAGACCCATTAATGAGAATATGCCTCTAAAGATTCTTGCCATAGAATGTGATATTAGAAACACTGACTGTCATAAAGTTAAGAAACTTAAAATAATTTAGATTAGAATTTTGATGTTTGCTAGTGATATTTGTCGGTATTATTAAACTTGGTTTGTGAATTTTTTTCCAATTAGCAAAATGTAACGCTCTTCTTTCCCTCAAATCTCACCCAAATGAAAAGAGACATGACCTGAAGTCATTTAAGAGATTTTAACAATTTAATGCATGTGAATTTGTCTGTTGGGAATTTAAATATAAGTAGAATATGAGTAAAAGGTCCTGCAATAGGAAACATACAAATAAAAAGACCCATTAATCTAATACATTAAAATTTTAGGTTAAAACATAAATGTTAGATCTACTAGTGTGATTTCTCTAAATTCATTAAAAGACATTTCCCGGGCTCCCCGACCCCAACACTATCATTAGTGCTTATCCTACATTTCTTCAATTAGGATTCTTCTTCCCATTCTTCGAGAAAGAAAGAAAAAAGGTCACAATATGCACACGCGTCCCATTTCTTTTTCTTTCTACCCTTCTTTGCAATCAGGTGGAAATCTAACGTGTTGCACTTCTAAATTAATTGTGGATTACTCTAGTAGAAGACGGTCTGCGAATGATGAGGATTATCCATTCAAGTAAAAAATGTCAAAAACTAATCTGTATAATAACTAATAATAGATGAAAGCCATAAACAATGTGTGCGGAATTAAAATAAACATGAAGAGGTTCCTCCAACGACTGAACATTAGGTTAAGACCAAAACAACAAAAGAACACTAGGTATCATTAATATCTAAGTCTCACCTTCAAATTTCATTAGGGCGGAGTGTGTATTTTCTGTTGTGTAGCCTCTAGAGAACCAAGAAAATAAAAAATGAAACGAGAATGAGATTATGCGGAAAGGGCATGACAATTTCTTATGACCAAGTTAAATGGGTCATATTTGTGATGTGGTTGAATAACAAAAATATCCATTGGATGACTACAAAATATAATAAAACATTTTTATATTTTCTTTTATTGATATAATTTGCTATATCCATATGACGTTGTATATATACTATAGAGTGTTCAATACCTGGTTCTGTTATCAGTGTTAGCATTAAGTACATCTTTCACGGCCTTGTTCAGGACTCCATCTGGTGATTGTGCGCTCTTCAACAGTATAGTTTGCCAAACATAATGGTGAGTCATCACTGTTACCACTTTTATTGATGTACAGAACCAATAATATTTTTGCAACACTTCCAAGGAGTCGTGTTGTGCAATGAACATCAGACCATACTCTCAATCTTCCATTTAGATATTTATCATCCTCATCTGATAAAACAAGTACGCCATACTCAGAATGGACCCGAGCTGGATGATGACGATAGACAATGAAGTCTACACCATACTGAGCTCCTGACCTCACAACCCAATTTTTCATTCGAAGGTGAGAATAAGCTTTGTAGAAACAAGGGAATGTGTCTTTCTTGGAGTTCATGTAATGCCATAGCTCTTCATTATTTTGGGGACTAGTATCGCCACCATTAATCTTGAGGCATTTCAAGGAATAGCATAGGTAGAATGCTTCCTCCAAGCTTAATTGAAACCACTGTGTGTCCTTTTCAACTGTTCTCACAGGTCTACCAAAGCATGCTTTCTCAAGAAGATCAATTTGTTCTGCTCCCACTGCTATGTGTACACTATTATCAGAGAGAAATCCACAAGCATCTGATTTAACTAAAGAAGACTGAAGTTGAGATATTATCTTTGACATGGGTTCTTTAAGCACTTCAGCTTCTGCATCCTTTTTAGCTTTTGCATCTTTTCCTTTCCATCTTGGTGCCATTTGGCCTTACAAAGAGAATAAACAGATGTCAATTCAGATTTCAGAGTCCATGCTGATTTAGCAAAGCTCATCCAAAGAGGTAAATGACAGAACATAGGAAATTTTTAGCAAGAAAAGGGGAAAAAGAATTCAACTTCCCACTAAAAAAAAATTAAAAAATCATCATACTGTACCTGAAAAAATCCAAGCCATTTGCTTACCCAACTTACGAGCTATAAACATGAGCAATTTAGTATATTTACTCATACCTATGCAACCATTAAGTTAATTATTCGACCTAAAGGCCTTATAAGAATTACAGTACTCATTTAAATTATATTAATCTCCCTCCAAGTTTTCAAATATTATACAGAGAATTGAGTAAAAACAAAAGTTGAAGTTAATCTAAAGCATACAAACAAAACTAATTCAAATGAAACTAAAAGATTAACTAATATATAAGAATTTAGTTTTAATAAATATATTGACATCAAAATAGCTCAATTGTCTTTCAAACAAACCTATGTTAAAGACCCAACCAAGAATCCAAGATATAATTTCTCAAAGCAATTTGCAGCTCTAAACCAATATGACTGAAACTCCTATTTTGCAATATTTAGCTCCATACAAGAATAATTTTTTGTAAACTCAATAAAAATTAGAAGTCATCTACTTCTATATCCAATTATACACAGTTATTAACCACGATTCTTAACTGTGTACGAAGTACCTGCAACTTCTATATTCAGCAACTCTTAGGCCTTAAAGCCACAAAGTTTTTATATGCCTATAAACGTGTGCCAGTCACATCCACTCGCAATTATAACTGTGCTGCTATAGGGAAGCTATCAGATATCTACTCCCAACATTTGACTTTGTGGCATCCAACTTAGTATCAGGAAGAGCAAGAAGAAGAAGAAGAAGAAGTAAAAGAACTTATTATAGCCAATTATTAATCATGATTCTGAACTGCATAAAGTAGCTGCAGTTTCTAAATTTATTCACTCTTAAACTTTTAATAAATCTATATACAACTACATGCCAGATCCTTTCCCAATTCCCATACATGATTATGATTCTGCTGCTAAATGGGACGCAATTAGATATATACCATTATACCCCCAACAAATAAGTTGGAGACGTCTGACTTCATATCAACAAGGAGGTGAAAAAAACAGATGAGAAATTCCAAGGAATAGCATAGGTAGAAAGCTTGACAGTGATTCATTAAAATTTCATTTACTAATTTTGGCAAACACATGACATTATATAACTACGCATTGTTTTATTAGCAGGTTAGATCTACTATAACGTTAGAATTACAACACTAATTAATACTTGATTAGCAAATAGCCTTCATTTGAAAACATATGCCATAAAACAATTCCTACCTCTCTTTCATTTGTACACTATAATGAACGGCTATTACAAGGTATATGGACAATAAATTTAAGACTACAACAACAATAACAACAAAAAACTTTTCCCACTAGGTGAGGTCAATATATTTAAGACTAGCACTACCAAAACACCTCAATCCACATTTTCGAAATCATGTTCCCAGATATAATGATTAATGTTGCAACCATCCTGGACAGGGCCGCGACAAGAAAGGAAACTAAATTAAAACCAGTTGCGCTGTGGCACAAAGCCATAGTGCAATCCCCAATAGCACAAGACAAGGTTTTAAATTGCATTTGTGGTCGCAGTCACTTTGCGACATTGCGGGGTGTTACAGATACAATCTGCAATTGTGAGCTGTTAAGGTTGCAGTTGCCGCAGCAACCGAGACATCATGGCCGCATTAGGTGATGCAGACTGAGATTTGAAACCTTGGCACAAGAGAATACATGACTCCACAAAGCCAGTAAATGAACGTTTATTTAAAAATTAAATCCTAAGTGGGATCGGACGTGGCACAAGCCTATAGAGCAATATCAATGGCACAAGAGAATACGTGACAACACAGGGCCACTACATTGAACCACTGAATTTATGAAAAAAAATAACTGTTGAGTGAATGAAAGATTAACATGCATACATAAACAAACGGTAGCCAATAGAAAGTGTTGTAAACATTTGGTCAAAACATACATATTATTTAGAAAATGTGCAAATAAACATTATAATGACAGTGATAAAAAATAATAGATAAAACAATTTTTTTATAAAAGGAAGGGAAATAAAATAAATATATAAGGAAAAGGAAAAGTAATTACAAAAACCTAACATCTACTAAAACTTGAAAGTGACACCTAGTGAAGTATCTATTATTCACTCTAGACAAAATGAACCAAGATAGGAAAGCAAATACTAACTAGTACCACGTATCAAGAAAAAAAAAAAAAGGAAAACCATAAAACCAAAATAGTAGTAAATGATCACAAATAGCTTTTAGGAATACTAGTTGAACGGTGTCACAAATAGCTTTTAGGAATACTTGTTGAATGGTGGCAATTAGGTTTCATAACAAGTAGTCCCAAAGCACCTTATTAAAAAAAATTAGTCATATGCATAGTCACTTATTCCAAGTGCATCAATGTAACAAAATGGATATGGATTACTTCTAGGTAACTTTCAATAGTATAATAATAAAGGGGCATTGAATAGCTTTTCGGAAGGAAAAAAAAACTATCACCAACAAATTCTATCTGTAATAATTGGTTTCCAAAGCAAACAGGCTTTATTTACCAAAGACCATTTCCAACGCACATAATAACCCTCACAAACAAAACAAGCACATAACCTGAAAAGTAAAGCCCTGGTCACAGAGATCTAGTAGTACGGTCTAAACACATCACTTGAGAGTTAAAGCATAAACATAAAAAAGAAATCAGTAACCTGCAAAACCCTTAAAGCTTACAATTCTCCCGAAGCCAAATGAAACCTAACCACCATATTACCCAAACAGAGCATGATTATATTCTGGTATAAATTCAACTCAGTAAAATCATATACATGAACACTCAAGGCTAGCACCACATATAAAACATCCTCACAACAAAATCCCAAACAGAGCTACTTAACAGTTGTATAAGATTGGGAAATATGAACACAAACCCAACCCAGATTACAACAGCATAAAATAAATAAATAAATAAAACTGTAACACTAGTGAAGCCCAGAAAATTAAACACATTCAGAGAAATTTGGACAAGTATGCAAAATCAATGAAAGATAAACTCTAAAGATTACTGAGAGGTGGTGAGATAGAGAACGGGCACAGAAGAAAAATGGTACCAGAGAATGCGAAACGCAGAGGGAAGGGCGCGTTCTTGGTAAAATCGGTTTTGACATATTGAGCTAGTTGCTCTCCTAATTTGGGATTTTTTCCAAAAAAGAAATGGGGCCAAGGGTAGTGAATGTCAAAACAGGTTGACCCACCCCGCCTATAAATGGGTCAAGATAGATCAACCCATTTGGGTTACAAGTTAGAAAATCCTAGCCTGTCACGTCCCGTAACGGGTCGCAGGTCAAATGAGCCAACCCACCCCGCAATGACAAAAAAAAATCAGTTCACTATCAGTACAACACCAGCAGCATCCCCAAAAAGAATACAGCTCCCTCTGTATATCCAATCAACATATCGTGAAAAAGCATCAGCACCAATTACCTGAATGTGGTGAAAATCAGCTTTCAACTTAGCTGTATTTTCACCACATTTAACATCTAAACACTTTCAATCCCATAAGACACATCTGACTTCTGATTGTAATGTTGCTGAAATTTACCCAACCATTTTCCAACATATATATCTGATAATAACTTTTTTAATAGGGAAAATTTGTAATTGTATCTTCCACATAACTATATTGACATTCAGAAAAATGCATGGTAATTAAACTTCTTAAAAACAAACTAACAATGAATTCTTATTATGATGGAGAAGACCTTATTGTTATCATCATGTAGCTTGAACTGGTTCAAGTGGACTTTTCTTGAAGAATAAACCAGAAAAAACTCAGGAAAAACACATAATGCATCATTCTTTTCCTCATTCTCTACCACTGATTTATTACATGGTTTATACAAAGTGTGTAAAAGCTGACAGCACCCAACTCAGGGAATGGAAGATATGAGAATGTGACTTGAAAGCTTGGGATAACATCATAACAATCAACCATTTTAGCAACATAAAAAACAGCGGGAGATTAATCAAAATATAAATACAGAGCAATATAAGTAATAACAAAAAGTTTGACAATTTCTGGACCACTGACTTGAACTAATTAACCTGTGCAGCATCAGAAATCAACAGCAACACAAGATCACTACCTGAGATATTTTCCCATATGTCACCTGGAGTCCCATTCCCCTAAAAAAACCAGCTGGTCGAGCTTCAGCAAAGGAACGAGAACCTTTCCTGAGTCCAATCTGTGTTTGTAGAAAGACAAACATGTTTTAACAGAAAGATACTCAATAATTACACACTATATATTGATACTAGAAAAACAATGAACCAAAAAAACAAATGAAAACCAGAATCCTGTAAAATGTGTTAATGTAAAAATAACTTTGCTAATGTTAAAGACAATGGCAGAATGTAAAGAACTACATTCAGCATCAAGTTTAGCCCAATGAATTGCTCCAACATGACAGCAAAATCTTTTTTGACGAAAAACCAGTGCCATAACAACTAGTCAACAGTGTTATCAATGGCGGATGGCGGCAAGCCAAAAATCCGCCATGGAAATATGGCGGATGGCGTTGCGGCAAATGGCGGAAGCATGGCGGCCATGTTAAAAAACTATAAAATATACTACAAGACCTGCATACCCTAAATAATAATAATATAACACCTTATATCTACTGATCCCTCCCTTTGTAATTTTACCACAAAAATTGCAAACCACATTATTGGTGTCATTTTCTTCCAAAGGGTGGCAATATTTCCAACCTAGGTCAGTCTTATTAGGAGGTCTTGGTGAAGCTTGTGCAACTTGTGAAGTCTCTTGTGCTGCCATTGTCCTATATCATGTGAAAGAAGGAAAAGAAATTTAAAAACAGAAAACAGAGGTACAAACAGAAGCATTCTCACAAAACAGAGGGTGGGTACCATGGGTTATAGCTTATAGGGTTAAGGTGTAAAATCTGGTTGGGTGGGTGGATGGGCTTATCTGGATGGGTGGGTGGGTGGGTGGGTTTATCTAGATGGGTGGGTTAACAAAAAGAAAGAGAAACAGAGCCTTCCGTTTCACACAAAAAAAAAAAATAAAGACAGAGCCTCTTCGCACAAAACAGAGGCTCAGAGGTCTGCATCTACCTGTGAAGAGAAGAGAGTTGCCGAAGAGAGTCGCCGGAGACAGCAGCAGCGTCGCCAGAGATGTGCAGCTCTCTCTTACTCTCACTTTCACTTTCGCAGCTCTCTCACTCTCACTTTCACTTTCGCAGCTCTCTCTCACTCTCACTTTCACTTTCACAGCTCTCTCTCACTCTCACTTTCACTTTCGCAGCTGGAGATTGATTTGTGGGTATCGTCATGTCTAATATATCCCAAAATACCCTTCAAAAAAGCCAAAAAACCACTTTTTCTGCCATTTCAAGCCATGCACCGCCATACTGCCACACCGCCATGGCGCCGCCATGAACAAGACGCCACGCCATGGCTTTCAAATGGCATTTGGGTGGATTTCCGCCACTGCCTTCCGCCATGGTGCCGCCATGACCACCATTTGATAACACTGCTAGTCAAGGAACAAGAGTTTTCTTGTAGGACTTGATCTATGGAAGGTGCAGCAGATTTAAACGCTACACGCACCTTAAGTAAGTGGAAATTCAAGTAATCTACTTTTATTGAGGAAGATGATTTGGATTGTTAATAACAGAACCCCCACCTTCCACCAATTTGAATTGACTCTAAATCCTATTGTCATTCTCGGTGGATATGGTTTTCAAGATCAGAAAAAAGGCATAATCTTCCTATAACTGCCTAGGAAAATTGACTACTCAAAAGCAGGCAAGAATGCTTCCAGAAAACGTTTAAAACAATGAAGCAAACACAACTTGATTTCAAGCTGAACAGATATCAAAGTACTGGATTACTTAAGATTCTAATGGGATGGGAAAGTGATTTCCTTACTCATATTTGACCAACTGATGAAGGACCAACTAAAAACACACACAAAATTTAAAACACTATATATTGCCTGATATAAAACTATGATAGGCTTGAAAAGCATGTCACTTGGCTGAGCTAACTAAACCTTTACTTACTAGGGAAACATGAATGTAATGAACTGTAAACAATAAAGATATTGGGCAAATATTTACCAGAGTCAATATAGGTATGTACTATGTAGTTACAAAACATGACATCAAGAACCAATTAATACTGTCACCTGCTGTATATGATAAAATTAATATAACTACCAACAATAATGCATGCCATTTTATGAACAAAGGTACAAGTGCCACTCCAAAATGCATGCAAGAAATATTCCAAACTTTAAATAGGCATGTAAACTGAAGAAAAATAAACGTTAAATGAAAGTATGATTCTATATTTCATCAATAATAGAATTAGAAGTCTTATAAAAGCTAAATGGCCATAGCAGAATCGCCAGAAACATGCATACCACCACAGCTGCCGTTGCCGATGACCACCCAATGCTGCGGCCGAGAAATGGAGCAAGAACTGAGAAGTGAGAAGGCAGAAAGATTGAGCGATATGCACGAGCAACACGATGCAACTCGCAATCGGGAAGCTTCTTTCGCTTAGCGGATTAGCCCGCCCCGCCCGAACTATACCCGTTATGACCCGCAACCCAATTAGATTTTGATTAGTTTATCGCTTTTAAAAAAGTTTTAAAAAAATCATGGACTTAACCCGTAAAAAATATAATGGAACGGATAAGCTTAACGGGCTGAACCCGTTTTTACACTATTAAGCAGTGTTATCTGGACCGGCTGGTCGGACCGTGAACCGGTCCCTTATCCGGTTATGGTTCAATGCCAAAACAGGATTCATGGTTGGACCGGGTTGAACCGATCAAAATTGGTCAAAACCAGGCAAAACTGGTCAAAACCAAGTTGAACCGGGATAAAACCGAGTTGAACCAGCCATCTTTTTTTTTTTTTTTAATTTCTCAATCACTTAACTACTCAACTGAGAGTGATATGAGACTTGATAATTAAAACCCCAAAACTTTATTATGCATTTTATTATTGGTAATGTGTGTTATGAGTCATGTATATATATATATATATATATATATATATATATTTGTTTATTTAGTATGTAATTATGACATCATCCGGTTCGACCAAACGGTTAAACCGGTTGAACCCGAACCGGAAGTTATTCTAGTTTACTATCCGGTCCGGTTTTAACAACATTGCTATTAAGTGGTTCAAGTTTTGGAACACATGGGTAGGGTCAGATGGCAATCTAGTGGATCTGGATCAAGCCTGACCCGACCCCAGCCTGATCCATACTGTTACTGTGGATCCAGCACCCCGACCCCGGATCCAACCCGACCCAACACTTTATGGGTCAGGTCCACCCGTATCTGACCCCCCCTTTTTTTTTGCTCTCAGCATCTGCTTCGCATGATATTGTAGTTCGTACTTCTGTTAAAAGTTATAACAACATTTCTCTCTATTTCACAATAAGATAATGTTCAGTATACAAGGTTCACTATCCCAGGAGCATCCTCTTGTCTTGCACTGTCAACTGCAGAACGCACCATTCGAACAACACAGATAAGCAATCCTGACAAACATACTGTTCCAGAAGAAGGGGCAAAAGCATTTCTGCCAGCCAAATTCTCATACTTTTCATTTTTTTATTAATTACTATGTTAAAGAAGGACCAAGGAGTATGCTACGGGGAATGACTAAATGTGGAAGCAACAAAACACAGGAAATTCATGGAAAATTCAGTATGAACTCGTTTTCAGAAACTATACTTGCTGTCATCAACCCGTGCTGGCAACTTGCAACTTCCATTGCAAACTAAGGCTATTCATAACAAAAGCCAAAAAAAAAACACAAACTCTTCCCAAAATTGACTTTCCTTCAACAGTTTCAGAATCGCCAGCAAATAAAGAACAAAGGGGGAGAAAAAAGTGGGAGAGGTTCACAAACTAAATTAACCAAACTACAATTGAGAGCTAAATTACCATGTCCTTGGAACAATATACCAACCTGCCACCACAGAACATACTAAAATTGAATGGAAACAAGTAAACCAATACACGATTCTAAGGAATTAAATAAGAAAAATGAACATACTAAAAAGTAAACACCTAAACTTATTAGCACCGAACCAATTTATTTCAATTTTTTGTCCTTGTATTATTATTTTATTCTAAGAAGATAAAATATCTAGCCATAATAATGAAGCAAATTTTAGTATCATAAACGTGAAACGATGAATCAATTAAAATCAAATCCTAATGCTAATTGAAATAAGTTAAACGAATCAACATATAAAACTTTCACCAACAAATGCTAAACCAATCAAAGCTAGATTCCTTTATTCATAGTAACAAGGGAACCATAATAACAGAGCAAACAGGCTCTTAGGCCATGCACCATCTCAAATATTGGCCCAAAATATTCAAATCAATAGAAGCCACTTTAAAGAACATGATACATGTACCCATCGTAACAAAGCAAATTTCTCATGAGGAAATTAAGCCAAAGAAAAGGACGGGCAATTGATATGAGAAAATGAAGTTGAGAAGAACGCCAAGCATGGGTCCATCTAGCAACAGTCCGCCTCATTTTGTCAAACAGCTCTTGTGCTTTATCAACACACGTAGACTTGCACAAAACATCAATCAATATATGGTTTTTCTACATGCAAAAGTACATCTGCAACTGCAATATCAATTACCTCATAATTCTTCCTTATAATAAACCAAGATGCCCTGGTCAATTTAGCCTTCATTTTTCTACTCCTCTTTTTTTTCTTTTACTTAGTCTATACCCCAACTTTGCATTCACAAATCCTGTAAGTCCTGAAAGCTTTTCACTGAACCACCAAACTCAATCCCCCGCATCAAATCAAATATTACTTGGAATCCACAGCAACTGGTAATGTATGATATGGTATAACTGTTTCACTCTATGGTTATTTTGCTACTTAACTACCGAAGTGAAATTCTCCATATCATTGTATGCATTTAAAGTAATAGATTATTCAAGAACGTGAATAACGAATTATGATCCGAAAAATTCCAGCAAATTGAAGGAAACCCATTTCATTTATCATATAAAAATTCAAAAAATTAAATTAAATCAGAGCTTACAACTTCAAAGCCATAAATGCATTTTTAAAATGGACAATCCAAAACCTCTCAAGCAAGGGGCAACGTTGGTATCTCTCAAAGCAAACAGTTGCAGAGGCTGATCCTTGTCCAGAACAAGTTCTCAAGCAAGAGGCAACGTTGGAGAATTTGGTGCAGCTCAACCTTCATGAACGAGCAAGAAAGCTCGAATACAAGTTATGGTGCAGCGTTGCAACTCAAATCACGCAGGAGCTACAAGATACACTCCATCAAAACAGTAGTTACAAGCTCATTGTGACAGTATCGGTTGCTGAAGGAAGCTTCACGAAATCAAAGCTAAGCCCTAGCAAGAAATTAAGGATACCGGGTCATATGGAAACCCGAAACCCATTGGATTTTTTAAGAAACCAATCCGACCCGATCCATATGTATTTTCGGATCTGGATAAATATGATCCACTGAATTTTGTTGAGCCCGATCCGGTTGAATACCCGATCCATTACCATCCCTATTGAGAAGTGAGAAGGCAAAAAGATTGAGCAATATGCACGAGCAGCACGATGCAACTCGCAATCGGGAAGCTTCTTTCACTTAGCGGATTAGCTCATCCCACCCAAACTGTATCCGTTATGACCCGCAACCCAATTAGATTTTGATTAGTTGATCACTTTTAAAAAAGTTTTTTAAAAATTATGGGTTTAACCTAAAAAAAATATAACAGAATAGACAAGCCTAATGGACTGAACCTATTTTTACACTATTAAGTGGTTCAAGTTTTGGAACATATGGATCATATGTTAAGCCCATTTCCCTTATTTTTTTTATTTTATTCTTTTTTAAATAAATATTTATAATTAGTTAATGTTTTTTTATTTTCTTTAAATAAGAAAAGATAAATATTTTTTTATTTCTTTTTCAATTCAAATCAATTAGAATTTGATTAGTTGATCACTTTTAAAAAAAAGTTTTTAAAAAATCATGAGTTTAACCTATAAAAAATATAATTGAACGGACAAGCCTAACGGGTTGTACCTGTTTTTATACTATTAAGTGGTTCAAGTTTTGGAACACATGGATCATGTGTTCAGCCCCTTCCCCTTATTTTTTTTATTTTATTATTTTTTAAATAAATATTTATAATTAGTTAATGTTTTTTATTTTCTTTAAATAAGAAAAGATAAATATATTTTTTTCAATTCAACCCAATTAGATTTTGATTAGTTGATCACTTTTAAAAAAGTTTTTAAAAAATCATGGGTTTAACCCATAAAAAATATAACGAAACGGACAAGTCTAACGGGCTGAACCCGTTTTAACACTATTAAGTGGTTCAAGTTTTGGAACACATGGATCATGTGTTTAGCCCCTTCTCCTTATTTTTTTTATTTTATTATTTTTTAAAATAAATATTTATAATTAGTTAATGTTTTTTATTTTCTTTAAATAAGAAAATATAAATATTTTTTTCTTTTTTTTTCAATTTAGGAGATTCATCCTTTAGATTCCTCAAAAAAAGATTTAGTTTTCGTTAACACAAAAATTGACCCGATAATATCCTTATAGTAAAATATCACTTCTGAATAATCTCATATTATAAGGTTGCATCCACTTTACCAAATAATGAAAGTAGCTATACTTTTCTTAAATATTCATTAATCCATTGGGAGTATATTCTTAATACATATAGCCAGACAAATGAAATGAATACACTTTTCTTGTCATTGAGATTTCATCATGGCATATTCTTCACACATGTGGAAACACACTTAGGTCGTGCCTATTTCACACTCCTGCAATTGCAATTCCATTTTAATATATAGAAGTTGTTGTTCTTGCAAAGAAGTGGAAGCAGGGGAAGCTTCAAGGCTTTCTTGCTCCGTGCAAAGTGTCGAAAGAAATGGCAGCACGATCCCAAAGTTAGAAAAAAATACCAGTTGAAAGACAGCTTGGGAGAAAAAGTGAGGAGTGAAGACAAGGTTATTACGGTCACAATGCCATCAAATTTTCTAACGCACAACACAGACACAACTTCATCTCAAACCGGCGTTTGAGACTAAAAACGCAGTAGACAATCGAACATATAAATTTTCCCAAACACTCTGATTTGAACGTAAATGTGTGTTTGAATGCCAAAACACGCGTTGTCCAGCCAAACACGCTCTCAACGGTGGATCTTACCTTTTGTGTTGCTTAAGAATGTGTTTGGGGTGGCGTTTAGAGAGAAAAATCATGTTTACCCTCCAAATGTGCATTGAATATCGTGCCAACATGTTTGGCAACCCCTAAAGTAGAATTGCATTTGAGTACGAACTTGATTCTAACATCTCAAATGTAGAAGCAACATTTTATTACCTTTATGATATGTTTGTGTGAGTATTAACATAAATATCTTTATAAATTGATATTATATTATTATTCTAATAATATTTAAATAAATATAACCTAATATTTCTAAAAATATATTATTATTATTATTGTGAACACCCCATTTTGATCGGAATGATAAGTTGAAAATGAAAAATAATAATAAAAAAGTAAGGAAACAAGAAGAAAAAATATAGAAAACATGTTTGGTTTTGGAAAGATCAGCCTAATCCCTACCTAACCCACTTGGCTCAAAACTAAGGCCCCTTACCCATCAAAGCTCATTACCCAAATAACACAGACACCCTCTGTATCGACCACCTTTTGCACTTTGCCACATTATGCACACATGTTACCCAATATTGTTGACTTTAGAGGATTGAAGATGGGGGATGGCAGAAACAAGTGGAGGTAATCAGCAGTAAAGGGGGAGGAGACCCTCAACCACCTCCTAAACCCTAGACTTAATGATCACTTGGAGAGGATGAAAAAGAGAAAGAAAGAGAAAACGATGGATTTTTTTGGCTAGGTTAGAAAAGAAAACCGAGAGAGAAAACTTAGAAGAGAAAAGGAGAAGCGGATTTGCTACCTTTTGCTCCTTGAATCTGTACTCCAAGAGGTAAGTCTCCATATTTTCTATGTGTTTTTGCTCTTGGTATCTTCTGTTAATGCTTCTAAATATTGTATATATATATATATATATATATAGTGGTGATTTTGGTTCTGTATAGTTTTGGATTATTTTCTTTTATTCTTTTTTCTTATCCATTCATCACCAAGACACATCCACACCTCCATGTAAGCCAACCTCCCTACACAATCGAAATCACCTCCGAGAAGCTCACCAATGCATTTCCAACCTCACCATATCTCTCATACACCCATAACAGTCATGTTTATTCACCCACACCTACACCTAACGTCCATAATCCCCAAACAACATCTCATCACCTTCCAGCCATGAGAACCACACTCCTCACACTTTTCTTGCTTCAAAACATAGCACTCTTCATGACCATCATAAAAAGTTACCCATGAACAACTAAAGCCACCATAATATCCCACTACCTTGACTTTAAACACAACACCAACACAAACCCCAATAATCATCCAACAACGCCTCAAATTAGCAAACACCAGAAAACAGAGTCTGCGTCCGTTGCCAACCGACCACTACTTCTTAGAACCATTTTTGATCGACCACCCACTTCCCTAGACCATTTCTTATCGAGCACATCCTTTCCCAGGGCCATTTCTAACTGACCACCACTTTTCAGATCATTTCTCAACCAACTACCACCCAAAAGATCAGTTTTGACCGATCACCCATTCCTCCAACCAATCAAAGCCTTTTCTAGATCTCTCCTTAACTGATCTCCTAACCGGCTGATTCGAGTTTTCCTATTACCGTCAGATCTACAAACTAAATGAGCCGACCTTATCCTTTCCCTCAACCTCTCCTTAACACCTCAGCTCACCAAACCGATCCAACCTCCCTTAAACATTTTTCTCATCTATTGATCGGTCACTTCTAACCAAGATTACCCTTAACCGATCAGTTCTTACCGATCTGACCCCTAGCCTTTACTCACAAACCCCTCAAATTTCCTAGCTAACTAATCCAACCTAACCTTAGCCCATCATCCTTAGGATCATTAGACTAATTGAGCCAACCTCACCCTTAACCCATTTATCCCTTAGCTCACCAAATTGATCCAATCCCTTTATCAGTTTCCCTATCAACTCAACCGACCGAGCTTATCGATCATCACCTTTTCCATCCTCATCAACTAATCACCGATCAGTTCTGACTAATCAGATATTTGCCTCACTTGGAACAACAACTAACCGATCGGCCATGACCGATTGACAAGAGGTTGTCGAGACCTATCAAATAATAAAAATAACCGGTTCACAAACTAATTTGTAGTATAAAGAATGAACCGAATCGTCTCTCAAGGATCCAAAAACAAAGATTTAATTAGATCAAGATAATTAGAAAATTGGGGTTTTGTTGTTGAATTAATAAAAGTATGAGACTTAAAGTTGTAAACAAATCTAAAGAAACAACCAATCCAAGGAAATTTACCGATCTTGAGTTTAACTCATCATTGATCACAAGGAATTCACTTAATTGCTAACCATGTTCTTGGCCTTAGATCACATCAAGAAGCCTTAACATGATCCAAGAATTCTCTACTAGATAAGCATCTAGGATTTGATTAACCAAGATTAGATAAAGTAAGCACCATCCAACATAGATTAACTTAAGATCTAGAATTTAACCAAGCTAAACAATCTATCAAAAAGCTTTAATATATTGTTTAATCTTTGTGATCCTCTTTGAGTACATGATAATAAAGCTATTATCACATCAACATCTAAATCAAATTAAGCAATTTAATCTAGATAAAAATCAAAAGAGGAAGAAGAGAAACTTGAATAATAATTAAGCAATATGAACAAGCGAAACAAGATCTCCAAATTAAACATCAAGATGGCTAATCCCTTGGATTGATTATGAGAGCCTAGCCTTCCATGGATGGGAAGGAAGAACTCAGAAATTAAAGAACAAAAACGAAATTGTAAAGAGAATGGAGAAGAAGAGAAAGAAAACTTTCACAAATACTTAAACTTTCTTGAAACTTACTTCAAAATTGAATGATTCTAATACAAAGAGGTTGACTCTATTTATACTAATCTTAGAAGCTAATTTGTACATGTACATAATCTGAATACAAGTTATAAAAATATAAAAGTTGTAGCCAGTTGTCTCCTTGAAATTTTTCAATTTGAATCATGCCATTTGGACATTTAGAACTCCAGATATGCCAAAAACACTGAACCTACCTCATGTTAGGTTGGCAGAACATGTTTCCAAATTCAAACCAACTTGTAGCTTCATTATCATACCTGAAACGACATCTATTGACTAAATGGTCTTCAGTGAAGTTGGAGATATGGGTCTTATCTTTCCAATGGCCAAGTTTCAGCCCAAGAGGATGCCTATAACTCACTATGTAGTCCAATATGTGCACACTGCCCAGATTTTCCTGACAGCAAACCCACTCTGCATTGCAAGGATGTTTTGGACCCTTAGAAGTCCGATCCAACTCTTGAGTTCTTCATGAAACTTGTAGAGCATTGTCTTAGCTTTCCAAAGACACCAAGATCACCTCAATTGGATCACCGAGTCCCAAGTTATGGCCTAACTAAGGAAGAAATGTCAAAATACATCAAAATCCAAAAATTATCCAATATTTACATTAAAACCCAATGAAGCCCAACAACATTAAACTCAGCTAAAATACTAATATTGGGCACAATAAACATCTAATAAAGCCTAATACAAAGCTAACATAAGTGTCTCAAATTGATTGATCATCGATCTGTCCACCATTTCCATTCTCAACATATAATCGATCAGACATGATCGATCAGACCATCCCCAAACTTGTTCCCCTGATCATCCAACCGACCGAGCTTACCTTGCCGATCACCACCTTACCATTAACTGATCAATTCTGACCAATTGCTACATTTTCATGATCACCAACTGATTGATCAGTTCCCTACTGATCGGATAACCTTTCTTATGATCTTCATCAATCAAACTGATTGGCTTCTGTCCGATCCGATCCAATCCACATGATCTCATTTGTCCGTTTGGCTTTTGACCGATCAAACTTTTTTCATGGTCTCTAATCGATCATCCCATCCCTAGATCTCCTGTCACCAACCTATCGATCAGACCTTTCTCACTTCATTACCAATCAGTCTGATCCCCTTTCTTTCATCATTGGCCGATCGGTCGGTCATTTCCAATGGTGCTCAGAATTCCGGCCGGTCGGTTCTTTCCCATTTTTCCTATCCTCAGGTTTTTCTTGGTGCTCAGCCTGTTAGTTTTAGTTTTTTAATAAATGTTCATGTAACGGCCAATAAGACCATTTGTATAACCTTCTCAAATCTTGTCCAAGAATGGTTTTTAATGTGAAAAATAAAGAAGGTCATTTCCTTATTAGGACTCAAGTGCCCACTGTCATTTATTTTTCGGGACTCAGGGGCCATTGCATTTAAATCATTGTTTTTTCTTTTGCGGGTGCAAGGGCCCACAATCTTTTCTCTTTAATCTATTTAATTTAAAATCAAGTAAACCACAATAATTTTCAAGAAAGAACTACGTGACTTTGAATTTCTCATTATACTAAGGGATATGTAGGAGTGCAAGTCAAGCCAAACTTTTAATTTCACAATTTAGTTCCTATTTTATCTGTGAATAATTGTTCGCTCTTATTTAATTTCTCTACTTGCAAAAATGGGTAAATAGATATCATTTAGGTTATAAAGTTTGCACAATTAGCGTAAGGTAACCATCTTAGGATGGATGTATCAGGGGTGCAGTGAGATTAAGTTTCGTCTTTCCCTATGCATAATCGACTTCTGAACCTTACCTGGTTTCGCAGACATTTCTTTTTGTGTTTTTATTTCAAATCCATTTTTAAAGGGTTTTGTCAGTCATTTTCCCTACTCAATAAATGAATGGTGGAGACGCTATTATTTTTTTAAAATTATTTTTCTCTCGCGCACTCCCGGTCGCGATTTTTCCTGGTCGTGACAATTATTATATTCTAAGCGATTCTATTTTACAACACCTCAACAAGTTTACTTTTAAAAGAAATCTTTTTTACCATTAATTTATTTATAATCAATCTTTTTAAGTTTTAACATCAATTTATGAACAATCTAACTCATCATAACTCATATCATTTTTTGTAATTACACATCTAAACGTGATTTTTATCAACATTATCAAAACTACATTCATTGTAGCAAAATCAATTTTCAAATAAATGTTTCAAACCATAAATCACTTCACTCAAACTCATTTCTAACATTTAGTTTGTGCTCTGTTTTCATTTTCTTTCAGATATATTTTTATTATAATTACAAAAAATGCCACATTATTTTTATTTTGTTTCTTGTTTTCAAAATTTTATAAAAGAAATTATGAAAATATTTTTTTTTCACTTTTTTTCACTATTTATTTAACAAAAATTTGAATGCAGGAAATAAATTAAAAATAATGTGACATTTTTGTAATTATAATAAATATATATAATTAAAAATAAAAACAAAATATAAACCGAACGGGGGCTAAGTATTAAGAGATAAATAGGTTGCTCTAAGAATGGATTGAAGTGAGGTGGGTTGCTATTTTATTAAATAGAATTGGGATGTTAAATGCGATAAAATCAAAAATCATGCGCTTAGTAGTCTAAGGAGTCAAGTATTCTTTAGTCAACTTTAGGTTTGACCATTGGACCCTTTCTTCTTTTATTTATTTTCTTTATCTTCACTTTTTTTTTCTTTACTTTGTGCTTAATTTCCATTTCAATCGTTTTATTTTTTGTTGCATGATTTATTATTATGACATTTTAATCATAGTTTGGAATTTCAATGATGGAATAATCAAAATTAGCTACTACGGTGGTGACGTTTTGATTTTTCTGTGGTGTGGCTATAGGACTTATGATAGTCTCACCGCCGAGATTGATCTAAGTTCTTTCATTTAAGAGGCCTAGAGGTGGAATACTGATAAAATCTGTGTGATACACTTCTTTCAGGATTTACCACCGAGGGACCTTCAGGGGGTGTAATCGATAAAGCAGCCTTCTTGTCCCCCGCGACTTTCTCGAGGTTGTTCTCGGGTTGACCTCTTAAATTCCTCCTTTGGCCTGGGTGTTTCTCCCGACCTTTTGCAGCTATGTTTCTCAGCCTCATGTTTGGCCTTAGTTATTTCCTCAAGGTTAATAAATTGTTTTGATCTGACCTTCGAATTGTCCAAATCGGTAAGGGTTTTTTTTTTTTACCAACAACGTCATAAAAGGACCAGGTTTGATATCCGCCATTATGGAGTGGAGGGCTACGAGTTGAGGAAGTTATTTAATCTGGATAGATTTTTCGTTGAATCGTTTCATGAAATCCCTAAGGGCTCCTATTTTCCCCAGCGCATGTTGATTAGGCTCGCGGTCATCTTCGACTAGGTTTGCTAGTCGTGAAATGTGCTAAGAATCTGGCCGCAAGCTCGGGAAATTGGTAACAGACCTCAGAGGCAGGGAGGAGAACCAGTGAATGGCTACTTTTTTAGGGTCACTGTGAAGATCTACACACGATCGGGTCCGAGGCCACATTTAGCAACATAGCAGAGCTGAATGCGACTAAATGCTCTTGCAGGCCTGTAGACCTATCATAGGGGTCAACGTTGGAGGGAGGGAGAAAACTCTTTGGGGGAACGACGCCAATGATGGATTCAGAGAAAAGGTGGCAAAAATCATAGGTTCCTCAAGGGGAAGAAGTTTTAACAGTGGCCGAAATACTCGGGCACCAGGTGACATCACAGGTGGTGTCTTTGGCTTGTGGTGGGAGTTGTTCCGAGACTCGATCATCTTTGTCACCAACGCCCTCCTTTTATTGTCCCTTGGTGAGTTCCTCAACTTGGGCTTGGAGTTTTTGGACTAGCTAAAGGAGGTGCCTGATTGTTGGCACTTTGAGCGAGATTATTGTCCTGTTGAGGCTAGTTGCAGGTGGTTTGTCTGGTATTCGGCCTAGAAGCCATGATGGTAATAGGAACATGATTACTCGATTTCCACAAACGGCACTAACATTCACGTCTGATCTCTTCTGGGTAAGCTTTGACATGAATATTAATCTCTTCCGGAGTGGATGAGATGTTCTTCATGGTGGGGTGGGTATCTGCAAAAGTACTCTGATGCTCAAGTTATTCTCTGTGGATTTATATGAGAAATGATGTGTTTAAATCTTTATTAAGTGAAGTTAACCATCTCTTATATAAGGATGCTAGGAGATGAAAGATAAGATACTCTTGAAATGACTTTTCTCAAGATTAGGTCTCTTGTTTCAGCATGATTGAGGGGATTGTGGAGTTAATGCTTTGACATATTGACTTACTCCTCCACAGTGCTCTTATCTGAGCATGGGCCGGGCTAGCTATAACCCGATATGATCTCACAGAATGCACAAAACATAAAGACAAACTACCATATGATATTTCAAGTTAACTTTCATGTCAAGTTTGTCAATTAAAATTGAATCTTTTTTTGAGCAATCTTATCAGTTCACTCCTATATTGATCTACTACGTTTAGAAAAATTACTTCTTATAAATATTGGTTCAAAGTTTAAACTTAAATAATATAGCACACATGCTTCTTCACTACTAAGCCAACTTATGCTTTTAAGAAATGACTTGCAAGTTGAGTCTAAGTGTATATTTGGTTGAGAGGAGTTTAGAGAAAAATAGAGGAGATGTGTAATTTTTTATTTCTAAATTTAGAGAATTATAAAATGTTTATAAAAATTAATAAAATATTATTAGAATGTTACATGAAAATTTCTCATTTTATTCATTTCATTTTAAAAATAAATAAATAAAGGGAATGTTTACTTAAAATAAAAAGTTATCCCTCCCTTCCATTTTCCTCCAAACTCCTCAATCCAAACATATACTAAGCCTACCAATATCACATAATAATATTTAATTATTCATTTATATCATATTATTATAATTTTTTTAATCAACATAAATATGTATTTAATTATTTATTCCATAACAATATTGAATTATGTCATATTAGTAGTTTTTCTCTCTAACACACATAAGTTAAGAGTTAATTGGTAAATTTTGAAGTTAATATCTTTAATGATTTTTAATCTATGAATGAATATCCTACAATAATAGTTTTCTTTATTTTAATCAAATTTTGTAGCAAAATTTGTAATAAGTATACTAATTTTTGAACACCTCAATAAAATAAAATACAAAAGTTGGAAGTTAAAATAGAAAAAAAAAAAACTAAAACTATATGGCTTAAAATGGATTTTCGTTAAAATAAAATTGCACGTACTAGAAGTGTACTATTTTAACATTTAATATTTTCCTTTAAAATTTTCCTGTAGTAAGCTGTTGCCCCTGTATTTATTTATGGGAAAATACCCAAATTATCAGTTGGGAAAAGATAATTTTTATTTGATTCATTTTAAAAATTAATTAAGTATTTAATTAATTTAATTAATAATTTACATATAGTTAACTACATATCAAGTATCAAAATAAAGATAAATTATTGGTTAATCGTATATAAATTATTAGTTAAATTAGTTAAATAATTAGTTAATTTTTAAAACAAATTAAATAAAAATTATCTTTCCCAAACTAATATTTTAGGTCGTTTTCCCTTTGTTTATTTTTGTGAAGCTGAAAGTTATTGGCTTAAGAATTTGAATATAGGGAAAATGACTTAAAACTTCAGCTTGACAAAAATAATGACCATTTAGTTCGTTTTAAAAATTAATCAAGTATTTAATTAATTTAACTAATAATTTACATACAATTAATCAATAATTTATCTTCAAGTTGATTTATTAATTAACCATATACGTAGTTAATTATATGTAAATTATTGGTTAAATTAATTAAATACTTAATTAATTTTTAAAATAAATCAAATAATGATTATTTTTACCAAATTAAAATTTTATGTGATTTTCCTTAAATATATTTTGTTCCCAAGTAACCTTGATTTCAATCATATAGTACATTAATGAAATGTTTAATTATTATTCTTAATAAAATTAAGTTGCATTATATTTTATGTGAAAATTAGGACGCATTATTGATTTGGGGGCGGCTGCCAAAGGAATTGTAAATGATATATATAGTAAGTTTTTATGAAAAGGTGTGTGAATCTCAGCAAGAAGTGACACCTTTAGATTGTGACGTTTCTCCCCACTTTTGTGAATTCAAAATTCATGTACTAAACCTATCAGTTAGCAAAATTAATTATGTATATGAATCCTGTTAGCTGTCAGAATAATTCAACTGCATAATGCAGCATAATATCCCTTCCATGATAGGCCTAAAAGCAAAAAAATTATATTAAGTTAAAATAGTGAAGTACTAATTTCAGAAATTATGATGATGGGACCAACTTGCTCTCTCCTTTAAGACCAACTTTTCGGTGACGACAATTGGAATCAAGGGCATTACAGATCATACAGAATCAGATGGTGAGGCACAGATTGTTTTTGAAGAGAAAGAGAGAGACTCATTTTCAGTTTTTTAATTTAAGTCATAGCTGGCAATTTTGGCTGAAATTCCAAGCAAGACACTGCCCTGGATAACTGTATGTTTTAGGAACTACTGGGCTACTACTACTGCTTTGATCACTCTTTGAGAACTTAAAAGTTGAGAGAGAAAATCAATATCGTAATAGTATAGAGATTGAGGAATTTAATCGGGTTTGAAGTAATTGAAGATTTTTCTCTAATTATGTTTAAATTAACTTTTTTCATTAAAAAAAAATTTTAACTAAAAATTATCTCTAAAATTCTTTTATATTTTTTTTTGAAAAGCAAGTGAAAATATTCATCAGTAAATCAAAAACTTTTCAACCAAAAATATTTATAAAATTTTCATTCATGCACTAAGTTATATCAATATTAACGTATATTATGATTCCAAGCAAGTTAAAATATTCATGACCAAAATCACATACTTGTGTTTATTTAACTCTCATAAAATTTGGTGCACATAGTTAACATGATAAGTATATATTATTAAATGATCGTATAGATTAAAATCACTTTCAATAAAAAGCTATTAGATTATCTGAGTGTGTGATATTTGTGCTAAATACCTTATTTTCTTGAAAGAAAACTTTACATTCCTCAACCTTGTATGGTGTTTTTCCCACTTTTTATTTGATTTTCATTTTTGCAATCTTAGCACCTGAGTTTATCTTTTTACTGATAATTTTAGTTGCTCTTTTGATTGTTTTAAACTTAGGTTAAGCTTTTCAACTTTGGAGGGACAAACACCAATGGGAGACTGCAATGATTTGACAAGAAGTTTCAGCGCCTAGGCGCCCACATTGAGCGCCCAGGCGCTATAAATGCTGAACATCACATCCTGGGCCAGCGCTGCATTACATTGAGCGCCTGTGCGCTAAAAGCCGGGCCCCGTGGATGTTTTGCTCCAGCCGCCAGGCGCCAACTTCATAACGCTTAGGCGCCAGCGTCGCAACCCAACTCTGTTTTGACGCTTTAAATAGAAAAAGTTAGGTTTTTTTTGGGGACTTTGGCCGAGAAGAGGCTTGAGAGAAGTTTGAAGCAAAGGACAAGGGAGAACCGTATGAAGCAAGAGGGGATTGAAAGATTTCTCCATTCCCAATTGATTTATTCATGGAGAGTGCTCTTTCCTCCTGTTTTTTAGTTTTCTTTTCTCTATGAGTTTCTAAACTCTTTCTAGTTAGGGTGAAGATGTAGCTTGAATTAAAGACTTGTTTGGATTCTTTTAAGCTTAATCTAAGTTTCTTTTCATGGATTTGAAGTGTTTATCACTATGCTTAATGCTTTTTATGGATTGGCCACTCATAAATTGAATAGTTGTTCATGCATAGGATTGGGAAATTCATGTATGATTTTGCTTCTTGTGGTAAACTCCTTAATTAATAAAGTCTAGGAATAGAGAATGTTAATTATGTGGTTTTATTTGGGAATCAATTTTTCTTTCATGCCTTCTTCAACTTAGGGCCAAGTTAAGGAATTAATTGGTTTTATTTTGTTGAAGTGAATCGGTAAAACCAAGGAATTGGGTATTGATTAATTATAGGATTCCTACCATCAATCCGTGAATTGGGCTTAGTTAAGTTAGAATCCAAACACTAGTTAGAAAATTCAAGTGAAATCGAAACCCTAACATTTCAATCATTGATCTTACTTCCTTATTTCTTTTGCTTTTGAATTTCTTAATTGTTAATTGCAAAGTGTTAGTTTCTTTAGGGTTTCTTTCTAAAGAACTCTCTTCAATCCAAACCGATCGTTCTAATAGTGTCTAAGTTGGTGAATTGGTGTTTGATAGCACAATCTCTCGAGGGAACGATACTCACTTATCACTTTATTACTTTTTGCGATTTGGTACACTTGCCAATAGAGCAACAAGTTTTTGGCTACTGCTATGATTGTGATTTTGTCAACATCACTTAGCTAATAGGATACTAATTTGAACATTTTTTTTTATTTATTTCTTTGATCTTTGTTTTTTCATCTCTATTTGAGTTCTTGTTGTTTTATGCAATTTACACAGTGAACAAGAACTACTTTTGATCCGTAAATTGAGAGAGCCTGGCAGAGCAAATAGGAGAGTGACTAGAGAAAGACGACAAGTCGCTTGAACACCATGGGTGACAGAGATGAAGCTCCTAGACGTCGAACAATGGGTGAATATGGAACACCATCGTTGATAGATGCTCGGCTAGTATAGTGCGACTCCCTATTCAAGCCAACAATTTTGAGATCAAGCTTCTATTTATTACAATCGGGTTCAACAAAGACAGCTTTGGGGGAAGTGCCTTGGAGGATCCAAATTCTCATATCACCAACTTTCTTCAAATTTGTGATACTATCAAAATGAATGGAGTGAGGATGATGCAATCAGATTAAGCGGATTTTTCCTTTCTCCTTGACTCGATAAAGCACAATGTTGGCTTCAAGCTCAACTCAAGGAAGCATCACTACTTGGGAAGACTTGGCTGAAAATTTCTAGCTAGATATTTCCCCTTCAAAGTATGTGAAAATGAGGAATGAAATCACTTGTTTCTCACAAATGGACATGGAGTCATTGTATGAAGCGTGGGAGAGGTTTAAAGAACTCTTGAGAAGATGTCCACATCATGCTTTCGAGGATTGGCAAGCAGTAATGCATTTTTTATAGTGGTCTCAACTCATCTACAAGAGCAATGGTTGATGCTTCAAAGTGGATCATTGAACACAAAAACGCCCTTGGAAGCATACCAGTTGCTTGAGACCATGGCTGCAAATGAATACCAAATGCCTAGTGGGAGGTCAGTGGTGAAAAGAGGAGTAATGGAGCTGGATGCTTTTGATACCATTCTAGCTCAAAACAAAACTCTCTCTCAACAAATGGCCAATCTTACCAAGCAACTTGATAGCATGAAGGTAAATGCAGTGCAATCCAATTCCTCGCCATCGAAGCTGTGATTTTTGTGGTGGTAGTCATGGTAATGGAGAATGTGCAGTTAGCCCTATGGGGCATGCAAATCAAGAGCAAGTCAACTACATGGGAAATTCTTCAAGACCCCAAAATAACCCTTACTCCAACACATATAATCCGGGGTGGAAGAATCATCCCAACTTCTCATGGAGTAACCAAGGTGCACAAAGACCTCCTAATCCTTCTTATCAAGCTCCACCATTGCCTCATGTTCAACCTAATCAAGGTATACCATCTCCTTTGGAAATTGCTCTAGAAAAACTTTCTCAATCAATAACTAGTTTTGTGCAGAAGACTTCTGACTTCATGCAAGAGACAAGAGCCAATTTCAAGAATCAAGAAGCATCTATTCGAAGCCTAGAGACACAGATGGGGCAATTGTCAAAAACTGTAGCAGAAAAGGTACCTGGTACTCTTCCTAGTGATACCGTCATCAATCCGAAGGAACACTGCAAAGCCATTACTTTGAGAAGTGGTAAGACAATTGAAGTACAAGCCCACCTTCCGCAAACTAAGTTGGAAAAGGATGATCATCCTTCAGAAAGAGAACAAATGCAAGAGGATCCTTTTTTAATGGAATCTTCATGCAAAAAGGATGAACAAGAAGAGCAAGCCGAGAAGAAGGGAAATAAGAAGACACTTGATTGGGACAAACCGTATGAACCCTCTACACATGATAGAATTCCATTTCCTCAGAAGTTGAAGAAGCAAACCCAAGAGAAGAAATTTGCAAAATTCTTAGACATCTTCAAGAAATTACAAATTAATATACCTTTTGCAGAAGCATTAGAGCATATGCCTTCATACGCCAAATTCATGAAAGAACTATTATCCAAGAAAAGGAAGTTGAAGGAAGAAGAAACAGTAATGTTAACTGAGGAATGCAGTGCCATCATCCAAAAGAAGTTACCCTAGAAATTGAAAGACCCCGGTAGCTTTACCATTCCTTGTGCCATTGGGAATTTAACTATTGGGAAAGCATTGTGTGATCTAGGGGCTAGCATCAATTTGATGCCACTATCTATCTTCCACAGATTGGGCATTGGCGAGGTTAGGCCAACCATGATATCCCTTCAACTAGCCGATCGATCTATTAAACATCCATATGGAATTGTAGAAGATGTGCTTGTGAAGGTTGACAAATTTATATTCCCAGTTGATTTTGTGGTATTGGATATGGAAGAGGATGTTGATATACCTCTTATCTTGGGAAGACCCTTTTTGGCCACCGTAGAGCTCTAATTGATGTCCAACAAGGTGAGTTAATGTTGCGAAGTTCAGATCTAAAAGTGACTTTCAATGTCTTTGAAGCAATTAAACACCCCATGGAAAAAGATCATTGTCTTAGGTGGATGTAATCGACTCTTAGTCATTGAAGCTTTTGAGAAGACTAGTTTTCAATCTCCTCTTGAAATGACTTTAGTTCACTCTCGCACACTAGAAAATGCCGAGGAGAATGATCCTGAGGTCGAAATTGCATAAAACGCTTGGAGGCACTCTATTTTTATCCTCATCGTATAGAAGTGGAAGAATTGAGAGAAAACACAGCTGTAGAGAATCCTCCTAAACCTCGAGCTAAAACCTCTACCTCCCACTCTCGTATGCTTTCTTGGGTGAAAACAATTCCCATCCCAGAATTATAAATTGTGAGTTGACTAAGTTGGAGGAAGAAAAACTCTGAGAGTGTTGAGAGAGCATAAATCGCCTCTGTGGACTATTGAGATCCGAAGGTATAAGCCCAACAATCAGATGCATAAGATTCTTATGGAGGATAATTATAAGGCGGTGATCCAACCGCAAAGAAGGTCGAATCCGCCTATGAAAGATGTGGTAAGGAAGGAAGTAATGAAACTTTATGATGCGCATTATTTACCCAATTTCCGATGCACTTCATGGGTAAGTCCGGCTCAAGTAGTGCCAAAGAAGGAGGATGACAGCTGTTATCAATGAAAATAATGAATTGATTCCCACAAGAACCGTGTCTGGTCGGCGATGTGCATTGATTAATCAAGACCTAACAATGCCACTAGAAAGGACCATTTCCCACTACCATTCATTGATCAAATGTTAGAAAGGCTAGCTGGGCATGCCTACTACTGTTTCTTGGATGGTTATTCAGGCTACAATCAAATTGTGGTAGCACCAGAAGATCAAGAGAAGACTGCTTTCACTTGCCCTTATGGAATATTTGCTACGTAAGAATGCCATTTGGACTGCAATGCACTCCGCGACATTTCAAAGGTGTATGCTTTCTATTTTTTCTCGATATGATTGAAAAATTTATTGAAGTCTTTATGGATGATTTTTCTGCTTTTGGTTCTTCTTTGATGCTTGTTTAACTAATCTCTCTCTAGTGTTGGCAAGATGTCAGGAAACTAACTTGGTGCTGAATTGGGAGAAATGCCATTTCATGGTACAAGAAGGCATTGTTCTTGGACACCGCATCTCCTCCAAAGGGATTGAGGTGGATAGAGCCAAGGTGGAAATCATTGAGAAACTTCCACCCCCCACCAATGTCAAAGGGATAAGGAGTTTCCTTGGACATGCGGGTTTTTATAGGAGATTTATCAAGGACTTCTCTAAAATTTCTAAACCATTGTGCAACTTATTGGTCAAAGATTCTCCTTTTTTGTTTGATGATGCTTGTTTGGTTGCATTTAATTCTTTAAAAGAGAAGCTTGTTTCTGCTCCTATTATTTCTAGCCCAGATTGGAGCCTTCCATTTGAACTTACGCGCGATGCAAGTGATTTTGCTGTGGGTGCTGTGTTAGGGCAAAGAAAAGATAAGACTATGCATGTTATTTACTATGCTAGTAAGGTTTTAAATGATGCTCAACTTAACTATGCAACCACTGAAAAAGAATTGCTTGCTGTGGTGTTTGCTTTTGATAAGTTTCGCTCCTATTTGGTTGGGTCTAAAGTGATAGTTTACACTGATCATTCTGCTCTTAAATACCTTTTGTCCAAGCAAGAAGCAAACCTCGTCTCGATTAGATGGATTTTGTTGTTGCAGGAATTTAACTGAAATCGTGAGACAAAAAGGGGACTGAGAACTTAGTTGCTGACCATCTTTCCAGAATAACCATGCAAGCAGATGAAGGAGAGAAGCCGGTTTCAATCAAAGAAGAATTTCCAGATGAACATCTCTTTGCCATCCAAAGCCTCCCGTGGTATGCGGATTTTGCTAATTTTAAGGCAGCTGGAATCCTCCCATCTGAATTGAGTTGGCAACAACGCAAGAAATTCTTACATGATGCTCAATTCTACGTCTGGGATGATCCGTTCCTTTTCAAAAGATGTGCTGATGGCATCTTAAGAAGATGTGTGCCAGAGGAAGAAATCAATAGCATTCTGTGGCATTGTCATGGTTCAAACTATGGAGGGCACTTTAGTGGAGAAAGGACAGCGGCTAAGGTTCTGCAATGTGGTTTCTATTGGCCAGCATTGTTCAGAGATTCCAGAAGATTTGTTGAAAGTTGTGACAAATGCCAAAGGACTCGAACAATCTCAAGGAAATATGAAATGCCTCTAAACAACATCCTTGAAATAGAGCTTTTTGATGTTTGGGGCATAGATTTTATGGGCCCTTTCCCATCATCTTTCTCCAACATCTATATTTTGGTTGCTGTAGACTATGTATCCAAGTGGGTAGAAGCCATACCGTCACCCACTAACAATGCCAAAGTGGTCATAGGATTGTTGAAGAAGATCTTTTCAAGGTTTGGTGTTCCAAGAGCCTTAATTAGTGATGGAGGGAGCCATTTTTGCAATAAACAACTTGAATCTGTACTAGCCAAGTATGGGGTATCTCACAAGGTGGCTACACCCTACCATCCTCAAACTAGTGGGCAAGTTGAAGTGTCTAACCGAGAACTCAAACGAATACTTGAAAAGACAGTGAACACTTCAAGGAAAGATTGGGCAAGAAAGATAGATGATGCATTATGGGCTTATAGAACAGCATTCAAAACACTAGTTAGAAAATTCAAGTGAAATCGGAACCCTAACATTTCAATCATTGATCTTACTTCCTTATTTCTTTTGCTTTTGAATTTCTTAATTGTTAATTGCAAAGTGTTAGTTTCTTTAGGGTTTCTTTCTAAAGAACTCTCTTCAATCCAAACCGATCGTTCTAATAGTGTCTAAGTTGGTGAATTGGTGTTTGATAGCACAATCTCTGAGGGAACGATACTCACTTATCACTTTATTACTTTTTGCGATTTGGTACACTTGCCAATAGAGCAACAAGTTTTTGGCGCCGTTGCCGGGGAGTGATGTGTGGATAAGGCGCACTGTCACTACCTTAATTTTAAACCAAGCCACTAAGAAAATTAACATTGTTGAGCAAGGGATTGAAGGGGTGATGTGTGGATAAGGCGCACGGTCACTATTTTCTTTACCTTGTTTTTCTGTTGTTAAAAAAAAAAAAAAACACTCCCATCGTTGTATTCTTTTCGTTCATGGTGGTTAAGATTGACATATTTCCTTGTTAGCTTGCTCGATTTTGCTATAGTTTGCACAGTTAAGTTACTCGATTTTCCCTTGCCGATTGTTGTTTGCACAACTACAGGATTACCCTCTCCACTTTGGTATGCTCACTGCATTACGTGTTTATCCACTCAATCTTTGGGATAATGAGCTTGATTGATATTTTACATTAGTTTCTCTTGGAGATATCGGAGATAACCACTTTCTTTGCTTGAGGACAAGCAATATCTTAGGTTTGGGGGAGTGATATTTGTGCTAAATACCTTATTTTCTTGAAAGAAAACTTTACATTCCTCAACCTTGTATGGTGTTTTTCCCACTTTTTATTTGATTTTCATTTTTGCAATCTTAGCACCTGAGTTTATCTTTTTACTGATAATTTTAGTTGCTCTTTTGATTGTTTTAAACTCAGGTTAAGCTTTTCAACTTTGGAGGGACAAACACCAATGGGAGACTGCAATGATTTGACAAGAAGTTTCAGCGCCTAGGCGCCCACATTGAGCGCCCAGGCGCTATAAATGCTGAACACTCGCTTATCCCAGCCGCCTGTGCGCCCACATTGAGCGCCTGTGCGCTCAAAAGCCGGGCCCCGTGGATGTTTTCTGTTGCTCCAGCGCCTAGGCGCCCAACTTACAACGCCTAGGCGCCAGCGTCGCAACCCAACTCTGTTTTGACGCTTTAAATAGAAAAAGTTAGGTTTTTTTTGGGGACTTTTGGCTGGAGAAGAGGCTTGAGAGAAGTTTTGAAGCAAAGGACAAGGGAGAACCAGAAGGAAGCAAGAGGGATTGAAGATTTCTCCATTCCCAATTGATTTATTCATGGAGAGTGCTCTTTCCTCTGTTTTAGTTTTCTTTTTCTCTATGAGTTTCTAAACTCTTTCTAGTTAGGGTGAAGATGTAGCTTGAATTAAAGACTTGTTTGGATTCTTTTAAGCTTAATCTAAGTTTCTTTTCATGGATTTGAAGTGTTTATCACTATGCTTAATGCTTTTTATGGATTGGCCACTCATAAATTGAATAGTTGTTCATGCATAGGATTGGGAAATTCATGTATGATTTTGCTTCTTGTGGTAAACTCCTTAATTAATAAAGTCTAGGAATAGAGAATGTTAATTATGTGGTTTTATTTGGGAATCAATTTTTCTTTCATGCCTTCTTCAACTTAGGGCCAAGTTAAGGAATTAATTGGTTTTATTTTGTTGAAGTGAATCGGTAAACCAAGGAATTGGGTATTGATTAATTATAGGATTCCTACCATCAATCCGTGAATTGGGCTTAGTTAAGTTAGAATCCAAACACTAGTTAGAAAATTCAAGTGAAATCGGAACCCTAACATTTCAATCATTGATCTTACTTCCTTATTTCTTTTGCTTTTGAATTTCTTAATTGTTAATTGCAAAGTGTTAGTTTCTTTAGGGTTTCTTTCTAAAGAACTCTCTTCAATCCAAACCGATCGTTCTAATAGTGTCTAAGTTGGTGAATTGGTGTTTGATAGCACAATCTCTGAGGGAACGATACTCACTTATCACTTTATTACTTTTTGCGATTTGGTACACTTGCCAATAGAGCAACAGTGTGTCAATTCTTACACAATAAATGGATATTTTTATATTAGGTATGATAGAGAGAATTTAGAAAATAATTAAAATTAACGAATTAATAAGTTAAAATTTCATTCACAAGTGTTTAATCAGAAAAATATATGATTTTTTTTTATTTTTGTAAAATGAACTTTATTCTAATACTGAGTAAGAGCAAAAAAAAAAGAAATGGATACATACTTTATTCACAATTACCATTTTAGCTTCATATTCATATATGACACTTCTAAGCAAAAAGATAACAGTATTAATTACTAAAATCATACTCTCTCCCTCTCCCTCTCCCTCTCTCTCTCTCTCTCTCTCTCTCTCTCTCTCTCTCTCTCTATATATATATATATATATATATATATATATATGTATGTATGTATGCTAATTTTCACAAATTTTAATAACGAGTGAAATAAAATTGGAAATGACAATCACATTTGCATTCCTCCTTGTTTACTTTTTTTTTTTTTGTTGGATTCCTTGTTTACATTTTATTTAAGCAAATGTACTCTGATTGTTCACTCCTCAGTGTCCTCGTATCATTTTTTCTATTTTCATTATTTAATTTCTCTTATCTGTTAAGTGTATCCTTATCCTTACTAAAATGTACATGCTGTCCAAGTTTTGCAATAAGGATATCGATCGCATTTTAAATTATTAACTTAATAATACTATTATCCACATGAAGGTAAGCAAGTCAACCCTTACATACACATAAACTGAATAATATTACCAAACCTTATTATTGTCTTATGTATGGATTATTTGGTGTACCCAATGGATCAAATGTCTTCATGCCTGTACACACCTTCAAACTGATACAAACGCCAAATGCAGGATGAGAATCACAAGACTAATCATATCATATAGCTTGTTGCCAACTAAAAGAAAAGTACATTATGTGAGGTCTTCTTCTATATGGGAATTAGATCTGTAGGTGTTTTGTCTTTTCATAAATACATATATTCCTTAATAAATCATGCTATTCCTCTCTATCAAACCATGAAATAGACCTCAGTTATAGTGCAATTAATGAACTTTAAAGGCCATATGATGAGACTACCGAGAAGGCCACCCATCACACAACCAAGAATAGTTTTCTAATTCCAATAATTTGATTATGGATTAAGGAAAATCTCATCAAATTATGTAACTAAGTTAAAATAATAACATGCCCCCCAATAACCATTTGGTTACCACTTCGATATCATAATTGATCGTCAAGTTCTCTCAAATGGTGCAATGGAGTGCGGATCATGTTAGGAGCACCTCTAATGATATTCCAATCATTACCTAATAATATAGTTCAAGTCAAATGGCTTTTGTTTATTTTATGCACCATCCTAATCTTTAACCAAGTTGTCTGATAGAAAAAGAAGAAGAAAATTGTTTAGCTCCATTTCCATTGATATTCCATTCTAGTTTGCATCCAAGCACCCATTGATTTCTCTTCCAAGTTATCATCATCTATTTTAATCCCAACTATCGAAGTAGTCAAATTGCGCGCTTATTAGGGCAAGTTTTTCACTAGATTAATAATATTTTTACCGTAAATTCCTCATAAGCAATAGAGAATTAATGCGACTGGATTCTTCTGCCCAAACTTTCTCCAAACTTTGTTTATCCATCATTAGATTATTAACATACTTCTAAAAGTTCATTTTTCAATGGTAATTTCCTTGTTAACCACAAATAACCTACATAAATTAGACTAGAATTAACTTTCTAATATTTCTGGTTCTCATTGGACAGATTTCATTATTTTACTCTTTTCTTCTAAAGAAATAATACTCTTTTTCTTTTTTTTTTCTTTCTTACTTTCTTTTCGGCTGCCTATTCCACTCCCTTCTGCTTTTCCACAGTGAAATGAACTTATAATATTAAACTTGAGAATAAGGCTATGTTTGGTATTCAAATTAAAAAAAGAAAAAAGAAAAGAAAGTTAAAGATTATGATAATCCCTTATTTCATATTTGTTTCAAAAGGGAAGGGAAATGATTTGAATGGTTCAAATTTTTGTAAATTCCACTAAAATCTTATCCCTCCCTTTACTGGCTAATTGATAGGAAAATGACCTTGTTAATTTTGTTTTATTTATAATTTTTTTAACTTCTTTTATGTTTTTTAATGAAACCAAATAAATGAAGAAAACATATTTTCTTTTTCATTCATAATACTAAATAAGATAAATAATAACTCTTTTACTTCTCTTTTTTTCTTTTCTTTTCTTTTCTTTTTTTTCTTATCATATTCCTTTTTTTTTCATTCCTTCCATGATTTCAAATAGCCTAAGAGTTTCAGCTTAAAGTTGAAGTTGGACTTGGACCAAGGAAATTGAAGTCTGAAAAATGATTCAGCCACCGCCTGCGTGTATTAATGCCGTGTCACATGGATCTCTTGGAAATCCTAAAAATGACTTTGTTTCAGACCATCAAGTCAGTTAAAATAAAGCAGTGCAATAAAATAAACCAACAGGTTTGAATGGTACAATTGTATTGTACGAGGGTACCTTGACTGTTAGGGCGGTTTGCGTTGGAAACCAAACCTGCCACTACCTATCACTGACTTTAATCTAGCAAAATGTATTTTAATTATTGATAATTTACTGGTAGGATCTAAGTCCTAGTCACTCTTGATTTAAATAATGCAACCCATGTGGATTTAACCTTCAAAACAAGGAACGGTGAGGGAGAAATAAAGTTCAGAATATTACAGTAATCACTGATTCACTCACATGTGAAACCTGGGAGATACAACTTGAACTTTAACTCAAAGTTAACCTGGAAAACTTCTTCTGCTGGTTTTCTCATGCATGTGACACACAAAATTCAAATATAGATTATAGTAATATTCTTCATTAAAAAAAAAGGAAAATTTTATTATTGAGAATCACCATTTACCAAGGTCTCAGTCTTCTATAAATCGGAAGCATGCAACCCCATATAGCCAGAGTTAAGTTATTCAGAAAAGCAAAAGAGCCAACTGACAAACTAACCCAAACCCCAGAAAGAGTGGCACCATGTCCATGGATCAAAAGAAATCTAACAAGATCAGAGAAATTGTTAGACTTCAACAGATCCTTAAGAAATGGAGAAGGCTAGCCAACTCTTCAAAAACCAGCAGCAGTAACGACAACAGCAGCAGCAGCAGCAGCAGCAGCAGCAGCAGCAGTAAAAGCATTAAGTTTCTGAAAAGAACACTTTCTTTATCTGAACGTGAGGGAGGATCAAGCAATGTTGTTCCCAAAGGCTCCCTAGCTGTTTGTGTTGGCGAAGAGCTTAAGAGGTTCATTATACCAACTGAGTATTTGGGTCATGAGGCCTTTCAGATATTACTGAGAGAAGCAGAAGAAGAATTTGGGTTTCAACAGACCGGTGTTCTGAGGATTCCTTGTGAAGTACCCGTTTTTGAGAGTATCTTGAAGATGGTGGAGGGAAAGAAGGACAAGTTTTCCACTCAGGAATGTAGACTTAGCGTCGAAGAGATGGTGGGATACTGCTCCTCAGAAAACCAACTTGCTTATTCTCACCACCCTCAAAGTCCGTTGTGCAGATAGTATAGGAATTTGCAATTTTTATCCTTTTGTTTGTCTTTCTTTTTGTTTTGCCCCTTATGGAGGCCAATCCGATGTATGAGAGTGAGAGTGAGTTCAATTAGATGTAAGAGAACCCGTTTAGGAATTATGAAGTAAAGAATATGACTTTCATCATCCCAATCTGTTTTGCAGCACTTTTATTGTCTGATCTATTATTCTAGAGCTGAAATTTTGGCTCTTTGCAGTTCATTCATAACATCCCACTATAAAGAAGAGCTCCCATTGCCAAACGAAGTCTCATATTTTTCCATCCAGTTGGAAACTAGTGATCATGCAGTAAAATCCCTTCCCTTCAAAGTGACTCAACTATCAATTTATTAAGGAGACAAGTATTGAATCATGAAAAAGCATTTAACTGAAAAGCACCAATTGAAACCTGAGAGATGAAGCCCAAGAGCATAGTTCCAAAACAGAAATAACTAAAGATATTTTTCCTTGAAGATATAAACATGTTCTAAATAGTGGAAGAGTGCCACTGTTCAATGGACAGCCTCCTGAAAACATCCTCTATTTAGTAATAGATAGGAACAAACTTTGCCGAATATTGATAAAAAAAATTGACAAACCGGAGAAGATCTGCGCCCAAAGCAACTTTCAATTTGTTATACTTGAAAAGGTAACTCAAAGTCAAAGGTGTATATGACCTTAATTAGCCTCCTTGTAGGAGATGCTTCTAATTGGTGTAAAGGTGTGTATAATTTCCATTGGCCTTATTATCGTCTAAAGGTAATATATGAGAATATAATCAATCATTTAGGCTTTGTTTGGTATCATGAAGGGAAAGGAAAAGAAAGAGATATGATAGAAAAGAAAATAAAAGAAGGGAAAGGAGAAGTAAAAAATTATCACTTACTTTGTTTGGTATCATCGAATGGAAAAGAAAAGAAATTTCTCTTCTTTTATTTGGTTTTATTAAAGAAAAGAAAGGGAAAAAGAAATAAAATTAATAAAAAAAATAAAAAAATAGAATGACAATTCCTTTCCCTCCCAATTCATGGGTAATGGAGAGGATGGAATATTGATGGGACCTATGGATTTTTTATCCATCCAAATCATTTCCCTTCCTCTCTAAACTAAATATCAAACAAAGAATGATGACAATCCTTACCTTTCTTTTCTTTCCTTTCTCTTCTAATTTGCATACCAAACATAGCCTTATGTGAAGTGTTTTAAGGGACATTTATTTGAAGTTAAATCTTTGAAATCTATACGCTCACATATGAAATCTACGTACATGTGACAACTGGATAGTACCATACGGATAATCTACGGAATTGTCCTATCTCAGAAGTCATCATGTCAGTGTTTTCCTTGGATTGAATCCTCTCATAAGCCGTTGCTTGTACAATCGTTGAGATTACAAGTTGCAATGCCAGTATCCTACACACTAGGCAAACACATGTTTCAGTGGTGCAGTTATGCTTAGCAATATTAAATTGCTGTCACTTGCCTTCAAGTCATGTTCGTCCAAAATTTCTAAACGGCATATTCTCAGGCCTCTATTATGCATCTCACATGCGAGCATTCATTTCAGGAGCTAAATACACATGTCAACAGTGAAGCATGAGAAATCAAGCCACGTTATCCGTGGTATATCACATATAAACTTAAACTAAAAGCCACTGCAATATATGGAATCTTCTATTAAGTACCAAGAAAACTCCTGTTAACTGTAATGTAGCAGAAGCCCAAATAATCAATGGCATAATTAATATGTATTGTACGTTCACCAATTTAGCAGCAAAACTGTATATAAATTTTAAAGGTTACTGGCATTTGAGCTTCTCAAGAAACTGTAACTGCATGCAAATCAAACACATCAACATTTAAAATACAAAAGATTCCATTCAAACAAGGTACAATAGTAGAGAAGTCAAATAGGTACCTTTAGATCCAAATTCAAGCACTCATGAAATCTGTAATTGGGTCGATCTGTTATAGCATTACTCCAAATTCGTTATACTTGGAACAAGTGGTAGTCAGATTGCTAAGGAGACCATGTGCTACCTTCATATTAAAAGAGTCATAATCATTAGAATATGTAATGCATAATAGCAACTTATGGGAAAAAAAAAAGTGAATTACTTTCCCTATTCCTTTTCATTTTGCGTTTACTACATAAGCTTTCCCTATTATAAAAAGGATTTAATTTTTATCCATCGTCAGTGTAAAGTTTCTTTACACTGTCATCTAATCATATGTTAACACATCATTAAAAGAGTTAGACTTTCTAGGTAGTTGTTGTAATAGTCAAACTTTTTTAATGATTTGGCAACACATGATTGGATGATAGTATAAAGAAACTTTACACTGAGAGTGGATAGAAATTAAACTCTTATAAAAACTTACACAAACTTTCTTATATTCATAAAAGAAATGCTACAAACTAACTTAAAAATCTGGGATCTAGCCCAAATATATGACATTAATGAAAAACAAGAAGAAAAAAAAACTCCCAAAAAAACAAGGAAAACGAGACAGAAGTTGAGAGCATAGGCCACTAGATGCCTTCATAGTCATCAATGCATAGCACGCGTAAGGAGTAACTAGAAAAGCGTGAAACCGCATAACACGGATTGCATTCACACTTCAATATTAACCTTTACAAATGAAGGTGATTTCATTTGTCATAAAATAAGATAAGATTATAGTTCTCTTTGATACTCTTATCTAGAACTGTTAAAATGGGTCCGGTCGTATGAACTAACTCAAATAACCCAATAAAATTTGGCCCAGCCCAACTTGATTTTAAATTGGCTTGATATAAGTAGGGCTAGCCTGTAAGCTTGATACAAATGTTATTAACTCATTTTTAAATAAACATACATTTATTTAAATTTACTCAAATGTTAGTTTAAAACAAGCATCCATTTATTTTTAGTAACAATTAATTTGAAATATTTTAATATAAGTTAATTTAATTTTTTCAATACAAGTTAATCAAATAAATTCCTTGACATTATATATTTGTTTTACTCTAATTATAAAAATAAATGAAGGGCATATGACCAACGAACCAACCCAAACAGGCCATAGCCTGCATAGAGTTGGGCTAGGCTAACAATTTGCTAGCCCAAAATAAAATTAGTTTGACCCAACCATATTCAAATTGACACCCCTACAGCTATCACAAAGAATTATAGTATTAAAATAAAAGAAATTTCACTATGAATCACTATAATTTTTGTAACTCTTTTGGAGAGGATAATTATCCAGAGAAATATATTTTAAAGTTTGTCTCATGATTTTTCTACAGGATTAGAAGGTTTTTTACGTTAAAATTTGATATTCTTTTTTCTACATGATTTGCTCATAAAAAGTATTGTTGCACTGCATAAATTGAAAAATCTAATTTTTTTTGTTTATCTGGCCCTGCTGGGAACAATGGAGGCCCCACCACTAGTGTGGGACCTATAGGCAACCCTTGAATGGAGTCCCAACGAAGGAGGAAGGAGTTCTAAAGGAGAGTGAAGAGGAAAATAGTATGCAATCTTTAAAGATCTAACCTCACACCTAGCACTAATTTTTCTCATATCTTATTTGGTGCTCACTTGTCCATGAAGAGAATGAAGAGAAAGGCTGGATTCCTAATTACGAAGCTAGCAACCCTTACTTTTTGGTAAAAGTTTCCTTTGATTTGAGATGTTTACTGATAAAGTATTCTTTATTATGATCTTCAAGATAGCAATCTCTAATTTTTCATGGGCTAACTAAAAAGCCATAACATATTAACATCACAACTATATATAGTACCAAAGCACTCATAACTTGTGAGTAAGACTTGCACAAACCGGAAGCTACAAGCTCTCCACCGAACCAATTACAAATGATTGATAGCTTAGCAACGCAATCAAGCTCTACTGTGCACCGAAAAACAACTCTTTTGCGAAGTAAATATACAAGTAGTCAAGTAGATAGCTTAAAAAGCTCTCAACTCGAGAAAACAGACAGTGTAATACACACAAAACTTGAAGAAGAAAAAAATTAAGTCGCCTCGAGTTACATTTGTGCCCATTTTATACTCGTTAGGAAAATCCTTCAGTGTCAGTAATGCTGCTTGGGGCTATCTACTCTCTTTCAGGCAGCAGCTCCCTTTCTTTTGCTCTCATTTTAGTGCATGTTTGGTTTTGATTATGTTACACTGGAAAAAATCTTTCCAGAAATTCTTTCTGGAACATTTTGATTATAAGATTTTCTAAAAACAAAATCAGCTCGGTAGGTCTGAGCCATGGTTACAGAACACTATGCCCTGGTCTCTGATTTATCGGTCGCCAATAAAACACTTACTCAAACCCCTCAACACTATGCAGAGTTGCATGTAATCAAGATTAGTGCAGATATATGACCAAAATTTGGACAAAACAATACTGTGTATATTGATAAATCATAATGGATGTATGAAAAGAAAATAATGGGATATCAAGACAGACCACTGAAAAGTTTACATCGTCTAGTAGGACCAGTCATATATACTTCTCTCTCAAGTTCCATTAACTGTTTTATTAAACAACGTCCAATACCAAAGCAGAAATCACAAAAGTTATTGTCAAACTATGTTCCTTGACATTGATATTCAAACAAATTAGTCATTTAGAGCAAGATGTGCATGGTGAATCAAAATGTTTCAGGCTTTCCTTCCAGCTTATAACAATTGAGCATGCATGCCTACCTGTCTTTAAATTTCCGCATTTATTTTTCACCCTATCTTTTATCTATGTTACCTTACCAACTATCCAGCTTAAGATACTTGTTTGAAACTCGGAAATTACCGAAAAGAACATCTGCCAAAGCCTTGTGCTGTTGTGCACTTGTGATACAGCGGAAGAAAATTAAACTAATCACATCACCCTGTCTGTGCACATTGTATGAAAGAAAGTCCAGGACAAATCTCCAAAACCTCTGATCTGAGCATATCATTGCTTAAGTAATGCACATGGGACAAACAATAGTTATCACACAAAACAGTAGATACTTCATCCTTAATCCTTCTTCAGAACAACTATTATATTATATATGCTTAAAATATGTGCACAGAACACTCTCAGCCTCAACTTCTGATCTAAAATTTAGAAGGAAAAAAAAGAAAGACAAAATAAAAACTAAAAGTTATATATATATATATATATATATAATTGAACACTGGAATCTGTATCAAGAATGCATTACAAGCATTCAACTTTACACTTCCAATTATTATATCCATCAGTTACACTTACATCCATAAGAAACAAAAAATAAAAAAAAGTGACGATCAAACATTCAACCATCTCTTTCTAATTCGACTTTCAAAACGTAAATGAAATTGATGCTTCTAAAATAACAAAATAATAATAATAATAATAATAAAGGTAAACTTTTTGACACCTTAAAATTGCATACGAGGGGGGATCACAACAACGCTAACCTCGGTTTTCCGCAAAATAACAAGACTGCCATCCCCCTTAAGATAGCTGAAAGCGCACTTCAATCTTTCTTAAGTGCGTCAATACCAAATTACCAAACCTATTCGATTCGTTCACATGGCAATAACCAGCAGCACCTCTTATTAATATTATCATTATCACCTCAAAATTTAAAACCAAAATTAAATTATTTAAAAAACAAAAAAAAAACTTCACAGTTCACATCACTCACTCTCACACTCCGATGATCTCGCCGGCGGCAACCTTCATTCTCGTCGCCGTCGCCGTCGTCTCATTCGATCTTTCTCGCACCGAAAAATTAAAACCACCACCAGACCCGTACGAATGCGGGCCCACAACGAACCGTGACCCAAGCACCCTCCGTTCCGATAAAATCACGGTCCTCATCAACGGCTATTCCGAGTCCCGCATTCCCCTCCTCCAATCAATCTCCGCCACGTACTCCTTATCACCCCTCGTATCCTCTGTGCTCGTCCTCTGGGGAAACCCCTCTACACCCCACCGCATACTGCGCCACCTGTCCCAAAACCTCACCCTCATCTCCTCCTCCTCCGCCGTCGCACCAATCACCGTACACCGCCACCCCACGAACAGCCTCAACGCGCGGTTCCTCCCGCGCCACGACATCGAGACCAACGCCGTTTTGATCTCCGACGACGACGTCGAGGTGGACGACGCGTCGTTCGAGTTCGCGTTCCGCGTTTGGGCGTCGAACCGCGACCGTCTGATCGGGCTGTTCGCGAGATCGCACGACGTGGACATGGCGAGGAGAGAGTGGGTGTACACGGTGCACCCGGATCGGTACTCGATCGTGCTCACCAAGTTCATGATACTGAAGAGGGAGTATTTGTACGGGTATAGCTGCGGGGGTGGGGCCCAGATAGCTGCGATGAGGAGAGCCGTTGATTTGATGCGGAATTGCGAGGATATCTTGATGAATTTTGTGGTGGCTGATGCGATCAATGTGGGGCCCGTTCTTGTGGGGGCTAGGAGGGTGAGGGATTATGGTGATGCGAGGAATGATGGTGTTGGTGGTGATTTGAAGGGTGTGGGGTTGAGTAGTAGGATCGGGGAGCATAGGAAGAGGAGAGGGGGGTGTATAAGGGAGTTTCATAGGGTTTTGGGGAGAATGCCTTTGAGGTATAGTTATGGGAAGGTGGTTGATTCTGTTGGTGAACAGGGGTTGTGTGAAAAAGGGGGGAAGTTGGTGTTTTGTGATCAATGATAGTCAATGTTTTGAGCAATGCATTTCTTGTTTGTACTTGTGTTCAAAGTTGCAAGTTAATTGCATAATTCTTCTCTTTTATTAGAGCCCTATCTTCTTTATTTTTTGTTTGTGTATATGAATGTCTATTAAACTTCAATCTAATCATTCAGTTAAAAATTTGGCATGAATATCATGATATCAACTTAGTTTAGGCTGGAAAGTATATATCGCTATTTGATGGGTTAGTATGGGATGGAATACTCCACAATTTTTGACTAAGTTGGAATTTTACGAGCTTGATAATTGTAAATGTGGGATTCATTCTATCAGAAGTTCAGAACATATGCAACTTGTGAGTAAAATCAAATCCCGTGGGTTGTTTTGTTATTGATGATCTCTTCCTAAAATGAAACTAACAAGCTCTGAAGTTCTGTTTCCGGGTTTCCCTGGAGAGGATATAGAGAATCATAAGAGGAGTTTTATGAGAAATTGCTTTGGAAATCAGAATGATCAATGGCAATGGCTATTTATGGAAAGATGATAAATGCATGAGATTGCTGTAGGGAACTGTTGGAACAAGAGAGCCTAGAATGATGCAGCATGTACGTGTACACTGTCAAATAGGGGTTATAGATTTATAAAAACAAAATTTTGTACACATGAAATGGTTCTATGTTTTAACTCCTCAATACACATATACTAGCTGATTTCTTGATTTAATTAATGGCTTGTGGCATATCTCGTACTGTTCTGTAAGTATACTGTTACGGTGAATGTTGTTAATTGGCCAGGTGAATTAACCACTGCCTCATTTATAACATTCATGTTTAAAGGCCAGGAGAGAAGAGATGTTTGTTCAGTTGCTGTTTCTAAGTGGAATATAGTGAGGCTGCTAATGTTACATTAGTAATTCGAAATAACTGATATTCTCTTTGGGACCGAAATGACTATCTATCTTCTTGTTCTTCTTCCTAAAAGCAATGTGTGATGCCACCAGGGTCCTTTCCTTGTCTGTAAATTCTAACCTTGTCCAACAATGCCTCTCTTTTTCTGGTTTAAAAAACTCCTTTTGTTTTCTGACTTTAGTTGGTAGAACCACGTTATTTGGGCCAAAGAATTAATACACAGCACAACTTGGTATGGGATGTGATTTTTTTTTATCTGCCTGGAAATTTTTTGAACTATTGGTGTCATCTTTTGTAGATTCTCTGTTATAATAGGGAATTGCAAAGGCAGATAACTCTGAAAGATAAAGTGAGGAGGGAGATGAGCTCTGAATTGTCAAATAACTGTTTGGCTTGTTCAGTTGTTGTCCCATGGGTTGCATTCCATTCTCCTATGGCATGTGAAGAAATAGGTACCAGAAACAGGTCAAGCTTTAGAGGCATAACATAAGAAGGTGATATGATGGAGATGGATGAACCCTATCCTATGTCGGTAGCAGCAATGAGAAAGCTATGGAGATTGGTGAGAAGGGAGGCAGCTAGTGCATTCTCACTATATGTAGTGGTACGCTGTTTCCTAGTCACCAACCCCTCCAATGGTTTATGTACTTAAGGAATGAATATTACAAGTTTTGGAGAACTATGAAATATCCAACAACTGTTCATATTTCACATTAGGGAAGGTTTAAATGTGCAGCAAAAGGCATATATTTTTTCGCCATTTCCAATACCCTGCTTGAAATTGGTAGTCGGTATCTGTTTTTCAACTTAGATATTGAATATTGGGAGCATTCGCCGCAATGACAATACATAGTTCTATTTCTTCACATGCCAATTTTAATCCATGTGAAAAAACATTTGTACTCTTGGTCCGTGGCTGACAAGGCTAGATTCAGGTTTTAATACTCAAGTGACGGGAACAATTCTCAACTCTTGTGAACATTACTTGTTTGGATTACCAGAGTTAATTTAAAAATGAAGCTTGCCACTGGATTAAATAGGTTCCATTAACAATTTAATTCCCCAATCACTATTGTTTTACACAAATCGATTAACATTTTTCTTTTGGAAATAAATGCTCAACAAAAAGATGAATGGTTTTATATTGAAAATTGCAATTACAGCCCTAATATTACGATTTTGGAACTCAATTGCAACCCTGCAATATCAATTTAAAACCTTTAAAATAATTATTTTTGGCAATAAACATTTTCAGAGAAAATGAAAAAAAAAAAAGATGTGCTTGAGCTTACTAGACCAGCTTCAGAGAAAATCTCAGCAAGTCTGAAGAGCAAAAGCATTCGATCTACGAGCAGTTTAACACCTCTCATGCCATTTAATCGTGGCAAGTAGGCTGCCTGAATTACCACTCGATAGTTGTCGCAACTTTCTCTATACCCACACTCCAATCATTAAATGACTAAAATAAATAAATAAATGTATCAACCTTACCAAATAGATTCACACTGTCATTGAAAAAACGACGTAGCGAAAATTAGTGAAAAGGTTGATTGAGTTTTGGTATAGGGTGCTGCATTCATCTCTAAGGCACAGGTTTTTACAGCCAAAGAGCCAAACTCCAGCCCCATAACATCTTCTTCTTTATCATTGTACCAATCTATCTATCTATCTATCTATCGAAGAGAAGCAGCACAGAACACATAAAACATAGGAATCAATTAACTTGAAACCTTGTTCAATGATAGATACTGTGTAAGACCATCTGCGCTCCTCGCTAAACCCTAGCACAGCTCAAATGGCGAGATTGGGGACGGTATATATAAAGCCAACGACAACTAGGTATGGCTCTTTTTTTAGGTGTTTGCAATTTTGCATTTTGATGTCGATGTTGTTGGACCAGAATAACTAGGTTTTTCCTTCTGGCCCAAAGCCCATAAAAAGGCGCCACTACATTGTATGTTGTTGGCCCATTTGCTTAATATGTTGGACAAAGAAAAAACGTAATTGTATTCATGTGGATTAGCTTGGGCCTTTGTACATTGCATCATAATCACTTTAGTTTGTACTTGGATTAAAAAGTTTTGCAAATTTAGTTTTGCTATTAAAAAAAAAAGAATTGGGTTTGTAGTGAATTTATGTTGTTGAAATAGTATTTATAAAAATAACTTTAAAATGTGTAATAAATTAAAAGGTCCTTTTGTAAAATGGTCTCCTTACACACTATTTGGTAGACATTATTCATAATTGTATGATATAGGGTGTGAACCGATGTAAATTTCTACTACTTTTACACACAATAGATATTGGAAAAATGATATAATTTTGATGGATTGTTAGTGTAATTTTTTTAATTATCATTTAATTATATATTTCAAGATCATTAGAAAAATTTGATTATGACAACAACTTTTTAATAGATGAAACTCTTTTATTGATGTAATAAGACATGAATATATGATAATATAAAAAAAAAAGTTTACATAGATAGTGAATTTTAGCTATTGAAAAAATTAGACTAATTTATTAATTTACATTTAATAAAAATAATATATTTACATAAAAATATATTGAATATTTATATAAAAATAATCTTTATTAATAACTTTCAGATGAATTTATTATTATGAATTTAAATTTAGGTAAAAAAATTTACTTTTAAAAGTAACATGATTACTTTTTTCAAAGTGCAATTCGCTCAAAAACAATTCTATACTAACTTCTATTAAGGTTTGAGTCACTAGAAAGTTTATAAAAGATTCATGTTCAAAATTTGGTAGCTATGTGTAGTGTTTTAAATTTATTTTGCTTATCATATACATTGGTTCTCAAGTGAGACTTTGAAGAAAAAATAAATACGGTGGAAATAAAATATTACTAGCTATTAATTTAGTTAGTATGTTGCTGGTATGCTTGTATTTTTGTATTTTTAGTTAGTATTTTATAAATTATATTTACAATTTTTAATGTGAGAGACTTAAATAATGAAATAAAAATTTGTGACTATATGTTAATAAATAAAATGGAATGTGGTACTAGACTTACTGATCCATCCCAAGAAAAATGTCTAGTGGGTACTTGACCCCTGAAGACAACTAATACGATTTGTGGCATTGAACCACTTATTTAAAAAAAGCTTCTATTAACATGACCTAAATAGAATGAAAGGTGGTACAAAGCCCACTTATCCACTCCAAGGAAATTTTCTAATAGGTACTTGACCCCTGAAGACAACTAATACGAACTTTATGGCATTGGACCATTTAACCATTATAAATCATTTTTTACAACACAAAGTGAAGCAATTATTTCATGGATATTTTTTAAATCTAAAATAAAATAGTTTGAATGCAAAAATAATCACACAACAGCAAACAAAAGGCAATGACCGATTGGTCAATCGGAAATTCGAGCACCTTAGACAAGATCCGACCAGACCACTGAAATTGCAATAGGAAACACGATCTAGTCAGTCGGCCATCCAATCGAAAAAGGGAGAAGGGGTACTCATTGGAGACCAAATCAATCAGGAGTTGATCAGACAAAGGAAAAGTCATAGGATGGGATCAAATAGGGTACAAGACCGATCAGTTTGGTTGATGGAGATCATGGAAAAGGTTATCCGATCGGTTGGGAATCGATCAGTAAGTTGGTGATCATGAAAGATGGTGATCGATTCTGAACCGATTGTTTAATGATAAGGTGGTGATCGGTAGGGAAAGCTTGATAAGTTTGGCTTATCAAGGGAATGAGATATTCTGATCGATCATGTTCGATTGGTAATTGTGGTGAGAATAGATTTTGTGTTGGATCAATTAGGAACTAATCGGTTTAGTTTGTGAGAATAAAAAGGTGGTGATTAGCGAAGAACCGATTGGTGAATGGTAAGCTTGGTCAGTTGAGTTGCTAGGGAAACTGTTAAGATATGCTCGATCGGTTTGGGGAAGTGGTCGGTTAAGGAGAGGTTGATTGGGTTAAAGGTGAGCCCGGCTAGGTAGATCGGAAAGGAGGGTGATCTGAAAGGTTAATTGGTTAAGGGTGAGCTCGGCTCAGAGAAATGATATGATGGGTTATAGGCCAAGACTAGGTCGGATCGGTAAGGTAATCTTCGTTGGAAGTGATCGGTCGGATTGGAAGATGATCGGTCGGATGAGTAGATGATTGGTTGGAAATGGTCCTGGAAAGGATGGTTTCAGTTTGGTTACCTGGATGGGTAGGGAGGTGATGGGCAACGACTAAATAAAGAAGAGAAAAAGGACGAAGAGAACATAACTTCAAATAAAACAAAACATAACCAAAATAACCAAAAGCATTACAAACACATTAGGTATGTTCAACATTTAAGATCATGGGCAGAAGATACCAATGACAAAAGACATAGATTACCATAAGACTTACCCATTGAAAGCATAAGATGGAGATAACTACTCCTCTCCAATTCTCGCCCTCTCCTTCTCAGTCCCCTCATTTCCCTCAGTTTTCCTTTTTCTCTTCGTTCCCCTCCTTTTTCTCTCAGTTGGAGCTCTCCCCTCTTTTGTTTTTGCTCCCCTCCCCCTGCGTGATAGTGCCTTAGTTCTTTTTGTACGTGAAGAAAAACAAAAGAACTTTTTGCAAAGTGTGGTCTGTGTTCATGTGTGCTGTGTGCATAGTGTGTTGGTAATATGGGTGCAATGTGTGTGTGTGCCGTTGTGTGCTATGTGCAGGTGTGGGGGAGTGTGCGAGGGCATGTGTGTGTGCGCGTGACAAGAGGCAAGTGTGTAGGCTGGAGAGAAAATAGGTCATGGGTAATGGGTCGTGGATTTGGATTAGTAAGAGATGGGTAGATAGAAGGTGGGTTATGGGCCGCAAATTTGGGCCGAGCCAAATGGGCTAGATGTATCAGATTGAGTTTTGCTCTTCATCTCTTTAATTCATTTTTTTAAATTTAATTAATGAATTATTATTTTATTATTATTATTGTTGAAGTTTTCTAATATGACCCGGTTAAAATGGAGTATTCACAATCATGATTGTGTAGTTTAAATTGGAGGCATGCACTTTTTTTATTATTATTATGATTGTGTAGCACAAAGGATTATGTCCAAGCTTATACACATGAATTTGTGTAAATACATGCATATATTAATGGGTGGAGACTTAAATGAGAAAAACTCTTAGGTAGATATTTCATTCATCATTAATTATGTGTAAAGTTATGTGTGACATATTATAAATGCATCTATCTCTAAAAAGTGTCCTTATACATATGAACTATTGAATGAAATATCTACATAAGGAGTACCTACGTAAGAATTTATCTCAAATGATGTATCAAGTCTAAGTTTATACACAAAAATTTATGTAAATTCACGTATCTATTAATAAGATGACATTTAAAAAGTGAATCAACCACTTGCTAGAAAATGACTATTTGAAAGGCCCTCGTCTCATGAATCAACTTTAATCTATATCTATCTATAAACTATTGTATAAAACACAGTCCATATAAATGAGGTCAATGTCACATGGCATTCATACATGAGTTTTTTTCCTCCAAATTTTTACTCATTTGATGTAGCTTTATTTTTTATCTATTCAAAATTTATGTAAAAATGTTCAAATTCAATTTAAATTTAAATTATATTTGATTTGATTTTATTTTATTTAAGTGATAAATTTAATTACTCTAACTTTTTAAATTTTATATTAATCTAAATACAAATACTTATTTACCTGTTACTAAATGTGATTAATGAAGATCATATATCATAGCATATTCAAATTATTGATATTTTTAAAATTAATTAAACATTAATTATACCTATTTGCTTATTATAATGAATAAATACTCTAATAAACGTATAATTTAAAATATTTTCAACCTTAATCAAATACTTCAAGTTTTATATTTTTATAATTATTATTTTAATTTTTTTTAATTTTACTAGATACTAAATATATTAAATGCTTCATAACAAAGTTAAATTTTATGAGGTTTTTTTCTTCTGAAATAATTAAATTAGAAAGTGATTAAGTTATTTTTTATATAAAATTGATTACAAAATAATTATAAAACATATCAAAATAAATAACACATTATAATTCAAAAAAATTTATATACATTTTAATACAAGGAACTCATATATCACGTGAGTAATAAAACTAGTATATAACATAAAATATAGATAAACATATCTACACAATAAAAAGAAAAAGAAAATACTTCTCCTTCCATAGTAAATCGAAAATTTTGCCCAAATTTCAACAAAATAATAATAATAATAAAAAGATACTAAAATAAATAGATAGAAGGAGTACCACGACGGTTTGGATGAGATCACGAGAATAATAGTCCTCTTAGCTGACTTGGCTCTGAGTTGGTTACAACTTAAAAATGGAATGGCGTAATCATCAGTTCAATCATCATTGTTGGTTACCTTACCCCAATGAACGGATATTCCTCAACGGTCAACACTGAACTCAACAAACACTCTACTCCAATTTCAAACAGGTCTAATAATGCTTGCCTAACTAACGCCCTGCCATACCCCTTTTGATTTCACAATGTTTTGCACGCAACTGAACTCTCTCCTTATCCCTATCCACTTGCAATCCAAATCTCAAAAGACTGAAGTTACACAGCTAAACAAATTTAACAGAATATAGCCATAATTTATTAATATTTAAAGATAGTTATTTAATAATTTAAATTAATGAGAATCACTCATATATCCAGAACTTAATAATAATGTCAACTTAATTTAAAAAAAAATTCTGGTTATTTAATATTTTCCATCCTCAAATTCCCAATTCCTCCCATCATCTGGCATCACCGTCTATCTTGTCTATGTAGACTATATCAGGACTCTTTATATAATAATAATAATAATTACTAATAATAATTAGTAAATTATTACCAAAAAAATATTTAATAAATTTATTATCTTCCATTATTTTATTTTGGATAAACTCAAATTTAGATTGGATTCTACATATATATAATATGATTCTGTAACTGTTGATGATCTCTTCATAGAGTGATAAGAATTGAACTTGAGCAACGGCAAAATGAGGATCGAGCAGGAAAGTGATGGAGTCTCCGCGTCCAGAAAGCACCTCGTCTTTGCATACTATGTTACAGGTCATGGTTTTGGCCATGCCACTCGAGTTACCGAGGTCTCTTTCTCAAGTTCACTCCTTTTCTGTTTTCATGTCATTTTTGGCCAAATGGGGTGCTTTATCAATGGCTTCTTTTTTATTATTATTGATTTTTCTTTCTGGGTTTTCAATTTCGGTTCTGGCCAATTGGAAAAAGACGAAAAAGTTTGAATTTTTCGATGTGATGTGTCTTTGCTTTGTTGGTGTCACTATGTTTTTTTTGTTTTTTTTTTGCATGCGATGTGAATTTTGATTTCCGACGGTTGAATGAATGCGTAGGTGGTGCGGCATTTGATTCATGCTGGGCATGATGTGCATGTGGTCACTGGTGCTCCTGATTTTGTTTTCACCTCTGAAATACAGTCTCCACGCCTTTTCATTCGGAAGGTGAGTTTTTAATTCAAAGTCTCTACTTTTGCTACCCAAAAGGGGAAATGTTCATAATATGTGCACTAATGGATATGTTTTAGTTATGGAAGAAATACTAGCTAAATGCATATAATCTGTGGAGTCATGAAAAGCCACGTGATTTGGGTAAAAAGGGTAGTTTTAGTTTTGTAGTGTATAAAAAAAATATGTTGGAGTTGGTCCAGATGATTAAGGTTTGTTAAATTTTCAATGGATTTACTTATTGTTTTGTGAGAATTGTATTCTCAGAGCTGCACCTCAGTGTTGTCTAAGAACAATGATTGCAAATTAAAGAAACTGCTTTCAAAGCACATATTTATCCATTTGTACAAAATAGGTGCTTTTGGACTGTGGAGCTGTTCAGGCAGATGCTTTGACCGTTGATCGCCTTGCCTCTTTGGAGAAGGTCTAGGAACGTCATTTCTCATTTGATTATTTATATTTGTAATGCTTTGAAATAGATGCTTTAACATTATTTCTTTCTGTTGCTGATTCCTTGGTTTGTATTTGGCTATGTTAGTATTCCGAGACAGCAGTGAAGCCCCGTGCTAGTATCTTGGCAAAAGAAACAGAGTGGCTGAACTCTATCAAAGCTGACTTGGTGGTACGTAAAATATTTTTCCCTTGTTGATTGGCAACAAAAAGGAAAAGAGAAACTAATAAAATATTCGTTATGTTTGGAGGGATGAAAGTCTAACTGAATTGAAACCATCTTACTTATGACTAAGAAATAACAACCAAAAGCAAAACAAAACGATATGAATTTGATTTCTACTTAGAATAACTTTGAATAGAATACATGGTGGATCCTTGTAAAGCTAATACGGGAAAGCAGGTCTCTGACGTTGTCCCGGTTGCATGTCGTGCGGCAGCAGATGCTGGCATTCGCTCTGTTTGTGTGACCAATTTCAGGTAACTCATGTAGACTGCAACTTTTCCTTCTTAATGATATATACTTTGTTACTTACAGTAATTGGGTAAGGTGGAACCATCATGGGTAGGAAGTATATATGCTGTCCACCTTGCTGTCATTGTAATAGAAAATTTAGCATACAAAAATATTGTCGTAAGCTTTATATATCCTTTCATCTTGGTTTTAGGTCTCTTCATCATTTATTCTTTCAAACACATGCTAGGTATCAATCCTTTTTTGGTTCCATCATACCCTTAATTTACTTCTGGGGATTTGAATTTAGTTTCTAGTTCACTGCCTTAAATAGTCTGTTCCAGTAATCAAAATTTTAAATGTAAATGGATGCCCAACAGTAATCATTTTAGTTCATGACTAGAGATAAATCAGTGTACTTATTTTCTAAAGTGTGTCCATCATAACCCTCATTCCATATCTTCATGATTTCAGTTGGGACTTCATCTATGCAGAATATGTCATGGCTGCTGGACTTCATCATCGTTCAATAGTTTGGCAGGTGACAACAATCTTCTTGATAGAAAGTTATTTTGTCCATCGTGTTTGTTCTTTGAGAGAAATGTTAGAATTTGCTGGTTTTCTTTCTTATATCCGATGCCATTTTGATGTCTTCGTTATATGAATGACACATGAATTGGATGCCATAAATACTAGTAATTTGTGCTATCCTGATCCTGAGTCTTTTGGGTTTTGGAGTTTCCAGTCTTCACTTGCATATTCACTGGTGGCCAATGGCTGAAATCTGTCATTTCCTGTGTGAGAGTGTCATCTCTGTGACATTTATTTGTGATTGCTTGTGTCAATGTTTGTTTAGATGTAATTCATAATGTTTTCTTAATATGTGTCCAAGTTCATTTTGTATTCAAAGGTATAGATTTTGGGATGTTTATATACTACCTTCTAAGTTTGTACTAGTAAAGTAGTTGGAATCTTTTAGTGTCAGCATTTATATTCTGAATTGAATCAGAATATTTGGATTTCATCAATGCTCTTAGTTTGTTAGGCTAACGTGATAATCATGAAGCATACCAATGGGCTGAAAGGAAGTAAAACTTCTGAATTGGAAATTAGTTTTGCCTTTTTCCTTTTGCTATAGTTTTGTGATTGAAACATGATAAATAGGTGTAGTTGCATATACTCTGATGCAGATAGCTGAGGACTATTCCCATTGCGAGTTCCTTATCCGCCTCCCAGGATATTGCCCAAGTATGTTAATTCTTATGTAATTTCATGATAATAGCCTAACATTATTTGAACGCCCACCTAAGTTTGGTCTTGGAAATGATTAACCAGATTTGTGGCATCTCTAATATTTGCAGTGCCTGCTTTTCGTGATGTTATTGATGTACCTCTGGTTGTTAGGAGGTTGCACAAATCCGCAAAAGAGGTATTACTGCACAAGCCTCTGTGGAGCTCTTCCATAGGATGATTTAGTTCCTAATCTATGAGCTTGTAATTTTCCTTGTTGAAGGTGAGGAAGGAACTTGGGATAGCGGACGATGTGAAGCTAGTTATTCTTAACTTTGGTGGCCAGGTGATTACTTAAATCCCTTTTTTGGGGGAGCAGAACTTGATATAATTTTTCTTTTTCTTTGGTTTGGTAATAAACTATGCTTCTACTCTGTGTCTCTTTACCCTCTCTTGTTCAAGTATTATTCATTTACTTGAACTCTACTTGACCCCTGGATTGCTGCAATTCTGTATATATATATATTTTGTTGGTGTGAGGTGCATCTATTATCTAATTTATCTTCATCTTAAGTATCAAACATTAAACCACGTATGCCCAGATTTCTATTATCACTCTTCCATTTTTGTTATCATTCTCTTCTATTACCATCATCACTTTACCATGATATAAGTTTCAATGAAAATCTCATGATTATAAACCCATTGCAATTTTGATGTTCAATTCTGGAAGTAGTTGACTTTGAAGCAATTTTTATTTCTAAAGTGCTTAAGCCTCCAGCTGTTTGATCCTTTTGCTCCCTACATCAGTGAAGCAGATTCATATCAAATAAACTCTGTGCCCACTCTCTCACTCTCTTTCTCACACATTAATAATTAATTGATAACTCATTTTCTTGTCAAGACTCAGAATTAAAATACTATGGCATAGTTGATACCAGATGCAGTTTTCCAATGTGCTGGTTATTATATATCATTAAGATTGATATCATGTTTGGGTTTTTGCTTCAAGGGCCCAAAAGTACATTTTGACTTCTGGAAAACTTAATTCCTAGTTTGGTGGTAATGGAAACACAAACCCAAACACACAATGACTACGTTGTGTTGTTATACTCTTGAACACATAATTTTAATTGGGATTAATGAGATGTTAAAACTGCACCTTTCAACATTTACCGTAATCATTTGTGGCAGAATCCCCCTTCAGACTTTGGCTAGCTTTATGAAGGAACCTCTATTGAGAACCCAAACCAAATGAAGTTAAGTATCAACTCATGATCTCTCCCCCAAAAAAAAAAAAAAAAACAGAAAGAAAGAAAACAAGCTCATATGTACATGTATACATAAATAGATAGATACACGCACACACTGATGTAAATCAAAATGAAAGTACCAACTCATGTGAATGCATATATTAATGTATTGTTGAGGCAACATCTTTGGTTGGATAGTCACATGGATTCTGAATAGGGTCTACAATTCTTATAAAGATATTTTACTGGATCTGCTATTGTCATACTAGTTTGTTACTGTTTGTGGTCATCTATGACCCTATAATTGCAAATTTTTCTGGTGTTTGTGCCATGGTCATCTTTGGGTCTAAGAGTCACACCTCTATTATGTCTTGTCTTGTCTCCAGCCTTCAGGGTGGAAGATAAAGGAGGAGTTCTTACCTTCTGGCTGGTTGTGCCTGGTACTTATTCACCCATTCTGCTTTGTATCATTGTCTCATTTAAAATGTTATTTTTTTTATTGTACTATTATGTATTATTTGGTGAAGTGTTGCTTTTATGATCCAGGTTTGCGGTGCTTCTGACAGCGAGGACCTTCCGCCAAACTTCAAAAAACTTGCTAAAGATGCATATACGCCTGACATTATTGCAGCATCTGACTGTATGCTTGGTTAGTATGAAACTTCCATAACTGCTAAGTTGGATTAAAAGAAAGAGTTGTACTTATTGCATTTTGTCATTTTAGGAAAAATTGGATATGGCACTGTTAGTGAAGCCCTGGCATACAAGTGTCCTTTTGTCTTTGTACGTAGAGATTATTTCAATGAAGAGCCTTTTTTGAGAAATATGCTTGAGGTACTCTGTCTCTCTCTCTCTTGATTTTCTCTGTATTAGTTTCCTGTCCTCTTCCATGTCTTTTGTTGAGGGCCTTGCAAGTAAGTAATTATCTTGTGTTTTTTGATTTAGTATTATCAAGGTGGTGTTGAAATGATTAGGAGGGATTTACTCACTGGTCATTGGAGACCTTATCTTGAACGTGCAATAAGTTTGAATCCATGCTATGAAGCAGGCATTAATGGTGGTGAGGTACTCTTTTTCCTGAATTAATTGACTCTTTCAAAAGTGTTATTTTGCAGAGCTGAGTTTTATTTATGTAATTTCATATATAAGCTTTATTTGTTGATTATTCTGTAATTCTTAAGAATTTCTCCTAGTCTAGCGTGTGGAATAAAGGAAAGGCTGGTTAATGATGGAAGTAGGGGATGGACTCATGTCAATGAAACACAGGGTAGAAGAATGAAGATAATGTGTAAATAATTACCTTAGGAATGATATTAATTTCTAACCTTCCATATTAGTTATTTAGTTTTATATCTACAATGCTGTAGTTGCAAGTTTGAGCTTTTAGTTATCTCATGACCATGGAATGACCTGAGCCATGGGCACCTGATCCCAAAGGACAAAGTTGTAGTTGGGCTCCATATAGGTAACTTTTATAAGCCAATCAAATTAGCACATGCCAATTCATTGCACTCACCTGTTTGCTCCTCTTCTGAGGTTATCACAAGCAATGGACCTTTAAGTTTTAACAAAGTGATTGTTAAATACAGTGTGTTCATGTATAAATATCTTCTATATTTAGGCATTGGATATTATATTTCCACTCCATAGAAGAGCCTTCAATATTCTTTTGCTGGTATTGCTCGATGTATTAATTGAATCCTGGTAAGTAGTTTTCTATATTTGATGAATCAAAATCTGCATAAATGTTGTAAAAAGTGACCTCCTCAAATCGACTAACAGGAGAAGAGCTTGATATGTGATGGCTAGATCTTCTGCTCATACGTTTCATTTGAGGCACTTTGTAGCTTTTAAACCATTCTAACCCTTAAGGCCCCCTTATAATGCAGAATTTTTTAGTGGGAGTGCAAATGTCATTCCTGTTCTTTTGGATCCTATATTTGTCTATGACACTAGGTAATGCCACTTAGGTTTGTATCCCCCACTAGAATTGTGAATGGGAATTCCTTCCCTATATGCAATTAATAATACAATAGATTTGGAAAAAGGAAATCTTGAAAGGTTGGAGTATTTTGAATTTATCTGATCAGTCAGTAATAACACTAACACCAAGAATTTTTTACCTAGCATTGTGATTACCAATAATTTTAATTTTTGGGATGAATTTTCTAATGTCATTACCTCTGTTTTTGTAATTGAAATGAGACCTTAAAGTGCTTAGCTTTTTATTGGATTGTAACTTTCTACTCATCACAGTGTACCTTGTATTTAAATTCTTCTAGGGTAGCTCCTTTCCCCACCTTGATGTTGGCATGTAGTTCTATGTCATCTTTGAAGTGTTTATTTATTTCCAAAAGAGTTGATAACTTTTTCATAAACATTTTGAAAATGTAGGTGGCAGCCCACATCCTGCAGGAGACAGCTTTTGGAAAAAATTATGCATCAGATAAGGTAAAGCACTTCTGATACCTGTTAGTTGCAGTGTTGATTTTGTTAATTTTGTCAAGCTCCTGGTTACTTTGTTTTCATGAAGATTTTGAGAAAGGGATGAAAAACTTGCATTAATTTTGAATTCATAATATATAGCTTAGTGGGGCAAGAAGACTGCGTGATGCCATAGTTCTTGGGTATCAACTACAAAGGGCCCCTGGCCGAGATATTGCAATCCCAGAATGGTATGCAACTGCTGAAAACCAACTTGGCCACTCATCACCAGGTTCCCCTGTAGATGATGGAAGCTCTGTATTCAGCTCGTGAGTATTACTTCTCTTTTACTAAGTGTTCATAATTATTTTTACAGATATAATTTTCTTGGTTGTTTCCTAATAGACAAAGATAACTGCCTCTTCTTTTTGTTTTCTTATATTCTTTCTTCAGGGGCATTGAAGACTTTGAGATTCTTCATGGAGATGTTCAAGGTCTTCCAGATACTGTGGCTTTCTTAAAGAGCTTATCTGAATTGGATGAGAAGCACACAACGCGGGAGCGTAAGGCTGCCGCTAATCTCTTCAACTGGGAGGTCTTGATCATTTCATATGAAAGTCATTTCTTTATAAATTTATTTTCTCTGGACTGATATCTCTCAATGGCAACAAGCACCCCTCTTAAAAGATATAAGTACTGAAGAAAATGTGTATTGTTATGACACTACACTACATAATTTATTAAGTTCAAATACTTATTCTTTTTGTTATTTATTCTTTCACTTTTGACTTCGTTCCATTCTTGTGACAGGAAGAAATTTTTGTGGCGAGAGCACCTGGAAGGTTAGATGTAATGGGTGGAATTGCTGATTATTCTGGAAGCCTTGTCCTGCAGGTAGAATCTTTATATCTGCTTAGGCTTTTAATTTTCATTGCATTTGATTGAATATCTACTAAGCTTCATCTGTCAACTTCTCCATGTAGTTATGATAATATATAATTATATAGACTTGACGCTGTAAAATTTAGTTTTAGTTAATCTGACTAATACATCTAGTAGAATGATAAGATCTGTTTCTACTCCTTTAAAAAAAAAGTTAAATGACATCAGTTATTGTTTATTAGATAAACTACGTCAGACTCCAGTTTTTTTTTTTTAAAAAAAATTGTTGTACTTTGGAGGTATCTTATCTGTTAGGGAAGACACTAGTGCAGCTGAAAGGGGTTTTTGTATAGGGTAGCAAGTTGTTAGGCACTTGACTTAGTCAAGTTACTGTTGTAGAGGGAGGTTAGTATTAGGTGGTTAGGCTGATACAGTTGTTGGTTTTTTGTTAAAGAGAGTCTATAAATAGATTCTCCTTGTTGCTTTAGGATATCTTTTGGAACATTGCAGATTGTATGACTGGATCATTTCCAGTGTGAAAGGAGAGTGCTCCTTTGGGTACCTTGTGTACTTTTCATTTCTTTCTTTCCTATCTCAATAAAAGAATTGCATTCTTTCTCTCTTTCCTTGCCCTACTTTTCCCCCAGCGTGTCACCATTGTTAGGAACACAAGATCTCAGAATAAAGATTCCTAACATTGTCCTCCCCCTAGTTGTATTTTCATCTGTTCTCTCTAATAAAACTCTTTTTTTTTTAATATAAAAACTACTTCAGACTCTAGAACAGCAACTATCATTTTCCATCGCAGATGCTAAATTTAATGAGAAGAAGCCTGAACATATCAAATAGAATATAAACTTTCTGAGTACTGGCACTATTAAGCGGCATTTTTAGGGAAATGTATGTGATAGAACCTTGGGAGAATCACACCCCAAATGTTACCTATTAAGGTGGGAGGGCTCAAGGCTATATAAACCCCACATCTAAATCCCATACTTCGGATGTGGGACTCAAGTCCCATACTTTGCAATTGGATCCTAACAGTATGTACTAATTGACAATGGACAAACATTAGTTTTAATAATTAAAAAAAAAATGGCCATTGCCTGGGTATCCCCTCACCCTTAGGGTATGAGACTAATCTCGTTCAGGGTACTGAAGTTGCCCCTCCCCACAAGTATTTTCCCGCGGGCTCGAACCCCTGACATTGCAGAGGCCCCTCAACTGCTGAGCTCAAACTTGCTTACTACTTGAGCCACTCCTTGTGGGTTACTAGTTTTAATAAATTTGATTGCACTCTATAGTGAGCAATTGTCTTATACCTTCTTACTAAAATGCATGCATTGTAGTATTGTACACTCGAAAGAGAATCTGTTGGATGATTATAGCAGTTAAAAGAGATACACAGATAACATTGAGGATATGTTATATCAGCACATAACATATCCAGCATGCTAAAGGTCAATACTTATCCATCCTTCAAGAACAACATGATAAACACTTGGAAAAATAAGAATCCCAAAGATTCTTAGTGTTGAGATAGTAGTGGTAATTATTGGTATTTTTTATTACTATTATTATTATTATTATTTATTTGTATATAACTGTACTACAGCTGTACTATTGTACTACACAAACTTGTACTACTCTTTTCCTAAGACATATGTTTCTATACACTTAAGTTTATAAGAATAAACTGTTAATTCCCAAAATTTTATAGAATGAGAAAGTTATTCTTGAAATTTTTATACAATTACCCACTGCTTACATCTCTTCTTTCTTTCCACTCTGTTGCAGATGCCAATTAGAGAAGCCTGCCATGTTGCTTTGCAAAGAGTCCATCCAAGTAAGCATAGGCTGTGGAAACATGCTGAGGCTCGACAGAATGACAAAGGACAAAATCCAACTGCTGTCTTGCAAATCGTATGTTGGAGAACTTGCAAAATTACTGAATACTACTTTCAATTAACAATGACAACTATTGGTTGGAGTTTGTATAACTTTGAATAATGACGACTGAATAATCTTTACAAGAAAAATAGCATATTGATCTGGAAATCTTCATCACTTTAGCAATTCCTTGCAATCTTGGAGATGACATGACTTATCCTAATGTGTGTTTTCTCTGAATTTGGGTAATGTCAGGTATCATATGGCTCAGAATTGGGCAATCGTGGTCCAACATTTGACATGGATTTGTCTGATTTTTTGGATGGAGAGCAGCCAATCTCATATGAAAAAGCAAAGAAATACTTTGCTCAAGATCCTTCCCAAAAGTGGGTAGCGCTTATGCATGATTTTTTATGCATAAGACACTTCTGGCATTCTATTATACTGATATGATTAACTTCCACAGGTGGGCAGCATATGTTGCAGGGGCAATTTTGGTCTTAATGAATGAATTGGGTGTGCGTTTTGAAGATAGTATCAGCATGCTGGTACCTATTGTTCTCTACCTAAGTTATTAATACTTCATTTCAGAAAACAAAATATCTTACTGAATGCTGAGAATTTTCCATGAATGTTGATGACATAATTGCCAATGGGTTTCACTTTCATCTTGTTTCTTGAGGTGTAAAAATATACCAGGCTTGTTAGTACTATATTATTGATGTAGGGCCTTTCAGTTTTATTTTTTATTTTTAATACATGAAATGAAGATGATATACCTGATACCTTACTACTCTGGTTCACAATTGCTTCAGAAGAAATGTTACTACGATACAGTTGTTTTCAATCAAAGTGAAATTCTGTTGCTACGGAGTTTGACATAAAGGTGTTAGGAATATAATCAGTAGTGATATGTTGATGATATAATGTTAAATTAACTTTTTATTTATTTATTTTATCTTGGCTAAGTAAGTTATTCCTGAAATACATGTTTCATTTCACCCATGGTTGACTCTTACCACCCTTCCTCAACTAACAGCTCTGAATTTCCTCGTATTTCCTTTGTTGAGACTTGAGAGGCATATTGGCTTGTAGGTTTCCACTATAATACTTTTGTTGCTAAGTTTGTCTTTCAGTGAAAAAAATAATAGAGAATTATTTTTTGTATTATAATGTCAGAATAATATTTTTCTGGGGTATAAATAATCAGAAGAACTATTTCTGTAGGCTATTGATGGGGGCATCATGCTTCTTATAATGCCAAGTTGAAACATTTACATAAATTTTCTTTAATGAATGTCCTGGTTGGTGTGTTAAAAACCAAGTATCCAGGCCTATAATTGTGCTACTTACTCTATGTCCATCTCTTTTGCTAAGATCTAGATATTGTTAACAAATATGTGTAGGTTTCATCAGCTGTCCCAGAAGGGAAAGGCGTATCATCTTCTGCATCTGTGGAGGTTGCTAGCATGTCTGCTATTGCAGCTGCTCATGGTAATCATGCTTTGTTTTAATGTGCATTTTATTTTGGAAAATTTATTGTTTCTTCTCATGGAGTAAAATTGATTATCAGCTAGCCAAGTTGTTTCACTAAGGAGATCGCTTTGAAAAACTGTTCTCTGTTCTCTCTGTTTTTCTGATCTTGATTCTGTTGTCATGTTTACTGAAAGCTTAATAGATTCAATTTTTCTTCAAGAAAATATTGACTACATAAATTACTATTTCCGTAACGCAGGATTAGATATCAGCCCGAGAGATCTGGCGTTGCTCTGCCAGAAGGTTGGACCTTATGCAGTATTCTGATCAATATAAATTCCCTATGATGTGGTATATTTTATCTCTAGCATGCATTGTCCACATAATGCAACTTCATTCATTCTTTTAAAATTTTCATTAGGTGGAAAATCACATTGTAGGAGCTCCATGTGGTGTCATGGACCAGATGGCTTCAGCATGTGGTGAAGCCAACAAACTTCTTGCAATGATTTGCCAGGTGTGCATCATTACAAGCTACACAAAACAATGCTTTCTTAGTCTTTAGATTCAATATCACGGTACTGCTTGTTATCAATGCAGCCTGCAGAGATTGTCGGCCTTGTAGAAATTCCCAACCATATCCGGGTCTGGGGTATTGATTCTGGAATAAGACACAGGTTGGTGGCCTATCATTATCTGCAAACTGTCCTGCATATATCCTTTTCTGATTTATGATCATCGGGTTGGGTTTGCCTGTAATTAAATAATTCCATATTTCAAGAAATAAGGTGACAGCAATCAAAATTAGGCTTTAACAGGAGTATGACCATCTGAGTGTTATGAGGGTAACGAAGTTGGGGATTTCAAGGTCTTTTGGACTATATTGGCTGGTGCTATTAAGCCTAGAATTTCGGTGGCTTTTCAGGATAATTCAACTAAGAATGAGATGGGATGGAATTTTGAAGAAAAAATTAGCATAAGTTTCTAGTATCCTAGATAGGTGTGGTAAGGGTTAGAACTGAAAGAAATGGAAGAGAATATAAACGTGGGATCACACCTAGGGTTCTGTTGGCATCATCGCTTAGGCACAAAGCAATGAGCTTTATAGATCATCCAGATTATCACAACTTGCTGACTTCCCTGTGAACCAGAAAAAGGGAAAGAAAAAAAAAAGAGTAGCTGCTGAACTCTTCAAAACTTGTTCTCTATTGACTTAATAAATTAATATAATTTAGAATCTCTACAATTTTAGACCTTTGAAAGCTACTAAATTTAAAATTAAAGCCTAATAACATTAATAAAATCCAAAAGGACCGATGCGCTCAACTATAGCCCAGATCCGGCAAATTTAGTAATGAAGCGAATATCAGAGAACCAATCTGAAATGCTGAATTTATTAAAACTGTTAACCTTATTTTGTAGTCGGCGTCACTGGAAGATCAAGAATTATAGTATCTGGGTTTATAAGTTTTGTCTAAGAAAGTAATGTAGCATGGACATATTATCTATCTCTGGGTCTATTCCTCTTCTTTTCTCTCTTATTCCCTAATGTTTACTTGGATTTTCTAAATCCTTCATTTATATTTGTTCCTGGCATACTTTCTGCCATGAATTGCCAATATCATTTCAAAGTAAACCTTTTGCCATGTTTCTATCCTTTTTAGCTCTATTTTGTGTTTGTACAATTGTTAGATCTTTATTGATTTATTGCTCAACTTGAGGCATGCATATATCATAAAAGTATGTATTTCACTTGTAAATGATGTTAGGGTTATTCCATCTTTGATTTTTTTCTTGATCTTAATAGCTTTCATGATGATATTAACTCTTCTTCTCGAAATGATGTAATCGTTACTACCCTTTTAACATTAACATTTGATTCCGTTCCTCCTTATTCTATCTTCATGATGTTTGTGGACTATCTTTGTTGAAACAGAGAATATTAGTGAGAAAGTGTGTATAGCTTACGCACAAGTCAATCTTATTTATACTTTTACTGCATTGAGTACAGGAGCTAATCAAAGACTATTATAAAGCTAATTAACAACTATTAACTATGGTCATAACTATAGTTGACTCACATTCTAACATGTGCTAATGAACCTAGTCTAGTATTTTAACAATCTCAAGTTTAACGGTCGTCTATTTCAGTGTTGGAGGTGCAGACTATGGATCTGTCAGAATTGGTACCTTTATGGGTCTGAAGATGATAAAGTCCATGGCTTCTGAGGAATTGTCTGAGGCACGTGCTATTGGGTTGAGCTGTGATGAAGTGGAACAGGATGATATAGAACTACTTAAACAAGAAGCCTCGTTAGATTACTTATGTAATTTGTCACCTCACAGGTAAAGTTTTTTTTTTCTTTACTTAAAAAGGTTATCATGAGTGGCAATGACTTTCTAGGAGTAAGATGATAAATTGGTCTAATAATCTGTTAATTGGATTCTGATGTTCTAGACTTTTTGACATGTTTGATTTCTTCCCCCGCCTTGCCCTTTTAGGTTCCAGAATCCAGTACCACTCTTTATATCTTGAAGTAAATATAGAATTCTTCATGTTTTTATTTGCAGATACGAGGGTCTTTATAATAAGACAATTCCTGAGTCTATTATTGGCGGGACATTTTTGGAGGAATACAAAAATCACAATGATCCTGTCACTATTATTGATGATAAGCGTACTTATGGAGTGAGAGCTCCCACATTACATCCTATCTATGAAAATTTCCGTGTCAAGGTTAGGACTTCATCAAAAAATCTAATTGGTTACCAATAACTGATTGTTTGTTCTAATTTTTGCATCCTTTTGCTCAATTATTATGCATTGTGTTGCCTATGGGCAATACACACAAATCTATAAGTGTTTTAGTAAAACTCCGCTGTGGTAATCTGCTACTTAAGAAATTTTATCTTGACGTATTTTTCAAGTTCATTATGTAGTCAAGCCAGTCTAAGATTTTACAGCTCAATCATGTACATATGGTTTATCATTATTGTAGTTTGTAGATCAAAGGATATTGTGCATTGAATATGTTTGTCTGAATTTGTTGCCACTTGCCACACAAAATAGAAATTATTTAAGACAATGAGCAGCTTTACACTTCTTTTTTCTTCAGATAAGGTAACTTTGTAACTGTTATTCTGCATCGGTTATTTTTCATGTTCCCTGTTATACACAATATTTGAATAAATTCCCCACCGTGATATGGTGTGCAGACCTTCAAAGCGCTTCTAACATCGGCAGCTTCAACTGATCAACTTACAGCCTTAGGAGAATTGCTATATCAGGTACAATAATTTACAATTTCAGTTGATTAACTTACAGCCCTAATTTTTGCATACTGCTCTTGAAAAAGTTATAATGAAACTGAAATAAGCAATTTTGGATGAAATTTTTTTAGTATTGGTTCCAAATTTTAATATTTACAAAGCATGCTATGAACAATTGCCTTGTCATGACAAAGCATTCACTCTCTTTTAACCTGTGCATAACAGGAAGATTAAAAACAATAGTTAGATGTCTATCTTATATACCGTTAAATAGTAAAAATTCTAATTAATATCCTGTGGCAAATTACTCTGCCCTGTAGCCAATTAATGGCCTGATTTTATTAGTTACCTCAAATCCAATCTGAACAGGCTTATTGCTTGTTTGATGGGGAGCTGTTTTTTTGTTCCCCCTTCGTTCAATATAAACTTTGGAGTTGGAATTGAAGAAAACCAAAATATAAAAGAAGAAAAATGGTTTTGACTTATAACTATCATTTGCAGTGCCACTATAGCTACAGTGCTTGTGGACTTGGCTCTGATGGAACAGATAGGCTTGTGCACTTGGTACAAGACTTGCAGCATAGTGCAGCATCTAAATCTGAAGGTGGGACATTATGTGGAGCCAAGATCACTGGTGGGGGTTCTGGTGGAACGGTTTGTGTAATCGGTAGAAATTGTCTCAAGAGCAGCGAACAAATTTTGCAGGTAATTTTATTTTTTTGTAAATTTAAGAGATTATAATTAAGGAATTCTTCATATTTCTTTTGGATGGGCAGGTGAAAAAAATATATTTTATAATAACCTGCTTCAGGCTAAATTTTTACTTTCTGTGCCTCATATAGGTCTAAAAGATCTCAACTTTTCAATCTTAAATGATCACCCGGCCTTTTTTCCTGTCGTTTTACATGTATCCCTGTTATAGATAGCTAGTAATTTGGTAAGAGTCAGTCTTGATTGGTGGTAATGAGGGGGGTGGAAGGGGAATGGATGGGAAGGAAATAATTACCCTTGTTTGAGTGCAAAAATTTATGGAGGAAGGTAAGCATTTTCCCTCCTTCCCCTCAAAGATTCAAACCCCCACTTTTGTCTCTCCTCCCCCGGGTAAAGAGGGGGAATAGTGTTGTTTTTATGGTAAAAGTTTATCATTTAGTCAATTGAATTACTATAAAAAGTTTGAGGGTTAATTAAAATTTTACATTTATAACCCTTCCCCCTCCCCTTCCCCTTCCTTACCTTGTTAATCATCCAAACAAGGAAAAGACAATTTTTTTTCATTTCATTCTTTCCCCTTCCTTTACATCTCCTCCTCTTAGTGGGGAGGGGTTAGTAAATGAGGCTTCATGAAATAGTCTGAATTCTGCAATATACATTTTGATTTCAGGTTCAGAAGAGATACAAAAAAGCTACTGGTTATTTGCCCTTTATTTTTGAGGGTTCATCACCAGGTGCGGGAAAGTTTGGATACCTGAAAATATGCCGTCGTGCTTCTCCCAAAAAAAGTGTCAGCTGTGCAGATAATGGAGCAGTCATGGGGGAGAATAACAGCTGATCATGGCTTAATCATTGCCTTTATAACCTTTCACCAGAACTTGTATAGTATGGTAAAATTTTGAACAACTCTCATCAATTATCAACATTTTTATGATCTTTTATTGCAATGTATTGCCAGAACCGACTTTGCTAGCCTATTCGAATATCTAAAATGTGAAGTTAGATTGAATTAGCCTATATGGCCATTATTAGCCTTTTCACCTTTAAAGGGAATCAAGCTCTTGACGGGAAAAATATTGGCGATTGATGACAAAATGAATAAATTGTTGTCTATGCAATGCATAGTTGCACATGTGATATTCTATGTTGGAAGTTTTCTATTCTATGTGTGTTTCCATTTGCACTCCTCTTTCTTGACATAGCAAAATAACATTTTCTTTTCCTAGCAGACCAGTATTATTTTAAATCAAGTGAGTTCTTATCACCAACTTTATAGAGGTATAAAATGTGCAAAGAATGTGGTTGCAGTTACATGAATCCTAATTCAATCACTGAATCTGGTGGTACAATTTACGCAAAGCTTTTGTTTACATCATATTGATTACGGCTTTCAATCATGGTTAACCACTATTAAGCTTGATGACACTCAGTTACAAGGTCCAAACCAGCCTTTTACCTAGGAAATAACTCAATGAGCAACCCTGAATCTATAGTTTAATACAACTCGTGATTGGATTTTGATCACTTATTAGTTATACAGAACTGAAATCCCTCTATCCCAACTCCACCTAATCTGAACAAACCTTCCAAAGAGGATCCTGAAGCCTGCTTATATTTGTGGCCTACTTTTAGATGTTACAAGGAACTACCAAGTTGAAGAGACCCGTGTCCTTCATCCATCAATGCCAGTTGTATAAATCGTTCTGCTACAAGTATCTATTGTTTGAGTTTTGACTAAAATGCTTTAGATGCTTATTAAATCATCAAACGAATGATTGGAAGAAAAACTAATAATTATTAACAGAAAATAGCGTGATTCTTAATTGAACCATACAACAGTGCACAATGCACATGGTGCAGAATTTTTACAAACTGTGAACATCAAGGCTCAAGTGGCTTGTCGTTTTCTTACTTAAAGAAGGATTCATAAGTCTGAACTCTTGGCTTTGATTCTGGCAACTTCAATTCTTGGATATAACCATCGTTAATTTTGATGAAATCATTCATGTGTACTTGTTTCCATTCCTTTCAGGTCACATAATCAGAAAGAAAATAAGAACTTAGTTCCAGAATAGGGATGGAGGGGATAAACAGGGATTTGATTTTTAATTTGGAACTTGGACTGAAGAAATTAAAAGCCTCTGTGAAGATTAAGCACGTTGACAGAAATACTTTGCTTGTGTATGACAAAATGAACTTATATTCAGTATATATGCAGAGACAGTAATCTTAGGCCTTTAAGATTTAACCCTTAAGGAATTTATTTTATCATAATACAACGAAATGACATCAAATAACTTACTTCCCTCCTTAACTACAAGATCAGACTTATGCTGCAAGACAACTATATGAGCCAAGAGATATGACGAACAGGACAACCTCTTCCTTCATAACTTTCACCGATTTCAAAATCTTCACCAAAATAAAACATGATCAAAGGAAAGGGAAACCATAAGGGCAGTGGTCAACGATGTACCTGGCACCAGATTTAAATTAAGGGGAAAATGCATAAACATTACCTAAATTTTACATCATTTTGAAGTAGCTAACAAAAACTTTCAAATTCAAATAGAAGGCCTTCGCAAACAGATCATTTGATCCCGAAGTTCAAAAATCATTGATCACATGACTTGTACATGATAATGTCTAATTTGTCCATATTATATTTTTAAAAAATTAAATCTATTTTCTTTTCTTAATTCAATTGTTTTAAATTATTCAAAAAAATAATTTTAGAAATTTAAAATAAATCCAAAAGAGAAAAAAAAATTAAAAATTATATGAACAAATTAAAGGTTGTCATGTGTATTAATCTACACGTGATGACGTGTATTAACTTAATTAGCTAGCAAAATGGTCAAACAGGTTTTTGAAAGTTTAAGAAACTCACCCAAATCTAAATATTCATGTTTGGGAGAGAGAAAATAGTGAAAAGGAAAGAGAAGGGAAGCAATGAAGGAGGATTATTCTCCCCTTTTTTGGGAGTTAAAATTAAAGTAAAGGAAAGAGATAAATTTTAGAATTAAATTTCTATTAATCCTTATGTTGCTAACCTTATAACACAACTATAGGGTATATATGTAATATAATACATATTTAATGAAAAATTGATCATTGTTTCTTCCTTATCCTCCCAATTTGAGGGTGAAGAATTTTTAAACTTCGAGAAAACCTCCTCCGCCCTCATTAAAAAATCATCCAAATAAAGGTTGGGATCATTTTTTCCTTCCATTCCTTCTCTTTACCCACATCCAAATAATACATCAAGGTAACTACTTCAAAACGAGATAATATTAAAAGAGTGTATATGTATTAAACCTTAAACTAATAAAACTTCGTCCTGTACAACTGAGCTTCTGTTGCTCCAAAGGCAAGTGTGAGCTTGTAGCTTTTCAGAATTGTCCTGCAGAATTATTTTTAGCTTTTTTTTTTTACTAGGATTCTTCTGAAAGCACAGAATGTTTATGGTCATATAATGTATCTTGTGTAGTGCATTTGGGGCAAATGTAATGATGTACCTCATTTATCGTGAAAATTTTAACTTGAATATCAAATTAGCTTTCACGATTCTAATAGCAGTAAACTGACTAAAACCTCACTTCTTCTATGCTATGCAGGATTGACCCAATTTCTGTGTGTCAATTGTCCAAGATCTTGGGTGGTGATGCTACTTAAAACTTCGTACACTTCACATAGTACATGTTACTTGGTGGCCATATGATGAATTAAGATTATCTATGGTAGATAACATGAGAATATAATAACATGATAAAAAACAATATCCAACCAAACAAATTACTCGGTTACACAAATCATTAGACTGGTTCAGAAAAGACATGGAAACAAGATATAAATCTAGGCCGGAAGATTCCTAACAACAGCAACTTCTTCACATGTTCATTGGCTCAGGGGCACCTAGAATGTCTAGCAATGAATTATGAGGCTCCAGTTCCTCATGCCATAACGGAAGTTGATCCCCAGGATAGAAATTCCTGGTCACTCCCTCTGAGTTTATCTACAATGAAGGGAAAATCAAGAGGTTGCAAATTATTGTGCATATTTAAAGCAAAACCCTAATTTTGAAAACACGAGTCATAGATGAAGTTGTCTTACTATGACGGTTCGGACAACACCTCCACTTGCACCATCACGTGCAATAGCCAGTGAAACAGCCTTTTTAACTAAATCCTGCAATAGAACATCAAATAGACTATCAGCAATAACGCTTGAGACCTACATTTCACATAAAACAATCCTGCACAAAATTTTTAATAGCTTCTCAATTATGAGCCATTGTCCATATCTGAAACATAATGTTGACATAACATGAAAAACCAGGTCAGGACCCCAAAAAACTAATATCCACAACAATCTACTTGCACTGAAGTCATTATTCTTTAACTTTGGGAAGGCACTGGAAAGAATCAAGATCCATACCTCAGCTTCATCCTTGGTCATTCCTTCTTTCCAGGCTTGGTCAAAAAATCCATACAAGTAACTGGAGCCAGATCCTGCAAAACACAAATCATGTAAACCATAGCTCCATTAACAAAAGCCATGCATCCCATGGAAAAAGCTAACAGACTAACATTAACAATGAAAGATATAGAAAAATAAGAAAAGCTGTATAATAAGAGAAAGGTCACATAAAAATGTGCAAGCAATTGTCAGCCAGGCTAGCCTAAATCAACATATAAGACCTGTAAAGTGATAGAACCGAATCATCAAATGAATCATCAAATATAAGATACATGTTGAGAAGGGAAGAAACTTATCAGAGTTTTCATACTAAAACTATAATAGAGAAATTTCAGATTTTTTCCCACTTCAATATTCTTCTGTCTTTTTCCACTACACATGCAGAACAGAAAAGAAGATCAGCCATTTGGCTGTGCTTGGGTACTTTACAACTTCCATTTCTACAAGTCTCTATAGACAATCTAGATTAGTTTTTGCAAGGGGTTCACCCAGCATCATTGATTCTTAGGAACTAAAATAGATCTACACCATGTCAGATCTTGAAATCAAGGTATAATTAGTACACATGATACAAGCAATATATTTATACAGGGGCACACACATGTATACCTGAACTTGCATGCACAAATCACAATAGATATCGCATTCATGAACATATTTGAACTATAAAATACCTCCAATAGCAAAAGGTTGCTGTACTATTGTTCCACCCAGCGGAACTCCATAAATTTGACCACCTTCATATTTGTCCCAACCACCAACGATTAAGCCAGTCTCTAAGAAATTCTGCCAGTGAGAGTAGATATACAATAAAGTCAAATATATAAATGGCTGAACATATGAATAAATAAAAGAAGGTAGGACTAGGAATATCCATCAGGCTAATACACTGTCATTATGCCTGTTAATTTTTTTCACACTTGTTCAGTTGCCCCAATAAAAAAAATAAATGCTCTGCTTCTTTCAATGGTGACATGGAAAAACCCATCACTCAATTTCTATCACTAATGTTCCAAGGCATACAATAGTTGCAAAATCCTTAACAGAAAGAGAGGCAGGAGAATATTACATTAACACACACGTGTTACTACTTACTACAGATTAAGTAATGCACAGGATAAAGTATTTCTTCCTCTCTAAATTATAAGAACAGTACCAAAGAATGAGACTTGGCACAAATATCGTCCTTGGAGTAAACTAAGTAAAATCCTTGAACCAAAATGAAAGCAACAGAGGCAAGATAAGTCTTTTACAATCTAATGCAAACTTCAATTTGCTGATTTCATAAGAAGACAAATAGACAAGACATTGAATACAATCTTAAACATGTAGTGTCTGGGATCAGCTACTTGAATTGTTGATAGAAACTCAACTATGCCTATCCAATTAAGAAAACAAAATTTTGAAGTCAAACCTTGTTGTTATATGAGAGAAGCCGGACAAGGTTTGCAGAAACTTTGACTGTGGCAGGTTGTCCAAGCTGTATCCTTTACAAACAGAAAAGTAGCGGTCAGGTGAAAAATCACTGCAAATACACACAAATTAGGGGATTACTCCGGTATCCATTTTTTTTAGGATACCCATACTTTTTTAGGGTACCTGTACCCAGGGTGAGTTGTTTAGCATTCATTAGTTGTTATTTATATTTAATAGACTTTCTAACATTTATTGTGAAACCAACCATCAATAAATGATTGACAACTCATCCTGAGTACCAAATCCATCATGGTACCATAGCAACTCCCCACAAATTATAGTCTAAAACTTTATTTTACGAAAGATAATATTCTATAAGTATAAATTGAAGGAGTAAGTAAAGTCACTTACGTGTGTTGGTGAAGGAAGTATCGCACATAGTCAGAAACAACCTGAGAATCTGCAGCCTGCAAGCAAACAGAAAGCAATCAGTATTTTCAAAACCTAAAACAGCAGCACTACATGAGAGCTTTTTAATTATCTGTTGCAACCTCATAAACAAAAAAGAGGATATATATAAAAAAAATAAGAATTTGAGGAACTAAAGAATTGTAAAATACCGATCCAGAGCGACAAACATAGACATTATCAGTGAGCTGTGTGATTTTGTCAGATGCCCGGTTGGCAACATATACACCTGCAAACGTAGCATTTGATAAACACCAATTTCAAACCAAACATTATTTTAGAAAACACCCAAACAAGAGGAAGGTTTCATCTCTTATACTCTATCCAAACATACCCCAAATAATCGAATGGGGTACAGTCAGAAAACCTAAATTATAATTGTAACCTATTTTATTTTATTTTATTTTGTTTTTCTTGCGCAGATGAATTGTTAAGTAAAAGAAAAGGTTTGGTGAATGAGTGAGGGTACCAGTGCTGGTTCGAGAGTCGGCGCCGAGAACAACACCACCATTGTAAGTGACACCGATGATGGTGGTTCCCATGGAATGAGGGGCACTCAGATCCAGCTTGTGATCCATTATTACGATTTGCAGCAGACAACAACAACAACGAGAGAGAGAGAGGGTAAATGGCTCGATGCTCTAACGCGAGGACTGAGGCAGACTACAAGGTCACACAAATGAATGGGTTTTTTTTTTTGTTTTTTTCTCAGATTGAATTGAATGGAATTGACTTACCGCACAAGTATTTAAAAAAAAAAAAGTTTACATTATTATGTTTGTCGTTACACTTTTTAAGAAAATTTAAATTGATCATTATAATATAAATTTTGTAAATAAATGCTTATAATTTTAAAAAATAATAATTAAGTCTCCAAATTTATCTATTAGGGCACAATAAGAATTCAGTTATTTTTTAAAAAAATTATAATAATCTATTTATAAATTTTAAATTATAAGGACTTAGTTAATTTTTTTAAATAATTTAACTTAAAAAAATATAGAGCATAAAATAAATTGCATAAGACACATATAGTTTTGAAGATTTAATTTTGATAAAATTTTAGTGTAAACTTACTAACTTTACATTATTATTTAATTATGTATAATTAAATTTAACTATTTAACTATTTTAACGATATATTAACATATTATTAGATAATAATGTAAAAAAAATTAATTTTCCAATAAATCAAATTTAAATTCTAATTTTAGGATTGTAATCTTCTAAAATAAGGTATGCATTTTTAAAAAAAATTATAACTGTTAATGAAAAAACCAATGAAGTACATGATTTGTCGTACATGTAATTGTATATTATAAAATTCTAAACTATTAATTTTTTTATCAACAATTATTATCATTTTGTATTTTATTTTTTAAAATATACATCTCACTTTAAAGAATTTAAATCTCTAATTTTGATCCTTTTGGAATAACCATTATACACCTAAAAAAATTTAACTTAACTAAATATAAGTGTACTTGTTAGATAAAATAAAGTAGGAAGAACTTTCACTCATCCCAGAGTTAAGCATGACAACTCATTGTAGAAAATTTTGATTCTTTATCATTTTCTTTTTCTTTTAGATTATTTTTAAGATTTTCTTAAAAGAAATAGTTTTCACCACTACAACTAATGCATATGTTTATTTAATAACCAATAAAGAATTTATTTCATAACCAATAAAGAAACTATCTTTTATTTATTTTATTTTTCTGGTAATAATAAATAAACTATCTTGTAGACACATGACTCATGAGGTTTGTTATAATTACTTTTTAGACTCTTTTAGTTTAAAGTATATAAATGATCTTTTCAAAGATTGCTAAAACATACATATATAAACTATTTTTTAAAAAAAAAATCACGTGCCTAATTATTTAATGACAAAATATTAAACATTTTTTACATTCTCAACATATTAAATTTTTTTATTTTTACATGTAATATTTTTTATTTTAATGTTTTAACTAATGTCGTAAAGACACTCATTAATAAATGTCTTTAAACTTGGGTCAGCACCTAAAATAATTAATTTCCCTATATGCATTATGTTAATATAGGGGATGCACTTTTAAAATTATCAATAGAGTAATTTGATCTCAATTGACGTAAAAATTGACTCGATGATGCTCTTACTATATAAATATAATAAAATCATATAAACAGAATAACTATTCATATGTTTTGAAATTAGAGAAATTGACTTGAATGTTTTCATTTGAAAATTTAAGGAAAGGTTAGGAATCTCTGAAATAGTAAAATGCCACCCACAATGAGTGGTTCAAGCTATAAACAAGTTTAATGGAGGGATTTATGCAATGTCAATGATTTGAGCATGCGATTGCATTTATATAGAGGGATAATTTCAGTACCCTAAACAAGATTAGTTTCACATTCAAGAATATGTAAATATCTAGATAAGGATAAAATGTTAAATATCTATCTATCTATCTATATATTTATCTATATATATATATATATATATATATATAAAGTTACGACCATTAAATAATTTTTTGACAAGTGTCCTTTATAATGATTTAAAATTTTGACAAGTATTATGTCTAAAATTTTGACAAGTGTCCATCTAAAGAGTAATGCATTGAAGAGATATTAATTGATCATAATAATAAAGAATAATGCATTTAAGAGATATTAATTCATGGTAATAATAAAAGTGCATCAAATTCATCTCAAAAACTGTAATGACAAATATAAATGAATTTTATCTCTAACACACGAATTCTGATGAGACACAAAGAGCCTCATCTTTTAAAGTTTAAGAGAAAAATAACATAACATTACATAATAATGAATAACACTAACATACGAATTTTGGAAATATATTAAGGGTCCGTTTGGACGACAAAATTGAAATTATAGTTTAGAATCATAATTTCAATTCCATTTCTGCTAGAATTGGAATTGACAATAATCTTAATTTTTATGTTTTGGACAATTAAATAATTAAGACTTTAAAATTGTAATTCTAAACTGAACAGGAATTTTATTATTTGAATAATTTATTGAGAATTTATAAAGATATAATAAATAAATCTAAATTAACAAATAATAATTTAAAATTATAAAAAAATAAATAAAGTTTGCATTGCTTGATTACAACAATTGCAATGGAATGGATGATAAACTAAAGGACGTTATTGACGATGGCGAAGGTGATTGCAAGATATCAGCACCAGTAATCAGAGGGCGCGCAACGAATTGGCCATTGCATGCGCAACGACGATAGTGGTCCCAGTGAACAACATGAACAAAGCACACCGGCGGTGACGTTGTCGGAACTGGCGGCGATGTTGCCACACTATATCGGTGTTGGGAACAACAATGGTTTGGATAGTTTTTAACTTTTAACGTTTACCTTTTAATATTTAAAAAATAAAAAATATTAGTGCTTGGAATTAGAATTTTTAAGGTTTAAGCTAAAAATTAAAAGTAATATAAACTAGTTATTTTTCAATTCCATGGAATTAGACTTAGAATTAGAATTCTAATTCTAATATACACAACAAACAAGATAATTAGAATTAAGAGATCCAGTTCTAATTCCAAGACTTAATTCTAGTCTCAATTTTGTCCACCAAACGGAGCCTAAAATAATATTAAAAAAATTGAATTGACTTCTATCCTTAATCAACATTAAAAAAAAAAACCAAAGTCCAAGTGACATGATTGTGTATTAAAAGTGACCAAAAAGAAAATATTAAATGGCAGGAAGAGACCCAAAGCATAAAATGGCATGTGTCATCCAAGCAAGAAACTAGTTCCAATTATATATCTTTTGCACCTTCAAAGAATCGTTTGCAAATTTAAAGACCTCTTGGAGAACAAGTGTTAGTATTGCCGATGAAATTAAGATATAGTTATGATGAGTTTGAAGAATATATACTTAGGAACCTTTTGTCTATTATGATATTGATGGAAGGTTTTAAATTGAGAAAACCATATAAGAAATCTATAAGTAGCATGACAGCAACTTAAGTTAAACTCTCTCTCATTGTGAAATCAAGTCAAGCTTCACATATTTAAAAACTCCTCCATTTATTAGATGCAAAGCAAAGATTATGGTTGTGAAAGAAATACTATGCTAATTTCAACACCTGGAATTATCTTGATACCACATTTACAGGCTGCTTCTAGTGCCTCAGGGGTGCCTGATATAGGGTTATAGGTTAGAGCAAGAACTTTCACCTGTTATGAGCAAATAGTATTTTTGAGGAGGCACTAGCTAAAAGAATATGAAAAGAACAATAACATTCAAAACATTTTTCAATTAGTTTTTAAAATTTAATTATCATAAATCTTAAATTGAAACTTAACCCCAAGAATATGAAAAAGATGGTAACATATGCCTAATAGGTGTTCCCATACAAGATCTAACATGTAGATTATTAAGATTTATTAAAGATAAATAATTTATTAAAAACTAATCTCAATTATTTTGGGTATATAATTTATCTCAATTTTAATTACTAATAGCTGCATATAATTTTTACTTTTAAAATTAAAAGTTATATAATCTATAAATGAATCGAGTCATTTGTCCACAAATTTTAATTTAATTAAAGTTGGAATTCAATATAATTTAATTCATTTTTTTACATATGATTAAACTTTAGTTCAATTCTCTCATACATCAATATTTAGAAATGACTTTGTAAAATACTAATTTTTTTTAAATTAAGATAGACTCACATTTTTAATATGAATGAACGAATGATGACTACTTTTTAATATATTCTTGACTAGATAATAACATATAACTAATCATAATAAATGAAGTGCTTAATTGAAAAAAATAATAATAAATATACTAATATAAGATTATGGTTGGAGCTCTCAAACTTTACATTAAATCTTTTATTGATTTTGCTCATTTTATGTAACACGTGAATGATGAGAGTATTGGTACTCTCAATTATTTATTGACACTCCTCACTAATTAATTTTAATTTCTTAAATTAATTATTTCATATTATTCAAAATATGACTCATGCAATCCTCCATTATCACTTTATACTCATGTGAAATTCTTTTTATTATAGTCATATAGCACGTGTACTTTCAAAATTAAGATTTCTCATTTTAACTTAAACTTTTATTATAAAAGGAGAAGATGGATTCTGTATAAACATGCATTAACCAGTAAATTTTGATAACTATAAAATTTTAATTTTATAAAGTTACAAATTTTTTATAAAGTTACATTTTTATTCACCAAGAAACGCTTAAGTTTTATAATAGTATGATATAGAGAGACGCGGCAATTTGCCTCATTTTACCATTAAAATCACATGTACAACTACCGCTAATAAATTCTTCCCATTTTTTCAAGTTAACATGATTTTATGTACTAAAAATTTAGTTAAATATTATCATAATCTACGGTTATTATGTCATTTTAAATAATAGAATATTTACCTTAGAATTTTAGATAATGTGACAAAGGAGTTAGTTCACTTGATAAAGATCAAAGTACTTTAGTTTGATTCTTATTACTAATAATATTTTTTTGATAGAAAATTTAAAAGAATCACTATAAGCTCACCCTTTATAACGAACTACCGAAGTAACTTCCTCTTCCTTTTCTTAATTTTTAACTAGAAAATAAATATTGGATAATGAATAATCCAAACTCTCATACTTTGTAATATATATATATATATATATATATATATATAAGACGGTAAAAGTATTATAATTTAATTTTGATTTATTTTTAGTATAAATAAATTTTATACTATTATCTAATTATGTGTTGACAAATCATTAAAAAAGTTTGATTATTATAATAATTAATTAAAAAATTTAATTTTTTAACAAAATATCAACATATTATTAAATAATAATATAAATTTTGTTTACTATGACCAGAATCAAAATTAAACACAAAATATTATTACTTTGCTGCCATCACTTTTGCGGTTGCCATAATGATATTTTCTTTGCTCTTAGTATCACATTTTGGAGAATGAATGATACTTAGTAATTAGTATTACGTTCCGTCGCCACCACTTCATAATTGCAGTGTTCCTTTCTTAAGTATCGACTTTCAACTAAAAAAAGAACATTTTTATATTTTATATATATATATATATATATATATATATATATATATAGTGTTCTGAAAATCGGACCGGCTGGTCAAATTGGTTCGACCAGGAACCGGTCACCCACCGGTTTGGTCCACCCCAAAAAACCGGCCAGGTCAAAAACCAATGAACCGGTCGACCTGGACCAGTCCAATTAGGTTCAATCGATCCTCTTTTTTTTTAAATTTTGCTAATTCAAATAATATCATTTTGATCTAAAAATTGAATGTAAGTCAATTTAAAAAGAATTTTATATGAAATGCTTAAACTTAGATTGTATAAAAGCTTAGAAACTGATTGTATAATTGATTATATATCTTTTTGAACTGAAACTGAAATTTTTTTAAACAAAAATAGGCTATAATACTATTACAGAATGCTTTGGACTCTCAAAAAATAAATTGTAAACTATTTTTTATCATTTGTGTTGTTTTTTTATAATTTTTAATTTGTTTAATTAGTATATAATATATATTTATATATATATATAAATATATTTAATTTATTTAATTATACTCCGGTTCGGCCACGGTTCAACTACGGTTAGACCATTGAACCTTGAATCAATCCCCTGACCGGTTCAATCACCGATTCAATTTTCAGAACCTTGATATATATATATATATATATATATATATATATAATTTTGAAATTAAGACAAGAAGCTTTTTTTTTTTGGGTACATAAGACAAGAAGCTTTTAGTGGGTTTAAACATTGCATTACAGGTAAAGTTTTATATAAAATTTAATTTCTCAACTAAGTCACACTTTATTTACATAGTAACGTAGAATTTAATTTGTCAACTGAATCATATTTTGTAGTTTATATTATTAATTATTTATACATTCTCACTTCCAATTGTAAACATTTCCTTGTCTAATGTAATGGATAATAATAGCTTGTTTATTATTATTTTTTCTTTTTTTTTCTTTCATTTCTTACTTCCCAGCTTTTACCTCCCACCTCCCTTGTTCTAATTAGTAAAAGGTAAGTAAGGTGGAATAGCTTTGGTTACATGAGACTTTATCTTAAATGGGCTTAGATTGTTTTGTAAAATCTTTACTTTAACTTGACCTATTTTTTATTATAGGCTTTTTCTTGTCTTACCTGAATTTTTTGTGAAAACATAAAAATTTCACCTGGTCTGAAAGTCTATTTAAAGGCATGTATTACATAAAATTATTCAAATATTCCAATAAACTCAAACTTTATAAGTTTTAAATATATCTAGTCTTTAACAAAGTTATTTACTGTATAAAAAATAAATAAATTATATACTTATATAACTAATAATTATATAAGTATTATGAATTTTTAATTATGTGTTAAATAAATGAGTTTAATTTGATTTACTGTCAGTGTAAAAAAATTTCACATTGTCATTCAATCATGTATTGTCATATCATTAAAAGAGTTTGATTATGACAACAACTAACTAGGAAGACTAACTTCTTAAATGATATGTCAAAACACATTATTAAATGACATTATAAAAAAATTTACATTGACATTGAATCAAAATTAAATCATAAATAAATAGGTATTTGTTAGGCTAAATAGACCCTTTTAAAGGCCTAGGCCTTGGCCTATTTAACTAAATAGGTTTTTTTAAAAGCCTAAATTTAATTTATTTAATAAAGAGGATAAGCCAAAGTAAAATAAAAATTAGTTGGAGCATAGGCCCTGTTAGGTCCTTTGTCCTATTTTCACAATAAGGTTGTAGAGCTTTTTTGTTTTTGTTTTTGTATTTTTTAGTACCTAGCCTCGTAGGGGTTAGTGGAGGCCACACTTCTAGAGTGAAACTTAAGGCCAACTCCTAAAAGGGATCCCAAGAAGAGGGAGGGAGAGATGGGAATGGAAAAGGGGTGTCCACACTTCCATAGTGAGACTTAAGGGCAACTCCTGAAAGGAATCCCAGAAGAAAAGAGGGAGAGATGGGGAGGAAAAAGGGGTGTGCACTCATTAAGGATCAAATCATATACCCGATACTAATATTAAATGTCATTTATCAAGTGAGCTAAACTCACAAAACTGTAGAACTTATTTTTATTTTACTAATTGTAGACTTTTTTTTTTAACTAATTTTCAAATCTCTCAAATGAAATAAATTTCTGATATAAATGACTGATGTTAATTGGCACAAGTATTAAAATTCATTTTACAGCAAACTAACATATACTCACAAATGGGAAAACGGAAAACCCAATCTTGCATGCTTTAACTTAGGTTACTAAAATTACGTTAATCTCCTCTCTTTTTAATTTTAAAAATTGCACTAAATAAAATATATCTAAAAAGTAAAAATATAATAAAATGTTTATTCGATAAAATGTTAATATAATTTCGTTAAATTAATAAATTATAATTAAAATTATCATAATTTATTTTTTATCTCTCTTTTGTATATTTTTAATACCTCATAGAAACAAATAACAAAACAAACAATTTTAGCAAAGATAAAAATAAAAAATAAAAGTAAAACTGTAAAAGTACTCAAAAAGAGTCACGTGCATTCTTTCTCTTCTACGGTAGAGGTAAACATGAGTAGTGCTAGGTTGGGTTTAAGGTCATTTTAAACTTAACTCACTTTTGGAAGTAGTGAGTTGGGTTAAGTTTGATTTTTTTTTTCTTCAACTCAAACTAACTCGACTCACTCATTTGCAAGTTGGGTTAGGTTCAACCCATGAATTGAATTTGAAGTTAAAAAAAATTTATCATGCTAAAATAGAAATCAAAATCTATTCTAAATAACATAACATAAGTTTTCAAATAACATAATATAAAATATAAGTTTATTACAATTAACATAAACAATCAACAAAGACACATATGATATAATTAACCAACAACACCATAATCAATGCCCTATTCTCTTTGATTAAACTATTAGTAACTGACTACACTAATTAAACAAATTCTATATAATACATTACTTGTTTTAATTTTTTCAATTTCATCCATTTGAACATGTAAATCAATGTGCTTATCAAGAGATGTTAATCAGTTTTGAATATAAATCAATGCCTCAATAATAATAAATTACAAAAAAATACAAAAAAAAAGGTATAAAACTTGCCATTCAGTACTAAATATAGTGTATGAGTATAATTTTTATTTTAAATTTTTCAAGAAATTAATTATTTAAAAAATTATAAACTTATAGAAAATTCTGTAATAAAAGTAATAATACATAAAAAAAAAACTTGTATAAGTTATATTAAGTTAGTACAGGTTAAAAGAATCTCAACCCGCTACGTAACTCATATCTTATGTGTTTAGTTATTTTAAAATCAACTCAACACATAAACCTAAACTAATCTAATCCATCATTTATAAATTGAGTTGAGTAAAAATATGTAAGTTTGTAAATCAACCCGACCATTGTACACCCCTAGTCGTTGTGACAACCAAATGCTAATATTGCAGTAATTAAAAAGTTCTAACTCGTGGTACTAATCGATACATTGTGATGAACATCAAAGGATGGTGTCATCTATACCATTTTAACAAAATATCTACACCACATATGCTCTACATGGATTTCGTTTGACACATAGGCAAAAAACAAACGTCGTTTGTGTGTAGGTTAATGGTAGGGACTAACTTTATAACAGAATAAAAATGTAAGGATTGATATACAAAGAAAAAAATTATAGGGACCAAATTAAAAATAAGTGTAAACTATAAAGACTAATCCTTTACTTTAACCTTACAACAATTACTTAAAAAATTTTATTTTTTAAAACATAATATCAACATATTAAATAATAATAATATAAAATTTCTTTACCATAAACATGAATCAAAATTAAACACACAATATTATTGCTTGAATTTAATTTTGATCAACTGTCAGTATAAAGTTTCTTTACACTGTCACTCAATCATGTATTGTCAACTCATTAAAAGAGTTTGAATATTATAACATCTACCTCAAAAGTCTAACACTTTTAATGATGTGTCAGTATATAATTAAACGATAGTGTAAAAAATTTTTACATTCACAGTAAATTAAAATTAAATCTTATTACTTTGCTACCATCACTTTTCCGGTTGCGATAATGATATTTTTACTTTGCTCCTACGATCACATTTTGGAGAATGAATAATCCAAACTCTCATACTTAGTAATTAGTATTACGTTCCGTCGCCACCACTTCATAATTGTCCTTTCTTAAGTATCGACTTTCAATTAAAAAAAGAACATTTTTATTAAATATATATATATCTATATATATTTAATTTTGAAATTAAGACAAAAAGCTTTTAGTGGATTTAAACTTTACATTGCAGGTAAAGTTTGTTCATATAAAATTCAATTTCTTAATTGAGTCACACTCTATTTATATAGTAACATATAATTTAATTTGTCAACTGAATCATATTTTATAGTTTATATTATTAATTATTTATACATTCTCGCTTCCAATTGTGATCATTTCCTTGTTTAATGTAATGGATAATAATAGCTTCTTTATTATCCTTTTTCTTTTTTCATTTCTTACTTCCCAGCTTTTACCTCCCACTTCCCTTGTTCTAATTAATAAAAGGTAAGTAAGGTGGAAATAACATTGGTTATGTGAGACTTTATTTTAAATAGGCTTAACTTGTTTTGTAAAATTTTAGCATTAACTTGACCTATTACTTATTATAAGTTTTTTTTTGTTTGACCTGATTTTTTTTTATAAAAACATAAAAGTCTAACCTACTCTAAAAGTCTATTTAAAGGCCCGCTTTGTATAAAAGTATTCAAATATGCTAATAAACTCAAACTTTATAAGTTTTAAATATATATAATCTTTAACAAAATTATTTTGCTGGATATAAAATAAATAAATTATATACTTATATAACTAATAATTATATAAGTATTATAAATTTTTAATTATATGTTAAATAAATGAGTTTAATTTGATTTACTATTGGTGTAAAAAAAAATTTACATTGTCATTTAATCATGTATTGTCATATCATTAAAGGAGTTTGACTATGACAAAAACTAACTAGGAAGACTAACTCCTTAAATGATATGTTAAACACATTATTAAATGACAGTATAAAAAAAATTACATTAACATTTGATCAAAATTAAATCCTAAATAAATAGGTCTCCCTGTTAGGCTAAATAGACTCTTTTAAAGGCCTAGGTCTTGACCTTTTTAACTAAATAAGTTTTTTTTAAAGCCTAAATTTGACTTATTTGATAAAGAGAATATGCCAAAGCAAAATAAAAATAATTTAGAGTATAGGTCTGCTAGGTCTTTTGTCCTATTTCCACGGTAAGGTTGTAGAGCTTGTTTTTTTGTTTTTTGTTTTTTAGTACCTGGCCTGCTAGGGTTAGTGGAGGCCCCACCTCTAGGGTGGGACCTAGGGGTAGGGATATCAATTTCTACTCGTATATGAGAATCTCTGTGGAGATTGCCCCATTTGGGACCTCGCAAACGGAAAATTTTTCCCCTCGGAGACGAGGGACAAAATCTCGCAAGTGATTCGGGAATAGGGACAGGGACAATGATCATGCCCCTTATTATGTGTACTATATATCATAAATACTAATAATATTTTGGTCTTTTCATATTTTTTATTTTATTTGAATATTGTGATTATACTATTTAAGTTTGAACTTGTTATGATTTAACTTTAATTTTATATACCTTTTTAAAATTTTATTAGATTTTAGTTTGTAATTTTGTATGAATTTTCGGGATCCCCGTGGGATATGCAGGGATCCACGGGAACAAGGACGGAAAGCTTCCCACAGCGGGAATCAGGAACAAGGACGGAGGAAAGTATGGAGGGCAGGGACTGGGAGCGTGGGAGTAATCCCCGCCCCTGCCCTGTCGTATTAACATCCCTACCTAGGGGCAACCCCTAAAAGGGATCCCAAGGGAAGGGAAGAAGATAATGGAAGAGAAAAAATGTGTACACTTGCTAAGGATCAAATCCTACTGTTGACACTAACATTAAATATCTTTTACCAAGTGAGTTAAGCTTATGGGACTGAAGAATTTATTTTTGTTTTACTAATTGTAGACTTTTTTTTAACTAATTACAAACCAGTGAAACCCTTCAAATCTGTCAAATGCAATAAATTTCTGATATAAATGACTGATGTTAATTGGCACAAGTATTAAAATTCATTTTACAGCAAACTAACAGATACTCACAAATGGGAAAATGGAAAACCCAATCTTGCATGCTTCAACTTAGGTTACTCAAGTACTAAAATTACGTTAATCTCCTCTCATTTTAATTTTAAAAATTACACTTAGTAAAATATATCTAAAAAGTAAAAATATAATAAAATGTTTATTCGATAAAATGTTAATAATTTCGTTAAATTAATAAATTCTAATTAAAATTATCATAATTTATTTTTATCTCTCTTTTTTTTAAAATCTTTTTAATACCTCATAGGAACAAATAACAAAACAAACAATTTTAGCAAAGATAAAAATAAAAAGTAAAAGTAAAAGTACTCAAAAAGAGTCACGTGAATACTTTCTCTTTTGTAGTTGGTAGAGGTAAACAGGGTTGTGTGTTGAGTTTAACGTCATTTTTGAATTTTTTACTCAACTTATTTATGAAATAAGTTTGAAATTTTTTTTCATCAAACCCTACTCGCTCATATGCAAAGGTTAGGTTAGGTTTAACTCATAAATTGAATTTGAAGTTAAAAAAAATTAATATACTAAAATAGAAATCAAAATATATTTTAAATAACCTAACATAAGTTTTTAAATAATATAACATAAAATATAAGTTTATTACAATCAACAAAGACATACGCGACACAATTAACCAACAACACCATAATTATCGCTCTCTTCTCTTTGATTAAATTATTAATAATTGACTATATAAATTAAGTAAATTTTATATAATACACTACTGGTTTTACTTTTTTCAATTTCATCTATTTAAACTTATAAATCAATGTGTTTATTAAGAAATCTTAATCAATTTTAAACATAAATTAATGCTTCAATAGTAATAAATTTAAAAAATCTACAAAAAAAAGGCATAAAACTTGCCCTTCAATATTAAATATAGTGTATGAGTATAAATTTTAAAATTCTTAAGAAACTAATTATTTAAAAAAAATTATAAACTTATATAAAATTTCAAAAACTATAATAAAAGTAATAAAACATAAATAAAAAAAACACTTTTAAGTTAAATTAAGTTTATACAGATTAAAAGAATCTCATCCTACTACTTAATTTATATCTTAAGAGCTTAACTATTTTCAACCCAACCCAATTTATATTCATAGACCCAAAATAATCTAATCCTCCATTTATAAATTAAGTTGAGTAAAAATATGAAAGTTTGCAAATCAACCGACCGTTGTACACCCCAATTCGTTGTGACAACCAAATGCTAATATTGCAGTAATTAAAAAGTACTAACTCGTGGAACTAATCGATACATCGTGATTAGATCATTAATCTAGACTTACTATGGCATTGCAATTGCCAGATCTACTCGACATAGATTTTCTCCTAAATAAACAAAAACCGAACCGTATGTCCGTAAAAGATGAAAGATAAGTACTTGCACAAAAGAGAAGGACTACAAATATTTCAAAGTAGCTATTAAAAAAACTCTTGACTGGGCTGGATTGCCGGAACTAAATGCTAATTACTACCATTGAACTTCTTAATTCTGGTACCGTATATATATAATATATCTGCTGCAAATCGTCCCTTCTGATTCCAGACGTTGTGTTTGTCTCAACCTTAGCAATATCCTCAAGGGAATAGCTGAAAAAGTGGCTAAAAGTCTAAAATATAGTCAAAGAAAACGAGGTGGTATTGAGGGTGCAACTGCTCTGTCATTAAAAGAAGAATGGGTTCCGCAATATATTGTTTACTAGGGTCGCAATGTATCAGTTTAGTTGCCAAATTCAGCATCAGTTTCACTCAGTTCAGGCCCGTCAACTATCTAAGGCAATGGGTTCTGGTAGCGGGTGCAGTTGAAGGACTGGAATAGGTACGCTATAGTGTGTAAGTTGTGCTTGTCCAACCAACTTCTTGACCTTTGGTAGTACATTCCCCACAATTCCAAGTACCTTCCTCACTTCATTGGCAAGCTCTATTACTAAGTCATCCTCATGGCCTGCACATGAAGCCTCTCAACTCGTCAGCATGCATACAACAAGAAAGTGCCTACAAATTTAAATGTAGGAAGCTAGATTTATGTAAACTATCATAATTGTCCCAGCCAAGTTTTCTTCCCCATTCGCTTGCAGAGAATATATGATGACTGTAGTAGTGTTTTAAGTGTAGCTGCTAAGATAGACAACTCACCAATATCATACATGGCCTTTTCTAGAAGGAAAAGATAGTCCCTGTTGTTTCCACAAGGGCCACAAGCAGTTGCTATTTGCCTGAATGGATAAACGTAAATTAGAGGAACCAAAAGAAAGGACATCACTTCCGCAGAAACAAGGGGGGGGGGGGGGGTGTACAATAATATACCTAGCCATGTCTTCTAGCGGGGCAGGACCCAGGTAGTATTTGTTGGCTTTGTCTGGAGTGGATGTGAATCTGTATAGATTAACATGAGTTCTGTTAGAAAATTTGTCCTCAGAACAGGCCAGTTATGTGATCTTATAACTGGATAAAAGAAGCTCCAAAAAAATAAAAATAAAAATAAAAATGGAACACAATGTCTGATAACTTACACTACTACACCAGTCAAAGCAGGGTGCAGTGAATCTCCTTCCTAAAGGAAAGAAGGATAATAAATTAGCATCAATAATTATTAAAATGTAGATAAATAACAAGGACTTATAAATAATCAAGATATCAAACTTGATGATTGAAGGTTAATTATATCATAATCTCACCTTGTAGAAGTTTGCAAGAGTCTTTTGATCATATTCACATTCTCGACGCTCCAAATACTACACCAGAAAAGAGAAGGGGTAAAGTTTAAAAAAAATTGAGTACTCTGCCAAAAGAATAATAAATTGACCCTACCCACATAAATGGGGATGGAAGGCATACTAGAAATTAAATAAATCAGTTCGAAAGGCTTTAAAAAGTATTAAGCTTAACATAATGTCAATTGCCACACGTAATGTAAACAAGTAGAATGGATAGAGCTAGATACGGAAACACTCTCAATGAAAATAGTTACCTGCATAGCCAATTTTTCCTTTTCAGGGCCTCCACGAACACAATATGCAGCACCCCACTGAATAAAGATGGAAGAAATTATAAGAAAGTAAAACCAACATATAACTTTCTCCAAGTATTGATGCAAGACATAGCCATACACTGCCAAGGCATTGGCAATAGATAACTATCACAAAACAAACAGTGGATGGTCCAATTTAATTTTATCAATTAATAATTAAATTGTTGGGTTGGTAAACCTATAACTAAACTACCACAGTCATGAGAAATAAAATAAACCCTTACGCAAATTGCCCCTTCTTTCCGCTCCAATGTGCAAGTTCTTGCAGGGTTTTCGGGTGTTCCTCGGTGATCAATGCATGCTGCAAAAAAGGAAATGGCATTGCTAAGGAATGGTGAAAGATAACTGAACAAAATTCAAGATGGTATATGCACATAAATATCTGCATGCGAGGGATGAACTTACCTAAATCAAAAACACGTCTGTAGTCTTTGATAAAGCCAATGACTTTCTCATCGTATTCAAATCCTGGGTTCCACACCAGTGAACCATAGCCAAACACCCAAAACACCATGGCTATACGACTTCAAAAAAAAAAAAATCACATTATTACTGAAAAGGTTTCACCAAATTGAATGAAGATGAAACTTGTTATTTCCACAGAAATGAATTTAAGCTTAAATTTCTAAACTTTAAATCAGAGATCACACAAACTCCAAAAAAAATAAAATCAATTTAAACTTAATGTCTACAAAATATCAAAATAAAAAATAAAAATAAAAATAAAAATAGCACGCGTTCTTACAATTTGATCCGGAAACTTTCCTGAGAACACGAGAAAGAGAGCGTTGGAGCAATCCCGTTTCGAGCACAAGAGGGGAAACAACGAAACAATTAGGGTTTGCAATTGTTCCCCTCAGCTTATCTCTCCTCGCTTTCTCTCTCTACTCTCTCTTCTTCTTCCGCGTTTGTTAATAAAGGAGATGTGGAATTGCACAGATTCGAACTTCGTATTTATACTGCAAGTCCAAGATTTACCCCACCACACGTCACGTGCCTTTCACGCATGCCCATGCCGTGCCAACAAAAGTAGATTAAAAAAAAATTGTCAATGCATTTTAGGTAAAAACTTTTCCGAATACATTAACAATTTTCTTTTTCTTTTTCACTTAAAATTGATTTTATGAACTACTTTAAATAATAAAAATATTTTTAATAGTTAAATTTTGATAATGTATTACACTGTCATTATGTCTAAATATATAATTTAGTTATTGTTTTCACTCCTCCTAAATAAGAAACTACTCATCTTTCCAAAATTGAATTAGTTCCCTATCAGGAAACGGTGTATCAAAGATACATTGAACCTAGACAATATGGAAGTGGCGTAGTTATGCGTTTGTGAAGTCAGTAAACCATAAACGTGTAATTGAATTGAAGTCAGAGAGAGAGAGAAAGTGACCAAAAAGGATTTGGTTCATTGAATCTGGACATATATAACGTTAGAACCCCCGAAATTACGGTAAATCTTGGTTGGCATAAGGTTAGGTTTCTCGTTTCAGTCCAGCAAGTCAGCACAACAACGCTTACGCTCCTCCAGCGGAATTGGAAGATTGAAATTATCATCTGTCAGGTCTACTTTTGAAAAGTACATTCGATTGGCATTTGCCAAAAAGTCAAGTAATTTTAATCTTGCAAACGGGCTGTAATGATGTTTGACAAATTTTTCGTTTGAAGTTTGATCATGATTTTTTCTTAAGCTGGAGTTTGAACGAGAGCACGAGTATAACAACTTTGACGGTGGACAGTGTTTAATTTGTCAACAAATTTAATGACAATATTAAATACCCACAATTTTAGAATGTTTCTAACTTTCAATTTCAATGCAAGCCTTTAAGTTCCTAACTTACTATTTCAATGTTCTTCTCAAACAAATAATTTAATAAATTGTTAACTAGGAATTACTTTGATACTTATTTCATTTTTTTAAAATATTAGTACTAGAATGAGTTATAAAGTATCTAGTTGTTATTTATGTTTAATAGACTTAAATTTTATTGTAAAATTAATAATCAATAAATAATTGACAATTTATCTTAGGTACCAAATTATCAAGATATCATAACAATTCTCTTGTTAATGAGTTATTCTTGTATGTTACTGAGTTTAATCCTAATATAAAAAAATTAATTTAATAATTGTTAAATTTTTAATTTAAAATAAGGCCATTATTTTTAATTTAATAATATCTCCAATAATGACAGAATTAATTATTATAAAAATATTTATGTCATTTGTTAAGGTATATCAGAAAAATAATTAAATAAAATAAAATGATAATATAGATAAAGTAATATGATATTCATACTCTTTAAGTAATTATACATTCAAAAGTGATTTTGATTAATATTATCTAAACAATATTTCACTACCATAATCACTTTTAAGATATAGGTTTCTAAACATAAATCATGTTATAGTAAACTCACTTCTGACCAAAACTAAGTTTGTAAAATTAAGTTCATCTAAAATTAAGTTTACAAAATCTAACCCAAACACACATTTAGTAAACTAAAAATTAATAAATAAATAATAACCCTTCTAGATTTTACAAACATAATTTTGAATGAACTTGATTTTACAAACATGATTTTGGTCAGAAGTGGGTTTGCATTCACATAATTTATGTTTGGAAACCTTTATTTGAAAAGTGATTTAAATAGAATGAATATTGTTTGGATAATGTTGATCAAAATCACTTTTAAATAAGTAATTGCCAAAAATGATATAAATTATATATTATTTAGTTCATATTATTTTTTATTTCATTTAATTATATTTCGGTATATTTTAACAAATTACATAGTTGATGCTATAATAATTTTTTTAATTTTAATGTTATTATTAAATTAAAAATAAAACATGATATTTTAGCCTTTAAAAATAATGAATACATTAAAAAATCACAATTTAAATGAAATATATATATGGTATGAGAATTTTAATAAATAAAAAAACCCATTAATTAAGTTTACCATTGTGGCATTCCACGTGAACATGATGAGAGTTTATGAACCTAATTGAAATAAGAGTTTAATTTTGATCCACCATTCTAAAAAAATTTTATACTGTAATCCAATCATGTGTTGCCAAATTATGAAAAGAATTTGATTATCACAACAACCACCTATAAAGTCTAAATCTTTTAATAATATGTCAGCACATGATTGAATGACAGTGTAAAGATGGCAATAGATTGAAATTAAATCCTTGAAATAATTACCGTATAATTTATAAGTTAAGACCATGAGAGAATATTTTGACAAGTGTCATTTAGAAAGAAGGTAAATCTTGACAAATGTTACCTAAAATGATAATTAAAGAACAATTAATGAGAAAAATTAATGAGAAAGTGGAGAGAGTTTTTTTTTTTTTACAAGTGTCACTTAATGAGAAACTTTAGTTTATGCATTCATGTTAAACATAGTTAGAATTTTAATTGTCAATGTTTAATTATGCACAAGTTTTATACTTTATTTACTACTATATTCTTACTATGAGTAATTGAAAGAACTCATAAATCTGATGTACAATACCTTCGTATTGGGAATATTGGTAGAATATATTTTAGAAAGACAAATATATGTCACATTATGTGAGTGTTTTATCTTTAGTAAAAATAATGAGAAATAAAAAATTGTGCCTATATGACTTTTAGATTGCCTAAGATTCAAAGCAATTATAAGGGAATTGAAGAAATGAAGTGAATTTGGGCTGCATTAAGTTTTATACAAAAGGATATATAATTTATTTGTTCTTAAATGTATCATTTCATATGATCGTAAATTTGGGTATGTATTTGTCATCTCGATGATTTTGGGCTATATGACTTTTAGATTGCCTAAGATTCAAAGCAATTATAAGGTAATTGAAGAAATAAAGTGAATTTGGGCTGCATTAGGCTTTATACAAAAGGATATATAACTTATTTGTTCTTAAACGTATCATTTCATATGATTGTAAATTTGGGTATATATTTGTCATCTCGATGATTTTGGTGTGGTTTAAATGAGTAACTATTTAAAATTTTAAACTAGCAAAAGCCATATATAATTAAATGAGATTATGTTCTTATATTATTATTATTTTTAATTCAAATGAGATTTATGTTGATACTAGTTGATTTGATTTAAAACGAAGGATAACATGAGAGTCAAATGTGTCTTAAAAACAATGCAATCATATTTAGTTACATTTATTTTTGCATAATCACATTCAGTCACTTAATGTAGTTATATATTTTAATTGGAGAAGTATTTGTTATACAAAATCAAAATTTGATGTATACTTTACAAAAAAATGTTTTTAGTTAACTTACATAATATTATTTTTTATTAATATTTAAATAAATGATATTTATTAACTTTTTAAAATATTTTTATAATTATCATAAAAATAATTAATTTAAAATAATATTAAAATAAATTCATTTTTTTAAAAATTGTCATTAAATCTTTTAAATTCCTTTATTTTACTATTAATCAATTTAGAGTATTAGAATTCAAGTTATTTTATGTATCATATGAAATATTTGATTATTTATTAATTAATTGTGTCATGTATTGGAGTACACACTAGTATTTTATCATAGTCAATACATTAAATATATATAGTTGTGCTCATGTAAAATTCTTCTTCTTAAAGTTATAGCATGTACATTTTAAATTAGAATTTCTCTTTTAAAATAAACATTTCACCATAAAATAATCTCTTACATTTTATATAAATTTTTCTAAAAAATAGATAAATAATATTTAATAATTATAATGTTTATATATACATAACTAATAGTATTTAATAATTACTAAGTTATAATTTTATATTATATTTTTTATGATTCGACTAACGCTCAGGTTCTATACTAGTAATAAATGAAGTATTTGATGACTAGGTGAATATGGTAAGAAGATTTGAATACTCAAAGATTGTCCTTTCTCTATTTTCACTTTTCATCCATAAAATCCAAGATTCTAAAATTTATCATTTCTCCATTATCTAACATCTCTTTCTTTTTTCTTCCACTTCAAGCCTCCGTTTATCACCCTTAATGGCGGCCAATGAACCCATTTTGTGTTTTACTTTATTTTTTTGGGTATTCATTATAGGAAGGTGGCATCGTTTCTCAAATTGTTGAAAGAATGACAAATGATGAGAGTAATGTCTATTGATATTGAATTTTTGGGCTGGTGGTGGTGGAGAATAGTTAAGTTGGAGGACAAATGAGGAAACATGACGCAAGTTGAAGACAAGTTGTAAGGGACATGTCTACTGAAGGCACAAGCCACTATATTTTGTGGAAGAAAGTGAAGCAGAAGGCATGGGTTCAAAGAAAGGTATAGTAGGAAGATAACAATTTAGTTCTCTGTAAATGACCATTCGTAAACGCAAAAGCAAGTAAGAGACGCTTCGAACCAAAAACAAGTTTGAGGGCGAAAGCAAGTTTGAAATAGGATTCTAACGTGAGACCAAACAAGTTTTTAGATGGGCAAAAGTCTGTATGTGAGGGAAAACTTTGTGAGCCAAACACCTACTCAAACACGCACTAAATCATCACAAAAATCACTTCTTAATTACAAACTCTTTTGATAAGAAATTCCAAAGAGAGCATAGAGAATTTGATTGAATTTTTGCTTAAGTGAGTTCAATAGAGTTTTTTTTTGGTAAATAAATAAAATCATACTATCAATAGAGAAAAGGAAATATGGATAGTTAAAGTTGACATAGTTATTAGATGAAATTGTACCTAATCACTTACTATGTGTGTTTGTTTTAGATTTTTTGTTCATTGCAAATATGTGTTAGCACGTTCTTTAAGAATTTTTTTTAAGAAATTATTTCTACTTCTCGCAAACGCTCGTTTGTGTCAAGAAGGTTAAACAAATATACTACTTGTACCCAAAAAAAAAAACACATACCACAACTTGTTTGTAGAATTCTTTGCATCTTTAGTAAGCACTAAGCAATAATGAATCTAAAAGCATGTGTTTCCATCTAAGTCGAATCTTTCTCGTCTATTGGTTTGTTGGAGCAGCAGAGGAAGTGGTGACCCCATTTTATAACTTGTGAAATGGTGTTGCCCAATGGAAGAACTTGACTTAAAATTTTGAGAGGGAAAATGATGAGATCTAAATAAGTAAATAATATATATATACACACACACACACTTGAAAGGGAAGACAAAGTCAAATTAAAACACATTCAACAATGTTCAGCTATAAAAAAAGTCATCTGAACATATCTTTTCCTTCTTGTTTTGATAACCTTCAAAGTTTGGTATGAATCTAAGCATAGATTTTGGAGATGGAAAATCTTTTTTCATCTTTTGATAACAATAAACAAATTGTTACTTTTAGTATTACTTATAGCCACCATAAAATAAACTATTAGTATGAAAGTACATAGGAAATCATTTCCTAAGGTTCTAGTTTTGGCTTTGTCTTCAAGCAAGCTTGGGTTTAAGCCAATGAAATAAGCATAAGATTATATGAAAGGTTATGATAGCACAACTACCTTAAAGGAAAAGTAACATTGTTAACATCAAAACAAAGAAGTAGCATAAATTTGGAGCAGTGGTAATATAGTTCATCACAAGTTTCCTATATGTTAAAAAATAAATTAAGGGGTAATTGCCCTAAAGAAGCTCTGCCCCTTGGTGTTGCTTATTTGAAGTGGTATAGTCCGAGTTGGATTGTGAGAGTTCTCTCATTCGTAGGGGGGCTTGAGGTATCTATGCCGAAATACGTGGGAGAAGAGTCTTTTCCAAGTTGTTTAGTGATACACTCGATGAAGACATCTTAGCCAGGATAAAGTACTTTAGTGGGCCAAGGATAAGCCGAAGACGAGGTTAGAGGCCAATGTGTTTTTTCTTTAGCAAGATTTTAGCTTTGTAAAAGTTTCCCAAAGATTTTTTTTAAAGGCCTTACTCTATAGAACATGTATGCGTGCGCCCCCGTGCGTGTAGTAAAGGCCTTACTCTATTCCTTCCCTCTAGTCAGGAATATCGACCTTGTGATATTCCTTGTTCCGTTCCGCTTGCTCTCTTTTTATGAAGACATGCACCCTTCCTCTTCACATGACCAGGATGGAAGGGCGTTCTTCTTCAATTGGTTAAGTCTTTATCCTATTCGTACGTGCAATCAATAATAGATCGTTACCCCCCTTTCGTTCCCCTCGGGGGAATCTTGAAGCTCGAAGTTTGGTAGCCTTTTACCCCATTTCGTCAAATCTATCCGAAATGGCAGTGCCAAAACTCCTTGAGAGCTATGGTTTTACTAGATCAAATCTTGATTTCAAGCCTCTTTAGGTGTTATGACCCATAAGACTTTTTTACTCTAGATTTTTTTAGTAAAAAAAGGCCATATATTTACTTTTTGAAAAAGATACTATAAGATTATGTTTCTTTCTTTTCTTGTTGTTTTTTGGGGCGTCTTTTTTTTTTCCAGGGTTTCGTGCGTACGTGATGACAACGCATCCTCTCTACGTATCCATTTTCCTTTATGTGGTGTTATTCACTAGCATGCCTTTATGCTAGTGAATAACCCCCCGCTCTAGAGCTCAAGATTCTCTTGAGCTCTCTCCTACAAGAGTATCAATATCTCGCTAGAGATTTGATACTCGATACTCGCTTTGATATATATCGTAGAAATATATCAGAGCTCATACTCATATCTCACTCTAGCTCAATATCTATGCGTTGCGAGCTTCGCATCCCTCTGGCTTTGCCAACGTCTGGTGTTTGTCAACTGCGTCTCCTTGTCTCCTAATTACAAGAGGCTTGTATGCTTAGCTCTCTTTCTCTTGTAGGAGAGAGCTCAAGCTTTGCTTTTCGCTCCGGACAACAATTCGATAACTCTGTTTTGAAAAAAAATCTTAAGCAAATAAATTTCTTTTGTATTCTTTGTTTTTATGAGGATATAAATTTCTTTTTGTACTCTTTGTTCCAAAAATAACTTATTATATTTATATTTCAAATAAGTGAGATATATAAAGAAATATTAATTACTAATTATTAAAAATTACTAATACCCTAAAAAAGAATACTAAGAAACCTTTAAGATGCAATTTTTGGATGAGTGATAGCTTACCATGATTTGGAGTTGCCTTTTGAGAGGACAATAGATCCATATTAACACATGCAAAAATATTTAGCATCTATTTGTTGTTTGAGCTGACATTCACCCAATTCCTCATATCATCTCATATTTGTAACTGTAAGTATGTAGAAATGTTAAACAAAACAAAAATAACTTATAATTGTCCTTATATGTTGTGCTAATCTTTTTTTTAAATAAAAATGATAATAAAGATAAGTTACTTCAACATTATTAGTTAAATTGTCAAACACTGTCAAAGACATGTTTGAGATGTTGAAGAATAAGCACCCAAAAAATTATTTCTAAAATACTCACTTAAAATATTTTCTCATACAAAAATTACTCACCTATATATGTTGTGCTAATTGTAACATCCCCAAATTTCATATGTTCTGACTTAGTTAAATTAATGGGATGGTTTGTATGTTCTGTTACAGAAATGGTAATAGATTGAGTTAGAATGATTAATTTGATATTCTGGCTATACTGGTGAACTCGGTAGAACCTAAGGAAGAAATAGGTGAAATCTAAACTCTTAGATTTACTCTGGCTAAGTTAGGACCTACTGGTAAATTTAATTTTCTTCAGGACCTATTGGGAATTCTTAGAAATCACAAGGGTATTTTAGTCTTTTAACACCTCAGTGGCAAATTAGTGATTCTTCCTTTAAGTGAGGGGCAAGATGGACATTTCAACCTCCCCTCCCTCTTGCTTAAGTGAACCGGTCCTATAGGGAGAGCCAAGGGGCTCATCTTCTCCAAATTGCTAAGTTCCATAGCCAAAGCTTGCTCCAAGGTTCAAGGGTCCAAAGTAAGTATTTTTATACACCTTTTGGCTTAGGTTATTTGATGGTTATTGATCACTATGATCTCTTCTTCAATCCTATGGTATTAGTTTCTTGAGAAACTCATTTTCATCCCTAAGAATCAAGAACACCCATGTCTAAAAGTTGGTTGTTTTGCTTGAATGTTTTGAAGGAAGTTGAAGGGAAGGTTGCCTTGACTACTAATCCCATATTGGAATCAAGTTAGGAGCACTTCAAGATGAGTGTGGATTTATTTGTGCTATTGTATGATGTTCTTAGAGTGAAAGTGTATGACTTAGGATTAAGCTTGAATCTAGGGTTTTCACCTATGCTTGAGGTTGGATGTGTTTTTATTACATGTTTTCAATGATTAGGGTTTAGGAAAAATGAGTGGAATGATTGGTATACTTGATGGATTTGAGGACATGATCCCATAGAGAAATTAGGGTTTTGATTTGAAGTTGGGCGTGGCACTATTCCTGCCCAGAAGACCAACCACGAGCGTGGTCCCCACCACGGTCCGGCCGTGGTCCTCTCTGGATAGGAAATGTTGGTGTCTCGTGCCCAACCACGACCGTGGTCCCCACCACGGGCTGGCCGTGGTTGGCTCTGGAAAGAAAAATGTTGTGTGCTGAAATCTGACCACAGGTGTGGTGGCCACCAGGGGCTGGCCGTGGTCCAGACCACGGGCGTGGTGCCAACCAGGGGCAGGCCGTGGTTGTCTCTGTTTTCAATTTGTTGAGTTTTGTTTTCTGAACCGTAGCCATGGTTACCACCACGGGCTGGCCGTGGTTGACTCTGTGTATTGATATTGTGATGCTTATGCCTAGGGTCTTGATACCATATGCTAGGTTTAAGATGAAGAATGACTTAGCATTAGAATGAGATGTGTAGCTAAGTAAGAATGCTTGATAGAAGTAACTTAGCACTATTGTAACTAAGTAAGAATGCTAGATGGAGTTGAGCATGATGGTTATGTGTTGTATATGCTTGAATTGATTACATGTAATGCTATTATGATGATATTATGAATGAGCATGATATGAGTATGAGAACATTGCATTGCATAGCGAGATGGCCTAACCGGAAATGGTTAGTGTACAAAACAGAGGGGTGCCTAACTGATGAGCTAGATGGAAATGAAATAGCATACCTAATTGCATTGCATTGCGAGGTGACCTAACCGGAAAGGGTTAGTGTACAAAACAGAGGGGTGCCTAGCTTATTAGCTAGAAGGAAACGGAATTGGCATAACACATTCATATGCATATTGCGAGGGCCTAACCGAAAGGGGTTAGTGCACAACAAGAGGAGTGGAGAAAGAAAAAGTGTGAATAAAAGGTGTGAACATCATGTGCATTCATTCATTGCATTGGTTGGTTGGTGTTACTTGACATATTGTGAATTGTGTTATACTTGCTCTCTACTTACATTTATACTTTATCTGCAAGTTATTCATATTCACTGGGAAGTTGTTCTCACCACCTCTTTCTCAGATTCGCAGGAACACCCTGGACCCTCTATGGGTTAAGTACGGAGGATTCTGTTGATTCATTTTTGAGATTTGTATTTTGGTGGAGTTAAGCTCCGTGATGTAACTATAACAGGATGTGTATTATTCTGATATAGATGTTACAGGGAACTGAATACTACTTTTGATGTACTCGGTTCTGTATATGTTTAGTGTGCTCAGTCAGGATAGTGTTTAGAATACACTTGTATAACGTTGCATACTCTGATAATGTTTTGGTTGAGATCTGAGATCTCTTGATGATATATGTGTATGTGTATATATATAATATATGTACTCTGGTTGGTTTGAAATGATTGTTGGAAATCCGCTGCTTATGTTATAGTTTGTGGTAATGTTTGAGAAACAAAGGAAACGCTGCCGAATTTTCTATATTTATATATTCCACGTAAGGCTTATGGTTGGTAAATAACTTAGTAACTAATAGGTCTTACACTAATCTTATCACCTTAAAATTGCATTACTAACATCGTCGTTATTGTCAAATCAAAGGAGAAATGATTTTGGACATTACTCTGGTACCCTTTTTTTTTTAGGGTACTGGTACTCAGGGTGAGTTGTCTAACATTCATTAGTTGTTATTCATATTTAATAAATTTTCTAACATTTATTGTGAAACCAATAATCAATAAATGATTGACAACTCATTCTGGGTACCAAACCCATCAGGATACCATAACAACTCCCAATTATTATATTATTATAATTGCACTACCTCTATCACCACGTGTCATTTTTTGGTTTCAATTAGATTAAAATCTTTCCCGCTCAATTTTTTTTTTCTCGCGCCTTGGTGTTTCTTCTCAACGTGATTTCTACCAAGTTTTCGTTTCCTAATTTCACGTGGCTTTTTTTGGTATTTGTTATTTCTTCAAGTCGGCAGAATTGAGTCCTGTAATGAGCCTTTTAGTTTTCATACCTTAGCCCATGTAGCTCCTTCTAATCTCTACCATAAGTGTTTTAAATTCATTTTTTTATTCTTTCTTTTTTCATACTTTGACTTTTTTTCTTTTTTCTTAAATTCTTTTCAATTGGTCCGAAAATAAAAAAAAGAAAAAAATTTCACTTTAGCTGAACACAAAATCAAAGTTAAATGGATTTTATAATTTTTATTAAATTTAAAAATTTAAAACGCGTTTGAATGTTTCTATGTTGTATATTTAATGAATATTAAAAAAATTTATATATAGCTCTGAGTAATTTAATTGTGTATCTTTTACTATTATTCAAAGAATAATTATATTATGAAAATAAAACTATCTAAGACAAATTATAAAAATATGCATAAAATATTAAGTTAAAATCATATTAACATAAATATAAAATAAAAATAAAAATATATTCAACATAAATAAAACAAAACATAAAAAATATTCTCACGGAGATGTATTTTTTACTATCATTTAAAGAATAATTATATTTTGAGAAATTATAAAAATATGCATAAAATTAAGTTAAAATCATATTAAGAAAAATATATTAAACATAAATGAAAAAAATCATAAAAAATATCCGTGAATTTCACGGGAGAATATACTAGTAATTTACTAAATTGATATTGCAATTGAGGTAATTTAACAGAATTGACTTAGTAATTAAGAAAATGAATTTCCTACTATTTAAATTTTAGATCAGTATTTAAAAGAATATTAATTAGTACAAAAAAATTAGAAATATTTTCCGACGGATGGTAATACATTGTTAGTACCTGTTAATTTTGATTTTAACAAAGCTTTAATTTTCGGATACCAAAATTTAAAATACAAATTTATGATATTGTTTAATTTATATTCTTTTTATCATCATAAAATCCCTAACTGGCGGACACTACGGTGTCGTTTCCTCGTTTCCTGGGTTACCACCAAGAATCGTAGCGAGGGTTTTGGACATGGTTGGTGCGTGGCAAGAGGAAAAATTCTTATGTAGAGCTTTTCGCATTGAATTGAGGTGAAGACGATGAAGGATAAAAACGGCGACGTTTCGGTTTGTGGTGGTCGACGCACGCGATCTCAGGCAGCACCGGATTGGACGGTGACGGAATCACTGATTCTGGTGAACGAAATCGCAGCCGTTGAAGCAGATTGCTCCAGAGCCCTATCCTCGTATCAGCAATGGAACATTATAGCAGGAAACTGTGCCGCGTTGGATGTTGGGCGCAATTTGGGCCAGTGCCGGAGGAAGTGGGATTCCTTGCTCTCAGAGTACAACCGGATTAGGGGCTGGGAGTCTAAGTCCACGCGCGGTTCGTATTGGTCTTTGAAAAGTGAAAGGGCTTTGAAACTTGGGTTGCCTGAGAATTTTGACCCTGAATTGTTTAAGGCGATTGATGGTCTTGTCAAAGCACGTGAAGCACGACCCCAGACTGAACTTGAAAGTGATCCAGAAGCAGAAGCAGGGAATGAGGTGCTTGATGTGACCGTGGAAATGGGTAGGCTTCGTTTTACTATGTTATTTGTTGAGTTTATAAGTTTCTGGGCCAATGGTCTTTCTGCGTTGGTGTTTTGGCTGTAGTCTGTAGAGTGTTTTAAGGAATCAAAATAGAAAGTAAAATCAAAAGTAGAAGTGAAGTGAAGTGAATATAAAGGACTAAATAGCAATTACTCATTAAATTGTTATCCTTTTTTGTTTGTTTTGTTTTGTGGTCTGTAGTACTAAAATCTTTAGTTCAAGATAAGCAACTAAAGCTGATAAGTGATAAGTAATAAGCATAATTCTTGTTTCACATTTATCATTACTGATCATATTGAATGAATCGTTTGTAAAGACACAGAATCAAAACATGGTTTTCATTTGACAAAACATCAAAATGGTATTTAGATTTTTCAAATATCTAACTTTCTATCATTGATTTGGCATAAAATTTATTTATTCATTTGATTACTTGTATCTAAGGTTGCTTCTTCATCATATAGTTTTATGTTATGCCAATTTTATTCTTGTTCTTGTTTGATACACATTAGTATAAATATGTTAGATACCATCATTCTCATGGTGATTTATGAACTAGTCTTCTTCAACTCATGTAAAGAATGAGCTGTGAAATATAAAATTTCCATGGTCCAAGTTATGTGTAGCTGTGTGCCTTGGCTGATAGCAATAACTAATAAGTTATACTAGGATCCTCTAGTTGAACTTGTTTATCCCTTTGTAGCCGTAAATCTAGGTAAGTTGTTTGCATGCTGAGTCTAAGCTTGCTGTGCCATGTTAATGCTTAAAGATCAAAAGGGTGAGAAAGAGAGAGATAGTAAAGGAAAATGTGAGAAAATAGCTTCTGGAACTCGATGAACAATGTATTATTGCAGAGAAAAGTATCAGTAGCTCTAATTAGAGGAAGAGCTAGTACCTCCTGTAACCACTAACCAAAACAACTTTCCTATCGTACAACTAATCAGTTTAGCTATTAATAGCCAGTGGTTCTAACTACTTTTCTCATGTTTATTTACTAAAATGTCCTTTTCTAATTGTACACTTTATTTCACATGCTGCTACTGTATCATTTGGTATCAATCCATACAGCATAATTGTAATTACCTGAACTTGTACTACCCAATATTTGGTTAGCCTAGGCTAGCTTAAGTGTATTCCCAAGCTCTAAAACACACACATATACACCAAATGTTAGTGTTGGAGATATAAAGAAAATGGAAACCTACTATTGGTACTTAATTAATTGGTCAGGTAGGCATGGGGATATATAAGACTTTAGGGTTTACACTGGTGGAAGAAGGGTTTAGGGTTCTGGGCTGAATTAGCACCCTCGCTTATTCTGCTATCTTCTTACTTAGTCCAATTAAGTGAACTATGACTCAATTTTATAAATACCAAAAAGTACTATAATGACTAAATTCAAGAAAAGAAAAGGTTAACAGGATTCTTGATTATAAACTTTACCTTCTTACTTGTTTAACAAAAAATAAAGAACAAAATATGAAATTTAATCAGTGAGTTACGATGTAAACCTCTATGCTGTATATTTTTAATTTTGGATTTAAGCATGCACTTCAGAACTCCTAACATAGACTGTGGACTCAATGAAAAACAATAATAATTCTGGGATCTCTAAGGACATAAATATAGCCTTCATCTATACTAATATATAATGGCAAAACTTGCGTTTGATGTTTGGTGTCTTCTCACCACCATACGAACTTTATTCTAAAAAGCAGGAAGTTATAGTTAGTGGGGTAGTTATTCTCATCTTTTTTATTTTAAATAAAATAAATTAACAAAATCAGGTAGAGAGAGAGAGAGAGACCATAGAAGGCTTCTTGTCATCTGTAGTTTCAATTGCATGTAAGGCTTTTTGTCATCTTTAGGGTGCATATAGAAAGAGTGAAGATTTGGAAAATTGGAAATTGAGCACTTGACAGAAAGTTTGGTTCTTTTTCTTTCTGTATAACACAAGGCCAGAGCACTTCATAATTTCCCCCCCCCCCTCTTCCGTTTAACTTCTTAGATACCAGTGCAAGTTGAGAAAAACTGTGAACGGAACCTACTGATTGTTCTTGGGCATAAATTATAAACAATTACAAAGTTAAAAAATTAATAAACTTGTTGCGAATTGGAGAACTACAGTGAGTTGGCACTTCCAATGATATTGTGGGAAGTATAATCTAAAATGATCAGTGTGGGTAATGTCCAATGTGTCAATGTTGGTTTCAATTTTACTTAAATTATCTCTGTTCTTGGATCATGAAAATTAAATGGTAGCATGCATATTTTGATCAACATGATATAATTCCATATATATATATATATATAGGGGGCATAGAGAGGAGTGGTTTATTGTGAGAGGTGAGAGGAGCCAATCTTGACCATTAAATCTTACATGCATGGTTAATATTAGAAGTTACTTAAAAGTCACATGACCACTTAAAAAAATCACATGAATTTATGTTTTAATCTTGATCATACATGGATGATCTAATGGTCAAGATTTGCTTCTCTCACTCACAATAAACCAATCTTCTCACTAAATATGCCCCCTATATATATATATATATATATATATAGATGCTGAGAGAAATTGTATTTCATTGATTACTTTTGAAGTGTTTACAAGTACAGTATTTAAAGTAAAATATTACCTAAGTGTTTGAGAAATACTAGGAGAATAATTTGGCAATACAACAGATACAAGATAAGATAAGATTCTTAAGTTACAACTACTCTTGATAAGATAGGATGCTTAGGTGTATGCTGTTACGTTGGAGCTGAGGTGGAAGATGATCTAATAATATATTCATTTTTAATTATTGAGGAAATGATCAAATGAATGAAACTAAGTTGTCTTCATCACATTAGGAGCGTTACCAAGTAACTTGTATGTGATTGTCTCCTACTGCCTAGAAGTTCTCAACTGATGAACTTTTATGATTTTGATGATTAGGGTCCAAAAGAAAAAGGCAACGGAGTAAATCCGACAGATATCGTGCAGAGAAGCCTAAGAAATGCCTTCCAGATGAATCTTTAGAAAACCTCTCAGAAGAGAAGGATCAAAGAGGCTGTCTTGAACAAAGGCCCGAGGAAAGCCATGAAAAGCCTGAGAAAAATCATTTAGAAGGAGAGTATTTGAAGGACTTCCTAGAAGAGAAACCTAAGTCGAAATGTACAGAAGAAAGGCCTCCAAAGGGTCACTTAGAAATGTCACTGAAGAGCCTTGCGGAAGTAAAGCTTCATGAAAACCATGTTAATGAAGGGTCAAAGACGACCTTTGTAGAAAAGAAAACAATTAGCAGAGAAGAAAATGAGGAAATAATGACTCTGAAATTGCAAGAGTTGGCAGTAAAGATTCAAGCGATTGGCACTGAATCAGCAGACTATCAGGCAGCTGGCTCACAGAATGTAGAGGACTATCATACTGAATTTACAAGACGCCAAGGGGACGAGATGATAGCAAGCCTGGGAAATTTTGCGAACACCCTTAAGCAACTATGTGATCTTCTCCAAGAGTGTAAATGAATATTACAATTTGCTTTTTGTAACTTTTTTCTGTCCTTGTTGGTGAATGAATGCAGCGTAGGAGAATGCTTTTACATTTGTGTTCACTGTGCTTATTCGTAAATAAATTAAGAAGATTATAGAAGACTCGTTTATCTTCCATACTAGTTATAAATTTAACGTTCGTCTCGAAACTGTTCAAAAAATACAAAAAACTATTACAAATTTACGTTATTGTTTTCAATGTTAAGGGAAGGACCTGTTTTTTCCCTTAGGTTGCATGGACCCGTACCAGTATAAACATGAATACACGATACGTTAAAATTTCTAAAACTAAGAATTGGAGGATATATTATATAAACAATATAAACAGTATATTATATAAAAATATAAATAATTAAGTAATTAAATCAAGAGATAAATATTATGTACAGAACATTCTAACTCCATAAAATATATTGAGAAAGTAAAAGATACTTGGAGGATACAATACAACCTTTGAGGTAATGGGCGAAAACACTTATTAGCATCATATTACCATTTTACATAAATAAATCGACTCCACTGGGGATCGAACCCAGAATCTCTGGTTCCGTAGACCAGCGCCTTATCCATTGGGCCATGGAGTCACATGCTCATATGCTCCGCTTATAAATATTTAATTAAAACAATATATGACAAACTGCTACCCACTTGCTAACTTCTTTACTAGCAATTTTCACGTGAGCAGTTAACTTCGATGAGCTACGTGGGCTGTTAGAAAATCGAAAGGAATACTGTACCCAAATGGATGAATCACAATACTACCTACATAATTTCATATTTTAAAGAAATAATAATTGCTGAAATTTGGGTATTAATTTGAAAAGTGAAAACTTGAAAGGAGAAATTAATTAAAAGTATTTTTATGTTGAGTTTGTGATAAAAAAATTATATAAATAATATAGTTTTTTTATTTGACGTGCAGTGGTAGAGTTAGACACCGTTTAGATAGACTTTTATACAGTTTATTTGAGCTTATATATTATAATAAACACTTATAAAGTATTTTTATTCTGTTTAGATGAGTTTATTAAAACAGTTTATGAAATACTTATAAGCTGTTTTTGCCTTATTTTCATAAATGAAAAATTTAAGCTTATAAAAATAAATTTTTGTAAAAGTTAAAAATACTTTAGGTACTAGTAATTTTTATAATAATTTTTGACAAAATTAACCTTAAGGGATTGACACAATTTATAGCATATCTATCAAATATTCGATATTTATTCTAAAGAGTTTATGAAAAGTATTTCTCAAAGCATTTATCAAAACGTTATTTAACTTATTTTAAAAAGCGCTTATGACAATAGAACTTATTAAATAAATTCTATTCTAATAATAACTTATATAAGTTATTTATTTAAACGAAGCCTTAAGGGAAGACTGGTAGGTGTCAGGACCCCCAAAGGCTCAAAACTGTGCATTCCTTGAAATATTTTATTTTATTTTTAAAATTTTTGAAATTTCTTTTATAATATTATGTTTAAACCTTTTAAAAAATAAAATTATTAGTTGACCTCCAAACAATGTATTTCTTGCTCTGCCTTTGTTGCCACGAGACCAAGAGTGTATAGAATTATAATTAGTTGAAAAATTTGCATTGAAAAGTTGGCGACCTAGTAACTTCTTGACTAATTCGATTGAAAGGTCTAACATTTTGTGTGTCAAATTCAATAAATCGAATAAAAATTAAGTAAATCAAGTAAAAACAAACTTAGTCGATTTTAATCAAATTAAAAAAACAATTGATTGAAGAGTTCAGATTACTCATGGTTACATAGAAGGCAACAAAGTAGCGGATTAGTTGACTAATTTTTCCCACTCTATGGAGTTAGGGTTCCATTTTCTTGTTAGACCTCCTTCTAAGTGTGGTAGATTATTATTAAATGTGTCAGGAGTCTCTCTTTTGAGAAGAACTTCGATTAACTAGGTTTTCCTTCCCCTCCTAAGAACCAAAAAAAAAAAAAAAATCTCAACCGATTTTATGATTTCTTACAACTATGCATAGAATTGTGCCGTCTATCCTATCCTTCTGTACTTGGTCTGTTGATCATGTTAAACTATTCGTCAATCTTCCTCTTCTTTGTTTTTTACTTGAGGTTAGATGGTTGTTTGATAGATACCACCTCTCTGATAACCTTTTTCATTTCTAAAATAAATAAAAACAATAGAGAAACAAAACAGTCTGCTGCTTGGCTTAACAAAAGAGAAAAGAGATTGTTGTTACGCTCAACAAGCATTCAAAATGAGATAATAGTGCTGTTGGCGGAGAAAGTATACTAACAGTAACCTTCTCAGTGTAGAGGCTTTTAATTTAACATGAAGATGTATTGCAGTGGGAAAAAAATTGATTCATTCTCGATGTAATTTTTTTTTATACTATCACATCATTAAAAAAAATTGTCACTTCTCAATTAATTATTATTATATTAATAGGTTACATGATGATTTTTTATTTCATTTTAAAAAATTTTCAATAATGAGAATGTTTACTTAAAATTATAAAATGTGACTCAGTTAACAAATTAAACTTTAAACTACACGTAAGAGTTTTACATGCAATGCAAAGGTTTAAATTTCACTATAAGCATCTTGTGACTAGAACAAAACTAACATCCGAGCGAGAATTAATCTCATATTTAAAGAGCATAAGAATACCTTATTATTTTTACTACAAAAAAGTAAAAAGATTCTCCTCCCCTTTCTTCTTCTTCAAACTTCTCATTCCAAATATCCCCTTAATGCATGGTTTATTACAATTACATCTTGAAAAAGCTTTAAAATTGTAAGAACAGTTATACGTGGTTACTTTTAAATAGGAAATTAAATTGTCAGTAACTACAATTATAACTCAATCTTCTTTTAATAACCATGAATGCAACTGCAACGAGGATTTGGAAAAATTAATACTTAAGGTTATGTTTGGTTTAAATAAAGATAAAAAGATAGAGTAAGAAGTTGAATATTGACAATGTATTTAAACATAATAAAATTTAAATGATTTTCTTTTTATCCATCAAATTTTTATTTCAATCAAGCAGAGCTGAATGATGATACGTTTGAGATGAGCTAATAACTCTCTACCACAGTCTAAATTGTGAGTTATGAGTTCATTATTTCCTGTATTTTTCACAAGAATTAATAATTATTTAAATATACAAATAAAATCACTTTGGATAAAAAAAATAACATTTTTGTTGTTATTTGATCTATTGTACATAGACCTTTCAATAATTAATATACAACAGAGTAATCACATTAGAAAAATGTAATCATTATTTTGTATGGAGTGATTCTTTTATTATTTTAATTTTTTACAATTCTAAATTTTTTAAACAATATCTATTAAAAAAATATTTATTTAAAAATATATTTAAATATATATACGTTAAATCAAGCACTAATTCAGAATAAATAAATTATTTAGCAAAATAAAAAGAAGATACAAAGCGTCAACGTACACTTGTGCAGTCTCGTACTCGACAAAAAAAACTCCCCAAGTTGCAAGGGAGAATTATTCTTTGACAAAAAATTATTATTATTATTTAGAAACTATTGCTGTAATTCAAAAGTTTGATTATTTAAAAATATTTATGTTAAATAGTTATAATATAAGTGTTGGAAAATGCCACCATAATTTTCTTCTTTTGTAAACTCAAAAATAGGCACTATGCGGAAGCGTAAAATAAGTGTAATAACAACACCAGAAATTTTAGCGTGGAGAATCTTCTCAATGTGAGCAAAGAAAAAAAAATCATGGGACCCGTAGGCCACTTAAACCTCCACTATAAAAATAATGAAAATACAAAAATACAATAATGATGTATCTTCAATTTATGGATAACACTCATAAATTGACTCACTATTTTTCTCTCTTAGAAAACACTCTCTAAAGTTCTCTCTATTTTTCTCTCACTCTCATGTGAGGATCTCTATCTTTTTCTCTCACTCTCTTGTGAGGATCTTCTCATGATGTGTGGATCTTATGCATATTGTTTGATGAGGGAGCTTCTATTTATAGATGAAGCATCACCCTTATTGTGCGCAAAACGCGTACAAAATGCGTTGCCAGCATGCACCATTCGGTGCCTAATTTTTTTATCAATGTGCAGCCAACAATTGTTGACTTTCGGTGCACATGCTTGGCTAGACTTCAACAATTCTCTCCCTTTAGTCAAATGGAAATATCCTTAATTTGAGGTTGATGCTAAGCCTGTAACTTCTTTACAGACTTCTAACTTATCTTTTGGTAGTGCTTTTGTCATCATATCTGCACCATTTTCTTTAGTATGAATTTTCTTAATCTTCAGCAGTTTACTTTCCAACACATCACGTATCCAGTGATATCTCACATCGATGTGTTTTGACCTTGAATGAAATGTCGAGTTCTTGCTGAGATGTATTGCGCTTTGACTGTCGCAATAGAGAACATAACTTTCCTAATTCTGGCCTAACTCTTGTAGGAACTTCTTCATCCACATGATCTCCTTGCAACTTTCAGTGATTGCGATGAATTTAGCTTCTGTGGTGCTTAAAACAATGTACTTTTGTAGTCGTGATTGCCAAGAAATAGCTCATCTTGCAAAAGTAATCAGATATTCTGATGTAGACTTTCTTGAATCCACATCTCATGCCATATCTGCATCTAAATACCAGTGAGCATTAGATTTCCATTGCCAAAGCATAAGCACTTTTTGACAGTTCCTCTCAGATACCTTAGTATCCATTTCACAACATTTCAATGCTAATTTCCTGAATTTGATAGGAATCTACTCACAACTCCTACAATATAAGCAATGTCTGGTCTTCTACATTCCATTGCATACATAAGGCTACCAACATTAGAAGAATAAGACACCTTGCTCATTTCTTCTTTTTCTTCTTCATTCCTTGTACATTGTGTCTTACTCAGTTTGAGATGACCAGGTAATGGAACATACACAGTTTTGGCATTCTGCATATTGAACCTTTCAAGAACTTTCTTGATATAGTCTTCTTGTAACATCCACATCATTCTTCTAGAACGATCTCTAGTGATCTTCATTCCAAGAATTTTCTTCACTGCACCCAAGTCTTTCATGGAAACTAATTTGCTTAATGCCTTCTTGGGAGCAGCTATCTTTATCTTATCTTTCCTAACAATCAACATATCATCAACATACAACAAAAGTATGATGGACTCACCATTCTCATAATTCTTCACAAACACACAATGGTCTACGAAGGTCTTCTTGAAATTATGTTGGGTCATGAAGAGATCAAACTTCTTGTACCATTGTCTTGGAGCTTGCTTCATACCATAGAGGCTTTTCTTCAGACGACACACTAGGTGTTCTTTGCCTGGTTCTTCGAAACATTCTAGTTGCTCCATATAAATTTCTTCCTCTAAGTCTCCATATAAGAATGCTGTTTTAACATCAAGTTGTTCTATCTCCAAGTCTAGTTTTGCAGCTAGAACAAGAATTGCTCTAATAGATATCATCTTCACCACTGGTGAGAAGATTTCTTCAAAATCTATGCCTTTCTTCTAGTTGCACCCCTTCACAACAATCCTTGCTTTATACCTAGGGTTTGGGTTGTTCTCTTCAGTCTTGAGTTTGAACACCCATTTATTTTTCAATGTCTTTCGTTCATCTGGTAATCTCACCAAGTCATACATCTGATTTTTTTCAGAGACTGTATTTCTTCTTCTATGGCTTGCATCCATTTCTTCTTATCATTCGTCTCAATGGCTTCTATGAAGCTTTGAGGTTCCCCTTCATCAGTGAGAGTGACATAATCATTTGAGAAATACTTTCTTGATGGTTGTCTGACTCTCGTTGATCTTCTCACTTGAGGTTCTTGTTCTACCTGATCAGTCTCCATTTGTTCTCCCTGCATTGCCTGACTTTGTTCTATTTAGTCAGGTTGTTCCGTCTAATCAGATTGCTCCATCTGATGGGGTTGTATTGTCTGATCAGGTTGCTCATTCATTTGAGGAATCTCTCCCCCTGAATTGTGTGCCACAATGGCCTTTGGCTTCTTATATTGTTGAATATCCTGGATCATCTGATCTTCATAGAATACCATATCTCTACTTCTAACAATCTTCTTGTTTACAAGATCCCATAATATGAAGCCAAGTTCATCTCTTGGTGAACCAATGTATATGCATTCCTTCGTCTTTGTATCAAGCTTTGCTCTTTCATCTTTAGGAATATAGACAAATGCCCTGCACTCAAAGACTCTTAAATGGCCATAAGAGGCTTTCTTTCCTGACCATACTTCTTCTAGAATCTCTCTATTTAAAGGTCTTGAAGGAGACAAATTGATCAAATCAATTGCGGTTTTTACTGCTTTGCTCTAGAATGACTTGGGAAGTTTTGCATGAGAAAACATGCTTCTGACTTTCTCTGTAATCGTTATGTTCATCTTTCAGTTAGTCCATTCATTTGAGGTGTCTTGGGGGGTACTTTCTCATGTCTTATCTCATGAGTCTTGCAACAATCCTCAAATGGACCTCTATACTCTCTACCATTGTTAGTTCTCAAGCATTTCAGCTTTCTTCCAAATGCTCGTTCTACAGAGGCATGAAACTCCTTGAAAGCTTGAAGAACTTGATCTTTCATCTTCAATAAATACACCCACACTTTCTTGGAGTGATCATCAATGAAGGTAACAAAGTATTAGGCACCGTCAAAGGACCTTTCAGATGTTGAGCAAACATCTGAATGAACAAGATCCAGAATTTGCTTTCTTCTTTTTGCATCATCTGATCTTTTGAAAGATACTTTGTGTTGTTTGCCTACTAGGCAATCTTCACAAGATTCAAGTGGCTGCCCTTTTAAGTTTGGAAGATGATCTTTTGCTAAGATTTCCAAACCCTTCTCGCTCATGTGGCCTAATCGTTTGTGCTACACTTCTTTGCTTGCTTCTTAAGCAACATTCATCTTCCCCTTGCATATCTTTCCCTGCATAATATATAGAGAGCCTTCCTTTTTGCCGCGAGCAATAATCATGCTTCCTCGATCGAGTTTTCATTTGCTGGCACCAAACTAGTTTATCATTCTTGTTTCATCTAACTTTCCTGCTGAGATAAGGTTCAGGCGCATCTCTGGAACATGTCTCACCTCCTTCAGCACAAGCTTGTTTCCATTCTTAGTCATCAAAGTCACTTCACCAATGCTAACGATTTTACTCGTGACATGGTTACCCATCTTCACTGTACCAAAGTCTCCTTTTTGGTATGATGAGAAACATTCTTCATGAGGTGTGACGTGAAAGGATGCTCCTAAGTCAATTATCCAAATGCAATCATCGGATGCAATGTTTAGATAATTTTCTTCTCCAACAAGAAATATATTCTCATTAGTTGAGGCTACTGCAGTAGTTGTTCCATCTTCCTTCTTCTTCTTTGGGTTAATCTGGTCAGGGTGGACTGTTCCAGCCTGTTGGTCTCTCTTCAAGAATATGCACTCATACTTTGTGTGGCTTGGTTTACCACAGTAATAACAATTTAATCTTGTGCGAGATTTGGATTTGCCTTGTGATTTTCCACGACCTCCTTTTTCATGATTCTTACTCCTTCCTCTGTTGTCAACAACGTTGGCTTCAAACTGGTTGTTCAAGCCCCATTCTCTCCATCTTGACTCTTTGTTCAGCAAACTGTCTGTAACAGCGTCCATGCTAAGCTTTCCTTCTGGAGTAGAATTGCCGAGAGTGACAACTAGAGTGTCACAGCTCTCAGGCAGAGAACTGAGAGCAGAAGAGTTTGTAACTCATCATCTATCTTCATTTATGTCTTCGTCAGTTGATTCACAATACCTTTGAAGGTATTCAAATGTTCGATCATGTTCTGTCATCTCGAGTACTCCAACTTCACCAGTCGTCTGACAAGATGAGCTTTATTCTTGGCATTTTCTTTTGAATCATGGATTCAAGTTTCGCCCACAACTCATACACGTTGGTATAAGTTGATACATGCTCGAACAAACTTCTGTCAATATATTTCTGGATCATAGCTACTGCTTTCCGATTCTGGAGCTCCCATTCTTTGTCGGTCTTCCCCTCCGGTTTATCTTTCTCGGTGATTGGCTCATGCAAATCTTTGCAGTATAAGTGGTATTCCATCATTGGCTTCCAATAAGAATAGTTATCTGCAATTAACTTGAACATATCTCCATCATGAGTGATAGCTCCCTCCATCTTGAGTTATACAGGTAAATACCGTATGCGTGAATAGTATTGTATATATGAATAGTACCATACCGGTGAATAGTCCTATATACTGAAACAATAACTGTAGTATGCAAATGGTGCACCAGGTAAGTTCCTAAGAAAGAGAGGTGATTTATTAATGGACACACTTAAATACCAAGTCTTTCTTAGATAGAACTTTCCTAGACAACACTTTCACAGCACCACACGTTATTCCCAGCAATGAGAATAATTTTTTTCTGATGTAGAAAATTAGACAATGCTGTAACCATAGAGCATACTAAGAATTTTCTTATGAATATGGCACCTAGTATCCAGGAGCCCTAATAGCTCTGATACTATTGTTGGGAAATGCTACCATAATTTTCTTCCTCTGTGAACTCAAAAATAGGCACTATGCAAAAGCGTAAAATAAGTATAATAACAACATTATAATTTTTAGCATGAAAAACCTTCTCAATGTGAGCAAAAAAAATCACAGGACTAGGCCACTTAAATCTCTACTATAAAAATAATGGAAATACAAAAATACAATAATGACGTATCTTCAATTTATAGATAACACTCATAAATTAACTTATTATTTTTCTCTCTTAAGAAACACTTTCTAAGATTCTCTATATGTTTCTCTCACTCTCTTGTGAGGATATCTCGCTTTTTCTCTCACTCTCGTGAGGATCTTCTCACTACACCTTGTTGATGTGTGGATATGATGCATATTGTTTGATGAAGGAGCTTCTATTTATGGATGAGGCATCCCCTTTACTGTGCGCAAACGCATACAAAATGCGTTGCCGGCATGCACCATGCGGTGCCTAATTTTTGATCCATGTGCAGCCAACAATTGTTGACTTTCGGTGCGCATGCTTGGGTGGACTTCAACAATAATATAGTTAAATTTCTTACGATTTGTTTCAAATAGCAGAGCTTGGCTGGACTTCAACAATAAGATAGTTAAATTTCTTACGATTTGTTTCAATGAGCAAAGTTCAATTTGTTAATTGATTACTGAACAAAATAAATTTAATTTTTTGTGCATAAATGTAATTCTCCCAAATTTAAATTCTACAAAGTTTTGCAAACTAACTCTTTTATATGAAAGCTTTTAAGCTCTAACATTATACATAGGCAGTAATTAACTTTTTTTATTATAAAAAAACACAGCCAGCTAGGTAAGATACTAAGATATGCTGATACACATTCACGCAATGCTTCTTTTGGACTTCAATATTTGGTTAAGATAAGACAACCACCTTACTCAGAATCCACAGCACCACAGAGAACTCAAAGGCAAACAGAGTATGAAGCAACCCTCGATCAAGTGGAAACCCATACAGCGTTATTCCCCCGTTGTTGTGCTGCAAATATGTCACTGGAGAAATCAAAGACAATAAAACTTCGCATGAGCATTAAAATTCGAATGGATTTCACTCTGTTTGAGTAACGTTATTTTAGCATCAAATTATATCACTTCTTATTTATATTTTTTAAATATATATAGTATCTACAGATATGTATATCTTCTGTGTCAACTCTCAAAAAATAAACCAATCCCATATTGGAACTTTGGTGTTATATTTACATAATTTGAATTTCTAAATAAAGATTGATTTATTTTTCTCCAAAGAAGACTTCCACGTATGTGGATATTTAGTTTTGGTGTACAAATAGGGAGTTGTTATAATTAGCATAACTCACACTGATACTGGTAGGTTCCAAATAACATGCCTCCTGTATATACTGTATTAGTATATATATAAGCATGAATTGTGCCTCTGCAGGAGTTTTTACATAGAGATAACACTCACCTAAGGATTGCCTTGTTTGGAAAGAAGAAAGTCGTTGTGGGGTTGCTGATATGTGTATATCGGAGGAATCAGAATCACTGCCACTGGCTAGCTCCTCAGGCATCTGGGCTTTCCACTGCTCTGATTCAGCAGAGGCGTTAGTCACGAGCATGTGCCATCTTGTGGCAATTGAAACTATCCCTTGAGCTCTGTGTGTGATTCTTGCAGCACCCATTAGGCACAAGAAGAAGCCACTTAACTGCACAGCTGAACAAATCTGCATAACAACAATTCCAATTCTAACTAGCTAGAGTCATTGAAATTGACCAGTCAGAATAGAAAGAACAAAATTAGTTGAAGTGAAAATTACCACAAGGTCACCAGAATTGAAAAAGGTCTTGTCAGATTTCGAAGCCAAAACCAGCAACAGTGCACCCAACTGACTAACACTAATTGTAACCAAGCACCCAATTATGAAGAACCTATACCTATGGCTTGTAACCCATAATTGCTTTTTAATCCTCAAGTGCTCTCTGAATATCACACCTGCATCAGACCCACATCCTTCAAAAAGCTTGTGAACCCCTTGAAACCTCAGAATCTGAAGCTCGCAGGTTAGCCTAAAAAGCACACACACCAACAAGAACACCCCTGTTCTGTAAACCCAAGAAACCAATACCAAAACAAACACAATCGAATTCAGAGGGAACCCGGGGCTGATATGTGGTGCTGAAATTTTCACCGTAGAGAAGAATATGATTTTGTGCGCAAGTTCTACAAAGAAGGACGGTAATATTATGCATGCTAAGTATCTGAACGCCTTCTCAAGCTCGCGTGTGTACCCGCGTCGAACATACGTAGTGTCATCCTGCAACACATCTAAGAACAGAAGCTGCCTCAGGCCATACCTGCTTAGACATAGATACAGATACAAAAGCTCATCTAAGGTTCTGTTTGAATGACTTAAGCACGTTAACTTGAAACTACTAAAAATAACTTACTTTCAACTGTTTAGAGTACAAGTTGTTTTCAACTTTTACTTTCATGTTATTGAATCAATTGACTTAGATATAACACGGTTTTTTACACACCCATTTACGTGATAAATTTACTAGATAATCATTTACAGATGTGGGAATGCTGTTTATGCAGAAATCTCTACACTTAACCACACGATTATTATTATTATTTTTTGACATGATGAGGTTTTTTTGTTAGGTACCTTCGGAAGAAACGTGAGAGAGTGAAGAAGGCGATAATGGTGAGACCAGATTCTGGTAGTTGGACAAGCTTGTTGAGGGAGATGGGGTCATATTCAGGGGCTGAAGCAGGAACTCGAACGAAGAGGGAGGTGAGTAGAGGGACAACGATGGTGAGGAATATGAACAACACGTAGGAAATGACTTTCCCAACGCAGGAAGAGTGGTCAAGAGCACACCATTTAAGGCTTATGCGAAAGTTTCGAAGTTCGTCAAAGATCATAGATTTTGATCTTGCATAAGATGGCTGCAGGAGCAAGGGAACGTTGGGTTGGTGTTGTTCTTCATTTGGGTGGCTTTCAGCGAATGATACGCGTCTGCGAGAGAAGTCAATGTCAATGGCGGTGTCTTTGGCTGGCTCTGTAGAGGGATTCATAGTTGGGTTTGTTTTGGGAGGATGTTCACTCAAATTAACTAGGAGAGCTAGAAAGAAAAAGCGTGAAGGAAATGGGAGTTATCTGAGGAGGCAAGAAGGCAATTTTTTGGTTTGTTTGTTGTTAATATTATCAGTGTGGGAAAACCGAGTTGGAAAGTAGAGAAGAGCAGAAAAACAAAAAGAGGTAGAGAAAAGGAAGAAACCTTGCTTTGTCTCGTGAGAATTCTCTTTGCCCTGTGCTAGAGGTTTCAGTTTGAAGCCAAGAGTAAATGGTATACGAGAACCGTTTGTGTTCTGGCCAGAAAAAGCTTTCGGTTGCCCTTTTCATTTGCATACCATTATTGTATTCTTTTGTGCATATGATATGTTGTTGAGTTATGAAATGCAACTTCTTTTATTGTTTTTAAAAATAAAAAAAGTTCTTCAATAAATAGTTAACCAAAGTGTGGAAGACTACTTGGAGGATGAAACGAATACTGGAAAATTAAGATTTTGATTCTCTCTAAAGTGCATCCCTCACTTTAGAGAATGCAAATTCGAAAAACTAAATGTAGTAGAACATTATGATTTTGTTAGATGCTAATAATTGTTGTAACATAAGCCAAATCATTGTTGTAACATAAGCCAAATAAAAACAAGTCACAAATCAATAATAAAACAAGTCACAAAACATGGCTCAAAGTTGAATAAATAACCATTAAATAACATCAAGTTACAAATCAATAATAAAATATAGTAATTAAAAAAATAAATAGGCGACTCAAGGCTTAAACGGGCACGAGCTAAACTGGGCTCCTAAAAAATATTTGCATTTATGGGGTTACTAAAATAGAGGATCAACTTACATAATTTATACGGTTAAAAGAGTTGACCAAACAAGTTTAATCCGTTTTGACAGCTCTACTTATATTTTATAAAATTTTAAACCCTTTATTTTTTTTAATGATTATAATTTTTCATTTTACTTTTTAAAGTATACTCCTAACTTTAGAAGATACAAATCCCTAATATGACATAGTCATCTTTATATGCTGATTACTAAGAGCATCTAACCAATTACAAGTCTGATAGTGCCAAAGGCCAAGTGGATTGAGTAGATGGAGAGGAAGTTTGCTGCTATCACGGGCGAGGAAGAAAGTGAAGTTAGCACTTAACAGTTGGTCTCACACGTGGGTCTGTTGCTGCCACTACATTCAATCCATGTAAGCAGAGTTGAGGAGGGAGGTGAACACGTACACAGAACTTGGGTTGACCTTTTTCTGATTATAGTCACGTGTGTTAGTGTGTATTTGTTAATTATATTGTCTTGATTTTTATTCATCAAGGCAATGAACAAAATTGATAACAGAAACAAAAACTTTCTGGAACTCAATTGCTTGTCCTCTCACCTCAGTCTTTTTTAATATAGGAAATCTCTAATGATTAGATACTTTTATTGGTAAGTATAATCTTCTATATGAATAATACTAAAAGCTGCATATTGGTAAGTGCTTAGATCTCATCAATGTTGGTGATTAATGCACAAGCTCCAAAATAAAAAATAAAAAAAGTAGGCACATACCATACAATTTACAGCCGTCTCCGTATCACTATCATGCATAGTAACTTCAGAACATAACAAGCACACCAGACCAGACAAATAAAAGTCACATAAAATTGTTACTAATTGAGAGACGGTCAATGCAATAGAAGACATCATACTTCTCATCAACAAGAAAAAACAGATTCTAACCAGCCCAAGATATAATATATACTATTAAACAAATGCAACTTAGGAAATGAGATCCAAACACTCATACATGGCCGGCCTGACCAGCTCATTCTTTGCAGGTAGGACCTTGTCCATGTCGCTCCTTAAACCATTGAATCTTAATTTCCTATGCACACTCCCTTTCAATTCTCAATATTCCTCCTCTTCTTTATCGTCATTCCCTCTATTTCCTTCCTCATCAGCCAAAATCCATTTTGGTTTTCAAGCTCTGCTCAATTAATTATGGCTAATAAAAGACCATACTATTGCCTTCTATTGCTCTTCATGTTGGCCATTTGTTTTGTGCCATCGTTGGGTGACACAAACGGTCAAATTCTGATGAAGTTCAAAAGCTTCTTGTCCAATGCCGATGCTTTAAAGAACTGGGGGAACGAATCTATCAGTCTGTGCAGCTGGGCTGGTTTGTTATGCACCAAACAGACATTTTACGGTTTGAGACTAGAGAATATGGGACTAAGTGGCCTTGTTGACGTAGACACCCTGTTACAATTGTCAAATTTGAGCAGTTTTAGTGTCCTTAACAATAGCTTTGAGGGTCCAATGCCTGCATTCAAAAAGCTTGTGAGGTTAAGAGCATTGTTTCTGTCCAATAACAAGTTCTCTGGTGATATTCCGGATGATGCTTTTGAGGGCATGAAAAACCTGAAAAGGGTATTCTTGGAAGAAAATGGGTTCACGGGTCATATTCCCAAGTCCCTTGCTAACTTGCCTAGACTTTTGGATTTGGACTTGCATGGGAATAGTTTTGAAGGCAACATACCGGAATTTCAACAAAAGGATTTCAGAGTGTTTAATTTATCGAACAACCAATTGGAGGGTCCAATACCAGAAAGCTTAAGCAACGAGGATCCAAGCTCATATGCTGGTAAGCAAAGAGTCAGCTCTGTTTCTCCACCTATAGGCCTAGCTTTTTTGTTTTTGTTTTTGTTTTTTTTATATTTAGAATAGGCTTAGTTTTTATTTGTTCTTTCTCATTACATTGAGTTTTAATTAAAAAAAAAAATCCAAGTTCACTGATAACTGATTTGATTCTCACCAAAAAAAAAAACTTTTATTCCTCTCCAATTCTTGGTATATAGATCATAGATAATTTTTTATAGTACATTTGAACACTCTTTTGACATCTTTAACGTGAAAATGGATTTTAAATTACATTTAAATGCACAATAATCTTGATATCACTGCTGTTTGTTCGACCCTCAGCTCGTTTTATTATTAGCGACCCTCATTTTATTATTGATTCTTGAATTATATGGAAAATTCAATGAGGTATCTTGTTTTTGGTTCATGTAATCTAAGAAATTTATAAAACAAGGGATTGATACACACACACACACATACATGAAGCTTTATTGACGTAATTTCCTGATACAAAAAAGTTACTGGTATTGGATGCACGTTTATGCATCAACATTTGACTGCAAAAATCAAACAGTCAATGACCATCAATTCATGTGCAGATACTCCTCAATGTTATCTTAGATACTCTCTTTTCTTTTCTTTTTTTTTCCTGGAGGTTATCTTAGATTAGATACAGTTGCTTTTTCTTCTTCTTCTTGGAAGTTATCTTAGATACACGTTCTATCTATTTTTTCTTGTGTAACAGGCAACAAAGTTCTATGTGGAAAACCTGTGAGCAACCCCTGCAAGAGTTCCAGCAGGCCCCCCTCCATCTTTGATCCTGCCACCTCCACTCCTCCACATCAAGAAAAGAGAAAGAAGATCCTTATAACTGCTATTGTAGTGGTGGCTGTGGTTGCCTTGGTTTCAATAGTAGCACTTCTGTTCATCCGTAGCCGCCGGAGGCGAAGTTTGCAACCCATATTGGGTTTGGGCCAGGAGGTACAATCCCAGAACAATGCAGGCTTGAAGGAGGCACAATCCATTGATCTGACAGGTGATGTCAAGAAGGGTGAAGATGGAGATTTGAACTTTGTTAGGAAAGACAGAGAGGGGTTTGATTTGCAAGACCTGCTTAGGGCCTCAGCTGAGGTTCTGGGTAGTGGCAGTTTTGGATCCACCTACAAGGCTATGGTTTTGAATGGGCCAGCTATGGTTGTAAAGAGATTTAGGCACATGAACAATGTTGGGAAACAGGAGTTCTTTGAGCACATGAGAGAGCTTGGAAGTTTGACACATCCTAATATACTCCCTCTTGTTGCATTCTACTACAGAAAAGAAGAGAAGTTTTTGGTTTATGACTTTGGTGAAAATGGCAGCTTGGCTAGTCATCTCCATGGTATGCCTACATTTTATTTTATAATAATAACAAATATTATGGTTATAGACTCTGCTGGCTTCAATAATGACATAATCATATTCATCAATCTTGACCACATGAATTTAAGTCTCTTTTAATTCATTTTTGTTAGAGATATAAAAATCAATTTTAAATATGCATATAGCACTTTAAGCTTTTGAGATAAATGATCCTTAACATAGTATCAAAGTCTCTACAACCATGTAGTTAGGAGTTCTAACTTTTTATTCATAATTAAATTAAATTTTAGTACAATTTAAACTTGTAACAAAATTGAAAATTAAACACCTTTTACATTGATTTGCAGGTAGAAGTGGATCTGTGCTAAACTGGCCAACTCGTTTGAAAATCATAAAAGGAGTAGCCAGGGGCTTAGCTTACCTCTACCAAGAGTTCCCTGGCCAAAACCTACCTCACGGCCATCTTAAATCCTCCAATGTTGTGTTGGACCATTCATTTGAGCCCCGTTTGACAGAGTATGGACTTGTCCCAGTGATAAACAAGAGCCATGCTCAGCAGTTCATGGCAGCCTACAAAGCCCCAGAGGTGAACCAATTTGACAGACCCAATGAGAAGACTGATGTTTGGTGTTTGGGGATCCTCATACTCGAACTGTTGACAGGGAAATTCCCAGCAAATTATCTAAGACATGGGAAGGGGGCAAATGCAGATTTGGCAACCTGGGTGAACTCAGTTGTGAGGGAAGAGTGGACTGGGGAGGTGTTTGATAAAGATATCTTGGGGACAAGGAATGGTGAGGGTGAGATGCTGAAGCTGTTGAGGATTGGGATGTATTGCTGTGAATGGGGTGTAGAGAGTAGGTGGGATTGGAGGGAGGCAGTGGCCAAGATTGAGGAGCTGAAAGAAAGGGATAGTGAAGATGAATACTCTTATGTTAGTGAGGGAGATTTATACTCAAGGACTATGACTGATGATGACTTCTCTTTCTCAATCACTAGTTGATGAGTTTGGGGTGGTGGTGGTGGGTGGGAGGGGTTTCAGAACTCATCAACCCAATATGAGAACTCAGGAGTGTGCCTTAGATGAAGGGAAGGCTTCAATCTCAGAGTTTTGGGTGGAATGATCTTTCAAGTGGCCTCAACATCTCGCTTTATATTGTTTTGGGTATTCCAAAAGCATTTTATTATGTAATGATATTGATGAAATTTTTGAACAGTTGAATTTGCCCCTGCATTATTCAAAAGTCAGTTGCTCATTCTTCTTTCTATCTTCATCAAGCCCTTGTATGGGTTTTGGCAAACGATGAAGGAAAAGAAAGCTGCATCAGCAGAAAGCTGTATAAATAAATTTATATCATTTTTATATAATTCTTTTCAATTCTTGTGCATTTTTTCTACACTAAATGAAATTTGTAATGTATTGACTAAAGTCATTCTTAAATAGCAGCAGTTCAATTGGGCCCTTGAAACGTGTGCTTGTGAAAAGACTCATAAAATTGGGTCCATATACATGCATAATAGTGATGAGGATACATTGGCAACTTGCGGAACTGGTGTTTCTATTTTGTGTAAATGCAGGTTAAAACATTTTTGCAAAGATATATTATAGGGTGTACTGCATTGAAACAAACAATCACATTTCAAGTTTGTTGTTAAATTCGGAAAATGGAAACAGGATAGCAGAATTTATCCTGTCAGCAGATTACTTGTTGATAGGTTTTCTACTTTCCTTCTATGTTAAAACCATGCTTGTGGTTATTGGTTTTTGTCTTTGTCTAAGAAATTAAGGATATACTCAATGTTTTAAAAATTGGATCGGATTGACTAGTTAGATCAAAATCATATGTGTTTATGATTTAGTTTCATCCAAAAAATCGACCAGGGCATTAAACAATCATTGATCGGCCAAAATCGAATTAACCGACGAACCATTTGAACTGAAGCTGGTTTTTGAAAATCGGGCAGTTTTTCATTTTTTTAATTATTTTTTCAGATTTTTAAATTATTTTTTCAGATTTTAAATTAATTTTTTAGGATTTTTTTTTACATTTATCTCTCAAAAGTCATAATTTTTTACTCGTTTATTCGATTTGGACACATTTTATATCAATCCATGTCACTTTCTTTTTAAGATTTACGCAATGAAAAATAACAGAATGCAGTTGGACCAACCGATTTTCTAAAAAAACATTATTTTCATAATTATGAGTAATTTAAAAAATATATAGTTATTTTTTTAAAATAATGATTAAACCCTAATTTTTTTTCTTAAAATCTCTGTTACTATCAAAATAAGGTTATTTTAATTGAATACAATAATAAATATTATTATATGTAGTTAATTTTTATAATTCATGTCATTAAATTTACTTATACATATATATATATATAAATAATTATGTATATAATTATTACATCATCTTGTTCGATCATCGATTAAACTAATTAAATTATAATTTAGAAGTCTCACTAATTCAATTTTCGATACGATTTTTAAAACACTAGATACACTCTTCTCTCTAAATCTAGGCTGGTGCTTGAGCAAAATACACAATCCACATAAATGTATCATTCTCATTATACTGATTCGCCATGTGCATTTGTGTATATACTTATGTACATACCTATTGATAATTATTTGTCTTGTAATTTATACTGTTTGTCTACTATTCATTATGAGGAAAATATTGACGATAAGAAGGCCGCAAAGCAAAGAAAGGTGGACCAGGCAAAGAAGCCAAAATTGGGGACACAATCGCATAACATGGAAGAGATGTTTTCAATGGCTGGGCTTCCCAATAGAAAAAGCTAAATTATTATTCCATTCCCATTGGTGGAAATGGTCAAATGGGTCATTGTCTGTCATTGTACGTTTCCTAGATAAGCGAGTAGTAGATAAGCACTTGAGTATGATCCTGGATTGTACCCTCCATTTTATTTTATTTATTCATTTTAAGAATTTTTATTTTATCAATTTGTTTTGGCTCAATATCACTTACTATTTCACTTGTGTATCTAATTACCTTCACTTTTTGAGCCCTTATCTCATCTTAATGATAGCGGTTGGTAGTCTTTTTATCTCTTCACATTTTCCTGCCTTAGCACTGCTAGAATTCTTTGCTATTAAAAAAGCTATTCTTTGTACTTTGTAGAATCCTGTCACTCCTATTTACTTTTTTAGAGTATGTTTTTAAAGAAAAAATAATGAGTTTTATTTTTCATTCATTATCAATTTTAATCTTTATATATTATCATTCAATTACCCAATGACACATTATTAAAGTAATTTAATACTAATAACTTAATATTATTATATAACTCATTAAGGGTGAGTGTTATGTCTCAGAGTGAGTAAATAAAAATACTTAATGTAATACTTAAATGATGAGACTCTCTTTCTCTTAATAGGATAATATTTTGGAGATAAATTTTTTTCATAGACTTAAATAATAATAATAATTGTGCTTGTTAAGAGTCACCTAATACTCCACCTTAAATGAGCAGTTAAAGTGAACCATTACAAATGCCTAATGAGATAGTCTTTTAAAAGAGACTATTCTTGTATAATCATATTTTTTTCCTTATAAAAGATTAAAAAAATAATAATTTTTTTAATGATATAACATATATAATTAGATGACTAATGCAGAATGATTAAGGGTTATTTATATTATTTTATAAAAATTATTTATTTACTTTGTATTTTTATTTTTAATAAGTTATTTTATTTTAAGAATTAGTATTTGTTTAGGATTTAATTAAAAATTTAACCACATGACTATTTTTTAATTATAAATACCTTTAGGTGTTTTATATTTTAATCTTTCATATTTATTTATCAATTACACATAATATTGTGATTTTTCAGTGTGTGAATCGTTGTGATTTTTTTGGCTCTTTTAGTCAATCACAATGTTTTGTCTCTAGATTTTTTTTATTTTTTATTTTTTTTGAAGGAATGTTTTGTCTCTAGATGTGAACTTATAATTTAAGATTGTTTAAAATAAAACCATATTAAAAGCAAAGCTCTTTATTTGTCCCACCGTTCTCCATCATCATCTCCTTTCATTTTGGAGACTCCACCTCTTATCTTCTTCTTCTTCTTCTTCTTCTTCTTCTCTCTGTGGGTGTTCTTCATCTTCAACTGCAACTGCAAGTCTGCAAGGTACCTACTTGGAACTGTATGGACTTTTTTCCCACTTGCATATTCATGTACAGGATTTGAAGCACAACATGCACTCTTAGCTTTGTGTCTCATTTGTATTTGATGTTTTGTTGCATGAGGTTTATGCTGTTAAAAGTTAATGAATTGATTACTCTTGACTGGGTTTGATGAAGTTCTATGCAAAATTAAGTTTTCTTTTTTGTATAAAGGATAATATAAAAGGATCGGGATCATGTTACATGTCACGTTTGAGAAAGAAACAAAAACAAAAATAATAAATTTTACACAAATATTGATGGTCCTATCATAATCTTCTTATTTTGTTTTTGTGTCTTTTTCTCTCTAACATGACCGTATCATGTGAGAGGATCCTTATCCAATATAAAAAGGGTGCTTTTGCTCTTCTTCTCCTTCTTCATCCTCTTCTATCTTTCTTTTTTCTTTTTCGTTTATAAGGGATTGAATCTTTGCAACTTACATACTGGGTTATAGTTAAAACATTGATCAAAACCATTCTTTTGTGTATGATATGATAGAGGGAACCCAATTGGATTGATGTGGTTTAGAGAATGGGATGCTGTTCCATTTAGGAAACCCTTTGGTCGGTTGTAAAGACTGAAGCATCCTCCAGGGGAATATTCCACATATTCGTTTCTCAAGCTTGGTTGTCAATACTTGTATTCTCTGTTAATTCTTATCCAACCCACTTCCCACTTCAGAAATTGCTGTCCTACAAGTTTGGTTCAATTTCACATAGTTAGTTGATTTCTCCACTCTGCTTCCTTCCAATCTTAATTGGAGGTGTGCTTCAGAGAATTTGTGAGGTTTGTCAAAAAGAAAAAGGTGCACTTGCACAGAATCTGAATTGCTTTTGGCACCGGGTATGTTTGCCTTTGCACAAATTGAAACAAGTGTGAAAGTTTAAGTATTGTTCAAACCATTATAGATTCCATTTTGGATATTACTTTCAAAACTAATATTTTTCTCTTGATCAATTAGGTTTCAAGAAATCTTATAAGAAGAAGGGTGGAGAGTGGAGAACATTCTGCAGTTCTGATGGCAGGGCTGGATTTTGAAGCCCAATCTATTGACAGCCATAATATTATGAAGATCTTTGCAGCTGAAGGTGTTGAGTTCCTTCTGTCTTGTGAAGGGAAGGTAGCTTAGTTTCTACAGAATCTTCTTTCTCTATTATGTGTGCGTATGTGTTTGAGTATACAATATGCTGGTTAACTAATTCAACTTTAGATTAACTTGCAGTTCCAGTAGTTTAATTTTTAAACCATCCTGGGAAATTTCTCTTTCTTCTCCCAATAAATAAAAAAGGTAAAATTCAATTTAAAAAAAAAACCCAACGTGTTTTTTATTTTTATTGTGATCATGGTTATGCTAGCTAATGTATTGCCATCTTTGAATATGAGATTAGGTACCCTTGTCAGAATGCAATGGGAAAACCATCTGCCTATTTTTCTCTGCAAACTGGTGCAGACCTTGCAGAGCATTCATTCCCCATCTGGTTGAACTTTGTAACACACTGAGAAAGAGGGAAAAAAGTCTAGAGATCATCTTCATATCCTTTGACCATGATGAGGATGGATTTAAAGAACACTTCAAGAGTATGCCATGGCTAGCCGTCCCATTTGATGCAAATTTGCACAGAAGACTGATTGATAGTTACCAAGTTGATCGAATCCCATCATTCATTCCATTATGTTCAGATGGCATAACTATTGAAGAAGACTTGATTGGGTTCATTGAGGATTATGGTGCTGATGTTTTTCCTTTCACAAGGAAGAGACGTGAGGAATTGAAAGCCATAGATAAGAGAAAGCGTGAAGAAGTAAATTTGAAAGATTTATTGACACATGAAGGACGCAACTTTCTCATCTCTGGAGATGATAGAAAGGTATCCTAAAGACCTTCCTCGAGCTGTTGTTTACTATGTAATAGCTAAGCACATAAATGACATATCTTATTTTTGCAGGTACCTGTATCTGAACTAGCAGGTAAAACAATAGGCCTATATTTTTGTGCTTACTGGTCTCCTCCTTGCCGTGCCTTCACTGCCCAACTTACAGATGCATACAACAATCTCAAGGCTGCAAAAGACCACTGCTTTGAGATTGTTTTAATCTCAACAGATAGAGACCTTAAGGAATTCAATGTCAACATAAGTAGTATGCCATGGCTTGCTATCCCATATGAGGACAGAACAAGGCATGACCTTTGTAGAATCTTTGATATCAAAGGAATTCCAGCTTTAGTCTTCATTGGACCAGATGGCAAAGTCATTAGTATGAATGGGAAGTTTATGGTCTCATCATATGGTGCGGAAGCTTTCCCATTTACTGAATCACGAATAAGGGACCTTGAAGCAGCTATGAGAAAGGAAGGAGATGATTTGCCTCAACAGGTTGAAGATGTGAAGCATGAGCATGGACTGAAATTGGATATGGCCAAAGCATACGTATGTGATTCCTGTAAAAAGCAAGGGAAGTTTTGGGCGTTTTCTTGTGATGTCTGTGACTATGATCTTCACCCAAGTTGTGTAGAAAAGGTTGACATAGACGAAAGCTTGTAGAGAATGAATATATCACAGTAAGTTTGCAACCAGATATATCGACTAGCTACTTTTGGTAGGGATGGAATTTAAGAATCTGTAAGTGTAAAACATAAGAAACTTATAGACTTCTTTTTCTCCTTGCCTATCAGTCTATTATTTAAAGCTGCCATTTCAAATTAAGAATAACGTAAATAGGGTGAGTTTTTGTAAGGAAAAGTTGTTTGTGGGTAGAATGACAATTTGAGAAAGTCTAGCTACACCTTTTTATAGGGGTGTGTGGCTTACACAATGTTTAGAAACCTCACGTTGCATGTGAATATCATATGTGCAGAAAAAAATTTATGTAATGCTGCATATTTTTTTAGCAAGTCACTAGGTAAAAATCTTGGTGGATCTCATTGCAAAATATTTTTCCTTCAAGTTATCACGTTATCTCACCTCGCCCTTATTTCTGATATAATATACTAATACACATTAGTAGTATATGATATTACTAATAACAAGGTCCGCATTAATTAGGAAATAAGGAGATAAATAATAGATGTAAAGCAAGCATTGTGGAATAACACAGAAAATTATGAAGAGTTAATAAATATTAAATTATTTTTATGATTATGTAATTTTAATTGATTTTTAATAAGATTGCAACTGAATTCAAGGTGCTTGTGAAAATAGTTGTGATAAAGTTTGTATATAAAGAAGTGCATTTTATTTACGACCCCCCAGGTTCAAAATTATCCTTAAACATTCCTTTGATTTTTTTTAATATAATGTCATGTTTGGCCCACTCAAAAGAATAAAAATATTATTTGGCCTCCCTATCAAGAAATTTCTGGCTCCCTAAATAGAGGTATACCATAAACTTGTGGGATTAAATAAAGAGTTTATACTAATAATAGATTGAATAACAATGTAAAATTTTTTTACACTAACAATAGATTAAAATTAAATTCTTAAATAAATACGTGCACGATTTATAACAATCACTTAATAGTGCATAATAAATGGATGCACGAAGGGCTATGGTTTCTGCCTAGTGCTTTAGAATGAGTACATATTATTTAGATGCCACATTTCATGAGGGACGAAGTCAGAGATAGCCCGCAAAGTTTGGTTATTCTCTCGTAGGGTAGAGAGAAGAGAGAGCACAATAATCTGTGTGGTTATGACGTCCGAGAAAAGCTCAATCTAGTTAAAAGGAACCCAAAAATGGCTGCTAATTCTAGATAGAGGAAGATTGGTTATTTGCTATTCTTTTGTTGTTCAAACACCAAAAAGAAACAAGAACAAAGTACACAAATTAAACACGTACATATCTTAAGTCCTTTTGTCTCTCAGCGTTTAGGGAGGGACAGAAAAGATTCAAAAGAAAGAAGTTATCCTTGTATTGTTCTTAACAGTGTTTCCCTTTTCACGAAGAGTGGCACGGTCTTTGCTTCATCAAAGGACCTTCAGGATACAACATAATAAACATAAGGGAAACATAAGAGGAAAAAAAGGAAAGAAAGAACTTTAGAGGTCTCTTTCTCTGGTAAGAAGCACAAAGCAATAAATACATGAGAGGATAATACTTTTGGTTTCTGGGTTTGTTTTGTTTGGTTTATTTTCATTGAAAGAGCACAAAGAACTTTAAGATTGCAAGAAGTTTGGAACGAAAAGGAAGAGAGAGGAATGTGGTTGCCAAAGAATCAATGGGACAGGAAGGATGGTGTGAATGGAATAGTGGCAGTTGCAATAGACACAGATAAGGGGAGCCAAAATGCACTCAAATGGGCCGTTGAACATCTCCTCACGAAAGGTGCAACTGTAGTACTCATCCATGTCAAGCTTAAGTCAGCTTCTGCATCACCTTCTCTTTTCACCCTAAGTGAGTATACCTCATACATTCTCTCAGTGCCATATGAAACTGGCATTAATAATAGCAGAATGCCTCCTCACGTCATTTGTGTCTTTTGCTTTTTTTTTTGCTATATGCCTGGTTAATGTTTAGGAAATCCAGACAAGAAAAAGGAAAACAGTTAAAAAGAAGAACAATTTGTTAGCACCCCTTGGCTGGCTACCAGATTGATTACTCACTTTGTTGATTGCAGGGGCAGGGGTAAATCGTATTGGTGAAGAGAGTTCACTGGTATGCAAAGAGCCTGATGACCAAACCAGAGAAATTTTCATCCCATATCGTGTCTTCTGTACGCGGAAAGATGTAAGTTTTGTTGAAAATATCAACTTGTCCCATCTCTTAGTCATTTTTTCCTCAGCAAAATAACCAAACACAATTGAGGAAGTGAAAAAAACACATATTTTGGCAATGGTTTTCATTTTAGAATTCTTGACATTATTGTATCATCTTATCATCTCTTTCTTATTTCTTTCTTCTTCTTTTTGTTGGTTTTTGGTGGGGAATTGGGGTGGACCTTAGATACAATGCATGGACGTCATACTAGAAGATGTAGATGTATCCAAAGCTTTAATTGAATATGCTTCTCACTCAGCAATTGAGCATTTGGTTCTAGGCTCTTCAACCAAAACTGGATTTCTTAGGTATGGCTCTCTGTGTCCAAGTCAGATGGTTGTGCCCCGGCATTTTGCAAATTTTACTTCTAACTCCTACCTTTCCATTCTGAGTACACAAGCAATTGTCAACATGCAAATTTAAGGTGTCAATAATAAGGAATGTGGTCATTAGAAGCATAAAGCTTGTAGAGTGCAGATTATAAATGATCTTATTAACAATGAACTGAATGCTAAATAGCATTATATAAAATAAAGCAAACTTGGCCAATAATCAAGCTTTCAAGTGGGAAAAAAGAAACTTTTTCATTTACATGATACACACAATTGCTTAAGACTTCATCTTGTCATATCAACTTATGGTTATGTGCCTTGCTGTATGAGTGTATATTACTAAGCATAAATAAATGCCTGAATTTCTATCTTGGGTATATCTATATGTATTTTTCATTTACTAAGGAAAGTTTTTCTCATCAGAAGATTCAAGGTAGCAGATATTCCAGGAACAGTATCAAAAGGGGCACCAGATTTCTGTACAGTATATGTTGTTGCTAAAGGAAAGATTCAATCAATGCGATCTGCTACTCGTCCTGCTCCTACCTTTTCCCCTCTGATGAGCCAGCTTAATCAACTCACTACCAGGTCAGACCAATCAGACCCACGTCTGCCGCTGGCTAATAGTGTTAAAGGTTAGATTGATCTCTTCAAGAATCATACATCTATGTGTTTGTGTGTGTGTGTGTGTTTGTGTGTGCATATTGCCTGTATGCTGTTCACTGAGAAATGTGGTTTCCATTAGGACATGAAAGGAGACCCATGGATCCACCCCGTAGATCACAGGATGGAACAGAACCCTTCAGGTCAGTGACATTGCATACTACATGGCAAATTTATTCCTTCTATATTTTTTAATTCTTGGTATATCAACTTGTTCTTTGCATGGGTAAATAACATTTCTTCATCATCTGAAAACTAAATGCTATTGGAAGCAGGTCACCATTCACTAGGAAAGGTTTGAATGGCAAGTCATATGGGGAAATTTCCTTGCCAGATACTGACATATCCTTTGTAAGCTCTGGAAGGTCAAGTATAGATCGCTTGTTCCCTTCGTTACATAACAGCTCAGATACAGGGATGTCCAACCCTCGGCTATCATATGGCTCCGATACAGATGGAAACTATAGCTTTGAATCAATGCACTATGGAAGAAGGTCTCTGGATATCAGCTCTCCTGAATTCTCATCTTTCTCACACGATAGTGAGGGGCTTTCATCTTCTACATCACAGGCCATGGTAAGGACAAGCGGGCAATGTGCATTTTTATTTCCTGCACTATGTGTGCAACAGTGCAAGTATTAGTAGTTCCCGCACTGATAAGAGGGCCAAAAGAATTTCGTAATTTAGATACATTTTCTCATAAAAAGTAAGATTTTCAAGATGTTTTTCTTGAAGATAAAGACATCAACAAGGTGCTATGACTACATATATGATATCCCGCAATCTTTATGTAATACAATAACATTATATAGTTTCCTTTAGTTGAACACGTTTCAGCCAGTGCTGATGCCCCCCCCCCCCCCAAGTATACCTGTCTTATTTTCTACATATTTTTTACCATGCAAGGAATGAATAGATGTCAATGATCGAATAGTTAAATATTTCAGTTGGAAGCTAGGTCTAAGTGTAATGTTTTTGATTCCTGATTGCTATTACTTTGTTGTTAATATTGCGCTGCAAGTATAGGATGATGTGGAGGCTGAAATGAGGAGATTGAAGTTGGAGCTCAAGCAAACAATGGAAATGTATAGCACAGCCTGTAAAGAAGCACTCACAGCACAGCAGAAGGTATGACATAATATCTGCTTTACATCTAAAAAAGTACAAGAAGATCTGACATGTCATGCATCACAGGCAGTAGAACTCCAGCGCTGGAAATTAGAGGAAGAGAGGAGATTGGAGGAGGCAAGGCTCGCTGAAGAGGCTGCATTGGCGATGGCAGAAAAGGAGAAGGCCAAATCCAAAGCAGCTATTGAGGCTGCTGAAGCACAAAAGAGGATTGCAGAACTTGAAGCACAGAAGAGACTTAATGCAGAAATGAAAGCACTTAGAGAATCAGAGGAGAAAAGAAAAGCACTTGATGCTTTAGCAAACATAGATGTCAGGTATAGAAGGTATTCAATCGAGGAGATTGAAGCTGCAACAAATTTTTTTGCAGAGTCCCAGAAGATTGGAGAAGGGGGTTATGGTCCGGTTTATGAGTGCCTTCTGGACCATACATCTGTTGCAGTGAAGGTTCTACGTCCTGATGCAGCACAAGGAAGGTCACAGTTTCAACGAGAGGTAAGCAGACAAACAAAACTCTGTACCTATATATGCAACGCTACAAATGGAAATTTTGGGTTTTGGAAGTGCACAAGTCATGACTCATGCTGGGAAGAAAGTGCTAAGATGTTTTTGTTGGGAGGTGGATGGATCCATAATAAGGGCGCAAGAAACGTGGTTCAGTCTCACTGACCTACATCCACGATCCCTAGAAGGGATAAAAATTCTCTATTAATAAAAATAGATTACACCTTTTGAACGGCTCAAGTTGCAAACCTTTTCACTAAACTCACCATCGAATAGCCTAGTTACAAGTTACAACATGTCTCAAGTATCTAGGCTACTATCTCTTAAGTGATATTCTACCACAATACACGAAGGTTTATTTGTATAAGAAACCTATCTTTGGCTTCTCTAATTTTAGTTATATGAGACTTGGGTCAATTACATAACAGTTTGTATGCTTAGTTGACTTGCTTATATGTATGTTACAGGTTGAGGTACTGAGTTGCATACGGCATCCAAACATGGTTCTCCTCCTGGGAGCCTGCCCAGAGTATGGCTGCCTTGTCTATGAGTTCATGGCTAATGGAAGCTTGGATGATCGCCTCTTTTGTAGAGGAAACAGTCCCCCACTTCCTTGGCAGCTTAGGTTCAAAATTGCAGCTGAAATTGGCACTGGCTTGATGTTCCTCCACCAGACAAAACCAGAGCCTCTTGTGCACAGGGACTTGAAACCAGCTAACATCTTGCTTGACCGAAACTATGTGGCCAAGATCAGTGATGTAGGTCTGGCTAGGCTAGTCCCACCATCTGTGGCTGACAATGTGACACAATATCGCATGACATCCACGGCTGGAACTTTCTGTTATATAGATCCTGAGTACCAGCAGACTGGAATGCTGGGGGTAAAATCTGACATATACTCCCTTGGGATAATTTTCCTGCAAATTTTGACAGCAAAACCACCAATGGGTTTGACCCATCATGTTGAAAGAGCCATTGAGAAGGGAACATTTACTGATATGCTGGATCAAACAGTGCCTGACTGGCCAGTAGAGGAGGCCTTGAGCCTGGCAAAGATGGCAATCAAGTGTGCTGAATTAAGGCGGAAAGACAGACCTGATCTTGCCAAGGATGTCCTACCAGAACTAAACAGGCTAAGAGAACTTGCTGAAAATACTGATCTTCATTCAGTGTTGAGTGGCTGTATAAGCCCATCTAACCAGAGCCAAGTTTCTGTGCAGCTGGTAAGTTTCTGTGCTGGTTTTTTCGGTTAATGTTGAACTTACTTTGTATGATGAGCTTATAACATGTTAACATAAATGTTGCCTGATCTTTTTGCAGGATGGAGCTAGCCCTCCACTTCCTTATTCTGGGGATAGCTCAAGAAACACATCAAGCCCTGTCTGACAAGTCAAAACAAGATCCCATGGAGCAAAAAAGAAAATTTGTTTAATGGATTGATCCTGAGGATAAGTGTAAATTACTTAGGTGAATTGATGTAGTAGCATGCTTGATTCTCCAAGTTATGCATGTGATTTATGTTTTCTTATTTCAAAATAGATTGCAAAAACAGCGCAGTGTTTCTTTAAGGTAGAGTTTCAGAGGGTTTCACAAGACAAAATCAGGGTCTCAAAATACAATTTGGAAAACAAGTTGCGGTTAGAGTCTCAAACAAGCCTCCAACTGATAAAAAAGTATTAACATCATAGTTCTACTAAGCCACTATGAGACCTAACAGTGAAGGTAAATAAATATAAACCAGTAAAAAGAAAAGCCAAAAATGAAAAATAGAGGGCACTGAAAATAGATTTAAACGGGGAGTTTTTAAATTTTCACTTACATATTGTTGAAGGAGAAACCAAAATTTGTGAACCCACAGTAAAAATGAGTTCGAATGTCATTTTTTTAAAAATATTTCTAGTTTTGTTTATTAAACAAATGTAATGTAATGTTCATTTCTATTTTTTCATCTCTCTTTTTTACTAGATCATTTATAACTCAACTAAAGAAAAAGATAAATGCACACTATTTTTTTACACCAATTTTACATTTGGTTAATGATGAGTAAATTTTTTGTTAATATAGTATATCGTTTAATTAATGAGTTTTGGTACTTAATCACTTACAGGCTAGTAATCTATTAACCAAACGATATACTTCATTAACCAATAATTTGTTCATCGTTAATTAAGTTAAGCTCGTAATCGATTACCAAAACTCATTAACCAAATGATATATTATATTAACAAAAAAATTGCTCATTGTTAACTAAGAGTAAAAATGGTGTAAAAAAAATAATGTGTAAATATCATTGTTGCTCAACTAAAAACACCTTTAACTACATTGGTCTAACAACCTTAGGCATGTGCAATATAATTAAATTACATGGTTTTTGAAGAACAAGCCGAGCGTTCCAAATTAGGGTCTTGATGTTGATGATTCCACTTGCGGTATTAATGTACAGTTTCTTCAAGCTCGTAAACCTTCATTTACGGTATTAATGTATATAGAATCAATTTCACTTGTACCAAGGACCCTCTCATAACGATGCAAGCATAGCCAGTAGCCACCTGATATCACTACTTTTGGCAGTAGTAATTCGTTGTATGAACGGTAAGATAATAATGGTACACCTAAAATCCACTATCTCTTCCCTCTTTTATATATGTGTTTTTATAAATATGTATATTTACCCAAATATATTCAGTCATACCAGTCCTACGTCTTCGCTTTTCATGAATTTTAAGATGTACTTTTCTAATTCAACTTATTGTCATTTTACCGCACAAAGATCCAATAGGCTGTCAATAACGATTTCCTACATCAAATAATAAAAATTATTTAACATAAAAAATTAACTCAACTTTGATCATTTGCATCAAACTTAGAAAATCAATAATAATGTAAATAAATAGTTCAAATTTTTATATATTTCAAAACTCAAAAGTATATATTATGTTAATAGAGTGTGTATAATTTTGAATTAATATGAAATTTTAAAAGTATAATCTATATATTAAGAACTTTCAAGTCAACGAAATTTAATAAAATACAATAAGTACAACAATTAGAAAATGCTAAATAGCTCGAATTTATTTATTGATTTAATTTTTAAAACATCTAACACCGATACTATACAATATATAACATTTAGAAAAATACCACAGAGAAACTAAAATGAATTGATATTGACTTTTGGATGAATGAATATGATCCCCTCCAATTTATCTTATCCACCAATTACCCTTGAATAAAGGTGAATTTTAGCTAAGTTTTGTCAATTTTTTCTAATTGTGTAGCATTACACTAACAATTACATTTCTATCAAAAATAAATCTTAGATGGGCCTAACATTATACACTTAACACCCCCCCCCTTCCCGCCAAAAAAAGACGAAGAAGGTTCACTAGTCAAATAATTAATGTACACTTGGCTGGCAAAAGAATCTTCCATAGCTCGCCTGGAAGTTGCAAACTCTTGGTATGACAATAGTTGAAAACAGGCTAATAGCCGAAGGCAAATATTAATGTAGTCGTTTCATTCTCCACCTCTTGGGTGTGTTCGCATTGTAAATGAAGACATGCCCATGCCTCGTGTTGTCCTTGTTTCTTAGGGATCGTGTTTTGGCCCCTCGTTCATAACCAAAACAAAATAAAAGATATTAATGTAGTCAATCATCAGAAAACTCTGCACTCTTATGCTATTCATCCAGGTCAAAACTTAGAGAGCTTCAACAGCTTCAACTTTAGGTTTGCCTTTCGGCCGACCACATCGTCTCACATCTTTACCTGATAAAAGTTCAAGTGCTTTTTCCAGGGTGACATCACTTGGCTTCATATTCTGAACACCAATTTCAAAAAAACAAGCTCATGTCAAATAACAAAACTAGTTAAGACGGACATGCAATTAGTACACCAACAATTTTGCAGAACAGACATTAATAGCAGAGGTGGCAAATATATTTGTGGTTGACATATTAGGACATTAGGCTACTTCAAGATGATTAGGTAAAATAATATATTAGATCATAGACAATCCATCAATACACATCTACTAAATTTGCTAGTCCCTTAAAATGTAAATCACGTCAACCTCAACCCCCAGTGGGGGGCAAAAATCGCTGAGAGAAGGTTAAAGGAAAAAAAAAAAGACCTTTACTATCACCATTACTGACCATAGAATTAATTTCTCAAACAAAACCAGAAAAAAGGTAACAAATAAGTACCAATCCACAAATGCCATTTCTAACACATGATAGTTGTTTGCTTCATTGTGAATGAGGCGATTTAACTAGTAACACATCCAAGAACATGCTCCAACACTGATGAGCAGGAGTTAAAACAAAGCACCGCTATAAGTTTTTCTTTTCTTTTTTTCTCGGCAGTAATGCTATTAGTTATTTAGTTACATCCTAAAGGATACTAACTGATTCAGCTGCTGAAGTCTCTTGCTGTGGTTGCAAAGACGGGGAAGGAAATAAAATCTAAAAAATGTCTGAAACAAGCATACCTTAGGAATAGAAGCAATTGTGCGTCGATGTCTAACAGAAAACCCAACCTTTGCAAGCTTTAGCATGACAGGCTGTCCATCCTTGGGATGGTTACCCTAACCAGAAGTAAACATTAATGAAATCAACAATGACTAAAGAATTCGTTAACAAAGTGTGTAAATCAAAATCAATCTTACACTAATGAATAACATTTTGTAGGATGAATATTCGAAAAAGCCATCATTTGATTGAAAGTTTGCATTGTACATGTCATGCTCAGAAAATTCCATATTAATCCAAGATTATTTTGTAATCCATTGGTATATATTAAAATTAACAAAAAATATGCTTTTGAAACAAAAATATATATATATATATATATCAACTATTTGATCATATACTTATAGTTGTTAAAATTTGACATGCAAGATCAACGTGATAAGTACTTATAGCTCAATTGAAGGTTGATAAACATACCAATGTCAATGGGTATTGTAGCAACTCAAGTGCATCTCCAAGGGTAATAGAGTCCACAGCCTTTATCTGAAAAAACCCAAATTCTGTGACTTTTCTTGGAAGAAATAAGAATTAGTCATACTTGCACAATCAGCTCTCAACCCATCATCATCAGTAAACAGATAAGGCATCAACCAGAGGTTGCACAAATGCATGCATAAAGATGCATATGCACAATGGCAAACTCACTCGGTAGCCACATTCAAAGAGAGAGAGAGAAATTTCATGCACATGGCCACATTATATAACACAGTTTTGAATATAGAATTCTACCAATTTGATTTTGACAGGCAAAATCAAGAGAAAAAAAAATTCTATACAGAAAAAATGGTCCCCCCTCCCCCCAAACAAAAAACTCAATCTTAAATGGATCAGAATTTGACAACATAAAAATGGCAACACTGCAGTACAGTAAACAGATGGCTCAAGGTGGCATATTGTTAAGTAAGAGTATATGCACTAAAACAATAGGATACATTGGTTTGTGTCATGTGGCATAGAAAAGATAAAGAAAATAAGGAGATGGAAAATTGGGAATCAAATCAATTTCGAGTTTACCTTCAATTAGATTATTCAGCGGACTGCATTACCACTTTCTATAGTCTTATTCATATCGTCCATTTTCCTAAAACCGCTTTAACTAGACATCTGAACTCTTTTGCTTCAAGCACCAAATGCATTTCTTATATTACGGCCTGATAGTGTAAAATAGATTCTCTGTATTATTATGAGCCATAACTTTGACCCCATTAGATTGAGAATGCTTTAAACAATTAAAGTTCTGTAAATTCCCTGGTCTATATCACCAATTCATCATAAATAAATTCAACCAGTAATGCATTTCTGAATTTTTTCAGATGCTATGAAGCTTGGGTTTGAGGATTCAGAATTACAGTGAATTCAAAGGTTTCAAAGGTGTGCTGCCAACCTTGTGAAAAATGAACATTGCCAAGGATCCAGGAAGTGATTCTGAGAAGTTTTGATTCTTCTCTTTTATTGAAATATCTAGCACTATAACAATCAAACTTGTTTACTTTCATTATGTCTCACTGCAAAGCCTACTTTAGAATATGCTTGGAATATAATTTAAAAAAAAAAGGAAAGAGTGAAAATTGAGAGATTCTTTTATAGAAAAGATCATTTAAATTTTCATCAGTGGATGCTTGGTAGGGATGTAAAAGGAACTAAAGAAGTAGAATGAAAATTGCCTTCATTCCTCCATATAAGACTGGAAAATACAGAGTCAAAATTTGCTATTCTCATAAATATCATTCCATTCTTATATATAACATTTCTAAACAAAAAATCATTTTGTTTGAATTAAAATTATATCACTTTAATTTTCACCTTATCTTCATCTTCATCCCCTCTAAAATTGTAAATATTCTGATACCACCCATGTACCCCTTTCACTATTTCACCACTACAAGTCACACCCTTATAAACTTCACCAATCAAGTCTTCAGCTACCTTCAAGTCCATTATAATTCATTTTACAAATTCAGAATTGTTATTTTCTTCTTTCTTTTATTTCTATTTTCAATTCAGTACAGCAGTGATTTGGTTCAGTGTTGTGCACATTCTCTTAACAACCATACAAATTTCTATTCCTCACTCATTTTAATTCAATGCTTCTATTCCATTTATACCACCTTATTAGCTTCTACATTGTTCACCATCAAATTCTAATGCTTTACCATCATCCCTTCTAAAACCTCCACAACTATAACCAAATATGTATTCCCAGTCTCTTTACACTACCAAGATTATATACTTGTGCCGACGGCAGTTTCACACTATCTGTAAGAAATGACCTTGTGTCTAACATTTTGGATCTAGACCTCCTTTCTAATCTCCACGAGTCCAGAAATTTCCTCCTTGTTCAAGGAACATATAAACTTCTTGTATTGCCATAAGAACACTACATAATAAGCAGGCAGCCAACATGTTTACTAAGTTTGCTAGAAATATGGGAGACACAAACTTCTTTTTTGCCACAGATTCAAACTATTAGAATACTTCATATCAATAGCCAAAAATAAATAAATAAAAGCAAAATGAATCAACGAGTTAGCCAGTTGGTATAATCAGGAAAATGAAAATGTCAACGTGACATACATGAGAGACAGAGGCTCTTTTAGGCAAGTATCCCTTCCTGTCTTCTCCAAGTTGAACATAGAATCCATAAGGACCACTTTTCAGAAGAACCTGAGGGAAAAGTAATGTCAATTATACACAATATACAGCTATCCAAACTATAAATAAATTAAACCTCTCCCATATAGCATATAATCAAGGCTGGGGATCTTAAGCAAACCTTTTCGTTTGAACCACTGGTAACACCTAGGAGTTTTGGCTCCTCTATAGCAGTGCTATTTTGAGGCGTATCATCCTCCTCCTCCACACCATATAATGTTTTAGCAATGTACCTGTTTTCAGCAATCACAAGAACCATTCATAATGTCATTTCACTCATTTGTAATTTCTAACAACAACATATTACTAAAGGCAAACTAAATCTTGTAATGAATACAAGAAAAATAGCAGTCTCAAAATTTAGGCAAGATCCCTTATGCTCAGTGCATCCACAATTTCAAAAGATTATAGACTTAGTAATGTACATACAGTCAATCATATCTATAAACCATAAAGTTTTAGGCACACAACTAATTTCACACTTTGAATTCAAAATAATAATAGCAATAGAAAAAAAAAAACAATCGATTCAAAACAGAGGCTTAACCATACAAGTAGGGTAGGAGTACAAATGTTTCTTTCACCACATGACTGCTTAAAAATAGTATCCTGTTATTCATGTTAAATGTATCTTGGCCCAATCAGGCATTAGAACTATACAAACAATTCAGCCTTCTTCACATAAAGATGCTATGATGTTTACGGTGGCCTACCAAAAGCTCCCCATGAGAAAATCATGGCAAATTAGAAATGGAGAACAGCCCATGCAACAAAATAGAACAAATGCAATAAGAAATAGAATCTATATAGGACAAGAACCAAAAAAATAAAAAATGAAGCTACTAGACCCATTTACTTTTTCAAGTCAAGGGGAAATTTGCGTGTTGAAGGAAAGAGCACGTCAGGCACAGTACAGTACAAAAATTTTAAGTACACATTAGTAACATATTTTAACCTGTGATAGTAGATAAAATGTGGATTTTCAGCCACTGTTCTCTTCTTTTTTTGGGTGGATTCATGCATGATCATGATGTCTACTTGTATTCTCAAATTTCCTTTTGCAGTACATACATAAAATATCTTTTGAAAGATTTTTGCTTCGTTATCTATTTCTATTATAAGAATAAAATTGGAATGAAAGAACACTATCATAATTTATCATTCTTCCAAATGTGTGAAGTAGCATACGACATATACAACATTGCATAAATGATAAATCACATATCAGTTAGAACCTACAAACCAAATATGCAGTAAAATACTCACTTGCACCTCGGATGTTGATCACAGCCTATAAAGTAGCCTGCGCCAAATCTACTTACTTTGAAAATCAGTGTGCCTTCCATACAACTGAAACAAAATTCAATCAAAAGATATCAAGACAATATCTGACAAACAAATCAAGCAGCATATGAGGAATTTAATCAACGTGTCATTTTAGCATGGTATTACAAACAACTAAATCAGCATAATCACAGTACAAAACTTTTAGCCCAACCTAAAGACAGAATTCCAAAACAAGTTCACATAGTTTGTTAATTCCTCAGGATCAAATACCAATTTACTAAAATGATGTATGTGCATTCAATGAATTTTTCAAAAAGCAGTTTTTGATGGTCTTAAGAAAAAAAAATTAATAAATAAAAGCACTAAAGAATTGAAAAAGTAAGTCCACCCCGATTTGCAAAGAAATAAGTTTGGGGGTGAAGGCAAGAAAGAGAACAAAATCTCAAAGTAATGATTATCTTGCCAAAAAGAAAGAAAAAAAATGAAGAAGAAAAGTGCTAGTTTGAGTGTAAAAAAATAAATAATAATAATAATAATAAAATAAAAAATTGAAGGTTTCCCTATGTTTCAAACATAATTCCTTGGTGAGTTTTGATCTTTTTTACTCTATATCCTCTCATCTTTGTTCACCTTTCCATTCCTTTCTTTGTGCTTAACCATGACCCCTTAGCTCCATTAAGCCTATAAAGACCTTTGATCCTTTGCAAGTGTGTCCTACATTAGTGGAGATAGGAATAGTTGTCTTGCCTATAGGATTTGAGAATTTATATTTATGGTGGTATTATGAACTACATTGTGTGCATAAACTTATCCGAGAGCAATTAATTCATGAAATTGGTTTGTGAATGCATGCTTGAGATAAGTGACTTTTTCTTTGCTTGGACATGGTTGCATGAGTGAACTTTTAACCTCTTTAGCACTTTAATGAGTTGTTCATGGATTGGTTCTCATGCGGCTTTTCTTCAAAAGTCTTGGATTGCAATTCTTGTTATTTTCATAATAAAATATCTCCCATCTATGCTTGATTTGTTTATTGCTTGAGGACAAGCAATGGTTTAAGTTTGGGGGTATTTGATGTGTGATTAAAATGCACACATCTAATGCTTGATTTGTTATGGATTTGGACCAATTTTGATTGAATCTTTCCCCTCTTTGCTATACTTTACATACTTTTACACTTTGACTCCTTTCCTCTCACTCTTGGTGTTTTAAGGTACTTAATGGGCGTTTTGGACCCATTCCTTGGAGGATCCACAAGCTTGATCATAGATTGTTGTTGAATCTCGTAGTTCTGACCCCCTGGCAGTAAAAAGGCCATATCTCGAGCTAGAGAAGTGATATTGAAGTGATTTTTATTGCGTTGGAAAGCTAAGAGACAAAGCTATAACTTTGTTGTTGGACACATCTCCTAATTCGGACCCCAGAGCATCACACAGCCATCTTTCTGGCCTTGTGAGTGCTGTGGCGCGAATTGTGTAGAAATTGGACCTCTTGGGCTTGCGCTGCACGAAATAGAATGAGAGAGAGTCCTCCACCCATGAGGAAACCCAAAAGGAGCCAAGACATATAAAAGCAAAGATTAGAAGCCCTAAAGGGGGAGGAAGGCCAAGGATTGGAGGTTGGAGATCGAACCTAAAGATTAAAGAGAAGAAGAACACTCTTGGAGAAATTAGGGGACCTTCTCATCTCTACCTCTCTTTCTCTATGATGTTCTTAGTTTCTTTAATTGTTATGAGCTTTATTGTAAATATGAGAGGCTAGATCACTTATCTAGAATTAGGGATGTAACTTTTCTATGATTATATGACAAGGGTTTTGAACCTCTTTTAGTTAATGGAAGATTGTTGTTTTGATTCAATTCTAATGTTCTTAATGCTTGTCTTATGTTGGTACCCATAAACGCATGATCTAAGATAATTAAATGAAGAATCGAGAGATAAAGTTTGTTATCTGAAAGTCTAGAGTTTGAACTTAGGTTTTATGACAACGAAAGTAGGCGTAATCCTTCAAGGATCAACTGAACTTCATAGAACTTAATGGGTTTCAATTAACTTAGTACCATGAAAATAGGTATTACTTTAATTCTAACACGTTTCTTGTAACTCGAGAGAGAGCATCAAACAAAATAGGAAGATCCACCTTCAAAACATAATCGAACCATTAACTGGAATGTTCTAAGCCTTTGTCATAGAAAGTAGTTGTAGTGAATCCCGAATCCTAGAATTTCAATCCCTTGATATTTCGTTTTAGTTATTTACTTAGTTTTATTTGCTTGCAATTTAATTTTAGTTTCATCACTTTAATTGATTGTCTAGATAATTGTAATCATTATAGTGCGGTATTCACACGATCCTCGTGGGAACAATATCTTTACTTTACTACTTGTACGATCCGTGCACTTGCGGTCAGCAACAAGTCAACATATCTTCATAACTTGAATTCTCAACCACTTTGATTCTTTGACAGTAAAATGAGAAGTTATGTAAACTTATGTTATCATCTCTTCTCCCAAACTAAAATAATGGGGCAGAATTAAATACACCATAATGAGGGGCACAAGATGAGACTTTATATGCAAGGCCACGGCTAGATTTGTCATGCTACAATCCCATCTATAACCTAAGACAACTTGAAGAATAGGCCTAACCACATGGCCAAATATGGCTTTGGGTCTTTTCCCGAGTATCCCCACACCCTTTGGGTGTGAGACTAATCCCGTTTGAGTACTAAGGCTGCCCCTCCCCACAAGTGCTTTTCCGTAGGCTCGAATCTCTGACATTGCAGAGGCCCCTCAACCACTAAGCTCAAGCTTGCTTACCACTTGAGCCACCCCTTGTGGGTTGTAGTGGTAAAGTCTTGATGCTATATATACCATCATTAAATTCCATATCTAATTCGGAAATCAAATGTCACATGTCCCCACTGAAATGTCAAGCATCCTCAATAAATTAAACGAAGAGCCCATGACCTGCACCAAGAAATGTGAAATCTACAATCCAGCCCACCAGTATCAAAGACCCAAATAATGGTATCACAAGATTGACCGCATGTGTCCCCACATATTTTCCAAAATGGTTGTCAAAACATCTCACATTTCTTGATATTTCTTACCTTACTGCCATTTCTCATGCTCCAAGCCCAACTAGCCTCAAAGGCCAAACAACTTAAAGAGTAGGCCAAACTACATGACTCCATTGTTTAAATACCTAAGTCCAAAACACTACATATCAAATGTGAGACTTGGGTATCAGATGCTGGCAAAATATGCCCAAAACCCAGTAACTGCCCAGCCCATCCTGCATTAATGGTTGTTATGGACAGGTTTGTTGTTTTCGAATCTGAAGCATCTTTGGGCGGTTTAGGTGGTCTGCAGATGCCCCAGAGGCACACTGTTTCACTGCAAGAAGTTTTAGAATTTACTGCCTCATGTTGAAAGCCTCGAAGAGTACAGACTCTCACCCTGTGCTATGTCATGACTCATGAGTGAACCTTATTGACTTTATGATAAAATGGCAAGAAATGTCAGAAGTATAAAACTTTTTTTTGGGTGCTATAAGTATAAAACTTTTTTTCGGTGCTGTATAAAACGTAAATTTACACTTTCATCCATCATTTGAAGGAAAAATTCAATAGATCATAACTTTTTTTTCTTCAAATTCATCTCTTTTTTTTTCTAAACCATCTCTTTCTTATATTCAAAACTTAAGGCATTAAAATCACATTTTTTTTAGGCAACACAATTTCTATTTAGACTAAAAAACAATTGAATTTGCCTCCAGCTGCAAGATAGAAGTACATATTCATTTTTCAATAGTTCCAACAGACACAAAGTATACAATAAAGACAAGAAAAAACTATCTAGTATCTAGGTCCCATTGAAAGCATCCAGGCCTGAGCTGTAATTGTAAACTTATTTTAAGGTGTGTTGCAAGTAATCTCTAATGAAAGCCTTTCGAATTAGCAATTTAAAAAAGGAAACTTCATGATGAAAAATTTAGATGCATCCCTTCCAAAAAATCAAAATTTGTAATCTAGGTTTGCTCCCATCCAAATATCCTACACTTTAAACACCAGAATTGTAGCTTTGCAAATTAACTAGTAAAACAGTATTCTACTCCCCGGGGGTGTGTGTATTTGTAAATCAAGTCAACCTTAGACAAATAAATCTTACAATAGTGTCAATTGATTTCCACTTGTGCATGTAAACACATACACTTATGTATATAGAAGAATAAACCAAAATCATGATAATAAAATATGGAGTAAACTCCCATTTAGGTCCATGAAAGATTTTTTCTGACATCAATTTGTGTTGGTATATGCCCTAGAATCCAACTTTGTATTGACTTTATAGGTTTACATTGTATCATGACATTTATTTTATATATAAGGCATTTCATTTGTTGGGTTATTTATTTCGATTAAATAAACATAATAAAGTCCTTAGAATAGTAAAATCAATGATGTTAGATATCAAGTGCATGACTTGATTGTGAGATACTATTGGCTACAGTCAAAATACTATTCTTAGATGTCCCTTCCCTATTCGAGTATTATTGTGAATTAAGATAACGATAATGCATAGAGACTACGCATACACTGATGACCACATCTCACAGGTCATGGATATGAGATATCAAGTCTTCACATGGGTACATGTTAGAGTAATAATGTATTAAATTGACCCACCATGAGAACGTTGCATGGATTGTTACGTAAGTGTCATAAGCGATTCTCATAGTGACAATTGTGTATGTGGTCTTTTGACTTGAGGTCACTTCAGTTCCCTACATGAGGAGTCATGTGTTTTAATACCGTCAAATGTCACTTATAATAAGGTGATTATAAAGTCGGCTATTGGACATACTACAAATCATGCGAAGGGATGTGAGTGACTTAGATAGGATTTTTTCCTAACAGGAGTGATATCTTCGGGACCCTTGATTGAGTGAGACGGCAAAATGCATGGCTATACTCAAATGAGTCAATATGCGATATTGATCTCATTTGTCTTAGTAAGACTATTCGGAGATCAAGAAACCAAAGATTGAACTATACAAGGGTGACATGTTCCATGTTTTATGTTTAATTGAGATATCTCGACAAAGCACGGTAACATTATTCACAGATAGGTTTCTGTCAAATCACTGACATTCTTGTTACTTGAGTAGCAGTAATGTATTGCTAGATACCGCTCCTTATTTGTAATAGTAAAATAGGATTTTAGTATTACAGTCAACGTAATAGAAACCTACAATGTCACACACTTCAAATGGATCGAAATTGGGATTTAAATTCATAAAATGAATTTATTTGGGTCTCCAAGTGAGACTAAGACTCCTATCGCTAGTTGGACATATAGTTAGACTAAATGGGCCAATACAACTTAAAAGGCCCGCACATAAGTTTGACTTGGGTCAGATTATGTGCACGTAGTGTTCTTACTTACTCAGGCTTTGTTTGGATTATGAGAGAAATAGATTAGAGAGAAATAGAGTAGAAAGAAGTAAGAAAAAGAGAAGTAAAGTAAAAAATGAGTAAACTTTTAAGTTGTTTGGATTAAGAGAATTAGAAGAGAAGTAGGAAAGAAAAAAAATTAAATTTTGTTGTACATACATATTTGCCCCTATTTATTATTTATAAAACAACAAAAAAATAGTATATTAGACAAATTTCCACCTCTACCCAATTCTTCTCCATTTCTTCTCACTTTAGGAGAGAAATGAAAAAAGTTGTGGTACCCACCATTTTTTTTTTCTTTCTTCTCTATTTATCCTCTAATCAAACAAGAGAGTGGAACCATTTCTCTTCTATTTCTCTCTTCTCTAACTCTCTCTTCCTCATTTCTCTCAAAACAAACAAAGGCTTAGGGCGGTTGTGTTGCATGTATATATATGATATATACCTAGCCACATGAAAGAGATAGATTTGGAACAGTTTTAAAAACCCTAGCTGTCAGTTATTGAGAGTGAGAGCATGAGGAGCAACCCCCCCAGCTAGCATTGAGGCATGGAGGAGAACCTGATTTCGCCTCGTTCATGTAGATATCGTAGAGGCACCGCATCATTGCAGTGCCCGTGATTGGCACACTAGTGACAACCGGCTCGTTATTAAGGTAACTCTTCTAACACGACTTATGAATTTCGAATGGATCCTCGGTTGGGTGTGAGATTTTTGTTTATTTCCGTTGCGTATGTATTATGTTTTGAATCCCGAAACCTAACAATTTGGTCCTTGAAATTAAGTGACATCAATTTGGTCTTCTAATGACATTTTTTACCATTTAGTTAGTCCAAACGTTAAGGTTTGTGAAGAAACCATTAGTGAATGTTTGATGTGGCACGTTTTCTGCTGAGTTGGGACGTTAAATGGTGATGTGGTGGACATGCTAACGACGTGGTGAACATGATGGCATCTAGTTCAAGAGATATCACAAAAAAATCTCCAAACCATAAACAAACAAAAAAAAATCCCCATACTCACCACCAAAATGACCACCTCCATACCATCTTCCAAAACGACCATCATCACCATATGGATACGATTTTATTGTGTGGGCTAGTGGTTGAATCTGATTTCATGAAAGTCTTGACCATCTTCATGTAACCTCCAATCCCACCACCTCCAAAATGGCCATCACCATGCCTCAAACGACTTGTGTTGCCACCACAGATGGAGGACTGGTACTAGCGCAGATAATGTGCATCCTTGTCCACATAATTGCCAAAGCCCTTCTCGTCCAATTTGCCATATTCACCAGATGCGTCCAAAAGATCACCTGCAGTATCAACAACCTTGGCTCTATCCACCTTGTCAAATTCATAGCGGAAAGTAGAATGTGCCACATCAGCCACCACCTTGGCGCTGGAGAACAACTCACTGCATGAATGATGTTGCTGCCCTTGTGTACTATAGGAGTTGCTGAAGGAATTAGAATCCATTATTACAAGAGACCAAAATTGTTGGAATGGACTTGAGATAGTTAACTTGAATGAGAGCTACAAGAATTGGGTTCGGTATTTGTAGGGGCAACTGCCAAAAAATTCTCTGAAAATTGTGGTTGAAGTGAAGGTAGATATGACATGGGCTTGGGGATTTTTCAAAATTAGGGTTTCTGTTTATGGTTTGGGGATTTATTTTATTTCTCTTGAACTAGATGCTACCATGTCCACCATGTCACCATTTAACATCCCACCTCAGCAAAAAACGTGTCACATCAGACACTCACTAAGAGTCTCTTTACAAACCGTAACAATGGGACTAACTTGATGGTAAAAAATATCATTAGAATACCAAATTGATGTCACTAATCTTTCGAGGACCAAATTGATGTCATGAAAATCTTTCAAGGACCAAAATGGGGGTTTACTCTAGAATGATTAATGGGAGGTTGTGCACGTGTGCATACACACTAAATGAATATCAAGCAGGTTGGGCTGTTCTGGAAACTTTTTAGGAGTCTTAAAAAAGCTAATGGGTTATTTCTAACTTCCCTACTTACAACCCAATCCATAATCCATTTGCCCACTAGTTTGACACCCTAAACATGACATCAGTGAAATTTACTTGAAAACAACTAAAAGATTTTACAACAAATAATATCTACCATTTACAATATAAATTAGGCACTCCTATCTTTAAAAATTGTTATTTCATAAAGTTGTCCAGAAAAAAAAATTATAATCATTAAACACAAAAATAATGTAAAGGCAAAAGATTAGTATGCCTCCACAAATTTGATTCCTTAAAGACAGCACAAATCTTCAATAGAGGAATCATTTGCAATTTGCAAATACTGTATAAAGTTACAAATGACTAATATTTTTATATAACTAAATTCCACCCATAAGAAAATGTGGGATAACTTACCTTGGACACACCCGGCTCTGATCCGGGAGAGAAGCAAATAAATAATCCCCAAATTTTTTTTCCAACATCTTCTCAACCTGCAAGTATAAAAACCAGTTTTATGAGTAGATAAACTAAGAAAACACCACTGCGGTGGCATTTTGTTTCCAGGGTATCATAGTCACTAACTAGATATACATATAGATACAAGGTGCACTGAAAAACAATGCCAAGAGAGCATATCGAGAAAATGAGAACTTCAAACATCCAAATACCAAGCCTAGAGCAAAGAGAGATGTCATACCTGGTGAATATGAACATTAGAAGTACGCTCACAATATGATTTAAACCGTGTCCAGTAATCTCTAAGGAGGCCTTTCCATTCAGTTACTCCAGCAGAAACATTATCAAGCTAAATCAAGAATGAGACATTAAATAAACAATACAAAAAAATAGGTAAACGATAAGCTCCAACTATCTTGGACAGTAGGCAAAAATAAAAAAATTAAAAAAAGTGGGGGCAAAGGAGTCAAATAATTTTTTAAAAACAATAAAAGATAATAATAAAGGAGCTTGTCTGCCAAAATCTGAATAGTAGTTTCATCTTCCCAGCTTTAAAGTATATTGGAGAGATCAGGGGGGAGGAGAGACAACCATATTAGTGGCTAAGAAGCTATATGTTGCAAACAGCTAAGATACCTCAGTTTCCATATCGGCAGTGAAACTGTAGTCTGTGACCTCTGAAAAATGGTGAGACAGAAAAGCTGATACCTAAACATCACAAAAAATGACATAAATTACTCACCATAAATCCCAGCTCATCTCACACTTCTATTGAGCTATAAGGTAACTGACAATGGACAAAATTTAAAACAGAAAAGGCACATTTATCCCATTCGCATGTATCTCAGGAACAGGAGAGATTTAAAGGGCATTGAAAGTAAAAGGCTCCTTGATGAGAGATTATCACTTGATTAGAATAAAGAGGACTGCACAAATGATTTTAAAGTTGTTCAGATCTGCATATGGTGCAGCATTTACCCTTGGTTAGCATTTCCTATTCTTTATGAAAATATAGGGAGCAGAAGATATAAGGTTTCAAACTGGCTTATTTGTATTTCTTTTATGGGTCCAAAAAAGGCCACTGTATAAATAGAACTGCTGAATGGGACGATAAAGGATTCAGGAGAAACGTGCTCAAAACAATGATCAAAGGAATGAATTATACCACAGCCAAGGCCATTCTAAAAAGTTGAAAGAGAAAATGAAAGAAGAATTGATAGGCCATAACACAATTGTGTCAGACAGTGATATATATATAGTTGGTTAGAATATCTCAGAATATCTTCAGGGTATTTTAGCATATCTTAGCATATCTTTAGAAAACCTTTATAATATATTGTGAAATCAATTAGTCCTCTAATTGAGGAAGCAATCTTAGGAGTTATTTCTTAATTTTATTATGATTCCTGATTTGTTTTCTTTTTTAATTAGGGTTAGGAGTCTTATTGTCTTAGTAGGCTTGGGCTTGTACTAGTAGTACTACACTAGCACTTGACCTAATTATTAGTATAAATAAGGGTTAATGCTTTGTATTTTACAACAAGTCAAACCCCCCACTTATAACCACTATTCAGGTCATATCACTATCCAATGTGGGACTCTCAACACTGGTATCAGAGCCTATCCGAGATTCGTTGGGCCACCAACAGATGTCCAGTCTTGGGCGTGAGGGGGGTGTTGAGAGTCCCACATTAGATAGTAATATGGCCTAAATAGTGGTTATAAGTGGGGCGAAAACCCTTTGGAGCCAAATTACACGACCTGACCGTGTTTTTAACTGTAGCCAACACGAATTGAAACATGGTCGTATCATACAACACGGCCATGTCAAGGGCTCGGTGCAAAAAAATAAGAAAAAGGCCCATTTGCAATGTTGGGCCTATTTAAGAAGAGTTAGGGGTCAAACGTGAACCCTAACATTCTCTTGGACTAAATTGGGCAGCCGTCAAGGAGCAAGAGGAGAGTTTTCTTCCTTGGGAGCACCTCGAAGAGAAGGAGATCAAGATAGATCGTTTTGTTTCTTCTTCCCTTTTTACTTTGTGTCTTGAACTCATAATGTTTCATTATTATCTTTTGATGTTGTTCAAGAACATGTTAGGCTAGATTTTCTTTTTGGTTAAGGGTGATTTGATGCCCCTAGATATGATTTTGTAATTGGATTAAAGATGTTATTCCCTTAATTTTAATTGAGACTGTTTATGTTTCTTCTTAAAAAAAAGAAGTGTTGAGAGTCCCACATTGGATAGTAATATAGCCTAAATAGTGGTTATAAGTGGGGGGCAACCCTCACTCCATGAGCTAGTTTTTGGGGTTGACTTAGGCCCAAACCCAAATTATAAGATATATGTGTGTGTGTGCGCGTGCGTGCGTGTGCGTGTGTGTGTGTGTAGGGAGCAATCATAGGATACCCATACCCTTACATGTTTTACACATTTATCACGTGTGATTATTCTTAACAGCCATGATGCAAAGCATTACCAAAAACAGTAAAAAGGCCTGGTATCTCTCAGTACTAATCTAATTGAAAAATGCATAAATAATAGAAGGAAAACTGGAAAATAATTGTTAGAAGGCCACAGAGACCAGTCAACTGGGACTACATTGATTATCAGAATGCAACTGGACCTATATCTGCAAATAAGCATAGATTTTTATTTTATATCTAGAAAGTAGGGGGCCATAAATCATAAAAAAAATATGCTTAGCAGGGGAAAAACTGAAGACAGAAAGAGGAAATATAAATCAATTGACTCTAAAACTTCAAGCTCCCAGCAGCAAGAATGGCATTCTTTGGACTCTTCTTTCTGGGCATATTATTTAAATAGTTATAACAATAAATTCAAAACTAAGGAGATGTTACCATGCATTTTCATTCTCACAAAAGAATAAATTCAAACTTAAAAGTACAAAGCTTACCATGCGACCACGAAATTCAGGAGACAGAACGCGACTTTTAACTGTCACATAGTTTCTATCCTGAGGCAACAAACAATTGAGGGTTCAGAATTCTTTCAAACTGATATTAAAAGGCGAACAAATGCATGGCCATAAAATTTCCCTGCAAGATGCATTAAACATATAAAAATAAAGAGACAACAGCAACAAGAGAATCTCATAATATCAAAGCCATTGACTCTAGTTTTAGAGAGAGGGGGGAAGAAGAAGAAAAAAAGGCAAGTTTTTTAATAGACTAGGTTGGATTCTCAATTCTATTTGGCAGGTTCTTAATTGTTTCAATGGAGAGCTATCACTGTATCACAAGCTCAATAGTGTTGGTAAAATAGTTGATTGATGAATTTTTGCTTATGGTTTACGGCACTTTTTTTTTATCTAACACTTCAAATTCGTAAAGCAGTAAAACCAGTGTGTTTTGTCATGCAGATTGAATAGGAAAATATTAACTTCAGGTTAACGTAAAAAATACACTTCAAGCTTTACTCAATCGCTTCATTGGGTTCACACTTCACAAGCTTCTTAAGCTACCTACAATGGGACAAGACCTAAAGCAGCACTTCTTTGATTATACAGTTTCAATAGGTCATGCAATGAGAAGCCAACAATGATTGTGAATCAGATGACATTAAGGAACAAGCAATTGTTAGATCTTATTACGTACACATACTACCTATCTTTGGACCTGCTAATGGGAATAGACATATTTAATTAATTGAGCCCCTACGAGTTTCTGAGTCTGATGCATTGTAAAAACGGAGCAGAGGGGCTGAGCAAAGCCTAGGTGACTAAGTACTTGAAAACACTTCAGGACAATCAAAGATCTGAGCAACTTAAATAAATATCTTAGCAAATTACTACTTGTAATTTATATCATTAGGCTTAATGTGATCAAAGATATATAAGATATGCCATGGTTATGATATTAGACTATTCCACACATCAATTACCTGTAAAACTTTCAATGTGGTTGCATATGTCGAAGGTCTTCCAATCCCAAGCTCCTCAAGCTTCTTAACCTATAATATGCAATATCATAAGGCAAATCCCCAAAAGAGAAAACAGAGAGACAATAAGTGCAAAAGAAACGACAGCTCTTTGCCTCCCCATTGCAACCACAAAATTATAACCTGTCTATGCACCGGCTGACAGCAAAGGTTATAAAGTGTAATTTTAGGAGAATAGAAAAAAATTCTTTATTCTCACTTACTTTATTCAGTCATAAATTGCTAGAATTTATAGTCAAGAGTTGGTTGAGAGAACTAACCAATCTGCTACAAATTAGGAAAACACAAAGGAGAAAAATAAGGGAAAACAAACTGAAAAAGATTTCCTATTTGAATCAAATGATTCAGATTTTATTCTAACTATCCTAACAAACAAAGCTTATCCTAACAAAGTTATCCTAACAAACTTCAGCATAAAGTTTGAGAAAGTGTTACGAGTTAACAGCCAAGCATAGAAGATATAAGCTTAAACAGTATCTCATGTTCAAGAAGAAGAAAAAAAGTTAATAAAATGGCAGATAGAAGGCATTTATTTCTATGAGTTGTGTTCTTCACAATTTACTATCTTCAAATGGATTAATAGATGCATGTTTCAGAAGATTTTTTGAGATAAAAGAATAACATTATTCAAAGGAAACAAAAAATACAAGGAAACAGAAGGCAAGCATTAGAAGATAAAGTTCCCCAGCCCATTGAACTGACCCTGGTATTGCTTCAATTAAACGCAATAATGATAAAGCTCATTAGCCAGGATTATTCAGCTAAAGTAAGAGTTAGAATAATATCCCTCACAAAAGTAATCATTGCAGTATCAAAGATGCCAAGAATTTAAAGAATGTCAAAAGCATGATAGAAACAAAAATGGTCTTTCCAAAATGTTGCATGTCATTCAATTGCTGCAAAGATTGACAAAAGCCTTGTGCATTTGTTGAAACACAACAACAAATCCATACACACACACACACTATAAATCAATAAATTGAAAATTTGTTAACTTACTCATTATTTCAATTTCAGATTGACCTAAACACATTAAGGTAATATAAATAAAAATCTACAATTCTAAATACCTAACAGAAGCACTGTTCAAAGACTATATTAGGACACACTTCCCTTGTATGGTAAAATCCAATCCCTATATAGAGAACCACTGTTAGGATTTCCAATATCAGGCATTACTTCTGCATGCAACAAGAGAGTAGTACCAGCTGAAAGCAGCATACTTATGGTCTATAGTAGTCCTCTAATGTTAATGAGAGAAAGATGATGACATACCAACGATGCTTCAGAGTAACGTGGTGGCGGTTGTGTATGGTGCTGCTTAAGTTCTGTTTGAACAAGATGTAAAGGATCCCCTAGCTACAAAATAAAAGTCAATGAAGGGCAATGAGTTGCACAGTTTATGGCATTAACAAACATTCAGGCATAAATCAATAGTAACTACATTAAAAAAAGAGAACATTCAGGAATCAGTCTCATTCTGCCAATGGTATATGTCTGTCTCCTGTTGGGTTGTACAATGCCAATAAGACTTTCACCACATAAATAGCATTCATAGATTGAAAAAACAAAAACAAGACATGGAGAAGCTAGCCTAAGGTAAAATGAGAACAATTAGCAAAGGGAAAAGGCTGTATATATAACAAAAGGCATTAATACAAAACACGAGGACAACAGATCTCCCCAACAAGATAAAACTATAATAAAAAAATGGAAGACATTAATACAAGAGCCCTTGCCAGTCTATCTATATATCTGTCATAGCCACCTTTGAGAAAACCAATGCAAAGCACCATAAGAAAGCCAACAACAGCATCCTATATAAATAAACTGAAAGGGCACATACTGCTATATAAATGGAGAAGGAATGAAACTATTTTCAATAGCATAAATTCATAAGCAAAAATATCAAATTTTCAGAAATACTACCTTCAAGGCATTTAGAACCCCAAAAGCTTGATCACGATTGGATCCATCACTTTCTTTATCTTGAAGCACTTCAGTATCCACGTCCTAGAAGGGGGAAAACATACACATAAGTCAGGAGACACATCAGTTTTAGTGTCCTAGTCATATTAAGGTACATGTGGACATTCTCTACCACAGTTGAAACTGGTTGAGATTAAAAAAAAAAAACCATTCATGGACATCTCCACCTAACGGCTTAAGCTTTAGGAGAGTTGGTAATTAACAGAAAATATAAATTTGAAATAAGGAATGCCCAAAAGAAATAAAACACCACAACCTACTCATAATAATACAGAAAGGATCAAATGCAATTTGAACTCAAATGCATACTACATTAAATCCCTAAAGTCTTAGTTGCATTGTCAATCTGGTAACAAGTGAAGAATAAACTTCTATTAAGAATTGCACACAAAATAGAACACATGCATATACAAACTTTAATATATATTTCTTTTGGGACGTGGAAACTATGGTGTAATCTCTGCATACATATAGCAAATAAGATGGAAAATCTTTTAAAAACGTTTTTAAACTCCAATTTGTGTGAGCTTGTTCAAGGTCAAAGATTTTAGATGCCAAAAATTTACTTTTAAGCATTTGGCAGAACTTTGAATTTTTTTTTTTTTTACAAAAGCCTTGAATTTGAAATCTAACTGCAATAGATATTTTCCCAGTTGCAAGTTGCAACTAACTGTTACTCAAACTCAAAATAATACTATTATTAACAATAATAATAATCTATTTGATAGAAAATAACAATAATAATGATAAATAATAAACAAATAAAAGCCATTGTTAGGCACTATGAACAGGTATATGAATGATTACAAACCATCAAAAAGCTTACTAAAATCATTTGACATGATCACTTAAATGCTGGAATCTTAATTCTTAACCATACCGTAAAAACTGCTCGGTATCCAGGAAAGTCAACCCTTGAGCCAGCAGATCGGAACACAATAGACTCATCAGCATTTCCAATATCAAGTTGTATCTGGCATCGAAAGATTTTTTTTTACAGTAGCACATTATTCGTTAGGGCACATTACTTGTTAAAAAGAACAATATCAGATTGAAGTAGATGAACTTTACATAAACGCAAATGTAATATTATCTTTTGCTAGAACACAAACACAACATCTAATATTAATTTACTTGGAAAGTCGATTGCGCAAAATGGAGTTACCATGAACATTTTTTTTTCATTCTAGCAAACCAAAGTTCCATATAATTGAACAAACAGATCCTATCTGGCTATCCGATATAAAGATGAGGAATGAGCGAGAGAAAGTGGGTGAGAGAAACATGGAAAGTAGATATTTACTAATTTCAAAAATTCCAAAAATAGCCACTGACCAAAGGACTCAGGAATAATAGGTTACATGAGAAAGCTGAATCACAAAAGAAAGCTAGGCTTCTCCTGATATGCATACACATTGAATATATCCAATGTAACCTCCCCATAAAAAAATATGGAGAGACATCACCTGAATAAGGCTTTAGCAAGAACTGAGTTATCAATCCAACAAACCAAAGTGTTAACCACAGATACTGTCAAACCAGCCCAGGCAGTTAGACTGGCAAACCAGCAACCTAGATCATTTGCAGTCACTACCAATGTATCTATACTATAGAAGATACTGTCACCATGAATAGCCTATAACGAAAAGGTGCAACATTTTGAATTCTAAATTAATCCACAGACAATCATCCAGGAACAAATCTAACAAAAAGCAGCTCACTAAAATATACCTTCAAGTTCCATACACTTTATGTTAAAGGAAAGTCTAACCTGCTCAAAGATAGCTGGTTCCATCTGACATGCAACTGTTCGTGACCAAATAAGTGTGTATAGCTTCAAGACTTGTTCATCTAGTACCCCAACAAGCATTGCTGAAAAGCCATCAAGAAGTTCTACTGTTAGCTGTCACGACTGATCCACCATTAAGGTAAATTATTTATAATCAAATCAGAAACACGCATCATATAAGTTATTTGTTTACAGGGTAATTTGCGAATGTCAGTCGGTCTAATGGCTTCATGGGCCTCTTGTGCATTTTTCACCTTTTTAAAATACTTCCGTGTAATTTCTGAGGCAAATTCTTGTCCATACCTGCATACAGTAAATTCTTGTTCATGAACATAAAAAACAATTGAAACTTGGTTAAACCACATATAGTAAGCATTCAAAGTTAAAAAAATATAATGTAACTTCAGATGAAAGTTGCTTAGTTGAAGCATGAAAAAGTACCAATAAATGCTTTGTATGACACTTTCTTTCCCAAAACCATATTCTTTCATCGCCACCCCAATAGTAATATTTAATTTTCTTTTTCTTTCAGGAGGGTGACACAGTAGCACTTGAGGTTCATGAAGGCTATAATAATCATACTTTTAAGAAGTCATCCCCCCTCCCCCCAAAAAAAAATCTTTAAAAACTAATGAATCTTATGAAGTGAGTATCAACCCGGATTCTCATTATAGGTCCAACCTGCAGAACAAGTGATAAGTACAAATTTGAAGGCTACAATGATATTGGAGTGATCACTTATTTCTTCACTGCCACAATGCTAAATATCTTTGGATCAGACTCTTTGGTGTTTTCGGTTAAGTTTGGATTTTCCTGCTACTTTGGAGCTCTTTTTGCTAACTAATTTCAGGGGTTTGGGGAGAAGCAAGGAAGGCAAGGTTCTTTGGCATTGTGCAGTGTTTGCAGTTATCTGGTGTCTTCAGAAGATATCAGCTAGATCAGCTTGCAAAGTCCTTTGCAGAGAGTGCAAGGACCTAGGATTGTATCCCACCTTCACGAGGGAGGGAGAGGGTTAGCAAAGGGCGCCTACCTCCCGTTGTGTAACACACACCAATGAACCCAAAAAAGGTTATTTGGTGTCTATAACTGTCAAGGATAAATTGTGTCAGACTCAGATGAGATAAAGATGTGTTCCTTGCCTCTCTGCGGTGTTCAGCCAGTGGGATTGGATAGCTTTACTCTATTGATGCTGTTTTCTCTTTTCCATTATTTCTTTTGAGTTTTTTTTTTTTTTTTACTTTTTAAGAGCATACCTATGCTCTTCCCACATAACCTTCTTTACTTCCATTCTAAAAAAGAAAATCTTCTATCAAAATCATTGGGAGACGCATAGCATTTCAAACACTAACATTATTGTAGCTTGAAGAATTGGCACCCTACCAGCACGTCTGTGGGCAAAATGTACCTTTCATGCTACAAATATGTGAAATATCTTATGACCAAAATTACCACTGTTATGGTTGTAAAGTGATAATACAAGCAGTAGTAATGAAAGCAAGCATATGCAGAAAAATGTAAGGAGATGGGCAGGTCACCTTTCAATGATGAGGGAGCGTATATTAGCAACAGCTTCATCAGAAATCTAAGAAAGAAAATGCAAAGTGAAGTGTTAAAAATTGAAATGATCAGCTGCAGACAAAATTATTAGACTGACGAAAAGGAAACTCTAAATATGTCATCCACATGTGCAAACCCACATATAAAAATAAAAAAATTCAATCTAGTATAGGAAGCATGAGGGGAGATCAGTGATCACAATTAAACAGCCAAGATTCATGACATTACGGTTACTGAAAAGCCATATAAACTTTGTCAAGGACCTTTGACCAACTCTCCTATTAGCTTAAGCTGTTGGAGGCTCATGAATGGTTTACATTTCTAACAAACTTATTCAATTATTGATTCCAAATTCTTCTAAAAAAATAAAGGCTTCCAAATATAGATTTTTCTAGGCAGATCTAGCTTACTCTCGTCAATAATATAACTAAGCAAAGTTAAGTTTAGAGTGAACTTTATTAAAATCAGTTGCCTATATATTTCACACTTCTGCCCAGCATTGAAACAATTAACACTCTTGCACATCGACATGCCCATCTTCCCTTGAGATCACATGGTTTGCTTTTGTGGACAATTAATGATATACAATGCATCTAGTGTAGTTCACAGCATTTCACCATATTCATGCAACCAAAGTGAGACCTACATGGAGTCCATCAGTTCTGATGTATGTTATCAGACCCACTGCTTTACCATCAGAAAGTTCAACTCCTTCATAGAGTTTCTGTGCAAGCTGCATTCATAAGGCAATAGAAATTAACAATAAAAGTATGCCTAGAAAATTGGAAATTTGAAAAATAATTAAATATTAACTCTGCAGGAAAACAAACCTTAAGTCATAGGTCATTACAGCCACAATTATGTCAAGTAGGGATATAGGTTAGGAATAAATAAAAACTCTTGTACCTTCATTGTCTGACTTGCCGTGAAATGCAATTTGTTTGAAGCATCTTGCTGAAGTGTTGATGTTATATAAGGTGTAGGAGGATTTCTTCGAAGTTTGTTTCTTTTCAAGCTAATAACCTGAAAATCTGCTGAGTTTATTTCGTTTTTGATATCCTTTGCCTCTGTATCAGAAGTAATTGAAAATTGATTCAACTTTTTTGAATCAAAATGAGTCAACTGAGCAGGAAAAGCAAGGTCCTTGTTTGATCCCAGCCCTTTTCTGTTCAATTGGGCCTCCACAGTCCAATATTCCTTTGGTTTAAATTCATCAATTTCCATTTCTCTATCACATATAAGAGAAAGTGCAGCAGATTGAACTCTTCCAGCTGATTGGCAACCTGGTAGCTTCCTCCATAGTAATGGTGAAATGTTAAACCCAATCAAATAATCAAGAGCCCGCCGTGCAAGATAAGCATGTACCAAATTCACATCAATCTCTCGTGGTTCTTGCAGAGCACTTTTTATAGCATGTTCAGTTATTTCATGAAAGACAACCCTTGCTACAGAAATATTATCATGCAGAGCACCCTGTTGTTGTAACATCTCAAAGATGTGCCAAGCAATAGCCTCTCCCTCACGATCAGGATCTGACGCAAGAATAAGGTTTTCTGCTCTGAGGAACAAGGTAAAATGAATTAAGCAAGAGACAGGTTGTCAGCCACTTATGCATAAAAACAATATGAAATGGAAACAAACCAATCTAAGTTGTTACGATACATCTGCATTACTCAAATAACATCTTAACTCTTAATGAACAGCCACGAAGATGAGCTCCATGGAAAGTATATGTAATACCAAAAATATCTATTTACACACACAATTATACTAGTATAACCAACCAATGCTGCAGGAAAACAAGAGCAAGTGAATGACGGGGATGAGAGAATGTACCTGCTTAGTGCAACATTGATGCTCTTCAGATGAGTCCAGGCAGGCGATGGAACCTCCCACACCATACTAAAATCATCATCAGGTCGCACAGATCCAGACCTTGCAGCCAAGTCTCTTACATGACCATAGCTTGGCAAGACTTCATACATATCACCAAGGTATCCCTGAATAACCTTTGCTTTTGTAACAGACTCCACAACTAGCAGAGACTTTCCAGAGGGAGGATATAGCTGCTTGTGTGTAATTTTCCCAGGCAGTTTCACCTTCCCTATCTGACTAGTGTTCCCACTATTTTTCTTTGACAGGTGCTTCATAGAAGCAGAATTATCTGGTATTTCTTCAAGAGTACTCCCAGCTGAATTCTTCTGAATAAATGCAGCGTTAGTTTCAATACTTCGGCAGCATAAAGCATTAATAGGCATTTTTTCTTATTGAAAATTAATTCAATCATCAATTACTAACCTTTAAAATATGTGAGGAGCTCTGGCCAATATCAGTTGTACTGGATGTATTTCCTTTGGAAGAATTTCTAGAAACTTCTGCACCAGCAACCTCTTTTGGTGAATTTTTGGCAGAAAGCTTGCTGTTTTTCTTGCTTTTTGACTGCTTCTTCTTCTTTGTTACAGTAACTTTAGAATCCTGTTTATCACTGTCAACAGGTGCCGTAGATTTCGGCGATCCCTTCTTCAGTTTTATCTTGTCTTCAACCAAACTTTTTCTCGAAGTGTCCGTATTAACATCTTTAGAAGCAGAGGTACTAGAACTTGCATCTCTATCTTTGCCATGAACAACCAAAGCTTTTGCCCGCTTCTTCTGTGTATTATTGGCCACTTTCTGGACATGAGAGGAAAATCTCTTGGGAAAAACCCCATCATTCATCAAACTCCTTCCAATACCATTCTCCAGACACAGAAAACTGAAATTATGAAGAGACCCCACAGACTCACACAATTCGCGTCTAGCGAACCCAGGAACAACAACAGCGCGCCTAGAACCAAGGCTAATGCCACTGAAAGAATGAAAGCTTTGCCCAATATTCAAATTGTTGTTTGCTATTGCCCACTTTTGGCATTGCATACTTTTGCCAATGCCTAACGTCGAACCCGGTAGGTGAGTGTTTGGGGAATTATGAAGCGCCATGAATTGCAACTGTGACACCATTTCCCATCCAAACAATATATTATTGCCACAACACAATCCAATATGTATTGAACAAAAGAAGAAGGAAAAAAAAGATAAAGCTAAGCAACAATAATTCTATTTGCTTTCTGATTTTATGCAAACAGGCAAAGAAAATAAAGCGAACAAAATATTTGTAATTGATAAATGGAAGTGATCATTGCAAACCGCGAAACGGAGAAGGAAAATCAGTGAGAACAAAATGAGAGAGCAAGAGAAAGAAGAAAAAATCACCATGAAGTGGCGAAGAGATAGAGGTGCTGAAGTGGGAGTAGAGAAAGAGAAGGAAGGGGCAGAGACGGTGGTGGTGGAGGAGAACAAGCTCCTGTGCAGTTGAATCATTGTCACAACACTTTCATTTCAATTTCATCGTTTGCATTCACGAGAGAGAGAGACTGCGAGAGGGTTTAAGAGTTTGGCAATGGCGCTGCCAACGCTATTGCTATTGCTAATGCTAGGCTATATATACATACATCGGTTATCGGCTATCCCCGTTTTTGAACGACGAAAGGGAATACTAACAGGGCTGGCTGGGCCATTTTGGGTTCGCTGATTGAAAACCTATTGTAGAGTTTGAGTTTGAGAGAAACCCAATATCTTCGTAAAACTTAGCCCAAACAATTTATCAAGAAGAAAATCCAAATTAATAAAACGGGCTTAATCATATCTTGGTCATTGGCCCGATCTAGCCCTATGTGCCGCTGTTCTTTTTTTTGTACTTGTTCGAGTTTGAATCACCAAAGGGAAAACTTATTCCGAGTGAGTAACTACAAGTTCTTTGACTTCAACACAAATCAACTTATTGAATCAAACAGAGATGCTATATATCTAGAGTTGACATGCAACATGAGAAAAATGATGAGGTAGGTCTTAAACTGCGCGTAGAGCAATTTAAGCGAAATTTATTTAATTTTGTCTCTTTCTAAGTCAGATCACCTACAGCTATAATAGGTGGTTTTTGTCCATTCCATTTTGATTCTAAACTTTTTAAAACATAAAATAAGTTAATCCATACACGCTCAATATAATAGCTATGAGGGGAATAAAAAAGTCACAAAAGTTTGTGAACGTGATAAAGCCACTTTTGTGGCCTTTTAAAATTTTCAAAAGATGCAATAAATGAAGGCTGAAGTATTTAGGCGAGCAACATGTCAGAAGAAAACTTTTCTTCTCTCCTTTTTGGTAGAGCAGGAACGTTTATATAAAATGAAAGAGGATCTCCTCTATAAATAAAGATCTTCTTTATTAGTTTTTATCATTTTATTTCAGAAAAAAAAAACATAGAAATATTTTATAAAATAAAATTTTAAAGTTTTTTTTATTTATTTAAAAATATTGTAGTTTCTTAATTATAGAAAGAGTATCATTATTCTCTCCTTATATCCAGAGAGATAATTATAATATCTTCTTTATAATGAAAATATTCTATTATTGCCCATAATTTTTTTTTTGATTTGTTTAAAAGTTTTTTATGTTAAATTTGTATATCTAATTCTTATTTTCTCAACTCTAATTTTGTTGTGTGATATTGTTTACTAAACAAAGTGGTTGTTCAAGCTCTACCATCCCAACTTATGCTATGTCCAATTTGAAATTCCCCAATGGCTTATGCTCCAGTATTTCTTCTCAGATTGCAAGATTTTGGTGGATCAAATTCGGAAGAAGCAGATGGTTATAGCTTTTGAAAGCAATTAGAGCTTCGAACTTCTCCTGTAAAAAATAAACCCTAGTTTTTGGACTAAAATCATCAAAGAAAGAAATAATATTTCGTTTACCTCCATTGGAAGCAAGATTGATTGGCCCGCAAATGTCATAGCGTACAACCTCTAACAATTTTCTTACTCTCCGTGTTTTTCCTTTTGGAAATGGATCTCGATATTGTTTGCTAACAACATATTCTTCACAAACATTTGAGGGGCTTGTGAAAATTGGAATATCAAATACCATATTTTTTTGTTGAAGAGTTCTCGGATCACCAAAATTCAGATGACCATACCAAAAATGCCAAAGCCAAGCCACATCTTTTATCTTTGCTGAGAAACATGACAAATTAATATTATTGACATAGAGAGGAATCATCATGTTTGCAGTCATTGTAAGTTGTAATTGAGCAATTATGCCCAATGTGGAATCTTGAATTTGGCATACTCCATATTTTATGCAAATCTCATAACCCTTTTCTTGCAACTGACCAATACTTAGCAGATTGGTCTTCAAATCTAGAACAAAAAGGACATTAGAAGTTGTTTGAGCAACATTATCATTGGTTTGAATAATCACTTGTCCTTTTCCCATGACTAAGACTTTGGAGAACTGTCTCCAAACTTCATATTATCTCGGAATGGTTCATCTAAGGTGGAGAAAGTTGAATTTGTTAGAACCAAACACAAAATCAAATAATATATATTGGAAATAAAATAGCTCAAGAAATTAAACTCTTCAAGTTTTAAAGATAACAATAATATTAAATTAGAATGAACAAATAAGTTTTAATTGAACTTATATTATTTTGTTCTAAGGTACTGAAAGTCAAAATTTGTATCTCTCGTATAAAACCTTTATAAACACTTTTTTGATTAAGACAAATTTTGTTAAAAATAGACCTAACATTTTTACTACGTGCGTCCAATATGTTATGAACTGTTTTAATATATTTTATTGGATCATCCAAAGTTTTTGTCTCTATTGTTCCTTCACTCAAATGCATTCGTCTAAAGCTAATTTAAATGCAAGCAAGACAAAATGCATTAATTGCTAATAAGATTTTTGACAAGTACGCGACATTCAAAATTAACTTTGTATGCTGGAACTGACATACTTAACAACTACAATGATCAGCAAATAGGAACTATCTGATTGCTTAGAAGAGTCAGTACAAAGATATAAACATTTTCAAGAAACGTTGATAACCAAGTTCACTTTTCAAAAGAAGATCAACATATTATCAGCATTTAACATTTAATGTTACTCAGAATAGTAATAAATACTGTTGTTGGACGAAGAAGCTTATGAAGACAAGTACAAGTTCACAAGTATAAATATACAATGTCTTCAGATGTTCAAAAATTGAACAACATATGAAGTGAAAATAATTACTGAGATTTGCTTATACTTCATTTTACTCTTGTATAGAGTTACTCTTATCTTTCTGAGCTTATTATTTATCCTCACATATTATGAGCTAATCTTAAGTGTTTTAAACACTCACCCTCATACCTCTTTGAAAAGCCTGAAGAGACTTGTGTAAAAAAGAATACTTGTTGTTAGAACCTGAAGATGTTTAGAATATTTGGTTGTAAGCTTGAAGATGCTATGTAAAGAATACTTGTAATCTTTGTAAAGATTAGTGAAATTCCTTCAAGTTAAAGGAACTGGACATAACTCTCGGATTATGAGAGTGGACTAGTATAAACATCTAGTGTGAGCTCATCTTCCCTTACTTTGAGTTACTTTATTTTTATTAACGTTTGTGGATTGTTATTTTTATTCTTAACAACACTTTTTATTTGAATATATAGCTTTCAGCTTGCATCCAAAAAATTTTATTAAAACTTTTTTGTATCCAATGGACTGCGGAAAGTATTTCTATTCGTACATACTTTCTTGCGAACTTGCAAAGTTTAGTTCTGAGAACTATTTTAAGAAAAGTTTTCCAAAAAGATTAAGAAACACAATTTAACCGTTTCTCGTGTTTCATTTGTTTATTTCAAACTTGTCTCCACACACATATGATTGATGCAACCAGTGTCTTGATACCACATGTTCTTGTTGGTTTGTTCTTTTGCATGAAAAACCATTAACAAGGATATTTCCTCCTTATTCTCCTCATTTTCTGAAAAACTTTATTTTTCTCGATTGTTCTTAGACAAGTTAGTTGGACATTCAGATTTGTAATGTCTATACCTATGGGCTATGGCATTGATAGCACTCGACATTGGACTTGTCTCCTAGCCTTGGTTTATGAGCAACTGAGTGTGATCTACCCCATCCTCTTCCTCTTCCTTGATAATCACCAAACTGATATTCTGGTTGATGTTGCTGATTCTTGCGATCCTTTAATCCTTTGCCTTTTCCTCTATTCTATTTGGAGCTGAAGACTTATTGTTGGCGGAGGCTTGTAATGATTGCTCATCCTTGTCTTGTTGATTGAGCTTCTGTTCATGAACCAGCGAGTTCATCAAGTGAGAGTTCATAAATATCCTTGGACTCCTCTATAGAGCATACTACAAAATTGATTTTTGGTGTCATGGTTTAGGCTATCTTCTCAACGATTATGACATCCTCCGACTTGTCGCCATGGATCCTCATCTTGTTAGCAATTGTTAGACAAATTTGTCAGAGGCCATTAACAATATGGCTGCTACTAAGTGAAGGAAAGCTATTGCTTTTTTTAAGATTCCATTGTTATTGTAGAATTTAGTGTAAGAACAAAGAATAAAAGAGGAATTCTTGACACTTTATTAATCTAAGGTTATTTTTTAAATCAATTAAAAATGGAATTGAATTAAGAGTTTAATTTTAATTTATTGTGTTTATTTATACTATCATCTAAATATATTTTAACACATTATTAAAGAGTTATCAATAAAGGAGTGAATATTATGTTTAAATAATTGCATTTTTATTGGCATATATGTGTGTGAATTGAAAACTTATTTTTATGATAGCTTTTGTTAACTTTGGTTAATCTTTGCAGCAGATCAATTTTATTTTCCCAATGAAGATTATTAAGCTCGAATAATATATTGTTTGCAATTAATACTTCATAATTAAGTTGAAATCATTTTGCTCAATAAGTTCTTTGATTTTGGTCTTATATTATGCTGTATTGTATTTTTGAGTTATGAGATGAAGGATAGAGATGATAAAGAATTAATAAAGAAAGAGAATGAAATTAAGAGATAAATAGAGAAATTGGAAGGAGGCTTGAGAGAGAGGTGCAGGAAAGGATGTGAATCCCATTTACTTCTTCTTATTCCCTGATTTACTATATCATTTGCCACATGTCCTTTTGCTGCAACCGCTTTTGTTATTCCTTAGTTGTCATTTCTCTCATTTGCCTTATTTACACGTGTGACACTTGTATCGTGTTTGTTGTATTATTATGTTTAAATAATTGCATTTTTATTGGCATATATGTGTGTGGATTGAAAACTTATTTTTATGATAGCTTTTGTTAACTTTGGTTAATCTTTGCAGCAGATCAATTTTATTTTCCCAATGAAGATTATTAAACTCGAATAATATATTGTTTGCAATTAATACTTCATAATTAAGTTGAAATCATTTTGCTCAATAAGTTCTTTGATTTTGGTCTTATATTATGCTGGATTGTATTTTTGAGTTATGAGATGACATTTTTTGTTGATAACATAATTGCATTACTTTTTTATTAGAATCAATATAATTGTGTAATTATTTGCTTAATCTTAGCTCTTTTGATAGATATTTGTTCAAGTTTGGTATTAGTCTTTTTATACATTTTTTTAATTTATCTTATGAGATGCTAATTGTAATCATCATAATATGTTGATGACATATGATTATACTTTTTCATGTGAAATTAAAAAAATGTTAAAATTTAATTTTTCATATTATATATTTTTAAATTATTTTTTCTTTTTAATTTTTTTGTGTGCGGCACACGGATAATTTTCAAAGTAAAAATATGCTACAATTCTCAACAAAAATTTATGACCAATAATGAAATTATATAAATTGTGATATTGCAGTGTGGTCAAATATAAATTAATAAAAAATAATTATAGTCCATTCCACGTTTGGGATGGCGGTTATAACATGGAATGTGACTTGTTGCTTTGTCAAGGTATATGTCACATCGTCGTGACTCGAGTCATTGACCTTTTTGCATGATTTTCTTTTTATTTAAAATTCTGCATGATTTTCGATTTGCACTCAAATTTAAATAAATTTTTTAAGTTATAAGTGTAAGGTATTATTTAAGAAATTTTTAATAAATTACTAATTATTTAATAAAAATATTTTAAATATTTTAAAATTTTAAGATATTAAATATTTAATTTTAATTTTAATTTTAATTTTGGTATAATTGTAACATCAACATTAACAAAATTTTAAAAATTATAATTAAATTTATATTTAATGTAATATAAATAATTCAATAACTTTATATAAATATATTTTTTAAAAAAATATTTTAATAATATTATCTATTTTTAAAAAGTATTCTCCAATTTTAGTTTAAGTGAGCTGTTATTTAAAGGTTTACAATTTATGAAAAACTAAATAAAATACTTAACTTTACAGAATAATTTTTTTGTAAATTTTAAAAATGTTTAAAACATAAAAATAAGTATTCAAATTAAAATATGAAAATAATTTAAAATATAAAAAACACTTAGCATATATGACTTGAAAATTTACAATTAATATCTATTGTTGGAATATTCTCTTACTAAATTTAATCCTTTAATTAGTAAATTTTAAAGTTTTGGTCTTTAATAGATTTTCACATTAAAGATGAGGTCCTTGTATATTAGTTTTCTCATTAATTAAGGGACTATGATAAAGCATAAAAAATTAATTTTAAGATGATATAATTTATTTTAAAACATTAAAACTAATTTAAAATTTGTAATATGTTGAAAGTATTTTTTTAATTAAATTCATTGAAAAATAATATATATATATATATAAAAAGTGGGCCTCCATTAATTAGTGTAATTTATTTTTAAAGTTTTAAATATGGCATTTTATTTTAATTAAAAAATTAATAACATCATTTTTTAGATCATAAGATATTTTTACACTTTTTTGGTGTTAAGCTAATTTCTATTGGGATGTTATCTTAACTCCAACCGCAGGGTATTTTTGTTGAAATTTAAATCCTACATTGAAAGTAAAATTCACTCACATTTACATATCATAGTTAAATAAAATAAAATAAATTATCTAACTGTAATTTCCTACAAAATGCATTGTTGAGATAGCATATTATGAATTTGAATTTTTTAAAGTACGGAATGGATTTTAAAGAGTAAATAGCAATTATTAAATGTTGATAAAAGAAAACGGATTCTCAAGTGTATATGATCTTAAACAATTAATTTTGAATAAATTACATTTTACTACTTTAAGGTTTATACAAATGATAATAAATTTTAAGTTTAACCATAAATTACACTTAATTTATTTTTTATCATCAATTAAGGGTTGACTTAATATTATTAAATATTTTATTTAAAATTAAATAATTTATCATAATTATTAATGATCTTCTCTAAAAAATTATTAATTGAATTATATATTACAACAAAAAATTTGAATAAAATTTGACAAATGTTATAAAAAAAGTGAATGGGGATAAATTAGTATATGCACCTAAATAGGAGAAGGGCATAAATAATGTAGTAGAAGAATGATCTTCTGCCATCGTTATTATACCACCAATTTCAAAAATTAATGTCAATAACAATTGCGTTAGAAGTTTATTTTAATATATATACATATATATATATATATATTACCTTAACAAATAATTGATATCTTATGTATATTTATTATGTAAAAAAGATATTATACTCTCTTTTTCTTGTATTATTTTAGTTGTTAAATCTTTTAATTCAACTGCTTTTAAGAAAAAAAATGCTTTCAATTATTTGTCTATGCAAAAGTATAGATTATTATAATATATTGTTATTGATAAAGATGACAAAATTATTTGTTTAAATGTGTATTTGTGAAGATCTTATGCAATAAAATAGATATATAGATAAAATTTCCTATGTGGATAGAGACGAAGAAAAATTCATCTTTATTTAATAATGAGTGTAAGAATAAGATTAATATTCTCGTTCCCACTCTACCTGTTAAATAAATATAAATATATCATTAACATAAATACACATAATATTGTAATGTATATTTGCATTTGGATTTGAATTTACTAAAATATTATTTAATTTTAAAATTTAAAGTTGTTGTATGTCAAATAAAATTGTGTAATTTTAAATTTTCATGTTTTTATACAAGGTTGTAGTTTGTGATGCTAGAAAAATTGTAATTTAATTAAGAACAATATTCAATAAATCACATAAAATGCAAAACAAACTAAAGAAATGATCTTTACTAAAGAGTAATTGAATTAGAATTCTTAATAAATGAAGAAAAAAGGAGAAAAGAAGAATAAAATATTATTTTTACTTAATAGACATACACTTTAAATTAATTATTTTTAAAGTAAAATAAATACATATATAAATTATACTTTTCTCACAGCATTTATGAAATTATATCCCTTTCACTTTTTTATTTATTAAAAGATGAACCTAGTTTTATATAAAAAAAATCATTAAATTAAACTTAAAAAACTTTTGTTATTATATAGAGCTCATTAATAGTTTTTGTTAGAGAAGTTCAATAATAAATTAGTTTATTTATTTATTCTTTTTAAATACTTAATGGTGTTAAGTTAACTATTAATTAAAGAATAATTTTCTTTTGAAATGTAATTTATAGTATAATTCTATATTCTCCTAATTATCCTTCTAATTACTCAAACAAAAAAAATATTAAATACTTTTACTTTTTTATATAATGCTTTTTGTTTTAAGAAATGTAATTATAGGATAATTCTATATTCTCCTAATTATCCTCCTAATTACTCAAAGAAAAAAAATATTAAATACTTTTTGGGTTTCCAAGATATTAAGTGTGTGTTTGGATTAACTCTAAAAAAAGATTATGTTAAAAATCGATTATATGAATAATTACTTTTCAAAAAAATTGATTATGAGAAAATTAATATATATTTAATTGTGATAGTTCATAGTCGATTTTAAGATAAAGAATTTTGTTTAGATGATATAAAAATAATCGCTTTTATGTATTAAACTACTAAAAGAAATATAGAATGATTGAAAATTTTATTTAATTGAGAGCAAATGAGTATTAATCTATTAAATCTTTTGAAATAATCTATAATCAAATAATTAAAAGTTTTAAGTACAAGCTTTTCTAAACAAAACTGTCTTTAGTTATAGAAAAATAATCTTAATTTATAATTAATTTTACACACTTTAAACAAGCAAGATAATTTTTAAATAAAATAGTTTTTTTATTGAAAAAAAGCTATTTTGGGAAAGAATTAATCTTTCCCAAACATGCTCTAAATACTTTTTTACTTTTTCATATAATTCTTTTTATTTTAAGTACTACTAATTATATATTCTCCTAATCAGCCTAATAATTATCCTAACTACCTAAAGAAGACAATATTAAATCTTTTTAGGTTCTTAAGATATTAAGTACTTATACTTTTTTATATAATACTCCATTTGCTTCATTTTAAGTGTTGTTTTAGTACAAGACTTAAGAAACACAAAACTAAACTTTAATTATGAGATTTTTTTGACTAAACTAGTCTTATTTATTTTTTATCAATTAATTACTCAAGTTTACCATATCACACTATCTCATACCCACTACATCAATTCATAAGGGTATAAATCAAAAAAATAATTAATGCTTTTGTTAATATGTGATAATGTCACTTATAATAGATTAAAATTTTCTGTCCAAACAACACATAAAATGAATCGAAGATAGTGTTTTTTTAAAAAAATGTGTTAGAAAAATAAAACATTACTATTTTAAGTAATTATATGTTAGAAAGATTTGTTAAAAAAATATAAAATTAATTTATAACCAAGTTTAAAGCTTATTATCATATTCACAAACCTCAAATATAATTTACTCATTAATTTTTTCACCCCTCAATTCAAAAAGATGCATGTGATTATTATTATTACACTAATGTTATTCTTAAATATTTTTTTACACATTTTTCTATTAAATATATTATCAACTATTTCATAAACGTTATTATTTAGATTTAGTAACGGTTTTTTCTTAGAAAGTCATAGTATTCTTATTTAAGGACAAATTTTATAGAATAATTAATAATAGTTTTAAAAATATTTAATTGATAACTTTTATTATTGTTGAAATGCATATGATTATTATTATAGTTTAATTTAAATTTATTATTAATATAAATTTTTTTTACACTGTTATCTAATTATATGTTATTAAATTATTAAAAAAATTTAACTATTACAATAATTATTTAAAAAATTTAATTCTTTTAATAATATATTAGTATATAATTAAATGATAATATAAAATTTTTTTATACAATCAATAAATTAAAATTAAATTCTTAATATTATAAAATAAAATTTAATCAATTTTCCATAGCCGAAAAAGTCTCTCTCTTCATGGTGCTCCCTCGGATTTTGAAAAGCGAGTAGTAGCGGCCAACCCGACAACGCCAACGTTAAGATCGCGATGTCTACGTCGAATCCCACGCCAGCTGTTTCCCCTTTTCATCTTTATTTTTCTTTCTTCTATAAATATATTTATATATTTTACTATCTCCATCTCTTCCTTCTTTTTCTTCACCCAATCAATCAATCAATCTCTACACTCATTTCTTCCACTTTTATTATCATTTCCCTCAGCATGTAAACTCACTCTTTACCAGGTAAGGTAACCCATTCAAATTACCTTATCTTTCTTCGCAAGGGTTTTAGATACATTTCATTTCTGAATTCGGTTAATCTATCTTCACCAGCCGAGTTTCTTTTTCCTTTTCTTTTTGTTTCATTAAAATGTCCCTACACGCTGCATATTATTGATTATGGTTGTTGTTGTTTTGCGAATTGAATGGATAGAGTGAGGTGGGTGATGGGCTTGTTTTGATTTTCACTTTTCAGGGATTCACTTTGGGTACTACTACTACTACTAGTAGAGGTGATAATTTGATTGGATCTCTCTCTCACAAATACCATTACTTTACTTGGCCATGGAGATTCGTGACGATGCAGAAACCACTCCCTTTTTGAGGTTTTTCATATGCTTTGCTTGCTTTCACTGAATTGTGCCTGCAAATTTCATTTCCCACTTTCTTGCTATATATATATTCTATATTTATAGTGAATGAATGTGCCTTCAAAAGTCAAGCTCTTCATCAGGGCTTATTTCTGTGAACGTACTTTGTTGTCGGCTCGAAGAAGAGATTCTATTGCACTGTAAATTGTAATTGGGGCTTTTTTTTCTTTCCTTCTTTTTATTATGGTGTCTTTGATTCACCAAAAGGGGTGTTTAGAAAATCATTTTATATTGCAGTTAGAAATCATGGATCTTGGAAGCTCTTATAACCACGCTTTTGTTTTCCCACAGTTTGTTTGCAGCCGTGTCATATGGAATTGCCTCAATGGCTATGGTTTTTATCAACAAAGCTGTTCTTATGCAGTATGCACACTCAATGACTCTTCTCACTTTGCAGGTATTACTATTACTAGTAAAAGAAAACACAGAACCTAGGCTTTGATTATTCTACTCACTACTATATGATTTATTGTTTATGGATGTTGAATATTATTAACACTATCTGTCTTTTGTAGCAACTGGCTACCGCCTTGCTTATACACTTTAGTCGAAGAATGGGGTACACAAAAGCAAGAGGATTAGATATGAGGACGGCCAAGCAACTTCTCCCAGTTTCAATTTTCTATAATGCCAATGTCGCTTTTGCTTTGGCAAGTTTGAAAGGAGTTAACATTCCAATGTATATTGCGATAAAGAGGCTTACTCCGCTTGCTGTACTGATTGCTGGGTGTTTCTTAGGAAAGGGGAGACCTACAACACAGGTTTTCATTGTTCTCAGTTGAACGAAAACTCATTTTATTCCTGTATTGTTTTGCCAATTTTTTTAAGAGTTATACTGTATGTAATATACATCTTTTATTCATATTAAACTGCTAATGGTTTTTATAAAATAAAAAAAAACTGCTAATAATGTTGACATTTGGCTAATCTCTTTTATAATAATTTACATTATATGAAATCTGATTTACCTTATGTGTAGGTTGTTTCTTAAAATATCGCATGGTAGTTTGTAGTTTGTACAACTTAGGCAAATACATAGTAGAACTGGCAAAGGTTGTGTGATTTATGCTATTTCATACTAAAACAATGATGCATTGGAGTGTGCTTTAAAAAATATGTATTAGCTGAGATTACTAGAAGAATTTTGCCTCCTCATAATGTTGTGGCTAAGATTTATTTTACCTGTTTTTTGTTGGACTCTACTTCTAAGAAAAGTCTTAGATTTTAAGTAAAAAGAATTAGCATATTATATGTGTGAATGCTGGATATTAATGCTGTTGAAGCAACTTGTTGCGGACAGCATTCTTGCTTCTTGTTCACCAAAATGCAAGCTTTGTTCTGAACATACTCAGGTGTAAATGGTAGTGAGCTATTCACGATAGAAGTTATAATCCACTGTTTATTTGAATGGTAAGAGGTGCGATTGAATCATAGTAGAACCATGGTAAGAATTACAGCAATAAAAATAAAAATAAATAAGGAAAACAAAGAAAAATAAAAGAAAGGGCTTTGCCTTTATTTCCTTCTGGACATATTGTTTTTTCAGCTCCCAGATTATAATTGGACCATACATTTGAGTCATTGGCCAACCCGAGATCATAAAATTATCTGTTTGAAAATGTTTATACTTTATACTATCCTTTTTTTTTTCTTTCCATGGATTGTTTTCTTTTTTGGGTGAAACACCATTGATTGTTTTAACTTCAGAGCAAAAAGCCTAAAAGTGTATAGCTAACATAGCTTTTATATTTATTTATCCAGTTTATTTATTTTTAATAGAGTTTTTATTTTGTTCGGACACTTTATCAAGATAGTTTATGTATGAGAAACAAAAAGAATTCTAGGTTAACTAGGGTGCACAGAGATCAATGAAGGTTCCTTAGAAAAGCATTTGTGGCTTTTAAATAGTAGCAGAAGAACCCTCAGTTACAGAACTTTATTGATGCTAACAAGAGGGTTTTGCTGTCAAAAACTTTGATCTTCTTGTGGCCTTCTGAAAGAAAAATTCCAAATGGACTTTAAAATGGGAAACATAATTAAACTAACATGTACTGAAAATACTTAATGCTTGGGCAGAAGTTTTGATTTGGCTACCAATCTTAGTAGAGTTCACTCTCAATAGAACATGGTCTACCCTTCTGTCAAATTTCAGGTGACTCTTTCAGTGATGTTGACGGCTGCTGGAGTTCTCATAGCCGCCCTTGGAGATTTTTCCTTTGACCTTTTTGGATATAGCATGGCCTTCATTTCTGTTTTTTTCCAGGTGACAATGCTAATATTTGATTGTTCTTATTATAGACACTGACTGTAATTATGCTTGCTTTGCTCATAGGGTTGCTTACTCATCTATGCAGACCATGTATCTTGTGCTGGTGGAAAAATCTGGTGCAGAGGATGGACTTTCATCAGTGGAAATCATGTTCTATAACAGCTTTTTGTCTCTTCCATTTTTGATGTTTCTTATCATAGCCACTGGGGAATTCCCAAATTCTTTAGCAGTATTATTTGCAAAGGTGAGAAGTGAGAACTTTTTCCTGTTTTTTTGTATCACAATTGATTCATGATTAAGTTTTCGTGGATTAGATGTTTTCAAACATTAGGAATCTAACTGCTTTCTTTTGATCTAGATAATCCAATAAATACAATGCTTTCAAAGGAACCATAAAAGCCTCAGTGATAGTTTCCACCTTTAGTTAAGCATCGAGCTAGCTAGTATGAGGTTCTCACCAATAGTAAATGATCTTCTACACTCATTCATTTCCTCGTGATTGTTTTTTCTGAGTTGTTGGATAATTCATGAAGAATTGTATCGGTACCAATCTTCCCTTCCTTAATCTGCCATGTTCTTATATATTTAGTATTGTCCATTGAGAAGTTTCGTACTAATTTTCTACTCATTATCCAGAATCTAACAGGTTCATTGCTTGCAAAACAATCCCTACTGTTCAAGTCATGACAATTGTACCATTAATAAAAATATATTGCATTTTAAAGATTGAGAGCGAGAGGGAGGGGCATAAGAAAGTTTGGGGGGGAGGGGCAAATTTGGAGAGTATTTGAGTTTGTTGGGAATCTTGGGGTTAGGCATGAAACAAAAATCAAGGGAAAACAAAAAAGGGCGTTGAGGCAGAGAGCACTTGATGTATGGTGGAAATGACAACAAGAGGAAGACATCAGATGGGAGCAGCTTTTGATTTAGGTGTGATAAGATGGGGCCTGTTCACAATAATAGAACACTTGTCCTTTAATAATATGCCAGATGCTTTATAGATTATAAATTAAAATTAATAGATAAGTTGATTCAGTTTCTTTAGTTCTTCTAAATTAAAGTAATGGCAAAGTGCACTGCATTCTCTAGTAGTCATTCTGTTATAAGAAATCAAGGATTATAGAAACCTAATTGTGATGGTTGTCAACTGACGCCATAGCTTGCACATGTTTTGGAAAAGCTAAAAATTTGTATGTCTGATGATGTGGCATAGCTGGGTCATATATTATTATGTATTGATACATAAGCCAGTATCTAATGTAAAATTTGTTTTTCTTTGCAGAGTTATTCTTTTTCATTTATGCTGATCCTTATTCTTTCATTGGTGATGGGCATTGTTCTCAATTTCACCATGTTCTTGTGTACTATTGTTAATTCAGCTCTGACTACAACTATTGTTGGCGTCCTCAAGGGGGTTGGTTCCACGGTAAGCTACGAGTGTCTTATACTGTGTTTGCCATAGATAATTTCTGGCACAGCACAAAAACTTGAATTTGGAATAATTGTCCTGGCACTGAACATTGATAAAGATCCATTTTCCATCCATCTTCTTTTCTTTATATTTAATTGGCTGAATGCATGCCCTTTCTGTTATTTTATATCTAGTGTTACCTGCAAACATTAAATCTGTTTCTGTTGCCTCTTCAGACCCTTGGTTTTGTCTTACTGGGTGGTGTTCAAGTCCATGCTTTGAATCTGACTGGATTGGTTATCAATACAGCTGGTGGTGTATGGTATTCATATGCTAAATATCAGCAGAAAAAAAGCAAGACAGTGAAACTAATAACCGATGTGGAGGCTCATAATAAATAGAAGTGGCATTGATGAGTTGTGAAAACTAACATTTACATTGTTGTTTTTTTACTTTAATTTTCCTTGATTGTAAACATTAGTAGTTTAGTTTTTTCTTCTCTTTCATGATTTTACAGTAATTACAGTTTTGCTTAGTCAGACGTTGTAGTACAGACATGATATTCAGAATTCAATATAAGCATTGTAGTTATAATGTAAAAACACATTACAGAATATCAGATGATGCCATTTGCAGCTGGTCTATATTTTATTTTATGCTGTATCCTCTCAGCACAGAATTGTTGAAAGGGTTGTGGTAAAGCGTTTTACCAACAAGGTGTAGTTCTGGCCTCTTCTATTCTTACGCAAATTGGCATCCCTTGTACATGTGTTTTCGTGTGTGTGTGATCACCCGTGCCTACCCTTCCGTTTTAATTTGGACGAATATCTTGGAGTCCTGGGCTGACGTTTAAATGTTTATTAGGAAAATGACTTATTAATGCAGCTTATAAGAGATAATTATTCTTTTATTCAACTTGAAAAATTAATTAATTATTTAACTATATTAATTAATAATTTACATACTGTTAATCACGTATCAAGTATTAAAATAAAGATAATTTATTAATTAACTGTATGTAAATTATTGATTAATGTAGTTGAATACTTAGTTAATTTTTTAAGTTGAATTAAACTGGTATTATCTTTCACAAGAAGAACTAAAGAGTCATTCTCTTATGTTTATTCTGTTTTGGCTTGTTTGCCAGTTTTCATTTGGGAAAATGATTTAATAGTACAGCTTGTAATAGATAATTATTCTTTGGTTCGGCTTAAAAAATTAATAAAGTATTTAACTACATTAACTAATAATTTACATATTGTTAATCGCGTATCAAGTATCAAAATGAAAATAATTTATTGATTAATTATATGTAAATTATTAATTAATGTAATTGAATACTTGGTTAATTTTTTAAGTTCAATTAAACTAATATTATTTTTTACAAGAAAAACTAAAGAGTCATTCTCCCTTATCATTTTGGTGGAATAGAAAGCCAAGTAAAATGAGCTTCTAGCTCCATTGGCACTGGCTTAAAATTTTAAGACTTCGGTGGAATTATAATGTTGATGGTTTGACTCTTCATCGGGCCACTTATCACCCTCTCTTATTCTTTCACTTTCAATGTAACAAAAAAAGAAAAATCGGTTAAAATGTTAATGGATTAGCCTCGGAACTGCTGAATTGGGCCGTAAAGCAACCTGTTTGCAGTGCAAACCTTGGAGATCTGACAGCTGAACTAACTCGAAAAACTGAGTAGGGATGGAAGTCCTGACTTCTGAAAGATGTTATAGAGCTCAAAATTCAAAATAGAAGGTAAAAGAAACTAGGAGGAATGACGATTGACAATGAATATGGTGCGTTATTATACTATTGAACATGTGACACGTCATATGGCCATTATTATCTTTCAATAATCGTACATTATTTATAAGGGTAAAATATATATTACTTTTAAGTCTTTTTCAATTTATTTTTTAAAATATATTTTGTTATTAAACTTTTTTTTAATTCGATTTATGTTGATAAAGTTATTTTATATAGTAAAACAAATAAAAAATCTTTCTTTGAAGTATCATTTGTGTTTCAATTCCTGTTTTCTTAATCCAAAAGTAAAGCATAACTTGTACATATACTTAATCATTTATGGAACTTTTACCATGTACCAAACATCAATCTACACATATCAAAAGCTAATCCTTGTTTTCAAGCAATTTTAACTCAATCACTGCCAACAGTCTTGACATACTCACTCACTCAGCCAATGCTACAACCTGACCACCAAAACCCCTGTTTTCCAATAGTAAACAGTGTTTTTAAGTGATTACTTTCAAATAGACTTTAGCTTCTGTTTGATTTAATTCTTAAAGTAATGTTTTCAACGTGAACCATACTATAAGGGGTTTAGTGACAAAAATAATAGTTGAAGGGAGTAAGTTGAGAAAGACGTATACTACAAGGGGATAATGTATATTTTACCCTATTCATAATTATCACAAAAGAAATTAAAATGTTCTGTTTAAAGTTGAAGGTAATAGGGGCTTACATCGCTTATGTGGTATATGTTTACTAATATATTGTTAGAGCATTGTCTCACATTCGGTATATTTAAGAATCTCTCATCTCCACTTTAAATATAGGCTTAGGACGGACTATGTCTTGCTGCCATGTTTTCCTATCATCTCAATTTTTAGAACTTCAATTTATGTTTGAAAAAATAATGTTATTTATACAACTCTTATTAACCAATCATATACGATTGTACAATTGTTTAGATAATGTTACTTTGTTCCTTAGGTCAGTTTGATCCAGGAATTTGATTGGGTCAGCGGTTTAAGATTTTAACCTGACTAAAATCCATCCAACTCGATAAATTTTAATTATTGTTTTAACTTTTTAATATTTAAATGATCTTTTAGAATTCTATTCTTAAATGAAATCATTTCAATCCCATTTAATTAACTTAACCCAAATTAACTTTTTAAAATAAAAAACCTAAACCAACTCAAATCGAGTTGAGTTGGTTCAAATTGAAAAAAAAAAAAATCTTTTAACCTGATCCAAACACATCATCAGACATTGAGACTAGTATTCGTTATGAAAATTATGTGTATTGCCAAGATATGATCATTACATGTTGAAGTGACAGGCCATCGAACATGTAGTATATGTGCTAAATAATGAAAAAATTTCCTTTTCCTACATCTACATGAAATTATGTTCACACATATACGAGATATATGTGAATTAATTAAGAATAATGAAGGGCAATGCAAGGTGACTGGGACATGTCACACGATTCCCATTATCATGATTCATGAGGAAAGCAGAAAAGGCCATAGTGCTAAGCGGTGGGCACATAGTAGAGATAGGTGAGTAATGCCTCCTTCTCGTGTATTGTCTGCACTTCTCTTGAAAAGAAAGCTGGCTAGTGACTATGTCTCCAATGTTTTGTTTTGTTTTTTTCGTTATAATATTTATTTTTTAGATTATATGTATGTTACTTTTTTTTTTGTCACGCATCATTAATAAAATAGTAGAATTCATCTCTTTTTTTTTCCAATTTCTTTTTATGTTAAACTTTATATTACTTTAAAAATATGTAAGCTATATTTTAAAATGTACATTTTCTATTTATATTTCTAATATTTCCCTCTCGATTTTTTAAATTGTATCTTTGAGGATGAATTGTAGACAAAGGAAAGAAAAAGTGTGAAATTGAAATTCGGCTGAAAAATCCATTTCTTTTATATATGAACGTGGCTAGAAAAGAACTGCAGAAAAATGTATTATACTTCACCAAAGCCCGTTTCCTTTTTCCTAGGAATAGAAAAAAAAACACCCAATTTTAAAATAAAACTTTTCTTTTAGCAAAATAAAAAAGCAATTATCAATATTTCCTATCAACACTATTTTTTAGTAAAGTTCTTAGGGATAATTTTTTAGAGAAACTAAATTAAACTAGCTTGTTAAACTGAAGGAAAATTAATAATAATAACTAATTAATTATATTACATAATTAACAAAAAAAAATGTTGCCTTCATTTTCCCACTCCAAGACCCAAGTTGCTATCAACTTTACGAAGCCGAAGTACGTTGAGTTAGGTAAACACCCAACAGGTCTAAATAGAGAATGGTCCACATGCAACTTAGATTTTGTTTTATAATTGTAGGGCTTTGCGTAGGTGGTTCTCTTAGTAGGTTCCAAGGCTACGAGTGTCGGTGTTAAGAAGAAACTTTTTTTTTTTCCTTTTATTATTTTCTTTGGTATCATGGAATATTTCTTTTTCTTTTTCCTTTTAGTGAAGGAAAAGAATTCTACAACATAAGTCATCCTTCAGATTTTCCTCTTACCTTAAGTTAAGAATTATATCTAGGACATATTCCAACATTTTGAAATATTATAATATTATTTAATTTTTGAGAAAAAAGAAATTAGTATTACTTATTGCTTAACAAATAACTAATCATTTATCGTTGCTTAGCTCTGGAGAACGTCGTCATTTGTTTTTCTCTCCTTCTAATATAGTATGTCTATGAATTAAAAAAACATAAACAATGTTTTAAAAATAAAATAAAAAGTGATAAAAAGAAGAAAAATTAGAGAATAAATAAGACAAAGATAAAGAAAAGTAAAACTTATCTTGAGTATATGGGTTGTTTACTTTTAAAAAAGTAAATAATAAAATGGCATATTTGTATTTAATTTTAATTTTACTTAAAATATAATAGCATAAAATGATTAAGAACTATTTTTAATTTTTAATACTAAAATATAAAAAATAAAAAAAAGCTGTCTAAAGTGCAAAGTGGAACTAGACAGTCTCGAAAGATATTTATGTCACTTATTAAACATCAAAATTTAAAATACATCTTTGATACTAACTATTTTTGCTTCAGCGGACATAGGGTGTGCCATTAGGATTACTTGGAAGTGACGTGTCTCTATATTTTTTGAGTATAAAATTAATAAATTTTCATTCAGGTATTGGTTGGGCCTTTGATATAAAATATTTTTAGTGGGAGTTAAATTTTTATATTGTAAATAAAGTTTGTTCACGTAAAATATAACTAATTACATATTACAAGTTATGACCGCAGTTTGAAAGCATTTTGATTTTGCTTGCCATGAAAAAGGTTTAAACATTGCATATTCTTAAATGAAAAGTACTTTTGCAAATGAATCTCGGAGACTTGTTCTCCTTCACTATGACTAGATAGAACATTCTAAATATCATTAAAAAAGGAGAGAAACAAATAAGAAAACACAAGTGATATTTTTTCAGGTGTTGATATCTCAGTTATATTGTATCTAACCCATATTTTCCAGCAATTAACGCCATGGCTCATGAAGATTTATCTTCTAATATAATTAAGTACCTTTGTATCGAAAAGTATAAAAAACAAGAGAAATTACTTTATTTTAATCATTTAAAAATATAAGTATGATTAGTTTAGTTTTTTAATAATTTTTTAATTTAATTAGTCCTTTTAGAAGACTTATTTGATATAACAAATAATATTAAATGACTAATTTGATATAAAAAAAATTGAAAAATCAATTTGACGTCAAAAATTGACATTGAATGACCATTTTGATATATTCATCTATTTAAAAATTTAACTGATAACATTTGTATATTTGGAAGATAAAAATAAGTGTTTACTTAAAAAACAAAAAAAAGAAGGCCTAGATTGCTAGATATAATTTAGGTACACTACTGTACACATGGGCGTATATCTGGAAGGAACACATGAAAATAAATACGGATAAAGAAATGCACAAGGTTAATTAGTTTATCCTATAAAAATTGAAACACTTTGTTGGGAAGCCATAGAGATCTTCATTAGTGGGTTTAACAAGAAATCACAATAGCGGGCCTGACACCACATCTTGATCCAAGACCTTATGACATTAGATTTTTGGGTCTTCCAACTTATATAATCCTCACTTAGTCTATTTCTTACCAATGTCAGATTTTCTTATGCACACTTGAATTTTTAATATTCTCCCTTTCAAGTGTGAGTCCCTATATCAGTAAGCTCCCTTTCTGGCGAAAGTCTTTTTGAGTATTTACAGATTTACTAATAAAGCCTAAGCCCACCAAGAGCAAACACAACACTCCGATTAGGCTTTAACCACAATTTAGAATACTCATCCCTGTTGAACTATCGACTCTGGTACCAAGTGTTAGGCGGTCAGAGGGGGCTTAAGAGATCTCCATTAATGGAGTTAGCAAAGAAACACAATAGCGGGTCTAACATCACATATTGACTCAAACCCTTAAGGCATTATGTTTATGGGTCTTCCAATTTATATGGTCCTCATTTAACTCATTCTGTACTAATGTCAGACTTTCTTACTCACACTTGAATTTCCAACATTTATTTGTAAGATTTATGTTCAATTCATGTTACTTACAATCCCTTTGGAAAGAGATAACTTCCTATCTCTTTTACTTTATATTCACAAAAAATAAAATAAAATTCAGATATAGATAAAGAAACAATGTGAGTAACAGAAAGGGGGATTAAATGGCCTTACTTTCAACCTCATATATACAAATCTTGTAATTACCCCTCTTCTTGCTATCTCTCATTTGAAATCCAACTTAGATAGAGTCTCTTAAACTCAAGATTTTTGTTAGGACTACAATCAGTTAGTTAGAAGTTATAGTCATTGGTTAATCCGTTGTAACTGATTAGTTGTAATCAGTTGTAACCGCGAGATCATGAAGTAAGTAAGTCAGCCATTGAAGTTCACAAGTTGTGGAAGCAAGGGCACGATATATGGCTTCGGAAAAGGATCAGGAGATAGTACTTTGCTTCTTTGATCGCCAAGATATGAGAGATGAGCCAAGGAAAATACAAAATTCGGTGATTGATCTTCGTGATTCAGGGCAGGTGGCCTAATCTAAATCGCTGAATGCCTTAAGTTGTAGGGTCGAGGCAACAGGAAAGAACAAACCCTGTGTAGGAGCCTGTTTTATGTATCGTATGATTCTGGTTGCAGCTTCAAAATGATGCAGAATTGGTGATTGCATAAATTGGCTAAGTTGCTGGACAACATAGCTTATATTCGGCCTTCTGGTGGTGAGGTAGAGGAGACACCCAATTAACCTTCTATAAGAGGAAGGATCATGGAGAGGAGCATCTGTTTGAAAAAGGAGCTTGTTGTTCTTTACCATGGGAGTGGTACACAATTTTGTAGCTAATAAACCTGCATCACTGATGATATCCAATGCATACTTGCGCTGGCAAATGTGAATGCCCTGTTTGGAACGAGAAACTTCAAGACCAAGGAAATACTTGAGGTCACTAAGATCCTTAATTTGAAATTTGGAGTGAAGAAATTGTTTTACTGCAGTGATCTCAAACAACGAATTACCCGTGAGAATGACATCGTCCACGTAGACAAGAAGAGTTGTAAATGATTGCTGTTGGTTCTTGATAAACAGAGAGTGATCATGTTGTGAATGTCTGAATCCGAGTGTGACCAAGGCAGCAGAGAGTTTAGCAAACCATTGCCTACTTACTTGCTTTAGACCATAAAGTGATTTAGTTAAGCGACATACTTGGTTAGACTTGGTTGCTTGGACTTCGGGAGGAAGGTCCATGTAGACTTCCTCATGAAGATCACCATGGAGAAACACATTATCAACATCAAGTTGTTGCAAGAACCAGTTTTGTGTAGCAGCAATGGCAAGAAGCAACCGGACACTTGTCAATTTGGCCACAGGAGAAAATGTGTCTAGAAAATCCACTCCTTCTTGCTGAGTATAACCTTTGGCAACGAGGCGAGGTATGTATCATTCCACAATGCCATCAGCGCGATGCTTGGTTAGACTTGGTTGCTTGGACTTCGGGAGAAAGGTCCATGTAGACTTCCTCATGAAGATCACCATGGAGAAACACATTATCAACATCAAGTTGTTGCAAGAACTAGTTTTGTGTAGCAGCAATGGCAAGAAGCAACCAGACACTTGTCAATTTGGCCACAGGAGAAAATGTGTCTAGAAAATCCACTCCTTCTTGCTGAGTATAACCTTTGGCAACGAGGCGAGGTATGTATCATTCCACAATGCCATCAGCGCGATGCTTGATGCGGTAAACCCACCTACAACAAATGGGAACCTTACCGGGAGGTAAATCAATCAGATACCATGTGTTATTTGATTCAAGTGCTGTTAACTCAGCTTTCATGGCATTTTTCCATTCAACAGTTGCGGTAGCCTGAGCATAGGATTGAGGTTCAGAAGTATTAGAAAGAGCAAGGGAGTATTTGAGACGAGAAGGAGAGAGTGATTGATAAGACATAACAGAAGATAAAGGGTACAGAACATTACCCTCCATTGAGGAGTGATTAGTGCTTGCTGTTTGGAGTTGATTGCAGTGAAACTCTTTAAGGTAAGTTGGGGGTTTGTGTGGTCGAGAAGACCTTCGAGGGATATTGAATGTGGGAGTAGGAGAAAGGGTTTGTGATGGACTAAGGGCATGTTCTAGTTGAGGGATGGGAACAGAAGTTAGTTCAGTGGTTGAGTGTGAAGTGGGTAATTCGGTTTGATGGGTTAAGCTGTGTGATGGTGATTGTATTGATTCTAGAAGAAAGTTAAATTGGTCAGGGTGAGGTTGGCTAATGGTGGGTGATGGTGGAGATGAAGGGGAAGTCATATATAGGAAAACATGTTCATAAAATATGACATTACGGGAAATAAAGATTTCACGAGTATGAAGATCATACATAATGGATCCTTTAGTACCACATTTAAAACCTAGGAAAATGCACTTTTTGGACCTAGGGTCCAACTTTGATCTATGTTGTTCAAGTGTTGAAGCAAAGCACAATGATCCAAAGACCTTTAAATCAACAAGAGTAGGTGGTGACTTGTGCAGTAGTTCAAAAGGTGATTTATTTGAAAGTATAGGTGAAGGCAACCTATTGATGATATGCACTGCATGTGATACTGCATATGATCAGAAACACTTAGGCAAACTAGCATGAAACATGATACTCCTAGCGACATTCAAGATATGTCTGTGCTTTCTTTCCACTATGGAGTTTTGTTGTGGGGTCTCAATGCATGAGGTTTGGTGAATTATACCAAAATTGGCATAGAATTCAAGGTAAACAAACTCACTACCATTATCAAATCACATGATCTTGATCTTGACATTAAACTGATTTTGAGCAAGCATGACAAAATCAAGCATAAGTTTTCTGGTTTCAGATTTGGCCTTCATTAAAAAAAGCCAAGTATGCCTTGTGTGGTCATCCACAACAATTAAGAAATACCTATGACCATGCAAGGATGATATACCAATTGGACCCCAAATGTCTAAATGAATCATGTCAAAAGGGTTGATAGCAATGTTAAAACTAGGTGTAAAGGGAAATTTTGCTTGTTTGGCGAAGTGACAAAAATCACACACCTTATTTGCATTATATTTGACAAAAGGAAAATTTGTACAAACATTATCAAGCACCTTATGTGATGGGTGTTCGAGCCTATAGTGCCACAAATCAAAGGCAGAGGCATCAAATCTGGTACGTAAATAATTTACAAAAAATTTACATGAAGGAGGTGTATGTTTTGGTTCTTTGAGATAGTAGAGTCCACTGCTAAGTTCAGCAAGACCAATCATCCTCAATGTAGTGGTATCATGTATGTGACAGAGAGTGTTGGCAAAAGTTAGTTTGCAATGTAAAGATGAGATTAACTGTTGTACTGAAATAATATTAAAACTGAAATTTGGAATATACAAGACATTGAAAAATTGAAAATTATTTTAGAAATGGATAGTTCCTGAGTAGTTGGCAATTACTGTGGCAACATTTGGTAGGGAAACATGGATTGGTTTGATGGATTGAAAACTAGTGAAATAGGACTTAGTGTGGGTTACATGGTCAGCTGCACCAGTGTCAAGAATCCACACATTTGAGACAGAATTAGATTTACCTGAAATAGAAGTAGATAACTCAATAGCAACTGAGGAAACAGCTTGATTCACAGAATGTGTTTGTGGAATTTTGGACTCTGGTAGTAAAGCCAATAACTGCTGAACCTGTTCATGACTAAGTTGTGCAGTAGCACTTGAACCTGTGGTATCCGCTTGATTTCCTTTGGGCAAGTTCTTTTCAATTGCATGTGAATCCAAAGCCTCATCAGTCACAGAACTGTTAACACTGTGGCTGTTCTTGTTCTTGAATCCTGGAGTAAATCCAGGAGGAAAACCATGCTTGAAATAACATTGTTCAACTGTGTGCCCTATCTTGTTGCAAAAAGTGCATTGCTTAGATGAATTGGAACTTCTCCCATTACCTCTTCCTCTTCCATTAACTCTTTCATTGCTTTGTCTCCAATTTCCTTGACTTTCACTGGAAGTCATCAAAACCTTTGAATCATTTATTACTCCTCCAGTGATTTGCCTTTCCTACTGTAAAATAAGTGAAAAGGATTTATTGATTGATGGTGGAGGCTCCATCATCAATATTTGTGTTTACATAACATTGAATGCATCTCTAAGTCCTTTAAGAAAGCACATCAGTTCCTCAGACTCACGATACTATTTCATAGCTTTCAACAAACAACAAGAACACTTTACTGTACAAGAACAACAAGAATAATCTGGTACCGGCCTTAATGCCTCTAATTCTTCCGACAGAATCCGCAATTCAGTGTAAAAATCAGAGACTGATTTATCTCATTGTCCAATCGAATGTACTTCTTGAAGTAAATCTGAAATCCTAAAATGGTTACCTTTTGAAAATCGCTCTTTGAGATTGTCCCGTAGAGCCTTTGCACTTTCAATGTTGATTACACTCTGAGCAATTTGTGAAGATAGGGTTCTGGTAATCCAAGATAATACCATCATGTTACATTGCTCCCATGCTTCGTAATTGCTACCTTCTTCGCTTGGCATCAGAAGTTTTCCATTAACAAAATTTAATTTGTTCTTTGATATCAAAGCTCTTCTCATAGCGTGGCTCCAAGTATAGTAATTCGATCCATTCATCTGGTGGCTGATGAGTACCATTCCTGGATTTTCTCCAAGGTGGAGATAATAGGGATTTGTATTGGGATTCAGAAGATTCTGAGATTGATTCACATTGTGCAATCGATCAACAAAACCTTGACTTTCTGCAAGATTATTGGAATTCAGTTCTTCCATTAATGCATGATTAGCAATGGCGAAGAACAAAAATAGAAACGATGAGCAAGAACAAGAACAGGGATAAGAAGATCGCAAATTGCGAAGATCAGAGAAATTGCGGAAGCAGAGCAGGCAGAACATGCTTTGATACCATAATGGAAAATTGGAGAGAATGAATGAATAGTATTGATTATTCAATCAAGTACAATATATTTATATGAGTTACACGTTATGAAATGATTACAACTAATCAGTTACAACGGATTAACTGATGACTATAACTTCTAACTAACTGACTGTAATCCTAACAATTTTAGGTTGTCTTTGCTAAGGGTGGACATGGGTTGGGTAGGGTAGGGTTTGAGGTAGTTTTGAATATAACCCACTCATGGAAGCAGTGGGTTGGGTTGAGCTAAGTTTGGAGATTTTTTTTCCTCCGATCCGAACTAACCCGACCCGCTCATATGTAGGTTGGGTTGGGTTCAACTCGTGGGTTGAACTTGAACATTAAAAAAAATTAACATTTTAAAATAGAAATCAAATCCATTTTGAATAACTTAACATAAGTTTCCAAATAGCATAATATAAAATATAAGTTTCAAAATACATATAATTCTAGGATTACAATTATGATCAATACAAACAAACAACAAAAATATACATAACACAATTAACCAATGACGCCACAACCAATGCCTCATTTCTTCTTTGATTTCCTGTAAGTCAATAACATCGTAACCATTTACCATAATCACCACAATGGTCAAAATAAAAAGAAGTTGAAACCGACAATGAAATAATAAGTTAAAAAAACTAGAATCCTAACTAGTTAAATGACAACATCTAAAATGATCAATTATTACGATCCATAACTTCATCTCTAGCACATCTAACACACAAAGAAATTATAAAGCATTATTAAGTATTAATGATTAAACTATTAGTAATTGACTAAACAAATTAAGCAAATTCTATATAGTACATTAATTACTTCAATATTTTTCAATTTCATCTATTTGAGCTTATAGATCAATGCGTTTATCAAAAGTTTTTAATCAGTTCTGAACACAAATCAATGTCTTAATAATGGTGGGTTTCAAAGAACTACAAAAAGAGTCTAGAACTCGTCATCCAGTACGTATTAAATGCAATGTAATTTTAATTTAATTTTTTTAAGAAATTAATTATCTAAAAAAATTATAAACTAATATAGGATTTTGGAAGCCCTAATAAAAAGTAATAACGCATTTCAATTTTTTTTTAAAAAAACTTGAGTAGGCTAGGTTAGGTTGGGTTGTGCTAATTGAGAGAGTCTCAACCCGTTACTCTACTCATATCTTGTGAGTTTGGTTATTTTAAATCCAACCCAACCTACAGACCAAAACCAACTCGTCATTTATGAATTTGGTTAGATAAAAACGTGAGAGTTTGTGAATCAACTCGACCCGCTGTACACCCTTGGTCTTTGCAATCTTGTATCACATGCATGCGGGAAAGTAGATTTGCAAAATTATTGATCACGAGACCCCCATAACAAGAGAGGCATCATCTAATAAGTATATTTCATTCAATAATATTTAATTACTCTATTACACCTTATAAACTTTTCAATGTCACATGAAACATGTCTCATAAACTACCTTTTTTTTAAAAAAAAGAAATTAAGAAAAATTGAGTATATAATTCTTACACTCAATTTATATTTTTTCTCATATTCATTTTTTCAGTTACTGAATATCAATTATATTATACATTAATTGTTTTTAACAACTTAAATTATTTACATCTCCTATACTATAAACCCTATTTTTACTTGAGAATTACTTAGGTATTCATTTTTCTTTTTTCTTTTTATTAAGTATCAGTACCTTGATGAGATGTGAAATATTTATTGGTTATAAGTTATACTTTATATATTTCAAACATTTATTGTGAGAAATAATAATTAATAAATATTTGACATTTCATTAAAAATATTGATACCCTAAAAAAATTAAGATACAATATAATTTCTTTATATACTTTCTTAATATAATTTTTTAATCAAAAGTGTAGAGTATGAATATTATGCCCAATACATAAAGGCTCAATATGGTACTTAAATTATGAAGTTCTCCTTTTTAATAGGCTAGTTTTAGGGATGAGTTCTCCTAATGAGCTTGAGTAATAACAATTAATTTTTCTTTTAACAAGGAAAGGACAAATTGAAAATGAGTGACTAGGAAAAAGGCTATGTATGCAATGTTATGTTCTGTTGGAATTTGAAATGACCTTTATTATCTTTTGGTTAAATGAATTTGAAGATTTTTGTACTTTTTAAAAATTTTCAAATGTTTCTTATAATTTAAAAATTATAAATAAATCTTTATAGTTTCAAAAATATTTTTAACTAAGTCTTTATAAGACTCTAACGATAGGCTAGATATTCTTGTTTTTTTTTAAAGCATAAAGCCTCATATATAATTTTTAAACTATAAAGACCTATTTAAGAATTATCAAAAAGTATAGGAATCTATAAATTAATTTAACCGATCTTTTTTATTTAAAAAAAAAAAAAAACTCTTTCAACTCTGCCTTCACTAATTTTCTTTTGTTGCTAAGATTTCAAATAATGCTTGCAAGTATTTGAAAGAAAACTTAACAGTAACAGTTATCGACTTATATTTCAATTCAACCATCAATTGGACCTTCTTTAGCTCTTATTCTAATGCATTTCCAAAATAAGGAACCGCTATTTGCCTATTAGTATTAGGACTAGAGGGAAGGACAAAACAAAGAAAGCTTTTCTCTAGCCTTGGGGGAGTTTGAGATAAAATTATTCTATGGTCCCATTTTGCTTTATGATAAATGTTTTGTAGTTTAATACAATTCTTTAGCAAGCATGCAGCTGCTTTTCTTGATCCTTTCGAGCTCCTTCATTATATTCCTTTTCTCTTTTGACGTCTAATCTCTTTTTATTTTTTATTTTTTTGTTGATTGTCTAATCTTTTGATTGTACTGGTATCATTTTTGTGTGAGGCTAGGCTCTCTTTCTTTTCTTTTTTAATCATAAAAAATATATTTCATAGTACTTTGTTTTTTGGATATAAAATCCTATTAATCTATGTTTCATATTATGAGAATTAGAATTAATCTTCCACCTTTTTTTGTCATAGAAAATATATATTCTTTTAGCTAAAAATAAAAGCAATCTTTTATTTGTTCTTAAATTAAATATTCTGCAAATGCTGTCATTTCGTCTAATCTTTCAACTTTCCATAGCTTGGGATTTATAGTTTGTTTATTACAGATTATTTGATAAAAAAATTATTTTTTAAGTAAAAAATTATTTTTAATGATGTTGATTGTGTTTGTTTAAGTTTATTAAAAAAATTATTTGTTTTAAAAAATCATTTTTATGATTAAAATGAAAAACTATTCTCATTAGTTTTTTAAAAAAATCTATTGTAATAGAAGAGAGAGAAGCTACTCTAATTTTTTAAAAAAATGATTTTTATGATTGTAAATAAATACAAAATAGCTTATGCTTTTTTTAAAAGTCTCTATAAAATATTCTCTAAATTATTGAAGGTCAAAATTAATTTCTTTTAATCTATAACAAACGGACCCTTAATTCATTTATCTATTATACTTTTGAAAAAGAGTAACTAAATATAGCTAATACATGTAAAAGGATGTTCCCTAGACATTACTAAATTCTTATAAGATGACATGATAAACAAATAAAAAGATAATGATTGATCACTATTTTTCTGTTTAGTTCTTTTTGCATCACGATTAATTAACCCAAGATCTCTAATTACCATACCTCGTCATGGTATAAATTCAAAGTGCAATAAATGATTGAGTTACTTGCTTATCTGATGCTGGTGGCACTTTATTGCACTGGTTGGATTAGCATTAAATATGTTCTTCCCGGGGCAACCTAAATGTCGGCATTGCACCATATCCACTTTCGAGTTTTGATCCAGCAGCAAAGCTGAACTGTCCTGTCCTTTCTCTGTTCATATGTTTTAGTTTAGTTTTCAGTCTCATAAAAAAAAGACTACTAGAACTTAACTCAAATACTACTTGAATACAATACTAGAAGAAAAATAATACATGTTAGTAGTCTGGCAGTTTCAGTGTCCTAAATCTTTTTTCAGAATAATATTATATAAATAATATTTAAAAATAATAACTATATAAAATTATTAAATTAGTTGTGTATTTTTATGATTTTTTTTAAAGTGATAAACACAAATTTAAAAATAAATTTAATTATATAAAAACTCAGTAAGGTTTTGTATATATATAAAAATATTATTTATATATTATGGTCCTTCTTTTTACAAGTAAACAAGCAATTTGGTCCTTAAAAATAGCTTATAATTTAATCAATGAATTTATTTTTATATAAAAGTTAGTCTTTAAAATTTTAAAACACATAGCAATTTAGTCATTCTGTTATTTCTCCTTCCAAAATTAAACGATAACATGTGATGTGATGTGTTAAGTGCTTACGTGTACTGTTAAATGCCACATGACAAGTTATTCTACATGTCTAGCCTTTCCAATGATGTCATTTAGGTGAGAAATATAAAATTCGACCCCCTCAGAATCTTCTAATCGACCGAGCAGACCTTGCCCCTAACCCATTACCCCTCAGCTCACCAACCGACCAATCCCCTTAACAGTTTGCCCATCTACTCAATTAACCGAGCTTACTTTTAACTGATTAGTTATTACCTTATTTAGCATTTAATAGTACATGTAAGCGCTTAACATGTCACATCACATATTACCGTTTAATTTGGAAATGAAAGATAACAGAAGGACTAACTTACTGTATGTTTTAAAATTTTAAGAACTAACTTATATGTAAAAATAAATTCAAAAATTAAATTATGAGTATAAACTATTTTAAGAACCAAGTTACTAATTTACTCTTCTTTTTACACACTGTGTCTTAAGTCGAGACAATGTAAAAGAAGAAAGGAATATTCCTAAGATAAACTTTCATTTCTAACTAAATTATTTTGCCATTTATAAAGGGATGCACATTAACCCGTTTAATCATCCAAAAGTTTTGAATATAAAAATGTGGGTGTTTGTTTCAACCCATAATTGAGTTGAACTGTGAAAATTAAACTATGTAGAGAGAGTCTGAGCTGAGCTGAGCCAAGTTAGGTTTGACTCAGGCTCAGCTCGATGACAATATGCTTGGCTCAAGCTCGAGTTCAATAAGAAAACGAGCTTATTTTTAGGCTCGAACTTGGCTCACTATGAGCTCACGAGCAGCTCAAGCTTGATGAGTCAAGCTCAAAATCTATATTAACACACCATCATTTAACTTAAAACATTAAAATCAACCATAACATCAAAATATATACTCGCAAGTTCTAACCAAACAACCACAATTGTCTTCAAACATAAATAAAACAGCCACCATAATTTTAGAGAATTATGACTAATAGATTCCTAACAAAGTTTAATTTACCAGCACCATTTCATTATTTACAAAAAAAATATATTAAATTTTTTTGTTATATATATATATATATATATCAAGCTGGCTCACAAGCTCATGAGTTAAATATATGAAAGTTCAAGTTCAGCTCATTGACTAAACGAGTCAAAATTGTTAGCTCAAGCTTAGCTCATTAGCTCATGATCCTACCTTATTGAGTTGTTAATGAACCAAGCTATGATTAATTCACGAGCCAACTTGACTCATTACCAGCCCTACTCTCGCGTAGGGGTGTTCGCGGTTTGGATTGGTTCGGTTTTGGGGGGAAAAGTCATCCGAACTAAACCAATCGGTTTTTCTATATTAAGAACCAATCGGTTTTTTTAAAATTGGAGAACCGAACCGAACCGAACCAATTATAATCGGTTTAGTTCGGTTTGGTCCAATCGATTTTTCACTAAATATTTTTTTCTTAAAAAAATTCATACACATCATCATTTTGTTCTTGTTATGGACCAATTAAAAAAAGTTGGTATAAAATCCTAATAAAAATATCATTACATAATTATAAACAATAAATAGGCCTAAAATATTTATAGAAACAACCAAAAATTTAAATATAATCATTTATAAGTATGTAAATTATAAAAAATATATAGATAATTATATGAATTCGGTTTAGTTTGGTTTCATAAATGAAAACCGAAAACCGAACCAAATCAATCGGTTTTCATAAAACAAAACCAAACAAAACCAAAATTAATCGGTTTTGTTCGGTTTTCCATTTTTCGGTTCGATTTTTTCGATTTTGATCGGTTTGGTTCGGTTATGAACATCCCTACTCTAGCCATTATCGGAGTTGGCTTTGGGTTGGGTAGATGCTCTTTTTCACAGTTACCATTCCCTAATCCCAGCACACTTCCTTCCTCGCCGTCACTTGATTATTCTTTTATTATTAGAGTTTGTTTTTAATATAAAATTTTGTATGTTATTATTTAATTGTGTAATTATATTTCTAAAATAATTTAGCTTCTCAATTAGTTATTATTATAATTAATTTTTTAATAATACAATAATACTAATTAGTAGAGTTGAAAATATGTTAAGAAAGACTAGGTTTTACTTTAAATACATCTGACATATTTGGAAAAACTTTGGCCTTAACATGACTTATTACAAATCATAAAATATTTTTGGATTTAGCATGACCTCTTTGTGAAAATATAAAAGCTTTGTCTGGTCTGAAAACTTATTTAAAAGTCTACATTATATAAAGACCTTTAAATAAATCAATCACCTCAAACTTTATATGTTTTAAATATATCTAACATTTTAAAAAATTATTGTATTGTGTATAAAATAAATAAACTATATTAATATATAAGTATTATAGATTTTTAATTATATGTTATTATAATAAATAAATAAATTAATCTGTTTGGTTAAATAAGCTTTTTCTAAAGGTCTAAGTGAGTGTTTGGATTAGTTGAGAAAAAAAGATTATGTGTATAATTGATTTTCAAGAAAATCGATTATGAGAAAATTAATTTATGTTTGAATATGTTAATTCATAATTGATTTTATGATAAAGAGTTTTGTTTAAATTGTATAAAAAAATCGCTTTTATGTATTAAATTACTAAAATATGTATGAAATGATTGAAAAAGTTATTTAATTGAGGACAAATAGATATTTCTCTCTTAAAGATTTTGAAATAATCTAAAATCAAATAATTAAAAACTTAAAATAATAATTTTTTTTGAAAAAACTGTTTTGTTATAAAAAAATAATTTTAACTTATAATCAATTTTATATACTTTAAACAAATAAGATAAATTTTAGATAAAACAAATTTTTATTTAAAAAAAGCTATTTTGGAAAAGAATTAATCTTTTCCAAACATACTCTAAACCTAAGCTTATTTAGTTAAATAAACTTTTTAAAAAACTTAAATCTGGTTGTTTAATAAATATATTTGATAAAAGTAAGTCAAAAATAAATTAAGCAATAAATTCCAGTTTATTTTCACCCCTCCTGACTAGATATAATATAATAAAAAATTTAGTTATAATAAATTAAAATTAAATCTTTATTATTATAATTATATATTATATATTAGTAAGGCGGAAGTAAGATTCAAATTTCATTAAAAATATTTTGCCACTAGGATAAAACTTCCTGAACGATAATTACTCCCAAAACCGTCTCTTAACAAAAAAAAAAAAAAAAAAAGGTTTAAAGAAGGATGGAACTACTGTTAGCTCAGCTCATCAATTGTCCTCAGAAATCAGAATCTTCAATTCCTTGTAACAAGTGGGTAGACCCATCCCATGGTCATTATTTGAATATCTTAAAAGAAAAGAATTGTTCTCTTCTAGTCAACCATTTCTCCACTGTTTCCATCAGGTGTACTAATTCCTAGTTAACTCCTGTTGATTTTGATTAGTTTGTCAGATTCCATAAGCATGTTGTAAATTTTGCTTGGGAGTCAAATGGGAAGGGAAGACAGGCCAATGTGGATTTACTGGAGGAAACCCACTTGGTTTTAGCATCTTACAGCTGCAGATACCTTCCCTCATAATGTGGCTTTCCCATGTTAGGTGCCCTTCTAGAGTTCCTTCACAGTACAAAAGACCCTCACTGAGTTCACGTTCTCAGCTTTTATGTGCTGCATTTTGTTAAATGCAGAACCTTTCAAGAGTGTTCTTCTGGTTTCAATAGGAGCAAGTAGGAATTTTGGGCTGTTTTTCTCAAAAGGGTTGGTCTCATTTTTCATGGGTTTTCAGATCTGAGTCTTTATCTTAATGTGTACTGCAAAAAGATTGATGAAGTTGGTGTCTTGAGTCCTTGCGCTTTGTGTGTGTGTACTTGTATTGTTCTGTGTGTGGAACTGTGAATCTGTGTTCAACCCACCACAGAGGAAATGGCTCCAAGCTTTGATTTTTCCAATAGGTGGATGAAGGATACACAGAAAGGAACACCTGTGGTGGTGACAATGGAGAACCCCACTTTCTCTGTTGTGGAGATTAATGGTGCTGACGCTGCATTTCAGCCAGTGGAGAAAAGCCGCGGTAAGAATGCTAAGCAAGTCACATGGGTCTTGCTTCTTAAGGCTCATCGTGCTGTTGGCTGTGTAACTTGGCTCGCTACAGTTCTCTGGGCGTTGCTGGGAGCTATTAAGAAGAGGTTGATTTATAGGCAAGGTGTGGCTATGGAGAGTGAGAAGTTGGAAAAAGGGAAGGTGCTGTTTAGAGTCATCAAAGTGTTCCTTGTGACTTCCTTGGCAGTTCTGGCGTTTGAGGTGGTTGCTTACCTGCAAGGTTGGCATTTTAGGAATCCCAGTTTGCACATTCCTCGTACCTCTGATTTGCAAGGCTTGATGCACATGGTTTATGTTGCTTGGTTAACTTTTCGTGCTGAGTACATTGCTCCTCCAATACAGGCACTTTCAAAGTTTTGTGTTGTTTTATTTCTTATCCAATCAGTGGATCGTATGCTGCTTTGCTTGGGGTGCTTTTGGATAAAATACAGGAAGGTTAAGCCAAAGATTGATGGGGATCCCCTCAAAATTGATGATATCGAAGGATCTGCATGCAATTATCCCATGGTTCTGGTTCAAATTCCCATGTGTAACGAGAGGGAGGTAAGGCACCAAACTTTTGTTCCTTCTTATCCCTTATCTGGAAACGTAAGCTGTTGCTAGTATTTAAGCAAGCAGCAAATTTCATTATATTAATTCTACTTAGTTATTTATTTACTCAGGAATAGATTTGCCAAATGTCATCAGAAGCTAGAACTTAAAAAGCAATTGGATTACCTTATTTGCTATGCTTTGAGAACTAGAATCCATGCGAAAAAATAGGGAAAAGAGGAGAGAAGCACATTCTAGTAGACAATTACATTTGTACACTGCCATCGAGACATGTATTGCCATCTAGATTAACACATTATAATTTAAAGTTCATAACTCACTTAGGAATCATCTGCAACCTTCTAGAATTAGAAGCATAAATACTTAGCCTACATAACAATGTAGAATAATGAGTTCCTTATTTTCAGTTTCTGAAATACACAGCACTTCTTAATAATTGAGGAGATAAGTTTTTATCTGAACAGCGGTGGGAGGAGTTCCCCAATGATGGTATGTGGTATCGGGGAATTTGTAACTCTTATAATTATAAGCAATCAATGACAACATATGATGTTCACTGGATAAAATTTTAACCCTTTGGTTTTGCATGCACTGATTTTATGCAGGTGTATGAGCAGTCTATTTCTGCAGTCTGCCAAATTGATTGGCCAAGGGACCGTTTACTGATTCAAGTACTTGATGATTCTGATGATGAGAGCATACAGTGGTTAATTAATGCTGAGGTCACTAGGTGGAGCCAAAAGGGAATCAACATAATCTATAGGCATCGCTTAGTCAGGACTGGATATAAAGCTGGGAATCTCAAGTCTGCAATGAGCTGTGACTATGTGAAAGACTATGAGTTTGTTGCAATTTTTGATGCAGACTTCCAACCAAATCCTGATTTTCTTAAGCAAACTGTGCCACATTTCAAGGTTAAGAAGAGAACAGCAAACATATTCAATAAGGATTCTTGGTAAAACCGTGTTTAGCATATTTTAATATCTGTGCATGCCTTTTATTACAGGACAATCCCGAACTAGGTCTGGTCCAAGCTAGATGGGCTTTTGTGAACAAGGATGAGAACTTGTTGACTCGTCTCCAAAACATTAATTTATGCTTCCATTTTGAGGTTGAACAGCAGGTCAATGGGGTATTTCTCAATTTTTTTGGATTCAATGGAACTGCTGGTGTTTGGAGAATCAGAGCCCTAGAAGAGTCTGGGGGCTGGCTCGAGAGGACAACTGTAGAAGATATGGACATTGCTGTCCGTGCTCATCTCAATGGTTGGAAATTTGTCTTCTTAAATGATGTAAAGGTGATCATAACATAAATAACAGTTGTTTTTCCATTCATATCTCCATTCTTTCAAGTGCACACTGTACTTCTAGAGTCATATTCTTATGTATGCTAATATGACTAGTTATTTCTCCTTCATGGTTTTGGACATCTATATTCACCTCAGATCCCTGAAGTGAAGTACTCTCCTGAATTCTACAAATTTGCAAATTTCAGGTACTTTGTGAAGTTCCCGAGTCCTATGAAGCTTATAGGAAGCAGCAACACCGCTGGCATTCAGGTCCTATGCAACTTTTTAGATTGTGTCTTCCAGCAATTGTGAGATCTAAGGTACATCTGATACTTAGCTTGTAAGTACTAAATAGAATAGAGATAAAGAAAAACAAATTCTGATAACTTGCAAGTATTGCTCATAATATTCACAGCCCTGATTTCTCTATAACTGCAGATATCGGCAGGGAAGAAAGCAAATTTAATACTGCTATTCTTTCTGTTGAGGAAACTTATTCTTCCCTTTTACTCCTTCACCCTATTTTGCATAATTCTTCCTTTAACCATGTTTGTCCCAGAGGCAGAGCTTCCTCTATGGGTGATCTGCTATGTGCCTGTATTTATGTCATTCCTTAACATTCTTCCTGCCCCAAAATCTTTTCCTTTTATTGTTCCCTACCTACTTTTTGAAAATACCATGTCTGTCACCAAATTCAATGCAATGGTATCTGGACTCTTCCAATTGGGCAGCTCTTATGAATGGATTGTGACAAAGAAGGCTGGCAGGTCATCGGAGTCTGATTTACTGGCTGCTGCAGAAAGGGAAGCTAAGTCAATAGAACAACAAAAGATCCATAGAGGAGCTTCGGAGAGTGAACTTGTTGATTCACACCAATTTAAGGAACAGAAAGAAGCAGCTGGGGCACCTGTAAAGAAAGCTAATAAAATATATAAGAAAGAGCTAACTTTGGCATTCCTCCTTCTCACAGCTTCTGTCAGGAGTCTGTTATCTGCACAAGGAGTTCACTTTTACTTTCTGCTTTTCCAAGGGGTGACCTTCCTCCTTGTGGGTCTTGATTTAATTGGGGAGCAGATGAGCTAGTTTTGATTCAAAACAGAGAACAAATGGAAACATTTGCTGCTGATTGATCAGCCAAGTTGCATTCCAGCAGCAAAACAAGCCTTGCAGTAAAGGAAAGTTCAATCCTTTTGATTGATTTCAAGTGCCGGAGAGGGTTTCTATGTTATTCATCTCTATCCATTCTGTTTTCACACGATTCATCCCTAATATTCAATATAGGTTATATTGAATTCTTGCCATCTGTTATAGGTGGAGTAGAAATTTTTTCAGTTTTGTAATTTGTTCATCACTTCATTGTGTTTTAGTTAGTATCTATTCTTGGTTTTTATTTGGGATCTGGGAGTTGATATTCAAGTATCTTATTTTACAATTCCAAAGATCCGAGTGGAGTGTAAGCCCAATATTGCTTGATACTTCTTGAACCATAGGTGCCTTCTATATGGTAAAGGGGCTATGTAAAACAGTACATTCATGTAAAAAATAATTTTTATTCCCCCAACTCTCTAGAACTGATTTGATTTATAAATAAAATTTTTATTTGTAAAGTTTTAAAATAGTAATTGATTTAATTTAAAATTCTTTTAATTTTAGTTATATACATGAAGAAATTTACTCAAATCTGATTAAATTTGATTTGATTTTAATTTTAACTATTTGAATTGATGATTTTGTCTTTATTAATTTAGTCATTTTACCTATCTTTTTGATTGCTTGTCAAGAGAAAAGTCATTATTTTAAGTAAGAATTGGCTCAATTGGCAAAATCGAATAGTATTAATAAAAATGTTTTGGGTTTGATTCCTCCCGGTGATCCTTAATTGATAAATTATTTGTAAGTATTACTATGAGCCTTTGTTGAGGCTTGTGACATGCTTTGCCATTTGAATGAGGCAACCTTCTATCCTAAACATTTTCAAATAATATATATATATATATATATATATTAAAATAACATGAATTCAATTTATCTTTAATGTGTTCTAAATATGAAAATTTATTTGCAAATCAATTCAAATAATATTTTCTAGAATGAGTTTTAAATATAATTTATTTTTGTTCTAATCCAAGTTGAATCTTCCTTGTCGGGTGGACTGGCAGAGATGGAGTACTTGCAAAAGGCATTCCGATGCTCAAATAGTGCATGGTCGAGATAGATAACTTAGAAAGAATGAGTGAATTAGATGATTTTACTTTTAGGTTTTTTTTTTGGGGAGAGGGGAGGGGGGGTAAAAGACCTCCTTATATAACTTTGTTAGGCGGCGTAACATGTCGAGGTGGTGGAGTCTGAGTTGGATTAGAAGAGCTCTCTTATTCGATGGGAGCTTGAGTAATTCGCGCCGAGGTAGGCAATGTAGAAGTCTCTTCCAAGTTCTCTAACAACATGCTTGGTGGAAGGATTGGGTGAAGTGCTTTAGTGGGCCGAGATGGACTAAAGATAAGGTGCGGGCCCAAAATACTTGTACATTACAATTTTTAAATAAATCAATTCAAATTAAATTAGTTTTATTTTTTAATGATTCTGAACATAGTACGAGTTATTTTCGGTTACTTAAGCAATTTCCCTGTGTTTTACATGCATGAATATGGGTTCTGTAAAATAAGATGGTGTCGGCAGGCAACTAGCAGAGACAAGCTCAGGTGGCTTGATCATTTGGTACTGATGTGGCCCCTCTAATAGATTCACAATCTTAAAACTGATTCCTAGTTAGTAAGGTTTACATCACTGACCCAGCTAAATAGGATTTGAGGGGTTGTTTTGAAGGAGCGCCAGAAGATCTCGCGGGCATGTTGCTGGTTATGCTTTATGCTATTGATGCCACCTAATGGTATGGTTAAGGATAGAATTGGCCCATTATTGCCTTGAATCCATATGTGGTCATAATATTGAACTCCCTCTAAAGGAAAGGGAAAAAAAGAAGAATGATATACATTTTTGCTTTCACAATTGTACAGGTAGTTTAGCATTCACAAACTGCATAGAGCTTACACGTATTATATTTGTATACTTTCCTATAAGCCAATAAACTTTTTGAGAGTTTGAGTTCTATTGTGATTTTTTTTTGTGAAACAGCACACATTTTGCACATCTCAAATAGCATGTGTGTCTTTATCTAGAAGTTTATGACTGGAGTTACTTGAATTTAGATGAACACCCTGTACAATTGTATAAAGTTGTAAATATAAGAGTTGTGTAAGTAGCATTAATTAAAAAAAAATTATATTTCGTTAATCACATTAATTTATTGAATTCCATGTTTAAAAAGTGCAACAAATAGCTGCTAACAATGTACTTATGCCATTATACTACACACTATGAAGCGAAAGAAGTCACATTGCTTTGGGTAGATGACTAATTAAATTAATATTCATGGTCTTTGTTGGAAAAAGAAAATACCGGAATTGCAGCAGAAGCAATTTTGTGGAAACACCAAGGTTAACCAATACGATACACATAATATGAAAAATAAATAAGATGAAATAAAACAAGTGTATAACTAAAGATTATCATGTTTTGTGAGATGACATGCTTATGTCTACCAGAGAAAATGGTTCCCGACTGGGACAGTACAAGAAAAATACTGGTGATTTTAATCACAAACTCAATCTTAAAGCCCCTTGCACACCCTTTCTTACAAACTATGAAGAGCTTCACTCAATTTCTATTGGTACATTAGTACACATGAGCAGAGCCAAAAAAAATATCTTGAGGGAATCAAAGGTTAATTTTAGTTTTTAGCAGACCAAATATAAAATTATATCCATATTAAAAAAGAGCTTTTATAATTTTTTTTAAAAATTTCAAGGTCGGAGGGTCGTGGCTTCCCTTAGCCTCTTTTAAATCTACATTATTTTAGATTTACACCAATTTGCCTTATACTAGAATCCTCTATTTAAAGAGTATTTTTATTCGTCCCTAATTGTTTGGCCAGTGAAATAAAATCTAACCGAATATATATCAAATTTTAAATTAATTAATATGAGCAAAAAATTTCAACAGCCTTAACAGTCTAATATTATATTTCTTGTTATTTTTTAACAATTAGAAATCTTTTATAATTTAGAATAAAAATGATGTCTCTATATAATGTGGTTTATCAGTTATGTATGTTTGGAAGTTGTTAGAAGGAAGAGCAGCAATGAAAAGGGAAGGAAAGAAAAGATAAAGGAAGGGAAGGGATGGAGGGAAAATTATTTCTCCTTGTTTGGATGTTTAAGAGAGCTCTCTTTACTATTACAAAATACACTATTTCCGGATGATTTTTCCTATGTATACGAGCCCTTCCAAAAATTCTATAATTTCCAGAGAAAATTCTGTCGGAAAACTTTCTTTGAAAGATGAAAAGATATTTTTCTTGTGCAAAACGTGCGAATTTGTGGAGAAAAATATGAATATTATATTACCCATTCAAAGATAAATCTAGCGGTGCAAAAAGGAAGTGTGAGTTTTTGTTTCTCAAACTATTGTGTGTGTAGCATTACTCTTTCCAAAAGAAAGTGTGATTGTGAGAATTAAAATTACAAGGAAAAATAAACACAAACATAAGCAAGAACCAATATTAATTGGCAAGACAGTAACGAATAAAATACAACAAATTAACTAAATAATTTACAGGTAATGTTGCTGTATAAAATACAAGTGTTATTGTTAGCTCTTGATAAAATTCATAAACTTAAAATACTTCATTCTATTACTTGAGAAAGTTTCTGATACAAAATACAACAAGGTTTTACAAAATAAAATAAGTGTGGTGTTCTACCAACTATGGTTATCTTCTCCTAAAGTCACTCCAATAAGCATGGGTCACCATACACTTAGTCAAAACAACATCTAACAACTACCTAACACACAATAATATAAAATATAAAAAAAGGTACTGGTCTCCATATAAAATCTCAGCAGCATCAACACTCCTCCTTGAGATTTTTGATGGAGACTCCAAGTAACTCTCTAAGTCTTTCAAATCTTGCTCTTGGAAGAGCTTTGGTGAGTATATCAGCAATTTGCTCATCTGAACAGCAGTGAACAAGCTTAATCTCTTGATTCTTAACAGCTTCACGTATGGCATGAAACTTCACTTGAATGTGCTTGGTCTTTCTATGTTGAAAGCTAGCATAATACATAAGATCGGGTCTAGATGCAGTAACATAAAGTAGGTTTCCAACCAAGCTTCTATAAAGAGAAGCATCGATTTTTTCAGCTCCATCTTCCTTAGAAAGTTTCACATTCTGCATCAAAAGAGTAGGAGCAGATTTGCAATTTTCCATTCTGAATTTCTTCAAAACTTCATGAGCATACTTCTCTTGATTAAAAAAATACCAACCTCAGATTAATGCACTTCCAAGCCTAGGAAGTAATTCATTTTTCCTAAGCCAGACATTTCAAAATGACTTTTCATCTCCTCCATGAACATATGAACTTCCTGCTGATTACTACTTGTTACTAGCAGATCATCAACATATAAAGAGACAATTAATAAACCACCATTAGATAATTTTCTCACATATAGAGTTGCATCATTTTCACTTCTCCTGAAGCCTTGATTGCAGAAGTAATTGTCAATTATGCTATACCAGGCTCTAGGAGCCTGTTTCAGCCCATACAAAGCTTTATGAAGCTTATACACCTTATCTTCACTTCCTTCCACAACAAATCCTTCAGGTTGAGCTACATAAATCTCTTCAGCTAAGCTTCCATTCAAGAATCCTGATTTGACATCCAAATGCCAAATTTTCCACTTCATTTGTGCAGCCAAAGCAATGAGAACACGATTCTGTCCATTCTTGCAACTGGTGCAAAGGTTTATGTATAATCAATTCCAGATTGTTGTATGTAGTCTTTTACAACAAGTCTAGCCTTGTATTTGTTGATGGATCCATTGGGGTTTAGTTTTACCCTATAGACCCATTTAACTCCAATGACTTTCTTGCCTTTATTTTTGTCAACCAGTTGCCAAGTCTTGTTGTTCTCAATGGTGATTATCTCCTCCTTCATGGCTTGGTTCCATTCCTCAACCTTACTAGATTCTTCAAAGCTTGTAGGTTTGAGTACAACAATATTGCATCAATGATAAATGTTAGAGAGAGGTCTAGTACCTCTTACAGCAAATTCATCATCAACTTCTTCATAATGATCTTCATTTGTGTTCTCAAGAGTAGGCAAAATTGAATACCTATCAACTTGAGAAGTCTCCCAATTCCAATAAGACATCTCTACTAATAAAAACTTTTCCTGAATCAATGCTATAGACTTTATAGCCCTTAGATTGTGAGCTATAGCCTATTAAAATTCCCTTTTATGCCTTCTCATCTAGTTTGCTCCTTTGCACATCTGGTACATAAGTATAACAAAGAGAATCAAACACCTTTAGGTGATTAATGGATGACTTGATGCCTCCCCAAGCCTCAATGGGTGTCATCCCTTGTACTGCCCTTGTAGGAAGTCGATTTTGGAGGTAAACAACAGTGTTTACTGCCTCTGCATAAAAAAGACTTTGGCAACTTTTTCTTAAAAATCATGCATCTAGCCATCTAAAGAACTGATCTATTCTTTCTCTCTCCTACCCCATTCTGCTGAGGTGAATAACTCACTGTAAGTTGGTGCACTACTCCCAAATCATCACAAAACACATTAATTTCAGTAGAAGTATACTTGTTCCCATTGTCAGTTCTGAGTTTTTTCAAGAAACAACCATTTTGTGCTTTAACAAAGGCTTTAAACTTCTTAAAAACAAAAAAAACTTCAGATTTCTGCTTAAGGAAGTAAACCTAAGTCATTCTTGTAAAATCATCTATAAAAAGAATGAAATACTTGCTACCATTGAGTAAGGAAGTTTTCATAGGTCCACAAACATCCAAGTGAACCAATTGGAGCTTTTCACTAGCTCTCCATGTAGCTGAACTAGGAAAAGGCAATCTATGTTGCTTACCAAGTTGACAACCTTCACACACTTCTGAATATATTTGAATATTGGGCAAATCTTTAACTAACTCTCACTTTTGAGCAAACTGAATGAATTTCAGATTATAGTGGCCAAATCTCTTGTGCCATAGCTTAGAATCAAATTCACTCTTGGTGATTTTACACTCATGTTCAGTAATTAAATTCCAATTTATAGGAAATCATCTTTTTTATCATCTCTACTTCAAATAACTCATAACCATCAGCATCAATAACCACACAACTCCATTCTTTAAACAACAAAGAATGACCATTTTGCATCATTTGACCTACACTCAACAGGTTTTGATCAAGTTCAGGAACTAAAAGAACAACAAAAATATATTTGATACCCGTTGTAGTATGAATCCCCACAGTTCCTTTGCCTGTGATAACAACTTTGCCTCCATTTCCAACTTTTACTAATCCAATAGCAGGTTCCAGCTTTGAGAAAAATTATGGTTTGCTACTACAAACTAAGTGTCACAATCCTCTAAATCCATTGTAGTCTTAGCCATGAATAATAGTTCTTCATCAATTTCTGTTTCAGTAACATTAGCCTTCTGAGTAGATTGGCTTGGTTGATTTTGCTGCTGTTGCTTCGGTCCACAAAACTTTTCAATATGGCCATTTCTTTTGCAGTATCTGCATTGAATTGGTGGTGGAGTTTTTCCTTTAAACCAGCAATCACTCTCCTTGTGACTAGTTCTTTTACAGATTCTACACCTTGGAAATCTTTCCTTCTTCTTTGAATCTTTTCTAGAATGCTCACCTACAAACTTTTTCTCTTCTCTAGGTGCTGGAGCCTTTCCTTTGTGCCTGACTTGCAGGGCTACCTCAAATGCTTCCTCTTGTCTGAGTAATCTTCTTTGTCTTTGAGCTTGATGAGCATTTACAAGCTCTGCCAAGCTTATCTTAGAGAGATCTTTAAACTCTTCAAGTGAGGAAATCTTGGATTCAAATCTTTTAGGCAAGACCACCAAGACTTTCTCTACAATTCTGCTATCTAAAAGTTCCTCTCCCATCAATCTGATTTGATTCACAACCCTCATGAGCTTGGCCACAAACTTCTTTATGGTTTCAAAATCTTTCATCTTTAAGGCTTCAAACTCTCTTCTAAGATTAAGAACCTGCATCTGCTTGGTTCTTTCATTTCCCAAAAATTCTTCTTGGTGTTTATCCCAAGCTTCCTTGGCTGTCTCACAAGTTGAGATTCTAGTAAACATATCATCATCTACAGCTATGTGCAGGATGGAAAGAGCTTTAGCTCTTTTAGCAACCTGCTCACTATGATATCTCATTTGAGCAACCGTGGGATTTTCGTGCAGTTGTGGTGGTTCATCACCAGTTTCTACAACATCCCATAGATCATAGGCTCTCAGTAAACCTCATTTTCACAGCCCAGATTTCATAGTTCTTTCCTGTAAATACAGGAGGTGCAGGAAGAGAAACATTGCTTGAAGCCATCAAGAAAAAATGATCTCTCAGGTGAGCTTTCTAATTTTTCTCTCACACTCTGTTTTTCTGGTTTTTCTCTTGTTCTCTCTCAGGTTTTCTCTAACAGGTCCCTCAAGAATATAGTAGCTCTTGATACCAATTGTTAGCTCTTGATAAAATTCAGAAACATAAAATACTTCATTCTATTACTTGAGAAAGTTTCTGATACAGAATATAACAAGGTTTTACAAAATAAAATAAGTATGGTGTTCTACCAACTATGGTTATCTTCTCCTAAAGTTACTCCAATAAGCATGGGTCACCATACACTTAGTCAAAATAACATCTAACAACTACCTAACACACAATAATATAAAATATAAAAAAGGTACTGGTCTCCATATGAAATCTCAACAGCATCAACAATTATGTAAAGGAATTTTAAAGATTTTATAAAGGAGATGTGCCGAGATGACAATACAAACAAATTCAACTTCTTGCAAAAAGGTGACGCCTATGGCCAATTAAATGAGACAACCTGTATAAAGTAGTAAAGTACAGACTAGGACAACCTGAAAACTTCTACAAGAACTTCTCTATCAACAAGCAAACTAATGCACACATATTTTATGTATGGACTATACTTTTAACCCTTTTGAAGATGGTATGGAACTCTAGACCTTGGCCCTTGCAATATTAGCTATATCTTTTACAATAGCAGTTTTGAGCTAATCGTCATCAAGCCCTACTGAGAGCTCTTTAGGCTTTTGCAACTTAGGCATCTCAACATCGTTGATCTTCTGAACCCCTATCCTTGTGTTTGTAGCAAATCTTGAAGCCAGTATAGTGACACCTAGGTTCTGTTTAACCTGTGTAGTGTTTGAAGTTACAACACTGTCCTCTTCTTCCTCATGTTCCATTTTATCCTTGACTTGTTCATCATAATCAAATGACTGGGATTCCCTCAAGCTAAGGCTTTTTGCCAACATTCTTTTCTTGTATCGGCGCCAAGCAACCTGAATGAAGCAGGCAGCCCATGTCCTCCAGTGGTATGAGTAGAAACAGAAGGTGTGTTGTAACTTCTTACTATGGAGACGTCTAAACTAATTGGCCACAAATTTAAGATCTTCTGCTCTTAGTGCAAAGACTTCCACTTCTATAAGGGCCCTAACTGTTCTTGTAGATGAAGGTGATAAACATATTTTATATGCATAATTTAGCACCTCTCATTGGTCTATTCTTATGAAATTATTGCATATATGAAGTGAAAATTGCATAATTCCTCATATATTGGTTATGTTGTTACAAATTGAGCAGAACACCCGAAGGACTATTCAAAGCAGTTGTTGAACCAAAATATCATGAACTTGGATGTTGATATCAGTATAGCTCAAACAGAAGAGAAATGAAGACCTAAACTCAGTGAATTTTGGGTTACATCAAATTCAGGACAAATCAGAAAATTCCTGCTCAAACCTATACTCGGTTATTTGGTGATTTCTCAAGATCTAACCGTTGGATGTAGCTGAAATTTTGATATGTCATGCATGACATAATTCTCTATGACTTTCATAGAAATGAAGATTTCCAGATTAGCACCGGAAGTGGGTCAAAATTAGGCAACAAGTTGGTGGCTGTCATTATTGATATAATCTGAGTAGTTTCGGAAAAATGGTCAGATCTCAAGATCCAACCGTTAGATCTGGCTGAAATTTTGACATGTTCTTCACGACTGCATGTGCTACAACTTTCATGAAGAGAAGATTTCCAAATTATGACGGGAGCAATGACGAAATTGGTAATCTTCGGAGCTGAAATTTCAACCCATGTGCAAAGAGATTTGACAAAATTGTAATTGAATAGTTCTAGCCTTTGCCTATAAAAGGAAGGCATTTGCCACACTTAAGAGCATCCCATTTCTGAATTCTCTCATTGTAGTTTGAGTTAGGGGTGATACTTTGATAAATTGTGAGATTTATACTTTGATTTCAAGGTTAGATCTTCCAATTTGTTTAAAGGAAATCCCAAAGCTCTTGTAGTTTGTATAATATAATCTTCATCTTATTCAAGTTTCTTCATCTTGATGTCTAGTTAAGGTTCTTCCTAGAGTTAGGGGTGAAGCTTTCATAAATTGTGAGATTTATACTTTGATTTCAAGGTTAGATTTTCCAATTTGTTTAAAGTAAATCCCGAAACTCTAGCCCGTTGTGTTCTTGTTAATACCAACAACCACTTTCATTTCTATCATGCTTTTCACTTGTTCTTTTGTTTCCTTTAATATAATGAGTAGCTAAATTTCTATACTAGGATTGCAATTTGAACTCACACGTAATTTGATTCGTTTATCATATCCAAGAGTAGGTTGATTATCTTAAATTGTTTATCTTACTTGTTCTTACTGCTTTTAATTAATTGACCATTAATTAAATTGAATTGATAAACTTTAAGCAACTTGACAAAGGGATTTTGGTTTTAGATCTAAGTAAGATAACATATGATCTTTGTGCGAAAGCCTTGAGTTTATATAGGATAGACATATACCTATATAATATATGTAACCATTAATGAAATCGGAACTTAATGAATTATTGATTATTTGATAGACATAGACATATAGTTTATCATTAATTAAGGATATTTCTATTTGACCATCGAAAGAGGCTTATAGATAAATTAAGGATTTCTAGTTAACAATTCAGATAATTAATTGATCTTGGATGGAAGTAAGAGAATCAAGTAAAGTGTGAGGGATAATTGCAATCTTAGGCTTGGTTAATTTGATCATTAACTTTATCTTCTTGTTTACTTTAATCTTTAGTCTTTCATAAATTATCTCTTATTAAGTTGTTTAAATAAGATTGAGTTTTGCAAACTTTTAGTAGATAGTCAAATTTAGAATTAATCCCTGTGGGTTCGACTCTTTCTTACAACTATATTACTTGATTTGCGATAACGTATACTTGCGTTCTGATTTACCACATCAAGTTTTTGGCGCCGTTGCCGGGGATTAATTCTTTATTTTACTACTATTAATATTAGCATACTTGGTCTTAATTTAAACTTGTTCTTTTATTTCTTTTTAATTTTTCGAACTGTTTTATGCGCAGTGCTCAAGACAAGGAGTTGATTCCTCTTAATCCTGAGATTGAACGAACTTGTCGCAGAAACAGAAAAGAGTGTCGTCAAGAGTTATTGCAACAAAGAAGAATGGCTGACGATAACAGAAATCAAGAACTTGGGTTAGCCAATCAACAACCTAGAACTCTTAGGGATTATATAATTCCCTAACGATGGAGTTCATTCAAGTATTGTCGGACCTCCAATACAAGCTAACAACTTTGAGATTAAGCTAGGAGTGATCCAGATGCTGCAAAATAATCAATTTGGGGGTTTGCCTCATGAAGACCCAAATGCTCATATAGCAAATTTTCTGGAGATCTGTGACACTTTCAAGCACAATGGATGTTCTGCAGATGCTATTCGGTTAAGAATTTTTCCCTTTTCACTAAGAGACAAGGCTAAAAGTTGGTTGAATTCTCTACCCGATAGCTCTATCACTACTTGGGATATGTTGGCACAAAAATTCTTAGCTAAGTATTTCCCTCCTGCAAAGAGTGCAAAGTTAAGGAATGAAATTACCTCTTTTCAAAGAATATGATTCAGAATCATTGTATGAGGCATGGGAGAGATTCAAGGATCTACTTAGAAGATGCCCTCATCATGGGGTACAAAAGTGGCTTCAAGTTCAGACTTTCTATAATGGCTTGACCAACTCTCTGAGGTCAACCATTGATGCTGCTGCTGGTGGTGCATTGATGAACAAAACTGTTGATGAAGGTTATGATTTATTGGAAGAGATGGCTTCTAATAACTATGAATGGCCTACTGAAAGAGCATCACAAAGGAAAGTGGCTGGAATTTATGAAGTAAATACTTTATCTGCTTTATCTGCACAAGTAGCTGCACTGACCAAGAAGCTAAACTCAATTGGGAATCAATCCAATCAACAGTCAATACATGCTATTGAGCCCTTTCATGATCTCGTGGAGTATTGCTCTGGACCCCATTCTGTTGATCAATGCTCTTTTAATTCTCAAAGCGCTAATTATGTGGGTAACTTCAATCGGCAACAACATAACCCAAATTCAAATTTCTACAATCCGGTTGGAGGAATCACCCAAATTTTTCTTGGAGAAATAACCAAGAAGCTTCATCATCACTAGACAGATGGGACCACCTGGGTTCCAACAACAAGCTCCACAACAAGAGAAGAAATCTGTAATGGAAGAAGCCATCTTACAATTGACTAAGAGTACTCAACAATGTATGAATCAACTTCAAAGTCAAGGAGCTTCTATCCGGAATCTTGAGGTTCAAATAGGGCAATTATCTGGTTTTATGAATAATCGCCCTCAAGGTAGTTTGCCGAGCAACACGGAGACTAATCCTAAGGGAGGTAATAATGAACAATGTAAGGCTGTTACCCTCAGGAGTGGCAAAGAACTGGATGAGCCCATTCAAAAACCTAAAGAAAATGAAGAAGAGAAGATTCATGAACAATCAAAGAGCAATTTTGAAGAGCCTTTTCCATTGAAGAAATTTGAGAAGAATGAACCCCCTCCACCTCCATTCCCACAACGACTTCAAAAGCAAAAGATGGACAAGCAATTCAACAAGTTTCTAGAGGTATTCAAGAAACTTCATATTAATATTCCTTTTGCTGAAGCTTTGGAACAGATGCCGAGCTATGTCAAGTTTATGAAGGAAATCTTGTCCAAAAAGAGAAGACTTGGAGATTTTGAAACTGTTGCACTTACTGAAGAGTGCAGTGCCATATTACAGAAAAAGCTTCCGCCAAAGCTAAAAGATCCAGGGAGTTTTACTATTCCTTGTACTATTGGAAACAAATTTTTTGGTAAAGCTTTATGTGATTTAGGAGCTAGTATAAATCGATGCCTCTTTCTCGTTTACAGTGCAACTTGGATTGATGGAGGTGAAACAAACCAATCTAACTCTACAATTAGCAGACAGATCTCTCACCTACCCAAAAGGAGTGGTGGAAGATGTTTTAGTGAAAGTTGATAAATTCATATTTCCTGCTGATTTTGTAGTATTAGACATGGAGGAGGATCGAGAGGTTCCAATCATTCTTGGGAGACCTTTCCTAGCTACTGGTAGAACCCTCATAGATGTACAAAAATGTGAGCTGACTATGAGGGTACAAGATCAAGAGGTAACATTCAATGTCTTTAAAGCTATGAAATATCCTCAAGAATCTGATGAATGCCTCATGATTAATGTTATTGATGATAGCAAATTCGAATCAAGTACTAATGGTTTTAGTCTCGATCCTTTAGAAGATGCTATTATTAATCTACCTTGTGAGGATAGGCAGGAATCCTTTGAGTTTGTGCAATGGCTTAATGCATCACCATCTTACAATCATGGCGGAAAACAATTTGAGGAGTTGGAGTTGTCCATGAAAGATGGGACTACAATGAAATCCTCAATTGAAGAACCACCAGAGTTGGAGCTAAAGCAACTTCCTAATCATTTGAGGTATGTGTTTTTAGGAGAATCTTCTACCTTACCAGTTATTATCTCATCTTCTCTTAATAGTGTGCAGGAAGAGAAATTGCTAAGATTGTTGCGAGAATATAAGAAAGCCTTGGGATGGACCATAGCAGATATCAATGGAATAAGCCCATCTATCTGCATGCATAAGATTCTCCTAGAGGAAGGATCAAAGCCCACCATTGAACATCAAAGGAGGTTGAATCCGATAATGAAGGAAGTAGTCAAGAAGGAGATTATTAAATGGTTGGATCTTTGGAATCATTTACCCCATCTCTCGATAGTTCGGTGGGTCACCCGATTACAATGTGTACCTAAAAAGGGAGGTATGACTGTAATTACCAATGATAACAATGAACTAATCCCCACTCGAAGTTACAGGTTGGCGAGTCCGTATGGACTACGAGAAAGTTGAACAAAGCAACACGGAAAGACCATTTTCCTCTTCCTTTCATTGATCAAATGTTAGGCAGGACTTCTTTGGTCGAACCTATTCTGCTACGGATGGATATTCGGGTACAACCAAATTGCCATAGCTCACGAAGATCAAGAAAAGACAACTTTCACATGTCCTTATGGGACATTTGCTTTTCGAAGGATGCCATTTGGATTGTGCAATGCACCGCAACTTTTCAACGATGCATGATGTCAATCTTCTCAGATATTGTGGAGCAGTCAATTGAGGTATTTATGGATGACTTCTTTGTATTTGGTGATTCTTTTGACCTTTGCCTTAATAATCTTGCTTTAGTGCTAAAAAGATGTGTAGAGACTAATCTGGTACTAAATTGGGAGAAGTGCCATTTTATGGTTCAAGAAGGAATAGTCCTTGGCCATAAAGTTTCTGCTAAAGGAATTGAAGTAGACAAAGCAAAGATTGAGACAATTGAAAAATTACCTCCACCTACTTCAGTGAAGGGCATTCGCAGTTTCTTAGGGCATGCAGGCTTCTACAGACGATTCATTAAGGATTTTTCTAAGATCTCTAAACCTTTGTGTAATTTACTTGAGAAAGATATTCCTTTTGAATTTGATGAATCTTGCCTTGAAGCTTACAGGATTTTGAAAGAAAAGTTGATTACAAAGACCAATCATTGTTGCACCAGATTGGAATATCCCATTTGAACTCATGTGTGATGCTAGTGATTTTGCAGTGGGGGCAGTTCTTGGTCAAAGAAAGAACAAAAAGATGCATGCCATTTACTATGCGAGCAAGACCTTGAATGATGCTCAACTCAACTATACTACCACAGAAAAGGAACTTCTTGCTGTGGTATTTGTTTTTGATAAATTTCGATCTTATTTAATTGGAACAAGAGTAATTGTCTATACAGATAATTCAGTAATCAAGTATTTGATTTCCAAGAAAGATGCTAAGCCGAGGTTGATCAGATGGATACTCTTGTGACAAGAATTTGATCTTGAGATTCAGGACAGAAAAGGAACAGAAAATCAAGTGGCTGACCACTTATCTAGATTAGACAATGACAATAATGAAGGAGGTAAAGTGCAAATTAATGAATGTTTTCCTGATGAACAACTCTTTACCCTTCAAGGTAATATACCATGGTATGTTGATTTTGTTAATTATCTTGTAAGTGGTATTTTACCTCCTGAGCTTAACTGGCAACAAAGAAAGAAATTTTTGCATGATGTAAAATACTATGTTTGGGATGAACCTTTCTTGTTTAAGCAATGTGCAGATCGAATTTTAAGAAGGTGTATCCCCAGTGAAGAAGTTGATAACATCTTGCATCAATGCCATTCATCGATTATGGAGGACACTTTGGAGGAGAAAAGACATTTGCTAAGGTGTTACGATCCAGTTTTTATTGGCCATCATTATTTAAGGATGCTTACTCCTTTGTTGTAAAATGTGACAGTGCCAGCAATTTGGAAATATCTCTAGAAGACATGAGATGCTCCTCAATAACATCTTAGAAGTGGAGATCTTTGACGTATGAGGTATTGATTTCATGGGTCCTTTCATCTCATCTTTTAATAACCTCTATATTCTTGTTGCTGTTGATTATGTTTCTAAATGGGTTGAAGCAACTGCTTTACCCACTAATGATTCTAAAGTGGTGTTGAATTTTTTGAAGAGAAACATATTCACTAGGTTTGGAACTCCAAGAGCAATAATAAGTGATGAAGGGAGTCATTTTTGCAACAAATACTTTGGAGCCCTTCTTGCTAAATATGGAGTGACTCATAGGGTGGCAACTGCATACCATCCTCAGACTAGTGGCCAAGTTGAGGTTTCTAATAGAGAAATTAAGAGGATCTTAGAGAAAACTGTGAATCCCACAAGAAAAGATTGGTCCAAGAGATTTGATGATGCATTATGGGCTTACCAAACAGCATACAAAACTCCGATTGGAATGTCACCATATCGATTGGTGTTTGGCAAAGCATGTCACCTTCCAGTGGAGCTGGAACATAATGCATATTGGGCTATCAAAAAGCTCAATTTTGATATGAAGCAAGCTGGTGAGAAACGTTTCCTCCAACTCAATGAGATGGATGAGTTCCGTCTTCAGTCATATGAAAATGCCAAATTGTACAAGGAGCAAACAAAAAGGTGGCATGATAAGAAGATTGTCAAGAGAGAATTTCAGGCAGGGCAAAAAGTCTTACTTTTCAACTCGAGGTTGAAATTATTTCCTGGAAAACTTAGATCGAGATGGTCAGGACCGTTCGTGATAGTCAAGGTGTCCCCATTTGGAGCAATTGAAATCAAAGATGAGAAAACTCAAGCCACGTTTAAGGTCAATGGTCAAAGATTGAAACATTATTGGGGAGGACCCATCGATCGTGAAAAATCTTCAATCACGCTGGCTGACAATGAATGATCTTTGACAGATTACTTTTCACCGGTTAAATGGCGGATAACGGTACTCCGTGAACTTTGTTCGGTCCCTTCAGTTACCCACAAATACTGAAATCTGTATATAATTTTACTCATTTTTCTTTCCTTCTTTCTTCCCAAATGGATAACAGGCTTGTTAACTTACGCAAGCAATTCCCTTCTCTTCCTCAAAATGCTTTAACTAACATTTATTCTGCCAGGTTTGAAAGATTAAGGATGCTTATGCACAAAGGCATCCTCTTGATATCTGTTGGTTAATTGAAGCAAAGGTCCGATTAGCAGGTGAATTTTCTGACGCTCTTATTTCATATATGCCAGGTCTAGGTAAAAGTCTATATGCAAAGAAAAGAAGAGCAAAAAGGTTACGGGTCTGCTATAAATGTGCAAGATGGACCTGTAACACAAAATGCAGATCACTTGGAATGGTGTCTATAAATCGAGATGACAAAATTAACTTCATTAAGGATGACATGAGTAAGGAGTCTTTAGATAACATTCTATTGACTCTTGAGACGCATCCTAGTGGAGATGTGCAGGGAGTACTTCTTGATTTATGGCCAATATTCCAAGCTGAACATGAGCGTTATAGTCTTGGGAATCTGACTCAAAAGACCTGTTTGCCAATTTTTAAGAAAATTGGAAGAGAAGCCGACCATCGGCCCATAGAGAGCATTAAGCCAAGATTCTTGGACGTAAAACCAGAGGAAAGTGTGTGCCACAATCACACCAACTGTAAGTATTGCTATTTTGTTTCTTCCCTTCTTTTCTTCTTGTTCAAAAAAAAATTAAAAAAATTAAAAAAATTAAAAAAATTAAAAAAATTAAAAAAATTAAAAAAAAATTTAAATTAAAATGAAAAAAAATTAAAAAAAAATATAGCTGTAGCTTTTTGAAAAATGCTTTGTATATTTTCAAACTTCTCCTGACACATATAGATTAGTCTTTTATCCTAGTTGTATAGCTATTGTCATTTCTGTGTTTATTTTCAAACTTTCCTGACACTAAATCTATCCCTCCTTTATAGGTGTAATTATTAGATTTGAGTTTTGATTCCTTTAAATATTGCACTTTGCTCTCTTTAGATCATTGATAAGGTGAGAGTACAAAAAAAAAAAAGAGATGGAAGTAACTTCAGTTCGTCGAATCAAAAGTGTTTGTGTCTTTTGTGGATCTAATCCTGTAAAGGATAAAGATTTTGTAAATAAGTCAAAACATCTTGTTCGAGTGATAGATGAGAGAGAAATCAATTTAGTTTACTTAGTATTTAGTATTGGGTTAATGTGTAGTGTAGCAACCGCACACATTTAGGAGGTGGCAAAGTCCTTGGTGTCATTCCCAGTCATTTAGCCATAGGCAATCCCGCTGGAAAAACCTTAGGGGATGAAGTAATGGTATCATGCATACACCAACGCATGAACATTATGATGGCAAATGCTGATGCCTTTATTGCTCTACCTGGTGGTTTTGGAACTTTGGAAGAGATCTTTCAAATTGCATCCTGGTTACAGCTGAACTTTCACCAAAAACCCATTGGTATATTAAATGTTAATGGTTTTTATGACAGTTTGTTTTGTTTTCTTGATCATGCCATGGAACAAAAGTTCATCTCACAAGCGACACGTCAAATTCTTGTAACTGCTGCGACCCCTGAGCAATTGCTCGATCAACTACACGAATTTGTCCCACAACGTGATCCAGCAATGGCTCTACTGAATTGGGAACAAGGCAGCAACAGCAAAAAGCGAAAACTTAATTTGACTTTGTCCTTATGAATTTTTGTTCTCTGTTATGGTTTTAGTTTTTTTTTTTTGTAAATTTTCTTATTTCAGGCTCGATTTGCAGTTGTCTGGTAAGATCTTCTACACTCCACTTATCTTTATTTTGACATTGGGGACAATGTCTTAAATTAGTTGGGGGGAGTGATAGTTAACATTGTCATGCCATGTACATAGTTTGTAAAAAAAAAAAAAAAACTAACAAGCTAATTTTTATCGTTACTAATGTATTAGATGTATGATGGCAGAGTAAGGAGTAATTTTGCTCTTGAGACGCATCTTAACTTGCATTTCATAGTAGGACTAAAAATAGTTTGTTCTTGTATATAGATATATATTAAAAAAAAAACAAAAAAAAAACAAAAAAGAAAAACAAAAAAAAAGATTTATTTTGATCTTTTCGATTAATTTTGATGCAAGCATGTGCTGAATTGTAGCTTAGTTGATGATAAAAGTATGCAAAACAGTTTATAGTTGAATTATTTTTCAAAATTCGTGATATACATGTATATATGACTGTGGATATTAGGAAGAAGACATGTTTGAATTGAGTAAATGTTTCATACCTTTGTGAGTTTTGGGCTTGTCCAAGTTTGATACTTATGCTTGGTTTATTTTCTTTCATGAGTGATGTCAATTATGGATGTATTTTCTAGAACTTGCACTGAATCAATTTGAGATTACATTGGTCTGTATGTTACATAAAAATGATAGAGGCAATTTTCTTGACTTAGCTACTTTGGCCAAATAAGCCTACCTTACATTTATCCCATTGTTAACCCCCTTTGAGCCTACTTGCCCTTTTTGTTGTTCATAGCTTTTACAAGCCTTCAGTGAAAAACCATGTTTTACTTCACCTTAGGGAATAAGAGAGCATTGGTTTTCCTAATTGAAGGAGTTCTTTTGGTTGCAATGATTTAAGTGTGGGGGAATTGGTATGCTGATGCGAAATGTTTGGTAAAAAAAAAAAAAAAGAGAACAAAAAAAAAAGGGGGAGCTAAATTAAAAAGAAGAAGAAGAAGAAGAAGAAGAAGAAAAAGAGAAAATAAAGGTTGTTAAAAAAAAAGAAAAAAAGAATGGAAGGAATGTGTGAAGAGAATGTGCATTTTAGGGTTTTTGGTAAAAGTGTATGATTTCTACTTGAGTTACTCCGCAATGCTTTTTATTCTCTTTGGTTTTTAACTTGTTATTATCCATATTGTTCCCTTCCTTCACCTTATAACCTCATTACAACCTTTTTGAAAGACCTCTTGATTTGTGAAATTTATTTGATCTAAGTAGTGGAGAATTGATGTATGTGCAAGCATATGGTAAAATACTTTCATAATTTGACCGAATTGAGTGCAAACAGTTAACCTAAACACTTTGTGTGATTTGAGTGTCACTTGTGAGGAATTTTACTCGATTTGAATATGCCTATTTCTAATTAAAGCATGATTATGTTATGTATATTTTACTCTCAATTGCTTTAATTCAACTATACTTTGTTAAGCATATTTGAATTTGATACAATGCTTGTATTTAAAAATTAATTGAATTGATTAAATGAAGCATTACATGTTTGTGGGTATCATCCTGGTAAACCCTCACGAGACTATACCTCGTCCACTAGGGACACCTAGGGGTTTAAAGGCTTGTGGCACATGCTAAGTGCCATCGTGTTTTCCTACGAAAGTGAATTAGATTAGGTATAATCAGTTTTTATTCTTTTAGTTTAATATTAGGTTGTTTCTTGTTTGAGGACAAACAACAAGTCAAGTGTGGGGGGATTTGATAAACATATTTTATATGCATAATTTAGCACCTCTCATTGGTCTATTCTTATAAAATTATTGCATATATGAAGTGAAAATTGCATAATTCCTCATATATTGGTTATGTTGTTACAAATTGAGTAGAACACCCGAAGGACTATTCAAAGCAGTTGTTGAACCAAAATATCATGAACTTGGATGTTGATATCAATATAGCTCAAACAGAAGAGAAATGAAGACCTAAACTCAGTGAATTTTGGGTTACATCAAGTTCAGGACAAATCAGAAAATTCCTGCTCAAACCTATACTCGGTTATTTGGTGATTTCTCAAGCTCTAACCGTTGGATGTAGCTGAAATTTTGATATGTCATGCATGACATAATTCTCTATGACTTTCATAGAAATGAAGATTTCCATATTAGCACCGGAAGTGGGTCAAAATTAGGCAACAAGTTGGTGGCTGTCATTATTGATATAATTTGAGTAGTTTCGGTAAAATGGTCAGATCTCAAGATCCAACCGTTAGATCTGGCTGAAATTTTGACATGTTCTTCACGACTGCATGTGCTACAACTTTCATGAAGAGAAGATTTCCAAATTATGACGGGAGCAATGACGAAATTGGTAATCTTCGGAGCTGAAATTTCAACCCATGTGCAAAGAGATTTGACAAAATTGTAATTGAATAGTTCTAGCCTTTGCCTATAAAAGGAAGGCATTTGCCACACTTAAGAGCATCCCATTTCTGAATTCTCTCATTGTAGTTTGAGTTAGGGGTGATACTTTGATAAATTGTGAGATTTATACTTTGATTTCAAGGTTAGATCTTCCAATTTGTTTAAAGGAAATCCCAAAGCTCTTGTAGTTTGTATAATATAATTTTCATCTTATTCAAGTTTCTTCATCTTGATGTCTAGTTAAGGTTCTTCCTAGAGTTAGGGGTGAAGCTTTCATAAATTGTGAGATTTATACTTTGATTTCAAGGTTAGATCTTCCAATTTGTTTAAAGTAAATCCCGAAACTCTAGCCCGTTGTGTTCTTGTTAATACCAACAACCACTTTCATTTCTATCATGCTTTTCACTTGTTCTTTTGTTTCCTTTAATATAATGAGTAGCTAAATTTCTATACTAGGATTGCAATTTGAACTCACACGTAATTTGATTCGTTTATCATATCCAAGAGTAGGTTGATTATCTTGAATTGTTTATCTTACTTGTTCTTACTGCTTTTAATTAATTGGCCATTAATTAAATTGAATTGATAAACCTTAAGCAACTTGACAAAGGGATTTTGGTTTTAGATCTAAGTAAGATAACATATGATCTTTGTGCGAAAGCCTTGAGTTTATATAGGATAGACATATACCTATATAACATATGTAACCATTAATGAAATCGGAACTTAATGAATTCTTGATTATTTGATAGACATAGACATATAGTTTATCATTAATTAAGGATATTTCTATTTGACCATCGAAAGAGGCTTATAGATAAATTAAGGATTTCTAGTTAACAATTCAGATAATTAATTGATCTTGGATGGAAGTAAGAGAATCAAGTAAAGTGTGAGGGATAATTGCAATCTTAGGCTTGGTTAATTTGATCATTAACTTTATCTTCTTGTTTACTTTAATCTTTAGTCTTTCATAAATTATCTCTTATTAAGTTGTTTAAATAAGATTGAGTTTTGCAAACTTTTAGTAGATAGTCAAATTTAGAATTAATCCCTGTGGGTTCAACTCTTTCTTACAACTATATTACTTGATTTGCGATAACGTATACTTGCGTTCTGATTTACCACATCAGAAGGCAAGTTGAGAGTTGATTTTGGAAGCAATGCATAAGCTAGTAGCTCTTCCCCACAGAAATCACCCGATCTCAAGGTAATAGAGTTAAAGAAACCCGTTCTGCCTCCATTTGTGGTTAAGCTTTCAAGTTTCCCTCTAATGATGAAAAACATCGATGTAACTGGGTCTTCTTCCCGGACTATGTATGTGCCTTGAGTACTCAAGGATGATACCAATCGCTCACATATTGCATCAAGTAGTTGATTGTCCATTTGTGAGAAAAAGGGCACCTGTAATTGGAGAAAGCCATTGCTTGATATGTCATAAACTTTAAGAAAGTATTATTCTAGTTCTAAAGCAGGGAGAAAATTATAGAACATTTCTCATAGTTCTGATGTGATGTGAGTAATAATTTCATGCTCAAAACATGTTTGATAAATGAAACAAGAAATTGGGAGAAACTTACACTTCGAACAAGGTCCAAGCAAAGGTGACTTTGGATATCTATACGGAGGTCTGTAGGCAAGCCTTGTAAGATTGCTTCTTCATCAACCCCCCGAGTTGCAAGCCACTTGTACTGAACAAATCTTCCTACACGCTCTCTAAGATGCTGTGGGAGCTGGCGATGTCTCATCCACTCTTCAGTGTCACGTCGCTTAAGTCGCCACTCCTCAAGCCTTATAGTAATAGATTGCAACATTAAGTTGAGCATACTTAGGTCTACATTAATGTGCCACCAAATGATATAACAAGTTCTTGTATAGTTGTATAGTTTTAGTCAATAATGACAAATGTAGAAAAAATTAGGAAGTTCAAGAATCAATATTAGTGCTTAAGATTGTTTCTATAATACTGGATGATGGCGTTTGATTCCAATATCTAGGGATATTCATAGACATCTACAGGAATATTTTCTATAGAAAGTAGTTATACCTAAGGAAGATTATACACAGATAAGATAACAAATCAAAAGAAGCATTCAGAGCCAAAAGATTGAGATGTCTTTCAGTGTATGGAGCTGAGATTACTGCTTAATTAGTAGATATAATTACATGGAGGCATAATCTTGACATGTCCATGGAAAGCATTATCATCTAGCAGGACTTATTTGATGATGATATTAACTGTTGTCTAAGAGGAGAATGACAAAGATAACACTCGAACAAAACAAAGAATTGCAACTTTTCAGAAACTCCTTTGTGTTGAAGATATATATTATATAGACATCATGGTTTTAGTTAAACATAAAAGGAAATTGGATTGTACTACCAGAGGTGAAACCGTACTAAGTGTAACTAACTAACTAGAGCAACAAACATAATAGAAACATAAAAGCAACAGAACATCCTATTGCAAATGTAGTTATTTTGAAATTAGAGAATCAAGGGTTTGAAAATCCTAATTACTTGCATGTTACCAATTAAGTGGGCAAACAAAACTAGACCCATAATAGCCATGAGTATTGCAAATGCAGTTTCCCAAATGAATGTGCTTATGGTCAAACCCTGGCCATAGGAACTGAAAATACGGAAAGGAAGAGATTAATCAAATGTGAACAAATAAAGAATCTGTGAAGATAGACGTGATGCTCAACTGAATTTCATATCGAATATCTGTATGTAAAGAAAGACATTTGAGTATGTAAAATGAAAAACAAAAGCTTCTAATAAAAGCAAAAAATAATATGGGCTTTAAACTGGAGATGTGGATGATGAGTAAGACCATCATCTACCATACCCATAGTTTTTGCATTTTTAACTGTCTCCCCCGAAGTAGACTCAAAGAATGAAATAGAAGATGTAGAATCATACCTCAAGTTCTGCAAGCCCAACCACAGACAATAGAGATACTTCTCTATAAACTCTGAGGAGACAACATTGTTTTCCATTGTATCTCCAAAAATTCCATATTTGAAACTGATGTTATTATTTGGATTGCAGTTACCAAACACAGAAGTAGTGTTTACCGACTTCTTGCGATCATCATTGTTTAAAGTATTACAATCCAAGTACATAAGAACACATTTTATAGTGAGGCTTTCATTTATGCATTCAGATTTCTAGCATGTGGCATGCCTTTCAATTAACAATAGGTACCATAATGCCCCTAAGATCTACAAGGAGAGGAGTTGGACTAATGTAAATATCTGAAATGCAGAGAGATAATACTAACTTCAAATTATGAAAGGCAATGTGTTAGTGAAGAAAATTTAACATACATGACTAGCTAACATGTAAAGCAAAAGATTGTAAGCAGCTCCTGCCCAAGCCGTCTTTGTAACTACACCAGTAGCTTGATAATCTGAGAACTTAATGGGAAAGTCAAATATAATTTGGGGACATATTGAAGGAGAACAATCAGTACAAGAGCATTGTTGCTATGATCAGCATGGGAGCTTCTAATTGCTGGCATAATAAACCAAATCACAATCTGCCAATGAAGAAGAACCAACAATTTAACATCACTTCCAGACGTTCACAAATTTCCAGGGACAAAATATAAAGACACAAAATAAAGCCAAGCAAGAGGCCAAAAGCTATATTAATTTCTTATTACATAAAACTCTTTCTCATTGGCATTGCAATTACCTAGTATTATAAACTTAGCATTAAGATCATATTCAAACCTTGAACAGAAAGAAAAACTAAATCCATTATTAAATTTACTCAAATTATGGTCTAATCATCAAAGGTTACCCCATAGAGGAGATGAAAATTATTTGAAGTTTCCACAGCACTATAAAGTAGTCTGTATACATAATATTGCCAGTTTTCAATTTCCTTGCTTAATCAAATCATATTAAGGGATTCTATTTAACCATACATTAAACATATATAAAATCAGTCTATTCAAGCAGTTGTGATACATGTGAAAGAGCTAATGTAGCTACAAGATCTATGAAGAACTATGATCTCAAATACCACCTCATAATCAACCTTGGATCCGTAACAAGCTCACCCCTTCCAAAAACTCTTGAACTTGGTGATACATAGGTCATCTTGAACTTTATGGCCATGTTTAGCAGATAGAAAACATCAGCAAATGTCCGGAAACAAGTGACAACAATTCCTACATTCAAATTAATAGTCATACATGATGAATTCCCATCATTTGCTACTGAAGGGAGGTAGAAAAACAGTGGATCAACAAACAATGCTAGTATGCAAGAAAAGAGAAAAGCCTGGTTCCACATCAAAAAGATATCACTTCCCGGATCAAGAATTAGCTTCTTCCATGAATCATTATTTTCTGGGAAGACCTTAAACTTTCCAAGGGTAGGAATTTTTGTAATAATTATGTTCTTGTCACCACTACCAATTTTGCCTTCTGGATTTAGCATTGTCTGTATCTTGTATACCAGGAATAGCTTCTCATGGTGTTGGTGGGCATCTCTCTTTTCCCAAGACATCTCTTTTCCATCATTGTAAAGCCTATAGGCTTAAACTCCCACTAAGCAAATCGCTGCAAAGTTGTAATGGGAATAGAAAAAAATAGAGGATATGGTAATACTGCAGTAGTGAATTTACCAAACTAGCTTCTCATTTTTTAGCTCCATTGTTATGAACTCTACTCAAATGCTCACAGAAACTATCATTAAGGAGTACATTGCAACACCACAACAAAGAATGGAAACTATGTTGAGTCTCCTGTTTCCTTTGAGCATTACTTCTCAGATATTGAGCTCAGAAAGCCAATATAAGCAGTTGGACACTTGGACTTCCAATGCAACCAAACTTTCCAAAATATAGATAGAAATAGAATCAAACAGAACTTTCCATCCTTTTGGAGAAAAGGGAAAAGTGGGGGAATGGGAGAGAGAAAAGGTTGATTCAATGCTGAGATAGTCTGCTATATTATAATGTGTATTGGAAATATTACATCCTATCAGGAACGCGGGAACCATGACAAGCTATGTAGTTGTAGTGAAGACAAAAACGTTAGTAGCAACAAAAACACGGTTAGACCTCGTATATGCTGTTGGGTAAATGAGGTGTACCCGCAGCGGAAATTACAGTACACTCCACATGATCAAATAAACTTTTCTCGCTTGAAAGAACCTGTGAGAAGCTAATATACAACAGATAGAAAATATCTATGCCACAAAACAAATTGAACAACTGTAAAAGTGAATACACATATTTTAACATGGAAAACCCCCTCAATGTAAGAGGTAAAAACCACAGGACCTAGTCCATAAAAATTTCACTATAATCATCAATGAGTACAGCAAAGTGTCTTCCAACAACTATGGATCTCACAACAGCTCCTACTCACTACAAACAATGTGGAAATCACAAGAGCATAATACAAGAACTCAACAAAGAGTACAATAGCCTAGCAAATAGAGAAGAGGAAATGAAAATCTGACCGTACAGATGAAAGCTCACAACATCTAGGACAACCTCTTAGAAAATCACCAAGATCAGACCACAAATGATCACTTGATCAAAGCCTCAAAGTGAGCTGCAATTCCTTCCTCCATTCTCTGCAACTAACGTTCTCTCTTTTCTTTTCTCTCCTGCAAAACGCTCTCTCTCCGTCTCACTCTCTTCCCTATCTTTTCTTTTCTTTTTAATTTTCTCTCCTGCAACTCCCACATACCAACCGAAGAGAAAAATTATCAAAAAATAAAAGAGGAGACAAAATGATAAAGAGAGAAAACTTTCTCTCTTTTTCTTGTCTGTCAACTGAAAACAAGATGCCCTTCTTTTTTTTTTCACTGAGGAGGAAACCACGCAACAAACTCCCCCTCCGACTCAAGTGGAGACAACAATCAAACCGGCAGTCAAGCGACAAGTTTCAAACTTCCTCTTCGCTAGAGTCTTCGTCAACATATCTGAACCATTATCATCTGTGTGAATCTTTTCAAATTCCAATAACTTAGAGTCCAAAACATCACGTATCCAGTGATACCGCACATCAATGTGTTTAGATCTACCATGGAAAGTAGGATTCTTGCTAAGATGGATAGCACTCTGACTATCACAAAACAAAACATACCACTCTTGAGTAAAACCAAGTTCATGAACAAAATTCTTCATCCAGAGCAACTTTTTACAGGCCTCTGTAGCAGCAATGAACTCAACCTCAGTAGTAGACAATGCAACACACTTTTGCAACCTGGATTGCCAAACCACAGCTCCCCCTGCAAAGGTAATCAAATAGCCAGAAGTAGATTTTCTAAAATCAACATCCCCAGCCATGTCTGAATCTGTATAACCACAAAGGATAGGTTTTCCTGTTCCAAAACAGAGTTTCAAACTAGAAGTACCTCGGAAATATTTCAAAATCCACTTTACAACATACCAATGCTCTCTACCAGGATTCGATAGAAAACAACCAACCATACCAACTGCATGAGCTATATCAGGCCTTGTACAAACTATTGCATACATTAAACTTCCTACTGCAGATGCATAAGGAACAAGTTGCATACCTTCTTTCTCTTTATCATTAGAAGGAGCTTGTCTAGTGCTAAGCTTAAAGTGTAAAGAAATAAGTGTACTTACAACTTTAGCTTTATCCATGTGAAACTGTTGAAGTACTTTCTCAATGTACTTCTCCTAAGATAACCATAACTTCTTGGTCTCTTTGTCACGCGTAATCTGCATGCCAAGAATTTGTCTTGCTGGTCCTAAGTCTTTCATTGCAAATGACTTACTCAACCTATCAATTCTAGAAGAATTATGATCAACAATCAATATGTCATTAACATAGAGCAATGAAATGATGAAATCATTATCATAAAATTTCTGCACAAAAACACAATGATCAGAAGTAATATTCTTGAACCCCTGCTGGATCATAATAGACTCAAACTTTTTGTACCACTGCCTAGGCGCTTGTTTCAAGCCATACAAACTTTTCTTCAACTTGCAGACACAATTTTCTTTACCTTTCACCATAAAACCCTTAGGTTGCTCCATGCAAATCTCTTCCTCCAAATCACCATGAAGGAAAGCGATTTTCACATCCATCTGTTCAATCTCCAAATCAAGACTAGCAACCAAACCGAGAACAACTCGGATGGAAGACATTTTAACAATAGGTGAGAAAATTTCATCAAAATCAATCCTTTTTTTTCCTGACGAAAGCCTTTGACAACTAATCTAGCTTTGTATCGTGGAGTGGAAGCATTCTCCCCAGTCTTCACCCTGTAAATCCACCGATTTTGCAAAGATTTCTTATCCTTAGGCAACTTGACTAGCTCAAAAATATGGTTGTCAAGCAATGATTTCATCTCATCATTCATAGCTGCAACCCATTCTACCTTTTGATCACTCTCCATAGCCTCTTCGTAGGACGTAGGTTCTCCCCCATCAGTGAGGAGCACATATTCATCAGATGAGTAACGAGTAGAAGGAATCTGCTGTCGGGTAGACCTCCTAAATGGAATAATTGGTTCATCAATAACCTCACGAGCAGGAGCATCTATCTCATCAACAACATCATTATCATTATCCTTAACTTGATCACCTGGAATATGATTGTCAAACTCACCTACATCAGACGTATGTGTCTCAGAAACTGGATCAAGATCAACCAAACCATGAGAACTCAAAGACTCTGACTTCTATACCTTGTCAATATCTTCAATAGATTGATCCTCCATGAAAACAACATCACGACTTCTGACAAGTTTCTTTTCAACTGGATCATACGACCTATAGCCAAATTCATCATGACCATAGCCAATGAAGATGCAATGCCTTGTCTTGACATCTAACTTTGATATTTCATCTTTTAGAACATGTACAAATGCTTTATAGCCAAACACATGCAAATGATCATATGAAACATCTTTGCCATACCATACTCGATCAGGAATATCAGCCTGCAAAGCAGCAACAGGAAATAAATTGATAACATGTGCAACAGTATATAAAGCCTCACCCCAAAAAGATCCAGGCAATTTTGCTTCTGAAAGCAAACATCTAACTCTCTCCATCAATGTCTTGTTCATTCTCTCTGCCAGGCCATTTAGTTGAGGAGTCTTAGGAGGCGTTTTCTGGTGTCTAATACCTTGCTGTCTACGGTACTCATCAAATGGTCCACAATATTGACCACCATTATCAGTGCGAATACATTTGATTTTCTTTCCTTCTCTTTCAACATAAGCTTGAAATTGCTTAAAGACACCAAATATCTGGTCCTTAGTCTTCAAGGCATAAACCCAAAGTTTCCTTGAATGATCATCAATGAAAGTGACAAAGTAAAGTGCACCACCAAATGTTCTTGTCTTCATCGGACCACAAAGATCTGAATGTATCAACTCAAGCAACTCTGATTTTCTAGAAGGAGGATGACTCTTGAAGGAGACCCTGTTTTGTTTCCCAGCCAAGCAGTGAGCACAATTTTCTAATCTAGCACCTTTCAAACCTGAAAGTAGATTCTTCTTGGCCAAACAATCAAGTCCCTTCACACTAATGTGGCTAAGTCTCTTATGCCATAACTTTGACTTGTTATCACATTCAACTGCATTAACAGCATCAACAGAAACTAAAGCATTAGTCCAGTACAAACCTGAACATTTCTTCCCACGTGCCACAATCAGAGAGTCCTTGGTAAGTTTCCATTGTCCATCACCAAAGGTACTGAAATAGCCATCATCATCAAGAACACTAGTAGAAATCAGATGCAGACAGATGTCTGGTGCATGTTTGACATTCTTCAAGATCAGCTTTGCCCCATTACTAGTTTTTAAAGTAACATTTCCAATGCCAATCACCTTTGACAGACCATCATTACCCATCTTTAAAACCCCATAATCACCTGGAGTGTAAGATGTGAAGAAATCCTTCCTTGATGTCATGTGAAAACAAGCACCACTGTTGACAACCCAGCTTGTCTCATCACAAGCAACATTAATCAGATTGTCATCACGGACAACACAAGATCTGCTGAAGTAGCGGTGGAAACACGATCATCATTCTCATCTTTTTTCTTTTCCTGCTTGCTTTTGTTACCCTTTTTCTTATTTTTTAACTAATAACAAAATCTCATGGTATGTCCTTTTTTACCACAGTGGTAACATTCAGTATTTTTGTATTTAGACTTTGATTTACTTCTGCTATTATTCTTACCTCTGCTACTTTGCCCTTGATTTCTCTCCTTACTTCTCCCCCTGTTTTTAGTAAATAAAATATTTCACTGTGAGAAGGATACCTGCTGAGTTCGTCATCTGACTTCTTCATTCAAGATTGCAGTTTTTACATAATCCATGGTCACAGTACCACCAGGAGCAGAACTAGTCAAAGTCACACGAAGATTTTCCCAAGAATCAGGTAAAGTATTAAGCAACCAAAGTCCTAAAATTTCATCTTCAAATTTGACACCCATACCAGACAACTGGTCAAAGCACCCCTGAAATTCACTCAAGTGATCAGAGATAGAATTACCCTCCTTGTACCTCAAGTTCATAGCCTGCTTCAACAAAAATAATTTATTGTTCCTAGATTTAGAGGCATACAAGGTCTCAAGCTTTTCCCACAAACTTTTGGCATGTGAGTCATTTGCAATATGATTCAAAACATTATCATCTACCCACTGTCGAATAAAGCCACAAACCATCTCATGCTCAAAAGTCCATTCTTCATCAGATTTTGACTCAGGCTTTTCACTAGCAAATACTGGTAAATGTAACTTTTTCACAAATAGTAGATCTTTCATCTTTCCTTTACACTTATGATAATTTGTGCCATTTAAACTGACCATTCTACTGTAGTTAGGCTCCATCATTTAGTCAAGCAAACCCGTAGCCAGCTCTGATACTAGCTATTGGGTAAAGGATGTGTACACGCATCGGAAATTACAGTACACTCCACAGGATCAAATAAATCTTTCCCGCTTGAAAGAACCTGTGAGAAGCTAATATACAACAGATAGAAAATATCTAGGCCATAAAACAAATCGAACAACTATAAAAGTGAATACACATATTTTAACGTGGAAAACCTCCTCAATGTAAGAGGTAAAAACCACAGGACCTAGTCCATAAAAATTTCACTATAATCATCAATGAGTACAGCAAAGTGTCTTCCAACAACTATGGATCTCATAACAGCTCCTACTCACTACAAACAGTGTCGAAATCACAAGAGCATAATACAAGAACTCAACAAAGAGTAGAATAGCCCAGCAAATAGAGAAGAGGAAATGAAAATCTGACCGTACAGATGAAAGCTCACGACATCCAGGACAACCTCTTGAAAAATCACCAAGATCATACCACAAATGATCACTTGATCAAAGCCTCAAAGTGAGTTGCAATTCCTTCCTCCCTTCTCTGCAACTGACGCTCTCTTTCTTTTCTTTTCTCTCCTGCAAAACGTTCTCTCTCAGTCTCACTATCTTCCCTATCTTTTCTTTTCTTTTTAATTTTCTCTCCTGCAGCTCCCATACACCAACCGAAGAGAAAAATGATCAAAAAATAAAAGAGGAGACCAAATGATGAAGAGAGAAATCTTTCTTTCTTTTCCTTGTCTGTCAACCGAAAACAAGATGCCCTTCTTTTTTTTATTTTAATTAAAAAAATGTGGGGCTCCACTGAGGAGGAAACCACACAACATATGCATCCATGAAAAATTCTTAGCTAACCATCCCCTCAATTCTATTCAACATTATATATGTATTAGGTTATGTAAGTCATGTTATAAATGCATCTATTTAAGAGTGTCTTTAAACATGTCAACTATTTGAATTGACTGTCCTAAGAATTTCTCATGCATATAAATATAAATATATATAAAGATGACTTTATGGTGCTCCACATATTTAGGATCCGCATATTTAGGAGCATGTCATGTGCTTCAACTTGTTTTATGAATCATAGGTTGAAATGTGTTGTTGGATTGTTGCATGAATGCTGCAGTTGTTATTTAGACTATGTTTTTGCTACGGATAGCTCTATTCTGAGTGAACCTCTGCTAATTTCCCGTCGGTAACTTTCTTAAAGCATACTTTTGCTGCATCGGTATTTTTTTTTTGGCTATCCGTGTGCTTTGTTTTTTTAGAGTAAACACTCAAATTGGTCCTCTAAAGATAGGTGTGATATCATTTTAGTCCTTCAATAATTTTTGACATCAAAATAGTCATCGAATGTCAATTTTTTCACATTTAATTGATCCTCTAAAATTATTTTTTGACATCAAATTGGTCCCCCAAAAGGACCAATTTGATGTAAAAAATAATTAAAAGACTAAACTAATGTCACTTGTATAATTGAAAGACCAAATTAGATATTTACTTTTTTTATGCCTACTGTCCTTAAACCTGTTACTGGAAAAATTTGAGATACAAATTCAATCCCGTTCTCGCAAGTTAATTTCTTCTTTTAAAACATATTCTTTCTTACTCTTATAATTTTGCCTTCCTTAAAACCAAAGTAAATTGGTGAGAGATTTCATAGGGTTTAAAGTTTATTTTTTCATATATAAAAAATTTATTTTATTCAATATACATTGCTATACTCATATTCTGTTTTAAAAATGAACTATTGTATTTAGTATCATATATTATGAGATACTCATATCTATACCCATACAACATAGAGTCACACGAATCTCAAATATAGTTGAAGCTTATGTTTGAAAAATGTAACAAACACTCAAGAGAGTTGTCCTATAAAAACATAGTCGAGAGAGCAACTACAACATAGCGCAACAAGTCAAAAACACATCTCAACCTGTAATTCGCCAAATAATTTAGAGCATAATAACTCCAAAAACATGTGGAGAACCATATAGAAATCTTTTAAATAACTAGTACTAATCACTTGTGGAACTACTTATGGGTAGAAGGGGGTCAGTTGCCCTCTTATATATATGTGTGCGTGTGTGTGAAAGATATGTGCTGAATTATATCACTATTAGTCTAAATTTATATTATTTTTTATTTTGATGTTAACATGTTAGGCATACACTGCCTCGAGGTAACTTCTGTCAAAACAAAATAACATTTTGTTTAATCTTATGTTTATTTCATAAGCTTGCACCCAAGTTAACTTGTTGATGCCAAAGTCAAAATCTTAAGAAATGATCTCTTACTTTCATATTAGTAATTTCTTTTATGATTAGTTATAAGTATGTAAAACTAAATTAACAACTCCCTAACACTTTGTTTATTATTGTCAAAAGATGAAAAAAGTTTTTTTTTTTCATTTTTGAAATCTTTGTCCCTTTGTTACATACCAAACTTTTAAGTAAAAATGTCAAAAGGCGAAAAGCGTGGATTGAGTTAAGAAAATCTCAGCCCAAACCAATTATGGGTCGTCTCAGCCCAACCCAAAAATAGGCTGATTCGATGCGGGCCAACTCGCTAGTCCAACTATGTGAAATTTCATTTTTGTATTATGTATTTAATTTTGTTATTATATATTTATATCTTTGCTTGATTAGCTTCCTTTGGATTAAAATAAAAAAGAATCAAATTTATTAAGTACATCTCAACCTTTCTTTTTTCTCTACTCGAAATATGAATTAACTTATTCTAGTTCCTTAAATTAATTAATTTATGGTTCAAGAGATGCTTCATGGATATATCCTAAATCATTTAGGCCGAAAACAATGTAGTAAATCTTTACTATTCATATTGATTACACTTAATATAATATGTTATACTTGTATCTAATTTGCATACATGTTTTTTCTATGCTTGAATTGATGTAGACTTTTAATTTATCAATAACTTATTATTAAAGATATAAAAAAAATAAAGACAAAAAAAAAGGTCTAGGCCCATGATTTAGGCCAGGTTAGTCTGCATGGGCCAGGCTAGGCTGACTATTTGTTAGTCTGCACACATTGTGAGCCGACCCAGCTTAGTCCAAAATAAGCTTGGCTCAACCCAAGCTTGGCTTGTCAAGCCTGAATTGACACTTCTACTTTTAAGGCTTATCAAAATAAGAAGGGAAAAGATATATTTTCATTATTAAATGTCTATAATTTATCTTACATTCTCTTTTAACTGTTAATAACTTTTTTTAATTTACTTATCTATGCATATTTCATTATCCCCCCTCAAATTTTGAGACAAGTTACGTCATTGGTACTAATGTTAATAAAGTACAATAGATAATGAATCTAGTGGCATAGAAATAGGTGTGCACAAGATTTTTTTCAATAAATTACTCTGATATCACTCTAGGATTTTATCTCAAAAACAAAAATGGGAGCTTGTGTAAGTAAAAATGCATATTTGGAATCTCATTGTCATATGTTAAAAATGTGTCTCTCCAATAAGCATTAGGTTAAGGGGTGAAAATATGCCAAAACTATACCTGTTTTAGCCTTTTTGTCCATAAAAAAAGTCCAATGAAAGTTTGGGTAGAATGTTATTTTATTTTTGAAAGATCACAAGGTTCCTTACATATGTTGGGTGTGAGACTAATCCATGTTAGAATATCTACTTTACCCTTTAAGGGCAAATTCCACAAAAAGAACATGTAGGAAAAAAATGTTATACTATTATGTAGGTCTCTAAAATTTTTTAAAAAATTCAAATAGACTCATATGCTTTAAAAATTTATAATTAAATTCTTATAATTCTAAAAATTTGTAATTGATTTCTTGCCGTCAAAGTACCATTAAAAATTATTAACGATAACTTAAATTCAGGAATATAAATAATTTTTTTAAAAACTTTAGAAACTTACAAAATTTATAATTGAGTCCTTATAGTTTTAAAATCTTATAATAAAACATCATTATAAGTCTTTTATGGCATGATCCCAATTATAAATTTTAAGAACTATAAAAACTCAATTACAATTTTTTAAAGCATAAGAACCTAATTAAATTTTTTTCAAAATATTTATAGACCTACAATGTAATTTAACCACAAAAAAAAAAATGAATCTGACATCAACCCGAGGCCACTGGAGACCTAGATAATTGCCACTAGCCATGGATCTGCAGCGGTCGAACAGTCCCAAGAATATGTCCAATGGCCACCTCAAGGGAGCTATTGCTCGTGCCATTTTTCTAAAAATATTTTCTTAGTTTCTTCCTTTTTAAGTTGTCAGACCTGGAGATTTTATTAAATAGTTATTAACTCTTATTTGAGAAGAAAAAAACAATGCCATATGCCTTCTAAAACATTGGATTGGTGTGGGATCCACTCATGTTATATGTACAAATAAAACTTTGGCCTCTTTCGCACTTATGTTTTGCTTTTAAATATTAATATTTCTAATAAATTATGAAACATTTATTAATTACTATTTCTATTTAATAAAATTTTGTTCATTATAAAATCAACCGTCAATAAATAATTAACACTTCATTTTAAATTTCACAGTCAATAAATAATTAACAACTTACTCTTAATACCATACTTATTAAAATACCATAACTCTAAGACAAGAAATACATACGAAGAATTTATTATATGAGTACAGTGAAACCAAAGTTTGAGTGGAAATATTCGTTCTAGCATCACAATTAAGTAAAATGATTGTTTTACCCCTAACGAGTAAGTATAATTCGCGACTCCATATGATGTAAATGAATTGTCAATAAGCCATAATATTTCACAGCAATTTTCCCTTTAAACAAAAGACTGGATCGTTGCCGATTCACTTGTCAAGATTATCAATCAAGGCTATCGAAGGCAGGTGATGACATTCTGTTAGCTTTTCAAAAAAATTGGGTTTGCATGTGAAACCATTCATATCACAGCCTTCATTAATGGCAATAACCACCTGTATCATCAGCAAGAGGTAAAAAGCTAAGCTCTCGTCAGGTTCAATTGTTATAACAGCACTCGAGGAATTATAACACGCTTCCACATCCAAGCCAAGTAGTTAGCTGCTCCTGTTAATTTTCAACTGTATTTGAATCTCATATTGGTAAAACATGGAGACTGATAAATCCCAGAGAGGACTCAAATTGTAACAATTCAAAGACAGATAACGCATACATTGCTAGAGAAACTGAAAGATGGACAAAGAAACTAACACACTGTTATTGTATACACAAACGGATGCCTCGTTCATCAGTCACAACTCATACCCATCTCAACTGGTACTATTCAAAGAACCTTGCCCGTTAAGAGGAAATACACGAGAAAACCTTACAAACAACGGCAGTTACTTTTGCCAAACGGGTATCCAATTTATAAATTAAATCAAAAACCAAGTTGAATATCAAAATTTGGTAAGTCAAATCATCCAAAAGAAAGAACCCGAAGCATATTGGCACCTACCTCTCTTTACCAGGAGGAGCTCTTCATGCAAACATCATATACCTGGGCAGAGCTAAGTAGCTAACCACATAATCAACAAAGGTTAGGTAAACGTAAACATTCAAACCCAGGACCCAAGGACTTGATGTTAAATTCAATAACAAATGGAGAAGGGGAGAAGAGATAGATTTTTCAACATCTAAAAAGGTTATCCTTCTAGATGCTAAACATCGGCAGGGTTTTTTTTTAATGGAAATAGGCTTTAAGTTCAAAATTTATAATTCCTGTTCTGCATTTAAGATGTAGAATAGACATCTACAAAAAAGGGACTCATCCTTTGCCCCCTCTCCCCATCTCCCCAATTAAATAGGGCAAATACTGCCAACTAAGATAGAGGTGTAATTATTTTTTCTTAGTTGCGAGTGGGCAAAGGATTTGAATCCAATAATGAAAAGGTTGAGCAGTTCTTTATATATTTTAGTTTATCTTGGTGGAAGGGGCAAGGGCAGACGGTCATGTTGAATGCTCTCAAAAAGCAGGAATTATGGTTTAAGTCACAAATCAACTTTTTACTTATCTATTCAAATCCATTTCCCCTTTCTCTACGATTTAGATTTAATATCACATGTCAAGGAAAAACCCAAAAGCCCAACTTCTGTAGAACAGATATAAGTACCTGCCAGAAGTATTTGATGCAGCCCGCCAACCCCTTATAAGTTAATAAAAAGAAGTGCCATTACTGTTTGAGGTGCGCACATCACAACTTCACAAGTGGTGAGAGTCAATGACACAAGCATGTAGCCGGCTGGGACCCACAACCATTCAAAAATTGAAAATCACAGAGAAGGGCAGCCAGAGACTAAATCCCAGTGAATGAAGAAGCACAAAACCAATGAAGCAGTATCAGAAGACACTTCAACACAGAAGAAAAGCATATACTTTAGAAAGATCTGGAACTCTCTTTTAACAAATTAGAAGCAACTACCTTAAAAATCCTTTTACCTGCAATGAATCTACAAGTATTCTGAGAAGATAAAAGGAACACAAGCTGAGAAATCAAGAAAGTAACTAATCCAGTCCAAGAGTAGAAGCTCAGGGCGTTGCCCAACAAAACATACTCATACTGGAGTCCAAGCACCACTAGTTTAACAAAATCTCACTATCCTCTTAACAATCACAGTTACCAACTCTTAAAAATCAACTTCTGCTTCGGCGTCGATCCCTGAGGCCATTTCTGCATATTATTCAGAAACATCATGTCAGTACAAAAGTACAGCAATAAGCAATGATTGTAGAATTAACAACTTGGCAAATTCAACATAAGAACATAATTTGGTTAAAACAAAAAGAACAACAATTCAGGTCCTACTCCAGTCATCAGGTATATTTGTCATTCCACTCTGGCTAATAGACGTGAAAACGTGAAAATGCCACACACAGTAGAGCTCAAGCATGTTGATCAAACACTTTGCGGAAAGGGTAAAAAAAAAGAAAGGAGGGGAAGGGGCGGAGGGGGTGGCGGGAGAGGATCCAGAGCATAATATCCTTCTTTGTCACTTAAAATACAATTCTTTCCTTCAACACAAATTAGACTCCTGAGCAAAATAATCTTTTTGGATAAAAACTCAAGCAAAATATTTTAAAACCATCTCCTGGAAACAAAAAATAAAATAAAATCCCCATTAGAAAATTAGGCCCACCCAATATCATCATAATCCTCATTAAGAAACATTTTCCAGCAAATCATAACTTGCTTCTAGAAGACCACAAAATAACAAAGTAAAGCTATATGCTAAGGCATCCATCAAAAGACTATGCAGGTGAACGAATGAAACTGGCAACCCATAAGTAGTACCAAGATAAACCAAGACAGAGAAAAGAAACCTAACCCATTAGCATATGGTAGCTCCTCTCGCCCACGGTAAGGAGGCGACCTGCTATAGCTGCGTCCACGAGGTGACAGACTGCGGCGCCTAGGGGATGACCGCCCACGAGGACTGTAACTCCTGGTTCACATCAACGAAAGGTGTGAAATAACATACAAAGATATTATAACACTTTCAACATGTATTGGAACAATCATTATCGCCACATGCAAACACGGCCAACTTTAAAAATACAAGAGAAATGACACAGATTCTTTTAAGTCATAAAGAGTAGCAAAATTCTTAAATATAAAATTTTAGCAAATGCATACTTTCAATTTATTTCACTACTTTTCAGAATTACCTAATCAAGTAAACCTAATTTTAAACCATGCAAACCACAGCCATGACATCGTTACAAAAGCAGGTAGCTCAACAAACAAATTACACAGCATGACCACTAAAAAAAATACCACCACGATATCATGAATTGTCTTCAGGAAAATACAAGTGTCTACACAATTGCACACAGGATCAAAAGAAAATATAGGAAAGCAATCTCACCTGCGCCCATAACTTGGGCTCCTACGGAATCGAGGTGGACTGCGGCTACGGCGTCTTCCTGAACCGCCACGCAAGCGACATTCACGAGCAAAATGACCAGGTTCACCACACTCGTAACATTTCAAATCAGAACCACCAGAGCGACCACGACCACCTCCACGACCACCACCACCTCCACCTCCACCTCCACCTCTAGAGTTGTGAGAAAGCTCTACCCTCCAACCATTTTTGCCTGCTCCAAGGAACAGAAATGAAAAGGACCAGTACACAAAAAGCAAACAAAACAAAAATTAACAATCCAAGTGGCTAGCCATTTATTAGAACAAAAGAAAACATTAACCAGATCTGATACTTTAAATCTTAGAACAGACTAGCAAAGAATATATATCACATTGACATTAACTTTCAAACACGTAGGTATTAAACAGGAAAAAATTGGTGGCATGGAACCAAAATCCTGGGAACAAATTTATATTTAGACTAATTTCACTGATCATTCCAGTAAAGAGAAAAAAAGCAGTAGGATACAATGATCAAAACAAAGCCTAGATCAGTTTATAAGAAATTTACAATTAGGTAAGTGCATCACTTGTTATAAAAAATACAACACAGATAAGATGCACTTAAAATAAATGCATAGAAAACAATAACATAGGAAAATTAAATGTGGCATAATCCGTCAGAATACAGAAGTATCATATTTGCATAACTAGGAACAATTGTGTTACCATAATCTTTTCAGAAGTTCATTTGACCACTGGTCGAAAACGATCTATTGGAGCATAAATTACTCATAGGAACATATACAGAACACAGGCAGCAGTCACATGGCCCATAGGTTAATTGTAGTAGCACACATCTCATAAAACAAACCCATTATGCAACAGATGTGTAGCTTGCCATAACACTCCAAAGCAGTGCAAATCCTCTGTTCACATTCTTAATTCTCTTTACATGCAGTCAAACTGTACAAATCAGCAGACTTTGACGAAGACTAACGAAAAAACCATTACTGCAGGCCCTGCTTGCATAAGAGATTTGCAAGGCAGAAGTAGAAGAAAGAGAGCATCTGCTTTGCCCATAGGCATATGACTTCCTCAAATGAAAAAGAAGACTTAAATTAGGAAGTTGAGGAAAACCCTTCAACAAATCAACCGGAAAAAAGGGGGGAAAAAAACAATAATACATTAGCAGGTATAAAGAATCAATTACTTGGAAAATGTGGTAATAATAAATATATGGCAGTTTAATACATTTCAATATTGCTTCTAAACATACCATCTAATTCACGAATAGCATCCTGTGCATCTCTGCGGTCATCAAAGTCAATAAAAGCATAACCGGGTGGTCTCCGTGCAACCCAAACACTGCATACATAACATTCGTAAAACTTAATTATTATCTCAACAAGCTTAAAAGTAAAATTATACAGTGTACCTGGAAGATTCCAGAAACATAAATTATGCCTGTGTTCTTTCTTATTCATCAACACAACAGTAATTCATTGACTCCAATTCAATACTAAAAAGTCAAAATTATCAATGAATTAATGATTCTGCTACCTCCGTATAACTCCGAAAACACGGAATTCATCCTCAAGATCTCTCTCAGTAACTCTTGAATCCAGGTTCCCAACATACACACGAGACATCGTTTCAGAAGAACCCACCTGCAAATCACAGACCACAAGAATTAAATAATTTGACTTTGCGTTCATACAAATTCTGCTACCGAAACTTTATTAAAGAGAAAAAAAATTGATTTGACTATCTGCGAAACTTTGAAGGTATAAAGAAAATTTTCAATGAAGAAAACGAACCCAAACCCTAAAAATTTCGATGAAGAAAACAAAATATTGGAATGAGTTTATAGCGAAAAAAGGTAATCGAAGATAAAAGATGGATACTTTGAGTGGGTTTGAATTTGGGAAATAGAGAAGAAGAAAAAGTAGAAGAGAGATCAGAACCTGAAGCGATGTGATGAACAAAGTAGAGAAAAACCCTAGCAGCCTCTTTCACTCGCTTTTTCTATTTCAGTACGAACCAGCGAACCAAAACCCACGCCTTGTGGTTGTGAAGTGTGTGTGAACACGAGTTTTATAAAGCCTTTTCTCTCTTGCAACCGATATTTTAAAAACCTGATCGGATCTAACGGGCGAGATTTTCTCGTCATAATTTGATTAGTTTAATTAGGTAGTGAATAAGAAGATGTAATAATTAATGTACCAAAAAAAAAAAGATGTAATAATTATAATTATAATTATATATAATAATATATATTATTAAATCTAATAACATAAATTATAAAACACACTATATCATTTAAATTCATAAGGTAATATATATTAAATTATTGGTATATCTTAGCTTAAATAATTAAATTTTTGTTTAGAAGACTACATTAATGCTTTGTTTGAATGAGAGGAGAAAATGTGAAGAAAGAAAATGAGAAATAAATTAATTAATTAAAGAAAAAATAGATAGAAAAATATAAATAAAAATTAATTATTTAGATGAAGAAAAAATGTGAGAAGAAAGAAAATATAAAAATATAATTTTTTTTTACTGCAAAGCCAAAGCCAAACCCAAGTCCCTATTTTTTAATCACCACAGCAAACCATTCTACATTTTCCTCTTTCTTTTGCATGTATTTTCTATTTTTTTTAAAAAAAAATATCCACAAATTATTGCTTAGAGGAAATCAAACTATTCAAATCTTAACTTCCTTTTCATTATGCAAGTTTTGTTGACTTTAATAAAACAAACAAACTTTTTCTATTTCCGAACGCATCTTCCTAAAAAACTTACTTTGATTCGGTGGAGTTCATCGATAATCCACCATTGATCTCTCCTCTCTCTAAATCCCTTTCATCGACCATCGTCCAAATAAAATCGACGATTCAAAGCCTTTGGGTTTCTGGGGTATGCAGAAATGAATGGAAAATCTTAGAAAATGTAATTGGGAGAGAAAAATTGTTAAATATCACGAACTGAGTTTATCATAATAGGAGTCCTAGTGGTTGCAGAAGAGTAAGACACAACTTTTCCTATCCATTTTCTTCGCATTAGGGAGAAGAAAATTTTCTTGTGGGCCCTATGCTCAAAATTTTCTTTCTTCTCTATTTTCTTTCCTCATCCAAATGGGAGAAAATAGTTTTTTTTACCCATTTTCTTCTCCCCCAAATTCTTTCATCTCATTTTCTCTCATTCCAAACAATGGCTAATAAATATGTCTATTAAAATTTTAGTTTAATACAACAATTATTTCTCAATTAGAGTTTAAATTTAAAATAATATTTTACCTTTACTCTTTCAACTTCCTAATGTCAGTATTTAATTCATCTACCACCCTCTCTCTCAAAACAAACACGGTTTCTCACTTTTTAAAGATTTCACATTTTCTAGTTTCCCTCATTAACTTTCACGCTCCCTCCAATACTTTTCCTTTTTCCTTACTGGCTTACCCTTTTCTTAATCTTATTTTTCTTTATAATTATTCTTCTTCCCTCCTTTCTTTTTATGGCTTCACTCAATAGACTTACTCATTCTTTTTCTTCCCTCTCTACCTCTTCTAAGCTTTCTTCTAAATTGCGAAGTTATGCGTGAAGGAAGAAAACAGAAGAAACATAACAAAACAAAGTGTTGGCTGGACGTAGTGCTACTGAACAAAGAGATGGAGCAAAAAATCAAAAAGATTAGGTTTTTAAAAAAAATAATCAAACCGACTAGTTATTAAAAATTAGATCCAGTTTAAGCGAGTCAGTTGTCTAATCCGATTTAGACGGTTTAACCTGCTGAATGGTTTTTAAGAAGTAATTGAACTGCAGACAAGGCCAGTTCATGATCCAACTGGTTGAATTGGCTGGTCCAATTTGATTTTTAAAACACTACTGCAGCAACAAAATTGACTTTTTTTCTTTTTCTCCGATGGCAAAAATGAAGAAGAAAGAATTGCTATTCATTACGAATTTATTTGATGAAAAGACCTCAGGAATGAGGTGGCACAAAGCATTGATGATAAAATCAAACTAGGCCGGATAGTCGAACTAATCTACTTGTGAACTAGATATTTAGACAATTATGATTCAATTTTATAACCAAATTAACGATCAAATCACTTGGCACCAATCATAATCCGATTGAACCACCCGGATCATCTAATTGAATAGGCTAACCATTAAATATACATTTGTATGAATCACAATGAAACCCAATTTCACTTCCTTTCTTCAAGGCCCTTACAATTACTTTGAATGTTGAGCAATCTTAAGGTCATAAAGACACACTTTTTCTATTTCTCATTATTTTTACTAGGGATAGAACATTCACACAATGTCTTTGTATAATATATTTGGGCAATATTTATAATACCAAGGTATGTTGTACCTATAATTTTAAATTACTTATAGTAAGAATATAATAATAAACAAATTATAAAGCATGTGTATAATCAACATTAACAATTCAAGTTTCACCTATTATGTGATGTTGATAGTGGAGATTCGATCTCCCACTATACCACATTTCCCCCTCGTCTACTTAGGTACTTGCACCTCCTATGTATCCAAAAAAAAAAAAGTTTTACATATCCTTTCAATTAGTGACAAGGAGGATATAGTTATAAATCTTTCTTCTATCTAATGAAGAGTTTCTTCCATCTAACAAAAGATGAAAATTTTCTTTATTCTATCTAATCAGAGATTAATGTTTGACATGCATGTATAAAATCACAAACTAATGTTTGATATGCATGCATATACTTATAAATTAATCACAAATTAATATTTAACACCTAATTTAATCATAAATTAATATTTAACATGCATGCATAAATTAAAGTTTAACATGTATTTTCATTAAATGCATAATCATATCTAAGTGACCATTGTAAAAAAAATTAAGTAACATTTGTCAACACTTTTTCTCATTTTAAGTGGTATATGTCAAAAGTTTTTCTCAATGGTCTTAACTTTACATCACAAATTAATATTTAACATGTTTGTTTATAATCACAAATAAATCTCAAAATTAATGTTTAACATGCATGCATATAATCATAAATTAATCACAAATGAATTTTTAATATGCATGCATAAATTAAAGTTTAACACGTATTTTTATTAATTGTATTAGATGCATAATTATATCTAAAAATTTATAAGTAAGATTTATCCGTATTTATCTTTTTCATTGACACATATATATAGATGTCGTAGTTTCAAGTATTCAAACCCCATTTTTATATCTCTCGTAGTTGAAACCAATGTTGTTAAAGCCAGACCGGGCAGTGAGTCGGAAAAGCTTCCGGTTCAAGTTCAACTGGTTCAACCGGTTTAACCGTTTGGTCGAACCGGATGATGTCATAATTACATATTAAATAAACAAATAAAAAATATACATATGCATGACTCATAACACACATTATCAATAATAAAATACATAATAAGGTTTTGGGGTTTCAATTATTAAACCTTATATCACTCTCAGTTGTGTAGTTAAGTGATTGAGAAATTAAAAAAAATTAAAAAAAAAAGAGAGAGGACCGGTTTTGTCCGGTTCAACTCGGTCCAACCATGAATCTAGTTCTGGCATTGAACCAAAACCGGATGAGGACCCAGTTCAAGGTCCGACCGGCCGGTCCGGTCCGGACATCACTGGTTGAAACAATTTCTTTTCTTTTTTTCTTTTCTCTTTTTTTTTTCTTTTTTTTCTTTTTTTTGGCTAAAATCAAGGACACACGTTTCCTTTTGACAGTCATTGTAAAGTACATTCTAAAATCCTAAAATTAGGGTCATAGAGGTCAATAGGTGAGAGGTAACCTATTGAAAACCATATTTAGCTTTTAAAACAATTCTCGGATCATAGTCCACGTTTGTAAGTAATAGCCTTAATGTACAACAGACATCACTCATTTCTCTCTTTTCTTTTCCGATCATTGCATACTAAGTGCTGCCATTTCTCTCAACCATCCCATGTGCAATCCACAAAACATCCTGTAAGTAAAATGGCTCTCTGCTTTTGCTCTTCCTGAAGCATTACAATCATGAATAACAAAGTTTTCTTTTTGTCTTAATCTTACTGTATGTGTCTGGACTATATCTCTAGGATCATTCTCAAAGTATGATATGCATTGTTCCATAATTGTACTATAAAGATTAAAATTTTGTGCCATTGACTCCTAAATAAGTGTATCAGCAGTTGTGGACCTTGTGGCCATGCTTTTATCTGCAATTTGAATTGGTGAATTTGTTATTTGTCAATTTGGATTACCATGTTCATATATGTAATTTTCAGCTCTGACCCCTTTCTTGTTCAAATGCTACAATGATTTTTCACTTGCTTGATATGTTTACTTTCACATTCCTTTCATAATAGTACAGGAGTTTATCCTTTTTTTTCCTTTTTCATTCTAATGATTAATCCTTGGTTCTCTTGTTCAATCACAAAACATTGCAGAATAGCAAATCATAGACATAAAGAAGAAAGATGTCAACTGAACCAAGCCCGTATGAACCAAAAAATATCCTCATAACTGGAGCAGCTGGTTTCATAGCCTCCCATGTCACTACCAGGCTAATTAACAAGTACCGTAACTACAAGATCGTAGCTCTTGATAAGCTAGACTATTGCTCTACTTTCAAGAATCTGCAGTCTTGCTCTTCATCACCAAAGTTCAAATTTATTAAGGGTGATATAGCTAGCGCTGATATTGTGAATCATCTTTTGATAGAAGAGGAAATAGACACCATTATGCACTTTGCTGCTCAAACCCATGTGGATAATTCGTTTGGAAACTCCATGGAATTCACCTACAACAATATATACGGCACCCACGTGCTTCTTGAAGCCTGCAGGGTCACCAAGTGCATTAAAAGGTTCATTCATGTTAGCACTGATGAAGTTTATGGTGAAACTGACTTAGAGACTGATATTGGAAATCATGAGGCATCTCAGCTTCTTCCCACCAATCCTTATTCTGCAACAAAAGCAGGTGCAGAAATGTTGGTCATGGCTTATCATAGGTCTTATGGTCTTCCAATTATAACTTCTAGAGGTAATAATGTTTACGGTCCTAATCAATACCCAGAAAAGCTTGTCCCCAAATTCATTCTTCTAGCCATGAAAGGTGAGAAATTGCCAATCCATGGCAATGGATCCAATGTGAGAAGCTATCTCCATTGTGGGGATGTTGCAGAGGCATTTGATGTCATACTTCATAGAGGAGGGATTGGCCAAGTCTACAATATTGGCACTAAGAAGGAGAGGAGCGTGCTAGATGTGGCAGAGAACATCTGCAAGCTCTTTAACTTGCATCCTAAAGACGTTATTGAGTTTGTTCAAGACAGGCCTTTCAATGACAAGAGATATTTCCTGGATGATCAAAAGCTCAAGCAGCTCGGGTGGGAGGAGAGAACTCCTTGGGAGGAAGGACTTAAGATGACAATTGATTGGTACAAAAAGAACCCTGATTGGTGGGGCGATGTATCTACTGCTTTAAACCCACATCCACGTTTCTCAGCTATCAATCTCTCTGATGAAGCTCAATGGTCCTTTCAGTATGGATACTCAAGGCTGGTGAGGTCATTTACTAAAGTTGGTCGCAGTTCAGGATTGAAATTTCTGATATATGGGAGGACAGGTTGGATAGGAGGGTTGTTAGGAAAGCTTTGTGATGAAGAGCAAATAGCTTGGGAGTATGGGAAAGGAAGACTTGAAGATAGGAGATCACTCATGGAGGACATAAGCCGGGTGATGCCAACCCATGTGTTAAATGCAGCTGGAGTTACTGGAAGGCCAAATGTTGATTGGTGTGAATCACACAAAGTTGAGACAATAAGAACTAATGTAGTGGGCACGTTAACTCTGGCTGATGTTTGCAAGGAACATAGATTATATATGATGAATTTTGCAACTGGTTGCATATTTGAGTATGACAAAGAGCATCCTCTTGGATCAGGCATTGGATTCAAGGAGGAGGACAAGCCAAATTTCACTGGTTCGTTCTATTCAAAGACCAAGGCCATGGTAATACATCTCTGAAATTTTCATTTCATTTTATTTATATTAGCATCATTGATCTAAATTTGCTTAGATTTAAAAATTGGTTTGTTTCTCTTTCCTGTTATTTGAACTTTGAAATCACATCATGCATATTTTATTGCAATGTGAGTCACGTTAGAGAACATGCCAACACACATGCAGGTGGAGGAACTCCTAAAAGATTATGAAAATGTATGCACAGTGAGAGTTAGAATGCCAATATCATCAGATCTTAGCAATCCAAGAAACTTCATCACAAAGATTTCTCGTTACAACAAGGTGGTAAACATACCTAATAGCATGACAGTGCTAGATGAGCTCCTACCCATATCCATTGAGATGGCTAAGAGGAACTTAAGAGGGATATGGAACTTCACCAACCCAGGAGTCATAAGCCACAATGAGATATTAGAAATGTACAGGGATTACATGGACCCGCAATTTAAATGGGAGAATTTTAATTTGGAAGAACAGGCAAAGGTAATAGTTGCTCCCAGGAGTAACAATGAAATGGACGCAGCAAAGCTCAAAAAGGAGTTCCCAGATTTGTTGTCCATCAAAGATTCCATTAGCAAGTATGTCTTTGAACCCAACAAGAAAACTTGAAGATCTTACATCTTTTGCACTTTTCATGTAACCTTTGTATCTAAGTTTGTATTTGAAAGGCATAAGAATTCAAACATAGAATTACTAGTGATTTAATAGGTGCGATGCGCAGAGCTAATAAGAGAAGCTTGTATCGAAATTATAAAAAATTATATTTATTGTGTCTAAAGGATCCAATCAATAGTATCAACTTGAGATATAACAATATACTCTGGGTATAAACCATTTAAAAAATCCAATATACAGGATGTAAACATTATTTAATAATAGAAAGTATGCATATATCCTATAATTAAGAAACCTATACTATTAGAAAAATAAACATTAATCCCTTAATTTTTCACTCCCATTTTTAAGGGTATATACCAAACCAAGTCATAAGGTCAAAATTCTATTGTCATTTACAGTCACTTTTGTATAACTTTGAATATAGAGGTGAAAATTCATGATGGAATTTATATGTAAAATTATATTGAAAATTCATTCCTTAATTTTTCACTCTTGTTCTTAAGGATACACCAAAGTGACCCATAATGTCAAAATTCTATATTCTTTTATAATCACTTTAGTATTCCCTTAAATATTAGGGTAAAAAAAATTCAGGAACAACATTTATATGTAGAATTATATTGAAAATTCATCCCTTAATTTTTCACCCTGATTTTAAGGGTATATCAACCTTATCCCTAATGTCAAAATTCTACCAAACAAATAATCTTATGTTGATAGATGTTGCAATGAAAAATAAAAAGTGAACCTGACAAAATTAAATGGTCAATAACAATATCGCTAAATGAAACTTATTGACATTGCATTGAAATAATTTAGCATTATGTGGCCTATACATTTAGTTTACACAATTTAAGTAGACTAAATAAAAATGACACATTATTAATTAAATCAATCAATTGTCATTTGGCTTCTTAAGTCTTTTCTTCTTCTCTTCGGTAGATCCAACAGAAACTATTTCAGTATGACACTTCCGTTGCTTGTCCACTACATATGCTGGATCAAAGCCCTTGTTAAGGTCAATTTCTTGTCTTTCATGTCCACTGAGACTGACTTAATCCCTGCAAAATTATTACAAATACAATTTCACTCAAAAATCAATGAATCTATGATGCTATATGAAATGAGTTTTGTTTCTTGAAATAAAAAATAATAAAAGAAGCAATTGACTCAAATAAGACATTTATAGTATAGCTATGCAAGAAGGCAAGGAGGACCATCAGGCTACCACATACTTTCTAAATTTAATTATTGTCCATAATGTCGAATCAATAACCATATCATTTGGTTTCTAAGACTAATTTCTAAGATGATATGTAGGTGATAGTTTCCTTAAAATGACCATAATTAAACGGGAAAATATTGCATGAGTAGAGGACATCTGCAATTTTTTCGTAAAAACCTTTGAATAGTATTGTTTATAGATTTTGTAGTTATCCTAAAAGCTAATATACTGATCTATCAATAATATATATATATATATATATATATATATATATAAAGTAAAGACTTAACTGAAACCCTTAGACCCAACATATTTTCCATAAAAGAAATACTGATATTCATAAATTGATAATAGCTTAGACAAAAATCAAGCAATAGAGTTAACAAAATGAAACCCACAACATAATGAATGTTTTTTTTTTTTTTTGGTTTTTCAGGATATTTTTCGCACACGACTACAGAGATTAATCCCTCGAGGTACTAAGATCCATTTAAGGGGTTAACTTCTTCCAACAGATGTTTTTTCATACACATGGGTCAAGAATGGAACCCTTAACCACATGCTTAAGGGGCCCAAGTATCTATCACTTGTGTCACACTCAACATAATAAATGTTTGAACTACAACAAACGCCCTCTCAAAATGAACCTTTGTACACATTCAAAAACATGATTAAAGTGAATCATAAAGTTCAAAAGTAACTTAAAAAACAAAATCTTAGATCAGAGCAGGACACCTACTTCAACCCCGCTCTATTAATTGTTTTCTTCAACTTAGTTTTTGACATTTGATCGAGCTGCCACACATGTACTACCAACCAAGCTAAAACCACATAAACTTCCATTACTAATCCTCTTTGCAGAAGTCACGCAATTCATTGAAATGACATCAGCTTTATTTTCTACCTGAACAGAATTTGATTGCTTTGATTAACAAAACATATGATTAGTAAACTATCTTCATTTAAATAATATATTTTAGAAATTAGAACTCTAAGTACTTGATAATATCTTCATCTATATATTTCCATCACATATTTGGTCATATTCTAGCTAGACCATGGTGGCAACTAATTCCATGCCAATAATATAGGAATAGCTAATAACAGACATCAAAATCTATGTATATGACTCATCCAATAAATAAATAAAAAACAGAAGGCAAAGCACCAGACAGAAAGCAGTAACTACTGCATAATTTTTTTCACTACATATGCTGGATCAAAGCCCTTGTTAAGGTCAATTTCTTGCCTTTCATGTCCACTGAGACTGACTTAATCCCTGCAAAATTATTACAAATACAATTTCACTCAAAAATCAATGAATCTATGATGCTATATGAAATGAGTTTTGTTTCTTGAAATAAAAAATAATAAAAGAAGCAATTGACTCAAATAAGACATTTATAGTATAGCTATGCAAGAAGGCAAGGAGGACCATCAGGCTACCACATACTTTCTAAATTTAATTATTGTCCATAATGTCGAATCAATAACCATATCATTTGTTTTCTAAGACTAATTTCTAAGATGATATGTAGGTGATAGTTTCCTTAAAATGACCATAATTAAACGGGAAAATATTGCATGAGTAGAGGACATCTGCAATTTTTTCGTAAAAACCTTTGAATAGTATTGTTTATAGATTTTGTAGTTATCCTAAAAGCTAATATACTGATCTATCAATAATATATATATATATATATATATATATATATATATAAAGTAAAGACTTAACTGAAACCCTTAGACCCAACATATTTTCCATAAAAGAAATACTGATATTCATAAATTGATAATAGCTTAGACAAAAATCAAGCAATAGAGTTAACAAAATGAAACCCACAACATAATGAATGTTTTTTTTTTTTTTTGGTTTTTCAGGATATTTTTCGCACACGACTATAGAGATTAATCCCTCGAGGTACTAAGATCCATTTAAGGGGTTAACTTCTTCCAACAGATGTTTTTTCATACACATGGGTCAAGAATGGAACCCTTAACCACATGCTTAAGGGGCCCAAGTATCTATCACTTGTGTCACACTCAACATAATAAATGTTTGAACTACAACAAACGCCCTCTCAAAATGAACCTTTGTACACATTCAAAAACATGATTAAAGTGAATCATAAAGTTCAAAAGTAACTTAAAAAACAAAATCTTATATCAGAGCAGGACACCTACTTCAACCCCGCTCTATTAATTGTTTTCTTCAACTTAGTTTTTGACATTTGATCGAGCTGCCACACATGTACTACCAACCAAGCTAAAACCACATAAACTTCCATTACTAATCCTCTTTGCAGAAGTCACGCAATTCATTGAAATGACATCAGCTTTATTTTCTACCTGAACAGAATTTGATTGCATTGATTAACAAAACATATGATTAGTAAACTATCTTCATTTAAATAATATATTTTAGAAATTAGAACTCTAAGTACTTGATAATATCTTCATCTATATATTTCCATCACATATTTGGTCATATTCTAGCTAGACCATGGTGGCAACTAATTCCATGCCAATAATATAGGAATAGCTAATAACAGACATCAAAATCTATGTATATGACTCATCCAATAAATAAATAAAAAACAGAAGGCAAAGCACCAGACAGAAAGCAGTAACTACTGCATAATTTTTTTCACTAAACTTACAATCTTTTTCCCATAAAAAATGCAAATTCTATAATTTTATCAAGAAGTCTCCTATATAGTCCTTGGAACAAAATTTTAATTTCTTGTAATTGATTGTCTTACTCTTTTTATTTTAGTTTAGAACTTTAAAAGTAATAAGAAAATTGGAAATTAGGCAATTTTAAAAACATATTTTTAATTTAGAAAAAAAATTAAAAATGAGAATATGATTAATCCATGTTCAAATAACAATGAACGATCAAGATTAAATCTCGCCAAAGCATTGTGGTAATTTTCATTAAGAAATGCTTACAACATTTGTTCACTCAAAATTGTATTTTGAGCATTTCAAGCAATTAAATGTAATAAAGGCCAAAAAAGATAACAATTAAATGAACTTATAATTACTATCAAGATTCGATCTCCCCAAAGCATTATCGCATTTTTCATTAAAAAATGCTCACAGCATTTGTTCGCTCCAAATTCGGTTTTGAGCATTTCAAACAATCGAATGTAAAAGCCAAAAAGATAATGGAAATCAGAAACAAAATTGGTATGAAAGAAGCAATTATTTTAAAAAATAAACAACGACCTTTGTTTTCAGCAATCAAAACAGAAAGGTAAAATATAATAATATGAATTAAATAAAAAAAGCTTAGACATAGAGGTGAAAATGAATCTCAAAATCTCAAATAGGAATCTTCTTCAATTCAATTCAAAAGTTAAATAAGGAAAACTCCAATTTACCCCTTCAACTTTAGGTCATTTGCAATTTAGTTTAGAACCTAATGTTTTAAAAATCAGATCGGACTAGCCCGTCGGACCAGGAACAAAATATGTCTATGGTTCGGTTTCACCTAAAGAACCGGCCAGGGCATTGAATCGTTAAAACCTAATTGAACCGACAAGCGATTTGAACCGAAGCTAGTTCTTGAAAATCGGTCGTTTCTTCAAAAAAGAATTACTTTTTTTGATTTTTTTTTTACTTTTTCAGATTTTTTAATTAGTTTTTTAGGATTTTATTTTCATATTTATCTCTCAAAATTCATAACTTTTTACTTGTTTATCCGATTTGTATGCATTTTATATTGATTCAAGATCTATGCGATGAAAAATGACTGAATGCAATTGGACTAGCCGATTTTCCAAAAAAAAAACTATTATTTCCATAGTTATGAGTATTTTTTTAAAAAAATAATAGTAATTATTTTTTAAAATAAGGATTAAACCATATTTCTTCTTCTTAAAATCCTTGTTACTCTCAAAATAAGGCTATTTTAATTGAATACAATAATAAATATTATCATATGTAGTTAATTTTTATAATTCATGTTATTAGATTTACTTATATGTATATAAATAATTATGTTTATAATTATAATTATAACTATTACGTCATTTGGTTCGACCAGTTAAACCAATCGAACCATGACCCGTAGGTCTCATCAGTTTGATTTTCAATCCGATTCTTAAAATATTGCCTTAAACTTTAAAAACGTGCAAAATGATCCTCAAACTTTCAATCGTGTGCTAAGTGTTCCTTCAGAGTGACGTCCATCCGAAATCTGACAGATAAAGTAAGGGTATTTATGGGCGGGGTTGAACATGACCTTGATCCCAACTCCAAATTTTGGTCAGGCCAATTTTCATGGCCCGTGCCCAATCATATTGAAGTCCGGGTTGGGCCTAGCCAGGACCGGGCCAACCAAATTAAGATATACAAAATAATTTTTTATATAATGTTTTGATTATTTTCTCTCTATTTGTATAAATTTATTTGTATCTACTACTTTTTGCTCATGTCAATATTCAATCTAATTAATAATTACATAATAAGTAAAAGACATAATAGCTAAAATTATGGAGAGTCACAATACTTGATTAAAGTCTAACATTTAGAAAAATGTCACAATAATACATAGGAAAAAACATTGAAAATTAATAATTTATTCAATATCAAACCTGGTTGGAATGACCCAATGGTGACCCAATTTAGGCCTGAAAAATACATTGAGTATAAAAAAAAGAACCAAACTTAGTCCAAACACTTCAGGCCAAAGGTGGGTTTTGAAGTCGAGCCGGGTCATGAGTACCCCTAAAATAAAGACACATTCCACTCACGTGTGCAGTTTTGGGAGGGTAGGATACCACGTGCACACCATGTGACCATCTTGTTCTTCCTTTTCACCCTCTAAAACCAGTCATTTGAAGAAACCTAGGCTGAGTAAGACGAGAGAGAGAGAGAACAACACAAGAAGTTGTAGATCAATCATATTAGGCAAAGAAGTTACAACAATTTATATCTTGCACAACCAAAAAACCTCACACGGTTCCTTTTAGTCCATGTAGTTTGAAGTTTACAATGAACATCACACTTGCAGATCTGCATAACTGCACTAATGCTAGATGAGGATTTTGTGATTGATTTCTTGGGTGTGGAGTTTGAGAAAGATGCAGTGATCAGGGGAAATTTTCGGGTCACGGGTTCAAGATGGCTCCATATTGCCTGAACTTGTGGTTGATGGGGAAGCAAATGGTGTTGACATGAAATACTTCAGGATTATAAGGTTCGCAGATAACCCCAAAGGATATTCTTATCCTTAGCAAGCTTGCGACCTTGTGTTAGTTTCTAGTCTAGTCTAATCTGGGGCCTCAAGGAATTCTAAATCGTGTCAACTTGGGGCTTGCTAGGGTTTCCTAGGAGGCTAAAGTGTACGTGGTCCGTCTTACTGTTGTAAGGTCAGTCTCCTTCCCTGGAGCTTAGTGTCTATGGCAGATGACCTGGAAGGTTTGTGGAATCGTCTTTGTCTTACGGAGGAGGAAAGTGAGGGAGTAACAGTAGTTGAAGAGAAAAGAAATGATGCTATAGATAAAAACTTCTGTTTGATTGGTAAAGTGATGGTAGCCAAACCGATTAACCCTTCTATATTCTCCGACACTTTGAAACAAGTATGGAGACTACAGGCGCAACTGTTGATAAAAGCCATGGGAGAAAATGTGTTCTTATTCAGATTTGGCTCCCTTAAAGACAAGAAAAGAGTTGTGGAAGGCTCACCATGGTCGTTTGACAAAAATTTGATTGTGTTCCAAGAATATGACGCTTCGGTTAGCATCTCAGAACTGGAATTCTCTCATGTGGTGTTCTGGATAAGGGTCTTTGATCATCCAATGGGCGGTATGACAAAAAAGGTGGCGGAGGCAATAGGAGAAATGATAGGGGGATTGATAGCTACTGATATAGATGATTTGGGCTATGCCTGGGGACCTTATCTCAGGGTGAGAGCTAGAATCGACATAAGGAAACCTCTACGCAGAGGTGTGTTTTTAGCTCTAAAGGAAGGGGAACAAAAGAAATGGTATTTGATCAAGTATGAAAGGCTAACCTCCTTCTACTACAATTGTGGGAGAATTGGTCATAGTGAGAAAGATTGCAATGAGGAACTGGTGGAAGGTCAAATCATTCCGATGAATTCCCTTATAGAGCATGACTTTGCAGAAACTGAAGAAAACACTTTTAAACCGTTAGGCTCTCAAATTACCGTTTCTTCCCCTCAGCGTAAAGCAACAAAGAAAGGGTATTGGAAGAAGAAAACTCGGGTAGGGACTGGTGAAATGAAGGCAGCCTCTGTAACAGTGGGGACTAAAAGGAAAGAAGTGGGAGACGAAAATGATGATTGATGGAGCTGAAACTCACTTGGAGGTTGACCCTCTAAAGAAGACAAAAATAGCTCTCAAAGAGTCAGAGGCTATTCTCGAAGCGGCGTGGACTGGGCTCCAGTCCTGCCGAGAGCAATGAAAATTTTATGCTGGAACTGTAGGGGGCTTGGGAACCCTCGTATAGTTCAGGCTCTTAGTCTTTTACTGAGACTCCAAGCTCCCAGCTTAGTTTTTCTCTCTGAAACTTAGCTCCTTGCTAGGGAACTTTCTGCTATGAAACATCGTTTTGGTTTTAACAACTTAGTGGGTGTGGATTGTAGTTACCACAGAGGGGGAGGCCTGGCTCTACTTTGGTAGGATGAAGTTCATGCTATCTTACAATCTTACTCGAAAGGTCATATTGATGTTGTGATACAAAGCGGGGACTATAAGGAGGACTGGAGGTTCACTGGCATCTACGGCCACCCGTGTGGAAATTTAAGAAATCAGTCTTAGAGATTACTAAGAACCTTAAATTCTCAGGGGTCTCTATTGTGGCTTATTGGAGGAGACTTTAACGAGATTCTGATGTCAGCAGAGAAATTTGGGGGAAGACCTAGGCCGCAAGCTCAAATAGAAGAGTTTAGAATGGCTTTGGAGGAGTGCTCACTGCAGGATTTGGGGAACCCCTTTACTTGGGAAAAAGGGCTGGGCAATGGTGAAGTTGTTTTTGAACGCTTGGACCGAGCGGTGTCAAATGATGAATGGGCCAGTAAGATGGCTACCCATATGGTGAAACATCTAGTATCCCCAGCCTCTGATCATAGTCCTATCCTTATAATGTTTTCTCCTCTCAACAGTGGAACAGGATATCTGGCCAGCAATAGTAGATTCTTTTTTGAACATATGTGGACTCGTCATGAAGAATGTGAGGAAGTAATAAAACATGCATGGGGATCTTCTGCTGGTACTCCCAGCTTGAGGGTGGTAGACCAGAAAATTCACAGGACAGCAGCCAAGTTGAAAGTGTGGAGTAAAAAGGAGTTCAAGAATATCCTAAAAGAGTTGCAATCTCTCCAGAAAAGATTGGAAGAGATCAATCTTCTAACTCCTGATGAAGATAGGCAAAGAGATAAGAGATTGATTATGGATAAAATGAATGAGATGCTTATGAGGGAGGAACTCTTATGGAAATAGCGTTCAAAGGTCCATTGGCTTGAGGAAGGAGACCAAAATACAAAGTTTTTTCATAGAAGAGCTTCTCAAAGGAAAAGGAAAAACACTGTGAAAAGATTACAAAATGCTGAGGGTGGTTTTAGTGATTCAGAAGAAGAAATGGGCAAGATTGCAGTGAACTACTTTGCTAATTTATTCACCTACAGTAATCCCTCAGTGGTACCTGAGGTATTTGAAAATGTGCTGCCAAAAGTGTCCCCACAAATGAACCTGGCTTGACAGAGTGTTTAAAGAGGAAGAGATCAGGACAGCAATCAAGCAAATGTTTCCTACTAAATCCCCTGGTCCTGATGGGCTCCCACCTCTCTTCTACCAACATTACTGGCACATTGTGGGGGAGGACGTTATTCATAGCACTTTACAATTCCTAAATGGAGGTACGTTCCTAGAAGAGTTAAATTACACACATATTGTTTTGGTCCCAAAAGTCAATGAACCAGAAAATATGTCCCAATTTCGCCCCATCAGCTTGTGTAATGTGATATACAAGATTGTCTCCAAAGTGATGGCAAACAGATTGAAGAATATCCTTCCCCAGATAATATCTGAATCACAAAGTGCTTTCGTCCTAGGCAGACAAATCACAGATAACATTCTAATTGCCTATGAAATGGTTCATATGATAAAAAATAAGAGAAGGGGTAAGAATGGATGGATGGCAGTGAAATTGGACATGAGCAAAGCTTATGATAAAGTTGAATGGTCCTTCCTAGAAATTATGATGTACAAATTGGGATTCTCCCAAATATGGACCAGTTTGATCATGAAATGTGTGTCCCCAGTATCCTTCTCAGTCATATTGAATGGGAAACAATTTGGCAACTTTAGACCTCAAAGAGGGATTAGGCAAGGAGATCCTCTGTCTCCTTACCTGTTCCTCCTAGTTGCTGAAGCCCTCTCATCTATGTTGGCCCGGGCTGAAGAAAGGTTATCTTTACATGGAGCTAAGGCTTCCAGGCATGGCCCTCAAGTTTCTCACCTTTTCTTTGTTGATGATAGCCTAATTTTTGCTAGAGCCAATCAAAGCGAAGCTAATCTGATCTTAAATCTGATTGAGAAGTATAGCTTAGCCTCAGGTCAACAAATCAATTTTGATAAATCCTCAATCATGTTCAGCCCAAGTTGTAAAGACCCTGTTAGGAGACTAATAATGGGGAAATTTGGAATTAGAACACAGGCTTTTAGTGAGTCCTACTTATGACTTCCTACTCAACTCGGGAGATCAAAGAATATGTCTTTCCAATCAATAAAGGACAGGATTTGGAAAAGAATTCAAGGTTGGAAGGAAAAGTGCCTCTCTAGAGCTGGAAAAGAAGTTCTCCTGAAAGCAGTGGCTCAAGCAATTCCAGCCTATGCTATGAGTGTATTTAAGCTACCTTTGAATTTTTGCAATCAGATCTGTGGCCTATTCAATAGATTCTGGTGGGGTTCATCACAGGAAGAGAGGAAAATACACTGGATGAGTTGGAAGAGGATGTGTTGGGCAAAACCTGAAGGGGGTCTTGGCTTTAGAGATTTGGAGGTATTTAACTTAGCGCTTTTAGCAAAGTAAAGGTGGAGGATCTTGAAGTCCCCAAACTCTCTACTCGTCAGAATTTTGAAAGCAAAGTACTTCCTACATTGTTCCTTCCTGGAAGCTAAAACAGGAAATAATCTCAGTTTCACTTGGAGAAGTATCCTAGAAGGGAGAGAGACACTTAAAAAGGGTCTAAGATGGAGGATTGACAATGGTTTACAAGTGCGAGTGTGGCAAGACCCCTGGATCCCAAAACCATGGTCTTTCAGGCCTATTTCCCCCAACACTTTTGGATCTGCTCAGCTTCTTGTTTCGGCTCTTCTAAACTAGGAGGGTGGGGGTTGGAATAAGGAGATTATAGAAGACCTTTTTTATCCTCATGACAGTGATCTGATCCAAAGTATCCCAGTAAGCAAATTTCAGGAAAAGGATGAGCTGATCTAGCACTGTACCCCCAAAGGAGTTTATACTGTCAAAAGTGCCTATCACTTGGAAATGGAATGGCGTCATCACAAGTACTCGGGGGGTCCAGGCTCAGCTAATGGTGGGAACAAAGAAATTTGGGAGAGCTTTATGGAATTTGAGCTTGCCTGCGAAAATCAAAATCTTCTGGTGGCGTGTCCTCCATGACAATCTTCCAACCAAAGAAAACCTTGTTCACAAAAAAGTAGAGTTGCATCCGGCTTGCTCGTTTTGTGGTTGGAGTATGGAGAACCCAAAGCATGTTTTTTGGGGTTGTGACTTTGCGCAAGAGATTTGGTCTTCCCTGGGGCTGGCTTCAAAGATAAACCCAGGGAACTGTGAAACGGGAATGGACTGGTTTGGTTGGCTTAAGAACTCTGTTGATAAGGAGACTCTCCGTTGGACCATGGTTGTTTGTTGGTATATCTGGTATGCTAGAAACTGTAGAGAATTTAAAGAAAATGGTCAGCCCCCTCAAGATCTGATTCATGCAGCAAAACTCTTTTGGAAAGAATTCACAGGCATGCGTAAAAAGAGGTTGACAAACCTTACTTCTCCAAGTAACAACCCAGCTACGTGGCTCCCTCCTAAGTCTGATTTAATCAAGATAAATGTTGATGGGGCCACTGATTGGGAGGGGAATTTGGGAGGCTTAAGTATCATTGCTCGGGATGGCTGCCGCAGAATCTTACATTTAGGTATCATTGCTCGGGATGGCTGCCGCAGAATCTTACATTGTGGTGCGACCAAAACCCCCATTCTCAACCTCCCAGAACTCCAGGAAGCTATGGCTGCAAGGGAAGCTATCCTGGTAGCTCGAGCAAAAAGATGGAATAAGATTGTGGTGGAAAGTGACAGTAAGCAACTCATCGACGATTTGAACTCAAATATTGAAGACCTGTCTGAATTTGGAGCTTTAGGGCTGAGATTAAACAATTAGCTTCTCCTTTATTAATTTGCCTCTTTTCCTTTGTTAGAAGGACAGGTAATGTAGCTGCTCACCGCCTTGCTAGGTGGTCTTTGCAAGCCTTTGTAGACAGGGTAAATTTTGCATTTCCCCTTGCCTTTCTCTTAGATGTAATTTGATTTTGTCGTGAATACCGTTATTGGTTTTCAAAAAAATAAGTAAATAAATAAAAGCACGCTTTGGTCCATTGAATCATCATATAATGCAACCTTTTATCTTCTCTGTTTCTTTGACCTATCATCTCTGTGCACCACCTATGCTTCTGGCTATTCCCTTTGGCAATACTTCAGTCAAGTTTTGTGGATACAGAATTGTTATAAACTCCATTTATCAGTTTAATACCACTGATTTACTACTTAGAAGAAAACGGCACAAGCATGTAAAGAGGCCAATAAAGGTCAAAATCTACATATATTTTCGGATTACATGTATATATATATTTTAGTGCTTGACAAACTGCAAAAAATTCATAATGATGCTATGATTTATGTAAGGATACAAAAAGAATGGCAACTAAAATTTCATATGGCTAAGCAGATAAAAAACCTTAATCAAAGTACAAAAAGAATTACGTTTTTCTATACCTATCTGGTCATTTATCCCGCTATCCAGAATATGTCCCAACACTTAAAAAAGGTACAGGGACTATCCCCCCAAAAGCGAATCAGTGTTGATCTTGTTGAAGGTCGAAAGCATCAGGTCCTTGGTAACAACCACCAACTAGGGCTTTGTAGCATGCTCTTCACCCATTGCTCCTGAAATATTGAGCAATCTGCTTTTTCATCTTTTCTTCATTGCTGCCTGTTCTCTTTCCGGCAGCTGTACCTTTCATTTTATTACAGATTATAGGTAACTGCCTCACACCATAACAGGAAGAAGCAAGCAGAAGGAAGATACTATGCAACTAAACTGATTCCTTTTTTCAAGTATCAGTGGATTCAATCAACTATCCCCAATCTATAAGGTGGCACCTCCTGTGCCTGTGCCCGGCTTAGGATTTTATAAAGTAGGCCAATTAATTATACATGACCAACACCTGGCTCAGAGCATCAGCCAAATCCGGGCCTCTCAATTTCAAACTACAAAAAAAGCAAGGAGTGCGTGCATTATGGCCCAATAAATTATAATTCCAAGCCGCAAGATAGGCTGTCTCATCAGAGTTCGATCGCAAGAAACCCTGCAAGAATGTGAACACAAATCATTCATTAAATTTAAAGAAATTTAAAACCATAAAACATAGAGGGAAACATATGCCTACCACAAGCCATCGATCAAGTCAGTCAAAGGTCTAGTAAATCTTGGGACAATTTTGGATGAAGTGAGTGATTTGAAACCATGGACTGCAACAAAAAGTGGGGAAACCAGAAAAATTAAATAAAAGAACCCATAAGCTGTCTGAGTTGAAAGCACCAGAAGCCAGCACACAGGTTAAGTAGTGCAGAAATACCTTTGTCGTCCTCTTCATCTTCTATCCTACTAGTACTACCAGGGTCTACATCTACAGCAATGGAAACATGATCGTTATTGCCCTTGCGCAAACTGCGAACTTGAGGTGTTACAAAAGTCCCTGCTGCTGTCCACTTATTCATCTACAAAAAAGCCAAATAAATCCCCTCCCTTCAAATTCAAATCGACCATAACTGTATCAATGTCATGCTAACGAAAAAAGAAAATCTCTTTAATTTCCTTTCATCACTACTCATAGTCTCATACACATAGGTTATTTATTTATGTTTTTTAAAAAGCAAATATTAACTATCATATTCAATCAGAGTGAAACGGAGATGTGTCAGAAAAGAAAAGGTATCTTAACCATGATAAATCTACCATAAAACCTAACTTTTCAAACTGCTAGCATATATTTGTCTGAATTGACATATAATGAGAATATTGTTGATCATGACATGGTATGCACAATCATATCAAAGAATTTTACTTGACTTACCGGAATAATGATTAATATTATAAATATTAATTTCATGTTTTATTATAATTGAAGATCTGAATTGATTAGGATTTTTATTTAATCTGGATTTAATATAAGATTCCTGTACTAGTACGATTTACATTTTATGCAAAAGTCTAGGATGATATAGTCACCAGATATATTGCCCTAATGCCAATCAGTCCTCCTACCCATCTTCCCCTCTTGTAACTTGTATCCCTATATTCTTTAATAATAATTAAAATACTACAATTTATTCGTCTTGCGCTCCCTTAATTTTATTCATGTGAGTGTAGACAGGTTAACACACATCATACCTAAGTGACAAATAAATATTAATCTCCACAATCCATTTTCAAGAGAAAACCTATAAATAAATAAAATAAAATTGATTGTCTCACCAGTGGTTCTACCTCCAAAATTTCTGAGCTTGTGCTAGCTCCCTTTTCAGTTTCTTCCACACCCTCAAGCAAATTTAATTGCAATTCTTTCTCATGCAAGGACATCTCAAGAGTTTCTGCTTTGCGGTTCAACTCTTCTACCTTACTCCTTTCAAATTGCAACATCGCATCCTTGCTTTCTGCAACTTCCCTTAGATTCTCCAATTCTGATAATACAGACACCAGCTTCTTATGAAGTGTTTCTTTGTATTCATGAACCTGACTATTGCTCTTCACATCAGGATGCATATCATGCATCCCCTCTTGAGATACCAACGTGTCAACCCACATCAAGAACTCCAAGATCTCATCTGAACTTCCCTTGTTGCTCATTTGTGATGCAAGAAGAACATCATTAGTGCATCTAGTAACCTCTTGCCTTAAGAAAGAAATTTCAGCATCTCTTTCTTGCAATTGGGATTGAAGCTTTTCAACCTCAGAAAGGAGACTTGCAGACAGGTGGTGAAGCTCATCAAACTTACTTACAGTTATGGAAAGCTTTTTCATAACCTTACCACGAGAAGATTCAAGGTTCTCAATCTCTTGATTCTTCTGCCAAACAACCTTTTCAAGTTCCTCAATCTTCTTTGTTGATTCTTCCATTTGCATCTCTTCCTCATCAAGTGTATGCATTAGCGCTTCAATTTCTGTAGTAAACCAATAAGTTCCAGAAATATTGTAAGTTATCATTCATAAAAGAAATATTTCTAGTTTACTTCTATAACGACAAAAGGAATCACACAAAAAGCTCACCTTGGTCTTTGGCAGCCAGCAAACCAGTCTGAGATCTGATTTTCTCCTCTAATTCAGCTGCAGTCCCTTGCCTATCCTGCATCAGCTCATTCGCACTCTGTTCCAGTATCTTCCTTTCTGCCTCAATCTCTTCCACCTGTTTCTTTAAATTATGTTCTTGAATCCTAAGAGATTGAAGATCTTGAGAGTAACTGTTTGTAGCAGCTTCAGCATCCTTAATCTGTTTTACCAGCTCTGAGCAAATCCTTTCTCTTTGAACATCCTTCTCCTGAAGCTCTCTCTGCAAATTTGTTATAGTAGCCTTCATTTCCCTTTGATTAGCATCTAAAAATTCAGTTTTTATACTAGCAAACTCCTTTGCAGCCAACAGCAGTCTATCTGCCACGGTTTTAATACATTCCTCAGATACTCCATCATCAAATGATGCAGCTTTCAAGTTAATCCCTAGATCTGAAGATGCGGCCTTATTTCCAACCAGTTCAGCTTTTCCATTTTCAATTACAATGACTGAATTAATACATGCTTCATAAAGGTAGGCAACGTTCCCACGTAATGAAACAAGTTCCCCATCTTGTTCACTAATTTCTTTCTTCATGGTTTCACATGACTCTCTTTGGAAATTCATTTCCCTTTGAATACTTGCCATTAGTTTAGATAGAGTTTTGTCTTCCTCCTGTGCCAAACTTGAGTGCATCTGTATGCTTTTCTTAAGAGATCCAATCTCCACCAAGAACTCTTGCAGCTGATGCCCAAGAAGACGACAAATTTCAACTATGGTATTATCATCATAGTGGTCAATTGTGTCAAAATCTGACCAAGAATCTGCAGACACAGAGCTCTTCTGGAGAAGAAATATCACAAGTAAATAGGAAGAAAAAAATTAGTCATATCACACAGTAATACTAACAAGGAATGCAATTAAGCCTTTGATAAGAACCCAGAAAAAACAGTAAAGAAAACAACAACTCTCAAGAAATTCACTGAATATTCTGGTTGATATCAAGATGATATCAGTACCAGAGATTGTATTTAAGGGAATTAGAATAACAGAGGTACAAGAAAAAGAAGATAGCTCTAGACAAGTAAAGGGTGTCTAGTCCCTCCCAAAACCCATGCCAATTCTTGCCTAACTTCTCTCTCACTTTGCCTCCCTTTATATCCTAACTAACCTGCCACGTTAGCAAGTGTGTTACAAGGTTTACCCCACCCTCACATTTTCCACACATCTCTCAATAGGGGTAACAAATCCTCTGCTACCCCTCCCCATCTTTCTAGCATGCACCCGAGTCACAAGGGGTGCCTAACAGCCTTACTAGAAAAATTAATAATACGAGACAAACCAGGATCCACATTATGCAAGGAAGAGAACTTGATTCAACAACTTAAAACAGAGAGAGAGAGAGAGAGAGAGAGAGTATGTGTGTTGGAACCTCTGTTGCAACATTCCATATATAATATAAATAAGTTCTACCTACAATTACAGACTTGAACGTTAAGAAAAGAAGACAATATACACAAATTTCCAACTAATCATAGAAATTTTTTGAAACCTTAAGTTGAGAAAAGCACATTAAGTGAAAATTACATTCAAGAAACAAGTTATCAGAGATTCAGAAGTAATGACTTCAAGATACCAAACCCCAAACTAATATTTCTGCAAAACAAATGTCTCCCAGTGCTCAATTTGTTCTAGGTTGAGAAGTCAGCATTCATTTACAAAAATCATATATCAATACGTTTATAAAAACAAACTTATTAGAAAGAAAAGATGACGCATTACAATGGGGGAGGAGGAAACAGAAACTAACGGTCTGTTTGGTTCAATCAAGGGAAGGGGAGGGGAGGGATTTTAATGGAGGGAAAGTATAAATTTACTTTTTTACACAATTATAACATTTAATGTAGCATTTAATTTAGGGATATTTTAGTCTATTTTTAAACATATATTCTCTCCCCTCCAAATCCCCCCACTTTTGGAGGGGAGCTAAAATTGCCTCAGGAGGGATTTTGCTCCCCTCCCCTTCAAAAAATTGAACCAAACACATAAAATTTAAAATAATCCCTCCCCTCCCCTCCATTTCCCTCCAACCAAACACTATGTAAAAGAAAAGTGAGCCTAGAAATCTAAATTCTCAAAGATACAACAAATCTGCCCAATCCCTCTGCAAATCAGACAAGGAAACTCCCTTAAAATAACCATTCTCAGAACACCACAGAGGCCATGAACACAATGTTATCCCGTAACATATGTAAGCACAAAAGAACACCCTTGAAAATACATGCATTCTGCTGGAAACAGATACATCAGCATAGTAGTCAATCCCGGATAGCGGTGCGTAGCGGCCGACCCCAAAAACGCTATAGCGGGATGGCCGCTACACCGAAAAAAAGGAAAAAAAAAACATATGTAATTATACTATACATGTATAAATGCTTCAAAATATAATATTAGTCAAAATTAAATACATATTCATCATTAATAATCAAAAGTCATAATTCTAGACTTAGAGTCACACAATCTCTACGAACATAAGGCATAATTAATAAGTCAATAATCACAAAAGTCATCAAGGAGCATAAGATTTAAAAAAAGAAAAAGAAAAGGATTGAAAGAGAAGGAGGAGCAGAGAGTTGTGAAGGGAAAATGAATAATCTTAAATTTTAAAACTTTATACCATAAGCAAATGAATAATAAACAAAGTTTAAATACTCAAAATTCAATAGGCACTTATCAATCATCTTGGCCAAAGTATTATAAAAAACAATTAAAGTACAAATAACTAAGTCTAACAACTAACAAGTATAACCAAATAAAAAAAAAAGATTGTTATCACCAAAAAAATAAAGGACAGTGATGTCTTAAAACTTCTTCGAAAGATTGAAAACAAAAGTTCACGATAATACAGCATCACTTATCGCAGATGTTGTGCGAAACAGATGCTGGGCAAAATAGGAAGAAGTTGGGTCTTTGGGCAAAATTTGTGCAAAATAGTCTGAAATAACAAGAAAACAGAGGCTGTGCAAAAGAGGAAGAAGATGCATGTGAAACAGAGCTGGTTGAGTGCGCTAGAGAGGTGGGATACTGCAAAAGAGGTGGGACAGTCATGGATGCGAAACAGAGGCTGAGGCGAAGTCGTTTCAAGCCTCGCCGGAAATGGTGGGCCTCGTCGGAAATGGTGGAGGAAGGCTCTGAGGAATGTTCTTCAAGCTCAAAACAGGGTACCCAGCTCCAGTTTTGCAAAAGAACCCATTCTTCCTCACACGTCCCTAAAAACCTCAACCAAAAAACATGGAACGACATGGGGGGAGTCAGTTTTGCAATAGTGGCCGCGATCGCTGCGACATGGCCGCGATACACCCGCGATTCTGGGCCACGATCACCGCGACAACAGAACGCTCCACTACAGGAGCTCCGTCGCAGGTGGGTGGCGCGATGCCACACTCCACCGCTATAGCGCACGATTGACTACTATGTACATCAGAGAACAAACAGCAATAATCATATATCAATGCATATTCAAATAGCACATAACACAGACCACCCCCACCCCAAAAAAAATAGTACAAGAAAGTAAACAGATGAATAATTAGAGGGGACTTGAGAATGTTTTTAGACTTCAATTGCTTGAGAGAAATGACTCTCAGCTTCTCATTTTATAGATAGAAATTACAGACAAGGTATGGGCATACCTAAACTAAGATAATATACATAAACTAAGCTAACATGCTGCTAGGTTGGAGATAACCTGTAAAGCAGTGCTTTACAGATTAAGATGACACTTTACATAATCTGTAAAGTAACACTTTACATAATCTGTAAAGTAACACTTTACATAATCTGTAAAGTAACACTTTACAGATAGAGATTATTCTCAACATAATGTTTATATTCTAACACTCCCCCTCAAGCTAAAGCTTACGAACCTTTAAGCTTGTTACAAATAAACACACTGTAAGAACATAAATATGGGACCCTAAACCATGGTTTGTGAAGAGTGCGAAGACAACTCGGGGGATGCTATGATGATTCTTGGAGAGGTAATACATGAATTGAGCTTTCTTTGGAAGAATAACTCAATAAGGCAATTTTGAATGACACATAACTTTGAAAAGCTGGTTTGAAATGTTGCATGACCAAGGAGGAACTTACGGCTGGAATGATGGGCGTGATAATTTCCTAGTATGCAATCATAGATTGCAAAACCCAATCAACACCATCTTCTCCAAAGAGCATTTAGAAGCTTCAAACAGACCTCAAACTTGAATTTAGGAGACCCTCAAAGAACACCACCTGTATGATCTTCGGTGGAAATTGGTATTTTGGATACTACTGATAATAGATTGGTGAAGTCAGTATGATCTTGACCAAAAAGAGTTCACCACCGGTATGATCTTCGGTGGGTATTTTGGATCTTGCCGGGGAAAAATTCTCCACCCATATGATTCTTGGTGGGATAGAGATTTACAATGCGGATCTTTGTACATCGCGTATTTCAGCAATAGAATGCATCCAAGAGGTATAATATCCTTGAACCATCCCGTTAATTTTTTTGGAGAGTCAAGAAACAGAGACTTCAATGAGAACTTAGAATAACTACCAACTCACTAGGTTGTGACAAATCACTAATGCGGCAACAATGCAACAGCAAGCCCGAGAATCCAAAAGACAAAGGGAACATAATTTGAACCATCTCAGATCAACAGAGGATACTGGTTCTGGACAAAGAGATGAGTGAGTGAATTTAGTTAGCTTTTCTCCCCCTCCCCCTCAATGCCATAGTGGCATTGGAAAGGGCAGATTTTGAATAAATGGACAGCTAATGCTACGGGCCACCCATGTGGCATCTGTCTTTTGGCAGACCATTTCTTTTACTTTTGGGTTCTCCAAAAAAAGAAAAGTCCGACTACCTTTTGACAAAGAGAAATTAATGGAGGGGTCCACCACTTGTTGAAAAGAGATTCCCATCCAAGCTTAACAGCACATGGCATGTCAGCCCATCTTTAGGGATGGGTTCAAGGAAGCGATGGCGAGGAAATGGATGCGTGATCATTGCATTTTTGCGAGAAGGCTGTGTGGCCGGCAAAATCCCACACAAGGCTGCAGGTGGCAATTTTCTCCCAGTAGGAGCTTTTGCTCCATTTTCACGATATTTAGCTTCAAGACTTGTCCTCGGCCTTATCGAGCTTGAACCTCTGTCTTTGGCCACCTAGAAGAGCTCAACTTTGGAGTAGCAATGTGACCATTGTTCATTTTACGGATTTCAAAATTGTTGTTTGGCATCAATGGTGGTGTGGCCAGTTCTTTGCTGAAATATCAGGTTTGGGATCTACGGAGGCTAGGCCTTGAGAGGAACAACTGTCGAGAAGCAACCTGAATACCTAGAAGACTGCCCTGCTGCGGTGGCATCGAGAAGAGAAGGAGAACCCTCAACAACGATTCTGAATTTGAGAAGTGGCTCGATTTAGAAATAAATGGAGAAGCAGAAGATGAATATACAAGAGTTCCATGAACTCAACACGGTGAAAAGGAGAGAGACTCCTCAAGGTGGATACCATGGCTCACGATACCATGATGAATAATTAGAGGGGACTTGAGAATGTTTTTAGACTTCAATTGCTTGAGAGAAATGACTCTCGACTTCTCATTTCTGAGATAGAAATTACAGACAAGGTATGGGCATACCTAAACTAAGATAATATACATAAACTAAGCTAACATCTTTGCTAGGTTGGAGATAACTTTGTAAGCGAGTGCTTTACAGATTGAGATGACACTTTACATAATCTGTAAAGTAACATTTTACATAATCTGTAAAGTAACACTTTACAGATAGAGATTATTCTCAACATAATGTTTATATTCTAACATAAACCAACACATCACTTTCACATATCTGCCAAATGAATGGCATGTTCTATTCTATTTCTCATTCTCATAGTATACTACATGAAAGATCCGAATACAGAAAATACCAAAACTAGGTGCAAAAAATCATTTCAAATGACTAGAGTATCCATGTGATATTAATACCTTATTTTCAGATGACCTGCGTAAAATGCCATCATGTTCTCTGGTGACAGACGAATCTACAACATTTGCAGCTTTGTTTCCTTTCATACATGACTCAAGACCAGCCTCCAGATTCCGAAAAGATTCCAAATCAATGAAAAAAGCATTAGCCAGTAAATTCTGCACCTCACCGAAGCCTTTGCAGAGTTGGTTCATGCTAGATTTTAATCCCATGATCTCAGAAAAATGGCTCTTTTTTTCCTCCACATGCAAGGCTGATAACTTTTCAAGATGTGAAAGAGCTTCCAGTTTGGCAGCCTCAGCTGAATCCCTTTCCTTTCTGAGATCCACAAGTTCAGCATCCACCTTTGCGAGCTCCTCCTGAAAAGCATCATTCCTTTCTTGAACCTCATTCAACTCTGCCAAGAGGAGCTCTGATGCTCTTTTAGATTTCCTGGATTCTTGTTCTAAAGACGCCATAGCACCATGCAGATCAGAGCATAGTTTACCAACCCATTCCAACTTCTTCACCGGATCACTTATATGACCTTCACCGCCAACCTCAATCTCACCTAACTTGTTCATAATCACTTTCAAAGAATATTCTTGCTCCTGCAAATGGTGCTGAGTTTCTGCCAAATGATTCTTCAGAAGCAAACTCTCAGATTCAAGAGCTTCTAACCTATCTGGGTAAGTTGACAACTGTCTCAACTTCTGTGCATGCTCTGCAAGAGTGCTTTCCCGGTTGTTGATCTCAGATTTCAAGTGCTCCATCTCAATACTCATCTCTTCAATTGTTTGTTTTAGACTGTCACGTTGTTGCACCAATGACTTCCCTTTCCTGACTGCAACATTTAATTTCTCTCTAACAGAAGCTGACTTCTGCTCCTCCTGATTAAGAAGCTCTTGCAACTCCTCGGTTCTTTTACTCAGAGCTTCAACTTCACTGGATAAAGATATTTGCTTTTCCAAAGTTCTATCTCTCTCGCCCTTCACAAGCACCAATTCACTCAAAGCCTCCACCAGATCTTTTTTATAACTATCAATATCTGGCTCGTCCTTATCATGCATATCTATACTTCTTGCCTCATGAAGAGTAGCATCATCTATTTGTGAATGGTGTCCATCAAGTGCATCCCCATATGTAGGTTTTGTTGATGAAAGAGTTGCATGATTTTCTATAAGCTTTCTCAGCAATTCTTCCAAGGAATCAATACTCTCACTACCAGAAACCAGATTTTCTGTTTTAGATTCTGACAAGGCATCACCAACTAAGTCCCGCAATTCTCTGATCTTGCCATTAATGGTGAAAAATTGTTCTTCAATGGAAGCTTTCTGCTCCAATTTCCCCTTCAAACTAGTTATTTCATTATGCAGCTTTTCATTCTCAAGTTCAGCTTGCCTTGTCTGCGCTGATAGTTTCTCATAGTCACATATCAGAACCTCCATTCTTTCAGAAAGGTGCTCTCTATCAGAGGTAACAGCTCTAAGGTCTGCTTGAAGATCAGACACTCTCCTTTGAAACTCTTCCAGATCAGCATTTAACAATCCACAGTAGCTATCATATTTTTCAATCTTCAGCTGCAGAGAATCAACGTGATGGTTAGCCTCAGCAAGTGCTCTTCCTACCCATTCAATCCTATCCTCCATCTCCATAGACCGCAAATGTGAAGGCATATCAATCCTGTCTACAAGCTCTTCCCATCTCTGAACTAAGCTGTTTCTTTCCATCAATGACTGCTCCAGCATTTCATTTTGCTCAGCCAGCCCATAATACTTACTCTGCAACTCCTCAAATTTTTTTCTAAAATCACCCACTGAATCTGGTTGTAGCTGACTATCATCTTTCCAGGAATCCATGACAACATAACCAGCATCAGAGTATGAACCTCCTCCTGCAGAATCCTTTTGCTCCCAATCATTCACGGGCAATGAGTTACCAGCATCAGAGTATGAACCTCCTCCTGCAGAATCCTTCTGCTCCCAATCATTCATGGGTAATGAGTTACCAGCAACTGACCTAGCCAACCAATCAATCTTTTCAATTATATCTCCTGAATGAAACTGCTCTGGCAGATCTAGGTCTTCCAAAACCTCTTCTATCCTCTGAAGCATTGAATCTTTAAGAAGAAATGACTCTCTCAAGGCGTTAGCTGAATTGCGAATATATGAAAGCTCAGATTCCAGAGCCTCTGCACGCTCACCAGCCTCTGCATAGGTCTTAAGTTTTGTTTCAACCTCAAGAAGTCTAGTATCTTTCAACTGTAACTCTTGCAAGCATCTCTCCAATTCAATGGATGTCTCTGCCAGGGACTGTTTGAGGCCATCCCGCTGCACAACCAACCCTTTTCCCTTGGCAACAGCTATGCTAAGTTTCTCCCGAATAGAGGACACCCGCTGTTCTGAATGCTCAAGTTCATTTGTTTTCTTGTGTAATTCAGAACGAGCAGCAGCAAGAGCTTCCTCAGCCTGGTTTAAGCTTTCCTTGAGAATAAGGATTTCATTTTCATTCTCAAGAGGTAGAGTTTCTAGATAATGCATCTTTTCCTTCAATTCAGCCAATTCCATCTCCTTAGATCCATCACCTTCTTTAGTCATGTGTAACTGGATTTCAGCCTCTCTAGTTTTCTGTACAAGCCTAGACACTAATGAATCTAAGCATGAAAGGGGTGATTTATTTATTTCAATCTTTGTATCTTCCACATTCAGCACACCTGCAACATCTTCGATTAGCTTACCAACAGAATCTAAACCAAGACACTTTATGTTCAATTCCTCCAATTCTGTTTCCCTTTGCATCAACTCTGACTTCAACTCCTTGGTAACAGACTCAAGTTCCAGCTTCTCATTCAATATATCCCCAAGATATTTCATGATGGTCTGATAGCTATTATAGTTCAGTAGATCAGGCAGTGCCTCACTTTGTACATCTATCTTATCTTCATCCATAGACCCACAGTTGCTGAGGACAAGTTTCCTCAGGTCACTGTACATCTCATGCAATACACCAACAGCCAATTCATTCTTCCCAAGAAGATCATCACATTTTGCATTCACTTCTTTATATGAAGTACAGATTATTTCATGTTCTGAATAAGTAGCTTCAAGTTTCGTCCGAAGATCAAAAATCACTTCAGTGGCCGCATTAACAGAAACTTCTAACCGATGACTGATATCCAAGCCATCATGAGTGCCAGAAGAGATGGTTGAGAACAAAGTTTCCCCAACTGATTCATCCAGCTTCCCAGCTAATTTAACAATCTCAGCAATAGTAGTATTCCAGCCTTGCTCAAGTAGCATTGCCCTCTCTGTCACCTCCTTCTGCAAATTTTCCAGTTGACTACCAATAACAGAAGCCATCTCATTTGACCTTTGTTTCACGTCATATATTTCAGCATGTAATTCACTAATTTTTGACTGACAATTTCCAAGCTTTTCATAAAGTTCATTATTTTTGGCTTTGATATGGACATCTTCTTGCTTTAAAGCTCCACAGAGTTCCTCAAGATGACATTTCTTTTCTTGAATGTCACCCAGAAGTTGCTTTGCAGCTTCACATTGAACTACAAGTTCAATGTTGGATGCTTCCAAATTTGAACAATGTTGCTTCAACTCTTCAAACTGATCCTTGAGATCACTGTACTTGGCATCACCAATTTTCCTACCATCTCGCTCCCCCTTGAACAATGCACCCACATTCTGAACATCCAGCTTCCACTTTGTAAGCAATATTCTCAAGTTTCCAATTTGCTCTTTGGTTAACATAATAAATGAGTCTGATGGTGACTGAACTTCACTGGAATCCCTTCCCTCTTCCTCATGCTCATCTTCATGTGCTTTTGATTCAAAAGCCTGTATCAATTTTGATACCCCAGGTGAAGAAACTTTTTCACCAGACCTGAACACTGATTGAGAATGCAACATATTAATTGCCTTTTCAAGCTTCATCAAAACTTTCTCCACGTCATCCAAGCCAGTCTTCAAGGAAACAAACCCAAGAGAATCATCAAAGACTTCCTGTTCAAGTAGATTCACAGGTGGGGCCCCAGGTGCACCTTCACCTGGCTCCTGATCCATATGCAGAGAATCTTCAGTAATTGCAATTTCAAGGCCCTCACTTTGATCCCATGCAACCTGTGCTTGATTCCCAAGGTCCCCATGTTGAGATAGCAGTTGACTGTGTTTCTTACCAATTTCTTCTATCTTAGCCTTATGCAAATCCAAAGTGCTATTGAGAAATATATTTTCCTCGGTAAGTTGTTCCAGGTGCATTGTGGCTTCTTTAAGGTCACCTTCAAACCTCATCCGTTCCGCCTTTTCTATAGATAATTTCTCTTGAAGAGAAACAGTATGAGAAGAGAGTCTTTGATTCTCAAGAACAATAGGTTGGTTGTCCTCTTCGAGATCTTTAATCTTATCAGCTGACAATGCAAGGCTCTCATTTAAGTTGGAATTTTCTTCCTGTAGACTTGCCACCAAATCTTTATTGTCAACCAAATCTAATGATAGCCTATCAATCTCATGGGAGAGATGCTCAATTTCTTCTTTGATCTTATTCCTCTCTTCAGTCACCAAAGAGATCCTCTCACTTAGGTTGGAATTTTCAACTCTTACTCCTTCCATTGAACTCTTCAAGTCAGCTAATTCAGTTGCCAACTTCTTACTTTCACATAAATGAAACTCCTTCTCCTCCACAAGTTTATTTTTCTCTGCAATCACCAAATCAAGATTTTCATTCATGTCCTTGTTTTCTGCCTGTAAACCTGAGATCAAGCCTCTGCAATCAGCCAACTCAGTGGACAGATCCAATGAATCCTTTTGAGACATCTCAAAACTAATCTGCAACTCAAGTACTCTGGCAGAAAGAGCTTCAACCTCTGCCTTGGCAGCATTGAATTGGTTTTGCAGTTCTACACTCTTGCTGGAAACATCATGTAGTTCAACTCGGCAATTTGCAAGTTCGTCAGTAAGAAGTTGATTCTTCTCATTAACTTCGTCATGTGAAGCTTGGAGCTGAGATAGTTCATCAATCAACAGGTAACGCTGATTATCAGACTCCAGTTGTAGCTCCAGTTGTTCAGCTAGTTGCAAATTGAATATATTTTTCATTAAATTTGCAAGAAACAATTCTTCTTTGAGTCTCTGAAATGCTTCTGAAAAGTCATGATCAGGTAGAATTGAACTACTGGCTAAAGGATCTGCATCAGAAACTGCTCCTCTTGACTTGAGCAGAAAGTGATACTCTTCTTCATTAAGCCCCCTTATAATTTCAGCCAGCCGCAGGAGATTAACTGAGCTCACATCAAAAATAGGAGAGGCACCCAATGGTCTGGCCGAATTAACTTCATGAGCTCCCATTGACATCCCACGAATTGGATCCACAACTACAGATCCAACAGGAGCACATTGCTGGCTAAGCCCCTCCTGAAGCCCCCACTCCTGTCCACTAAGAACTCCTTTACTAATCTGTTCTTGACTAGACTGAAGAAGCATTTCTTCATAAGATGAACCCGGTAATGTTTCTCTCTCCGGATTTCTCATAAAAGGTCCAGCTGTGGCAATATCATCTTCCCGGCCTTTATCAGAAGCTGAAAACTTATCTGACAAAATGTCCTCAGGAGAGGAGAATACTTCAACTGACTTGCCTAGTTGTTCTGCTTCATGAGATGCCTCCTCAATTCTAGTCTCCTCCAAAGTAATTCCTGAAAGAGATTGATCACTCTCGCCAGCCTCAAACAAAGGAAGCTTCTTTTGAAAATCAATCTCTGCATCAGTGCTTGGACAAGATTTCTTCATATCCAAACCATCAGCTTCCTGCATTGCCCCTACCCAGCAACAAATGAGAATATAAATTATAAATCAAATCCACATGTCAGTTTTCCCAGCCTGCCCAACAAATACCCCAATACCTAAAAATAAGCGTATAACATTAAATTAATGGATAGAGAGAAGAAAGAGAAAGAGAGAGAGAGAGAGAGAGAGAGAGAGAGAGAGAGCACAACCTAAATCTGTTACCTGATCTTCCCTTGTTTGCATCAAGGATGTATTGGGAATATCCTCAGATAAAGGCAAGGACTCTTCCCTCTTTTCACCCTCTCTTTCAACTGTAACAGACTCACCCACTGCAGCTGTAACAGAAGGAGGTGGGTACAAAATGTCAACAGATGCAGACATATGATCATATGTTGTTCCATCTTCAGAACCCAGGCTATCTAAAGTTCTCAAAGACACATCCTTAGCCACATCAGCACCAACATCCTGAGCACTTTCCCCTTGATCTTGGGACAACTCAGAATCATTCTCACAGACCCCCCGAACCTGAAGAGCTAACTTAGTATTAGAATCCAATTCTGTTTCAACACCTGTATCAGACGTAAGGGCCACCAATGATGGATCAACAGATGGATCTTTATTGTCAGGAGTTAATGGGTTTGCCAAAGACTGTGACTCTAATGATTCTGTGATAACCAAATTGGAATCACTGTCAGTTTCAACATTTCCATCGGTAACCTGAGATGATGCTGTTGACATAGAGGTACTACTTGTGGCATCCGCATCAGATTCATGCTGCTGAGGTTTACTAGATTTTTTTGATGATTTTCCACGGCTACTACCTCCTTTACTGTCCTTCTTCTGACGAAATTGTTGGAGCTGACAATGAAAACATGAGAATCATATTAAGAACTGCAACCATTCAACTCTACACACTATATATGTTGAGTCAAAACGAAATAGTAAAGGAATCAAACAGGAAGAGAAAGATAAAATAATATACTTTCTGATCCTATAAAAACTCGTCCAAATCAGTTTATACGTCAACCTTCTAAAAGGAAAAGGAAAAGCTGAATGCTATGATGCTTAGAGCATGTTTGGTTTGCTTTCTGTTTTCATTTTCAGATAGATATTTTTTATTATAATTACAAAAATGACACATTGTTTTCATTTTGTTTACTGTTTTCATAATTTTATGAAAGAAATTAGATATGTTTTCATTATAATTACAAAAATGCCACTTTTTTTTCATTTAGATTCCTAGCAAATTTTTGTGAAGGAAATACTTGTTTTCACCACTTCCTTCACAAAATTTGATCTTAGTATCTTGCATTCTTTTCTTGGGTGTAATGATTTCCTAATTCCTACACAACAATTGCCTAACTCTATTGAAATTATAGGGTTTAGGTAGGGAATGAGTAAAAGAGAAAAGAAATACTAATAAATAATATGAGATTGGATTAATTTAATGTGTCGTTAAAATACAAAGTACTAACTTCTATTTATACTAATAATTAGGTCAAGTACTAGTATAGTACTGCTAGTACAAGCCCAAGTCCACTATGACAATAAGACTCCTAACCCAAATTAAAAAAGGAAACAAAATGAAATTAGGAAATAACTCCTAAGATTGCTCCCTCAATTAGATGACTAATTGATTTCACAATATATTATAAAGATCTTCTAAGGATATGCTAAGATATTCTAAAGATATGCTAAAATACCCTGAAGATATTCTGAGATATTCTAACAAACTCTAACCCAGAGAATATCCAGAGACAACATAAATAGGACAAAACACATGCAACATATTCAACTAGTACCAGATAAAAAACTGAAGGTTAAATTAATCTGTAAGTCCCTATACTTTTTGAAAATTTTCAAATAGATCCTTATAGTTTAAAAATTATAAATAGTCCCCTATAGTTTTAAAAATATTTTTAATTGAGTTGTTATAAGACTTTAACGGTAGGCTGGATTCAGGGCCCATTAAAAAAAATTGAAATTATAGGGACGCATTTATAGTTTTTAAACTACATGGACTTCTTTAAAAATGTTCAAAAAGTACAGGAACGTGCATATTAATTTAACCAGAGCTGAATTCCCAACTTGATTCTGCTCTAAGCTCAAATCCAATTACGAAAACTCGGTTCGGTCTTGAAACATAAGAGATGCAGGCAGCTCATTCATGTTCAAAATAGATACAGTGAGGCAAGCAAGAATTGAAATTTGAAATGTAGCTAGCTAGATAGATAGATAGATAAATAGATACCCTTTTTCTGCCAGCTGAGAGTAGATCGGTACGGCTCTTGCTCCTGTCCATTTTCCGATCCACTCCGTTCTTGCTCCCCACTGTGACAACGACAATCACCAAAACCAAGTCATGGCCACCATTTAGATTCTCCTCTTACACTGCAACCCCAAGAAAAAGGAATCAAATTTCATACAGTTACAAGCTTACAATCATTAACAACAAGGTAATCCATCGCAATCCAAAACATTAAAAAAATAATAATGATGGGGAAAAAGAAAAAACCAATGTGTCCTTGTTGTATTGTATTTGAAGATTTGTTTGACGGAGCACAAAAGGCCCTAATTATATTTTCAAATTCATTTCTATTTCCGCATTTTCCCAGAATCAAACAGAGCACATTCCCAGGGAAGAGAAACGAAAAATCAATAAAATAAAATAAAATTAGTGAGCATTTGGAAATGGAGGGAAGAACCTTGATATGCGACGACGTCGTAGCGGGTGTCATTCATTCGAGGGTATGGATTCGAAATCGATTCCTTCCTGTGTGTTTGAGTTTGTGCGTGAAGGAGGACGGTGGTAGCGTCTCTGAGATCTAACTAACGCAACGCGAGCGTTATTTTCTCCGCTGGTAAAGTGTCCAAATCCATTCAAGCAAACATCGATTTCAAATTTAATTTGATTTTATGACCCCAAAAAATAAAAACACAAAAATAATAATAATAAAATAGGTTTGTTTAGGTTTCGGTGTGAGTGACGGTTATGTTTGGTGTTTTGTTTATTTCAACAACGCAGCACCAACATCGTGGTGACTGCTGACTGAAAATCTGAAAATTGAAATGGATACGATCAATAAGTCCGGATCCGGATCATACCCTACCATTTGGGTTTCTTTGTTTTTTTTTTGTTGATAATTCTTTTAATCATACAAACATTTACATTTTATTTATGTTGTTAAAATTTTCAAGATCATCTTAATATTTTATTTACACATTGTGTATCTTTTCTTTTTTGTCTAAAAAGCTGTCTATCCATATCTTTTTTTTGTCTATATTTTACGAATAAGTATCTTTTAATTTTTAAAACAAATATATGCATTCAATTTATTCATCTCTTAAAATTATGCAAATAATTAACTATATATAAATATTTAATGACTTTATACTATTGAATTATTTTTAAAATTTAGAATTACATCTACAAAACATATATACAGGTATAACTTAATATTGTTGTTTATGACTGTGACATTTTTTTTAATTTTTGTGAAATTATTTTTAAACTATAGTTATATTTTCATGTGTCTATTTTTATTTAATTGAGGTTAATTTAAAAAATTACAATTAAAAATAATTAATGAGAAATTTTAATAGTATTATCTAAATAAATAATATATGACAACCAAAAAAAATCTAGAGAGAGCCCTAAAGGGAGCTCATGCTTCATTAATTCAGGACGATGAAATTAAACAACCTTCTCAATCTTTAAAATTGATTTAGATCGCAATCATTCTTAAATCATTTGTTAACCAAAAACAAATGAATGATTTATGGCAAGGGGAAAAAAAAAGAGGAGGAAAGGAAGTGAGGGTCGTTGCTCTGGTATAGACTTATCTTTTAAGTGATGCATTTGTGGGGTAAGATTGTTGGAGCCATCATCACCTTGTGATTGCTTCAATTTGTTATCCACACGCCATCTTATTATTTAAGCAATTACTCAAGGGAGCTGTAGCATAGGTTCTAATACCAATTTGGGTTATACATGAACGTGATAAGTCAAAAGCATTACAGCTTAATCCTATGTCTCTCGTACGCTATCTTCTTTATATTACGTTAGCTTTTCAATTTTCATATTTGTTTATAGCAATCCCTATTCTTATTGTTTCTTTGTCTTATTTTTTTTGTTTTGTTTAAAGGGGTTTAAAAAAAGGGCAAAAAAGAACAACCCACAGGAATGTTTAAAGTTTGAACCTTTTTAGTCGACCCAGCAGCCCAATGTATTAAATCAGTATGAGCCCCAAGACTAAATATTGGGCTTTGAAAATAAACCTTATGATTTGTGTGTTTCTGGGTCTTAAGGCCTAATTGTATTCAAGCTAGGCCTAGGATTTGAACGTGTCATATTGTCTGGCGCAACAAGGCTTCTTCTCTGACTTTAACCTTATCTAATCACTGGAAGTTACTTTGACCAAAATCCAAAACGTATTGTAAGTTATAATTTAGAACAAGAAAGTCACACACCGACGTAATTAACCATCCAATAAGAGTAATGATATTTGGCTAATTGCATAAATTTATACTCACACATTCTTCACATACTTCTATACAAATCATTGGATAACACTTGATCCTACTATAACTTTTTTGATTGGTCTAAATTATGCACATATTTGACATGCTTTGTGCGAGTATTTTTTTTCTATAAGACAAACACCCAAAAAAAGAGAGGAAGGAAACCAAGGAAGCCAATTATAGGGTAACTATCATCTTGTGGCCAAAGGAAATGGTAAAGGATTCATTCTCATCCACAACTCTAGAATTCTTTTTTTTTTTCTTTGTAATATTTTAATTTGGTCCCCTAACAATAAGATTGTTCCTTTTGGCTCCCTAACTATTTTACTCTAACTCCGCCTTTGGATAGAAGGATTATCAAATAGATTTAAACAATGAATTGGTCTAAAAATTCTCATATAACAACAATAACTTAAAATCTAATCATATATAACTGTAAATTATTCAATTTTAAAAATGAAAACTTAACCTAACTAATTGATTTTTATAAAAGGAAAATTAAACCAAATCAAATTTAAATAATTTGTAGTTTGATTTGGTGATGAACTCTGGCCAAAATAAAGCAAATTTCATAACAGGGCTTGATTTCAGTTTACTGATCAAACTTTAGTCAATTGATGCCAAGTCTACGGTGCATCCGTGCAGTACAAGCAAAAGAAGTAAATACCGTGGTCTCAACGGTAAAGTCATGTTTACTTCAACAGAAAGATAGTGTGAGAGTGAGACCTGATACGACATGAGCTACCTGGAGGAAGCATGATTGATTAGAACACCAACGTTGCACCACATTGATGCCATTTGGATTTGGTTAGGCATCGGCCCATTCACCTGTTCACTTTAATATTGTAATCCTATTTGTTATAAGCTTTTGGTCAAGACAGCCCAACTCCCCTATTAGTAACTGCTTGGATTGGTTTGGATTAGATTGAATTGAATCTATTTATTAAGTGAATTATTGAAAACGTTAAAAAAAAATTAAATATTTTATGATCATATTACAATTTTTTTTTTGTTTCAGAAAATACCCGCTTGAACTTTGATTCTTTGGTAAATATCCTTATCATGTTAGTTTTCACAATTAATCCATTTAAATTTTTAATAAATGACAAATAACTCATTATGATTTTTATTTTGACAATTAACTTCCTTAAATTTTTAACATATAACAAATTATCATAAGGTTTTCAATGTTAGCAATTAATAACTAAATGGATTATTTGAAATTTATTGGGGATAATTGTAATATGTAGAAAATTTAAGTAGTTAATTATCAAAATTAAAAGTAAGAAAGTTATTTGTTAAAGAGTGAAAATTAAAACGAGTTAATTGTCAAATCTAAAATCACATGAGACTAATTTTCAAAAGGTCAAAGTTGAAGGCGATAATTTACAATTTAAACTTACTTTAATTAGTAACCAATTAAAATATAAAAACATTAATTAAATATTCAAATTTTATTTTACAAAATTAAAAATCTATTTTTTTATCAAAATCATAATTATCCACTAATTAAAAAATAAAAAATGAATTATTTTTTTTTTCAAGTGTCAAGTCAACCCAACTCATTATTTTATACAGATTATATAAGTTGTTCCATGGCCTTGACCATTTACATGACTCTATTATTCACATGTAGAGACGAAGTCACTTTGTAGATTCATTATCAAGTGAATATAGTTACATGGCCTCCAAAATAAGTTGGATTTCAGAGTTATAAAAGGGAATAGAATTGAGAGGTTTAAGTATACTTATAATTTCTGCCCGTGTGAGAGATTCGTTGTACTTGGGTTTAAGGTTTGAAGTGAGTGTTAAATGTTGAGTTTTGTTATATCCGACTGAGGTTGGTGGTCAACCTATACGTGGTAACATATTTATGAATTAAATTTTATAATATGTACATATTTATAATTTTTAAATTTGTTTTAATTATCTAAGGTCATATTATAAAATATATATGTTGCTATATGTTTATGGTGAAATTTGTTAAAGGCAAACTTCAAATAAACAAATATATTTATCAGTTGAGTGTGGGTTACGACGAGTTACGTGGTAATCTCGTATGAGAAAGAGTAAACATTTGGTGCAAGATAAAAGGGTAAAATGCAATGACAAAGAATAGCACAAATGTAAATTGCATAAAATATATGAAAAGCAATAAGTTAATGTAAGTAAAAATACAATGAAATGTAAAGGAATTTAAAGAACAAAGTAATAATGTAAATTGCAGAAAGTAAAGCAAAGTCATTGCATGACAAGAAAAGTAAAAGAATTTAAAGAACAAAGCAATAACATAAATTGCAAGAAATAAAGCAAAGTAACTGCGTGACAAGAAAAGTAAAGGAATTTAAAGAACAAGACTCAAAGTAAATGAATTTAAAAGAACAAGGTGCATGAAGTAAAAGAAATTTTAAATGAACATTGCATTGAAGTAAATTTCTTGAAATGAAAATGGAAAGCATACTTGGAATCAAATCCTTTAATATGCTTGAGTGAGATGTTAGGATTGTATATCTAGTAACCAACCTTTTTTACATCATAAATCCTAATATTTATAAACAAACTAAGTAAAATAACTGACTCCCAAAACATAGATACGTATACATGGCAGTTAAGCCATGTATTCGATGTACAAAACTATCAAAGTCATAAGGAAATTGGGTGCATCTTTTCGACAAACACTATTATCCAACGAACAACACTGGTAAACTCATTATCCGATGAACAATATTTGCAGCATTTTCCACCAACAAAATGAATCTTTTCGACATTCACTAATCATCTGACAGACAACATTTGTAATATCATCTTCGACAAAAACTTATCATCTGACGAACAATGTTTGCAATAACTTCAAACCTTGGAGAAATTCTTCAAGTTCACTTATTTGTTGAATTAGAACATTTCTCTATTTATTTCCTTCGTCGAATAAGAACTTCATTTCTTCCCCCAACAGATGTCCTCCAAAAATTTTCTTTCGACATCATCGGGAGAAAGATAAATTTTAAAACCCTTCACCTTGTGATTCTAAATCATAAAAATATTATCACAAATTTTTCGGAGGTATTTGAATTTTTAATTTTCAAATTTAAAAAATCCAGTAACATCATCTGTATTTTCCTCGAAAACCTCAACTTAAACCATCATCTCATCATTTTATCAGCCATTTTTCCAATAAGGTAAAGTTCATCTCACCATTACCTTTATTTATAAAACAGTCACCTAACTATTGAATTTTCACTTTTCACTTTACCTTTTACTATTCATCATCTCCAAAACCTTCACTTCGGAGAAACCCAACCTTCATCTATGGCTTCTGTTTCTCAGTCCGCCGATAACTGATCAATCAATTTGAGACACTTATGTTAGTTTTGTATTAGGCTTTATTAGATGTTTATTGTGCCCAATATTAGTATTTTAGATGAGTTTAATGTTGTTGGGCTTCATTAGGCTTTAATGCAAATATTGAATAATTTTTGGATTTTGATGCATTTTGATCTTTCTTCCTTGGTTAGGCCATAACTTGGGACTCGGTGATCCATTTGAGGTGATCTTGGTGTCTTTGGAAAGCTAAGACAATGCTCTACAAGTTTTATGAAGAACTCAAGAGCTGGATCGGATTTCTAAGGGTCCAAAATATCCCTGTAATGCAGAGTGGGTTTGCTGTCACGAAAATCTGGGAAGTGTGCACATATTGGACTACATAGTGAGCTATAGGCCTCCTCTTGGGCTGAAACTTGGCCATTGGAAAGATAAGACCCATATCTCCAACTTCACTGAAGACCATTTAGTCAATAGATGTCGTTTTAGGCATGATTATGAAGCTACAAGTTGGTTTGAATTTGGAAACATGTTCTGCCAACCTAACTTGAGCTAGGTTAAGTGTATTTGGCATATCTGGAGTTCTAAACGTCCAAATAGCATGATTCCAATTACAAAATTTCAAGGAGACAACTGGCTACAATTTTCATGAGACCTCCAAGTCAAAATACACCGTCTAAATCATGAAAATTAAGCTAGAAGTTGGATAAGAGTTGCTGACTAAAAGCCACCAACCATACACTAACCCACCTACCATGCACCAACCCACCAACCATGCATCAAGCTTCCATATTTGACAATTTCCATATTTTTATAGCTTGTATTTAGATTATGTACATGTACAAATTAGCTTCTAGGATTAGTATAAATAGACCTAATTTCTTTGTATTATGATCATTCAATTTTTAAGTAAGTTTAAAGAAAGTTTGAGTATTTGTGAGAGTTTTCTTTCTCTTCTTCTCCATTCTCTTTACAATTTCGTTTTTGTTCTTTTATTTCTGAGTTCTTCCTTCCTATCCATGGAAGGCTAGGCTCTCATAATCAGTCCAAGGGATTAGCCATCTTGATGTTTAATTTGGAGATATTGTTTCGCTTGTTCATATTACTTAATTGTTATTCAAGTTTCTCTTCTTCCTCTTTTGATTTTTATCTAGATTAAATTGCTTAATTTGATTTAGATGTTGATGTGATAATAGCTTTATTATCATGTATTCAAAGAGGATCACAAAGATTAAACAATATATTAAAGTTTTTTGATAGATTGTTTAGCTTGGTTAAATTCTAGATCTTAAGTTAATCTATGTTGGATGGTGCTTACTTTATCTAACCTTGGTTAATCAAATCCTAGATGCTTATTGATGTGTTTCGTATCGCAAGTGCATGATTTCGTCAAATAGTAAAAATATCGATCCACAAGGACTTGGATTATGATTAACAATTACCCTTAATTGTGATTAACTAGGTGAAAATAATGTTATAAAATTGTGGTGATAGAACAAGAACATAGAAACTAAAATCTGAAAATAAATAAGAATCTCAATTTTTGGAATGAATGCAGAAAAACAATGTAGAGAAATCTGGTTTTTAAGGGATCTAGGATATGGGTCACCACGATGGTAATTAACAAGTCTGTAATCTTATCACCTCTTCTCAACTAAGTTACACTTGAAGACGAATCATCCTAAAGAATTATTGTTTCCTTTCAGAATACAATAACGTATTCAATTTAACTCAACTTCTATTTTCATGATAATCAAATTAGAAAGAATCCATTAAGAGCAGATGATTCAAAGAAAGCCTCAAGAGTTTTAATCTACTTTTGTGATTTAAAAGCTCAAGTTCAGTTCATGGAGTTCAATTATCAAGAGTCACCTTTCAGTTTTTCCCTTAATGACTAAGATCATGCAAATAATATGACCAGCATTTTCACAAACACTTGGTGTGCCAAAAACTGAATCAAGATAAACTTAGCATTGAAGAGATAGCAAATTCATACATCAAGCATTGTCAATACACCATCGGGTTACTACCAATTCCTAGAACAAAAGAACTACTCAAACATGTTTATCAAAATACAATCCATAAGAATGAAGAACAACATTCAGAAAAAAAAAATAGAAGAGTAAGAAGAGAGGAGAAGAAAAACTCTGCAGAAGTTGCGTTGCCCTCTTGATCAACTTGCTCCAATCCCCCCACTCTATCAACCCTAATGGCTTGCCTTTTATACCCTACAAACTCCCCTCTCTCAACCCTAATTCTTTTCAGGCAAGAAGAGAAGGAATAGGCTGCCTCAAGGGCTTTTTTCGCATTTGCTGATGTAGCAGGCTGCCAACCACGGCCGTGGTGGCCACCACGGCCTGGCCGTGGTTGGTTCTGCCTTGGAATTTTCGTGCACTGATGGCCAACCACTGCCGGTTGATTATGTCCATCAAGCATCTTAGGGAATTTGCCAAAGTGTCCAACATCAAACTTGTAGCCCTGTGTCTTCGCTTTTCATAGCAACCGGAATCACCTCAAAATGACCTCTATAGCTCAAGTTATGCTCAAATTACTCCTCAAGGGTCCAGTTGATTTTGAGATCTCAGTTTCTCTTCAGGGTAGTTCTGTTTTGGCTCCTCCAAGCTTCAATGTTGCACCATTCCTACAATTGATTACAAACACACCGCATTTATCCGAACTAAAACTAAAACAGAGGATTAAGTGAATAAATGTATTAAAAAGATAATGAAATGTATGCAAACTAAACTCAAAATGACATGAAGAATCACACACATCACTTATCTAGTAGAGAATTCTTGGATCATGTTAAGGCTTCTTGATGTGATCTAAGGCCAAGAACATGGTTAGCAATTAAGTGAATTCCTTGTGATCAATGATGAGTTAAACTCAAGATCGGTAAATTTCCTTGGATTGGTTGTTTCTTTAGATTTGTTTACAACTTTAAGTCTCATACTTTTATTAATCTTGTTAATCAACAACAAAACCCCCTTTTCTAATTATCTTGATTTAATTAAATCTTTGTTTTTGGATCCTTGAGAGACGATTCGGTTCATTCTCTATACTACAAATTAGTTTGTGAATCGGTTATTTTTATTATTAGATAGGTCTCGACAATCTCTTGTCAGTAACCCCCCAGTAGACCTAGGCAGTCATGTCGTGGTGGAAGACCCCATCCTTAGAAAAATATGAGCTTTGAAATCTTTCCAAGGTAATCCTTCCTCTTAAGAACCATTCTTTGGCTTTAAATCCTCCAGCCGCATTTTTAGGTCCAATCTTGCCCAAAAATTTTATCACTGATGAAATACGCAGTTTCTTTCCTTGTAAAAATCCACAAGAAGCTATCTTAGCTTCCTTTCCTTCCATTCCTATCAACTATTTCAACAAGTTTAAAAGACTCTTTCAAATCCCACCAACACAAATCAATGCATATATGGATTGGCTCAATGGAGTCCAAGCCTCCAAAGAGACGTTATAGAGGGAAATAGGAATTTTTTATTGCATCCAACTTTCTCGCTATCCCATCAAAATGGATTCTTGCATGTTAGGTGCATCATTTTTCTTCTGGAACAAGACTACCAATTGATTTCAATTCCCATATGGCATGATGGGACCTACCCTATTCGACACTGCTGCAATAGCTGGTCTTTGACCAGATGGTGAGGTTATAGCACCAATCCTTCAACTTGCAAACATTGTTGATGTCTATACTGGTGCACTCACCTCTTTCTCAACATTCATTAATTTTTACTATAAGAGCTCAGATCTTGTTTCCGACGAGGAACACATAGCTTTTCTTCTCTCTGATTGTCAGCCTATGCTCTTTGTACTAAATCAGTCCAAGTTTCTAAGTCTTATCTCCAATTGGCCAACCTTCTCCACGAGGGTCAAAAGCTTGCTATTGGCCAATTTCTCCTTGTCAACCTTTACCTTAGTATTGGGGAAATTGTTCAAAGCATTCGACTCCAAGTTAAAAAGACCAATTCTTGTGAACCCATATGGCTACTCCAACTTTGGTTAAGTGTCATTTTGGATTACTACTTGACTAATGCTTCTCCCTCAACAGTCTCTCTCGCTACTTACGGCATAAAGCTTTGCCATGTGAAATATGAGAGAACTCATAAACAAGATTTAGAGAACTTTATGTACTTATTCAGTATTTTCCACTCCATCTCTTTCAGCACTGAAGACATATACTTTGCCTTATTTGCTGATTGATCACTTGGCCCTGAATAGTTTACTCGACCAATACATTCGACCGATGCTTCTATTCAAACCGACAATGTGTCAATTTGGTCTGCTTTCTTATGTCAACAAAATGCTCGTTGTTAGTATTCCAGGCTCAACTGATAAATCCCTTGAATTATATCTTCCAAATATTGTAGCTCGTCAGTTTGGGTTTTGTTAAGCAATTCCAGCATCATTTTCACCCAAATTCAAAGAACACATCATTAATGGTCATTTGTCTAATATGAGTGACCTTGTTCATGTTGCTACGAAGAATGAAAGATACAAGCAACACTTTTTAATTTTTGAGTTCACTCCTTATAGGGGTGTTTCCAAAGACTCCGTCGAGTGGTGGACTCAATATTATCAACCCTTTTATGTCAACATTGAAGTTTGTCGAACCCGAGTTACTGAAACTCTTGTTCCTGTGCAGGGTCAAGATCCCTCGACGAAAACCAAAGGTATGCATATTCAAGAAATTAAAGCTCTTGAGAAGTACTACAAGATCAAATGGGATTACCGGTATTCTAGCTTAATTGTTCGACATTGTGAAGAAGTCATGGCCAAACTAAAACAAGCACATCAAGAAAAATGCACCATCAATTTTATTGCAGTTTCAATTAAAAACCCTTTAGCACAGCTCGAGCCATTTCAAATTCCTTTTCTGAAGCCAGTGCCTCTTCCTTGTGCTTGTTTTGGTTTGGTCGACGAATTTCCAAGTAAACCTACTAGGGCTGGCAACTTTCCTACCCTTGAAAGCATTAGTTACAAAAGTAATATTTTCCTAATAAGAACCCCAGAAGTTAGCTTTACTTGACAATTTACTTTGTCGCATGAACAATTTGCCAATGATACTCGGATCATCACTAAAATTCCTAGAGGTACTTTTTACCTATTTCATTGAACATTTTCTTCATGACTTATTGACTGTCCATCTTCCCTCTTGCAACTGTTCCTTTAAAAAGAGCTTTGGAATATAAACAAACAGAAGAGGAAGATGACGAACAAGAGGAAAAAGAAGCTCCTGCCAAGAAAAGAGGTAGAAAAGCTCTAAATCCCCTTGTCCCAAAAGCACCAACAACTAGGGCGTCGAAACCAATTTCGACAAAGGCCCCTCCAAGTCGAAGTCTCCTGCTAAACCTTCAAAAGCAAAAGCTCATAAGGTAACTCACAATTATAGTCCTGCATTCACTTTTTTTTTAAACCTTTTAACTCAACAACAATATTGTATGCAGACTAGTGATTCGACCTCCATTTCATCTGTTGAAGTGTTTGAATCTCCATGTCCATCTCCTAAGGTTCCTTTAGTGGTATGTTCTCTTTTTTGCTTCTTTTTTTTCACCTTTTACTTGATTCTCATATTACTTATCTTTTGCAGAGAAAAACGAAAAAGACTGAATCAACAAGTTCTAGCCTCCAACAACCCGCTAAACTTCTCACAGAAGCTGCTTCAATTCCACCTGAGGTTTAATATTAGAAAACATTTTCTTTTCCATCACTTAGCCTTTCAAACTCTTATGAGTCCTAATTTTTCTCATATTTCAGGACCCAGAAGCTGAAGATGCCATAGAAATTCTCTTGAGGTAAAATACTTTGAATTCACATTTGCACACCTTATATTATTATTCATTCTAACATCCTTTATGTTTACAGAAGCTCACAAACATTGCTCCCTCCAATAATCCAATAAGTTAGGGCACTATTGACCCCGTATCAAAGGCCCAAGGCTTTGCTAACCCCCAAGCCTTCCAATAGAAGTTGAAGTTGTCCCAGTCTTGGAAAAGGCAAGCCTTGCTCCCCTAACTATCGAAAGCCCTCGTCAAACTGAACAAGAAAATCTTATCTAAGTCTTTGTAGAAGAGGTTGACATGGATAGTCTTTTGGGTGAAATTGCCCCTATCATATCACCTTCTCCTCCGACCAATCCAGTTGACACTGAAGCGGAAAAGATTAAGGGCATTGACATGAAGTTAGATGATTTGATAACTATATTGTCGGGTGGCCATAGAAACTCTCCTCAATCAGCTCGCTCTTCCAACCAGCTTGGACAAGATTCTAGCGACTCCCATGTTGCTGGTTTATTAGCTGAATTGAAGAACTCTTTCACCCAACGCTTTGAAGATTTCATCTCCAACCAAACTCTTCAAGAAAGGATGATGACAATTTCGACAGAATTAGAGTCTCTTTCTCATCAACTACCAATAACTAGTCGAGCTCTCCCTTCTACTGTCAAAGATTTCCTTGAAAACTTTTCGCTGAAGTTGCCTACTATTCGTTGAGTCATCCCTGCTTATGAAAAAGAAGTTGAAGAAAAATCCAAAATTCTAAAGCAGTTAACCGATGCTAAAGAGGAAAATGCCAAGTTGAAAGAAAATCTTGTCAAAGGCAAGAGAAAAAAGGCTGAAATTGACCAAGAAATTGGGGATTTGGAGAAAAAACTTGAAGATGCCTGTCGTCGAAAGCAAAGACTTAACAATGCCTTGCAACAAGGAATCATCAGGCAACAAAATATTGCTGCTAATTCCAAACAATGGGCCGTTGATGCTAAAGCAGTGGTATCCAAGCTAAATGCCCTTAAAGCAGAATACCAAACGGCTTGTTCTGACAATCAACTTCTAAAAGAATCTTAGGAGGTTTTGCAAAAGATTTGATATTGCATCAAGCCTTTTAGCTAACTGTCAGTTTATCAACTCGACAACTTTTTGTATAGCTTTTAGGCTTCCATTTCCAATAAAGAAATTCATTTGTCTTTTCGCAATTCCACCATGTTTTAAATGCTTTGAATACGAATGTTTTTATTGCCAACTTTTCCAATGCTCTTTGTAACTTTACATCATAACAACCTTAATTAATAAGACACAAGTTACAACACAATCATTAATTACATACATTAATGCCAAAAACCTCTATAAATATGGACTTTTGGATATTATGCTACGCATTTAAAGAAATCACTCAATCCTTTCCTTTATATAGCCACGATGGTCTCTGCCATCTTTCTGCGTCAACTTCTCTTTTCCCCGTGGGAAAAATGGCATAGCTTTGCATTTTCAATGAAAGGATTCTGTATCAACGGTGAACTGTGTTTTGAGCTCCAGTAAGAATCGTAAAGTCTTAGATGAGCTTCAGTAATCATCGTAACCTATGTTAGGGCGATGATGACTTATCTAGGAGTAGACGGTCAAAGGTGAACCAAACGACACTGGAGAGCTCTCCTAACCTGTCTAATCACAATCATGCCAGGAGATGCCCCCCAGTTCCAACTTCATCATAAGCCTTCTACTATCTTCTCATTCTTCTGGTCCCACCCTAGGCATATGAAGCAGATGTACTTCCCAAGGATTTTTGTCGTGAGGGGATTTGTAAATTACTTGTACTAAATTTATCTTTTCTTCACATAGTTCTTAAAACAAAATTTTATTTTAATGAGCATTTTCTTCGATTGTATTCACTTGACAATTTTATGTGTAACTTGCCAAGTTTATAAATGAAATTCATCTTAGTTATTCCTTATCAATTTTTACTTCACACATTGTCAGCCTATATGGCTTTAAATATTTGCCATTAATAGATTTGATCCTCAAATGTGAATCAATTCCGACAAGTGCATAAGCATTTCCAGAAAATACTCGAACAACTTTAAATGGTCCTTCCCATTTTGGAGACCATTTTCCATACTCTCGACAATTTTTATCCAAGGGTAAAATCACCTTCCAAACTAAGTCATTAACCTTAAAGGATTTATACTTAACTCGACTATCATAAAATCTGGCTATTCTTTCTTTATGTCGAATCAAGTTTTCTAAAGCTATCAATCTCTCATCACTTAATTCATTCAACTCATCAAACATTAAGTCCCAATAGTGTTCAACTGGCAACTTATCTTGTTTCAGAATGTGAATTGATCCGAGATTGATCTCGACAGGTAACATAGCATCATGACCATTACCAACTTATATGGTGATGTTCCAATCGATTCTCTAGGTGAATTTCTGTATGTCCACAAAATTTGGTTAAGAGTATTATGCTAATTCCTAGGCTGTCGACTGATATGCTTCTTTATCATGCTTATAATTATTTTGTTCATAGCCTCTACTTGGCCATTTGCCTGGGCATAATAATGAGTCGATGTAATCATTTTAATATTCATAGAATTGGCATACTCTAGAATTTTCTTGCTGACAAAAATTGTCCCTTGGTCAGTAGTCAAAGTTTGCGGTATTCCAAACCGACATACTATATTATTTTCTATAAAATCAATCACATCCTGTTGAGTCACATCTTTCAAAGCTATGGTCTCTACCCATTTACTAAAGTAATCGACCCCCACAAGGATGTACTTGTGCCCTTTCGATGACACAGGGTGAATTTAAGGCCCATCCTCTAAAAGGCCAAGGTTTAACAATGGAATGTAATTCACTAGCAGGAACATTTTGTATATGGTCATGTCTTTGACATTCCTCATAAGACTTGGCAAACATAATACAATCCTTAATTAATGTCAGCCAATAATACATTTGTCGTCGAAGGACCCATTTCATTTTATCACCTGCTTGATGAGCCCCACAAATTCCTTCGTGAACTTCTGCTAGGGCAATATAAGCCTCTTCTTTACTCAAGCAAGTTTCTAAATTCCCATCGACAGACTTCTTGTATAATACTCCTCCTAATACTACAAATTTTAATGCTTTCAGTTTAAGCCTTCTATCCATATTTTGACTTGGATTTTCCAAATAACTTAGTATTGATTGCCTCTAATCATCAATTGTCAAAATATCATTTTGTAGTACATCTCTTTCTTCTAACGAGTATAAAGTTCCCTAATCTCCATTAAGTTTGACAAAACCCGGATGCTAATTGTGTCAATTCATTAGCATCCTCATTAAAATTTCTAGGGATATGTTCAATAGTCACCTTGTCGAATTTCTTCAACAATTTACTTGCAACAATACAATACTTAGTCAAATTATAGCTAACACACTTGTATTCTTGAGCAAGCTGCTTAACAACTAATTGTGAATCCCAAAAAATATGCACTGTGCGTGCTCCCATTTTGACTAAAATTTATAGTCCAATGATTAAGGCTTTATATTCAGCCTCATTGTTAGAACACTCATATTTTAACTCAAACATAAATTTAGTTGGAATACCTTGAGGAGAAATTATTAAAACTCTTATTCCAACTACATTTTGATGCCTTGAACCGTCGAAATACAAACGCCAAGGTTTCAACTCGACAAAGTTTGCATTCTCAATATCTAAACATGGGTGATCAGCCAAGAAATCAGCAATCACTTGGCCTTTAACAACTTTCACTGGAACATATTGTAAAGAAAAGTCTGACAATGCAACAGTCCATTTACCAATACGTCCATTTAACACTGGTTTGGACAACATGTATTTTATTACATTGGTCTTTGACATGACCAAAACATTACAAGGCATCATATAATATTTAAGTCTAGTACAAGAGAAATACAATGCTAAACATAGCTTTTCTATTGCACTGTATCTTTTCTCAGCATCGTTTAAAACTCTACTTAAGTAGTAAACGACTCTCTCGACATAATTTTCACTATCTTGAGTCAGCATACTTCCTATGGTTTCATCTGAAGCTGAAATATATAACTTTAATGGTCTTCAAGACACTGGAGCCATCATGACCGGTCGATTTGTCAAGTACTGCTTTATTTGGTTGAAAGTCTCCTGGTGACAAAGATCTCATACAAAGTCTTGCTCATTTTTCAACTTTATCAATGGAGAAAAGACTTTGTTCTTCCCAACAAATTAGATATAAACCTCCTAAGAAATTTTACTTTGCCTAAGAAAGATTGCAATTCTTTCTTATTTATTGGTGGGGCGGCTTCCAAAACTGGCTTGGCATTATTTTTATCTACTTCAATGCCTTTCTTGTGAACTAAGAAGCCCAAGAATTTAGCAGCTGACACACCAAATCCACATTTCTCCGAGTTCATCTTGAGGTGATGCTTTCTCATTCTGTTGAGCGCCTGCCTCAAGTTTACCAGATGACTTTCCTTTGTTTCTGATTTAATAATCACATCATCAATATATACCTTCATAAATTTCCCAATGACATCATGGAAAATTGTGTTCATAGCCCTCTGATAAGTGGCCCCTGTATTCTTCAAACCTAAAGGCATGACTACCCATTCATATGTCCCGATGGCACTTGGGCATCTGAACACAATTTTCGACATGTCCTCTTCAGCTATGAAGATTTGATTATAACCTATATGGCCATCCATACAGCTGAGCAACTCATGTCCAGATGCGGTGTCAACTAACATGTCCGCAATCGGCATGGGATACTCATCTTTAGGGGTAGAAGCATTTAAATTTTTAAAATCAATACACACTCTCATTTTTCCATTTTTTTTTCATCACAGGAACTACATTAGAAAGCCATTCGACATACCTGGTTGTTCTAATGAACTTTGCCTTGAGCAATCTCTCGACCTCTTCTTTGATCTTCAAGACTACCTTGGGTGCAAATCTTCTATTAGCTTGCTTAACTGGTTTGCATCATTCTTTCAAAGGGAATCTATGTTCGACAAGGTCTGTACTTAGTCCAGGCATCTCATTATAGTTCCATGCGAAACAGTCTTTGTATTCTTTAATTAATTCGACAAGCTGCTCCTTAAACTCCATTGGCAGAAACGAACATACAAAAATGGGCATTTTTTTTTTTGTTTCTGTGCCCAAGTTTACTTCCTCCAAAGGGTCTTCAATTTCTACATTTTTCCTTTCATCAAAACTTCTTTTGAAACCCAACGGACTGTCATCGACTATACAATCCGACAATACACCTTCATTGGTGTATATTACCCTGTCGGCCAAGTAAGCTGACAGTCGATTAACGTGATTTTCAACACTCATGACTAGTGCTTGGCCGATCTATTTCGGCTTTGTTCACTAGTCGAATCCCAAACTGATCCATTAGGCACGCCTCAAGTGCCTCTTTATCAACCACTCCATCTTTTGTCGTAACTGGCTTCACATTTGGGGCATAAATCTTGAAATCAACATACAATTGTTGCTAGTAGCAGGGGATATCATCTGCATCAATTATCTCTACTTGATTATTTTCACCCCACAAATTGAGTTTTTGGTAAACTGTCGAAGGTACAGCACCAATAACGTGTATCTAATCTCTTCCCAACAGAATATTGTAGCTAGACTTCGTCGGGATTACCACAAACAATGTTGTCGTTGCAACATATCCAACTTGTACATTTAACATCACTACCCCGTCGGATGGAGAGGTCTTTCCACTAAAATCAGTGACGACCATGTTAGTGGACATTAGATCCAACTCATTCTTACCAAGCCTTTTCAACATTGCCCTAGGTATCAAGTTAATTGCTGCCACTCCATCTACCAACACTCTATTTGTCAATTTTCCTTCCAACAAAGCTTTGATGTGAAGTGGTCGAAGATGAGCCTTTTGCTCCTCTAACAGCCTTTCAAAATGTGCTAGGTTGTCAAATACAGACACCGGATTATCTTAGAGAAAAAGCCAATTATCCCAAGGATCCTCCAAATCATCCTTAATTGGCTCATTATACACAACTTCATAGTAGCCTTCAAACTCAATAGGTAATACTGAGATCAGATTCACATTCATTGATTTCAAAATTTCTTCCTCGTCGGACAACTCTACATCCACGTGCCTTCCTATCCTGAAATACTCTTTGTCAATTGAACCCGATGAGGAGATAGTGTTGTCCATGGCCATTATTATTTCGTCAAGATCTTTGTTGAGGTCAACATCCATATCAAATTGCTCAGCATCATCGAGGCCAAACAAATCATCAGGGTCATTTAAAGCCTCAATGACCTCATTAGCAGTTAAATGATTATCACCTACTGAGCAATTGGGCTCTGCCAGCTCTCTTCCTTCCATGATCATACTACAAATCTTTTGTTTCTACTCAGCATCCTGGTTAGGGTCCTTTAGAACTTTTATTATCTGTTCCTTTGACCAATCTTCAAGACCTCCGATACTAACAGACTCACTTTCACGACCCTTAACCTTCCCTATTTTCTCTATCATCTTTTCAACTATCAGTCGGTCATTCTCCTCATTTTGTTGCACTTTCATTGCTTCCTTTTCAGCTGCAATTAGTCCCATTGGCCATTGTCGCCCAGTTTTATGTGAAACATGGCCTTGAACCTATTTTCCATTCTTAATCTCCTCCAAGTTCTCTTGTCGGACGCCACTATCCTTCTCGAGTTGTTTAAATGCACTTATCGACGCACCCAAAACTGTTTTCTTCTGATCGACAGGCTCCTTTCTAATAATACTTTTCAACTTTCCATCGCCTTGACTTTTACTTGGTGATGGCTTAATCCCAACGATTAAACATCCCTTCTCGTCGGGTTGTTCTTTCACCACTAAATCCTTTGAAATTTTCTTCCGCTTTTGTGCCTGTATTAACCTTTGCAACCTCCACTTTCGACTTTTTGACATCGACAGAGGTTTTGAGGGCCCAGTATCACCCTGGTAACAACCCACATTCCTTTGGTTGATTTTACCATGTTTGTAATCTTTGTTCTAGAATGTTTGATTATTATGAAACCAATTCCTCTTGGCAATCACCCTTCGTCGAAGCTCTGGGTGAATAGCCATTGCAAAATTCTTTACCCACCTGTCGACTACAACATTTGCAGGTGGTACCCTTGTCCTTGTTGGCCCGACATAATCTTTAGGAAACGTATTCCTTCCCACTGATTCACCAGGCTTTTCAGTCAACCAACCATTCCTATTAGGCCTGGGCGTGTAATTCAGCCTTGGTCTTGGGGTATAGAATGGTCGACGAGGTTTCCAAGCTTTTCTGTTGAAGACCTTCCTTTTATCTTGAAAATTTCCTTATCGAATCTCATCCTCTTTCTTTGCAGCAAGCTCATCATATACTGCATTACACCTTGGACATAACCTTACCTTGTCGCTTTCCTTCTTTCTTTTAAGGAACACATCTAGAGATTCTCCTGGATTTGGGTAAGTGTCCAATGCATTTTCCATATCAACATCAGATTCTTGCATTTTTCTCATGTTAACCATTCCAATATTCAAAAGAGTTTGCTTTTCGACATAAGTGACACCAGCCTGAAATGGATCCGTGTCGACGTTTATGTCTGCCTTTGGTCTATCAGCAAATTTCAAACGGCCATCCATTAAAGCTTTTTGAATCAAGTCCCTGAAACGAATACGCTCATTAATAACATGACCGGAATTATTATGAAGCTTACAATATTTTTAGTCCTTTATCTCATCAGGCTTCAAAAGCCTATGACCATCCGACAGTTTAACTTGTTTATCTCTTAATAATAAGTCAAATATCTTGTCAGTTTTAATGACATCGAATGTATCCATTTTCTTATTAACATAACTCATTTTCTCCTTATTTTTCATAAGCTATAAAGCTTGGCAAACATAGGGAGGACCTTTTAGATGCTCAATAATGTTAACCTCAAATTCATCATTATGTCATCAATTTCGCTATCAGATTCTTCTAATCCGATAAACGCTACTTTCTCCCTTTTTAGGAACCTTTTTTGCTTTTGTACTTTTTCAACTTTTAGTTGTTTTATCTGCCTAACTTTTTCTCCTAGTTGGGCAAGATCAACCAAATGTTGGTTCACTAATTTCTTTCGTATATAATAGTCCAAACCTCCTGAAGCAATTTTCACAACTTCTGCCTCAGGTATGGGAGTAAAACATCTACTCCTCATTTGTTGAAACCTAGCCAGGTAATCATCCACGGTTTCATTATACATTCTTTTAATACTAAAGAGATCTGTGAGTCCCACTCAAGTCTCCTCTAAAAAATTGATCATGGAAACTCCTCTCTAGTTAAACCCAAGAATGGACTGAGTTTGGCCTTAGCATCGAAAACCAACAGAATGCATTTTTTTGTAAGGGAACTAGGAAAAAATCTCATTTTAAGGCCTTTAATAGTGGCCAATTCCCCCATTTCTATGGTAAATCTAGCAATGTGTTCGACGGTCGATTCCCTACTTTCTCCAGAAAACTTAGAAAGTTTAGGGATCTTGGTTCCCCTTGGTAACTCTGTCCGTTGCACCCAATCAAGAAAAGCTAAAACAAAATAGGGTTGGTTGGCATAACCAACATTAAACCCAAAACGGTTCAATACCTGTTCCACCACTTGGTTAACATTTTGTTCGACCACCTGTTGCCCCCCAAGGTTTCAATGAAGCAATCTCATGTCTAAATCATTTCTAGCCATTTGATCTTCATCTCCTCGACGGAGCACATGGACATTACCATGTTCCAGGCATGGTTGATCATTCTGACTCATTTGACCAAGATTTTGATTATTTTGATCAACGTTCACTTGTGGTACATCTGCTTCTACATTTACCCCGGTTTGGGCTCTTTGGGCAGTAACATTGGTCGTATCATCTATCCCTAAAGCTTGATTAAATCTTGCTATTTGTCGGACCAATGCATTACAAGCATTATTAGTCATTTCCATGATTGGTGTAATCACTGCACCCATTTGCTGAGTAAACATGTGCACCATTTCGTGGTTGCTCTCATCCATTTGCTGTCAAAAATAGGCCAAAGAGTTTACAATAGGCCCAGCTATGTTTTGAGGGATATCCCTCGACATATTTGGGAATACTGGCCCCAAATTCATCCTTTCCTGTGTAAAAGGAGTAGGATTACTAGAGTATGCAACTCTTATTCCTTAGCCATTAAAAACCACTAAGGTTGAACTAATTTGTGGCTGACTTATAGAAGCCGTAGTTTGGCCTATGGTACCAGCCAAAGTGCTGCCAATTCCCATCTGTGCCATTATATGAGGCACATAATTGGGTGGCAAACCATATTGTGGTGCAAACCTTGAATTTGAATTCATTACACTTTGATTGCTTGGTTGACTCGGCGATGGCTGAGTCGTTGCAGGTATTATCTGTTCCAATACTGGATTACTCGAAGAGTACCAGTTGGCACTTTGTCAATCACAGGGCTTGAACTAACACCTGTTGAAGGTGGCACGATGATGTCGGCCACTAGTGCATTCAACACTTGATTTTGTGCATTACTCATGTTTTGTGTATTCTGAGAAGAGGAAGAACGAATAAACCTTCCACTTTTTAAACGCATATAATGAACCTCTTGTGAGAACAAGATCTGTGACACTACGAGTTACTCTAAACTCATCCCACTGGGCGTGCCAATTTGTTTATGGTGAAATTTGTTAAAGGCAAACTTTAAATAAACAAATATATTTATCAGTCGAGTGTGGGTTGTGACAAGTTATGTGGTAATCTCTTATAAGAAAGAGTAAACATTTGGTGCAAGATAAAAAGGGTAAAATGCAATGACAAAGAACAACACAAATGTAAATTGTAGAAAATAGATGAAAAGCAATAAGTTAATGCAAGTAAAAATACAATGAAATGTAAAGGAATTTAAAGAACAAAGCAATAACGTAAATTGCAAGAAATAAAGCAAAGTAACTGCGTGACAAGAAAAGTAAAGGAATTTAAAAAACAAGACTCAAAGTAAATGAATTTAAAAGAACAAGGTGCAGGAAGTAAAAGGAATTGTAAATAAACATTGCGTTAAAGTAAATTTCTTGAAATGAAAATGGAAGGCATACTTGGAATCAAATCCTTTAATTTGCTCGAGTGAGATGTTAGGATTGTATATCCAGTAACTAACCCTTTTTACATCGTAAATCTTAGTATTTATAAACAAACTAAGTAAAATAACTGACTCCTAAAACATAGACACGTATACATGGTAGTTAAACAATGTATTCGATGTACAAAACTATCAAAGTCATAAGGAAATTGGGTGCATCTTTTCAACGAAGACTATTATCCGACGAACAACACCCGCAAACTCATTATCTAACGAACAATATTTGCAGCATTTTTCACCAACAAAATGAATCTTTTTTACATTGACTAACCATCCGACTGACAACATTTGTAATATCATCTTCGACGAAAACTTATCATCTGACGAACAATGCTTACAATAACTTCAAACCTTGGAGAAATTCTTCAAGTTCACTTATTTGTTGAATTAGAACATTTCTCTATTTATTTCCTTCATCGAATAAGAACTTCATTTCTTCCCTCAACACTATGTATATAGTTTATTGTGAACTAAAGTCTATTATAGTACAACTTTATGATTATGTTTGGTTGGATGGAATAATTTTGAGGGAATGAGAATGAAAATGAAATAGAGTTAAATATTTATTGTTATGTTTTGTTTGATATGGATAGGAATAGAATGATGACTCTGTTTTACTTTTATATTTGGTATGCTATAATTGATAATAAAAATATAATTAAAAAATATTTGAAAAATTCTTTTAAGTTAAATATTCTTGGTTCAGCCCAATTCTAGCCAACCAAATTTTCAAACTTGGTAGAATGAGGTTGGCCCAGATTAATTCAAATATCCCCATTCTTTTTTTTTTTTTTTTGCCTAAGAAAACACAACTTGGCCCAAAAGAATTTTAGGGATAAATAGATGAGCTGGATGAGTTGAGCCATTTTTTACACTTATATTTCGGTGAAAAGGAATGAGATTCCATCACAATCACCTGTTCCTAAAATTTAAGGAATGTTGATTCCCTTAGGAATTCTTATTCCTATATGAAAACATCATATTTTGTCCGGGTCACATAAAAAGAAAAAAAATTAGTTAGCCAATTAATTCCCAAATTGGAAAATTAATAAACAAAATTCCTAATTAATTACAAAATGAAAAATACAAAAAAGTACAAGATACAAATTAACAAGAATGAATTTAGGTGCCCACTTTAACACTAGACCTAATTTTCCAAACCCCTTAATTTTACCCAAACCCCACATGACCCATTTCCCCATTGGCCCATCATCAAACAAGCCCGACCTCAACATCTCCTTCTAACTCGACCCAAATCCTCTCCCCTTGGCCCATCCTAATCTGACCCGTCCTATACCAACCCCTTTCCATCTTCCTTTCTTTCCCCGAAGCCCTAGCAGAATCCCTTGCGCAGCACCAAGTCCCCTCTACCTAGTACTGTTGCTGGTTCACCTCTTTCCCCGGCCACGCCCTTGCTCCACCACCACCATACTCCGTCTTCTGCTCTACTACCACTGCCTTGTAACGTCCTCTACCTAGTACCACCTCTGCTCCACTATCCCGACCACCCTTCGCTCCACTCCTCCGCGTCGTCCTTTACCCAGTACCTCCCCTGCTCCACTACCCAGTACCACTCTTGCTCCACTGCCTCTCCACCCCCTCTGCATACGACAAGCCCCATGCCTCACTCTCCTCCACCCATTCCACCCATACCACAAACAACAGTAGAGAAGAGGGAGCGAGTGCATCACAACTCTCCCAACTGAGTGCTTCAGGTGTTCGGTCGTGTCACACACACCCATGTTTTGAGGGGTGGCTTTTTCCTTTTGTACCGACCCAACAGAGGTTGCTTTTTGGTCATGTGGTACAAGCCAAAGAACAAGCTCCCAAGACTCTGCAGATTAAGCACAGATGAGAGAGAGAGAGTCGAACCTTTCGTAACTTACTATTTTTGTTATTTTGCAGGAACCTCCCTCTATAAAGAGAGGGTTCCTTTCACTTGAGAAGGAGGATTTTTTTGTTTTCGAAAAGAGAGAAAAATATTTGTTCTTGAGCCTGTTCTTGAGAGAACCTGAGGGTGAGAAAGAACTTGGGAAGAAGAAGGACCGAGCTCAGATTCTCAATAGAGAAATCACACTGAGCTTCTTCATTTTAGATTTTAAGTCCCTCATTGGTAACCTTCTGATTTCATTCCTATCATCTGTGTTAAAGTGTAATGTTTGAAGATTGATTAGATAACAAAGATTATCCTTGTAATTATCTTGCTCTGATTGCAATAAAATGGTTAAATGGTGACATTGTACTTGAATTTGTTTTGTTTATTGATTCTATTTTGATTTGCATTGTAGGCTAAGAATTGTTGGATGAAATGCTTATATATTGTTTTGGATTGTGGTAGCAGATTCCCCTAGACAATGTTTGATGTTCTGGATTATTTTATCATCATTGAATTTATGATCATTTTGCATATAATATGTACAAATAAGTCATGTGGTTGGATCTTGGTTTGAACGTATATTTTGAGAAAACCTTGAATTGAATCTATCCTCATTACCCATATGAATGTTTGTCATTTGGAATGGATTGTTTCAGCATGCACTTTTAGTTTATTTGGTTGGATTTTGGGTCCCCACTGTTGCATTAACTAATAAACGTTGAAATATGTAATTGTATACATGTATTTCTCTGTTTTGCGCATAATTAAAATTGAAAATGGAATTAGGAAGCTGTTACTAACAAATTTATGAACGTTTAATTTATGACTGGTGATTTAGTTTGTCTCAAACTGTCTGACTGACCCCTTTATAAGATTATTTCTGATCGTTTCGACCAACTACTACACCCTTAAAGAGTTTCCGACCGAGAACCTTTGCACCAGACCACTTGACCGACCGACCCGATCTAGGCCTTAACCTATAACAACTCAGCTCACCAAACCGACCTAGTTGACCTCATCCTTATCCCTTTAACCCCTCAACCAACATATCAGCCGAGCGTACCTTACCCATAGCCCATAACCTCCCAGATCACCAAACTGACCGAGGAGACCAAGCCATGGCCCATAACAACTCAACTCGCCAACTATCCGATCGATTTAGACCTGAGCCCTAACCCTTAACTCCTCAGCCAATATATTGACCGAACCGATCCTTAGCCCATAACACCTCAGCTCACAAACAGATCTAACCCGAGCCTCCTCCTAGCACACCTCAACTCCCAAATCGACACATCAGCTCCCGAGTTGACCAATCACTAACCCACAACACCTCAACTCACAAACCAACTAACTGAGCCGAACATTAGCCCATATCACTTTGACTCACCAACCGACCAGCCAAACCCCGATCCTGGGCCCATAATGCCTTATTTCATCGCTCGAGACTACCTCTCCGATCACCATCTCATCCTTAGGTCGATCCTCCCTTACCAATCCAACCATTGTTTCCATGCCCAACACTTAACTGATTGGTGCCAACCAATCAAACCACTCTTTCTCTTCCCAACATATAACCGGTCAGGTAGTGAGCCGAGGAACCACTGGAAAGCTCAGCTCGGTCGGGAACCTGGTCAAGGTGCTCCGTCAGCCAAGTGCTCGATCGGCCAATGTTGTGAAAGCATGAATATGCATCTTAGGGTTTTACCTTTTAGAGGAATTGATATTGTGGGTTTGTTCTAATACTTTTATTCATTGATATTGTACTTTTACTTGAATTGCATTCGTTATAATTTTCATAATTAATTAATAAATAATAATAATAATAATAATGAATAATAAAATCATCTATGGTATAAGATCCCAAGGATGAGACAATCAAAATTAGCTGCAACGAAAGCAACATTTTGATCTCCTTGAAGTGAAAAGAAATTTTATAGTTTTATTGGGAGCGCCGACAAGGCTACAAATGATCTTTAACAAACGATCTTATTCCATAATGAATTTGTTTACTTTAATTTTATCATCCTTTAACGTTATCATTAATGTATGATATAAGATTCCAAGGAATAGATAGTCAAAATTAGCTGCGATGACGGTGACTGACAAGAGGTTGTCGAGACCTCGTCAAATAATAAAAATTACCGGTTCGCAAACTAATATTTAATATAGAGCATGAACCGAATCGTCTCTCAAGGATTCAAAAAGAACAAATATTTAATCAGATCAAGATAATTAAAATGGGGGGTTTTGTTGTTGATTAACAATATTGATAAAAGAACAAGACTTAAAGTTGAAAACAAATCTAAAGAAACAACCAATCCAAGGAAATTTACCGATCTTGAGTTTAACTCATCATTGATCACAAGGAATTCACTTAATTGCTAACCATGTTCTTGGCCTTAGATCATATCAAGACGCCTCAACATGATCCAAGAATCCTCTACTAGATAAGCATCTAGGATTTAATTAATCAAGGTTAGATAAAGTAAGCACCATCCAAACATAGATTAACTTAAGATCAAGAATTTAACCAAGCTAAACAATCCATCAAAAAGCTTTAATAAATCGTTTATTCTATGTGATCCTCTTGAATACATGATAATAAAGCTATTATCACATAAACATCCAAATCAAATTAAGCAATTCAATCTAGATCAAAATTAAAAGAGGAAGAATAGAAACTTGAATAACAATTAAGCAATATGAACAAGTAAAACAAGATCTCCAAATTAAACATCAAGATGGCTAATCCCTTGGATTGATTATGAGAGCCTAGCCTTCCATAGATGGGAAGGAAGAACTCAGAAATAAAAGAACAAAAATGAAATTCTAAAGAGAATGGAGAAGAAGAGAAAGAAAACTAACAAATACTCAAACTTACTACAAACTTACTTCCAAATTGAATGCATCTAATACAAAGAGGTTGGGTCTATTTATACTAATCCTAGAAGCCAATTTGTACATGTACATAATCTGAATACAAGCTATAAGAATATGAAAATTGTCAAAAATGGAAGCTTGATGCATGGTTGGTGGCTTGGTGCATGGTAGGTGGGTTGGTGTATGGTTGGTGGCTTTTAGTCAACAACTCTTATCCGACTTCTGGCTCCAAATTCATCACCTAGACGGTGCATTTTGGCTTGGATGTCTTCATCAAAGTTGTAGCCAGTTGTCTCCTTGAAAATCTCTAATTTGAATCATGTCATTTGGACTTTTAAAACTCCAGAAATGCCAAAAACACTTCACCTACCTCAAGTTAGGTTGGAAGAACGTGTTTCCAAATTCAGACCAACTTGTAGCTTCAGAAGCATGCCTAAAACGACATCTATTGACAAAATGGTCTTCATTGAAGTTGGAGATATGGGTCTTATCTTTCAAGTGACCAAGTTTCAGCCCAAGAGGAGGCCTATAACCCACTATATAGTCCAATATGTGCATACTGCCCAGATGGTTCCGTGACAGCAATCTCACTCTATATTGCAAGGCTATTTTGGGCCCTTAGAAGTCCGATCCAGCTCTTGAGTTCTTTATGAAACTTGTAGATCCTTGTCTTAGCTTTCCAAAGACACCAAGATCACCTCAATTGGATCACCGAGTCCCAAGTTATGGCCTAACCAAGGAAGAAAGGTCAAAATGCATCAAAATCCGAAAATTATCTAATATTTACATTAAAACCCAATGAAGCCCAACAACATTAAACTCATCTAAAATACTAATATTGGGCACAATAAACATCTAATGAAGCCTAATATAAAGCTAATATAAGTGTCTCAAATTGATTGATCAGTGACATTTTGACTTCTCTGAGACGGTTGCGACACTATATTTCAATCATCTAACTAAACATAGGGAATGAAAATGATCCATTCCCATTTTTATTCCATTTCATCCAACCAAACATGCTAACTCTAAAGGTACTTTGAACCTTTAACGGTGTATTTCTGCAATGTCTTCCTCATAAACTTATTTTACACCTACAAAACTAGGCTCACATCATTAGGTATTTTTTTAGTAAACACTCATTTTTGGTCATCTAAATATATATGCAGCATCACATTGGTCATTCATTTATGAGCAACATCATATTGGTCATTCAATATTAATAATTAATGTCATTAGTTTCATCTTTCAATGACCAATATAATATCATTTTAAGTACCAATTTGATGGTAAATTTGTGACATTAAATGACTAAATTGATATCGCGTATGTCTTTAAAAGACCAATTTAATGTATTTATAAATAAAACACTAATATGATGTTGTGTATATCTTCAGGTCACTAAAATGAACATTTACTCTTTATCTTATTAAGTTATTGTTTTTAATTTATTCCTATCATAAAATTCCAAATTACTTAAAAAAAAATTGGTACACAAATTACTTAAAATTTGATTCATAATAAGTGGTATTTCATAATATTTTAGGATTGTTTTATAATCCATGAAAAGTGATATCAAGTCGATGCTAGCTAGGTTATAGAATCCATAATAATTTTGTGACATAATCATAGTTTAAGTGGTTAACATGAATATAAGATGAATAATATAATATGCTCCTTTTATTATTGAGTGACATGAAGTTAAAATATTCTTAAAAAAAAATAAAAACTGTTATTTAGAAGATAGCTAAATATAATTTTAAGTTAAAGATTATAGGTTTATATCATTTTCTTTTATTTTGTAAATAAAAGTTTAGGTGATGGAAAAGCTCATCTACAGTTCAAAGTCAGGACAAACCACTAACTTCAATGAAAATTTATGGTAAAATCACAAACTATCTACCAACAAATATACTGTAAATTCAAACCTAAGTTATAATAATTATTTTTTTGAACGTACTAAAAGACAACGCAGTCTTATTAGGATTTGTAATGTGCCGACTAGTTAATATTCGCCAAATTTAAGGATCTATGCTATTTTCTTTTAGAATTTCTTGCACGTATGTGTTTTAGTCCTTTGCTCCATAAGGACAAAATTTATAACGTGACTCCATGATTGTCTTTATACAAACTACTGCACAAACAAACATATATATATATATATATATATATATATATATATATATTTATATATATATATATATAGCCATCACCAATGGATGAGTTGATTCCCACTAGCCAAACATTCACCCCAAGAAAGAGAATTTTAATCCTAAGATTAAAACAATGGAACACTCAAGGCATCTACTAAGAGATTGGCTACCACAATCAATTAGGTACTAATAATTAAAATTGTTAAGAGGCCAAAACAGTGTTAAACAAATAATTTGTTGATTTTATTGGCGATTCAAAGTCATTAGCAATCATGGACATTCACATTACCATTTAACAACTTTTATTTGTTTAACCTTAATGCTGTATTCACACAAGTGTTCACAAAATTGATTTTTATAGATAAAACAAAACTAGATGTGGGAATCTTCATTATGGAGTTGCAACTTGCAAAAGGTCGAATACTTATTTCCCTAGTGCAGAACACATAACGTTCCATAGTTAATTAAGAATGATTTAGGTCAAGGTCTTAGAATAATATCAAATATCATAAGATATATTTTTATGTTGACGGTGGACAAATAACTATCACACAAAGGAATACCCTATCAATTAATTAAAGTCATTTTTAAATACCAACTAAGTTAGACTTTGTGCTTGAGATTCTGATGTGATTTTTAAGAATCTTGAAAACATAATAGAATAACAAAGAAATGCATTAAAATATTAGGGGTCCTCTCAAACACTAGAGAGAATGTGGTAATTTTATAGTTGGCCAAATTATACGTAAATAAGAATCAAATCCTCAACCATATCCTTTATAATGTTGTTTAGTGGCATGAATTAACTGAATAAGCAATCAAAGATTGTAGTCATTTTCGTTACTATAATCAGTATTAAGGGGAATTTTACAATACACTCAATGTATGCACACGTCTAAAGTGACATAAAATTGATAAAAATAAATTCTAATATTTTAATGATAATAATAGGTGGTGAAAAAATAATAAAAAATATAACATATATCTTAAAAAATAAAATATACAATTTAAAAGTTACATTAAGGTTAATTAAGCAATTGACAGGAAATTTTGTTTAATTTAAAGAAATAATAAATTAAATTATTTTTTAAAATAAGTGAAGTGCATCTATGCGCAAAAAGAAGATCTTTCACAGGCTTAAGTCATTATCACATTATTAGGCTATAGCTTGAGTTGTAAATTTTAAAATCGAATATTACATAATATTTCATATATATGATACCGTGCGCTATTTTCCTTGTCTCTTTTTTTATACACATAAGAAAACACACAGAGAATAATTATCCTACAATGTCAACGTTTTAAAGCAATTATGTATTTTTCAATTTACGAAACATTGCCTTGTAATAAACAAAGGAATACAAAACTTTCTTCCTCGCAAGAACCACATATATATTCACGGGCAGACACACCAACGTTGACTTCTGTTGCTTATTAAGCCATTTGATTCATGTTATTGTGGATATGATAAAGTAGTAATCCATAAAATATAAACATATAGAAAGCATAAACCCTACGATAAGCTTCACTTATTTTATTTGGCTAAGCCTCTAATATCGCGTGGTGTATTTTTTACCAATTAGTGTGGACTTCAACAGAAAGATAATCCTTGTCGACAAATAAATTTAGATTCGAAACAAGTGACATGATTAAAATACAATGTACTGAATGATATACAGATCATAAAAGGGTTATTGGAAAGATTTGCAAGATTTCTTCTCCCACCTAAATAGTTCACAGGCTTAAGTCAAACCATATTGGGCTACATATAATAATATTATATCACGTCCTTTTTGTATGCTCCATATTCCATTTTGGCTCGTGAGGGTGGGGTTGAAAAGTCTCAAAATATTGAGTGCCATAAGTAAGAGTTATGTTGATCTAGAGGCTATTTATGCAAATTTAAGAGTGCACACAACAAATTATTCTTCTAGAAATGACTCATGGCCTACTTGCTTTTCAAATATCGTCAATTACGTATAGCACTAACATATCTTTTTGGATTTTCTCTCTCTCTCTCTAATTGTAGTTTCAAGTTTTTGTTAATGCGCATATATCTTTAATGCTTTTTTAAGCATAAACCAAATTCTCTCAATTTTTATTTTTTATTAGTGGAAAATTTTTATATACTCTCATATTATTGCACTCAATTGATCATATGTAACGTGATACATCATATGTAACGTGATACGTGATAGTACAATTAAATATAAATCGTTAAATAAATTTTAAAAATAATATAGTAAACTGTTAGATGTAATGCACTCGAAATATGTAAAAAAAAAAATTCATTAATTAGTAGCAAATAAGTAAGATTTTTGAACCACTACCCATATAGAAAATAGAAAAATTGTATGGCTCCTCAATTCATTCTAGGTAGAAATGTGAAAACCTAGGTTTTTCTACTATTTTAGATTATTAATTTATTTAATTACTCACTATTTAAGCAATGGTTTCTTAACCCTTACTAATGAGTAATTTCTTTTATTACCTCCTTTATCCTTTATATAAGAATAATGATCATCTCATGTTAATAGATCACTAATATAATAATGTCATGTTAGATAAAAAAAAGACAGAAAAACAAAATTAATAAACCTACCTTGATCTACTTATTTTGTTTTTGTGTGTGTCTTTCATATTAACGAGTAACATGAAAGGATCTTAATTCTTTATATAACCATTACTTTTGACTTATTTGATAGAAATTTATGGTAAAGAAAATATAAGATATTTAAAGCAATCTTAAGTATTTTCTTTCTTGCAAACACTTCAGACACCACTCACAAAGAAAAAAGTTTTTAATCATCGTTTACTCTAAGAAGCTAACACTAACTATTATATTTTTAGACCATAAATGATAAAATAATTAAGTAAGTAACGATTTCTTTTTTAAGTAACTATTTCTTTTTTGTTTCAAGTTGTAACAGTTAAGTGTGTAAACTTTTTAAGAGAATAACACATTTTATTCTTCTCAACTTAGATTAGGGGCAATCGTGTTCAAGGTGAGGGGTTTGATTCTTCCACACCCCATTTCCCTAATTCTTTAGATTCTAATAAGAGTCTTTTACCTTATATGAAAAAACTCAAATTATAGACAACTACTTACAAAGTATGAAGACTTCTTTATTCAAGTTTCATATAAAGCTTAAGTACTTGGATTCAAACTTTGGGCTAACACTTAAGAGGATTTAGTCTCCTAATTAATACACCAAATTGATATGGGATGTGTGCTCCTTAAGATTGTTTGAAAAGGATTTAGTCTTGATTGATGTAAAAGTAAAGATGACCCAATAATACCTTTATTGTATTAAAAAAATTAACTCAATATTTGTTCTTTATTTATTGTAAATGTAAATAAGAATTCCGTTTATAAATATCATTTTTAAGGAAGAAAAAGATATACTAATCAATTTTTTACTTTTTATCTTTGAATTGTTTTAATAAATTAGAATTTTATAATCATTCTTTTAAATTAAATTATATAGTAAAAGTAACACTCTTTCTTTAATTATATATATATATATATATATATATATTTCTCTCTTCCTAATAATCATTATATATATCCTTAGCCTACGTGCGTGTGTGCTTTTGGGGGTGTTCCATGCAACTTATATCTCTCATGATCTCATCTATTTCTCCATTATTAGGAGGACGGGAAAAAAAAATAGAAGTCCACTGTTTATTGATTCCGTTTATTGATAGCTCATATCACTTGTATATTATATAAGTTTTGGTTACTCGTCAAATTAAAAGGTTATTCAACGGTAAGAATTAAAACATTTTGATTCTTCAAAATTAACTTGATGTTCGTTAGTGCAGCCAATAATTTCCTATTGATAAGCGATTTAGTTATAAATATCGTTATAAATCTTTGTTGAGTTTTGTGTCATGATACCTTATCTTCTTAACTTTATATTTATCAAAAGTATATATTTATCTTCTTTTTTTGTGTCAATTATTTAAATAAATTGTTAAATATTTATTAGTTGTTAGTTATATGTAATAAATTTTTAAATATTTATTATGGAATTAACATCTAATAAATACTTGATAATTTATCATAAATATTGTACACATAGAAAAATACTTAAATAATCTAATAATAATACTCTTAACAAATTTTTAATTATTAAATTAAATTTAAATTTTATTATATAATATTTTTAATTTAGAGGATGATTGAAAAAGATTAATTCTTTCTCAAAATAACTTTTTTTTAATTAAAAGTTGTTATATCTAAAATTTATCTTATTTATTTAAAATGTGTAAAATTGATTATAAGTTAAGATTATTATTTTTTATTAATTAAAAATAAATTTTAAAAAATATTTTATTTTAAACTTTTGATTATTTGATTTTAAATTATTTTAAAACTTTTGAAAAAAAAATACTTATTTTTTTTAAATTAAATAAAATTTTCAATTATTTTATATATTTTTTGATAATTTAATATATAAAAATATTTTTTCTTATAATTTAAATAAAACATTTTATCTTAAAATTAATTATAAATTAATATATTTAAACATAAATTAATATTTTTTTCTATTTAATTATATATATAATTAATTTTTAACATAATTTTTTTACAAATAAAGACACACCTAATCTAACGATATGTAAGATTACATGATTATATTTTTAATAAAACGGTGGAGTACGTAAGAATTTATTATGGCTCGTAAGAGTATAGTGTCAACTCCGGAAAAGAAAAAACTTTTGGTTCCTTTTGTGAGTGGTGTCGTGTCGGTAGCACATTGGGCCTTCTGCTTTGACGTTCTCGAAACTAAGCAATTGAAAAGCTGTGTTGGAGTCTTCCCACGAACAATGGCCCTTCGATTACTTGGAGAAAATCTAACGGCCGTCATGGTATCTCCTCACTGGTAACCGGTACCGGCAACAGCCGGTGCTAATTATTGTGGTCTATGGATAATAATAGTAACAGAAAAAATTTGGTCAAACATAGAGTTTCTGATTAAAATAACACAAGAATCCTTCTCCAATAGCCATGTGAATGTGATTCCCCACTTTGGGTCCCCTTTCTTTCCTTGCCATCATTTTTGTGCTTGTTTTCCTTTTATTTATTTATTTAGTGTGAATTAATGATATTTTTTAACTGTTAGTAAAAGATTAATTTCTTTTGAGTTAGAGATATTATTAAAGTAAGTATAATATCTCTAAATAAAATATTTTTTATACATGCGGCCTAATTTAAACTTAGGACAACATAGTTAAAAGACTCAATTATCTATCAATTATATTAGACTTTGTTGGTTCATCCTTGCTTTCCTTTGTTCTAAGTTCTAACAATAATTTTTACTTTCTCCTCGAGTCATTCTCTTAATTTAATTATCTATTTGAAATTAATATTTAAGAGTTGTAATTATATATTCCCCGCATGGTTTATGATTTAATGTACTTTAATCACAAAAAATAAAATATTTACATTGCTTTCAGAGTGTTTTGAATTATTTATAATATAATTTTATATTTATTAGGGTTGGATACAAACAACATAACTTAAGATCATTTCTTTTTTTTTTCTTCATATATATAATTTTATCTGCAGCACTATATTATCATTTAAACTACAAACCTTTTTTTTCCCTCTTTCAGCTTTTCCATACTAGATATGTGATTTGATAGTAACACCATAAGAAATGATTAATTTGTGATTTACTAGAGTGCTGGAGTGTTTCTTCGAACATTTGATTATGAACGTTATCTAGAAGAAATATTCAACACACACACACACATATCACCTGATACGAGAATCAGCTTGTTCAAGTTATCACCAATGCATTTCAAGCCCTAAATTAATTAACATCCTATCGTTTTTTTTTTTCTTTTTCTAGAAGAACAAATAAGAAAAACGACACTAATTACTTGTTTATTACTTCTTGTCTACCAATTGTTCAGTTATATTGTTATAATATAAAGGTAAAAGAAAAAGTATGCATGAATGGTTTTTGGGATAGCAATGAGATCGAGAAGGCTGTTGATAATTGAATTTGACCATTTTCAAGCAAACAGAAGAAGCACGGTCATAAAAAGTTAGATTACATATCCTTAATATATCCTTAAAAGTTAGATTACATATCCTTAATATATTGTGTAATTAATATGTCATTGCCACGAGGATTTAACTTTTAAGCACAGCTCTGCATGCAAATGTTTGAAATATCAATCTTCATTATTTTAACACAATATACATAAAAAAAAAGAAGTCAGCATGGGAATTCCGTTTCTGGCCTGCAAAGTTTGTTTTTAACATACATTATGCATGGTCAATTTCAAATACATATTTTGAAATATTGAAAAGCATGTTCATAACTTCTTAATTTGAAATTAGTTTATTTAATTTATATATGAAGCTGTATTGGTTTCAATTTTTTATAGAAAAATTTAGTTTCAAATTATATTAAATTTTTCTACGGGCAAATTTTTTTTTTGGCCATCTACAGGCAAATTTGGTTCAGAACTAATTTAGCGTCAAATAAATAGAAATAGATTTGGGTGAATAGTTTTTTTGTAAAAAAAAATAAAGTAGAAAGACTTGTTAGGAATGGACTTTACCCAATCCTTATGCTCGATCATGTTCAGAATTTTCGGAAACGTTTTAGAAAATGGACTGTACCCAATCCTTAGGCTAATGTGCAAACTATTAAAAGTGTACTTTCCTTTAAAACTAAATAAACTCTTCTCACTATATATGTATGAAAATTTGTTTGAAGAAATTATATGACTTAAAGATTTATTAGATAATTTTTTTAAAAAAATAATTGACTAATTTGCTTAACATTTTTTAAAACTAATTCAACTCTATCTTACCTTGCTTTTAGAGTTAGCTATACACCTCATATTATTTTCAGTTTTTTCTTAGTAAATGATTCACAAACTTTCACTACAACAAAAATGACTTTTAAATTAGCAAGGTTTAATTCGGTGAAATAATTACCTGATTGAAAAGCTATTTTCAAATTCAGAATGTAAAGTAACCAGATTCATAGATAAAACATTTAAATTCATTTAATTGTTACTGGATTTAAAAGTTGTTTTCCAATCCAAAATGCTAAGTAACTAGATTCATATATAAGACATTTAAATTCATTTTATTGTTATCGGATTCGAAAGTGTTTTTGGAAACCGGGATGTAACATAATAGGATTCTTATATAATACTTTTCAATTCATTTAATTATTACCGGATTGAAAAGTTGTTTTCCATATTAAGACATTTAAATTTGTTATATTATTATTGAATTTGAAAAGTTGTTTTTGAATCTGGTATGTTAAGTTACCATATTTATTTATAATACATTTTAATTCGTTTTATTATTACCGAATTGAAAAATTGTTTTCAAATTCAGGATATCAGGTAACCGGATTACAAAGGCAAATTATGTATTCATTCTATCTGATGGTACATTGAGTGTTATCTCCCGTTTGAGGTATATTTTCATCTAGGGCTTCATTATCTGTGCATCCAGGGCTTCCATTTCATTAATTCATTTTTGTTATATCAAGAATTAATTAAATATTTCCATTTTTAACTGTCGTTACTCTGTTTTGTTGATTTGGATGGTGTGATATTATTTTGATTTTTCTAGATTAAGCATCTTATGTAATGGATCGTTCGTAAGTACACATAAATCGTCTGTCTGGTGCATATGGAATGAGTGTTGAGCGTTTTCTTGATTTCGCATAAAAGAATCCAAAGTTCAATGGATTAATAAGATGTCCATGTCAGCGTTGTGGCAACTTAACTCAGTTAAGCATATAACAAGTCAGGGATCACTTATACTTCAGCCGGTTCGACTTGACTTATAGTAGGTGGATTTGACATGGTGAAACAACTTCATCAGGGACATCCAATGTAGAAACAAATTCAACCAGATTTAGAGTACATGAAGATTTTGACATGATTAACAAATTAAGGACAGATGTTGAAATTGATGCTATTGACAATCCTAAAAAATTTGAAGACACAATGGATGAAGCCGAATTACTGTTATATGAAGGTTGTAAACATTTCTAAAAAATTACTGCACTTATTAGTTTATTCAATTTAAAGGCTTCGAACGGATGGTCTAATAATAGTTTCAATGACTTTCTTCAATTAATTCATGATATGCTCCTTGAAGGTAACCTCCTTCCGACAACAATGAATAATGCAAAGAAGACAATGTCATCACTTAGTTTGAAACATGAGAAGATTCATGCCTGTCCAAATGATTGCATCATCTACTACAATGGGTACAACGAAGTTGACCACTGTCCGAAATGTGAAAAATCAAGATAGAAATCATAGTGATTAGGAAAGTCTAGGAAGAAAAAAAATTCCCGCAAAAGTATTTTGATACTTGCGAATCATTCCAAGGTTTAAGAGACTTTTTCTGAAGAAGGAGCATGCAAAGATGTTAACATGGCATAGATAGAGACGATAGGAAGTGTGATTTCAAGTTGCGGCATTCAGCTGATATACCTCATTGGAGGAGTTTCGATGTTATATATCTAGATTTCTCGACAGATCCTAGAAATCTTAGATTGGGATTGTGCACCGATGAAATTAACTCATTTAGTAATCAGAGTACATAAAACAGTTCTTGGCCTGTTATTATAGTTATTTATAACCTCCCTCCGTGGCTAACGATGAAACAAAGATTCATGCATATTTGTATGTTGATATCTAGTCAAAAACAACCATGAAACAAGATAGATACTTACTTACGTCCTTTAATTGATGATCTGAAGACTTTATGGAGTGATGATGTTGAAGCTTATGATGGTTATTGGAATGAGCCATTTACACTGAGATCAGCTATGATGTGGACTGTGTCAGATTACCCTGCATATGATAATATTTCTAGGGCCATGACAAATGGGTACTATGGTTGTGCAATTTGTGGAGATAATACCATTGCTTTTAGACTTAAACATGGGAAGAAAATGTCATACATGGGACATCGATCAAACCATCCATATAGAAATCGAAGAAAGGCATTTAATGGTCAACATAACTTTTATTTTGCACCAAAGCCTCAAAGTTTCCGTCAAATCCTACATCTACTTAATTCTTTGAATTATGATAACCCAATGACGAAGTGTTGGAAGAGAAAGTATATCATTTATGAGCTTCCTTATTGGGGTTCTTTAATGGTCCTACATAATTTGGATGTCATGCACATAGAGAAGAATGTATGTGAATCTTTGATTAGCACGTTGTTAAATGTGAAAGGTAAGTCTAAAGATTCTCTCTCATCTAGGCTCGACATGGTGGAGTTAGGAATTAGGACTACACTTGTTCCAACTGAAAAGGATAGCCAAATGTACCTTCCTCTAGCATGATATACAATGTCAAGGAAATAAAAACAAAATTTTTGTCAATTCATGAAGAATTTAAAGGTGCTTGAAGGATACTCGTCGAACTTAAGATCAAAGGTTAATATGCAAGAGTTGAAGTTGCAAAACATGAAGTCTCATGATTATCATGTGCTAATGCAACAGATTCTTCCTGTGGCTTTGCGAGGAAATTTACAAAAAGAAGTTGGGATTGCCATAACCAAACGTTGTTACTTCTTCAATAAGTTATGTTTTAAAGTTGTTGATGCTTCCATCCTTGATGACTTGCAAATACATATCGTTGAAACATTTTACAGTTTTGAAATGTATTTGCATCCATCATTTTTTGATGTCATGATGCACTTGGTAGTCCACTTAGTACGTGAAGTAAAGATTTGTGGTCTAATATTCCTTCGGTGGATGTACTCATTTGAACGGTTCATGAGAACATTGAAGAGCATGGTTAGGAGCAAAAGTAGGCCAGAGGCTTGTATTATAGAGTGTTACATTCCAGAAGAAGTAGTTGAGTTTTGTTCAGAGTACGTTACTAAGACAAATGTCATTAGACTCTTTGCTCCCAAAAATATTTCGGGTGAAATTGGAAGAGGACTATTTAGACCCAAGAAGTTGTTTGTTCCAATTGACGAGCTTAATATTACTCACCTATATGTTTTGAGGAACATGACTATTATCCAGCCATATGTGGAAGAGCATGTTACATTTTATTAAAGAATCATTCCCTTCTAAGTGTAGGAATTATGTAAGTTTACAAAACTATCATACTAAATCATTCACAATATGATTGCAGAAACATATAAATAAAGAGATTTAAAGTGGTTCATCTATTGATGATACTTTGAGATGGCTTAGTCATATGCCACAAACAGAAGTATAGAGCTATGAATAGTACATAATTAGCGGTTTTAGGTTTCATACTATACAGAGAGACAACATGCAGATTACTCAGAACTCTGGAGTCACAGTAGTGACATAATCATATCATGTATCATCAGTGAAGGATGCAAACCCAATACTATCTAGTACCTCGTTCTTTGGGGTGATTTAAGAGATTTAGGAACTTGATTACATAAAATTTAGAATTCTTGTTTTCAAGTGTAGATGGTTTGATCCAATAGGATTGAAAGTTGATGATTAGAGGCTAACATTTATCGATTCTAACAAGATTGGGCTTAAGAATGATCCGTTTATCTTGGCTACACAAGCTAGACAAATTTTCTATGTCAATGATGATAGCAATGCAGCTCAAAAATAGTCCTTACTAGGAATTTAAGATTCATGACAGAAGGTACTCCATTGGGAAAGATGACATGAACTGGGAACATTTACCAAATTACTAATCTCATGTTCATTTACTGATGCATATGATGAACCAAACTATTTGGGCAATGGGGAGATCCAACTCATAGAAGAATCAAGGAAACCTTAATTTTGATTAACTGTATTTAAATGAGTTAATGTTTCTCATTGTAATAAACTAGTACTCAATTCTGATTGTTATTTGTTGATGTTTCCCATTGTATAATATCCAACTGATGTGAATAAAACTTTGGATTCTGGCAGTCAATGTCAATTTGTTTTTGTTCTTTCATGAAATTACATTCCAGTGAAGACGTGTTAGTCACTTTGGTTTTATTTTTAAAACGTGTAAGTAATAAAAATTTATATAATTTTTTTTAAATAGACTTTCAAATCCGATTGATTAAGTGCCGGATTAAAAAAGGCATATATTGAAATCTGCTACAATATCAACCGAATTAGAAAGTGATTCAATTAAAACGTGTAAGAAATAAGATTTTATATAATTTTTTTCAATAGACTTAAGAATTCGGTTAATGAAGTGCTGGATTAAAAAGGACATATATTCAAATTCGCTACAACATTAACCAGATTAGAAAGTGATTCAATTAAAACGTGTAAGTAATAAAATTTAATATAATTTTTTTAAAATAGACTTAAGAATCCGGTTAATGAAGTGCTAGATTAAAAATGACATATATTCAAATCCGCTACAGCATTAACTAGATTAGAAAGTGATTCAATTAAAACATGTAAGTAATAAAATTTTATATAATATTTTTTAAATAGACTTTAGAATCTAATTCATGAAGTGCCAGATTAAAAAGGTCATATATTCAAATCTGCTACAACATTAATCGAATTAAAAAGTGATTTCATTCAAATGTGTGAGTAATAAAATTGTATATTATTTTTTAAATAGACTTTAGAATCTAGTTGCTTAAATGCTAGATTAGAAAGGTGATATATTCAAATCCGCTACAACATCAACCAGATTAAAAAGTGATTTCATTAAAACATGTGAGTAATAAAAAAATTATTTTCTTTTAATATAATTTAGAATTTGGTTAATGATATGCCAGATTAATAAGTCCATATATTCAAATCCTCTTCCATATCAACCGGATTAGAAAGTGATTCCATAAAGACATGTGACTAATAATATATATATATATACATATATATATATATATTAAATATACTTTCAAATCCGATTGTTGATATGCCGGATTGATAAGTCTTATATGACTTTTCGCATCCAGACATACCAATTTTGTTTTTACTATAACTGAATTTAAAGGTTCTATTTTGTAATGTGGTTATTTCATAACTGAATTAAAAGTGTTGTCTTTAATATTTAAAAAATAAAACCAGAGTCAGAAAACCTTTACATTTCTTTCCCTCGCTTTCTCTCTAGTCTTTGCGTATCAAACAAGACTTGCACAAGCAACACCAAAAATCCAACCATTATCGTTTCTGTAAGCAAGAAGTGATTCCATCTTCATCATTGTCGAACACTACAGGCAAGGTAACCGTTCTTTGCTCTATTTTACATTTCGCATAAGGTTTTTGCTTTAACGTCCACGAAAACAGAGGTTTACTTTTCTATTTCTTCTGACAGGTTATACATGTGATTTTGAACCCACGTTTAACTCAAATACTTCATAGGACACCATACGTTCATCAAACGGTAATAACCTAGAATATTGATGTTGTAATGAGCATTGTTCTAATTAGAGTCTTCAACTAGTGTTTATGTGTACCCTTGTTACTTTAGCTTTCTTTGGTTTAAAGGAGAGTCTAAGACATTTTATGCGTACATGGTTTCAGTAGGCTAAAATACAGGCAAAGTGGCCTTCACATACTACAACTCATGATTGGAGTCATTTCCCATTCATCTTTGTGTACCCTTGTTAATGTCTTAGTGTGCTCTCAGTGCATCTTATATTGATTATAGTCACCATTATAACTTCATGTATGCTTGACTTTGATGGATGTTGTTTTATGTGTTGCCATGTCAACCTCAGTTGAATATGAATGTAAATGAAAATAACATGTAATTACTATGTGTGGATAAAGTTAAGACTTTGCAAGGTTGTTATGTATGATTTGCAATAGATATCATCACTGTTGACTTTCAATTCCATGGTTATCATGGTCAATGCTTAGTTTGTACACTCCCATTACACTATCATTAAACATTGACAATGAAAATTATTAATTGTTAGTGGTGTGTATAGTCTAATGTTGCTAGTTATTTTCTTGTATGCTCATTAATGTGGTAGCTACTGTTAGTAATATATTTTTTACTCTAATATTACATATGTCGTCAGATCCGAAATACCGACCCACCTCCAACAATAGTGATTCATCAAGTAAACAAACATCATCAAAGAAGAGAACTAGGAGTCCAACTATTTTAGACTGCATCTCTAAGGTACATGCAACCGAGCAAAAAATATTGGTTGAAACAAATTATAATGGTATTCCTATTGAAGACAATGGGAAGGACCTCGTGAATTATTTAGGAATAGTGACAAAAGACACGGTTCCTATCACTGCGGCCTCATGGGGTGAGGTTCCCAAATCATTGAAGGATAGAATTTGGGATACTTTAATGGTAAGTTTATATCATACTTTGAATTAAAAATATATATCTTAATATTTATTAAATTTTGAACTTATCATTTGTTTTTTTATGCAATTGAACTCATTTATAATATCAGATACGGAGAAATTCAGACAAATGATGATGAAGAGTGCAACTAATAAGTTAAAACAATTCAAGATCAGACTAGGGAGGGATTACATATGGCTTTTTTATGAGGTGGATTATGAGCATGTGTTTAAACCCCCATCAAAATACAAATTTATCACACAAGACATATGGGACGAGTTTGTCAAATCACGTTTGTTCGATCAATTCAAGGTAGGTACATTAATTTGTTTTGGGCTAGTGGCTTTATAATGTTATGTCATTTATTGACATCAGCTTAATGTAACAGGAAATTAGGGAGAGGTGCATAGCATAGGCGAAGAAAACCAAATTCCGGCATCACACTTCAAGGAAGGGATACACTTAATTAGAGAGAGAGTTGGTAAGGCTATTTGCTACTTCTTATACTTAAATTCATTTGTCGACATATGTTCCATATGAATCATATTATATATCAAAATACATGTAACTATTTAATGTCATACTTCAAAAGAAGTTTCAAACAACGGAGAAAATCCAATGGTATGAGATGTGGAAATAAGCAATAGTGGACAAGAAAATGGAGTTTAAGAAACCCGAAGAAGTAGAGATCGCAAGAAGAATAGTAAGTGTCCAACTTATATGGTTTAAAGTAACTATAAAATTATTGAATACTTATATTGTTTAAACTAACTATTAAATATATGGTTTCAGGATGACCACACAACACAACAAAGTTTAGGTTCTTTCCATCGAATTGAAAAAAATGATATACTGACAGAGACATTGGGCACTCCTGAGCATGATTGAAGATTATGTGCAGCTAGCTCGTCGTCAAATCCAACGATGTACTAGGGCAAAAGGAACATGGTTAGCATGGAAGAACACATGACACTATGCAGCATGGTATCACAAATGGAGACTATTTTATTGGACATACTGCAGTGGCAGAAAATGCTAGCCTAAACAAACCTTAATATCCTAAAATTAGATATCAAGGCTTCGATGGGAGACAAATGGGTCTATCTAAGTTCCTCTAGCTCAATAAACTTGAATGTCACCCCCTCTGCATTTCAGAAAAATGTTGCAGAGGATCCAGTCATTGTTGGGGGGACAACAGAAACAAAAAAAAAACAACATTATCTCTAACAAGTCCACCTGCAGCTCCACTCGACGATACAACTCACTCTTTAGGATGGTGTTCGGACTCTTCTATAGTAAATAGATGTTTAATGTTTTACATTCTTTCTAAAAAAGTTAAAGTAATTTAAATTATATTATTATGTATCTCACAATATTTTTTAATTGATGTAGCCAAATTTAAATTGTCTACTGGCTGCTGGCCAACCAGATAATTATGTTGCGGAATATACGGTACATGCTATTGATGGCAAAGGGATGACCCTTCACAATAGACCCCTTCCTTTGGATTTTGTGAAGGTCTGCGTGGACAGGGTCATTAAACCCGATGCTTAAGTTCTATGCCTAAACGACGATGTGGAACTGGTTAAAGATGCATTGGGAACTTTTATTGCTTGGCCTCGAAACTATGTCACTCACGACATGGATGTAAGTAATTTAAAGATTATGTACATGTGGATTAGTGGTTTTTAGAAGTCCACTATTATTTTGACTACAGGTAACTCAAAGATCAGAAACACCAGTCATAATTGACTTGAACTGGCTAATCCAACTGTCGAATGAAATGACTAAAGATGACGTACTCTCACGTCAAATAGAGGGTTCTGGGTTGGATGTAGACTTTCTGTCATATATCTCATCAGAAGATATGCAAGACTTTTGGCCATTTGGAATGCATATCAGCTGGTTTGATAACGTGGTACTTCGGGTAGGACAAATATCTTAATCATTGAATTGTATTTGTTGTTAATATATCTTTAGTTAATAAATAATTTGATACTGAATTTTGTTCATTTACTTTCAAGTAACTTGGTTGACTTGATCCACCGCATTCTGAGATGTCTACCTTATGGGTTTGCTGACCCAATGAGGGCGTCACTTCTTGGCAACCAAGAGGATCCCAAGTCAAGGGGCCAATACCTGTTCGAAGTTTTATTGTAGGTTCCACCAGAATCCATGGTCTTTGTACCATATAATAGAGGATAAGATTCATAAAATTAAATATTCTAATACAAATATAGCATATATGTACTGAAGATGTTAGATTTTGTATTTTCTATATCTTATTGGATGCTTGCTGTCATTAAGATATTCAAGACTATTGTGTTTTGGATGAACCTTATAGGAAAACCAATACGTAATGATATAAAGAAAGTGGTTGGAATATAAGTTATTATAATCTCCATTATGTGTAACTTGGTTTTTCAATATTAAACATAACATTGATGTTTCATTTGATTTTTTAAAAGAGTTTTGAGGTGTTACAAAAAGGAAAAAGGACTATCACAAGACAAAAAAAACACCATCAACATCACTACTCTCAAGGTATTGTGTTTAATGTGTTATTCACAGATATTCAAATTTTTGGACTACTTTTTGTTTCACTCATTTGGTTTTTGTATTATGTATAGACACCCAGGCTAATCGATAGTAAAACATGTGGTTTCTATGTCTTAAAATATATAAGAGACATCATAACCAACAAGATGAAAACAATGAGTCAAAGTAAGTTTTAAGGTTTATACATTGATGTGGTTTTGTTTTTGACTTGTACAAAATTTTGAACTTTATATTATTTTTTTCCTTGGCTCAGTTTTCAGAAGCAACTACTTATACAGAAGAAGAGATAAAGGAGGTACAGCTTAAATGAGCAGCATATGTTCTAGCTACATCGAATAAGAATTAACATGAAGAGATGTGATGATTTATGTATTTTTTGTAGAGTTTGTACATAAACAGTGACTTATAAGAAATGTTGTTAGGTTGATATTATTTATAAACTCAATGTCAATTAACTTTGTAAATGTTAATATTATGTACATGAATAAGAAATCAATGTTGTACAATTTTTTTGTTATCATTGTGCAAATCTAAAAATCGTAATGGTTTCCGAAACTTCATTGTTAACAGGATATGTAAAGCACTTTGCAATTCGAGTATTACCCGAATTTAAATAAAATAAATACATACTTTACTAATTCAGGTGATAATAACCGAATTTAATGTCAATTTCCCAATTCGATGTTTAATCAGATTTATATACTTTTGTAATTTTCTAATTCGGTTGTATACAACTGAATTTAATGTCAAGTTTCCAATCCAATGTTTAACCGGATTTATATATTGCTAGTGATTTTCCAATTTGGTGAGGTACTTTGGAATTTATTGTGAAGTTTTCAATTCGGTGTTTAACAGGATTTAAAATCACATACTTTTTAATTTAGCTCTATAATAACCAAATTGGAAAATGTTTTCCAAATCGGTTTTTTTAAGCATTGTTAGAAGTCAGAAGTTTAGACTACTTCTAGACATAATCCGTTGTTATTACCGAATTAAAACTATTTTGACAGCCAAATTTAAAAGTCATTTCTATTGTAATATTTGCCTAATAATTATTTCCTTCATGAGTTTATTTAAGTATATATTTTTACGTCAATGCAATAAAATTGACCGGCTCACTGAATTCAACTAATAATACATTCTTGTTTTATATCGCAGCGTTGTATAAACGTGTATATATGATACTTTTTTAGTCATTTCTTGACGATTTGTTCATCTACTTGATGCCTTTTTATTTTTATTTTTCTTGATCAGCTTAGTCATGTTCTTCTATGATTTGAGATTATTTGAGCTCTTTCAAGTGTTTTAAAGATAAGCGTAAAAGATTAGTCTTTTACCCAAATGACTAATTGAACAACGTAAACTATCTTTTCCTGCTATCTAAGCAATTTTCCATATGATTGTTCTTTTTTTAACCCCATAAAAGGACGTGGGTGGCGAGATATAACTGTTGAGTTTTTTTTTTTTTTTAATGTGTTACACCAATCTTACGGTGGTTGTGCACAAATGCTATTGAACTTCTATGACAGATATATTATATATATTGATACTGATTACGTGTAGATTAAGTTAGAATAATCTTTCCATTAATTTTAGATCTACATTTAAGTAATATATACATTGTTGCTATTGTTTATGCTATGGAAAAGTCAACTGCAAGTGATTGTGATTTTCCTAATAATTAAAACTTACATTACTACTTACGATTGAGATATCCAAAACATAAGTGCAAAGAAAAGGTAAGGTATAATAGATTTTTCAGTCAGATTGCATGCTAGCTGCTTTTAAATTGTTAATAATTCAAATATTTTTGGTTGACATAAACTGATAAACAAATACTATTGATTTACCTAGTCCACCTCCATTTTTATTCTGGATGAAGGCTTGGGATCAATCACCCAAAAACAAAAAACGACAACATTGAGCTTTTTCTTCATTTCTTTTAAGGATAAAATAAATAAATTAATTCACGTTATATCTCTTAAGATTTGTATTAAAAAATTTAAAATAAAATAATAAAATCAATACTATTGTATTAAGGATTAAATTTTAAAAGACATAATTGACATAAAAAAGAATTTATGAAAAATTTTATATTTAATTTTAAATAATGATATTATATTTGGTGACTTGATAATATTAACTAAGATTGCTACATAATTTGAGAAAAAAATTGGTACAAAATTTCAGATATTTAACATTACTCGAATAAGAAATGTTTCAGTTATATGAAATAGTAATATTATATAGATACAATGATCTAAAATTTAAGAATAAACACTCATCTAAAAATATACGCGATATCACATTAGTCATTTATTTATCAACGATATTAAATTAGTCATTGATTAAAATATAATTTTGGTCTTTATAGTTTACACTCATTTTCAATTTAGTCTCTATATATTTTTTCTTTGTAAATCACTTCTTGTACTTACAATCGTTAGTAAAATGGTCTTTATCATTAGTCTTAGTTATGACACTGTCAATTTATAATCTGACGTGAAAAACTAATGCTGAGGTGGCATTGTTTTTATCCACGTCATCGTCCCTAACATTAGGATGAGGACTAAATTAAAACAAGATAAAGCTATAAAGACTAAATTAAAAATAAGATAGGAACTAAATTAAAAATAAGAAAAAATTTATAGAACCAAGTATATAATATGCTTGAAGAACATTTTAACGTAACCATTTTTCTTTTTCATTCTGTATAATGTGTAACCTTATATTTAACAAGCATTATATCTCTAAGCACAATCCTACTATTATAGTTTTTTTTGTTGGCATACAAGCTTCCAAAAGAGAGAAACCTACTTTATCATACCAACAAATTAAACAAATATCTTTGCTTAAAAACTATTAATAATTTTTTTTTATTATACATAAGAGTATCATTGAGCCAACTTTTGCGTCAACCGTGACTTAGTCCCTCTTTGGACGATCTTAAGGGCACATCTTCCAGATTAACATGATGTATTTAAGAGAATTAATTGGTCAAATGTTCAAATTTGAGTAGTTAAGGTAAGAAGCGCACCTTGTTTTACCTTAACCAATAGGACAACCACATTAGGTTAAAACTATTAATAATTACATACATATAAAGAAAATTGAAATATATTGAAAATTAAATTAAGTAATAGGAACATAAGAATACTTAATAAAAGATAAAAATGAGGGAGGAAATGGCAAATTCTGAGTTTTTCTTTTTGTCGTCTATCCATTTTACAATATTTAAGAGTATATAATAACTCTTATCATACTTAAAGTTAAACTGTTCTCATGGTATATATAGACAGTAAACACATACTATATATATTTAGTTCTTATATCTTTATCTTATTTTTAATTTTGTACATATAGTTTTCTCTTATTTTTAATTTGGTTTCTATACTAATGTTAATGACGATGTCACCTCAACTTCTGTTTTTCACGTCAAATCATAAACTGATACCGTCATTATTGGGTCTAACGGCATAAACCATTTTACTGACGATTATAAGTACAATGATTAATTTATAAAGAAAAAAAATATAGAGACTAAATTGAAAATGAGTGTAAACTATATGGACTTAAAATATATTTTAACCTTGGTCATTTAATGATAATTAATGGCATCTATTTCATACTAATTTGATGGTATTTTAAAATATAATTTGATCATAAAAATGTGACATTAAACGACTATTTTAATATATATCTTTAAATGACTAATATAATATATTTATAAATGTATGATCAATATCATGTCGTGTGTATTTTTAAATGGCTAAAATAAATATTTAATAAAAATTTAATGTTACCTTGAAAAAGAATAAAAATTATATGTAAACTCGTTTTTATATCCTTAAATGATTGTGAAAAAATGTTTTATAAAAATAATTGTATAATCTCTAAACTTTTTTTCCTTCAATTTTAAAAAACACAAGTCTAATCTCAATTATATAAACACGCCATCGTAGCAAAAAAATTACTCAAATAAAAATTCGAAATTGAAACTTATTTCACTTTTTCAACGAGTTCTTCTAGAGTTGTCAACCGTCGTAACCCTTCAAGAGATTTTTGTGTAATAAAAAAAGAAAAGAAAACCGAAGAACAAGTCCAAGTCCATTTCCATTTACATTTCCATTAGTAGTCTCCTTACTTTATTTTCGTCTCTGTGTATTTCCACCCTTTAGGACCCACCACACTCCGTTGCTCACCACTTTCACCGGTGAATGTGAATTAATCATAGATGGAAAATCTCATAATTGTTTTTGTAAAATTTTTAAAAAATTAAGTTGAGATTGTTATTAACACTATATAAAGAAATAATCTTTACTATTTTAACTTATATAAAAGCCATCTAAGCCTATGTTTGTTTTCAGAGAAATAGAGAAGAAAGAATTAGAGAAGAAAAAAATAAAAAAGAAATAAAAAAATTCTCTTGTTTAATTAAAAAACAAATAAAGAAGAAAAAAAATAATCAATCTCACGATTTTTTTTATTTCTCTCCTAAAGTAAGAAAAAAAAAAATAAATAGAGATGAAAATTTAACTAATATATCATTCTTTTTGTTATTTTATAAATAAATAAATAAAGGTAAATATGTATTTACAACAAAATTTAAATTTATTTCTTTCATAATTCTCTTAATTCAAACAACTTAAAAATTTACTCATTTTTTACTTTATTTCTCTTTTCCCTATTTCTTTCTACTATATTTCTCTTATAACCCAAAAAAAATGTTGTCAAAATTTTCTTTGAATTTTGCCTAATACTTTTTGGCTATCTAACATTATTCATGATATATTTATAGTAAAACTACCATCCTTTCTCAATCAATCAATCCATGTTCTCATCCTGTGCTTTCTTTGATTCCGGATATGGATTTTTTTTTAACGTTGGGGGTTACACTTTAAAAAATAAAATATGAAATTATAACAGTTAATAAAATAAATTATTATATATTCATAATCTTTCACATAAATATTTATATTTTATAAAATTTAAAACTCTTAAATTTTTTATGGACAATTATAATTTTATGCTGTTCTCTTTAAATTGCAATTCTCACTTATCTTTCTCCCTCTATTACCCGGTCATCCAGTCATCCGGTCACACCCTCATCCCCATATATCTCCCCCTAACCCACAACCTTTCTCTCCTTCCCATTTTCCAACCCAACCCACTTCTCAACATCATCTTTCTCCTTCCATTCCCATGACATTCTGAGTTTCCATTTCCCATTCTCCCTCCATTCATCTCTTACTTGGATACCATAAAAAATGGCAGTGGAGCTCATGGGGTTCCCAAAAATGGACGAACAAAAAGCCATACAAGAAGCCGCATCGGAAGGCCTCAAGGGCATCGACCACCTCATAAGCATCCTCTCCCACCAACGACCCACTCACTTAAACCCACACCTCACCGACCTCACCGTTTCCAACTTCAAAAAACTCATCTCCTTACTAAACCGGACCGGCCACGCCCGGTTCAGGCGAGCACCGGTTCACCACCAATCTCCAACCACCTCGCCGAACATATCCCCGCCGCAGTTCACTTCTCCGGCGCCGATCTCGAATCCGGCCACCGCGCGCCACCCTCCGCCGGCACCGGCGAGTTTCGTTCCGGCGCAGCCGCAGAGTCTGACGCTTGATTTCACGAAGCCTAACAACATCTTGAGCTCCGGCGCCAACTCCATGGAGCTCGAGTTCTCCAAGGAAACCTTCAGCGTCTCCTCCAACTCCTCCTTCTTGTCCTCCGCCGTCACCGGCGAAGGCAGCGTTTCTAACGGCAAGCAAGGATCGTCGATCTTCCTCGCCCCGCCCGCGCCGGCGGTTTCCGGCGGGAAACCGCCGCTGTCTTCAGCGACGTACAAGAAACGGTGCCACGACCACCGCGAACACTCCGACGACGTCTCCGGCTCCGGCAAGTGCCACTGCATCAAGAGAAGGTACGTCTCCACCCCGTGCGTTTCACCGTATCACTTCCCTTTTTTTTTTTTTCATCATTCCGAGTTGGCTCGTCGACTCAAGTGTTGGAACTTGGAACCAACCACATGACTCGGTCGTGTGTGTGAGTGAAGGCCGCGTTTGGGAGTCAACGATTTCGGTAGTGGTGCAGTTAATGCATTAAATGGACACATCACGCCTGATAGTGACAAGACTTGGTTCCTGTCATGACTCATGAGTGTTGCCTTTGTCAATAAGCGAATATTTAGAAATTCTGTTTGGGAAAAAAACAGAAATTCAAACTTTGCCAAACTGAACCTTCTCTGTCCTTTTTTTCTTCTTCCCTTTAGTTAATTGCTTTGATTGTTGACCTTCCCATTAATAGTGCAACAACGTTTCATTTCTAAAATTTTCAATGCATCATCATTCATTATTCGAAACAAAATAAAAAATAAAAAAATTAACAATTTTTAAATTTTTGTGTTCAGGAAAAATAGGGTGAAGAAAACGGTGAGAGTGCCGGCGATTAGTTCGAAGATCGCCGATATTCCGCCGGACGAGTTTTCGTGGCGGAAGTACGGTCAGAAGCCGATCAAGGGGTCGCCGTACCCACGGTGAGTATTTTGTTGATTGATCTATTTGTGGCCGTTGATGGTGTTGACTTTAGTCAAAGATGTGTTCCCTGACGTCGATCTGTTTTTTTTTTGGGGTATCAGAGGGTATTATAAGTGCAGTACCGTGAGAGGGTGCCCGGCGAGGAAACACGTGGAGCGTGCCCCGGATGATCCGGCGATGCTGATCGTCACGTACGAGGGGGAGCACCGGCACGCGGTTCAGACCGCGATGCAGGAGAACGTAGCCGGGAATGTGGGTTTGGTATTCGAGTCAACGCAGAGGGTGGAATAAAAAAAAAGGAAGGGGGAGTGGAGGACTTTTTTTTTTTCTTTTTTAGTAGTAAAAATATGAGTGGGGGTTAGGGTGGGGTTGCGTTGAAACTTGTAAATTTGTTTAGATTTTTAATATTAATATTATTATATTATAGAGAAGAGAGGTGGAAAACTTGGAATGTTAAATTTCTCCATGAAAGTCTTACCTACTATGATTGTATTATGATTTCGGATTGGGTGGAAGTGGGAATCCGAGGGTAGGGTCACTCGATTGGTATAATTTAATAATGTTAAAATAATAATTGAATGAAAATTTATTATTTTAATTGTCTGAATTAGGTTAACAACCGGTGATGAAATGTAATAGCATCTAAGTTGTACTTTGTTTTCTTTGAAATCCAAACGTGGAAACCTTTGTTTTACTACTCTTACCTCGGGTTCTTTTGGCCTCTGCTTTTTTCACACGAGAAATTGCAATTCATGAGTAGGGTTGAAACAAATCGTAAAACAAGGCCAGATAATATGATGTACTTCAATCAATGCACCGGTCTAAGTAATAAGAATATAAGTAACTAGTTTGATAAAATATATATGGTTAAAGCTGAACATGAAAATAAGCAATCCATTATTAATTTGTAATGAATCTAATGTATAGTTTATAAGAAAAAAGGATCACTATTGATATTTTATTTAATATTCTAACATGTGATTTAAAATGAGTTTTTCTTTACAAAAAAAAAGAGAACTAAAATAATATTTACTTGATATTTAGTAGTTTATCGACAATGTGGATGTTACTCAACGCCGTTGGCAGATGGGCAGTGCAGCAAGTGTGCATTATGATGTGTCGAATTTTGTTGAACATACATGAAAAAGGGCATGTAATATATGATTTACAATTAAATAATTAAAGTAAACAATTTAAATTCGTATACAATTTGCAGGGAAATTAATTTGAGATATATGTAGTTAATTTCACTCTCATATATATAGTCTTTAATTTATTATCTTTATTTAACTATCAAATGAATATATGTGCTTAGTACTGTAGTAAGAATATTTTGAATTTTTGCAGGTAATAATATCCTTCCTAAATCAACCCAAACATATGAATATACTAGTTAGCACGGGTTATTTTATAATTTATATTTAAATTTTTTATTTATAATTATATTTTTTATAATTATTATTTTGAATATTTTTAATTTATAAAATGATTTTTATAAAAATTCCTATAAATAGATGAAAAAATGTTTAAAATTATTTTTTTATGTTTGAAATAATTTATTTTATTTTATTTTATTTGTGCTTTGCACATTTTAATTTATTTTTTATTTTTTATTTTTTAAAAAAATATTTTTATATATAATTATGATTTCATATATGTTAAATTTACAAACTATTTATTAATAAAAATTCTTAAAAGTAAATACAGAAAACATTATAAATTAATTTTTTAGATTGGAAAGGATGTCTATTTTTATTTCACTATTTAATTCTTTAAATTTTAATTATATACTTTGATAATATTTTACTTCCTAATTTAATTGTCTTTTGAAATTTTATTATTTCTTTTATGTTAATGTTACCATGTATTTAATGATATAATTATATTTAATGATGTTATTAATTACTTAAAAAGATAATTTTACTTTTATATATATAGATTTTTAAAGAAGATTTAGTTGATATAACTACTTTTCTACAACTCCAATCCTCCGACCCGAGGCCCTTGAAGCACTTCACAAACAGGTTCCACAAAAAAAGCCAGCTATTGATCCAATTTCAAAAGTGGTTGACAAAGCTTCGCACGTCATAATATTCCACGAGGACTAAATAAAGATTAGGTTCAGCTAAAGATTAGGCTCAAACTTTTAAGCGTGCGTCCAACGTAATTCGACCTGAAATTCTTGACCTACAAGCCTGCCAGAATTTCAAATTGGAGTTTGGTCAATCTATGCTATTTGCATCATATGCACAAAGCATCCACAACAACCACATATTGGCTTAGCTAATAGCTAGTTCCCCCAATACATGGTTACTGAAACCCACTCATTCTTCAAGTAGATTTTATGAGCTGTTGACTATTAATCCTATTGTCATTGTGCACCGTATACACTTCTTCCTCTCCATGGTCAATATTTTTATATGATCAATGTTTCAAAACGTAGCTACTATTATTTCTTGACTTGGACGAATTCAAAAGTCAATGGTTAATTAGACCATGCTACCATCCAGTAAGTTTTTGATTTTGCTGCTAAATCATAATATCCTGGACAAATAATATGAATGTATATTTATAACTTTTTTTTCTCAGTGTGACTTTTGCGGTTTCCTCATATAGTCATATTTATACAAGTTAATTGTAATAAACAAATCAGCTTTTTTTGTTCCTCTTCGCCCACAAGTTTTCTGCTAATCAAAAACACAAAAAATGTGACTTTTTTGTATTGTAATTTAAATTTTAAAGCTCTACTTACGTTGTCTCTTTAATTCTCTTTAGATCTAAACCAACTGCACTGAGTTTCTAGTGTGTTAAGTAAAGTGCAGCTCATTGACGTGTAAAGTCGTAGAGATATGGTGGGTCTCAAACTTCTGATGTGGACTCCAGAAGCTGTTGTTTGTAATGGGCCTTAGACATAGTTAAAATATCTTGGGCTATAGGGCCTGGTGATTTGTCCCCAGATATTTTTAAAAACATTTAAATTTTTTTTAAACATTACAATTATAATATAAGAATAAAGATATGTGTATATTATTACATTATTTTTACACTTGATTAATAATGAGTAATTTTTTATTTATTAATATAGTATATTTTTTGATTAATGAGTTTTGGTAATTGATTACTCACAAACTTAATTAATGATGAACAAATTATTAGTTAATGAAATATATCGTTTGGTTGATATTGATTATCAAACTCATTAACCAAACGATATACTTCATTAACAAATAATTTATTCATCGTTAACTAAGTGTAAAAATGGTGTAAAAAAATTATGTGTAAGAAATATTTTTCATAATATAGTTATTTAGTTTAAAATAAAGAATTTAAAAATAATTTGTTGATAATGAATTTCGATTGAACAATCATGTTTTGAATCACATTACTATGATTATTCCCCGGGCCGGCCAAGTATAACTATAACATCACGTTGGAATTTGGATTAAGGACAACTCCCCTTGTTATTGAGGGATAGGTATGAATAAGTACTGTTTCTTTACCCCTTTTTTTTTTTTGTCTTCGGAAATATCAAAATTCTAACGAGTGCAAAATTCCAGGCTTTTCTTTTCCGTTTTTGAATATAATACATTTTTTATAATAAATTCAATAATACAATCCTATCCAATGTTGACAAAAAACGGGACCAGATGATAAATTACTATGCTTTTAGTTTAAGTTTAACTAATTTAATTGTTTAAATTAAATAATATTATAGAAATAATTTATATGTAATAATATAAAATATAAAAATATTAAATTTTTAAACAAAATATTAATCATTGATGATAATTCTGAGTTTAATTAAATTTTAATTTTTTTTCGTTAATTAAATTGAATTGAATTATAAAATTAATCTATAACTATTTAAGTGTTGAATTTAATCGCCCCGGTCCCGTCCCGACAGCAATGATCCCATCAAAAGTTAAAATTGAGAAAAGGAGATAAAAAGATACCAAAAATAGTGGTGTGATGAGAAAGACAGAAAAAAATAGAAGAGAAAGAAAATTGAAACACGTTCAAAGAGAGAGAAGAATCAAAGTAACAGTAGCAGTGAGCATTTATGCCTACTGTCATGCACTTTGCAACCAACAACAGTTGGACATTGCGATTCACAACAAAGAAAAAATACTTTCTCTCTCTTCTCTTCTCTCTCTCTCTTGCACACTTCTTCTTTAGGGTTTCTCTCTCATTGGAATCCAGATTCAGAATCCCTTCTCTTTTTCATACCAACTCACTCTATTCGATTTCAACTCGCCGGGTCGACCCGCTCTCCCAGTCTCCGACAACTCCACTTCTCCTCATTTTTCCGAGTGAGTTTCCCCTCATTCTCCCTCGCACTTTCTCTCCTCAAAATCCCTTTCTTCTTCTATTTGTTTTTCGTTTTTGGTGAATTTTCGTGCCTTTCTAGTGTTTGGTGAAGTTAAGAGATGCAAAAGTTTCATTGTTCGGGCCCTGGTTGTTTTGAACACCTTTTTTCGATGAGTCCGAGGAAATTTGATGGAAAATAGTCATAAATAAGAAAGAACTGAAAAAAGAAAAAGAAAAACCAGTTCTTGATCACTTAACAATTGTTATCCTCTCATTTGATTGAGCTCAAGTTTGAATTTGAATGGCTGATTCTATAAATGTGAATAGTGATAGTAGAATTGAGAATTTGATTTCTGCTAGGAAGTCATTGAAGCTTAGCCTAGAGAAATCAAAGTCCCTAGGGTTAGCTTTAGTGAAAGCAGGGCCTAGATTGGAGGAGATTAGCCAAAGATTGCCTTCACTTCAATCTGCGGTTCGCCCCATTTGCGCTGACAAGGATGCTCTTGTCGCCATTGGTGGTCACATTAATCGAGCTGTTGGGCCTGCAGCTGCTGTGCTTAAGGTTTTTGATGCTGTTCATGGCCTTGAGAAGTCACTCTTGTCTGATCCGCGAAATGATCTCGCTGGCTACTTGTCAGTGTTGAAGCGCCTTGAAGAGGCGCTGAGGTTCTTGGGAGACAACTGTGGATTGGCAATTCAATGGTTGGAGGATATAGTGGAGTACTTGGAGGATAATACTGTTGCGGATGATAGGTATCTCTTACATTTGAAGAAGGCATTGAAGAATCTTCGAGAATTGCAAAATGGCGAGGAAAAGGCGCAGCTAGATGGTGGGCTTTTAGAAGCCGCCTTGGATAAATTGGAAAATGAATTCCGGCAGCTCTTGACTGAAAACAGTGTGCCACTTCCAATGTTGTCATCGGCTTCACTTGATGATCAAGCATGCATTGCCCCTTCACCGTTGCCTGTGTCGGTCATTCACAAGTTGCAAGCTATTCTTGGTAGATTAATTGCTAATAATAGACTTGAGAAGTGCATATCAATTTATGTTGAAGTCCGTAGTTCTAACGTGAGAGCAAGTTTGCAGGCTCTCAATTTAGATTATCTTGAGATCTCAGTGTCTGAATTCAATGATGTGCAGAGCATAGAGGGGTATATAGCCCAGTGGGGAAAGCATTTAGAGTTTGCAGTGAAACATTTGTTTGAGGCTGAGTATAAGCTTTGTAATGATGTATTTGAGAGGATTGGACTGGATGTGTGGATGGGTTGCTTCTCAAAGATAGCTGCACAGGCTGGAATACTTGCATTTCTTCAATTTGGGAAGACCGTTACAGAGAGTAAGAAAGACCCCATTAAACTTTTGAAGTTGTTGGATATTTTTGCATCTCTGAACAAATTGAGACTGGATTTCAACCGTCTTTTTGGTGGAGCTGCATGTATTGAAATCCAGAACTTGACAAGGGATCTTATCAAGAGAGTGATTGATGGGGCAGCAGATATTTTCTGGGAACTTCAGGTTCAGGTAGAGTTACAGAGGCAGAACCCACCCCCTCTCGATGGCAATGTCCCAAGATTGGTGAGCTTTATTACTGATTACTGTAACAAACTCCTAGGGGAGGACTATAAGCCAATATTGACGCAAGTCCTCATCATTCACCGAAGTTGGAAGCGTCAGAGCTTTCAGGAGAGACTTCTTGTTAGTGAGCTTTTAAACATAATGAAAGCCATTGAATTAAATTTGGAGGCCTGGATCAAGGCTTATGATGATCCTATGCTGTCCAACTTTTTTGCTATGAACAACCACTGGCATCTGTACAAGCATTTGAAAGGAACAAAGCTTGGAGATCTCTTGGAGGATTCTTGGTTAAGGGAACATGAACAGTATAAGGACTATTACTCCACAATTTTCTTGAGGGACAGCTGGGGAAAGCTCCCTGGGCATTTGAGTAGGGAAGGGCTGATTCTCTTCTCAGGAGGGCGAGCCACTGCTCGTGATCTAGTCAAGAAAAGGTTGAAAAAGTTCAATGAAGTTTTTGATGAGATGTATACAAAGCAGTCAGGTTGGGTTATGCCAGAACGAGATCTGAGAGAGAAGACGTGTCAGCTTATAGTGCAAGCTGTGCTGCCTGTTTACCGGAGTTACATGCAGAATTATGGTCCCTTGGTTGAGCAAGATGCTAGCTCCACAAAATATGCAAAATACACAGTGCAGAAGCTGGAGGAAATGCTTTTGTGTCTTTATCGGCCAAAGCCTGTGAGACATGGCAGTTTGCGAGGTCGGCGGTTTAGTGGAAAATATGGCAATGGAATGCCAGATCTTCGTCGTACAGCCTCTGCAGTTGTGTAATTGCCTAATCCTATATTTAGAAGGCTTAAACAGCATAGATAATTTGTCCCCCTCTTTAGATGGGTGGCTAGCTACTGTATATAATTTTGCTGAGCCCTGCAGTGCAGCATTTAGCCTTTACTTTCTCAGATTCTGAGAAGGAAGTTTCTGAGCATTGCCGTTCAAATGAATGATGCATTTCTGTGAAAATGGTGTTTTGTTTCTCTTCTGAGTTGAAAACTGGTTACTTTCTCCCCTGCACAGAGGTTTCTGCAAAAGCTATGCGATCTCTAAGAGTACCATTAGTTATGAATTTATGATTAATAAGTGTGGACCTTTCCAATGAGGTTGATTGGTCATACTCCCAGCTAAAGTAATTTTTTATCTTCATCTTCTTCCATTCAGTTGTTTGTAGCAGCAGGATCGTTGTGATATTGTAGATTTCATGTACAATTTTTTAGTATATACATGGATTTTAGAAGTTCAGATTAACAGAATTTTTAGTCATCAGAATCGTAGGGGGTGAACTTGTAACTTGTAAATGCAGAAACCCTTGTGAGTTGCTTGTTCCATGTTCTTTTTTATGGATGCCTTTTCCAAAATAAAACTTGTGTAATTTGGCAATGAATTACGGGGAGGCTCAGGAAAATAGGTTATTGTCAATCGTCTTTCTGCATTGATTGCATAGTGACTTAGTTCAGTTCTCTTCCTCTTTTAGATGAAAACAGTACTTCCATCTATTCCAGCTTCTGGTGGCAGTTCTATTGTCTCCTTTTTGCTATATTTTTCATCAGGTAGGATTCTGTGTTTGGTCTGTTATGAAATTTAGGTTTTGAAAGCAATTCAACCCTGGGAATCCAGAGGCCATTGTTCCCGCTTGAGTTAAAGTTATGATAGCAATGGTGGCATATTTTCCCGCTTGAGTTATAGTTATGATAGCAATGGTGGCATATTTTTTTTACTTTTTGAGATGTACCATCGACCATTATCTGAAGGTGGCGGCTTTGATGCAAGGCCTTGTCAACTTTAAAGCAAATGCGCCCCAGCAATTCTTTGAATCTACACTAAAGTTATCCCAAAGCATGGAGTTTGGATAGATGAAGATCTTGATTTAACTGTATGTCTTCAACTCACCTACAAATGCAATTATTCGAATCGAGAACTGAAATATCTCAATTCTCAAAGCAAAAGCATTTGGCTGGCTCGGACAGATAAATAAAGGGTAAAATACTTGAACCAAAAACATTGAACTGTGGGTATGTTTATCCTGATAGGCTTCACTTTTGGCCGACAACGTTATCAAAGCACTACCGCGTCAATCCACTTGGGCAGAGATCCTCCTATTGCAATGAAAATAACCATGTTACCCTAGTTCATGTTTGTGCTACTAGACTTACTCCTTAAATGGGACTCCAAAATGAAATTACAGGATGGGTATTGATTTTTGTCTGCTCCTTTATTTCATCAATAATTTTCGCCATTTTTCCTCGCGTGTGTTTCTACCCCCTCTCACCCATGGCCATTATTCAATAGGTTAAGGTCGTTTAGCTGGAAGTTGAAACTTAGATAACCTATTGATCCTAACTGTCTGTGTCACATTTAGGCTTCGGCCTCCATCAGAATGATTGTTTTTCCTAGCCAGTCCGAGTTTTCTTGGATGACACTCGCATCATTCTTTTGGGGTGCTACGATTGTAGTATCCTAACATTGACAAAATCTTCAATCATATTGTTGTACTAAATAAAATAAGTATATATATATTGATAAGTATATAATTTTTTTTAAAACTTTAGTATCTAAACTTACTCATGTTTTGAAAATTATTTATTTGCTGAAAAATAAATTGAAATTTTTATATTTTTTCTGAATATTGACGCTCACTTTTAAAAATAGGAAGAGACAAAAGCAAAGAGGGTACTGCCATTTAGACTGTATACTGTATATTATGTGACTTGTTTAACTCAGTTATATAGTTATATATTATATATAATTGTACAGTTTTTTTTAATATATATATATATATGAATTGTATAAGTAACATAATATAATTTTTATAAGTTGTTTGGTAATTTGTTTTAGCTTGACTGCATAGTGGGGAAAGAAAAACAAAGATATATGACATACTTCATACGTTTGTTTCTCGATTCTAGGAAGACTTATGAATCTAATCATATTCAACTTTTATAGGCTTTTCTGGCGAAAGTAATTTGATTTTGCGAAACTTTAAACTTAATAAGCAATCACAAATGCAGTAATAAAAATATCATCAAATCTCAGTCTTTGAGCATATAGGATATAAAATTTTATATAAATAATTGCAAAAAATTATATTTAATTTATCGGTCTATCTGTAGACATTCATATAAAATTTAATTTAATTTTGTTTTACAAAATATACCACTTATATGCCTTAAAAGTCCGCACTTGAAACTTATTGGTGAATCAAATTTTCTATTCCTTTTCTTGTTTGATTTCTTGTCTCCTTAATTAAATAATAACAACTTAGCAGAAAAAACTATAACAAGAGAAGTTATTCTCAACTAAGAGAGAGAGAGATATTTTTTGTCGAGTTATTATCATTTAATTGGAGTGATAAGAAAGAAATAGCACAATTAAATCCATTTATTGGAGGATAGTATAAACAAGACAAGACAATATTTTTTTTTTTACCAATGTATCCTTTTAGTTTACTAATTTTGCTAACGTAGGGATAATTCTAATATTGTCATAACATTAAAAAATAGTATTAAATTATTTTTTGACTAACAAAAAATGAGTTTAATTATTACATTGTAAGTGGAAAATATTTTAACTATCATCCAATCATGTGATGTTATATGATTACAAGAGTTTGACCTCTTATGTAAGTCAAATCTTTTAATGACGTAATAATACATGATTAGATGATAATATAATCAAAATTAAATCCCAATTTTTTTAATTCAATAAATTTTAAAAATTATGAGAACAATTAATATTGTTGTAATTGATCATATTAACTAAGTTCAAAGTTTGATAAAACTAAGGAAATTGAAAGTAGAGTTTAAATTTGACTTGCTATTACAGTAACTTTTTTTTTACACTATTATCTAATAATATGTGGACACATTATTAAAAGAATTTAATTCTCTAAGTTTTTATTATAATAATAATCATTATTTTAATAATTTGACAATATATGATTAAATAGTAATATATATTTTTTCGAGTAAACTAGCAATTTTGTCCCTAAAAGATTTAAGTGACATCAGTTTAATCCTATAATAATTTTTTAGATCAAAATAGTTCTTGAATATTCCCCAATGTGCTTTTAGATGACTAATTTGATGTCAAAAATTGACATTTGAAAATTATTTTGATGCCAAAAATGACATTTGAGGATTACTTTGATGTCAAAAATGACATTTGATGACTATTTTGATGTCAAAAATTATTAAAGAACTAAACTGATGTCATATGAATCTTTCGAGGACGAAAAAAATTATTAAATAACTAAACTGATGTCACCTGAATCTTTCGAGGACGAAATTGTTAGTTTACTATTTTTGTTTCACTTACCATCAATCAAAATTAAATCCTTAAAATTATGATAAAATAAAATATAAGATCAGACCCAAGGTAGTAGGGTTAAATGGTAGCGACTTGCGACCCCCAAATATGAATCTTAAGTTCGAATTCTATTGAAGTCAACACAATGTAGAGAACCTATACCTAATGCACTCTCCGATATGAGATTGTGGAGTTTCTCCTCCACAGTTTTATTTCCAATATATATATATATATATATATATATATATATATATATATATATATATATATATTAGTATCGAGTAAAAGGCACAAAGTGAGGGCCATGAGATTTTGCTTAATGGTTTATCTTTCCTCGTGTCATTAAATTTTTAGCTGTCGTTGTAAGTTATGATGATTGATGCCCACTTGAAGCTTTAGCAATGCACTCGGGAAAAAGGCCATAATACTCGTACATTGGCCACTGCGACTTTAGGTAATTCTGCGCCGAAGTTGAAGTTGTCGTTTGTTAATTTTTGTGCACCCAACCTAACCTGATCCTTGCTGATGCCAGAATCCCACAAATTATCTGTCCTTTTTGCTCTTAAAGTTGAGTTTTTCCTTAGCATTGCTATCATTCCTGCAGAATTCACAAAGTTGTAGATAAGGGGCATAATGATAGAGATTTGAATGAGAGTATGCCACTAAAATAATTTGAAGTTTGCGGATTTGTTATTGGCTCTTATTTTGGATATGAACCTTTCAAGACCTTCATTTGTTGCTGTCTATTATATTATTCTAGCATAGTGGGTTTAGGAGGATTGGAGTTGCAATCGTGCATGCCTCGAAGTCCTTTTTATTGGGTTTGTCACTTTGTTATTGATTTGCAGATTGCCACCAGAATCCACAGTTGGAGACCCCTTGAATTGAAAGAATGAAATTAATTGCAACTGAACTTATTTTCGGTACTATTAGCTGCACGTCATGTAGAAGACGTATCCTGAAATAGGAGTGGGGACTATATATACTTGCACGTAAAAATGAATTCATGTCACCATGTGGTTTTTTTATTTTTTGGTACAGATGTCACCATGTGTTTTGTCCAAACGTGAAAATTTCAGTTTTCACAAATACTATCGTATTATACCTACATTTATGCATCTGGTTTCGAGGGACGGATGTAGGTACATTAAAGTGGGCACAAGCTTGTAAAATTTTACAATAATAATGAGTAATTTGTATTTTGCCTCTATTAATTTTGTGAGCTTGCCCCCAATGCCATTGAGTCAATAAATTTTTTTTTGTATGAGATATATACTTTGGCCCCATAAAGTGAAATTCCAAAATCCGTCACTGCTGGTTATGTTTTGACTTCAGAGTTTGGGTTCTCTGCTACTTACTTTATTAACTAGTATTTTCTTTTTCTTTTTTTCTTTTAGAGATATGCAACTAACTTACTGTAATGACATTTGAATTTGTTGTGAAGGATGCGGATGAAGTCACACGTACCGTGAATTTATTTTAGTATATATTGTCAAGAATGACTTTTTTTTCTCCTTTTTTTATCCGATTTACATAATTTATATATAAGTATTAAATTATGTATATAAACTTAAATTAAATGTATACCCAAATATTGTCACAACACAAACAAAACCAAATCGAATCATAATTATTAAATTTTGAATATGAGTTTCTCTATTACACTTTATAAAATTATAAATATGTTTTGATTAATTTATTTTGCACTAAAGTAAACTTTTCAGCCAAATGTTCTTTTTGAAATATTTTGATTACAAGTATTTTTTTGAAAGCAAAATAAGTTAATTTTAACATTCCCAGATATTTGACCATTAAATTAAAAACTCAGTTATAAATATCAAATTTAAAACAACCCGTGCAATCCAAAGGCAAGCTAACTAGTTGATATTAGGTGTTCTGTGGAGTTTTTAAGGCCCTAGTTTTCTCCTCGACATAAAGAGTGAAGCTGAGGTCATAATTATGGAATCACTTAAAATCACAATCATTAAATATTTATTTGATTGATATAAAACGATTCTACACTAATTTGATTGACACTAAGATATTTGGTAACATGCTGAGGATTTTCTGTCTCTATAATTGTGACACTAACATTAATCTTCACACAAATGTAGCCCATTTCTTCTAGTTCTTAATTGTTTATAAAGTTGTAGATTCCACGTGCAATAACATTGGATTCTAATCTATTAGTACTATTTTTTTTTGGTGAGGTAAGTTTATGTGAGATTAATTTATGTTCAGATATCATTTTTTAACCATGATGATAAAGTATTTTTTAGTGAATTTTAAACCACTATATTATAAGTCAAGTCCACCCGATTTACCAATTAAACTAGCCCTTATGGTTGTACTATTTTCTTTTTTGTTAACGGGTTTATGGTTTGGACTTGTACAAAAAATGTGCACTAGATTTATTTGGCTACTAGGATAAAGATGAACGACTTAATTTACTACATTTTTTCAATGCCTTTGACATACTATTTTTCTATTTTTTAAAGCTTGGATAATAATATACTACAACTTATTTCACATGTAAAACCAAGGCTTAAAAGATTGGATATATTAAAAACAAAAACAGTTTGAACCAGTTAGACGATCTCATTGGGCAGTGGAGATAGCATTTTCTATTTGAAAAAAAAAACAAAACGTAAAATTATGAAATATCCCATGTTTAATTGGGATTATCGCATTGACCTTGGATTCCAAAGTTCTTCAAAGATCCTTGCAAAACCCTTGTCAAACAAGATCGGTAGAATGACCACATGAATTATTTATAGAAAATTTTCTTGTATAGGTACTGTTTATTTTAAATATTGTCAGTACGATGTGAGTATACAATAAAACTCACATAAAACCCTTTATAATGCATAGATCGCGCGCACCAACATTGTCTATAAAAATTGCATCTTATGCCCAGTTTATTCATTTAACTTTTCTTTAGCATTTTCTTTTATTATTTTTTATTATTTTTGGAATTTTAGGCATTTAAGAAAACTTATTTTCTCCCCCTCCTCGCTTGTTTTTTCTCCAAATAAAGCATTCGTCATGCTTTGCATTTATAAGTTCGGTACTATAAATCAAACTTTTTAACTGCATAAGCAAAGCAGTGGTTCTCTTCTCTGGCACGAAATCTGGTGCATGATTGACTAATTAATACTCTATCCAAAGAGATAATGTAGGTTTACAAATCGCCGAGTGTAAGAGCACCAATCACATTAATTTCATCGGAATATTTCCAAATATTTGATTATAGAACTCCCAGTTGGGAATATCCGTCTGCCAATATAAGACAAAGTCCACCAAAATCAAGCTAAGAAATTCAATGGCATTTCTTGTCAAGCAGGGCATCTAGTCCTCTCTAGTCTCCAGGTCTTTATTGCTTAATTAAATGAAATACTGAATAACCGTTTCTTCAAATACATCTTATCCATTACTTAGAAAGTATTAAATAAAAAAATAATTTTTTTTAAATTTTAAAAAATATTTTTTAGTTTTTATTAAATAATTAAAAAATTATTAAATTAATTCATTAAGAGAATATATACTTATTTTTTTTTATAACAGTTATAATTATATATTCTCTTTATGATTTATCACTCTCCAAGTGCCACTTTAATAATAAATGGGATAATTACCAACTACAATATGGGACATTAACAAGACACATGGGCCATACACTGTTATAGCCGTGTGATATCTAGCTATGATCTAGTGCCTTTCACAATAGGCTTCTATTATGATTGGGATAAAATTGAGATTAATCACGTTTTGTTGAGCAATCAATCTGACTAATACATAACATTATCACATTAGCTGTCTAACAACCGTCTCAAAGTCACATCACTTCACGCCAGAAATAAAATTTACGAGTTATGCCAATTGAATATAGTTTCAAGTGATTAGAATAAATAAAATTTTGAGTAGAAAGTAATAAATTTAAGAGTTAGTACTCAAATTAATTTAGTTATTTAATTATTTTTAACATTAAAATAATATTTTAAAGATACATTAAACATTAGTTTGTTACTCTAAAATTATTTTTAACATTAAATTAATCCTTAAAAATTGAATTAAAATATCAATTTGATGCTAAAAATAATTAAAAGATTAAACTAATATCTAATGTATAATTGAATATTTACTCCAAATTTAAACATAGAAACCATTTTGATGTAATAAAAAATTCTTTTTGTACGGCCAAAAAGAGAACAACAAGTTATCATATCATTTGCTTTAGTCACTTTTGTTTTGAGAATTACGTTCAACGACCCATAATTTTTTTATGTTCAACGACCCATAATTTTTTTTATATATATAATTATTATTATTATTTAATTCAGTAGTTTGATCATTTAAAATAAATTTATTTTGAAGGATTACGTTGAATTATTACATGATAGCTAAATTCTTTAACACAATACCGAAACTAAATGTTCTTATAAGGACCAAATTTATATTTTTTCACTAATCCTCGAGCGCAAATAATTGAATTAGGCGATCTTCAAAACTAATTTCTTATAATAATTTTATTTTTATCTAAAATATAAATGTTTAATCTAAAATATAATTATCATGATCCAATTAATCTATTATAATAATGGGGAGCAAACGAGGTAATAATTGTTGTACATATAATATAAGATACTTCCTCTCTCCCAAAACTTTGGTTGTTTAAGGTTTTGACATATAGGTTAATAAATAATTAATTGAGATAAATTTAGACTAAAATACCTTTAATTATTGCTTCTTTTTGTCATTAATTATTTTCTAAATTCCCATAATATTTATTAATCTCAACTACTTTAAAATCTCCTTTTATGAGTTGATATGTTTTTAATCATGCATCCATTAGTGTCTTTTTTATGATTGATGTCACTTTAATGAAAGTGTCACTTTTTAATACAAATTCTACTATAACTGCCTAGTAAATATAAAATATAATTAATGTATGCTTTTAATTAATTTAAAGGTATAATAGTGGGAAAAAATGCTTAATTATTCATTGAGTTTCTAAAACAATCAAAGTTTTGAAGCAAAAATTAAATGCTAAAACCATCAAAGTTTTGGGACAAAGGGAGTATAATTTTATTTACAGAAATAATTTATTTTAATTTTTTAAAGATATAAATATCATCAATTTAATTTTTTAATAATAAATATATCAAAATAATTATTCAATATAATTTTTACTTGTTTGAAATGAGTTAGAGCTATAGTTGTTCAAGTTTGTGCATTGCGATGAACATCAGAAGGGATAGAAGGAAATGTGATTATGGGAGGAAGACACTGTCGCTACCATCAAAACTGGGCAAAATCCTACCCATCATTTTTTGAGGTGTCCACTATATAAGGAAGAGAATGGTAAGATTTGAAATATGTTTCCTACCTTAATTTGGCACGAGCGTTTGAATTTTTTAGGTTGCATGTATTTACCTAAATTTTTGAATATGAATTAGGACATAATCTTTTATGCTATACAATCAAAATAAAAATGTTCATATTTCCTATTTAAGTAACACAATCATGATAAAAATAATATACAAAAACTTTAGAAATAAAATATTTCTTCTAAAATTAAATTCTCTAAATATTATCATACTGTCTCATTTCATTACTTAAGTCTATCGTACTAAAATTTAATTTACAAAATACTAATTAAAATATAAAAATGCAAACGTCAAGGCAACACACGGACTAAATGACTAATACTAAGTGAGTGAATAATGATGGATTATGGTAATTTAATGGGAGAGATAGCCAAATAAGGAGGGATGTTGTTACTATATCTTAATGAATTTAATTTCATTCACTATAAATGTAACGTTATTCATTTATGTGTTATTATATTACTAAAATATTTTGATTATACTAAAAATCACATAAAATGTTAATTTTTTTAATAATATGATAATATATAATTGGATTATAGTGAAATTATGAGTGAATCGAATTTAAGTCGTGATTCTCAATTTGGTGTTGTCTAGTTCTCCTTTTTTGGAATATGTATGGGTTAAAAATATTGTTCAAAAAGTTAAATAACTCACAAATTTTAAGAAAATATTTTTCTACATAGGGTAGGCAAGTAGTGACAATAAAACAGTAAATCTATATTATCAAATTTGTTTTTGTTTTCTAAAAAAATAGAAGATTGGATAGACTAGTCTATTTTTATTTTTATTTTGGCTAAAACCTTCTTCTTGTATTTATTAATCTCACTACAACACAACCCAGTTTTTAGATGGATTTTTGGACAAAACTCAATTGAAATTCAGACAATTTTTAGATGGATTTTTAACGAAATTATTATTTTTGACAGATTTCAAATGGAATAGTTGTCACAAAATCCTTGTCACAAAAATAGTTTGTCTGAAACTAATTTCGGACGAATTTTTGAATAGAATTAAAATGTTTTCCACAAATGATAAAGTGAAACGTTTGTAATGTTATTTATCTTTTTCCTACCAATTTCAGATGGAAATTAAAAATTATTTGTTATTTTTTTTATTTATAGATTCTTTGGTTCCCAAATTGGTTTATCATATTACCACACTAATTTCCATAACAATAGCTCACCCAATAGGCAAGAGAATTCTAAAACAAAAGCGACATCCACTAAATCCTAGCAAAGAGTTTCTCATAATCCATTAAAATGTAGTGCAGATCAACATAATTGTCATGTATAAATTAAACCTCTGTCATTACATAACAAAATCAATCCATCATTAGAATCTACAAACAGTAGTCTCAATACTCAAATGTATAAAACAAAATGAAGCAATGGTTTTATAACTTACAAATGAAGATAGATAGGGGTGTTAATAACTGAACTAAATCGAATAAATTGAACCGAAAAACAAAAAAAAAATCGATTAATTCCAGTTTTGTTTGATTTCTTTTTCATGAAATTTGATCAATTTAGTTTATTTTTTAGTTTTCATTTATGAAACAAAATCAAATTGAATTCATATAGCTACATATGTATTTTTTTTTATTTTACATTTACATATCTATAAATTATTATATTTTAATTTTGTTGTTATTTTTATGAAAACTTTTAATCTAATTTGTTGTTTATATCTATTTAACGATGTTTTTATTAAGAATTTTAAACTAATTTGTTGTTAATTGGGCCATGGATAAAAAAAAGTGAAACTATGTATGAATTTTTTAATGAAAAAGTGTTTTATTAAAAATTGATTAGACAGAACGAAACCAAACCGATTATGATTGATCTAGTTTGGCTCGGTTCTTAAATGAAAACCAAACTAAGCGGCTTCCATTATAGAAAAATTGATTGGTTCAGCTCGGATGACTAATCTCTTCAAAACCAAACCAATCCAAACTGCGAACACCTCTAGTGACATAAACTTATGCAAAACCTCACCCCCTCCCTTGTTTGCTTGCTCCTCCATTTCTCTGCTTCTCACTCTCTCTCAAACTCAGTAAGAAACCAAAATCCAAAGACCCAAGAACCCTAATGAAAAAGAACCCCAAGAACCAAGCTAATTTTTCCCATTTTATAGAGGGATTCCCCTGCCTAGGAATCTTATATATTCTTTTACCTTGATGCACATGAGCCAAATCCCTAACCGAATACTGGCCATTAGAGAAAGAAAGAGAGTCACGTCCTTTGCATGATTTGGAGTGAAGGCAACAACCTTCCTGTGAGTCAGCTAAGAGGAAACCACTCTCAAATTCAATGCGAGTAGATGCGAGTTTTGTTGGTTTTGATTGATGAAGCCTATTGCGAGCAAGGAGAAGATGATGTGGTGAGTAGGCAAGGGAAGGAGTGCGTGAGGGTGACTTAGAGACATGCCATTAGTTGCAAGGAGAAGGTGGTGTGTATTGTGTGTGCTTGTATGAGAGTGGAGCATAGATTTGGTTTGGAATGAATGTGTGCAGTATGAGGGAAGCTGTCATCAATGGAGTCAGGTGACTAGGGTTTTCGAGATGTTGTTGTTGAATGAAATAGGGATTTGGGTTTTAGGTTTTGGACCTGGGTGAGTGTATACGTGTAGTGGGTTGAGTTAGGCAAAATTACGTTAGATGCTAGCAAGGTTTAACTTAAGTGATGGGCTAAATGGCGCATGGGGATAGGTTTTGACAAGTAATATATATATATATATATATATATATATAAAATTCAATTTTACAAATTTTTTCTTTCAATTTTTTTTAATTTTTAAATGTTGATTAAACTTTTTTTTTATTTTATCTTCTTCAGTTTTAATTATTTAATTTTTGGATAAATTGACTAACTAATGTTTTTTTTGAATTTTTTTATTTTATAATTATTTTAAGTGACTCAAATAAAATATGGTATTCATAGGAAAGAAGAAGTAGAGGCAAGCATCAACGACAACACTAAGGGAATGTCGATAGTGGACTAAGTCACTAAGTCTTTGTTTGTTTTGAGAGAAATAAAGAAGAGAGAATTAGAGAAAAGAGAAATAGAAGAGAAATGGAGAAGCTATCTTGTTTGGTTAGAGGAGAAATAGAGAAGAAAGAAAAAAAATGATAGGTTCTACAACTTTTTAATTTCTCTTCTAAAGTGAGAAGAAATAGGTATAAGTCGAAATTTGATTAATATACCATTCTTTTTGTTATTTTATAAATAAATAAATATGGACAAATATGTATTTACAACAAAATTTAATTTTCTTTTTTTCCTATTTCTCTCATGATTCTCTTAATCCAAACAACTTAAAAATTTACTTATTTTCTACTTTACTTTTATTCTCTCTATTTTTTTCTACTCTATTTTTCTCATAATCCAAACAAAACCTAAGTAAAACCTAAGTAAAGATGACGGTGGACTACGAAGTGACTGAATGGTGAAAGGTTAAGTGTTCAAATGCATATCCCAAAAAACGACGTCATATATGGTGGGAATGCTTAAAAAATTAGACAATTTCTCAAATGGATTTTAGACATAATATTTTGTATAAATCAATTTTTTATTTAAAGAAATTTTGTCTCAAATCTGTCCAACATTTCAAACAGAAGTAATTCTTTTAAATTTATTTTTTTTATTTTTTAAAATGCCATTGAAAATCTGTCTGAAGTTTTGGACAAATTTGAGATGGAATAAGTTCTTTTAAATTTATTTTATTTGTTGAAATTTCATTCAAAATTTATCTAAAATTTTAGACACATTAAAGATGAAATAAATTCTTTTAAATTTACTTTTAACTTTCTGAAATTTCAGACAGATTATAGATGAATAATGGAATACATATTTAAAATATCATTCTTGTCTTCAATCTGTCTCTAACCCGTCCGAATTATTTTGGCGCCAACATGACGCAATACAGACTGATTTTAGACGAAAATATTTTTCCCCAATTCATCATGTATATTATCTATAATCTGTCCGTAATGCATCAAAAATATGGTACACCTTTTGGACGAATTCAATTTCGTCTGAAAATTCTATCCCAAATTTACAATTTTCTAGCTAGTAGTGTCTCACAATACTTATGTCCAACACATTAAAAGTAATTTGAAATTGCATGATTTTTTAAGGTAAATTATTTGCCATTTTACAATACATGTTAAAAAATTGATAATAAAAGAATTTATTTAGGAATAAGCTTTTCTTATGTAATGTAAATTATAATTATTTTGGAATATAATTATCATATTTTTTAAAAAAAGTATTGGCTTAAGCTAAATTAAATATTATTAAAATAGTGATATGATATTAAAGTATAAGAGTATTTTTTTTAAAATACACATAAAACAATTTTTTTAAATTTCAAAAACAACAAAATGTTATTTCAATGGTTAGGTCCTAGATTAATTATTGAGCCAAAACGTGATTCCATTAATGATGGTGCCAAACATGGTAGCACTGTATTTGAGACATGTTTACGATAAAAAAGAAATTCTATATTCTCTTACCGTTACGTCAAACACATGCTAAGTGATAATAAAATATAATAATTAATCAACTGATGGTTGTTATAGTAAGCAGGCTTGTCCTGACATAATAAGATATAAATTCAAATTTTAGTGAGAATCACTTTAAATGAGTAGCAGTAAAAAAGTTATTTTACTTTAAGTTGTCAATCATGTATTAGTTTCAAAAAAAAATTAAAAAGTTTAACCTGTTAAAATACTGTAAAATGTCAATCGACTCAAAGAATTAATTAAGGTGGTTCGCGAAAAAAATATGGTAATTAAATGTAACTAGATGTAGTGGTTATGTTTAAAAAGGCTTAGAATATGAGGTAGACTACTTTCATTCTTGTGTCCAAAACCATCTACTTGTATTTATCAATCCCAAAATACTTATATCCAACACTTCAAAAATCATTACTTGAGTTTTTTAAGGTAAATTTTTTGGAATTTTACGGTACACATTAAAAAATAATAATTGTAGAAAATTTATTTAAAAAAGTGTTTTTTAGATATTATAAAATATTATCACTTTTGAAGAACAATTATGATAATTTTTTCAAAAATTATTTAATTCTACTTATATAAATATTATAAAAATAATAATATAATATAAGAATATTTTTGTTAAATACACAGAAAACAAGTTTTTTTCACTACTGAAAAAGCAACAATATGTTACTTCATCTATTGGAGTGTTAGAATAACGTTTAAGTAGAAACATGATCCTACCTATAAGGCAGTTTCAAAACTTTACTTCATCTGTTGGAGTGGTAAAATAACGTTTAAGTAGAAACGTGAACCTACCCAAGACGGTGTCAAACATGTTGGCATAGTATTCTTGACATGTTTGTAGTGCAAATTAAATAACGTTTAAGTAGAAATGTGATCCTCCCTAAGACAGTATCAAAACGTTACTTCATTTCTTGGAGTGTTAGAATAACGTTTGGCATGGTCTTCAAAACATGTCTGTGGTTCAAATAACGTTTAAGTAGAAACGTGACCCAACTTAAGACGGTGTCAAACATCTTGGCAGTTCCTCAATACATATTTCTGGTGCAAACATGATGTTGTACTCTCTTGTTGTTGCATCAAACTCACGCTTAGTAATAATAAACATAATAATTAAATATAACTAGATTTAGTGAATATTTTTTTTAAATAAAAGATGAGATAGATAACTCGGTTTTTTTTTTTTGAGAAAAAAAATTATTGTCAAATAGTATTAATAATAAAACGTAAATTTTACAAGTAAAGAAAATGATTTACATGAATAGCTGGTATTTAATTTTTAAGGTTATATGGTAAACCTAATTCAAGAAATAACGTTTCAGTAGAAATGTGATTTTACTTAAGAAAGTGCCAAACATGTCGTAATTCAGTATTCTCTTATTGTTTAGGGCCAAACATGTCAGTATAAACATAATTCTATATTCCCTCATTGTTGCGTCAAATACAAGTTAAGTAATAATAAAATATAATAATTAAATGTATCCATATGTAGTGGTTATTTCTTAAAAAATTAGAATATGAGATAGACTACTTTTATTATTATTATTTTTTGCCGAAACCTTCTACTTGTATTTATCAATCTCACGATACTTATATCCAACACTTTTATAGACATTACTTGAGTTTTTTTAAGGTAAATTCTTTGGCATTTTATGTAAAAATATTTATTTTAAAATATATTTTGGACAATATAAAATATTATTGCTTTTGAAGTATATTTATAATAATTTTTAAAAAAATTATTAGATTTTATTTATTGAAATATTATTAAAATAATAATATAATATTAAGAATATTTTGTTAAATTACACTCAAAATGAGTTTTTTTTACTACTGGAAAGTACAAAATGTTACTTCAAAGGTTGAAGTATTGGAGTAATGTTTGTAAAAACGTGATTCAACCTAAGATAGTGTCAAATATGTTGGCATAGTCTTCTAGACATGTTTGTGGTGCAGATGTAATTATGTACTCTCTTATTAATTATTGCGTCACACACTAAGTAATAATTAAACATAATAGTTAAATGTAACAAAATGAAGTGCATATTCTTTTTTAAAAAAAATAAAAGCTGAGATAGATAAGTCAAAATTCTTTTTAAAAAGAATTATAGTCCAGTAGTATTCAAAGTAAACCGTAAATTTTACAAATAAACAAATGACTTACATGACTAGGATGTATTTAATTGTCAAGGAATATATGGTAAAACTCATTCCAGAAATTCAATCGCAGCTAATTTTTTTTTCAATTTTGAATTTGCCTAATGTGATTTTCATAAATTACTGTAAAAGTTTATTAACTCATATCTTAGAAATTGTTGCAGACACACATCACATTCAATTAATAAACTTAAAAGTAATAAATCAATTTCCAATTTTAATTTTCCCAATGCACAATATTATGCTATATAATTAAAGCATTGTTCCTCGTATAATTTCATTCCCCATTTATCATCATTCTCTCACTCTTTCTATTAATACTCCCTCCAAATATTATAATGTCCAACCCTTTGGTCCATCTTCATCCCTATAACTTTCGCTATAAGATATATCTTATGCAAATACTTTAGGAAACAAACCATACAGAAAATTAGTTTAAAAAAAAAAAGAAGTTATTTGCACGATCATCAGTGGAATGTTCTGAGAAATCCTATATTGAATAATTGAAAACATTCTGGATATAATATTAAAATAAATAATGAAAAAAATTTAAACTCAAAGTGAAATCAGAGAAATTAAAAATATAAATTTATTTTCAAAGATCAATGATTAAAATAATGTCGTAATAAATAATAAAGGTTCCTTTTTTTAAAAAAATATAAATCCCTCTACGATAAATATTCTCCCTAAATTTGAACGATGAAAATCATCTAAAATTCAATTTTCCTAAATTATGAAGTATGCATTTGAGTGTCTGATCTAATATAAGGCAACATGAGGATAAGTATCAAGGATTCAAGTTTTCAACACCCCATATAAACGCATATAGAAAGATAACGATAATGATAATAATAATGATGATGAAGATAATAATAAAAATAAACACTTATTTTAATTTTTTAAATATATATATCATTATATTATTTTTTTATTTATCAGTAATATTAGATTAGTTATTTAATATTTTATCTCATTAATTTTATTTTTTAAAACTTAATTAAATATTATTTTAAGAATTAATTTAGTGATAAAAATATAATATTAATGGGTTAATTAAATATTACATATATTTTTTTAAAAATTTAACTTATTTATAAATTAAAAATAAATATTATATTATATATTTTAGAAAATTAAAATAAATATATATTTTAATAATAATAAAAGGGGATTTTCTGGTCACTGTCCTTGCCACGTCATCATGAACGTGTCAAACCGTGTTATTTCAAGCTATTACTCCGCCGGCGGACGTTATCGCCTCTCCTCTCTCTCTTCTTCCTCTTTTTCTCTCTCCCTCTGATCTTCTTTCTCTCTCTTCTTTTCCCTTTCTCTTCCTCTCTCTGCTCTGCACTGCCATTTTATATATAATTATATTATATATATAACCCCTCTGCTTTCCACTCAGTTCTCTTCTTCCATTTCTTCGGTTTTTTTCTGAACAAAAGAACACCAACGTTGGAACAAACCTCTGTGTCTGAAACTGTTCAAATCCACAGATTGTTCGTGTTCGTGGATGACAACAAGCCCAATCACTCGGAACCCCACGAGAGGAAGAAGAAGAAGAAGAAGAAGAAGAGGACAAGGGTAGGCCCAAACTACTCGATTCTCTGTTTCTTCGTCGACTTGGAACTTGGCCTGCAATGGACCTTTTGGTGGGTCCCACTTTCACCATCGACGTTCCCTCGTCTCCACCACACCCCAGCACCCAAGCGGAGAAGGACGGGTCGGGTTTCCGGATCGGAGCGAAACCCGAATTTTTCGCCGGCGATTCGTCGGAGAGTTTGTCGTCGATCGGAACCCCTGATGACAGCGACAACGAGTTCTCGTCGAAGAGAGACCGCGACGTGGGCGAAGAGGAAGAAGAAGAAGAAGAAGAAGAGGTTGAGAGCAAGTTGAAGGGTTTGGGTTCTTTGGATTCTTTGGAAGACTCTCTTCCCATCAAGTTAGTTCCTCTTAAATTGATTCTCTTGAAGATTTTATGCCTTCTGTGAGATCCTTTTTCTCTTTTGGGTCGGTGAAATTTTGGTACTTTGTTCTAATTTTTTTTTACTTGGTTATGGGAAAGTTCTCTGAGATAGAAGCAGGTGGTAGTTTCTGTTTGGTTTTGGTGAGAAAGTTGCATAATTTTCGTTTTTTATGTTTTTTTTCTAATAAACTTTGATTTTGATTTTTGGGGTGTTTTGTTTCTGATATAATGGGTTATGGGCTTTTTTGGTAAGCGATGCAGGAGGGGATTGTCGAGCCATTTCGTTGGGAAATCAAAGTCGTTCACGGATCTATCTCAAGTGAGCACCGTGAAGGAATTGCAGAAGTTAGAGAACCCTTTCAATAAGAGAAGAAGGGTTCTGATTGCATCCAAATGGTCAAGAAGATCATCCTTCTATACCTGGTCCAACCCACAATCTATGCCTCTTTTGCCTGTGGATGAGGATGAAGATGACTATGAAGCAGTGAAAGCCAGAAAAGTATCCCCATCTTCCTCCTCATCATTCTCATCTCCTGAGGAAAAGAAACCAGAACATCAAGGACTCCTGCTCCCACAGAACAGACTACCTGAATCTTATGCTGCTGCTACTATGAGGCTTAGACTAGGGAGCTTCAAGTCAAGGAGCTTTTCTCTCGCTGATCTGCAAGAACATGATGACGAGGAGGAAGAAGAAGACGATGATTAACAAACATTTTAGCATAGGGTTTTTTGTTTTCTTGTTTTTTGCTTTATTCTTTTGTTGTTGCTCTTGTTGTTGCTAAATAAAATTAAATAGTATTAATTAACTATGTTAAAAATCTTATCTTTCTCTTTTTTTTTATTTTTAGGTTACAACTTAAAACTTAAAAATGGAATTTTTGTTAAAAGGATATCCTGTGGGTGTCTATAAAAGTAATGAAAGCTTCATATAATGACAGTTGCATACGCTTCCTCTTTTTTCCGGAGTGGATATGGATATTGGAATTATATTCATAAGAAAGAGAGAAAGACAAACAACCAAGAGAAGAGAGAGTACTGTTATACGTTTGAGTATTTGATTGATTTTTTTTTCTGCGAATTGTGATGTGGAAGGTGGACATGGCCATGGAACCATGGTCAAAAGGTCCAGTATCTTGGACAGATCTTATCCTATCCTTTAGACTATTGATATATATTTGTGAAAAGAAAGACTTTATTTATATCTTTATTAAATTATGATTGCTTAGAAGTTGCCTCTCCATTGTCTGTAGTCCAAGTGGAAGAAGAATGGAATTTGAGGTGTGTAGTCTTGTTCTAGTTAAGCATCATTTGTGTTGCTTTGTAGTAGCTAACTTAACTTCCGACTCATTTGCGTATTGGCCAACCAGATGACATGGGTCTGGCTGACTTATCAAGGATCATATAAAAGATCAGGAATAAGATCCACGGAAATTCCTGCAATAAGTTTTGTGGGCTGCGCCTCTATTCTCCCCTCTAACATACAGAAAATCAAATATTTTTCTATTATCAATTCTGTATTTCACTATTTTTAATAAAATATCTCGAGTTGAACTTTACTTGTATTTGGAATCTATTGGAAGTATTTTGTGAGTATCAAGTCGATTTTAGAACAAGAATTAGTCTTATTTTTATACTCAAAAAGTGAGATGGCATCTTGTGAATTTTTTAGAAAAAAACTCTTGGGTACTGAGTTCTAATATGACATATTGAGAAATAAATTTTCCTGTTCATAAACTTTGATAAATATTTGCAAGATTATTGGATAATGTCACAGGAACTTTCAATCTCCTCTATCTCACAACTACATCATCTTTATTCTTACATTTCTACCAAACCTTTCACTCTCTCATAACTCAACAATTTCTTAATACATATATTTATAATCCACAAGAATTTGCTTAACAAGCAATTACTCAAAATTGCCAATTAAGAGATAGGTTTGCAATTACTCAACAAGTTTAAATTTTTAGATAGTTGTTGTAATAATCAAGTAGATTTTTAATTCTAATAATTAATTTAGTTTAATTATGATCCTTATCATCTAATCATTTATTAACACTTCAAATAAAAAGTTTAACTTTAATGTTTTTTGGAATAAGACAACAAAGTGCTTCTATACTCTTTGAATATTATCATCTAATCATTTATTAACACTTTAAATAAAAAGTTTAACTTTCATGTTTTTTGGAATAAGACAATAAAATGTTTCTATAATTTTTAAATATGAGATTAATCTTCACTTTATCGTCAAATTTTTCGTAGTGAAAGAGATGCTTTCATGCCATAATTGTCAAAATTACAGTAATCTTAAATTTTATCAAAAGTTACACTACACTATATTTAGTCTTTGACTAACTGTTGATAAGCCAATCGTTAAATATTTTAAAAATAAAAAATAAATTCATATATTATTATTTGTTATTGAACTTTATATTCCTACAAAAATAATTTAAACTTACAAAATGAAGTTGACATGTGAATATAAAAATGAAAAGGATATAACTTGAAAAATACTTTAAAGAGAAGTATAATTGATATTTATATTTTTTACTCTAAAAAATAATTGATATATCATGTGAATATACTCTCATTTTTCTTCTTTTCTTTCCTTTCTTGAGTCCTCTAACTTAATTACTTTTAAGAAAAGATCATGCTTCCAATTATTTTTTTCATTTTTTTATATGAATTTTAAACTTCTTTCTTACTTTACTCATATGTTTTTCTAGCATTACAAACCACAACCTTATTTAGAAACATAAAATTTCAAAATTACTCAATTTTATCCAACATGTAACCACATAAAATTGTAAAATTAAAAAATAATGTTTAGTAACAATTCAAAATATTCAATTAATATCATGTATATTACATATTTTGGTATTTTTAAACATAAGTAAGATATAACATATGTTACACATATATGTTTTATAATTGTTTATATACCTACAAACTTAAAAATACTAAAATGTGCAATTGCTTAAATTTCTTGATCCAGCTTCTTTAAAGAGGCCCCATCTTCGTTAATTTAACGGAGAAAATTTTCTATCCATCTTTGCCCCCATAAAGGACATTTGTCTCCATATCTACTTAGTTGCAGGAACCTTGCTAATACCTACTTAAATGGATGTTTTTATCATTCTTATTAACAATAACATATTATGATCATATGTCTTACATGAACAAAATAATTGATAACATGAACTTTGCTTAAAAATAATTGAGTTAAAGGATTCAACAAAGGAAACAAAACGAAAAAAATGATAATACATATATTATTTTCTTAAATAATAGACATGCACATTATATTGATTATCTTTTATAATAAAATAAATATATATGAATTATAATTATCTTGATATTATTTGTCAAATTGTATTCCTTTCACTTTTATATTATAATGCCAACTTTGTTTTGTAAATAATAAATCATAAGATTAATCTTAATTTTTTTGTAATATATAACTCCCTAATAACTAATAATAAGTGAGTTTCAAAAATTAGTCAAAAGAGAGAAATAAATTAGAGTGTAATTTATGACAAAATTTAAAATTTGATGCCATTTTGACAAACTTCAAAGTGGTGGAGAATAATTTATTCTATAATATTACTCCAAAAATTTACTCTAAATAAAATATGAAGACCTAAGAGTCGTTTCAGAAACTGTTTAATCCTGAAACCGAGTCTCAGCCAGACCCCTTTACTTATACTTTAATTTACCATCCCCTCCGCACGCGAAGTCATAGATATCTTTTGTAACATAAAAAAGTAGAGTATAAAGCATAAAATCTTGAGGAATAAAAAGTTTGAGATTTTGACATATGTGTTTCATGTATCGACACTTTGATAAACTCTTGTAGGTAAAGTAAATAGATAACATTGACTGGAAAGGTTTTTAACTGCGACATATTTAACATGACATGGACAAGTCTTCTCTAAAATGGAAGATATCATAGGGAAAAAAACAGGAGATGTATTAAAAACTTATCAAATTTAAAACAAAAAAACTATTTATATCTTATCCTTTAATATATTAGTATTTTTGCATTAATATGGAACATGTAAAATGTGTTGATTGTCTAGCTTTGATATCTCTCTAGCTTGAAGGCGGCTAAATGTATAAATAATTTTCGATACACATATCCTATCAATGTTTTAAATGATTTTATATAATTGTAATATATGAAAATCTTGATATTGCTATAAAATATTGTTACAGTGGATGCAAATATGCAATGAACTAACAATTATCCTTTTAACGATTCAACTAAAAAAAATTGTTTAAAAAGAAATTTGTAGAAATTTACTGTCTAACAACTTGTAATGGACAATAAGAAAAACAAAACACCACGTATATATATGTATATATAGAAAAGGACGTTCTGTTTTGATGGCGTTAAAGCGAATGTGGGTATTTTAACCAAAAAAAAGAGAGAAGCGAATGTGGGAAAAGACAAGTGATAAGAATGGAACCCCGTCATAATGTTGATGTCTAACTACGAGTACAAGCAGAGGCACTGCACAAGCAAATTTATGATATTCTATGTCACTGTTTCAATATTCTCAAGTGTTCTGATAGAATGGATAAGACTTTGACAAGATTTTGGTGGGGGTGTTGCGTCATGTGAATCAAGCTTGGTGCCCCTTGCAAGCCTGGAATATGATGTGCCACGCTGCCAACCAACAAATCATGGTGATTGTTTTTGGATCACATTCAGGGGATTTTTTTTGTTGACATCAATGGGGCCTCGCCCTCCAGCTTGGGATGGCATATATATATATATATATATATATATATATATATATATATATATATATATATATATATATATATATATATAGTATATCAAGTAAGAGTGAGTGGTTTATCATGGTAAGAGTGAAGAAGAGTAAATATTATTGGATCATCCATGTATGGCACAAGATTAAAACATAAAGTCACGACTTTTTAAGTTTCATGCGACTTTTTAAGTAACATCTAATCTTGACCATACATGGATGATCCAATTGTCAAAATTTGCTCCTCTCACTCTCACAATAAATCACTCCTCTCATTATATATGTTCCTTATATATATATATATATATATATATATATATATATATATATATCAAATGATAAAGATGAGCAGATGTAGGAAAGAATCTTTACCAAATTTCAGGGTCTGGTTCTGCTTGGCATTTTGAACAATATCTCAAAAAGGAGACTATATTTGATTATTATTATTATTATTATTTTAAAAAATGTTTATCTTTCTAGAGTCTAAAGGATTTGAATCCTCAACATCCCCTTCATATCCGATGAAAAATGTGTTGAAGTTGGAAGTGAATAATAATAAAAGTATACGACACGAAAATTTTCTACTTAGAGCATCTATTGGTTTGCTCAGAAAATTAATTAGGTAGAAATAGGGTTGCATAAGGAGAAGCTAGTTTTGAAGTGAAACTTTTGTGACTGTGTATTTGTATTAGATTTTATAAATTTAATTTGTGATGAACATAATTTTGTAAGTTTAATTTTAATTAGAAATGAGTTTGAGTTAAGTAATTTATATTTAAAAATATTTATCTGAAAATTAATTTTATTAAATGAATGTTGTTTGGATAATGTTAACAAAAATTAATTTTGAATATATAATTATTAAAAGGGATATGAGTTATTTTAAGTTTAATTGTTAATAAATTGATGTTAAAAAAATTGATTATAAATAAATTAATTGACAAAATAAATTTGTTAAAAAGTTAAGTTTATTTGAGATATTATAAGATAAAATAACTTTAAGTATAACTATAATAATATTTTAAAATATATATTAAATTATAAAGGTATTTTTATCAATACAGTGAATATATACACAAACGAATTTTTATTCACTGTAAAAGTAATAAAATATTACTTTTATCCAAACATAATTTGAGATAAAATTTCTTTAAATTTCTTTCATGAATTCACTCTAACAAGATAAAATATTTTAAAAACTCATTTATACCTTACAAATAAGAGTTTAAGGTGATTGAACACACCTAAAAATGCGCGGCATGTAAATGAAATATATCAACTGACGTTGTCTTAAGTTGCGAGCCACTCAATTTTTTAATCTAACGATATAAATCTAGCGAAAATTCATTCTGCAATAGATTTTATTTTTTTTGGCATACATAATTGATGTAAGACTAATTTTGATTATCCTAACTCATATAAACTCATGACATTGATGCAAGAATTTTTACATTTATATCATCCAATAACTCATTTTAAAAGATAATTTTAAGAAATCAAACCGTTAAATTATACCTTCTAATCATTTTGACCTTGCTTAACAAATTTTATAAAAATTTAAATATTGACAAGTAAGTGATAACGGTAGATATTAAGCAAAATTCATGTAATAATTTAACAATAATAACAATTATATAAAAAAAAAATGAAACTCTTTTAATAATATAGGATCACATAATTGGATAGGATAATATAAAATATCTTATTATAAGATAGAAAGACGAAAGTTTTATTGTGAAGTAAGTGACTCACGATTATTTATATAAGAATCAATCAATTTTACTCAAAAATAATTTTTTTTTATCTCATAACACTATTATTTTATTAAGAAAATGGAAATATCCAAATCTAATGAGTCATAGTATATGCTGCATTAAAATTAAACCCCAAAGATTATCTAATCTAATATTTAATATTATAATATAAAACACAATTTATGCAAGTAGTGTAATTGTCATTTCTCACTCATAAATGAGTTTTTTTCTTCCAAATTTTTACTTCTTATTGTCTATGTATATAAAATTTATTTAAAAAAAGTTTAAATTCAATTCAAATTTTAATTATATTTGTCTCTATTTTATTTAAGTGATAAATTTAATTACTCTAACTTTTTTAATTTTATATTAATTTAAATATTAATTACTTATATACTTATTAATAAATGTGATTAATGAAAATCATATATCATAACATATTCAAATTGTTCATATTTTTTAAATTAATTATCAATTATACTTATTTACTTATTATAATGAACAAATACTCTAATAAACATTTAATTTGACTTGTTTTTAACCTTAATCAAATATTTCAAGTTTTATATTTTTATAGTTATTATTTTATTTTATTTTTACATCTTGTTGACACTATATATATTAAATGTTTTATAATAAAGTTTATTTTTATGAATTTTTATTTTATTTTTCTTTTCAAATAATTAAATTAGAAAGTAATTAAGTTATTTTTTTACATATATTTGATTAAAAAAATTCTTATAAAAATATTAAAATAAATAACACATTATAATTCAAAAAACATGTATATATTAAATATAACAAACTCATTACGCAAGTAATAAAACTAGTTCTCGGATAAAATGCAGTAGCACTTAGTTAGATGCTACCACGTGCCAGTTTCTCATGGCCTGCATACCTATCGTTTCGTCTCCTCACTGCCTTCGGTTCTTACCTTATACATTTACCACCTGCGATTTTTGTGACGAACTGGGCAAGTGGACTTAGGTCAAACTCAATGAGTCAACTCGCTCCTTTTCTATTTTTATTTTTTTTCTTGATGATTGAAATTCAAAATTGTGGTTACAGAAATTTCCTTTTTTTTTTCTTTTTCTGATTCTAAATCACAATGTTCCTATTCTGTGACAAATTTGTTCTCTTTGATTTACAAAATAGAAGTTTCATCTTTTGCACATGCGGCGGAAACTAGAAGTGCTTGTTTCTGGTTGGATTTACCTACAATTCCATTTTCATGGCACATAGAAGCTTGTTTTATTTTTTTCTTAATTAGAATATAAGAGGGGTGAAGAGAAGGAAATGATCATATGAATCGTGTGAAATGAAGCTATTTGTTGCTCCCCTTTTTGTTTTCTTATCAAATTTTTACTTGTTGAATGTTAGATATAATGAGTATAGTAACAACATTCTTTCACTTTGATTAAGGTTCTGGTAGAATGTTGATATGACAAACCAGTCTTCCATTTCCTTGATTCTGGGCTTTTTGCTAGTGTCTTTCTTTTTCATTAGAGATTAGTAAGTTGTGGATATCTTATAGAACTGAATCAAGAATTACAAGAAAATAAACAGAAACATAGTATCTTTATTCTTCCTCATTGTTTCTGATATCAATATGATAATAGAACAGATGGGATAAACGCATATACAAAAGAATGATGAATTTACCAAAAGAATGAAGAGTCCAGCCACCCACTCATGCCACCTACTCCAGCTGTAATGTCAACAATGGTAGTATGGTAGGTATGAGTTCAAAGTCATCAACAACCAAAGTTTGGTGGCCAAACTTTGACAATTTTCAGCAGCCCCTATCCTATAAATAGACATCACTCATCTCTTGTAAAAGCATTCAGTAGAAGTGTGGGTATCCAGAGAGAGTGAGAAAAGCCAGAGAGCTTGAGAGATTTTGAGAGTTTTTGTATAGAGAGTAATTCTCTTGTAAATTCTATTAAGAGAAATAGAGTGAGTTTTCCTCTCAATTCTTATTCATTTTCGTGTTTAAATGAGTTCTGGATACCCAACAAGTGGTATCAGAGCTTGAGTTGAGTGTTGGGAGAGTTTCTTGAAAGCACAAAGTCTCTGCTCTTAAAATTCAAATTTTTCAAACACCTCCATTTGGTGTTTTGACCACTCCAACAGATTCCTGGTGTCAAGACGAGCACAACGGAATTTTCGGCAGACCAAACGGACGCCGGACGGTTTCGCACTCTCCCGGCTTTCGCCTGAGAGTGGGCGTCACTCTCCCCACTCTCCAAACCAAGGTTGAAGACGACCCAGTCAGCACCACGTCAGCGCCATGTCAGCGCCACGCAGCATTAGTGAGTGCCACGTCAACAGCCACGTCAGCATCTAGCCTGAACTTTCAAAAATTACAGGTTGACCCCTATATTTTTTGAAATTATACTTTAGCCTCTGATCTTTCAGAAATTACAATTTGATCCTTCCAGTTCCTGAAATTATATTTTAGCCCCTGATCTTTCAGAAATTACAATTTGATCCATAAAGTTTCTGAAATTATACTTTAGCCCCTGATCTTTTAGAAATTACAAATTGACTCAAGAGAGTCAAATTTCCCATTTTTGACCGTTCCAGACGCAACGGTGTTTTTTACTTTCGAAGGAATTCAACTTTGTTTTTGAACAAGTTAGTGTAAATGGAGGAATCTTCATCATCAGGAGCAATGCTAAAGCTCACCTCTACCAACTATACACTATGGAGACCTCGGATGGAAGATCTCTTTAGTTGTAAAGATTTGTACGATCCCCTGGAATTAAAGGGTGTAAACCCTGATCCTACAAAGGAAGCAGAGTGGAAGAAATCAAACAGAAAAACTATTGGTCAGATCCGTCAATGGATTGATCATAGTGTCTTCCACCATATTGCAAAAGAAACAGACGCATATACCCTTTGGACAAAGCTGGAGGGCATGTATCAGGCAAAGACCACTCCGAATAAAGCCTTAATAATGAAGCGATTGGTTAATCTGAAACTGAGTAGTGGAACTTCAGTTGCCGAGCACACAAGTGAATTTCAGAGCTTGATAAACCAATTATCGTCTGTAGAAATGGAGCTTAGGGATGAAACACAAGCACTCTTACTTCTCAGTTCACTTCCTGACACTTGGGAGACGCTAGTAGTCTCTCTCAGTAATTCGGCTCCAAATGGGAAACTTACCATGTCCTTGGTTAAAGATGCCCTGTTCAACGAAGAAGCCATAAGAAATGATATGAGTACGAACCAGTCTCATGCCTTTGTAACAGAAAACCGAGGGAGACAACAAAGAAGTAGTCGAGGCCGAGGGAGACAACAGGAAAATGGTCGAAGCAATGGAAGGGGAAGGAGCATGAGTAGAGGTAGATCCACAGATGGAAGAAGGCCGACATACAAGTGCTACCACTGTGGAATGGAAGGTCATTTAAAGAAGAACTGTCGAAGATTGCAGCGAGAGCAAGGGCAAGGTAGTTCTCAACCAAAGAATAATGATGGAGACACTTTTGTCACTATCCCTGGAGAGATAGCTTTCTGTTCCATCAATAATGAGACATGCCTACACGTCTCAAGAGAAGACACAGAATGGGTAGTAGATACTGCATCATCCTACCACGTGACTCCCCACAAAGAGTTCTTCACAACATATAAAGCTGGTGACTTTGGAACAGTGAAGATGGGAAATTCCGGTTTCTCGAGATTCTTTGGAATAGGTGATGTTAAGATCCAAACAAATGTGGGGAGCACAATCACCTTGAAGGATGTCAGACATGTGCCAGATCTTCGGTTGAATTTACTGTCAGGAGTAGCTCTTGACAAACAGGGCTATGGTCATCAGTTTTGCAATGGCGCATGGAAATTAACAAAGGGCACCATGGTAATCGCTCGAGGTCATATTTGTGGTACTTTATATAAAACTTATGTGAAGATATGTGCAGACAGTCTCAACATAGTAGAAAAAGAGGCTTCACAAAATCTGTGGCACCAGAGGCTTGGTCACATGAGTGAAAAAGGTTTGTCTACCCTGGAGAAAAAGGAGCTTATTACTATTGCCAAGAATATTGCTCTAGATTCTTGCAATCATTGTTTGTTTGGCAAACAACATAAAGTCTCTTTCAGTTTCTCTTCAACAAGAAGATCAGAGTTGCTCAGTCTAGTACACTCTGATGTTTGCGGTCCCTTTGAGGCGGAATCATTAGGCGGAAATAGGTACTTTCTGACATTCATTGATGATGCTTCTCGACAAGTGTGGGTGTACTTCATGAAAACAAAGGACCAGGTATTTAATTACTTCAAGTTATTTCATGTCATGGTAGAACGTGAAACTGGAAAGAAGTTGAAGTGTCTCCGGTCTGATAATGGAGGCGAATACACTTCCAAGGAGTTTGATGCCTATTGCAGGAGTCAAGGCATCCGATATGAGAAGACGGTCCCACGCACCCCACAACATAATGGTGTAGCCGAGAGAATGAACCGGACCATTATGGAAAGAGTCAGAAGCATGCTCAGTATGGCTAAGCTGCCAAAGCCATTCTGGGGAGAAGCAGTCAGAGCCGCCTGCTACCTAATCAACAGATCACCGTCAGCACCGCTGGATTTTGAAGTTCCAGAGAAAGTATGGTCTGGTAAGCATCCTTCATATTCTCATCTGAGAGTATTTGGTTGTTTAGCTTTTGCGCATGTATCCAAGGAGCTTAGACAAAAGCTCGATGCAAGGACAACCACTTGTATCTTCATAGGCTATGGAGATGAGGAATTCGGATACAGGTTATGGGGAGAAGAAGGTGATCAGAAGTAGGGACGTAGTGTTCCATGAAAATCAGACGATAAAAGACATTGAAAAGCCCACAATGTCTCAAATTCCAGAATCCAGTGCCCAAGAAGATATTTCAAGTTCAACACCAGCACAGTTTGCCACAGGTAACAATCTAGTGCCTGAGGAAATACCAGAAGCAGAAGAGGAGGAAGAAGAAGAGGGTGTTGAGCAGGGGGAGACACAACCTTATCCACCAGAAGATGTAGGACCATCACAAGGAACTGATGATGGTGAATCTCTTAATCCAGAAGTTCGAAGATCTGAACGAGGTCGGATTCCGTCGAAAAGATATCCAGAATCCGAGTACAGTTTGCTTACTGAAGATGGCGAACCAGAAAATTTTCAAGAAGCCATATCTCATAAGGATAAAGAAAAATGGTTGTTCGCAATGCAGGAGGAGATGGAATCACTGCAGAAAAATCACACTTATGAGATAATTAATCTTCCACAAGGGAAAAAGGCCTTGAAAAACAAATGGGTATTCAAGCTGAAGAAAGATGGCAGCGGAAAAGTGGTGAAACACAAAGCTCGATTGGTAGTCAAAGGATTCCAGCAGAAAAAGGGAATTGACTTTGATGAGATTTTCTCACCAGTAGTAAAAATGACTTCAATAAGGGTTATTCTTGGCTTGGTAGCCAGTTTAAACCTAGAGCTTGAACAGATGGATGTCAAAACAGCATTTCTTCATGGAGATCTGAATGAAGAAATCTACATGCAGCAGCCAGAAGGTTTTGAGGTCTCAGACAAGAACCTCGTTTGCTGGTGAAAAAGAGCTTGTATGTTCTAAATCAATCACCAAGACAGTGGTACAAGAAGTTTGACTCGTGTATGGTGAGTCAAGGCTACAAGAGAACTGCTGCAGATCAATGTGTTTATACTCAGAGGTTTTCGGATGGAAATTTCGTTGCTCTTCTACTATATGTAGATGATATATTGATTGTGGGACAAGATGCAACGAAAATTAAACAGCTGAAGAAAGAACTCTCCAAGTCTTTTGACATGAAGGATCTAGGACCGGCTCAACAGATTCTTGGAATGCATATAGTTCGAGACAGGAAGAACAACAGGTTATGGCTATCTCAAGAGAAGTATATTGAACGAGTGATCAAAAGGTTTAATATGCACAATGCCAAACCAGTAAGCATTCCATTAGCCAATCACTTCAAGTTGAGTAAGATTTCGTGCCCCTCATCCAAGAAAGAGATAGAGAAGATGTCAGCAATACCTTATTCTTCAGCAGTTGGAAGCTTGATGTATGCAATGGTGTGTACAAGACCAGATATTGCTCATGCAGTGGGTACCGTGAGTCGTTTTCTCTCTAATCCTGGAAAGGAGCATTGGGAGGCAGTCAAGTGGATTCTCAGGTATTTAAAAGGTACATCAAAAATATGTCTTTGTTACGGGGGAGCTGATCCAATCCTGGAAGGTTATACAGATGCAGACATGGCAGGAGATCTTGATGGTAGAAAATCTACTTCTGGATTTCTCTACACTTTTGCAGGGGGAGTCATTTCATGGCAATCAAGATTGCAAAAATGCGTTGCTCTATCCACAACAGAAGCAAAGTATATTGCAGCAGGAGAAGTTGGGAAAGAAATGTTGTGGTTAAAGCGTTTTCTCCAAGAACTTGGAATCAAGCAAAAGGATTACAAGGTACATTGTGACAGTCAAAGTGCTATAGATTTGAGTAAGAATTCAATGTATCATTCTCGTACAAAGCACATTGATATCCGCTATCATTGGATACGCGAGATCATAGATAAACAACTATTGAAATTAGTGAATATCCACATAAAGGAGAATCCAGCTGACATGTTAACAAAGGCTGTTACCAAAGAAAAGTTAGAGCTATGCAGAGACATAGCTGGAATGCTTGTTAGATAACAATTGCTTCAAGAGTGGCTGGAGGGGGAGAATTGAAGAGTTCAGCCACCCACCCATGCCACCTACTCCAGCTGTAATGTCAACAATGGTAGTATGGTAGGTATGAGTTCAAAGTCATCAACCACCAAAGTTTGGTGGCCAAACTTTGACAATTTTTAGCAGCCCCTATCCTATAAATAGACATCACTCATCTCTTGTAAAAGCATTCAGTAGAAGTGTGGGTATCCAGAGAGAGTGAGAAAAGCCAGAGAGCTTGAGAGATTTTGAGAGTTTTTGTATAGAGAGTAATTCTCTTGTAAATTCTATTAAGAGAAATAGAGTGAGTTTTTCTCTCTATTCTTATTCATTTTCGTGTTTAAATGAGTTCTGGATACCCAACAAAGAATCCCACAAGACTTTCGAGAGGTCTTGAGTCTCCCCCTCCCCTAATTTCTTCTCATAACCTAATACTCCTTAAGTTGGTTCAGCCAACTATTTATAAGACTTCTCCTTTTTCTAATATAGTTTGATTAACTACTAATAGAGCTTTGATCCTCTGTTTCTCTATCATTTTTCCTAACATATGCCATTTTTATTAGAGGATTCCTAACAATACTCCCCCCAAAACTTTCACCTCATCCTCAAGATGGGATTCATAGGACTGTTGCTGGTAGTCAGGGAACTACTGATCAAGCTCGTCTGGCCACTCTAGCCCAAACACCCTATGTCATCTACCTGGATCAAATACAAATAAGGTCATATCTTTTCTGTGGAGATCATTAACAAGTTGAGGGAGGCCAAATGATATACTTTGGTGATTTTCTGATTTACTCATCCCTTTAATATGAAGAACAATCTCACGTACAAATCCCAGAAGTGTGTCTGTGAAATAAAAGTTGATTTCCTTTTTAATATATTTTGTTAGATTTGATTCAAAAGCCGCTATCACTCCAACAGTAATTGATAGGGTGTAGGCATCGCCATTCTGCAATGAAGCCCTTGTATGCACTGTAACAAGAGGCCAATATTTGATAGAGATGCACCATAACAAGAGGGCATTCAAAAACTTGTTTGCACCCTCAGAGCAAAACCATATTGATGAGAGCTGGTCGGTCGTACTAATTTTTCCTGAACGTTTAGTATTGTGCTGAGGGTTGTCCAGTTTGGGCCAGGCTCAACTCGCATGGTTGGGTGCACACTAGTCTAGCCCACTAACCCGATGGGTAAGTTCGAACCTTCACCTTGATTGAGCCCATCCATTATCATCATCTCTTCTTCCTCCATGAAACGGATGAAAGCCATAGCCACTATGACTATTAATGCCATCTTCCTTTCTGTCACTATGATCACCAAACTTGCAGCCATGAACGCCCCAATCGCTCAAATTCTTCCCTTTGTTTCCGTTCAACTCAACCATTAATGTTGGTTTGGGTGAGACCCAAGGCTCCGTGGCTTCCGTTCGCCGTTGCTGCCTGAGCATTACCATTGCATGACCCTGGGACTGTTTTTTCTCCCTTGTATCGACCTCCCCTGTTGTTGGAACATTTGATTGCATGCCTCTAAAGAGGTGCAATTTCAAAAATTGCTTACCCACTTGGCCATTCTCATGCCATGACCAGGATGGTCCTTCTATACCTTTGTGGTCCCTTGGGTTCTGCGTTAGCTTAAGCAGATACTGGTTTTGCTGGGGTATTGCATCAACTTGAAGGTCCCTTTCTTTTGTGTCTTGAACGAAAATGTCAAGAATGGGTTGTTCTTGATTTTTGCCTGTAATTGCCATGTCATCTTTGCGAGTATCCTATGGCAAGGTTTCTGGTTCCTAATTCTGGACGAAGGTTGGTAAATCTAGATTGAACTCCAACTAGAATCATTGTAGAAATGCTTTACAAAATTTATCCGACGAAAATTTCTCAATTTTGGACCCCCATTCATATAGCCAATCCAGGGTTCTTCCTTCTAAGCAATGGATTTCAACTCATAACTTCTCAAATTCTAAGATTTGGTTGATGAAAAGGTATCTCATAACACGGTAGATCCAACCATGAGGACCTTCACCGGAGAAATATGAAACTTTTGCCTTTTGCATTCTTGCATCTAGAATTCCTCTTCTATTTTTTGGGGTTCTTTCTCCTCCTCTGTCTGGCGCTTCCATGCCTCACACCCTCTTTCTAAATATTCAAACCTAGCCTCCATTCTTGTGTGTACCATGAAAAACTCCTAGGATTTGGGAGCTTTGATACCGGTTAATAGAGTTGGATTAAGAATTACAAGAAAATGAACATAAACAGAGTATGTTTATACTTCCTCATTGTTTCTGATATCAATATGATATTAGAACATATGGGATAAACATATATACAAAAAGAATGATGAATTTACCAAAAGAATCCCATAGGACTTTTGAGAGGTCCTGATTCTCTCCCTCCCCTAATTTCTTCTCATAACCCAATACCCCTTAAGTTGGTTCAACCAACTATTTATAAGACTTCTCCTTTTGCTAATCTAGTTTGATTAAGTCAACTACTAATAGAGCTTTGATCATCTGTTTCTCTCCCATTCTTCTTAACATACACCATTTTTATTAAAGCATACCTAACAGTATCTTCATTCCCTCCATTTAATCAGTTGTTGTTAGTTTGATAAACTTTAGAAGAATCCTTATGAATTAGTTGCAAATTTTGTTGTAAGATATATATATATATATATATATATATATATATATATATAGTAGTCTGTGCTTGAGGTTTGCCAAATCACTCTGCTTTTGGAACATGCAATTTAGCGTCTCTACTGCATTTGGAAGTTTATTTGATATGCTCATGACTGTGATAATTGCATTTACACACAATATTGTGAGACAACTTCTACCTTGCTCTGCCAAACATCGAACTTCGAATTTGCAGTTTGAGCATGTCATGTACTAATGCGGAATTCATTAAGTGATGATATATTGAAGTTGAAAGCACAAAAATGAAGGCAATAGTGCTGAAGTATGGTTATTGACAAACCTTTATATGATTTCATACTTCATTTATCAACATTTGTACGTTCAGTAGGCACTTAATTTTCCGGCACAATAATTGTGGCTTATCTGTTATTGGTTTAGATTGTGCTATTTGGCATCAGATTTGTAGTTCAATAAATCTAGTTATCCTTACTAGTTGTCTCTGTCTGTGCATGTATTATTGATAGTTCTGGCTATATAGATCTAATTCATAATTTGCTGCAACACAGCATCTGGTCTATATATGAATTAACTGGCCGAATCTTTTACTGAGCTTTAAATGTAGGTTACACTTGAAGTGAAGGGAGAATCCCATATCTTAAACTTGTCAGAGAAACTCACATCTGGTGGCATCATTCATATTCAGTGGATCGAACACCTTAAAACATACCCTGACCCTAAGTCTATAGTATCTTCATATTTTAAGTTGAAACTCTGTAAGTGATGTCATTATACATACATATATATATATATATATATATATATGTATGTATGTATGTATGTCTCCTTGCCCCTTTTTGGTAGAAAATTCCCTGAACTATTATAGGAAGTTCTGTAATTTTTTTGTTTTCTTTCTCTCAAAATATGAAAAAATTTCAAATGTAGCAACTGATCAGTTAAGTGCATTAACAATCTATACCTGATTTCTTTTGACTAATGGCGATGATGCTAACCTTCAAGTGAGGTCTTCAGCATCCTAAGGTGTTCAGCAAGCATGTTTGGTTACAATTATGATGCATATAGAATTCTGTTTGAGGCCTTCTTGAAAGTCATGCCAACATATTTGGCATCCATGGCACAGAATCACATTTGGATGTAAAATTGAGAAGGGTAGAAAATCTCGTTTGTGTGTGTATCTTACATAAACACCCTAATTTTTTTTTACAATCTAAACTAAACACACACAATCAAAATCAAGTGTGCAAATCTAATCCAAAAACACACACTGAATAATCATGTGTCCTATACCAAGAGAATGGAAAAACTCAGCCTTTATCTCCCACCCACCCCTGTTTTTCGTTCGTGCATCATTTAGTGGAATATCATTTGGGTTTTGGGCATGCCAATTGTTGTTCTACTGTAGTGGTTGCATTTGAATGACTGAATTCTTAAAAGAAAAAGCGATTCATTTTGCTCCTGAGTTTTAAAATCTCCGCCATTTAATTCAGTTTGTATGTAAATTCGTAATTCGTCATAAACAATTATCACTTCCGCCAAAAGCCATTGAATTCACATGAATTATGAATCATGGCTGCAAGTCTTATTCATGAAATTGTTAATAACAAACATGAAATTAAAATATCATATTCATGGGCAAGTATGTGCTATGACTCCATTAGAAAGAGGTAGTTCCAAAAAGTACTTACTATTTGATAATAGATGTACACAACAAAGGGGAAAGAAAATGTGAAATAGAAAAGAAATTTGAGGATCAGCTTTCTCCTAAGTCCTTGTGCAGATCTTACACGGTGATTGGTACCACTACTGCACCTGAAGTCGCCTGGTGCACATGGTGCAGTAGTACCTGCGCTTGGTCTTATAGTAGAAGGGTAGAAAACAGAACCTCCACTGGCTCTCTACGTCCATGACCTGCACCATCCCACCGCAGTAAGGACACGCCCCTGGTGCTGGCTGCCTCGCCAGCACCCTTTCATCCTCGTCGCACACAAACACCAAACACATCTCCTCTCCTATGTACTCTCTTTCTTTCTGTGTGTGTGTGTGTAAATCTAGGTAGGTACTAGGTACAAAATACTATGCTTATGTTTTGCTTGTTTGCCTTGCTTTTAGGGTCTTGGTCGTAGGATGAAGCGAACTTTATTAGATCCTTGAATGTGTATTAGAGATTATGGGGGTATATATTTAAAGAGCAGTTGAGGAAATGAAGAGATTGCAACAAGAAGGGACAACGAACGTGAGGTCGGGGTGTGGAAGAATGCAGGTTCTTCTGGAAGAGAAGAAATGAGAGGAGAGACCAGTCTCGTCAAACTCACGGACGAAGCGTGTATCGAGAAAATTCTATTCCGCTCAAACCAAAGTGTGACGTTCATTTCACGCTATCACTGGTTAATAATAGTTGAGAGGGCTAATCTTAACGAACTATAATAAAATATATTTAATTTTAAAAGATATGAAAATTATAAATTATTAAAAAAATATTTAAATTTTATTTATAAAGAAAGTATTAAATTTAATTTAATGAATAAAAATATTTTTAATAAAATTCTTTTTAAAAGACTATGTAAGTGATTATTTTTTTATTGAATGATTAATTATTTATATAAAGTGATTAATAATAAAAGTAAAGTTTTAAATTTATAAAAATTAAAAAAATATGCTAATAATTTTTTTTATTGAGTAATTATGTATTTTTATGAAATGATTAATAATAATAAATAAAATTTTTAATTTATAAAAAGTTTAAAAGACAATAAGCTAATGACTTTTTTTAATTGAATAATTAAGTATTCTCATAAAGTGACTAATAATATGAAATAAAAATCTAAATTTATGAAAAATTTAAAAGGAAACATATAAATCTTTTTTTATTAAATAGTCAAATATTTTTATAAAGTGACTAACAAGAATAAATAAAGTTAAATAATATTTTTAAAAAAATTTTACTAAATTTTTTTATTTATTAAATAATTAAATAATTTTATTTTAAATAAAATATTAATAATTTAAATTATTTATATCTTTTAAAATTAAATATACCTTATTAACCATTTTTTTAAGATTAATTATCCCATTCTAGTAAGAATGAAATTTAGAAAGCGACCCTATGATCCCACATGGCCTAAATATGTTTGAATATCACGCGTAAATGTGTGATATGCGCAAGAGCTTTAAAATGAATGGATATTGTTCATTGACGGAAACTTGCGAAGCCAAAAATAAAACAAAATTATTTGTATATTATTGAGTCTTTTTTTTTACCCTAAAAATTCTGTATACCAAACAACTTTTAAATGTACGGAAAATAAAGAGATACAAATGTCAAAAGCTATAGTTCTTCACCCAACCAGGGGCGATCCTGAGATTTTGGGTGCCCTGTGTGAAAATGATGCCCTCATAATCATTTGAATATTGTTTTCCTTATATTTTTTGCTGCAAAATCATTAATAATCCGTTCATAATCAAGGTTCTTTAAAAAGTTATTTTCGATAGAAATCAAAACAAAACTATTTAATCTACCTTGTGACATAGTAGATCGCAAATAAGATTTTAACAATTTCAATTTAGAAAAACTTCTCTCAGCTGATGCAACAGTAATAGGGATAGTTAATATTATTCTATAAGCTGTGCATGCATTAGGAAAACAATTAAATGTCTTCAAAGAACTCAATATCATAAAGCTTGATTTTGATTCAACTGTTAAAACCTCTCTAATGACTTTTAATTCTTCAAATAGAATTTCACCATCAAGATCATAAGAATTATCATGTTTTAGGTGAGTTTCAAGATGTTTGCAACATAATTTCAAGTCCTTATCGGATAATGACCTAAGCCTTTCAATACTAAACAAAAAAACCAAAAAACCAAAAATCTCCTCATATGTGCTATACTGCTCAAATCTTCTATTAAGTGAGCCAATTGCTTGATCTACAATGTATAAAAAATAATGGATCCTAAAAGACTCCTCAGCAGACTCAAGGTTTGGTTGTGTGCATTGGAGGATTTTCATCATAGTGTTTTTTTTCTACGAATTTGACGTTTTTGAACAAACACACATTCAATCTCCATTTCATTCGCAATTTTTTCAGCACTAATAATAGCATTTGCAAATCCAGATTCTCTATATTTTTCCATGTACTTAATCAAACCTTTTACTAGTTCTATAGCTACATCAATAAGCATGTCTTTTTTTTTGTAAACTTTTGCTAATTTCATTAACAGCAGATAACAGCTCAAACCAAATAACTATAGCTAATAAAAACTCAAAGTTTCCAATTCCATGACTTGCTAAAGATTCAGCTTCACTCTTAATTTTTGGATCATTATCTTGTTCAGCTAGTTGAAGTAAAGCTTCTCTTATGTCTGAAGCTTGAGTTTTAATTGCATATACACTATTCACATGACTTTCCCAACGTGTTTGTGACAATGGTTTAATAGTTAAACCTTTCACATTATCTCTTAAAATTTTCCAACGCTTTGTGGAATGAGAAAATACAGTGTAAATACGTTGTAACACTTCAAAAAAGTCTTTTGCTTTAGTACAAGAATTTGCAATGTCACAAAGTGTCAAGTTAAGGCTATGACAACCACATGATGTGTATAATGCTCTAGGATTTATATCTAATAATTTTCTTAGCACACCTTGATGTTTACCTTTCATGTTTGATCCATTATCATATCCTTGCCCTCTCACATTATTAATATCAAGATCAAGAGTTTCTAAAACATTTTGTAATTCTTCAAACAATCATTGACTTGTTGTATCATAAACTTTCAAAAATTCTATAAAAAAATTCTTCTATTTTTATTGGACTTGTAGAAACATCCACACAACGTAGTATGAGAGTCATTTGTTCTTGGTGACTTACATCAGGAGTACAATCAAGAATCACATAAAAGTATTTTGCTTCTTTAATTTTTTGGACTATTGCACTTTTAACTTCATTACCTAACATATTAATCAATTCGTTTTGGATCTTATGACTAAGATAATGATAATAAATTTCATTATGCTTGATGCGATCAAAATGCTTTTGCATGACAGGATCCCATTCAGCTATCATCTCAACAAGAGAAAAAAAGTTCTCATTATTTTCTACATTAATCCTCTCCTTTTTTCCACGAAAAGCTAAATTTTGTTCAGCAAGATATCTAACAACAGAAATTATCCTAACTAAAACATCCCTCCAATGTTCTTTTTCTTTTCTTATAAGCTCTTGCAGATGTTTATCAATTGTTATATTTTTCTGAAATCTTATTTGTAAGTCAATCCATTTACTCATGAAAGTCATGTGTGCACCACTTGATTCATGTTCTTTGAGCCTTTCAGAAAGATGTTTCTAATCATTAAAACCTTCATTTGCTAAGTGATTTGTTTTATGACTTGTACCAAATAACTTACAGCAAAAACAAAAAACTCTATCTAATTCTTTTGAATAAACAAGCCAACTCCTACCTTGCTCTTCTCCATTAGAACAGTAACGAATGTAATATGATGATGAGAAGTGCCTACCAAAAGTATCATTAGGACCATTCACAATTGACATATCTCTTTTAGGACCATTTTTTAGTAATTCATCTCGTAAGTCACTTCTAAGGTTATTCCATGTTCTTGGATCATAAATGTCTAATAGAATAGACTGACTAGGTTGTTCATCAACAAAAGCAGGGATAAGTTCATTTTCATTACGACCTACATCATCAAAATATTCAGTTTCATCATGATAATCACCTTCATTTTCATTGTTTCCAACCAAAGTATCTTGCTCTTCATTATTCCTATTTAGTTGTTCATTCTCTAAATTTCCAACTTTAGAGTCTAAATTATCTGGATTTGCATAATTCTGAATAGGAATTGTAGGATGTTTGACAAAAAATTTATCAAGTGCACCCTTTTGAGATTCAATATCAATTTCAATTTGTTTTTTTCTTTTTCGTTTTAGATGACCAGAAAGTTGTTTTCTAGGTAACATGTTCAAACAATTAGACAACAACTATAGACAAAAGCACAAAATTACAATCTATAAATGATAAATCAAACAAAGAGTCACTAATGAGTAAATAACAATGAGATGAAACAATAGCATCTAGGTGTGACTCCTTTCCTTACCATCGACCCACCACACCGCACGTCTTCTCTATTTCTCTTGAATCTTGATGATTGTAGATCTTTTCTTTGTGCTCTAAAGTCTACACGGTGGGACCTAACATGAAATAGAAATCGTGAAACAGAGGGTATCCTCCTTTTCTTGATGCTCTTGGTTGGACTCTTGGTGATTGGAGGAGATTGTTTCTTTTGAACTGAGAAAGACGAAGAGTCGGAGAAGGAGAAAGAGAAAGAGAATTAGAGGAACAGGGAAAAGGAAAAGTCTAAATAAAATAGGAGTGTAACAAATTTTAAAGTATATTAAATTAAAAAAATATTCTAATATATACAGATGAGATATATTTGTCATATTATCTTCTATTAATTTATTATTAATTTTTTGAAACAATTATTTTTTATTGATAAAAAATTAATTATATAAAATATTTATTTAATATTTATATATACTAAGTAAAATTTTACTCATAATCTGATGCCCTTAAAAAATGAGGCCCTGGGCGGTCGCCCACCCCAACCATGCTCAGGGCCACCACTGCACCCAACAATTGTTTGTATATCTTTATCAGCGGAAGATTTATGGATAAAACTAAACTATTTTGTTGGGTGAGTCACCAACAAACAAGTCAGGATGATTATCTCCAAGGCTTTCTCAGGTCTTTATGGACAGCGGGCATCATGTCATAGCTCCTAACTCGTAAAGGTATTGTGAAAGATCATTTTAGCTGCGTATAGGGATAGAAATAACAGAAAATGATTTTAAGGTTCTTAGTAGAAAAGTATTTTTATTTAATTTTTAAATAAAATTAGTTGAATATTTAATTAATTTAATTAATAATTTATATATAATTAATTAATAATATATTTTTATTTTAATACTTGATACATGATTAACTGTATATAAATTATTAGTTAAATTAATTAATTATTTAATTAATTTTACCCAAGAATTAAATAAGGATACTTTTTCCTAAATCAACTTTAAACGTCATTCTTCTTGAAAATAAGTTACATTAGGATAGGTTTTACCATAAATAGGTAAAATCTTAGTTTCAAAATACATTTGGATAGAATTTTTTTAATAAAAAAGTATTTTTATAAAATTTTAAGTAAATTTAGATGTAACTCTAAGAAAAAAGTATAAATTAACAAAAGTTCAATTATCACACTTTTGGTAAGTTAATAATCCTCAGTTTTTGAAAACAAAAAAGGAAAAAAAATTTTAATATAATTTTTTGACAAAAGTATTATTTACTTTTATTAAAAATTACATCATATGTCTTTTTTTTCCCCAAATCATGCGTTACTCATTTTGTATACTCTACATTTCAATAATTTTATTATAAAAAAATCCTTATATTCTTTTATATCCAAATATACTTAAAATTTCTTCACTATTTTTTATAAAAAAACTATTAAAAAATATCAATAAAAAAGGTAATTTCTTAGAAACTTATCAACAAGTCCCTAGCTTGACATATTATTTATGATAGAATTTTTTTAGAGCTTGGCTTTACATTTTTACGAAAAACATAAAAGGTTGACCTGATTTGGAAAAATATTTAAAAGACTATATTGTATATAGGTATTTAAATAAGTCAATAAATTTAGACTTTTAAGGTTTCAAATATACATAGCTTTTAATAAAATAATTAAATTATATAAGTATTATAATTTTTTAATTATATGTTCAAATAATAAATAAATAGGAGTGAAAAGTGAGGGATAAGGGATGAGAAAGGAAGGAAAGGAGTGAAAAGCGAAGGAAAGGGACTTGGTTCCCTTTGTGTGGATGTTTAAGTGGGGGAAGGAAGGAATTTTCTTCCCTTTGTTTGGGAGATACAGTTAAGGTAAGGGGAATTATTCCCCTCTTTAATTTTAAAAAAATTATTTCTCTTTTCTTATTCACCTATTTAAGTGAAAAGAATTTTAGAGCTTTGTAGAGGAAGGAGGAGAACACTTCTCACTCCGTTCTTCTCTTTCCCCTCATTAAAAATCTTTCAAATAGTACATGTCACTTAGTCCTTCTTTTCTCCCTCCTTACCCTTCATCCAAACATAGTATTAGGCTAATTAGGCATTTTTTTATGGAAAAAAGTTTAGGGAAATGAGATATTGCCTCATTTCAAAGTTAGGTATGTCACAAGCTTTAGCAAGCTAAATATGCCTTTTTAAATGTCTAAAATTGGTTTGTTTAGTTAGATAAGCCTTTTTTAAAAGTTTAACCATGACTTATTTAATAAATAAGTTAGATTAAAATAGGCCGAAAGTATAAAATATTATGGATAGATTTTGATTTTTTTATATGAGTTTTTGGTTGGCAAGGTAGGAGACTCATGGGTGAGAAATTAGAAAAATGGGGTGTGGAGGACCGAGCCCCCGCCTTCTACAAGGCCCCTTGGTTACCACTACCCTATAAGGCCATTGAATTGAATATGTGCGTTTTTTCATATACTTAGTCATATGGAGAGAGTTTTTTGAGCTTGACCGTGAACGGTGGCTACTTTTCAACCTTACGAAGAATGTTGGCATTAATTCTAGTAGCCACTGGACGTTGGTATTTTCGATAGCATTTTCAGTTATCTGGTTTTGACACAACCAATTTATCTTTGATGGCATTGTTAAGGATGACTCATATTTAATGATGCAAATCTAGGGTTGGGTCCATGATGTCACGCAAGCCTTTGCTTCAGAGGACTCCTTGCCCCACTTGCTACGTCCTCAGAATGTTACCCAGGTGCAATGGCTTCATCCTCCTTCGAGTTGGTTTAAAGTGAATACAGATGACTCGGTTAATTTGGTTAGAGCTAAGGGTGCTTGCGGGGTCTAGTTCGAGATGCTTCGAGAGGATATATATGTGGCTACTTTAGTAATCTGGGTTTTTGCTCGATAACACATACTATGTTGTGGGGGGATCGTTTTTGGTCTCCGCATGGCTCGTGATGTGTCCTTGCCTTGGATTATAATTGAGTTTGACTCTCAAACTGCTCTGCATCTGGTTCATGCAGGATGTGCTCCAAGTCATCCATGCCCTCCCTTAGTTCAACTTATTCACTCTCTACTTAATCCCAACTGGGAAGTTACTTGCTCTCATACACTCAAAGAAGGGAACTCTTGTGTTGATCAGCTTGCAAGAAACGAGCACTCTCTAGAGTTGGGAAATATCATATACAATCAGGTTCCTTCATTCTTGGCTTTATCCTATAGTTACATGGTTTGTGGGAACCGCAAACCAATTCTCACGTATCAATTTGTAGTATTTTAAAGTGTAAAGAAGGTTTTTAGATGATAATTTCAAAAAGTAACATACCACATATCTATACTTATATTGTGTATCTAAGAGTATTGCGAACCAGTAACTTCATTCTATCATGCTGGCTGATGTTTTGGTAGAGTTTCTGTGTAGTTTTGTTTTTTGTTTAGGTCCTTTACCCCGATGTTGCGCCAAAAAAGAAATGTCATGTAGAGAGAGATAGTTATAAATATGAAAATTATAAAATTAGTATAAAAATATAGACTGTGTGTAGAGTTTTTGTTTTAATCTTTTTCATTATGGCAGCAAATTGATTTGACTCAAATTACTGATCGTCTGTTCCCTATTTCATACATAAGAATTTATTGCCACGTATCATTTCATTTACTCACTCATGACTCCTATTTAAGTTAATTCAACCCAAACAGAAACAATCCATCAAATATTGGTCTTCCATCTTCCTTTATAGTTTCAACACGGACTCCTCTTCTTCCTCAAACATCGATGGCTATCTTCAAATCTTAAATTTGGGTAAAAACTACAAGAGATAAGTAATTACTAATTAATATTAATTATGCAAAATTAACCAAAAAAGGTGATGTTTCTATACTTAATAGAGGTCTAGAACATCAAATTCAAAACGATGGTAGACAAGAAGCAAATTTTGGGGCTGGTCTAGGCCTGCAAATCTGAAACTACCCAAATTTATTAAAGTCTATCAATTGTTGTAGGACATTACTTTAGTATAATTTTTTTTTAAGTATCGGTATTCATAGTGAGTTATAATATATTTATTAGTTGATATATTTATTTAATAGACTTTCAAATATTTATTATAACACCAACAATCAATAAATAATGGATTTAATTTCTATCCACTGTCAGTGTAAAGTTTATTTACACTGTCATTCAATCATGTGTTGACACATCATTAAAATAGTTAGACTTTTTAGGTAGTGGTTGTGATAGTCAAACTCTTTTAATGATTTGGCAACACATGATTAGATGACAGTGTAAAGAAACTTTACACTGACAGTAGATAGAAATTAAATTTATAAATAATTGATAACTCACCTTATATACCAAGAGTTTAATTTCTATCCACTGTTAATGTAAAGTTTCTTTACACTGTCATCCAATCATGTATTGCCAAATCATTAAAAGTGTTTGACTATCACAACCACTATTTAAAAAGTCTAACTATTTTAATTATGTGTCAACATATGATTGAATGACTAAATTTTTTTTACACTAAAAGTGGATAGAAATTAAATCCATATACCAAACCTATAAAAGTACATAAGACATTGTTGTATTTTTCTACTCAAAGAAAAGTTCATTCATTCCTCACTTTCTTGTCTATTGGAAAGGATAATAGTGGAATATGGAAAAATATTCGTGTTTCGAAGTATCCTTCTTGTTGTGTTGTGGCGCTAGAAAGGGAAAGCGACTGTCGCACTTAATCAAATTCAGAGGTGAAGCTGCTCCGATCCTAAAAAAAACAAAAAGGAAATCTCTAGATGCAAAGGCTGACGTGGGAGAATTCATGAATTCGTCGGTCTTATTGTGTTCATACATTTATGAATATATAACTTTCTTTTACATTTGCATAATAACTTATTGTTGTAAAAAAAATGAGTTGAAAAATAATAATAATTTTGGAAATATTTGATTAAACTTTGATAAAATGTGCTTATTAACCCGTCCCATTAAAAAAAATTAAGTTGATTTATCTTTTACTATCTCATGAACAGTATAGTTAAGTATCATTGATATAAAAAACATTATTATCTCTAGATTTATATTTTTTATGCTGCTAACTAATATGAGAATAAGAGGATCGTGTTAGGAGAGATAAATATAAATTTTTTATTATGTTATGATTTATTAATTTTTCTGTAAGGTTTATTAATTTTACTTTTGTGTTTTTCTATTTTATAATATGACTATCTAATGTTAGTAAATAACATGAGAACATCATTATCCATTATCTTATGCTAATCTCTAATCTTCCATTTTCTCATAGTAGACATTTCTACTATTTCAGTGATGTTTAGTGTTTTTTAAGCTTTGGCCTCCACAATATCAGAAGCAAAAATGGATTTCTATTCAGTAAAACGAAAAAAGTTTTTTTTTTTTGTGTGTAAATAAAAGAGTAAATATTCATTTTTATCATACAAAGATATAAGCGTCACTTCCATTTATAAATTCATCAATGTGGTGTTTTAATATCTGTTTATGTCATCAAATTTGTCCTTATAGTGTGACATTAAATTGATTTTTTAAAGAGATCTTCTAATACTTAAGGATTACAGCTGAGTAGTCTCTGTATGAGGAAATTCTTTGAGTAAGTACTTGCATGCAACCTTTTGAATGGATTTCTATTTGTCTTTCAGGATATTAAGCATATAAAAAATAGAGTAACATATCCCTATTTCCATTTTTGTCACAAAAATAATAATTCTTAAAAGGACAAAGCTAATGTCACATATAAATGAAAGACCAACATTTACTCTAAATATAAAATATAAAAAATGTGGCATTCATGTATTGGATAGTAGTTATCTATATCTGAAATCTGAATCTTTGTTTTGCATAATGTCTTGTTCAAGTCGAGGAAATGGCCCGCCATAGTGTTGTCACTGCCGAATGGCCCAAATAAGTAGGGTCTACAGTCAGTTCTGAAGGCCCAACAGAGAATGGGCCCAACCCTATATCCACCACACACCTATCCAGTGCGAGTGAGCTTCCTTCTTCCTCATCCCAGAGAATTTCCAAACTCCAATTCCATGGCGAATGGGTAGCGAAACCAGCGTGTTTCTAAACGGCACCATCGAAAATGCTTCACACTCACATTTTCTCGTCGTTTACTTTACTCCACCCAAAGCCAGTTCGTTCCTTTTATGTCCCTCCTTCTTCTTCTTCTTCTTCTGCTCCAACTCGGCGTCGTTTCGTGAGGACCGCCACTCCTTCTAAGAAGAATCTCAAGCTCCTCACTTCTCGCATTGTCCAACTCACTCGCCGAAAACAGCTTCGCCAGGTACGCTTTGTTTGGATTCTGAGAAAACATAACAAGGAAAAGAAAATACGGAAGTGTTCTCTTTTTTTTTTTTTAAATAAAAAATTAGATTTATTTTTTCAGATTTTGGATGAGATTGAAGTTGCCAAGGAACATTTTGGGAAGCTGAACACGATAGTGATGAACGCGGTGATGGAGGCATGTGTTCGTTGCGGTGACATTGGTTCAGCTCTTAGGATATTTGATGAGATGAAAAAGCCCGAGGGTTGTGGTGTGGATACTGTCTCGTATGCCACACTTTTGAAGGTATTCGGATTCCGCAATTCCTTTTTTTATTTGTTTTATTTATGGTAGTTGCTAACGAGTGCCTTAAGGCATAGGAATTAAAATAAAAGGTATTAACTGTAAAAGTGAAATCATTTAATGTTTTGAAAAATTAAAAATATTTAGTATTTTTTTATTAAGTAATTAGAAGAATTTATTTAAGGATATTAAATGGTTCTTAAACAATGTTGTTAGGGTACTAGTTAGTAACATCCTTTCTTTATATAGGAGATTTGTTCATTATCTTTTGTTTTTATGGGAGTACTGGAAGCTAGTAATTAGTCATTAATATTTAGTCACGTATTTTACTTAATTGAAATATAAATATTAAAATATAAATATATTATTTATATTTTAACTAATTGGGATACATGGTCAAATATTAACTACTAATTGTGCAAAGGTATTGGAAAAAAGAAGGCTACCGGAGAAAACTCCTTTTACATATGATATATGATATGATAATATGATGAACATGTATTTCTCTCTTGGGGAGATATGCTCCGCTTCTTTCCAAAATTTTGCATTGATTTTTAGTTACAGCATTCTGGTTGTTTGGTCTACCTATATTGATATCAAAACTAGATGGCATGTCATTATCTCATAAAGGAAGCCATTTTGGTGTAGGAGTTTTGTTTGTTGGGAAAAAGGGATTGGTTTCATTCCACTTGTGAGCTTGTATAAATTGCCTCTGGTTTGTGTTTGGCGGCTTTCACTTAGCACCCTAGGTGGCTGTGAATGATGAAGTAACCCGATGGAACCCTGTAACTAATAGTCTCACATGTAGTTATAGTCTCGTTTTCTAGCTACTAATTCAATGCTGTATTCTCTTTAATTCTCTGTTCTTTCTGAACTTGATTGGGAATTTTTTTTAAATGTTATATAAAGGGATTAGGTGAGGCACGAAAAATTGATGAAGCTTTTCAATTGCTTGAATCTGTGGAAAAAGGTACTGCCATGGGAAGTCCAAAGTTGTCAGCAGCATTAATCTTTGGTCTGCTAAATGCCTTAATTGAAGCAGGTGAGTAGACAGTTTTGTCTTGCATGTAATGTCCAACTGGTTTACTGGAACTGTAGATAAATTTAGCATAAGGACAACCGATCAATGGTATCAATTCTATTTGGGTGTTCTGGAATTGTTTCTTAGTTATTGTCTTACCGACCTCTGCTGTTTGCCTTGGTATCTATGTTATTGAAGTTTTTTCTTTTTGGGGAATTTCTAGCCTTGTATAGTTTTCTTATGATCTTTTGTCTGAGTAAATTTATATGTTTTTGTTGTTTCTAGTTTGCACTCTTGCATGCATGTGCATGTGCCTTGTCACGTGTCTAGCAACTGTATGTTATAGCTGAATATACAACTATACAAGATGTTCATGCTTGATTGAGATTCCGTTGATTTTCAATTTTTAAGGTGCTAGATGTTAGTTGTGGTTTGAGTATATCAAGAAATTTTTTAAACTTCATGTTGACTGGTGATGTTTTACTTGCAATGCTATAGTGCAGGAGACTTACGTCGTGCAAATGGCCTCCTTGCACGTTATGGTTTTGTGCTTCGTGAAGGTGGCAATTTTTCAGTCTCAGTATACAATTTACTAATGAAGGTTTTGCTCTGATCCATGATCTTTTCAGTGAGAAAGTTGCATTATGAACAGCATGTTGTGGTAGTAGGCATGCAAATATTAGTCTTAACAGAATTTAATCTTGAATGCTTCCTTTTTTCAAAATTTAGGGGTATATAAACACAGGCTGTCCTCTCACTGCAATAAACATGCTCAGTGAAATATTACATCACGGAATGATGCCTGACAGGCTCACCTATAATACTCTAATTTTAGCATGTGTCAAGAGTGAGAAGTTGGATGCTGCAATGCAATTTTTTGAGGAAATGAAGGTAATAAGGATACATTTGACATCTAAGTTCAATGTTTCTATGGTGGAGAAATATGAAACTTTTTGAAATTTCAACCTTTAATGTTTATAGGGAAAAGCGCAGAAATCTATCCATGATGATCTATTTCCAGATATAGTCACATATACAACATTGGTCAAGGTCAAATTTCTCAAATTTGTTCACTTGTATGATTACTTTGTTATTGGTCAATTCAAAATAGTTTTCACTTTATAGAGATTTTTGATGGGGTAGTATCCAAAGTTATTTTCACTGATTTCAGTTGCTTCCAGTTGTTTTATTTTAATGGATATTTATGCTTACTTATAGTTTAAATAGTCATGTAATCAATACGCTTTATTAATATTTGTTTTAAACTAATTTAGTTATGGCCTCTATTATAGCTTCTATTATTAGTTTGGGTGGGTTCTCCAGCAGCATCTCTCTCTCAGTTTCTCTCTCTTAAATGCAGGGTTTTGGGCAGGCAAAGGATCTCGCTTCAGTTCTGAAAATAGTGCTGGAAATGAAATCATGTCATGAGTTATACATTGATAGAACTGCTTACACTGCAATAATTGATGCTTTACTAAAATGTGGCTCAGTTAAGGGTATGCTGTCATTTGATACAGAGTTTCAGGAACAATTCAAAAAATAAATAAGTTTATGCCAGTTGGAATAAGATAATCCTGAGGGGTGCTTTCGAAACTATGCCTCTGGAATTAATGGGTTCTCCTTGTCTCTTGAATTGAAGGGTCAAATATTATTCAACTGCTAACATGCATTTTTCATTCTTCTAGGTTAAGTTAACATTGTAAATGTCAAACTATTCTTATAAATTTTAGCAATTATTTAGTTAGAAGTAACTTATGGTCATGTTTGCTGAAGGCTTATTTCTTCGCAAGGACTATTCAAACTTTGAGGCATTTGAAGCTTGAAGCAATGTAAAACATTTAAGTATTCTCTTTTATAAGTATGTATGTGGCACAACAAAGAACAATTAAAACGGAAAAAAAAAAAAAAGAGTAAAAAGCTACTGTATCCTCTTGATATTTGAAATATGTCAGCCAGTCATGCTTGCTTGTGGCCCATCCTTTTGTTTCATTAACTAATTGATGAATTTGTATTTTGTTCCTCTTCTAATTGAATCATCTTTGGGCATTTAGGTGCTCTATGTATTTTTGGAGAAATACTGAAGCAGGCTGGTTGGAATCCAGAGTTGAGGCCAAAGCCTCACCTCTATCTTTCCATGATGCGTGCCTTTGCTTTTCGAGGAGATTATGATCTAGTTAAAAATTTGCATAAGCGGATTTGGCCAGATTCTGCAGGAACTATCTTACCAGTTGCCCAAGAAGAAGCTGATCACCTTCTCATGGAAGCGGCACTGAATGCTGGTCAGGTAATAAATTTGTTTGCTAGTGGTTATTGACATTGAGGTTGAAAAGTATTTTCTTCTATAATTACTTTCGTTATTCCTTGTTATGCTTTTTTTACCACAGTATGTAAAGTGAAAGGATCTAGAGAGAGAACCCTTATTCTGTGTGAATATGCAAGTGTCTAGGACCTTACATCTGTGTATTATTAATATCTAAAGCAGAGGCTGTGTACAGCACTACAGCTTGTAGGACAAGTGAATAGTATAAGAGTACAATTAATAAAGCCATGTCTAGTAAACAATAATAAATAGTAAATACAGATGAATGCAATAGCTACTATCTCACAACTCCCCTTTAAGCTTGAGCATAGAAATCATATGCACCAAGCTTGTTACAAATGTAGCTAATCCAAGGACCCCAAAGTGACAGTAAATAGTAGACCTGCCAATTTGGGCCTGGTCTGTCTGGCCAGCCTGGCAATTTCTTTGTGCAACCAACAAAAGGAATTGGCCCGACTGGGCCGGCTCGGTTCATTCCATGTAATTTGGCTTGTCTCGATGGGCTGACCTGTTTAGTCTGCAATAAACCAACGGGCTGGGCTGCTAGCTGTTCACAAAACCAAAATTTGTCAGCCTGGCCTGGCTTGACAAAATGTTTTGGCCCAAATGGGTTGGGCTGGCCTGTTTGACAGGTCTAGTAAATATGTATACTTGTTGGTAGTTTGAACTGATAAAATTAGTAGCAATGTATCCAGACAAGATCATCTCTTAGATCAAATGGCAATCCACCTCTATATGATTTGTCCTCTCATGGAAGACTAAGTTGGAAGCTATGTGCAAGGCTGCTTGATTGTTGCATATCAGCTGTATTTTTTTCTTCAAACTTTAACAGTGTTATCAATGGCGGATGGCGGCAAGCCAAAAATCCGCCATGGAAATATGGCGGATGGCATTGCAACAAATGGTGGAAGCATGGCGGTCATGTTAAAAAACTATAAAATATACTGCAAGACCTGCATACCCTAAATAATAATAATATAACACCTTATATCTAGTGATCCCTCCCTTTGTAACCTAGGTCAGTCCTACTAGGAGGTCTTGGTGAAGCTTGTGCAACTTGTGAAGTTTCTTGTGCTGCCATTGTCGTATATCATGTGAAAGAAGAAAAAGAAATTTAAAAACAGAAAACAGACGCACAAACAGAAGCATTCTCACAAAACAGAGGGTGGGTACCATGGGTTATAGGGTTAAGGTGCAAAATCTAGTTGGGTGGATTAACGGCTTATTTGGGTGGGTGGGCTTATCTGAATGGGTGGGTTAAAAAAAAAGAAAGAGAAACAGAGCCTTTGGCTTCGGACAAAAAAAAAAAAGAGACAGAGCCTCTTCGCACAAAACAGAGGCTCAGAGGTCTGCATTTACCTGTGAAGAGAGTTGCCGGAGAGAGTCGTCGGAGACAGCAGCAGCGTCGCTGGAGATGTGCAGCTCTCTCTCACTCTCACTTTCACTTTCGCAGCTGGAGACTGATTTGTGGGTATCGTCGTGTCTAATATATCCCAAAATACCCTGCAAAAAAGCCAAAAAACCACTTTTTCCGCCAATTCAAGCCATGCATCTCCATACTGCCACACCGGCACACTGCCATGACCATGGCTCCCGCCATGAACAAGACGCCACGCTATGGCTTTCAAATGGCGTTTGGGTGGATTTCTGCCACTGCCTTCCGCCATGGTGTTGCCATGGCTGCCATTTGATAACACTGAACTTTAATCCTTGAAGCAACTGAATCAGCCATATGAGTTCACAGGTTTCCAATGCCATGGCTCGGTATTCTACTTCTGCACTTGACCTGGCAACAACATCCTTCTTCTTACTTTTCCATGATACTAGGTTGCCTCCAATAAGAACGCATTACCTTGAAGGTGAACATCTATAAGGAGACCCAACCTAATCTGCATCTGTAAATCGAATTCTTTGGCCCAATGTTCCTTTGATATATTTGAGGGTGTAATTACAGCATCTCAATGGCTTATGAGGAGCTTGTAGGAATCGACTAACTACGGTCACAGCAAAGGAGATATATGGTCGAGTGATAGTGAGATAGTTCAATTTTTCCCCCACAAGTCTCCTTTATCGCCTAGGTTTTGTTAGTTGCTCATCCTGTCCGAGCATAAACTTGACATTTGGATCCATGGGCTTATCTAGAAGACAACAATGTGATAAGTCAGTTTCCTCCAATTTGTCTAGTGCATATTTCCTCTGAGAGATTGCAACACCATTAATAGACTGAGCCACTTCAATACCTAGAAAATATTTTACACAATCCAAATCCTTGCTTTGAAAATAATGAAAGAAGTGTTGCTTTAGTTGATAAATATTGTGCTCATCACTACTTGTGATGACAATGTCATCAACATAGACAACAACATATATACTCTGACCTTTTGAGGAATGACGATGAAAACAAAGTGATCCGCCTCATTGCAAACCATTCCAAACTATTGAATAATTGTGTTAAATCTCCCAAACCAAGCCCATGGAGAATGTTTCAAGCTGTAAAGAGAATGACTTAGGTGTCAAACTAAATTAGACTCCTCTTGAGCAACAAAACCTGGAGGTTGCTCCATGCCTCCATGTAGACCCCTTTAGCAAGCTCCCCACGAAGAATGACATTTTTAATATCCAGTTGGTAGAGCGGCCAATGGTGCATGGCTTCCATGGATAGAAATGAGGTAGATAGAAACAATCTTGGCCATGGGTAGTAGGTGTCTGTTACGACCCAATTGCAAGGTATGGGACTTGAGTCCCACATTAGAAGTATGAGATTTTGATGTGGGGTTTATATGGCTTTGGCCTCTCCAACCTTAATACCTAGCTTTTGGGTGTGGTTCTTCCAAGGTTCGTATCAATTGGTATCAGAGCCTTCCACCATGTATCTCAGTTGCAAACGAGCGGTGCTGGTGGTGACGTTGACATTGCAGTGTTTGCCTGAGACTAGTCAAAGGGTTAGTGCATAGCCAGCCTGCATGAGGTCTGATCGGGGCTGTGGAGCATGGTGGAATGTTATGACCCAATTGCAAGGTATAAGACTTGAGTCCCACATTGGAAGTATAGGATTCTGATGTGAGGTTTATATGGCCTTGAGCTCTCCAACCTTAATAGCTAGCTTTTGGGGTGTGGTTCTTCCAAGGTGTGTATCAGTGTCACCATAATCTAACTCAGATTTGAGTGTAGCATTTAGCAACGAGTCTTACTTTCATATGATTAATCTGGTTATTAGGACCAACTTTAATGATAGGCCCATTTAGAGGAATCAGAGGGGGAGAGGATTCTGGAATTAGGGAATGGGAGGGAGAATGAGGAATATAAGGAGGGGGCGTGCAACAGAAAGGGTATCGGAGAAATTATAAGAGGTTTTGGGTGGTTTGGGGCTGAGGATATGGTCCTTTCCTCAGTTTACTACAGATTGTAAAAAGGGGATTCATCCTCTGTTTTTAGAGTGAGATTCAATACAATTCCTATTGTTTTCTTCCTTTAATTTTCTGGTTCCTATCAATTGGTATCAGAGCTTTGATCTTGGAGCTGTGGTACATCATGCCAAAGATGGAGTTTCGAGTGTTTGATGGGGAAGAAGACGCCTACTGGTGGGTGCTTTGCATTGAGGAGCATTTTGAGGCAAAAGGAACACCAGAGGAGGAGAAGTTGACAGAGGCTGTGACTGCAATGAGAGGTCGTGCTCTCAAATGGTGGCGCTGGTGGCATCGACAACATCCACAGGTAAATTGGCGAACGTTCTCAGTTGCGTTCCTTTGGCATTTTAAGCCAGAATATCGGGATATTCTGCCGATATCGGGTCAGGAAGAGGAACCGGAAATGGAGGCCGAGTGGCTGCTGGCTCAAGGTTCATTCGATTTCCAGCCTGAAAACAGAGACATTCCAGTTGAGATGGCAGAACCAGAAATGCACATGAGAAGAGAGGGTGTTGGTGAAGATGAGTCATCCGAAACAGGCGGAGGCGTCGATGGTCGCTATGAAGGCAGTGGTGAGAAGTTGGGACCAGTGACGTTGGCACTAGAAGGATGCACGATAGCGACGGTTTCTGAGCCATTACATCAAGCAACGGAGGACATTCGGAGAAGGGTGAGTTACTTTAGCTATGATAGTGACTAGGTTGTGTCACTGGGAGGAGAAGAGGGTTTGAGAAATGGTGAGGATGGGCACTGCGAGGTCGAGGCCAGTGGGTCTTTGGCAACTGAGCCGCGGTGGCTATTAGCTCAACCGAAGGGGCGAGGAAGGAGAAGCACCAAAGGGGAATCTCTACGGGGAACTATCACAAGTGGGTTGATGGAAGAGTTGAGGGAAATATTGACATTACACATAGAAGATTCTGTTTCGCACTTAATGGGCCAAGCCCAATTTAATGAAGAAAATAAGTGGACCTTAAAGAAAAGTGGTGGTAAAAACAGTGGGCCTATGCTACAAACTGAGTACCAAGCCCAACTCAGTGAAGAAAAGAAGTGGGCTGTGGAGGAAGAGGGCAAATTAACAATCACTATCCTCATGCTTCCACCACACGAGAGAAAGGTAGGAACAGCTGCTTACCCGATTGCCTTCTCCATATTCTCTATTCAAAAAGACCTTCAAAGAGATGGTCACAATGTTAAAGGACTTTCACAAATTTCAGAAGTTTGGATTGAAGAGGTAATACATATCTGCCCAAGTATGAACATTGCTTACGAAATGAGTGGTGGTGAATGCCAAGGTCAGACACTATGTGCGGCAGCAGTCACGCTCTGTTTTCTGGTAAAAAATTCCACCAAAAACAGAGCATTCGACCCAGGAGGAAGCTCATCTGTTTCATGCATAGCTTGGTCATTATGCTTCAAGCTATGGGACCCTGGAGGGAGCTGCTTTCAGCTGCTATGAGATTCTTAGCCAATCCTTCACCTTGAGGACAAGGTGAAACTGATAGGGGAGGGTATTGATAGGCCCATTTAGAGGAATCAGAGGGGGAGAAGATTCTGGAATTAGGGAATGGGAGGGAGAATGAGGAATATAAGGAGGGGGCGTGTAACAGAAAGGGTATCGGAGAAATTACAAGAGGTTTTGGGTGGTTTGGGGCTGAGGATAGAAGGTGGTCCTTTCCTCAGTTTACTACAGATTGTAAAAAAGGGATTCATCCTCTGTTTTTAGAGTGAGATTCAATACAATTCCAATTGTTTTCTTCCTTTAATTTTCTGGTTCCTATCATTTAACTACGTTAACCTAGTGACAATCAACTATAGATTTACCAGGAGGTGAAGGAACCAACTCCCATCTGCCACTAGAATGCAAGGCAAGATTTCTTTCACAATTGCCTACTGCCACCCAAGAATCAGGATGAGAAAGAGCCTCACAGGTAGTCTTAAGAACAAAGATAAAAGACAAGGACACAAAAGCATAATAGGGTGAAAACTGTTGATGGCAACTCAAAAAATTATAAATAGGGTGAGGATTACAAGTAGAACGAATGCCTTTTTGAAGGGCAATGGGAGGACTTCCAAGTAGATGCAGGTCCATGGCACGTAAGGACATTGGAGCAGGGGGTGGCAAGCCTTGTGTTGTAAAAACCACCGAGAAAGCACAGATCTTCGGTGCAGCAGCCATGTGTTGGAAGAAAAAAAAAAGGAGGAATCCAGTGGCTGGAGATGAAGCACAACCACATAAAAGAAAGATCTCAATGGGACAAAGACACTGAGAGAAAGAGCTGCAGGAGAAACTAGAATCGTCTTCCCCTAGCAATTGATACCATGTAAAGGCAGAGGATCTTAAGAGAGAATCCTTATTTTGTGTGAATGTGTAAGTGTCTGGCACCATATGTCTCTATATTATTTATCTCTAAAGAAGAGGTTATGTACAGCCTGTAGTACAAGGGAATAGTACAAAAGTACGACTAATTCAGCTATTTGCATAAACAATGATAAATGAGATAGTTACTATTTCAACATGGTATATTGTAGAACAGGAAAATTTTCGAAAGCTCTTCTTTCAAATAAATAATATTGCCTTGGGGTCTGGTAAGGCTTTAGTTAATGTTATTTTCACCTAATGTTATACTTTGAAGAAGTTTAGACACAACCCAACTCAAATTTTCCTTCTCACAAGTTGATTAATAATATTCCGTGTTTTATGTCAACCAAAACAAACAAGGGTTTTTGGTTAGGCCTAGCGACAAAAAGATCAAATTATGCATCGCATATGTAGGATAAATAATAATCTATTGATTTTACGTCATGATATTTCATATTATTCATTGTTTTGTTTGTTAAATTTGTTGTTACTAGGTATAATGCTTGTAGCTTATTTGATTGAGTACAATAGAAGCTGGTTACTATCTTCAGTCTTCACTTATCACTTTTCCTTTTCTCTTTTTTTTTTTTAAAAAAATTTCTTTCACTTAATTTCCAGTTATTACTACTTCTCAACATTTTGATTGGTATTGGGATGTTAATAAATCACAACTTTGTGACATTTTCCGTATCCATGTTTCTTTGACAGGTTGATGTTGCTATTAAAACTCTTACTGGTATTGCTTCAAGACGGAAGGGCATATCATGGACAAGCCGTGGAGGCATGGTGTGTTGTAGTAGTCCATGAATATTGTTGTTTTGTATAGATGCCACTATTAGATTTTTAAGTGTTAACCTTGATTTGCAAATGTAGTCCATAGACCTGTCAAATGGACTGGCCCGTTTGGGCCTGTTGTTTTGTTGGGCCAGGGCAAAATACATGTAAAAAGCTGGATTGGCTTGGTTGGACCATTTCCCTTTGTCACCCCGACAAAAGGATTGGCCTTGAAAATTTGGTCCCGGCCAGCAAAAAAGGCAGGGCCCAAATTTACAGCTCTACTAGTCCCTTTCCCATCATGTTGAATTTTTGGACCAATTGGTACTTCAACTGATGTGGTGTCCTGTTTTTTAAGAATGCAAAGAAAGTTTCCTTTGCACAACTCTGGCTCTTTCACAAGCTTTTAGTGAATTTTTCTTCATTCTTTTATAATAATAATATTGCCATGGATCACATGTAGTACAGTTGCCAAATATCATGAAGTAAATTTTTTTGAATAAGCTGATTGTCATTGAATGTATTTTTTTCTCCTAAAATGTTAATGTTGTCTGTAATTCAGTTTCTTAACTATCTGCCCATGCTTTTACAATTTAGGTTGCTTCACGTATAGAGGCCATATTGGGATTCTCAAAGTCCATATTCAGTCCTTACATACTTCCTCAGGTACATACCATATGTTTCATTTACATCCTTTGTGCAAGGTGTCATTTTGAGTTATATTAATTAAAAAATATGTTTTACTTGTTTGTACATGCATCTAGAGCTGTGTGTGTTTAAAGTTGTTTGAGTTAATCTAAAAGCTAACAATTTTGCTGGTTTTCATGCTTAAAGCTTTGAATTTAACATTCATTTTTAACACATAAATATGCAATTAAAAAATCTATATATATATATATATATATATAGGAGGTTTCTCTGGTACCATTTTTTTCTTGTGAGGGTACCAGTACCCCTTAACAATTAGTGGTTAATATTTGTCTATGTTTCCCACTTGAAATATAAATACAGCAAGTTATTTTTATTTTTATATTTCAATTAAATAGGACACATGGCTAAATATTAGTCACTAATTAATAAAAGTACCGGTACCATCACAAAAACAAAGGGTACCGAAGGAATCTCTCTCTCTCTCTCTCTCTATATATATATATATATATATATATATATATATATATGACAAGCATGTTTGTCATGTCTTTGGCCTTTAAGTGACTGTTTGATTTACGTTGCATTGTATTTTAGGTAGTTTCTACTCAGAGACCTTGCATATTGTCTAATTGCACTCTCTCAGTTTAGGTTTCACCTGCTGAACCGGTTGAGAGTTTCATGATACCATTTGAAGCAACACGACCACTACAAGGTACCATAAAGCTGAAGAAAGTGGTTATGCGTTTCTTTAATGATGCAGTTGTTCCTATTGTAGATGAGTGGGGCAGTTGTACAGGGCTGTTGCACCGTGAAGACTGCAATCAGGTATTTTTGGTTAGCTTGGGACTTCCACTTCATCCACTTTATGAGATTACCATTTCATTAAATAGTGTTTTATTCTGAAGATATGCATGCAAAATCCTTCAGTCCTTAGTTGATGTACTTATTCCTCAAGGCATTAACATGGAGAGAACCTAATATGATTGTGTGAAATCTGTTCTAGTTCCTGTCTTGGGCCATTAACTTTACTCCTTGAATAATATATAACGGATGTCTAAAGTACTTATCCATGTATATGGATGGACTTGGTAGTTTTTAACTTTTTATTGGTTTTTACCTATGAGCTGAGATACTTCAACAATATGAGATGTTTTTCAGCTAATATCCTAGAAATTTGAAATATTTGTCCTAGAGATTAGGCTTGAGAGGTTTCAGTTAATATTATAATTTTTATGATACAAAAGACTAGAACAACCCAAATATGAGTTCAAAAGTGATTGGAATTAGTGTTTTTCTGGTTTCTAGTTTATTATTTGAAATATTTTATAGTTTATGTTATTACTTTTATATTTTTTTGTTTTTCATATTTATTTATAGTTATTATAATTTTTTTAAAGTATATATTTATAATTATATATGTCCATATGTATTATTAAAATAATAAGTTATGTTTATATAATTATGATGTCAACCAGTTCAACTATTGATCTAGCCTGTTGAACCAATTGGCTCGTAACTCAGCAACTTATTTTGTTGTCCATGCCGGGTTTTAAAACATTGGTGCACCTGCTCCCCTGCGTGTGTGCTTGTATTGTATATATGCACATGTTTGATAACATGGACAGACAACATATAGACATCCATACAAATGGAATTATAACTATTTCATTCATTGATGTGAATTAATGTTTAGTCCTCTAACTACTTGATTATGGGATGAATTTATTGTGCAGTTGAATGCTTCACTTTCAACAATGATGAGAAGCCCTCCTCCCAGTGTTACTACTTCAACATCTGTTGGTCATGTAGTTGATTTAATTTTGGAGAAGCGGTACCCAATGGTTATCATTGTAAATTACACCAAGTCATATGCTACTTCATACAGCTCTAGAGCAGTTGGAGTTTTTACCTCAGAACAATTGAATAGCCTTATCACACCTGTATCTGAATTAAAAAGACCAGACCTTTCAGTCTACAGAAGATAATATACCATGTTTAGCTGTTCCAAAAAAGTTATATTTTTTTTCTTGTGATATCAAAAAATACATTGCTTTAACCAGAAAATTAAAGCTTGTCACACATGGGGTTTAAAATGAATTATTCCTTTAAGATGAAAATTAATACACTTCATGTCAACGGAACTGACCCTTGTCAAGTTTGGTACGGAAATGGTGATTTTATTCTATGCTCGTTTGTGGAATGATGGAGTTTTATGTTTGTTAAAATAAAAGATAATTTCATTTCATGCTTCATTCCACATAATCAGGAATAGAACATGAAATTCATTCCTTATAGAGGTAGAATTGGGATTCAATGCTCATGGAAGGAGTTTTTAATTTTTTTTCTTAATATACTCTCATTAGTTTTATAAAATGATAATTATAACTCATGTTAAATTTAACCTATCTAAACTCCATAGGCAATAGAGGGTGATATCAGTACTATATTTAAATAAGAGACAACCTAAATAAAAATTTAATAATTATATTGTACTTAAATTTCAAATAATAATATATCAACTTTAATTTTTTTGTGTTTTTTTTAAGACCATATTTCTTTTTATGAAGTTATAAAAAAATTAAACTTGTATATTGCTCTCAAGAATATATATTCAAAATACATATATAAGATATATATTTCTTTTTGTTTTTCTTATTAGGGTCTTTAGGTCATTTAGATCAATTTTCATTTTATTCTACATTGATTTCATGTACCAAACAACAAAGTTACCAAAATATAAATTAGGAATGATCATTCCATTTTATTCCATTCTCATTTTATAAAATCACCGTTTTTGTATTTCTATATACCAAACGTGACAAATGTTTTACCCTGCCTGTGATTTATGATAAGGAATGTTTGAAGTGACTAAAGCGAATTCATATCTGCTGTAATCTCAGGTTAACTGCGTTCTTCGTATTGCAGTTGGGTGTTCAATTTCAGACCAACAAAAATATTGTACAAGGATTGCTTTCCTATATATCTATAACCAGTTGAAATGAATCCTAAGTCTGCATTTTTTATGAACTTGCTACCAAATTAAAGAAAGTTAGGATATTAAATTATATTCTCAATAGAGTAGGCTTATTTGTGCGCTGTTAATTCCATATTTTTTAGCACTTATGTAGGTATGTTTTTAGATTCTAGAGAGTCTATGTACCAAAAAAGATTCTAGAGAGTCTACAATCACATTTCTCCTCTAGAATTGATTTTAATAATAACTGGTCATGTTCAGGTGATTTTTTTAAAATTGACTTTTACATATTTCCAGATTGTAGGATTGATTTTAGAACTCTCTCTCTCTCTCTCTCTCTCTCTCTCTCTCTCTCTCTCTCTCTCTCTCTCTCTATATATATATATATATCTATATATTTCTTGCAATTGAGATTATAAATTAATTTAAACAAATAATATCCATTAATATTTCTTTCAAAAAATTATATTTTACACAGTATTCAAACAAAGTTAATTTTTTTCAAAAAAATTATATGAATGCTTCTGCATTCTAACCAGAGAAGTGTTAATTGAGTTTACATTAGACTTTTACTTAAATTTCAACTAACTTTATTAAAACTTTTTCAACATGACTTGGATTTTTGTTTTCACGTTACACAACACGTACAGCAGGCGTGCAAGTATTATTACCGTAACTGAACCTATGACATTTGCAAACTATTTAAATTTCTAACCACACTATAGTCCATTCCTAATTACTTCCCCTAATTAACCACTGCCAAATGATCTTGGAGTTAATTAAATCCAAAAGAAACATATCATATCCCTCAAACTGTTAATTACCATATGATAAAGAGCATGTTTGTTTTACATTTTAAAGCTTCTCAAACGAGCGTTTGTCGGAGTTTGTGGTGTTCAATGGCCTATCTGTATCAGATACTTCTTACCACAAACCAGCGTCGCACATATTTTTCAAGCCAATTTTATGTGAGCAAAACTTTGTTGCTTTTAACAAACGCCCGTTTACATCCAGATAAATGCTAAACAAACAGGTTATAACAAAATAAAAAGGAGCAAATAAATAACTTAGTCTCTAAAAATGTCTTTTATTTATAGTTTAGTCATTGAATTTATTTTTGTATACGGTTAGTCTTTAAATTTATAAAATTAGTATCAATTTAATCCTTCTGTTATTTTTTATTAACCAAGTTAAGTGATAACTTATGATGTGACACATTTAAGTGTTTATGTATAACGTTTGGTGCCACATGATACGTTACTCAACACTTCTATTTAAGATACGACGTTATTTTAGCTTAGTGAGTAAGTAATTAAGTATTTTATAATGAGGATGTTAGGGTTTACTAAGCTAAAATAAAGCCGTATCTTAAGGAAAAATGTTGGGTAATGTGTTATGTGACACTTAATGTTACATATAGAAACTTAACGTGTTTCGTCAGATGTCACTATTTAACTTGGTCAACTAAAAATAATAAAAAAACAAAATTGATACCAATTTTATAAATTTAAGGACTAACTTTTATATAATAATAAATCTAGGGACTAAACTACATGTAAGAGCATTTTCAAGGATTAAATTACTTATTTACTCAAATAAAAAGCGTTTGGCTTCTCTTTCAATTGTTCTCAATGTAATGCAGCTACATGAAGAATTAATTGTTTTCGAAGCAGCATGTGATAGCTTTCAATAGAATCAAAGGGCTGGATTGTATAATTAAAAAATGTATTTTTTTCATATGAGATTTTTTTAAAAATATTTTATAAAAGTAAAAGCTATTTTATATTTGAATGTAATATTTGAAAAGATCTTTATTTTTTTATGCTTGAACATCATTGTTTATATTATAAAAAGGTCTTTTTTTAAAAGTACAAAAAATTAGCTAAAAAAAAAACACAAATTGTACTTTTTGAAGTGCTTCAATTTTTTTTTAAAAGCTCCATTAAGCACACTAAAATATAAGAAAAAATTTTTCTTTAAAAAAAAATACATATTTTAAATCAAGAAAAACATATCCAAATGAGCACCATTCTAAAAGAAACAGAACTAAATGAGTCTAATTACTTAAATAACTTCATGTCTATATGTGTCTTTCAAAACTAAAATAATATATAAAATAATAGTGTCTTTTTTGATAACTTGATATGTAAAAGTAATTTTATTGTACACAATCCAAAATAAATTAATTCTTCTAAATTAACTTTTAAAAGAATCACGACTAAATTAATTCTAAAAGAAGCACGACTAAATGAGTGTAATTACTTAAATAACTTCATGTCTATGTGTCTTTCAAAACTAAAATAATATATAAAATAATAGTGTCCTTTTTGATAACTTGATATGTAAAAGTAATTTTACTTTACACAATTCAAACAAAATTAATTCTTTTAAGCTAACTTTTAAAAATATCATTAGTAACCATAAATTAATTGTTTTAATCAATTCTTTAAAACTAATTGTTTTAAATTCAATTATTTTAAAATCAATTACACTAAAATCTAATTCAAACAGACATGAAGCAGTTTCTCTGCCACTCTTTAATTTATTATCATGTTTCAGTTACATTTAAACATTCTTCTCCTCCTCATGAAAGCTCCTTTCCATAAAAATAATCCAAGTGCGTAGTTTCAAATGTTGTTTTAAATAAAGTCATCCAAACATAACTAAATGTAGCTACTAGTTACACTCCCACTATGGCTTCTCTATAAGAATATTCTTTGCTTTCTCTATTATAATTTATAAAAGCGCAAGTACACATTTTATTCCTTGTGGCATATGATCAATTATCGAAAGCTAGCTTTGACTCGCTCCGAGAACAAATGAGTAAGCAGAAATTTTCACCACTAATTAGAAAATTCCAAAGGCTGTGAAGAAGTTCAAAACAAAGATGGTGAAGGTTGTTCAACGATCACATGGGCTTGCGAAACTGCCTTGAGGATGAAGAAGCCAATAGGGATCATACTGTTGGAGAGTATAGAAGAACAACAAGTTATGCTTCGAATGATAATATTGATAAAAGGGAAGAGGTTTTTGTTGCTAACTTTCGGCGTCAACTAAGTTTGGAGAGAAAAGTTTCTTTGGAGCTAAGGTATTGCGTAAGAGAAAATTTCGAGGGTGATTAATTAGTATGTTGATTCAACTAGTATGTTATATATGTTGTTCAAATAAGCGTGTTGGGTTTTGCTTTGAACTTGAGTATTGTTTAAGCAATTGACGTTTGCTTGAACTGTAGTGATGGGGAGGTAGTCACGGTGTTTTTTCATCTTGCTAAAGAAACAACGAAGCGATAAACTTCAATTGGCGATGCATTTATTAATATGTGATCATCCTCTTTAGGAAGAAGGAGTGGCTGCTTTGGTTTCGTGCACTCAATAATGCAATCTCCTTTAGAAAATAAATAAAGGTGGACGGGATAACTTGAAGCTGACGACTGCTTTTACATTAATTTGATGTCCGGTCCATGTTATTGAAAGAGCACGAAAATAATCGAAGATGAACATTTGTTGTTCTGTTGTATTAAGTGATCAAATTTGGAATATTATAGTTTGTAATCATGGATTAATTATATGTATGCATCAACGAGCTCGCGATAAATGCTTAAAATGAACTTGTTATATAGATTTATTTACCAGCAAACTACACTTTTATTAGCTCAAAAATAGCTTTATTAGTCAATAAGTTACACTTCCTATATTTTCACTTACCACCCATTTCCTATATGAAGAATAGCAAAACTACTAGTGCATGTTAGTGATGAGAGAATCGATAATTGTTTTGATTGAAATAAATCAAATAATCATAAAAATTTCTGTCTCATTTGGGACTTTGAAATGGCCAAAATAATAATAATAATTTGGGAGTTTGACTAGGCTGGTTGATTGAGATAACTAAAAACTATTAACTGAGCTGCAAGGCATTATTGTTAACGATGATTTTATTAAAAATAATAATAATAAGATGTAAAATTAAACATTAGATTATAAAATAGTAGGTTTAATTTTCTTAAATTAAAACTTTACACATAATTGTAATGCTGAAGAGACACCTAACCTTTTCCTAGGCAAGAATATCTATTAGAATCATCAAATTATAGTATCTAGTAGCTAAACATGGTGAATCAAACAAAAGTTTATAATACCTGCAGCGTGCGAAGAATAAAAGAAACAAAAAAGAGCCATTAAATTGACCAAAGACTTAATATTATATATACGTTACAATGGTAGTAATTACACGTTATTGAAAACCAAATAACAAATTAACTAGCCGGGAAAATTAACAATTTTTGAAGGCAAAACCTCCTTTCAAGTTCGTAAGAGAAAGCTGTGTACATCAGAGAATCACTTATTTACCTGTCATTTGTTTTGATGTTGTATTCTTTTTCTTCTGTTCTTGTTCCCTTTAGATGTATAATGTGTGTCAGTCAGTAAAGTAGTGTCACATCAAATATATGTGTCCTGCTTCATTTGGATGTGGTTTGATAGTCAATGACAGTTTGAAATGCCCCAGCCAATGCCCTCACCTTGTTCTTCCTCGCCTCCAACAGCTTGCTTGCAGTCTCTTCGATCACATCATTAGATACCTGAGTCTCCTTCTTCCCTTGCCCCCCTGCTGCTTGTTGCTTCGGTGGTGTTGGCTCAGCCTTGGCCTCTTCAACTCCTTCGCTTATTCCTCCCTCAACTGCTTCCTTCTCTTCCAGTGCCTCTTCCTCTTTCTTGTTCTCACTTTTGTGGTCTTGTATTATAACCCCACCTTCATCTTCCTTTTCATTCACCGCAACTTCTCCTTCAGCTGCAGAATGCTCTTCTGGTTGACTCCCAATATTGTTGCTTTCATCTTGGTCTGTATTCTCTTCCTCTTCATGCTCATCTTCAGTTTTCTCTTGTTTGGTTTCTTCTTCTGACACTGTAGCAATGACCTTCTCATCATCAACTTGAATGTGAGGCTGATAAGACTCCTCAGTCTTGTGATCATGCTCATGCTCATTTTCAGACTCAACGTGAGGTGAAATCTCAGATTCTTGTTCAAACTCGTGTTCTTCATTCTCCACTTTTACTACTTCTTCAACCTCTTGACTTGTAACTTCCTTAACTTCCTCAGTTTCAACATTTGATGCTTCTGTAATTTCAGCAATACTCTTTGTAGCGTTCGTTGAGTAAGCAGAAGCATCATTAGTTACCTTCTTAGTGGCAGAAGTTGAAGGACTGGGGCTGCTCTTCTTTGCGCTCTTTGCAAGCAATGGCTTCGTTTTTCCATCCCTGGGCGTCTTTGAGGTCCTATCTGAAATCGGTTTCGAAGGGTTAGTGCTTTTAACTGCAACACTTGAAGATCGAAGTGGTAGAGATCTCTCGCGAGGGCCAGGAGACACAAGGGCTTTGTGTAGTCTTGAAGGAGAGGGCTGTTTTTGTTTTGTTAAGTTTGAAGATGATAGTGGCTTGTCCAAAGATCTTCTTCTGTTTATAATAGGCCTATTGGGAGCATCACTCTTGGGCTGCTTGAAGGAGGGGGACTCAAGGCGTGACCTTACTGTAGGCTTGAGATAGTTGGGGATATTTTTCTCCGATGGGGTTGAAGTAGCCTTATCAGTAGAGCTAGTTGTTGTGGATGGTTTGGTGGTCCTTTTGGTGCTTGTGATGTGAGAATTTGAAGATGGGGCCTTCTTCTCCTTCCCAACAACTGTACTCTCTTTTGCTTTTGTTGCCATATATATTTAGGTGTCTCAGCTAAGAAACTCTTGAAAAGAACCTGCACATTACCAAAAAAAGTAAGCTCATATGTTGGATGCTAAGGAGCTATAAAAGATTGTTTATCTCAACATCCCATAACACATATTCAACCGTGCGCTGGGGGAACTAGTTAATCATTGTTGCATACTATTTTCATTTTACTTTATTTTCTTTTGGAAGATCCACCTGCCTTAATAGTTCTTGTAATGAAATTGTGATCAATTGTTTCTTTAAAAATAAAGTGATGTAATGAAAAAATGATGTTAAAAAATCAACACCCTTAAAATTATAGGATTGTTTATCTCAAGAGATTCTTAGTAATTAAGGATGTGTATTTCTTACCTTAATTGATTATTTGGCTTCAAATTTTGATTCAGCACATATAAGAATTAATTCTCTTAAATGCAAGGATGCGCCGCCATTAAGATAAAAAGTTAACTAAAGGATACCTTTATCATACAATTTTTTTTACAGGATTGTTTGCCCCCGATCAAGTTGCAGATTTGCAAAGAGTTACTTAATTTCCATCGGAATTTGTATTACACAATGGGGTAATTCATCCCCTTTAGCAAATATATAATGAAAACAAGTTCAGAATTGTAATGAACTTAATACATGTTTAGAAAAGATTAATTTTTTCTTATAACAACTTTTTTTTCCTTATAAAAACTGTTTTATGTAAAATTTATCATGTTTGGTTAAAATGTATAAAATAAATTATAAGTGATTTTTTTCCATACACAAATAACACACTTTTTTTATAAAAAAAAACTTTATTTTGAGCATTTTGATTAAGTGATTTTAGCTTATTTCAAATGTTTTGAAAAATAAATACCTTTTTACCCTCAAGTAATTGACTTTTTTTAATCATTTTATACTTCTTTTGGTAATTTAATATATAAAAGCGATTTTTTTATACAATTAAAACAATTTTTTTTAGTCTTAAAATCGATTATAAACTAACATATCTAAACATAAATTAATTTTCTTAAAAATTGATTATATACATAATCAATTTTTAACTTAAGTTTTTTTTTTTTACAGTTAATCTAAACACATTCTTAGCCATTTAATTAGGTGGCAAAGTTTCTATACTGTGAAGAGATCAAAAGGATAAATTCAATCACACATATAATACACACATAATCACATTTAATTAAATCAAGTCTAACAGGAAGCAAACTCCTCCATTATACCATGTATGTGCAGATTCTAATTCAGATAAATAAATGTGGGTCTGATGGATGAACATGAAAAGCCTATCCCAACTTCAACCAGGAAAAAGAGAAGCCTATTCCAACTCCCCGAAAATAAGTAGGATACCTAATTAAAACAAAACAAAACCTATAACAAACTATGCCATTATGGGACATCTAAGCCCAATAATGCGTATCCCTAATTTATTCTCAAATCCTCCATAATAATGTATTCTTGATAGAAAAACATCCATCTTTGTCAGAGAACTGTTTCAATGAGTTGTAAAAGAAAAGAAGAAATAGGTACCTACAGAAAAAAAGCTCAAAAGAAAACTTTTTACAGGAAAAGAAAAAGAAGTAAAGATACCTAAAGTACTAGTCAAATGATTATGATCATCACCTACAAATACTTTTAAGAACCAAAAACTATGTTCCTTTGATATGCTAAGAATAATAGAAAAGAAAAACAAACAACGGACATGTGACACAATGATGTACTTCCACTTCTTTTGGATACAAGCAAGCAATATATATTCAGGAACTTGATACAAACTAAACTTAAATATTGAAAGAATCAAAAACAGAAAGGAAGAGTAAATCTAAAAGAACCAAAGCAGAGAAGGATCAGGTTAAGATAACGTACCTTGATAAAAGAAAGTAATGGAAGAGTGAATTTGTGGTAACAAAGCAAATGAAGTTGCTTTGGAAGATGAGAATATATGAGAAAGAAAAGAAAAGAATTGATTGGAAGAGAAAAGTCAGAAAAGGGGTTTTGGGAGGCTTAATAATAACATCATAAAAGTATCGCAAATTACTCGCAATTCAAAGGTGTTTCTTTGCAGGCCATGAAATGAAAACAATAATTAGTTTTATTTTTTCAAAATAGCTGTGAATAACCGATATATGTGGGCTGGACAGTTGACCTTTTCCTTTGTAGTTCAACACATAAAAAAAAAATAATTTTTTAAACAATTTTTTCTTCTTAATTTTTTTTAATAAAAAAATTTAGGTGAGGGGAAAACTTATTCTTAATTTAAAGTTAGGGTAAATTACTAACTTCAGTGAGGATTTGTAGTGGGATTATGGATTGCCCTACCAACGAATATACTCTGGATTTGAACCCAAGTCATAGTTAACTTGAACAAAAAGTCTAATCAGGTAAACTAACACTCATTGACTCTTTTTAATTTTCTTTGTTATTTATGTTTTATGTTTATAACATAACCAACAATGATACTTGCATACTAAAATTTTACATTAATTTTATATTTGATTAACGATAAATAAATTCTTAGTTAATACAGTATATCATTTGATTAATAAATTTTTGTAACAAATTACTTACAAGCTATAATCTATTAACCAAATAATATACTAAATTAATCAATAATTTATTTATCTTTATCTAAATTTATAAGTAATTAATTATTAAAATTTATTAATCAAATAATATATTAAATTAACTAAAAATTTATGTAAAAATACTAAAAACAAAGTGTACTGATATCAGTTTCCATAACATATGGCCAGCTGTGTGCTAGGCCCAACTGGACAATTATGCAATGTGAGCGGCTACATCGTAAGGTCGGAGGGTGGTTTGGTGGCATTTGGCAAAAATGTATATTACAACAATTTTGAATTTTGACGGCTTTCAAATACAAATTTTTCCAATGTTTATTCTTACTAATTTTGTCGTATGATAACGCATCGTTGTCTACATGATGAGAAAGGTCATTGTCTTTCTATTTATTTATTTTTAGCTAAGAAATGTCATTCTCAGTTATAAAAAAAATAAATCAATAGTTAATTCAGCAAAAAAGAATTGAAGAAAAAAAATATAATTGGATAGAGACAGGTGGTATATTCTGATAAATTGAAAATTTACGGCTATAAAACTAACACGGCAAGCTAAACTTAAAAAATTAGAACACTAAGGTTTATCTAAATGTATAGTAGTGAAACATGGCATAAATTAACAAAGTATATCCTCGCTATATCTAGTTGTATTATTACATGGCATAAATTAATAAAGTATATCCTCGCTATATCTAGTTGTATTATTATTATTATTATTATTATTATTATTATTATTATTATTATTATTATTATTATTATTATTATTATTATTATTATTAATCAAAAAGCTAGGCAAGAAAAATTGGTTTTGAAATTTTATGTTTGATCATTGATCATTCATTGAAATTATAAAACTAATTTTTAAATCAAAATTAGTTGAAAAGTTCTATACAAAGTTTATATTTGATTAATTAATTTTTATTTGAATAAAAAAATTCTTATGTCTCTCTCTTATTTTTCTTTAATTTTTATTTGAAATTTGAAAAAAAATTCACCAAGATTCACTAAAATAATATTTTAATATTAAAGCTAGTTCAAAAAGTAAAGTTTAAGACAGTTAAATTTAACTTAAATAGTTCTAAAACTCAATTGTTTAATTTTCCAAGTTATAAATTTAAGTTAACATGCCAATTCCAATTCATGGGCATCAATCGTTTGTGGAGCACCAATCACAAACATGTTGGCAACTGATCTAGTTGGCTTTGAAGTAAATGGTTTTGTTGGTGACAGGAGCTTTGAGCTGCTATATATAGTGCTAGCTAAGCTAATCCCACGAGTTGAGGCTTACCCTTAACGCCACCACGCCATGCTCGCCAACCAAGAACTATGTGACCTGTGGCCAACGGCGCGCAAACATAGTGGACGAAGCCAATTTCTCCATTATTATTTGGTTTGATTTATTTATATATCGTTGAATTGAATATGTATTGGATGCACTCACTGAGTGGTCCAAATTCCTCACTGCCAACCCCACCCATTTTCTTCTCTAAGTTTCCTTCTGCTACTCACGTCTCGTTGTTAATTAACTCATGACACAACATACCAAGCTTATCCCTAAATCTTTAGCTAACAAACAAGACCCAAAACATTAAAACAAAGGATAGCTAACAGAGGGTTACATCACTAAGTGATGGCGATGGAGGTGGAGGGAAGAGCTTGTGTCATCCCCTCCCCGTGGCAAACTTGGCTTACATGCAGCCCCAGTCAAAGTTTAGATTATGTAGTCTTCCTACTTTTATTCATTGGCTTCTGCATTGGTTTTTTCATCATTTTTCTTAGTAAGGTTTTTCATCATTTATTGGCTTACCAAAAAGGTTTTTTCATCATTTATTTATGACCATGCGGCTTGTTTTCTGCCAATCTTTGTTTGTTGTTCCGTTGAGAGAGGACTGAAGGTTTCTACTCACGTCTTGTTTTAATTTAGTATTGAAACATAAATTTATGTGAAGAATTAGTACATGCTTTAAATAAGTACTTATATAAATTTATATCGAATAGTAAATTAAATTTCACACTAAATACTTTTTTATATTTGTTTGAATTCATTTTTAATAAAGAAAAGTTATTTAGGGTCGGATTAATTTATTATTACACTACGACAGAATAGGGTTTTTAATTCGGCTGTGAAAGCAGTTTCCAATTCGGTTCTAACAACGAATTATGTCCGGGGGTTGTCTTTTCTTCTGACTTTTAACAACGCATAAAAGAAACCGAATTGGAAAATACTTTTCCAATTCGGTCAAAGCACCAGTTGGAAAATATCGATTGAATTCGTTGTTTTATATAACCGAATTGGAAAATTTACAATTGAATTAGGCTTTTTATATAGAATTGGAAACGAGCGGCGGATCTTAAATCAAATCGGACGAAAATAACCCGAATTGGAAAACATCAAATTGAATTCGTTGTTTTTATATAACCGAATTGGAAAATTGACAATTGAATTCGGATTTTTATATAGCAATTGGAAAATTTACAATTGAATTGAACTTTTTATATAGCAATTGGAAACAGCTGGAGTGGATGCCCAAATCAAATCAGGACGAAAATAATAGAATTGGAAAACATCCAAATTGAATTCGTTGTTTATATATGGCAAGATTGGAAAATTGACAATTGAATTCGGATTTTATATAGCAAGATTGGAAAATTGTGTTTTTAATATAAATTCGGGTAACAACCGAATTGAAAAGTCTTATACATATCCTATTAACAAAAGAATGTCCGTAATCGATTTACGTTTTGAGAATCATGCACGAATAACCAAAAAGCGATTATCACGAGTTTATAAAGTAAATCATGTACATAATATTAACATTTATATAAAGAATGTCATCGTACAACATGAAAGTATTAATCTGTACATAATAATGTGAACCTAACAACATTTCCTAAATGGCGGTGTTTATGGACAAAAAGTAGAAAAACATCAATCATCGTAAGCGACTCCTCATGCTTATTCTAAATCGTCACGTTAGAAACAGAGATGTCGCCCATTCAAAAATTGTATCTCCTTTATCTCTTCTTACGTATAAGTTCTTTATACAGCCCCGAGGCAAGCAAAAATATATTTAAAGTTGAGATATTTGTACAAGTCAAATCTGAACTACATCAATATAAGTATAAACCTTAAAACTTACTTTCGACTCATTGTTTTCATCTTTGTTGACTTATAATGTCTTTCATATATTTCAACACATAGAAACCACATGTTTTACTATCGGGTTGCCTTGGTGCCTATACATAATATCAAAACTAAATTATTGAAACAAACGAGTGGTCAAATAATGATATCTCTGTTATAAAACACATTATACACAATACCTTGAGAGTGATGATGTTGACAGGCGTCCTTTTTGCCTTGTGATAGTCCTTTTTCTTTTTGTAAGACACATGACTCTTTTAAAAAGCGAAATGAATACATCAAGGTTATGTTTAACATTAAAAAACCAAGTTACACATGATGGGGGTTAGAATAACTTACATTCCAAGTACCTTCTTAATGTCATCTCGTATTGGTTTTCCTATAGGGTCCATCAATAAGCAGGTGCTCTTGGATATCTTAATCTGACAAGCATCCAATGAGACCTAGGAAATATAACATGTAACATATTCAGTACATATATGCAATATTTGTATTAAATTTTTAAATTTTATGAATCTTACCCTCCATTATAAGGTACAAAGACCATGGAGTCAATTGGAACCCGCAATAAAATCTCGGATAGGTATTGGCCCTTGACTTGGGATCCTCTTGGCATGAAGTGACACCCTCATTGGGTCGACAAACCATAACTTGGACATCAGGGAATGCGGTCAATCAAGTCAACCAAGTTACTTGAAATGAAATGAACAAAATTTAGTATGAAATTGACATAATAACTAAAGCAATATTTACATCAAATACAAGAGCAATAATTAAAGATAATTGTCCTACCCAGAAGAACCACGTTATAGAACTATGAGATATGCATTCCAAATTTATAAAGTCATGCATATCTTACGGTGAGACATATATTTGGAAGTCTACATCCAACCAAGAGCTTGTATATTACGTGAGTGCGTCATCTTTAGCCATTTCATTCGGCAGTTGGGTTAGCTAGGTCCAAATCGATTATGACTTACGTATATCCAGGTCTTTGAGTTGCCTGTAGTCAAAATAATAGGCAACTAATGAGTCTAAAAACCACTAATCCACATATCTGAGAATCTTTAAATTACTTACATCCATGTCGTGAGTGACAAATTTTCGAGCCAGGCAACAAAAGTCCTCAATGCATCTTTTACCGAGTTCACATCGTCGTTTGGGCATGGAAGCGGTGCATCGGATTTAATGACCCTGTCCCGCGGCTGACCTTGACAAATTCCAATGGGAGGGGCTGTTGTGGAGGGTCATCCATTTACCACCAAGCAATATAGTACCTTCAACATAATTGTCAGGTTGGCTAGCGGTAGTGACAACGCATGTTTGGCTACATAATTTTCCTTAGTTAGATACATAATAATATAATTTTAATTACTTTAAATGCAAAATGAAAGTATGTAAAACAATAAACTTCTATTTACCCTTTGAAAAGCCCTCACACCATCCTAAAGAATGGGTTGTATCATCGAGTGGAGTTGCGGGTGGACTTGTTGGAGATGATGATGTTTTGGTTTTCTAACGTGCCCCCAATGATAGTTTGGGTCCTCTGCGACATTCTTCCCGGATGTTGTAGGGGTGACATTCGAGTTGATTGGTGGAGGAACTTCAGATTCACCCGCTTTGTCTCCCATCAAAGCCTTCAAATCTAATTTTGGGATATTGGGGTTTGTTTTTGGACCGACATTTCCACTGCCGGTATACCCATTAAAATTGTCTCCATTTGTGAGACCTTGTTACAAAGCGCCTTGTGTTCTTCCATCTTGGCCAGTGTTCCTTTTTCCCCGATTACAACGTTGGATTGGACAACCGGTGGCTGCGTGTCGTCCACTATGTTCGGGGAGTGCCCAATGCCTCTGTCGAGTATATCGTTATTTCCAATTGGCTTGATCAAACCTAAACTTTGCTTTGTTGTAAGGTCATCCTGCAACCATATATTTATTAGATAGTTTAAACAATGGATTTAACTTGAAATTTTTTATAGCTACTTTAAACCATATAAGTTGCACACTTACTATTAGGTCTTGCTATTTACGCTTCTTGGGCTTCTTAAAATCCCCTTTCTTGTCCACTCTTGCTTGTTTCCACAGCTCATACAGTTGGATTTTCTCTGTTGTTTGTAACTTCTTTTCTTTGTAATGCATTAAATAAAATATGATTCATATTGAACATATATGGACAATGAATTTAATTATAATAAAAAATGGAAAATGGCTTACCAAATCTCTCTCCAATTGGCGTATCCGCTTCCTTGAAGTGCGATGCGAGAATTTGGTTTTCTGGTAATGCTATGCACTTTACTCCTAGTTTCTGTTACATTAGGCGGATGTCAATAAATCACGTACTTAATTAACATCATCAAGTCGGTAGCCCAATTTAATTAAATGTACCTACTTTGAATTGATCGGACAAGCGTGATTTGACAAACTCATTCCATATGTCTGTGTGATGAATTTGTATTTTCTTTGGGGTTAAACATTCGCTCGTGATCATCCACCTCATAAAAAGGCCATATGTAATCCCTCCCTAATCACGGTCTTGAATTGTTTTAACTTATCGATTGACACTCTTCATCATCATTTTTGAATTTCTCTGTCACGGAGTAGTATAAATGAGTTCTATTGCATAAAACAAACAAATGATAAGTTCAATCGTAATACAATCAATATTAAGATATATTTTTAATTCAAAGAATGTTTAAAGCTGACAGTTAAAGTATCCCAAATTCTATCCTTCAAATATTTGGGAACCTCACCCCATGAGGCCATATTGATAGGAACAATGTCTCTTGTCACTATTCCTAAATAAGTCATAAGGTCTTTCCCCTGTCTTGATAGGAACACCATTGTAATTAGTTTCAACCGAATTTTTGACCGGTTGCAGACAATAGAATGCGGTCCAAAACATGTTGGACCCCTAGTTCTCTTCTTTGAAGAAGTTTGCTTACTTGAAGAATCTCTGTGTCGGATGTATGTTGATAATCAGGATCGGAAGACATCTGTAATAAGCAATACACATTACCAACACATAACAAGCGGACACATTACCAACACATAACAAGCATACACATTACCAACACATAACAAGCATAACGACACAATCAAGAAGATGCATGCATGAGCGTATTCTAGCCTACTTTTGAAAGCAAAAGTAACAATGGTCCACATAAACATTAGAACCTCACCTAATCGGGACAATGCACATTACAAAATCAATATTCAAGGTTGTTACCGTTTGATGACGTTGTTTGTCCTTTGAAGTATTTGAGGTCAACTATGGTTCAAAAGCACTTTCGTATAACTTTAATGAGGAAGACACGAAACATAAATCCATGTTTTAGTAGGCGTTAAGTCACAAAATTTAACGAGAAATGTTAAATGGAGTGAGAAATAGTTACCCACTTATGTAGCGTTCGACGATGATGAAGATGGAGTCACTTGGAGGTTACGAAGCAATCATAGGATTTTTGGGGTAGGAGCAGCAAACTCTTGGCGGATATGCAAAAACCACGAGAGAAGCGAGGAAAGAAAAGTAAAGGTTTCCTACCTTGGGTTCTAGTTTTGAATTACGAATACCTTTTCAATTCGGTTATAGTAAAATCAATTCCAACACTTCGAATATGAATGGTCCCTAAGACATATAAATCCGGCAACCCAATAACCGAATTTGTTTATCTACTTTCCAATCCGGTTAATATGACGCGGATTGGAAAACATCAACTTATTAATCCGGCAAATAATAAACCAGGATTCTAAAGAAACTTATTAATCCGGCTACTATATACCGAATTCTAAAGTATGTAAAAAAATAATTTTTAAAACATTTATAAAATTAAGTTTTCATTTAATGACTTTCTAATTCGGTCACTAGAATTAGCGGATTTGAAATTATCAACTTATTAATCCGGCTACTATTCAACCGAATTCTAAAGTATGTAAAAAAATAAGTTTTAAAACATTTATAAAATTAAGTTTTCATTTAATGACTTTCCAATTAGGTTCTTAAGTTAAGCGGATTTGAAATTATCAACTTATTAATCCGGCTACTATTCAACCGAATTCTAAAGTATGTAAAAAAATAATTTTTAAAACATTTATAAAATTAAGTTTTCATTTAATGACTTTCAATTCGGTTACTAAGTTAGCGGTTTGAAATTATCAACTTATTAATCCGGCTACTTATTAGCAATTCTAAAGTATGTAAAAAAATATTACTAATAAAGAGTGACGTGACATAATCCTGCATTTGTCTCTAATTATAACCTGCATGTTAAATTGTATTCATAATTATTATTTAATAATTATATCTTTATATTATTTAATAATTTTTCATAAATTAAAAATAACAATTTCAAAAAAATTAATGAAATCCCATAACAGGATGACGATGTCAAGTTAGGACTCTAATCTTCTAATAATTAAAATTTACTCTAATTTAATTATCTTAATTAATATTTACATTAAATGCACATCACATTTGGATATTATACAATGAAAAACATTAGCAGTGATCACAACAAATAAACGAGTTGGTTTATTTATTACAATGAGAAACATTAACTAATTTAGAATAGTGTTAAACAAGATTAAGTTTTCCTTGATTCTTCTATGAGCTGCATCTCCCATTGCCCACAGTTTGGTTCATCGTATGCATCGATCAATGAACATGGGATTAGTAATTTGGTAAATGTTCCCGATTCCATATCATCTTCCCGATGGAGTTCCCTTACGGCATGAATCTTGAATTCCTTGCAAGGACTATTTTTTGAGCTGTATTGCTACCATCGTTGACATAGAAAATTTGTCTAGCTTGTGTAGCCAAGATAAACGGATCATTATTAAAACCAATCTTGTTGTAATCAATGAATGTTAACCCTAAATCATCAATTTTCAATCTGTTGGATCAAACCATCTACACTTGAAAAGCAGGAATTACGAATTTTATGTAATCAAGTTCCCATATCTCTTGAATCATCCTAAAGTATGAGAGTCTTGGATAGTATTGGGTTTGTATCCTTCATTGATGACACATGGTATGATTGACCACTAATGTGACTCCAGTTACGACTAATCTGCATGTTGTCTCTCTGCATAGTATGGAACCTAAAACCATTAATCAGGTACCCTTCATAGCTCAATACTCGTGTTTGTGGCATATGACTAAGTCATCTCAAAGTATCATCAATAGATGAACCACATTGAATCTCTTCATCTATATGGTTACGCAACCATGATGCAAATGATTTAGTATGATAGTTTTGTAAACTTACCTCGGTTCTAAACTTAGAAGGGAATGATTCTTTAATAAATGCAAAGTGTTTTCCACATACTTCTTTGGATAATAGCCATGTTCCTCAAAACATATAGGTGAGCAATATTAAGAATCGTCGAGATGGAACAAACAACATTTTGGGTCCAAATAATCCTCTTCCCGATTTCACGAGAAATATTTTTGGGAGCAGAGAGTCCAATGACGTTTGCCTTAGCAACGTACTACGAACAAAACACAAGCAGCTATTACGCAACGTAACACTCTATAATACAAGCCTCTGGCCTACTTTGCTCTCTAACCATGCTCTTCAATGTTCTGTGAACCGTTCAAATGGGTACATCAGAAGGAATCTTTGGACCACATATCTTTACTTCACGTACTAAGTGGACTACCAAGTGCACCATGACATCAAAAAATGATGGAGGAAAATACATTTCCAAGCGCAAAGTGTTTCAACAATATGCATTTGCAAGTCATCAAGGATGGAAGGATCCACAACTTTAGAACATAACTTATTGAAGAAGTAACAAAGTTTGGTTATGGCAATCCCAACTTCTTTTTGTAAATTTCCTCGCATAATGCCCTTTGGAAGAATTTGTTGCATTAGCACATGGCAATCATGAGACTTCATGTTTTGCAATTTCAACTCTTGCATATTAACCTTGGACCTTAAATTGGGCGAGTATCCTTGAGGCACCTTTAAATCCTTTATGAATTGTGAAGTTTTGTTTTCTTTCCTTGACATTGTATAACATGACGGAGGAAGGTACATTGGCTATCCTTTTCAATTGGAGCAAGTGTAGTCCTAATCCCTAACTCCACCATGTCGAGCCTAGATGAGAGAGAATCTTTTGACTTGCCTTTCACATTTAACAATGTGCTAATCAAAAGATTCACATACATACATTCTTCTCTATGTGCATGACATCCAAATTATGTAGGACCATCGAGAGATCCTCAATAAGGAAGCTCATAAAGATACACTTTCTCTTCCAACACTTCGTCATTGGGTTATTAGAATTCAAAGAATCAATAAAATTGTAGGAAGTTTGTGAGGCTTTGAGGCTTTGGTGCGAGAATCAAAGTCTGTTGGCCATTAAATGCCTTTCTACGCTTTCTATATGGATGGTTTGATGATAGCCACTTTCGATGTCCCATGTATGACATTTTCTTCCCATGTCTAAGTCTAAAAGCATTGGTATTATCTCCACAAATTGCACATCCATAGTACCCCTTTATTTACTGACCCGAAATATTACCATATGCGGGGTGTCGACCACGGTCCACATCAGCGATCTCAATGTGAAGGACTCCTTAGATAACCATCATAAGCTTCAACGCCATTACTCCATAAAGTCTTCAAATCATCAATTAAGGGCGTAAGTAAGTATCTATCTTATTTCCTAGTTGTTTTGGACGAGATATCAACATAGCCGGATGCATGAATCTTCGTTTCATTGTTAGCCACGGAGGGAGGTTATAAATAACTATAATATGGCCAAGAAGCTGTGTTGAGTGCTCACGATTACTAAATGGGTTAATTCCATCAGGTGCACAAACCCAATCGGAGATTTCTAGGATCGGTAGAAATGCGGATATGTAACGTCGAAACTCCTCCAATGAGGTGCATCAGTTAGGATGCAACTTGAAATCACACTTCCTACCGTCTCCATCCTTATTCCATGTTAACATCTTTGCATGCTCCTTGTTTAGAAAAAGTCTCTTAAACCTTGGAATGATTGGCAAGAGTACCAAAATACCTTTGCGGGAATTTTTTTCTTCCTAGACTTTCCTAAACCTTTGTGATTTCCATCTTGATTTTCCACATTTCGGACAATAGTCGGCTTCAACATGCTTGATCATAGTAGATGATGCAATCATTTGGACAGGCATGAAATTTCTCATATTTCAAACCAAGTGATGACATTGTCTTCTTTGCATTGTTCATTGTTGTCGGGAAGGAGGTTATCTTGGGGAGCATATCATGAATTAAAGTAAGAAGGTCATGAAACTTTTGTTAGACCATCCGTTGGAAGCCTTCAAATTGAATAATCTAATAAGTCTTGTAATTTTTGTGAATTGTTTACAACCTTCATATAATGGTAATTCGGCCTCATCCATTGTGTCTTCAAATTTTTGAGAATTGTCAAACGACATCAATTTCAGCATTTTGTCCTTAATTTGTCAATCATGTCAAAATCTTCATGTACTCCAAATCCGGTTGAATTTGGTTCTACATTGGATGTCCCCGGAGTAAGTAGCTTCACCATGCCAAATCCACCTTTGGTATAAGTCAAGTCGAACCCGTTGAAGTACAAGTGATCACGACTGTTGGATGCTTAAGCGGGAGTTAGGTTGCCTGGCAGCGACATGGACATCTTATCATCAATCCATTGAATTAGGGATTGTTTTGTGCGAAATCAAGAAAGCGGCTCAACACCCATTCCATATGCACCGGACAAGCGATCCATGTGTATCCGCGAGCGATCCATGACATAAGATGTTTAATCTAGAAAAGCGATAATATTATCATACCATCCAAATGAACAAAGCAAGTAACGATAGCTAAAAATGGAAATATTTAATAACTTCCTTACCTAACAAAATTAATTGATGAAATGGAAGCCTTTGGATGCACAAATAATGAAACCTTGATGAAATAGAAGCCTTTGGATGCCTGAAATAATGAAGCACTAGATAGAACCTTTCCAATCCGGTTATTGAATAAACCGAATTGGTAACTACCCACAACAAATTCGGTTTATAATAAGCGAATCGGTATAGTGTGAAAAATTACATTTGGACAATAATTTTTATATAAATAAATGATTTATAAATCGGCTATTCTAGTACATAATTTAAACATCGGGAGTTTGTAATGCAGTTGCTTGTTTAAGAATTGAAAAGTTGCACTGTTATGGTATATCCATGTTTCCAAAAGCACTTTGAATCAGGAAACATTAAAATAAATTAAAATGTCTTATGTATGAATCCGGTTTCTTGGAACACCGTTTTTCGAAAATAACTTATAAATCCGGTTATAGTGAAGCGAATTAATGTCTCTTATATATGAATTCGGTCATGATAAGAAATAGAATTGGAAAACATGAATGAATTCGGTCAGTATAAGAACCGAATTGGAAAAGATTAATGAATTCGGTCAGTATTAGAACCGAATTGGAAAACATGATTTCAATCCGTTAGCCAAATCACCAAATTAAAGTTGCCGAATTTAAAACCCATATTTCTTGTAGTGTTATGATAAATTCATTTAACACAAAGAAAATGTTGATTTTTTGACGACTAAATCCGTCAATAAATAAATAAAATTAGCCAAAAAAATAAATTTCTAACAAACATGAGTAATCAAAAAATGGTTTCGACGGAAACTAGTTTTTGATGGCCTCCAACCTTGGTCGTCAATGATCAGAGAGCCAGCATAAAAATGAAACTTGCATTTTTTGGTGGCATCATCGGCCAATAATATGCATGGCTATGCCATGTGTCATTGTGGTCACCGTTGGATTTTTTTTTAAAAAAACAAAACATATTAATTAAATTATCATTATATTATAACAAATAAAAAATAATGCTAAATGTATAAAAAAAACAATAATTAATTATTAAACAAATTCAATATTATAAAGAACAAACATAAAAAGCATCATAATTACTATATAACTACAAGACCATAAGATTCAATATTCAAACACCATTCAATTGATTAAATTTTCTCACTGAAGTTTTCTCATACAAAATTTACAAATTACTTAACTCTAAATTGATAAAAGCAAAATTATTTAAGAATAAAATAAAATACCTTAAGATTATGGGTGAGTAGAGGAAGCAAAAAATAGAGAAGCATCAGTGATTATCGGAGGTAGCCTTGTTGAAAAGTGGTGTCGTCAGAGAAGAGAAAGGAGATGGAGTAGGATTAGAGAAGGAGAAGAAAAATGTGAATAGGAAGAGAAGATAAAAGGCATGCAGAGGAGGAGAAGAAACATAAGAAGAGAAAGAGAAAAAATGAGAAAAGGAAAAGAAGAGGGCTCGCTGTTATGTGGATCCAAAAATTTTTGGTTCCCCCTTCAGAAATATTACTTTAAAAAAAACAAAACAATAAGTTGCAGGAAATCCTACTTTTTAAAATAAAAAATAATTTACGGTTTGAAATTCGGCCAAGTTTCTGATAGCAAGAGGCTGTTGGGAAAAAATTGACAATTTTTTTTAAATCCGACCACATCTAGCCTGCTGGAAAAAGATTTATTTATATTTTCATTTTTTCTATTTTTGAGAATTTAGGCTGTCGAAAATCTTTATTTTTTTCGGCGAGTTTGAATTTGTCAAAAATTTCTGCAAAAATATTGATATTTGTTTTTGTAATGTAAATGGGCAAAAAAGTTTTGAGAAAAGATTAAGATTTCGTATAATAAAATAATTATAAATTTAAAAGTAAACTTGTTGGATAAAAGAATATTTTATATATATAATTCAAAATATTGTAATTTTTGTTTTTGGTGTTTTCTAATAGTAAAAGTCATAAATAATTGTTTTGTAATATTTTTGAATTATTATTATATATTTTTTAATTTACAAGTTATTTTGAAAAACACCATGGAGATGTTTCCACAAAGTTATAGTAACTTAAAAAAAAGGCTAAAATGCATAGAACCCCATCTAACTATGAGTCATGTGTAAAGAAACCCCCCGTGGTTTAAAACTCAATAATCCGACACCTTATGGTTAGAAAACTAAGTATCCTAACCCATCTGTAAGACTTCCGTGAATATTTTTAATGGTGAACCATTCACATGACATGCACGTCACTTAAATCTCTAAATTCTTTCCTCTTCAAAAAGTTGTGACATGTCATGAGTTTTGTGACAGGTCAATTAGTTCAACCTTACACGGACAAGCCCAATGAAGGTTCACTTTCAATCTTCACCGAGTTCTCTCCCATGGCTAATCCTTCATTCGAGCCTAGCCATCCAGGAGAATCTACCGTTGAATTAGGATGAATTATAAACCATGGTTTGAGGGAAACCAATGCCATAGACACTAAATCACTTTGTGTTCTTTCTGGCAAGTTGGTGTGGGTCATTCATATTGATATCTATGTACTAGACAACGGGGGTGAGCTCTTAGTTCTATTTTCTTTTTATAACATTGCCAGCTTTTGTCCACCCTTTATTCACCTCAACTCACCTTTGCTTATAATTGCTAAGGCTAATTATTTACAATTCTTACTTGAGAATTAGAAATCTTGTGGATGCTGCCAATATTGCTGCCTTGGCTGCTCACTTGACATTTCGGGGGCCTGAATGTTCATTAGGGGGAGAAGATAGTCAGCAAGTTGTACTATATCCTCCCAAGATTCGCTTCTTCAGTTTAAGGATTAACATGTACAACTAGAAACACTTAACTTGCTTCCTGTTTTGTTATAGTTATAGGAATTGATCAGCGTTGTGAGCCCTCTGTTAGTGGGGATGTTTGACCATTCTCATAGATAGTGCAGTGATTCAAGAAAAGGAAAATTAAAATGAGTTGTGTTCCAATAGGGAATAGTTCGTTCACTCGAGGAGGCTAATGTCTCATGAGTAAATACTAGTTATAGCTCTTTCTATTTGCCTTTTATTGTGTTACTGGACATAAATTGCATGACAGGTGCGGGAGCCGCTTCCTTTGATTATACATCATCTTCCTATAACTATGACCTCTGGATTTTTCAATAATGAAAATTGTAGAAAAGATTGAGAGAAAGTTAACAATTTTTCGATGAACTTGTGTGGGAGAGAAATATTTTGGAGAGGAAAAAATTTAAGAATTTTAGAGATTTAAGTGATATGTGCATGTTATGTGAATGGTTCACCGTTAGAAATACTCATAAAAGCTTAACAGAAGGGTTGAGATACTTAGTTTTCTAACCATAAGGTGTCGGGTTGTTGAGTTTTGAACCACAAAGGGTTTCTTTACACATGACTTATAGTTGGAGAGGGTTATGTGCATTTTAGCCTAAAAAAAATATAAGACTCAAAACATTTAAACTTCTCCTAAATTTAAACTATCATATTTTTCTAATTCTAATTCTTATTTAAGTATATGAGTATTTTATTTTATAATATTTACTTTTATACATTCCAATACTTAAAAACGGTTTCTCAGTAGTTTTTACCAAATAATTTATTAACTATTGAGAAATTCACACAAAAAATTATTACATTTTCACTAAATAAAATTATAAAAATTCTTTAATCAATTTTTTAAAAAATCACAACATTCTCAAACAAGCTTTAATCAGCATTCAAGATATCAATTCTAAAAGGTACTTGAACTAATGGGCCCATCTATCATTTCTAGTTGTGATATGGGGAGAAAACTTTGACCATATTCAATTTCAATCTTTAGGAGTTTCATGAGAGACCCCACATTAAAATCCATAAACTGCTTTATTTTCCTTATATACGACTATTTGCTTGCCCAAACAGGATTTATAAACAATTAATATAAAATAGTGTAATATAAACACTATCTCTAAAAAAGAAAAATAATCTTTACCACAAGGAAAAAAAAAGTCCCCGCCGGCTCAGTGTACAACTCGAGTTTGTAATGATTCAGCCTGTGGTATATAATTTTTTAGGTATTAATTAGATAAAGTTTAATTTTTTGTTCCTCATTTATAAAGCGGACGAGATGAACCATATAAAATAAGCTATAGCTTATATTTGTTTTAAATAATAATAATAATATTTCACCAAAATAATAATAATAAGCAGATTGCAATGTAACGAAATTATTGCGAGTTTGATCTCAAATTGAAAGATTAGCCATATGTCATTATCAAAATCAGGAATATGAAGTATTTTTTCATTTTCTATTAATTATGATGCTTCTTCTTGTACCATCAAATAATAGAACATTTGTATTATATAAATGGAATAATTATATAAATTAACATTTATAATTCTTTTGAAATATAATAAATACCACGCCAATTATCAGATTTTGAATTTGAATGATTGATCCACTTTCAACCTTCAAAATACATATTCATAAGTAAAAAAATCCTTTTAACTATTAATTATGATGCTTATCGATCGTGACTTTCTTCGACAACATATATACATGTTTCGTATGGGAAAAAATATGTTAATGCAGATTTGAATTCAATCTTTTTACCTGACATTTTATATTTAGCCGGCCCAATAAACGATTGAGATTACCTTGTACAAGAAGCCTTTGTGTTTTTGTTTTGTTAAAAAAGAAAAAATCTTGAGTTGTGGGAAAAAAATATAATATATTTTAACCATTTGTTAAAAGTAAAATTTTATAGCCACCAACCTCCAATGATTTTTTTTTTTTTGGAATACTCAACATCCAGTGGTTTGATGGTAGGTTTGAGTACTGAGTATGTCATGTGTGATTATATACATTGTTATAGATTTGACTTTTAACTTTATCAATTTATTAAAATCATACCGTGAAATTCAAAGTCAGATCACTCATATCTTAAGTTAACAACATTTTGTTAACATTTATTTAAAATGTTTAATAATATTAGAAGAAGAAGAAATTTTAAAGCAATTATGAAATGTCACTTAATTGACAAATTAAATTTTATATTAAAAAGCATTAAACTAACGTTTAAATAAAAATTAATCTCACACAAAAAAGTGTGAAAACTCCTTTTAATCTAAAAATAAAAGAAAGAAAATTGAAGCCACTTTGTTACCATTTGGCATAGTGATTGCTCACCGGATATTGATTAGAAAATTAACAATATATTTCTTATTTCTAATTTCTAAAATTCTGAAAAACGAGATTCATTTTTTTTTTTTACATAACATCAATAAATCCATCAAATTAGTTGGTATTTTGGAATGGTAATATCACTAATGTGGTTTTATTTTGGTCAATCAATAATGAAACTAAAAACTCGCATATTCAAATTTTTAATTCATTTATATAAGAGTTTAATTTCTATCCACTGTTAGTGTAAAGTTTCTTTACATTGTCATCTAATCATGTGTTGTCAAATCATTAAAAGAGTTTTACTATCACAACCACTACCTAGAAAGTCTAACTACTTTAATGATGTGTGAACACATGATTGAATGACAATGTAAAAAAACTTTACACTGATAATGGATACAAATTAAATCATTCATATAATCACCCGAGTTAAATTTAATGAGTCTCAACTAGCTTGTTCACATACATTTTAGAAGCACATTTAATATTAAAAAGGATTATAAAACCTTAAATGTATTATAATTAATTAATGATTTTTTTCTTGTGTAACAACTGATTTTTTTGTTTAGAAAAACAAGAGACTAGAGAGTTTAGGTGGGCTGACGATGGGTTCGAGCTAATTACTATGGATAAAAAACCTAGCACACTAATAAGTGATAATTACAAACTAAAGGTGAGATTATTTTGGTATTTAACTTTTTTTTTTAATGTATTAGTATTTAAGGTGAGTTATCTATTATTTATTAATTATTATTTATATTTAATAAATTTTTTAATATTTATTGTGAAATCAATTATTAATAAATGATTAATAACTCATATTGAATATCAAACTCATCAAAGTACCATAACAACTTCTATTAAAGATACTTGTTTTATTTAAGGACTAACTACTTTGACTTTTTTATAATGAATAGTCAAATGAAAAAAGAAGTCAATTTTTTTTATTTGGGTAAGAAAAATTTGAAGGTAGGGAGGTTATCATATTTTAAGATAAAGGTATATCATAAACCTCAATAAAAATTTACAGATGATATATTTTTAAAAAATGTGACAACAAAAAGAAAAAAAGAAAAAAAAAAAGAACTCTATTCTAATTTTGAATATTACACTTGCTAATTATCACACACCTGACCCGAGTCCCCCCTTGATAAGTAGTGGTGAGAAGGTGGAGTGGTGAGGATATGAAGGGCAAATTAGAGGTAAAAGGTTGAGAATTTGCCAAATCCAATACCATTCATTTCTCTTTTATTTTCTCCACAATCACAAACACAAAAAGAACAACTCACATTAGTTATTCATATAAGCTTCTTTGACTACCACACCACACTCCGTCCAAACACTTTCTTCATCACTTCGTCTGGCTTTACAATTAGGACGGCACCACCACTAACGTGTGCTTTTTTTTTTTATTTGTTATCGTTTTGGTTCAGCTTTTGAAAAGATTAAAAAAAAAAAGAAAAAAAAGTGTGTATTAAAATTCCTTAATTGGATTGGACTTTTGCTCAGCATTAGATCTTTCACACACGTTTTGCTTCTCTCTCTAAAAACTCAGTTTTTTTTCTTTCTCTCTCAAGTTGGTTCTTTTTGCAGACTCTGATGAACACAACAACAACAGCAAAGGTGCCCACCAAATTCAAATATCTCTGCTGAAGTGAAGCTATTCAATTCAGTTCAAATATTACAGAGTTGATTGTTCCCTCTCCTGAATCCTTCTTTTTTTTTATAAAAGAAAATTCTTTTTTTTTTTGGTAATCATCGACCCAAATTGAAACCAACCATGGGTAATCATCCATCTATGTATCCTGATACCCAAAAATTGAAAACATGGGTTATTGAAAACCTGATTGAATTTTAATTTTGGATTTTTTTTAACAAAAAATTTGCCTTGTTTTCACATCCAAATTCATGCAAGTTTTTGTTTCTCTAAGGATTGTTTGTTTGGAGCTTGTGATTGAAATGTTCTGTTTTTTTTTTTTCAATTATTATTGTTGTTGTTGTTTGGGTCACAGTATATTGATTGTGTTGAGCTTATTTTGAGCGCTGAAATTACGGGGACTGAGTCTTTTTGTGATTATTGTGTGGATAATATTTGAAGTGAAGCTCTGTCCTTTAAAAACGAAGGGATACCCTCTTTTCTTGGGATCAAATCATGGGCCATGTGCCCCTTCAACCTACTCTTCTTCCTCCTTTCTCTTCACTTATTATTAGTGTTGCTGTTGTTGTTGTTGTTGTTGTTGTTGTTTCAGTTTTAACAACTGCTATTCTTATTGAAGACTTTCATCTCATAACTGGGATTTTAGTTGCTTCTGTGATCAATTCATAAATGTTGCTTTATAGTTTGCATCATGGTGTTTTCTAGCGGTTGGTGTTGAAGTTGATCATCATCTAATCATGTATTGGTTTTCTTCTTCTTTTCTGTTTTGTTTCCTGTTTTGATCGTTCCAGCTCGAGGTTTTACATCTGTGTTAATTGGTTGGTCCCTTCAGAGTACTAGCACCTATATTAAATAGTATTACCAGTATATAATGATAGTAAGGTTTGTGACTATAGCTATAGTTGGATGTAATCAAGCAGCGTTATCCTTATTGTGATGGAATAGTACCCTGTTGGTTCAGAGGAGGAAAAAAAAGAGCTCTGTTTGACTTCTTCTTCTTCTAGGAAGCCATTGGAGTGAGAATTCTAGTATCCAAACTAGGCATATCTTGGTAGATTCATGCATGCAACCCTGGAAACTGTTTGCATGATTTGTATCAGACTGCTTGGAGTTTTAATAACTCAAGTTAGCTTCTTACCAGAAGTATTGACTGTTGAGGGAACGCATGTTGGTTTGCTGATTCTCTTGAAATTCTGATCATCTGAGATTAGAATGTTTTATTTATCATGTGAGTTAAACTATATGTATTATCTCTTATTAACAATTATCGTTTTTTTACACCAGCAATAATTTTTTAAGTTGGCTGTTTTCTGACTTTGATTTAGCATGCAAAATCTAAAGTAATTATCTCAGCTTGCTCAAGGAATCTATTGTAGATATTCTGAGAAATAAATTCCTCAAAGGATGAAATGGGCATAGTATCTGTGAATTGACTTGCAGGTTAATAGATTGTTGCAAGTGCAACAATGTTTTCTTTTGCTTGAATTTGTTAGTCAAAAGATTTCTAATTGCTTCCTGAGATGGGTTGCTTGTGCCTGTATTGCATAGTTTATTGCAAGGAAGGAAGCTGTCCCTGACACATAGCATGGGCATGTTAACAATGACGTTTGTCTTATGGACCATGTTTTAATGCCTTTGTTCAATTTTTTTTCTTTGAAACTATTCTTTTTTCATGGTGATCATCTTTATTTTGCAATGGGATTCATTTTGCCAAATTTCTTTTTTCATCCCCTTTCACTTGAATTCCAGTCCTTGTATATGCTTGCAATAAGAGCTTTGTTCCAATTTATGTGAAGCTCTTCAGAAAGAGAATCCAACTGTGAAATATTTTGGATAGCTCCAATTGTCGATAAAATACAAATATATTTCAACGTTTTTTGTCCCTTTCAATGCTTAAAATTAATGGAGATTATAAAGAAGGGGCTACTATGAAGAAATTTCGTTTATGTTACACGACAAGTTTGGAACAATTTCAAGATATACCATTTAATATATGAAGTTTATTAAAAACAAGTGGGGAAATTCCCCCTTCATTGATGGTATCCAACCTTCAAACTTATGTACTACAAGTGGAGCTGCTAGTCTAGCCAGTCTGTTAATTTGCAACTTGAATTCTGCATGCAAGTCATTGCTATTGAGAAACATGTAAAAGTATTGTCTTATACGATATATATTCTGCTTTTGACAGTCTTTTAGTTTGTTATGTTATTTATGCTTACCATTATTTCTATTTCTAGCCTCATGATTTTCTCATTTACATCTAATAAAACTACTCTTTTGTCCTTTGCTCTAATATGATGACCTTGTATGAGTTTTTTATTATCTCATACATCATTTCAATGTGTTGCAGATTTGAAGGGAATAAACAATTGATGGATGAATATTCTAGTAAAAGAGCCATTGATGGGGTGGTAGTCCATAGAAAGGGGATGGGCCATGTGTTTAGAGATACTGCTAATACTAGAGATCGAAATGGTCAATTGTGCAGCCGCCTTGGTTGCAGTAGCAGAGTCAACTCTCCTAAAGTCACTCAAACCGGTTCTTCTGAAAAAGGTAAATCTTTGAGGCCTTCAATCCGATCCTCTTCAAGTAGCAAGGAAGCAATTGGAAGTTCCTCTAGAACTACTAGTAACCCAGGAAAACCCCTTATAGAGCCTCGGAAAACATTATCCTCCCGGTTAGAGACAGATTCATCTGAAACTAGTAGTGTACAGGATGAACCAGAAATTTCAGAGCTCATCACTCCACCTGAAAAAATTCCAAAAGGGCTTCAAGCTGAAGTGGAAAATACAGAGTCTGGTAATGTCATGCTGATGGAAGTAGGAAGCTCCAGTGTAGTATCAAATACAAGATCTCAGAGGACTTTTCATCAAAAGCCTGGATTGCGTGGCCAGGAAATTAAAAGCACAGGTCCAATCGCACGTGCTGTTACCAGCAGGTATGGGTTGAGGAACCTCAGATGCAACTCTATATCTGATGTCATCCCTGCTGGTTGTTCATCATCAGATTCAATGCTTAACAGAAAGAGGGATATGATAAAAAAGAGAAACTGTGAAGGGGAAAGTAGTTCCACTGCTAGAGGGAAGAAGATGAGTGGGTCTTCATTGGAAGGACAGAATTCTGGCATATCTATCTCTGATTCTAGAAGATCTAAAAATATTCCTCCTCACAGGGACAGCAACATAGCATCAGTTAGAACTCGAAGATCAATCAGCGGTCATGCCAGGGGAAGGCTTTCTAGCCAAGGAAATGGAAACCCCATGGCAACCAATGAGCCCCCTGTCACGATACCTCCTTCACCTCATTCTGGTGATCTTCATGCTCCTGGTGTATCACATGATACTTCTGCAGAGACTCCTTTAAGACATACAAGCTCTTATAGTAGACCAGGTACTAGCAGTGAGCAGTTATGTGGAGTTATGCCTGTGTTTCCTGCAGAATATGGCATCACTCGTTTAATAAATCAGGACAGCTTTCGACGCTACAACATGGATGGTATTGCAGAGGTAATTTTCCATGTAAAGATGGGAATTGGGAACACATTTTTATCATGGTCTTTAATGAGCAGGGTTATAACTATAGTACTATTTTATAATTGTATGTAGGTATTATTGGCACTTGAGAGGATTGATCAAGATGAAGAAGTAACACATGAGGTAATTCTTGACTAAAAGTTGACTCGACTTAGTTGACCAGTTATTTGACACTTTCCTTGTGTCTTTGTAGCAAATTTTTTTACTGGAGACCAACTTGTTCCTTAATGGACTAAACTTCTATGATCATCATAGAGACATGAGGTTGGATATTGATAACATGTCATATGAGGTTTGTTAATGCCATAAGGTGCTACAATTCACTTTGTTTTATTCGTTTGCTTAATTTCCTGTCCCTTTCTCTTATAAAATTTATTATGGTTAGTGGGCTCTGTCATAACAGATTTAGATGAAAATATTCTAAAGAATGAATGTTTGTAAAAGCAATATTGAGGATTATAACCTAGGTCTAAGTGCTGTTTATTGGTAGTACAGTAATGGAGTGGAGAGGTTTAAAATTTAACTGAGAGTTGAGGGAGGCGGCTTTGAGAAGGGATTACTATCCTTGAGGATATAGCATGCAGTTATTTTGGGATTAAAAATCTATAATTTTCTTCTTATTTTTAGCTATTCTAACTTTTTCTATAAATGACAGGAACTATTAGCTCTGGAAGAGAGGATGGGTACTGTGAGCACAGCTCTAACAGACGAAGCACTGTCAGAATGCCTTAAGAGAAGTATCTATGAGTCTGAACCTTCAGATGATGCAGCGGAGAGTCGCGATGAGGATACGGATGATGTCAAATGCAGTATATGCCAGGTATATTTCTCACATTTAATGAAGCTTTTTGCAAGGATGATACTCATTTTACTTTTACATGGCAGTGGCGGCGTCATTGAACGCCATCATGGCTATAAGCCTATGATGAGCTAACTGTGTTCACTAGGATTCAACTTGACAAATTTTAATAGATATTTCCATATCTGATTCTAGGGTAACTAAATTGTCTGTTGACAAATGGACAGCCGTGTTCAGTCTACCTGAAACTAGTATACATTGCATTGTAAAGGCATCATTGGCATTTAATAATACTAAAATATTTTGAACTACCGCCCAGTCATTTGAGTTATTTCACCTATAACAAGTCTGTCAACATTTCCAAAAAATAAATGGAATATACTGCTGCTTTCAGACTCGTATGCACCTTAGAATTATTTTGTTAGAAGATCTGATTTAGATGCATTTACTTGACTTGCAGGAGGAATATGTGGTTGGAGTTGAAGTGGGGAGTCTGCAATGCGAGCATAGATTTCATGTGGTGTGCATACAGCAGTGGCTGCGGCTGAAGAACTGGTGCCCTATTTGCAAAGTATCAGCAGCACCGTCCAATTCAACTTCACCCCATTGATTGCATTGTTACCCCCATGTGATATTTTTACCCTCTCTTTCTCTTCCTTTTTCCTCTTCCTTTTGTACAAAATACAGTTACTCCCCCACCTCTCCTTATTGGTCATATGTACATAACCAATATCTTCATCCCAATTAACTAATAATACAAGCCGCTGGCTTGATAGACTCTGGAACTTGTTGTTAAGCTGCGGATGAAAATAGTCCCATTTAAATGTTCTTTCTCTTCCGTTCTGATTGCTTTTTCCTTTCATAAGAAGTCCTGACTCCTAAGGATTTGGAAGGAAAAGAAGGGATCAAAGCTGGTACAATGGATGCATTTAGCTCATTAACTTGTATGTTTATCTCTATTCAAACGGTTGGTTAAGATGAGGAAATTGTTCTTTTTTCTATCTTCAGTAATGTTTTTTAAGAATGAGTAAACGATGGCATGGGTTGGGCAATTAAAGATATATGATATCATTAGTATTCTAGAAACTATTCCAGTATGCATTAAGTCATTATGAAGGCGAGGGAGGGAGAGAATTAAAATGAAAACAAGAAAAAATTTCATCTACTTCACAGGTATAAATGTATATTACTCGTTTAAAATAATATAAAACATTAATACTCTCATTTCTTGAATGACACGGTAGGTTCCATTAAATATATTTTAGAGGATTATTCCCGTTTGGGTTATCTATTTTGTGCTTGTAAAATCGCTTTTAAGTGGAATGTATATAATCTAAAAAATAATTGTGTTTAAGATTGTTTTTTAAAAGTTATTTTGTAGAGATAATTTTATTTAAATAATGTTAGATAAAATTAATTTAATCTGTAAAAATATATTTGCATTTTATAAAAAAAAAGCAAATTTATAAAATCATGCATTTAAAATTTTAAATGCATTTTTGCTAAGGAAAAACTTAAAGATGGAGCCCAACCTACACCACCCATTACGGTATAATGGTTTACTAGATGAATCTGCTGGACGCAACAAATTAATAAGTATTTCATCCTTTTTTAATACATCAGTATATTTTTTAGATGCAATAAGTAAATAGTCATTAGATTATTTTATTGATTACCATTATGATGAGTTATAAGCAATTGTTTGTAATTCAAAGAAAAGATTATTAAAACAAAATATTTTATAGACGATTTTTGTGGGGATGAGCAAAAATTGACATGGTTATAGATGATTCTCAAAATCCAAAACCCTACTTGCCCCACCTTAACATAATTTGACAGGAAAGAAAAACAGCCAGTGGTGATAAATTAATGGCCTCATTTTCTCCAGACACTCAGAAAGTTAACACGATATCTTGATTAGTTGGTTAAAACATTTAGCATGGTTATTGTTTGGATAACAATGACATTTAGAATGTTCTTATCAATGGAATTGATAAGAAAATAAGAGGAAAGAAGGGGGGGGGGGGGGGAAGAGGGGAACATTAGCCTTTTATGGCCTCAGTCATCCTCAAGTGAAATTTGAGAAAAGGACAAGCAGTAATTTTCAGGACACAAGCGAAAACTTACTCAATTCACAAAAGGATACAGCTCACAATGAAAAATGAAGTTCGAGATTTACCAAAACTATTCATAGCTTTGTGGAACTTACGGTACTTACCATAAAGGGTTGTCTTAGTGTTGATGATGATAACACCATACACTCTGCTATGACTTCCTTCCCTTTGCGGCTTTGCCTTTTATGTTTTCACGACAAGTCTATGAAACTTCAAACTTAACTTACAATACAGTCTAAGCTCATTATCATCTTGTGTTAACAAAGGGATGAAGGAGGGGATACAAAAAGAAGGTTGTCCTGCCAGAAAAAGTCCACTTTTTATCAGGTTGACTCGCCCACCCTGAATTGGGCTGTTATGTTGCTTCAGAAATGAAAAAGACAAATAATCTATAGAGTAAGGGCAACATTCACTGGGACAACAAACACCTCAAACTCAATACAGATGTCAAACTAGTTTCATCCTGCAAAGCATAATGCATCGCTGGATGGGGATAATGGCAGCTGTTAGGAATTTGAAGACGAAACACTGAATTAAAAACCATTTTTCCACTCTTGTCCTTTTTTTTTTTAGTTCTAGGGAGGTCCTATTGGACCTAAGGGGAATGGGGAAAGGAGATGTGGGGATTGAACCCCCACCACTCTTGATTTTTACTATTCAGCTGGTTGGCCACTTGACAGTACTTGTCTCTTGGTCTAGACTTGTTCTCAGAAGCTTGATGGAACAGGATTCAAATGTAAAATCCAGCTTGCTTGAGGGAACATTTGCAAGTTCAGCAGATTGATACAGCATGCAGGTATTGTAATACCATGTACATGTAGTTATAGCAAACAGACCTTGTCTTTGCTACTTAGTACATAATATATACAGAATCGAGTTCGGATTATTTGCCAAATAAGAATCGCGACTTCAGATGCATCGAGGTAGGATGTCATGTCCTTCAAACCAGACTACTTACTCAGTAACCGAATCTTGCATACCAGCAGCTAATAGTTAAATGCCCTGGATGCTGTAGTACATATGTAATTAATCACTCAGGTCTGAGGCTCATTCCACAATGCTACATACAAATGATTTCTAGTATGCCTAACAAACAAAATACGTGGACGGTCATAACTGCCCTCTTACTGCCTCTGGTTGATAAGAAGCAAAACCTCCTTACTGTTGTCAGGAGACTCTAGGAAAGGGAGATATTGGTGATATGAATCGATATAACCATGATGTTAATACCATACAAAGTGGACAGTTAAAGGTTTAAATTTTTTTGCACATGCTTACTTACAAGTCATATTTATATCTTCCCCTGTAGATTATGAAAGACGATTCAGCTGGAAGGATGCATAGATAAACCCTTTGGTTTAGATTCACTTTGGTACAGCTCTAAGTGTTAGTATATTTGCCAAATTTAACAAGAAAAATGAGAATGGCTAAAGGCAAAACGAAAAAAAAAAAAGGGGAAAAACACTACAAAATACTATACAGATGCTCAAACACCAGACACATTGATTCACAGTTTCAACAGATTAAGGATGACAATTTGAACCACTCAGCGGGAACCCAATTCGCCACAACCCGCATGGGGTGAGTTTAAAACCCGCAAACCCGCCCTGCAGTAGAGGTAGAGTCGGGCGAGTTTAAACTGTGTTGGGTTTAAGGTCCACCCACCCTTACCCTACCTGCACCTCTATTATTTCACAAAGATTGTGTTTCATATTTGATGTAGATTGAGATTTTTGATGTAATGAGTAATTTTTTTTAATAATTTATATTATATTGTGTATTATATAGTATATGAGAGTACGGTTCAAGTTTTATTATTCTTTTGTAAGTAGGGTGCGAGTTTTCATTTACAAAACTCACAGGACGGATAAGAACGAGTTAGAAATTCCTTTTAAGAGGTGGAGGGCTGGTTCCGGGTAGACAAAAACCCACCCTACTTGGCTCATTGCCAAGCCTACAATAGACGATCTATAATATGTGGCTCATTGCCAAGCCTACAACAGACGATCTATAATATGTGACGCTCACAACTCTTTTTTTATATGGATATTTTAATAGATGTACTGGGAAATAAGAATAACAACATTTATAACAGCAGTCAAGGCCTCTCGCTAGTCTTGGGATTCCCTTAATTTAGTATTTTTGATAACTTCTAATGCACTCATGTTCTCCTTCATCTCGCTTTTACGTTTTATCAAGCCATATCTACCCGGAAAAACTTTAAAATTTACTATAGTACTCAATCCAAGGAAGCATAGACCAGTTGGAACACGATTGGATACTACTAACATGCATCCTTTAATTTTTTTATTTTTTAAATTGTTATACTAATACGAATAAGATAAAATAAAAATAGAATAAGTAATAGTCTTTTATTGTGTCAACAATTACTAATGCTGATTTCTAAAACATTTGTCTCTTCTAATTTTTTTTAAAAATGTGTGCTTGCAAAAAATATATAAAAATGCTTAACATTTTTTTTTACGAAGAAGGTTTAATCAAACAGTCTTTTAAGAGACTTTGTGCCATTTGTGCTAAGAATCTTAGATATAAATGCTTACATTTTAAATACAGTTGCTCGTGTTAAGATTTTTGTTTATCTCATATATATACCTTTAGAATTTGTTTTTCATGTTAATGTTATATTTATATTTTTAAAATTTATAGTATCCTTCTATCCATGCCATATCCTACCAATAACAACGTCGACAGAAATTCTGAAGGCGCAACAGGGCAACTATAGGAGCATTCTTCATGAGTAGAGAATATAGACTATAGGAGCATTCTTTATGCATTCATGCTTTAAGGCAGAAACAGGAAACCCATAAATCCCACTCAGAATTAGAACAAAATCCAAGCAGAGATATCTGATTTTTCATTTGAAAGAAGTTAATGCAAAGATAACAGTTCTGGAAGAAATATCAATTCCAAATCAATTGGACAACCCAAACAATTTGCTAAAATTATTATCCATATTTTTTGTTTCTAATAATTTTTTAGACAGTCAAGTTTCTCGAACTTGCTTCGAATATGCACAATCAAAATGAGATGAAAGAGAAAAACAATCAAAAGCATTATGTAACCTCTCTTTCCCCTCTTTGGCCTGTTCATTCCTAATTTCCATGAATTTGACGGTGCTATACATTATGTAAGTAATCAGTAATCACTTATAAGCTGGACCAGGAATCAGCTGCTTCTGAACAGTGTGCTTTTTCCACTTTATATAGAGTACGCACATGTCAACTAATTCAAGGAAATCAATATATTCACAATAAGTACCAATTACCAAATATACAGCAGTATAGCACACTTTAGGTATTATTTGGATAAATAATTTATATAAGTATTTATTATAGTAAAACTTATTTAATAACTTTTATCGTTATAAGTGTTGTCTAAAATAAACTAAATAGCGTTTGGATAAACATTTGAGAAGTGTTTTTCATAAATCCTTTAGAATAAATATTGAGCATTTAAACGATATGTTATGAATTGTATCAATCCTTTAAGGTTAATTTTGTCAAAAATTATTATAAAAATAACTAATACTTAAGATATTTTTAACTTTTACAAAAACTTATTTTCATAAGCTTAAATCTTTAACTTATGAAAATAAGCTCAACATAAGCTGTTTTGATAAGCTTATCCAAACAAAATAAAAATATTTTATAAACGTTTATTGTAATAGATAAACCCAAATAAACTGCATATAAACCTATCCAAAGAGAACCTTACTCTTAGAAAAAAAAGTCATATTACCCGCCTCAAGTTTTGGCCCTTTTGCAAGTCACTGCCTAAATTTCTAGAAATTTGCAAACAACCACTTCTGCTTCGGTCCAACTTCCGTTAACAACCATGAACTGAGGGGTTGACACTTCTTAACAGAAGTTGACGGATTAGATGGAAGCAGCTATTTGCAGAATTTTGAAAGCAGTTACTCGCCAAAACTAATTCAGGCATATGTTATTTGCAATTTTTCCCAAGTCTTTGCTCTCGTAATGTAATTTCACCTGTCACAAAGCCACCATGAGCATGCCTTCAAAACCTCTACTCGTTACCTGTATCTCACAAGAACGTCCAAAACTTTGTTGTGCCTGCAGAAGAATGCAAGATGATGCAATACACAAAAGCCACTTGGATACAGGCATGGCCTTGGGAAGTTACAACAAGCAATACAAACAAAATGCAACATCAATATTCTAATATAGTATACATATATAAAATAAATACAAATCTTCTAACATAATTTTGGTTCAGACAATGTCATTAGTGGTACAATTAGTAATTGAGGGATCTGAGTGTCAACAACGAGGATAGAATAATAAGTTTCCAAATACTCAACATTGTATCAAGTGGAATATCAAGTATTAATAACCAAGTAAACTTCAATGATCTTTAGCGCGTCCTATTATTGAGAACAGATCAATCTCCGTAATTTGCCTACATGCATTGAATATAGAAGCTCTTACATTATTATGTCTCTCACCATTTTATACAACAGTCTAGCCTCTCATACTTCCTACGGATTCTTCTCATTGGTAATACACGTGAAACTCAATGTTTATAATGATGGTAAAAGGCAGGCAAAATAAAATCCCAATTAAAATAAGCAATTAGCTGCCCATTTATCACGTGTTTCAAGGCTAGAAGACAAACAGAACATCAGTTAAAAATTTACCAGTAAATGATCAGTACCTAATGCAAGACAACAAAAATACTGAAAGATTCAGATCATTTTCAACCTTACTAGGATTATGTGATATTACTAGGAGGAGCACACAACGCTACCAAAAGCAAATGTGTCTAGACCTTTTATTGATCAATAGCTTATAAACAATTCTAAATGATTCAATGTTGAATCCATTTGAATATATACCAATACTCCATGTTAAATTCAATGGCTTTTGATTGCTGCAGCTCAAACATTTTGAGATTTTCTTTATCAGCAATCTGTAAATTACACATTTTATGACTTTACGGAATTCTCTCTACATTTTCTGTAAATTGCTTAAGTTGCTTGTTGTAACCATAGTAGAAAAACAAGATAAATGGCAAAATCATGGTTAAAAAGTACAACAGATATGGACATTTTGTCTCAAAAGAACCTCACGATTGGTTGCATGGTCATCTCTTTGCATAGTCATAGTGACTCTAAGTAACAAATGCAAATTGTGGAGATTCAAACTATCAGGTTATTGTATTGCACAAAAAGGACTGTTTTTTTTCTGTTCCCCCAGTGCATTCATAAGCAACATACGGCAAGCCATTTGCAAGTAACCTCTACCAATCTGCCTGACTTTGCACAAGTAAGTTACTAGTTCACCATATTCTCAGCAATACTGTTATTTACCATATCACCAATCTTCAATTACATGAGAGCCAGCATATTTTACATACATGACTAGAAAATTTTCCAATCATTCAAAAGAATTGAATATAGACATCTAACATTCCCCCCAAGTTGTCCTATTGAATTTTCATGCACTTTAGGCTTACTTTGCTTTTAATTCCATGTAAAAAAATTTCTGATAATAGATAATAGAAGTAATAAAACTAATGAAACCTCAAATAGATAAGATATCTCAATATTCATTCACAAAAAAGAAAGACTCTGTACATTAAATTAATGAAATAGATGTCAAAATTTATAAATCTAACATATGATTAGAAATTTATTTATTGTCACCAAAATTAATTTGCACTGAAAGAGACGTATAAGTTACAAATCTACATGAAAAAACTAGAAAAGAAAACACCCTGCTTCAGGTATTGGTGAAATTTGGCACCATGGAGTTCAACCATAAAACTGAAATCGTCAAGGAAATTTCAATAGATGTTAATGTGTTATTGATCTTGAATTTCAATCAATCCTCATATTCTAAAAATACATACAGAGCAACCCTTCAGCTCTTATACATGTCATAGTTCCTTGATCCCAGCTACACAACAGTATCCCTACAAAACTTTCTTAGTTTTCTTTCTCATTGGCTGTAAAGCAAACAAAAGCCTTTAGATCTCTAGCAATGGCAAATACAGCCAACACCAATGCTAAACATACAACAGTGCAACCAATCCTGGGCTTGATTTGATAGTACCCTTGGTTGCAGTTAAATAGATTTCTGATCCATCCTAGCCCTGCAAATAGCAGAGATAAGACATTTTGAAGCTCAAAACCAGTATTTGATCCTGGAAGGGCTAGAGGTTATCCATTTAGGGGTCATCTGGTTCATCCTGACAATAGGAACAGAACTAAGTGCGCCGATGATCACCAACCATTGTCGAGCCATCAGAACCAGAAGAAACAGACCCAACCTTTGCTTGAGAAGTAAAATCTTCATAGATGTGTTATTCCTCAAAGGATTGCATAGAAATTTTCTCCAAGAGTAGTGGCCAATCTTCTCCAAGTTGCTGTGGATTTAGCTCCATGGCAACTTTAAAATCATGCAAAGATACTGAGCACAGTGGTCTGTGTTCAGGCTCGGGTTCTGCAAGCCCACCAGCACTCTGCACATGTAAATGATTATTTGGCCACATGCCATTGGTGACCTTACCCATAATCTGCTGTTTTGGGGCAAGGGGCTTCCTCAGCTCATTTGTAGATCTAGCTCCCACTAAATCAACACAAGACCTGATCAACCGTTTCAAGTACACATCCAAAACACTATTCAACATATTTGCACATTCCATAGAAACACCTCCAAGACCCTGCACTGTGGCAATCTGCTCCATGCGCCTTCTCAGTGTATCTGTATCAGACAACCTACCACTGTCACAACAACTAAGAAAATCACCAGTGCTACTCACTGGCAATGCTTTGCGGGCCCCACCCACACTTGCTGAGCAGTAAGGAATCCCAAGTGGTGCTGTCAGGGGACTTCTAGAGAAATTAAGGCGGTTTAACTCCTCCACCTCCTCCCCATCTTCAACCATTGATATTTCAGTCGGCCCTTTGCCATGTATTCTTGGTTTTTCTGCAGGTCTCTGAACAGCATCCCCCATTTCATTCTCAGGTAGCTCAGCAACTGCTTGAAGATTCTGTATTGGTCTCTGATAATCAAATGGCGTAAGAGTTCCATTCTCCATGTCAACCTTACTACCACTGTCTTCTGTACCTGTAGAATGATGAGAAACAGAATCGACCTTCCCATTCGGTCCAAGAGGGCTTGGTCTATCCCTCAGCTTCCGATCACGTATTACAGACCTTACCTTACGTGGGGACACTGGCAAAACCCCGTTTGGCCAAATGGATGCATTTTGATTTTGATTTTGATTTTGGAAGTTAGCAATACTCTGTTCATGTCCATCTTCTCTACCAGGAGATATGTTAGTAATGTGTGCTCCAGATTTTGCATGACCTGATGGCTGGATTGGTGGTGGGGTTTTGGCTTGGTAGGCATTCTTCAAAATTGACTTTATAAAATGATTGTGTAATGGAAGATTCTCCCTCCCAAGTACCCGATAACACAACTTATCAAATTCAGACTTGCTCAGCTTCTGACTCAGAAACCTGTTCAAGTAATAAAAGTACCGCTTTGACTTATCTGCTCCAATCTTCTTTACAATTTGTGCTTTTAATTCACCCAAATCAATTCTTGAGCTCTGCTGGCTTTGCATTTCTCAACAGACAGATTCATACACCGCCCAACAAATCAGAAAACAACCCACCCACCTGTAACCACAATTCGAGCCAAATTGCAGTTATTTCCGTTTCCAAACAACCAGATGCATAAATCATACTAATAACAGTAACCCAGAAGAAACTTGCAATTCTGAACTTGAATATGGTTACCCTTATGCCCAAAAAATCCCAAATTCACCCAACAAAAGACCATACAATGCAAAGCCATATCTCAACTTCCCCACACCAAAACCCTAGAGATCAAACCGCAAAGAAACCCACTAAGTCCAAGCGCAAAATCCCAAAAACCAAACTCAATTCATTCAATTGTATGGCAAATCAAAACCCTAAGTTTGAATCACCAAACCCGGGTCACTGTCACGAACAGCACGAATCGAACATTATATCACGCACCAATCCAAAAAACCCTCATTGTTTCGCAAAATTCAAAAGCTTCGAACTTCAAATCCCGAAATTCGAAGTTGGGGGCGAGGAGATCACTGAGTTGGACGAAATTCAGCAACGCTAGACCAAAAAACCAAAAAAAAAAAAAAACACGAAAACGAAAAATTTGAAATTGCAATGGAAGGAAGCACAATGAAAAGCAAAGACTAAGGCTTGGAACTGTGTTGGGGAAAAACAAAGGGGTTACACATTGATTGAGCTCTGACCTTTGTGCAGTTCAGGATTTGCATTGAAATCTCGAACCTCACTTGCTGGCTCCGAATCTTCGAAGCTTTGGCTATGGCGCTCTCTCTCTCTCTCTCTCTCTCTCTTATTCTTTTTTTCTTTTTTCTTTTTTTTTTTTTGTTTGCTGATTTATAATATTGAGCTTTGCTCTGTGTGTAACTCGATCGCTGCGAATACTGTCCCTCTTCCTCTTCTCTTTTGTTTCTTCTTTTTCTTTTTCTTTTTCTTTCTTTCGTTTCTCTCCCTCTCTCAGCAGCTCTTCTCTTCCCTATTGAAAAATTTTCAATTTATTTTTCTCTATTTCTTTGCTCTTTGGCTAATTAGGATTCAATGATTTTATAAAAGTAGATTTTCTAAATACCCAGTTAGTTTTTTTATATTCACTTCTGATTTAGGGGTAATTAAAGAAATTTGATTATAATAATAAATTCGAAAAATTACATTTTTTAATGTTGTGATAATACATGAATAAATAATAGTATAAAATTTATAATGATAAACTCTACTTTTAAGGGATATTTACGTGTTTATAACTTGATATATATCCTATAACATGACTTTTTGTGTTAGTTGATGTTGAGGATCACTTCACTTATTCCTCTTATTTTGTGTTTGTCATTTTAGCATACAAGTACAACTATAAATTATTATTGGATAATATTAAGGATCACTATCCTTTCATTTCATTATTTTGCAGATGCTTTTAAATCAGACTGGGTAATTTGCTTCCCACATTTTTTTCTCGTTTGAAAATTAATCTAATTAAGATGAATATTGAAAAGGAAAAAATCAAAAGAGTTGAATAATGAAGGAACTGTTATAATGTGAAAGTGTAAGTTTAACTTTGTATTGACATAGTCAGTTAGGTCAACCATATACACCCTCCAAGGCTGCAATGACCAAATTTCTTTATTAGTCCCTTATGGTATGGTTATGCGAGCTTGGAAGGTTCTTAATAGGAAAAAAAAAGAATTGTAAAATATATTCTTCAGCATTCTAGTTGAAATCAAGTTTTATGAGGATCATATTCATATGGATGATATGAAGTTTTATCTAACTATTTTTTTTTAAGTCTATTCTTAAATTTGTCCTTTTGAATATTATGTTGTGGTTTTAGATGGATGGTGTTATATAGCGGTACCTATTTGAGATTTAGATTGTTACTTGACACTTTGGCTTAGATCACGTAGTATCATATCCCAAAACAAATATGATGTTAATGCTTCATGAAACTTATAGGCTAGACAATTTGATACTATCAATTGAATCCTACACATAATTTGAATCAGGTACTAAATTATGAGTGAGATATATTTCTAAGGATCAAAATATCATTTTACTCAAAAAAAAATTAATTATCATTTGATGTGTCACCATTTAACAAAATAATTTAAATGACTGATTAGCAAAATGACAACATTAAATCTATACATACAATAAAATTGATTTAAGTTTGAGAAATGTCATTAATTATATTATATTTTAAATAAATTTATTCTTGCTTATGATTTCAAAATAGGTACATGAACACTAACCCAAGAAATTTGAATTTAATAAATGTCATTAATGATAGTCTAAGTAGCATAAATTCTCTCACATGATTTCAAGATAAATACACTGAACACTAATACAATCCGAGTGAAACTACTATTCTCCAAACTTAACTCTTCTTAAATATATTCTTCCTAATTTTCTTTGAATCTTAATCATGTCTCCACCCAACAAAGTAATTACTTTGTTATTTGAGAATTATTCCTAATGCAATATATATATATATAATAGATATCTTATTATTATTATTATTATTATTATAGAAAATTTGGCTCAAATTCAATAAATGTCTAGTTCAAATTCTTCCTCAATTTCAAAATATACATAACACAAACCTGATAAACATGAATTCAAGAAAATGACATTAATGATTTGCTAAGTAACCCAAATTCCCTCCTATAATTTCAAGATAGACACACTGAACACTAATTCAATCTAAATGAAACTATTATTCTTGAAACCTAACTTCCCTTAAATATATTTTTCTTGATTCGCTTTAAATCATAATCATGTTTACTGAACAAAGTGATTGCTTTCTAACTTGAGTGGAATATAAGACATATAGCCTTAACTTCATAATATTATTTCAAATATATAAAATTAGTTTCTAAGGAAAATAATCAATGTAGATTGTCTCAACTAGTTGAAGGAATTTAGATAATATTTTTGCATTTTTCATTAAAATTAGCACCCAAATAACTCATTTTTACTACTATATTTTTCACCAAAAACTAATTTTATTATTTGTGCAATCCATGTATTTGTTAAATCAGATGGGTACCCGTTTTTAAAATAATAATGTGTTATTCATTACAATATTGTTTACATATGTTTTTTAATCAGATTTATGTAGGAAAAAGCTCAATTGATTTCTAATTCAATTATCTCAGAGTAATATGAATTTTGTTATATCTATGTAAACAAAACAAAAAATTATAGCCAAAATTTTGTTCTTATCTAATTATAAATATGATTATATTATGCTTTGGTATGCATATGTTCCACGCAAGTGCAGACGTTATATCATACTTTGAAATGTAGAATCTCTAGCCTTATGTGTTAGAGTTTAATTTTGATCCACTATCAATGTAAAGTTTTTTTAAACTATCACACAATCATATATTGCTAACTCATTAAAAGAGTTTGACTATTATAACAACTATTTCAAAAGTGTAACATTTATAATGATGTGTCAATACATGATTAGATGATAGTGTAAAAAAACTTTACGCTAACAGTGGATTAAAATTAAATCCTATGTGTTATACTTCCAAAGTTTATTCTTAACTTAAAGAAATAAAATTAAAATCAAAGAGATATTTTATCAAATCAAAGAGGAAAGAGATAACAATAAGATTCAAAGATATAATTGGCATTTCATGTTAATCATAATATTCAAAGAGATACTCTATCACTAATCAAAGAGATAAGCTATATTTTGTCACTTGAATGAAGTCAAATCAATTATCACCGGAATTTCAGGATAAAAATAAGATTCATAGATATATTTTGATATTTTATCACTTATCAAATAGATAAGAGATATTTTATCACTTAAATGAAATCAAATTAATTATGATTGAAATTTTAGGATAAAACAAGATTCAAAATTAGATTTTATTACATAATGACTGGAAAATATATATTTTATCACTTAAATGAAATCAAATCAATTATGCTTAGAATTTTAGAATAAAAATAATATTCAAAAAGATATATTTTAGTATTTTATCACTTATCAAAGAGATTAGATATATTATATCACTTAAACAAATTCAAATCTAATGTACTTAAGTGGGAAAAATTACAAATCAAGGACATTTTAAAAAAAAGTAATATCCATTCAAAATGTTTTATCCATGATATTTAATATTGTAGAAAGTTTATTTAGTACCACTAATTAGTGATATTTTGAGTAGCTAGGCTTCGGTGATTGATTAAGAACTCCAGCATTCCATTTTAAAGTCCTAAATAAAAATAATGTCTTAAGATAATAATATAACTAAAATGAAAATTTTTAAAGCTAGGTATTATTATAAAAATAATACCTTAAACTAAACTCATGAACCTTTGGTATATCAACATTAAAAAGTAACCTGAATTATAATTTGTGTTGGATACACTCATTTTACTTAAAAACAAACACAATTTTACATATTATATATGTTACATTTAACAAATTTAAGATGAAAATAATCAATAATCTATGCAAATATTACTTTTGTAGAACTTCATCTTAACAAATTGAAGAATAATAATGACTACAACAGATTTATTATTGACTAAATATTTCAAAAATTGATGTGAAAAATCTACGCACAATATGCAACGAAGCTTTTTCCCACCTCTTCATTGCAAATAATTAAATAATTTATTAGAAATGCAATAACATGTAAATGCTAATAAACAAATCAGTTTGAGGATATAAGAGAGTTACTCATGATCATCCAACTCAATTACCATGTAGTTGCTAAGTCTCTCATCTCTCTTGAATTCAACTAATTCTCCCTTGGTAGAAAGAAGTACGATTAAATATATGAACAAAAAACTTTAATGTTAATATAATCATGCAATAAATAATAACGTATAACATAACACTACATTTCAAAATAATCATATACCAACTAATAGAGAATCTTCATGTTTGACTTCAAAATTTTAGGAGAAATGAGTGAAAGAAAATCTAATTATAGGAATTATGGATTCTTCTATAGGGTGGACATTTGTAACAAGCTTGAAATATAACCTAAATTCATGAAGTGTGGGTTTAAACTTAGCTTGATTTAGTGCAACAGAAATATTAGATTAAACATAAACTTTCCCCTCAGCCAATAGTTTTTGAAATTGATAAACATAATGGCTCCGCACTATGTACTGAGTTTTTTCACCCTAAATAAGATATTAAAAAATTGAGATTATCACATCAATAATATCTAGCACAATACATAATTATCACATCAACCTAAAATTACCACACTCTCTAAAGAACAATAAAAAAAGGATAATTTAAAAGAAGTACTCTCTCATCCATTACGACATTTCAAGAAAATTAAAGAGCTCCGGTTGCTAGAAATTTGGAGCTTGTTGGAACTAAAGAAGAAATCAAGTAATTGATATAGGAACCAAAATAGTTCAAGTAAATTGAGTCTTTCAAGTTTTGAAGATAACAATAATATTAAATGAGAACGAACAAATAAGTTTTAATTGAACTTATATTATTTCTGTTCTAAAGGTAGTGACAGTCCAATTTGTATCTCTTGTGTAAAACCGTTATAAACACTTTTTGGACTAAGACAAGTTATGTTAAAAACATATTTAACATTTTTACTACGTGCGTATAATATGATATGAAATGTTTTATTATATTTTATTGGATCGTCCAAAGTTTTTTCCTTTATTGTTTCTTCACTTAAATGCATTCGTCTAAAGCCAATTCAAATACAAGAAAAACAAAATGCATTAATTGCTGATAAAATCTCTGACAAATACGCGACATTTGAAATCAATTTTGTATGCTGGAATTGAGATATCTAACAACTATAAGGACTAACAAATAGGAACTTTATGCTAGCTCATAAGAGTCAAAACAAAGATATTAAAGTTTCTTACAACGTTAATAACCAAAGCTACTTTTCAAAAGAAGATCAATACGTTATCAGCATTAAACATTTAATGCAAGTCATAATTGTAATAAATATTGTCGTTAGACGAAGAAGCCTATAAAGACAAATTCAAGCTCACAAGCATATAAATATATAAAGTCTTCGAAGAGTGAAAAACAGAGAACAACACAAAATGAAAAAGAATTGCTTTGAGTTTTTGCTTAAACTTTTTCATACTCTTATATAGATTTTTTACTCTGATTATGAAATTATTGTTTATCATCACACATCGTGAGTTGATCTTAAGTGTTTTAAACATTCTTTTTCTTAACTTTGTGTGAAGCTTGAATATGTTTGTTTAGAAAAGAATACTTATTGTTAGAATATGAAGAGGTTAAGAATACTTGTTTGTAAGCCTGAAGAGGCGTCTAAAGAATACTTGTACTTTTTGTGAAGATTAGTGAAAACGCCTTCAAGTAGAAGAGACTAGACGTAGGTCTCGGGTTGTGAGAGTAAACATTTGGTGTGGTCTTCTCTTCCCTTATCTTGCTTGACTTTACTTTTGCTAACATTTAGAGATTGTCATTATTGTTCTTAACAACGTCTTTTATTCGAACATACATTTTTGGTTTGCATCCAAAGTTTGTCTAAAAACCTTTTTGTGTCCAACAAGCAGCACAAAGTATTTCTATTCCCTCATACTTTCTCATGAACTTGCAAAGTTTTGTTTTGTGAACCAATTTATTAAAAAAAGTTTTTCAAAAGGTTAAGAAACACAATTCAACCCCCTTCTCGTGATTCACTTGTTTATTTCAAAGCTTTCCAAAGACGAATAACCTTCACTTTAAACTTCCACATCTTTTTATCATTGTTAACATTGACATCATCAACAAAATCATATAGGGCAGTCATTGCAGCTGTGAAATAAATACAAAATCAACAATCGGTAAGACGCATGGAATAAAAACAAAATAGATGAAAAAATTGTAACGATGCTGACAAAGAATGGGTAGTTTTTTTTAGTGAGGGGCATTTTGAGTATTTTACCATCATTTAAAAATAAAGAAAATGAAAGAAAGTGGTAGAACTTTCTCGTACTCCCCGTCTCCCTATTTCCCTTACTATCTTATTCTTTTTATTCTTCTTCTCTTTTTTTTTTCCTCTTTTTCTTCTTCTTTCTTCATCTGATCAATCCACTCCTTCCTCTTTAATTTCTTGGCTTCTTCAAGTAATTCGAAGGCTCACAACAACATTGATTTTGTAGATTACAGTAGATTTCAAATGGGTATTAAGGCTTGAGGAGGTGTATTAAAATCTAGGATTTTGATTTGGGAATTGATGGAATTTCTATAAATTGTTAGTGTTTAAAGCAATGGGCTAAATTATATGCTTGATTGGAATGATTAAATGTGATGAGAAATGTATTAAGAAAAGGATTTTTGTGCTGTCTTGGGGAGATGAGGTATGCACTTAAGGTGCTTGAGAAAATGCATGAATGAGATAGAAATTGTGTTTTCGCGTAAACTGGAAAGTGTTCAGTAAATTGATCATAACTTTTGATTGGAAAATCGTATTAAGGTGATTCTATTTCAAATTAGAATCTAGACATATTGACATTTAATTCCATGTATGGTTAGCAATTTTACTGTCTTTGAATTTATACATATTTTTGGTTGAACAGAGACCATCTTTCTAAGTCAGCTTGTATTGTCTAGTTTCATGTTTTCTAAATTCTTTAAAAATTACTTCTTCCATAAATGTGTGGTTTTAGGTTTGTCAAAGGATTGCCCCGTTGATTTCGTGACACCAAAGTCTTTGGACTTGAGTAGTTTGACCCTTAGAGTGAGTTGATGATATAATCTGTAGCATGTTTTCATAAATTCATAAAAAGTTATTTATTGAAGAATTTCATGAAATCATTTAATTTCCTTTGTTCTTATAGCATAAGAAAGCTTAAGACAAGCACTTTTAAAAATCATTCTTCTAGCATGTTAATGTGGTATTCTTGAAATATTGATAATGAAAGTCAGTTTACGTTCTAATATGTCTGACTTATAAATGATGATACTTTAGATAACATATTGATATAATTGATTGTAAATTTTCATAATTTTTGAATACATGTAACTATGCTTTTGATAACTTGTTTTGGAATATGAATATATGTATGTTTAGAACTATACATATGTTTTTTTTTAGGAAACTTTGACAGAATAATATAGTTAAATACAATAGACATTTGCCTTGGTGTACCTTGGTTCAGACCTCAACTAGCAGGGGTGTTGCTAGCTTGATGTGTTGACCCACACAGATAGATTTGTTTGACTTTACTAGTGGATTTGACTCATATACCCCAGTAGACAGGTGTTTGTCGATCCTTTGAACTATGTGTTCGTTGGTGAGATTTATGCTTAATTTTGGATTAGAAACCTCATAATTGGTAATTGATAAATGATTATTATTAATTTGGTACTTTATACTTGACGTATATAATAGTCTTTTATTTATGCGAGGTTTAATAAAAAGGTACCGAAGGAAACAGAAAGACATTCACATGGTTTTCATTGATCTGGAAAATGTTTATGATAAGGTGCCAAGAGGAGTCATTTGGAAAGCACTAGAGAATAAAGGAGTTCGTGTTGCTTATATCCGAGCTATCAAGGATATGTATGATGAGGTTACAACTTGTGTGCGAATGGATGGCGGGGTCACACAAGATTTCCCGGTAACTGTAGGATTACACCAAGGGTCAACTTTGAGTTCATATCTTTTCACATTGGTTTTGGACGTACTTAGTAGGCAAATCCAGGATCCAGTGCCTCAATGCATTATTTTTGCAGACGACAGACTCCTTGTGGAAAAGTCGAGACAAGGAATAAATGATAAACTAGAGTTATGAAAAGAAGCTTTAAAATCACATTGGTTTCAACTAAGTAGGAGTAAAACAGAATATATGGAATGCAAGTTCAACAAAAGGCGATCTAACTCTGACTTGGAGGTGAAAATTGGTGATCATATCATCCCACAAGTTGAACGGTTTACGTATCTTGGATCTATTATACAAAATGACAGAGGGATTGCAGGAGATGTAACTCATAGGATTTAAGTGGGGTGGACAAAATGGAGAAATGCTTCGGGCGTTATTTGTGATCGCAAGATACCTCTCAAGCTAAATGGAAAATTTTATAGAACAACTATAAGACCAGCAATGTTTTATGGTACTGAATGTTGGATGGTAAAATGTCAACATGAGCATAAGTTAATGGTTGCAGAGATTAGAATGTTGCGTTGGATGAGTGGACATACAAGAAAAGATAGAATTAGGAATGAGTGCATTCGAGAGAAAGTTGGAGTAACACCCATTGATGAAAAGATAACAGAGTCTCGTCTGAAATGGTTTGGTCATGTGATGAGAAGACCAATAAAAGCCCCAGTGAGAAGAATTGATCAGATGGAGGATAGTCCTTTAAATAAAGGTAGAGGAAGACTACTGAAAACTCTAAGTGATATCATTAAAAAAGATCTTGAAATAAATGGTCTACTTGAATGTATGGTCTTTGACAGAGCACAATGGCATTGTTTGATATATGTAGCTGACCTCACTTAATGGGAAAAGGCTTTTGTTATTGCTGTTGTTATGATTATTTAAACTAATGGTATTTATATCTTCTAGTACTTATGCATATGTTTTGAATCACATTGATATTTTCACTGAGAAACTTGTGCTTATGCTTGTCTTTATTATGTTATAGATTTTGTTATCTCTCACTGGGTCTTGTGACTCACTCTTTTAGTTTTATATCATATACCAATGATAAGCCAGGTTCAGGCTCCTCAAATTGCTAGAAGAAGTTGTTATTATTGGTGAGCCCAACACTTCGTTCGTGTGGGCATCTTCATTTTTATTGCTAGTCATTTAATACTTCAAAGTGAAAGATGAAAGCTGAGGGTAGAATTGTCTTGTATATCCTATCATATTATATTTGGTCATCAAGGAGATGATAGTGTTATATGATTAGTGGGATAAAAAGTGTTGAAATGATTTGATTATACTATCAAATAAATGTACCAAACATCTGTTAAGGCTTGATAATATTTATTTATACTATCATGTCCTCCTTATACAATGCGTCAAATGTGACCTAAGTGAATTTTATATACTATCTAGAAAGAAGACAAAAATTCAAACTTTTTGGGTCATGCGAAATTCATAGTTTGTTGGGTTCTTCAACTGATAATGGAGTTCCTATTGCTATCAGTCTCCCCCTTCCTATTGCCCTAGCCTCCTTATTTATATATGTAAATTAGGGTTTTCAGAAAGAGATTGAGCTTTTACAAAATGGGACAAAGTCAATGTTCAATAAAAATAGGAAGCATTGGCTTTTGAGCTTTGAGATTGGGTCAAAAAATAAGAGTATATCTGAGGTGGCATATTATTATTATTATTTCAAATTTTCTTTCACAAATGATAAAAGAAAAAAAATTATCTAGAAGAGGAGAATGTGACATTTCTTCAATTAGGTGGCAGGATAGAATTATCTAGAAACTAAGAAAAAAAGGAGGGAAAAGCCCTAAGTTTATTTATTGGGTTATTGCTTGTATTATTGGGTTGAATTAGGCTTGGGTTTCAGGTTGATTCTATGGGTTGAACATTAGGGAAGAATCTGGGCTTTAAAGCGCCTAGTTAAATGGACTTTGGATTGGGTTAGACTTAGGTAGTGAGTTAGCTAAGGATTAGGCCATCTGAGATTTATACCTTGGGCTATGAACTAGGTTCCTTTGATCAAATGATTATTTAATTTTGGGCCCTTTTCATTAATGAGATTTTTATTATCAAATTTTCTTATTACTTTTTTTTGTCTATTTTCATTTTTAAATTTAACATTTTTTATCTTTAAAAAAAATTAAACTATTAACCTAGTCAAAATAGGGTGTTTACAAGCATGACATTCAAGCTATTTGAATCAAGTATTAAGAGTTGGATAAATTTTGGATAGAGCTGTTTGGTATTTGCAGTAAACTTAAAAACAATAACATTCTAATTTAAGGAGTTGGACTAGTGGTTAAGGAGGTGTATTTCCTACTTTAACTACTTGGTTTTGAACTTTGGACCAACATCTAAGGGAAATAATTAACTCTTCTAAATGCAGTAGGCCAATGTGGGGAGTGTGTCCTTAAGACTGCTCGAGGAGATACCTATTCTTGAATTGATTTAAGGATACCCTTATCCCTCTTCCAAACAATCTTAAAAGCGCACCCTTCATATCGACTTATTGCATTTAGGGAAATTAATTTTTCTAGATGTTGGCATTGTTGCTCCTTTATTTTGTTTTTGTTGTACGAAAAATTGAATCATTTTTGCTCTTTCAAATTCAAATTAGATTCCATAAATGGTATGAGCATAAAACATTAATGTAATTTAATTAACAGAGTAATAATGTCCTTAATTTAGCAATCAATTAATTTATGTGAGAACCAAGAGGGTGGTGAATTGGTTCTTAGATTATTCAATGACAGAATTTTGACAATTAAAATCAAATACAATGCAAGAAGATAATATGAAAAACTTAAAATAAAGAGATAGGGAGAGAGATGTGCACTGATAGTTTATCCTGATTCAGCCACAATACATGACCTACATCTAGTCCCCGAGGAAGCTTGAGATTTTCTTCAATTTCAGTGATGTTTTTGCTTGCAAGGATATTACACTCAACCTTCCTCTACCTCAACCCAAAATAGAGTAACCTAGTTCAAAAGGAAGTTCATAGAATACTACCCATACTCTTTTCTTTTTCTCACTAAAACAAAAATAATCAACTTTCAAGGGTATGATGCATTTATGGATGAGCTACAATGTGTTACAAGAACTCTCTCTTTAGAGTGGATGAACAAGTGATAAACATACCAGAGGGATGAAGATGGATTAGCAATGTTAATCTTTTTTCTTTTAAGTGAGCAAGGTGATTTGATCTTGTAGAGAAGTTTTTTTTTGTAGGCAAGGTGTTTCCCTTGATTTTTGCTAGTCGTTAGAGTAATTAGAGTCAAGAAGATGTTACTCTCTTAGTATTTTCGTACAACACACTCTTAGTTATGGCAAGTTGCTCTTTTCATTCCAGTGATTGCTCATTTTGCTCATGTTATAACTTTTGGCCTAGTGGTAAGCGCTTGATCCAACAAGTGGTATCAGAGCCAAGATCACAAGTTCAATTCTATAAAGGCACGGATTGTTGGTTGTGGGCTAACATCCTACCTTGGCAAGGCCCAAGAAGGGTCGGAGTCAGATTGAACTGTGACGCTTACTGATGGGTTTAAGTAGAAAAAGTTGCGCCCTGACTAATAACTATAGCTTTTGGCCTAGTGGTAAGCGCTTGATCCAACATTCATAATGTTCAAACCCAAGTAATTAAGGCAGGAAGCACACTTCCTTAACCACTAAGCTAATCCCTTGGGTTGTGAAAATTTATTTGGACCTTTGTAAAGGCTACAATGATTTCAATAATTTCCTTGTATGTTTTATCAACATTTGATATTTTAGAACATCATGTGAAAATGTGTAAATAAATTTATATTTTCCCCACTTTATATTGCTCATGCAACAATTTAAATTGAAACTATATATGGTTAAGCATGGAATGACTTGCTTCCCATTTGGGGCTAGGAAAATAAGTTATTTGCCAATAAGCTTGTAACTCAATTGACACTGGCTCAAGTCTTTAAGACTTGAATGTGATGTTAATGTTAGATGTTTGATCCTCTACTAGGCCACCTTTTGCTATCCCCTAGCCTGTACCCAGGTGCTTGCACCTCCAATGTAACTAAAAAAAGGATAACAAGTTATTTCCTTGTGTTAAGTTTGAATAAAATTGTCTTTTTTGTTTTTTTGTTAAGTATTAGTTGCTTGAGAATCATTTTCTTGATGCCTGCATTAATATCCTCTTTTCAAGGAGAATAATCATTTCTACTTCATTTCGTTTTTCTATTTTGGATTTAATGTCTCTTCCATTTTGTATGATATTTTAGAATAAATGTACATTTACAGTGAAAAATTGTTATAAATTATAATTCAATTTCAAAAAGTAATATAAGAAGATAATTACTTCCTTTATGGGGTGTTCAGTTTGTAGATTTTTTCATTTCTTAGAATCTTTACATAGGAATGTTAGATTCCTATGTTTGGTATAAGTTTTGAAAAAGCATTCTCATACAAAAATAACTCCTAGGAATGATTTTTGCCCAACATTCCCACAATTTCATTCCCATGAGAGAGATGAGTTTGCAACATTCTCATGGCATGCGAATATTTTTGTCATGTGAAATGTCCAAAATACCTACCCTTCTATCATCATGTCATCATGTCCAAAATACCTACCATTGTATCATTATTTCACCATGTCTAAACTACCTACCCTTCTATCATCATGTCGGCGATCGTCATTGACTACCACTGACCACCGTCTGCGGTGGCTAATCATCTGAATCTGGCCACTCTCATTACCGCCGGCAGTTTATGGTAGTCAACGACTTCAACCGCCGCATTGGTCATCAAAAATCAGTCACCACGCCAATCATTGACAAGAGGTTGTCGAGACCCGTCAAAATAATAAAATGTACTCACAAACTGATTTGTAGTATAGAGAATGAACCGAATCATCTCTCAAGGATCCAAAAACAAAGATTCAATCAGATCAAGATAATTAAAAAGGGGATTTTGATGATTTATAAAGAAAATATACTAGTTGAATTAAAGAAAAGTAATTAACAAATTAACCAATCCAAGAAAATTTACCGATCTTGAGTTTAATCCATTATTGGTCACAAGAAATTTACTTAATTGCGAACCATGTTGTTGGCCTTAGATCACATCAAGAAGCCTCAACATGATCCAAGAATCCTTTAATAGATAAGCATATAGGATTTAATTAACCACGGTTAGATAAATTAAGCACAATCCAAACATAAGTTAACTTAAAATCAGGAATTTAACCAAGCTAAACAATCCATCAAAAAGCTTTGATATATTGTTTAGTCTTTGTGATCCTCTTTGAATACATGATAATAAAGTTATTATCACATCAACATCTAAATCAAATTAAGCAATTCAATCTAGTCTAGATAAATTTCACGACCCAAACTATAGGGCCCTGACCGGCGCATAGGAAGGACTAGCCAACCTAGCAAGCCTAACGGGCCAAAGACCATAATAAGACAATATACTAAATCTACCAAAATTTCAGCAGAGTAACCTCTAAAAGTTAGACATCCCAATTTAACAATTCACAACCTGTTCACTTACAAGCATCACTAAACATAATCCCACTAACAGTATATCATAAGACCAGACAAAGATACAGTGGAAGCTAGATCCTGCCTGTGAATAATGGAGCATATATAAGATTATTACATATCCAAATGTACAAGAAAACCAAAGGACGGAAAACAAAATGAACATGCCCACACGAACAAAATGTTGGGCTCACCAAAAAGAACCACTTCTAGCTATTTGAAGAACCTGGACCCGGCTCAGTATTTGTATCTGTAATACATAATATAAAGGAGTGAGTCATAAGACCCAGTGAGAGATAACATAATCTATAATGATACTAGGACAAGCAGAAGCATCAGTTTTTCACGGAAAGTACATCCACATATCGAAACATATGCGTTAGTTCAAATAATCATAAAATGAAAACTAATAAGTAAGTCAATCATGAATTACCCATTCAACTATAACATATATCAATAGTCAAATGTCAAATATCATATGGGAGGTTCCTATTCCAGAATTAATCAGAAATCTCACCAACGAACACATAGTTTGAAGGTTTGACAAACGCCCACCAACAGGGCACAGGGGTCAAATCCACCTGTCAAGTCAAACAGATCCGATCGTGTAGGCCAACACGTCGGGCTAGCAACACCCCTACTAGCTGAGGTTCGGACCAAGGTGCACTAAGGCTAACGTCTACTGCCGTTAGCTACAGTATTCTGTCAAAGTTTCCTCCCAACAAAACATAGTTGTATAAATCTAGATATACATATATTCATAATCCAAAAGAAAGTATCATAAACACAATGATAGAGATTTAGAATCATGAAAAAGTGTTTGTCCCAAGCTTTTTTATAATTTAACCACGAAGAAAAATAAATGACTTTGTGAAATCCTTCAATAAAGAACATTGTAAGAAAATGTACAAAAACATATTATAGATCATGTCATCAACTCACACAAAGGACGAAACTCCACGATTCCAAAAGCTATGTTGTCACGGACCAATAAGACGATCCTCCAATGAATCTAGGATTACAACAACATAACCAAAACAACAATTAACATTTAAAACTAAGGATTCATCCACTTGTGGAATAAGGAGTTCTTGAAGAATCTAGAAAACATTCAAGTTAATTTAGAAATATGACATTTGTTTTGACAGAAATTCTGTACTGATTCAGAGGCTAATAAATTACAAATAATATATGGAATTGAAGCCCTATGTGTCTAGTTTCTAACGCAACTGGAATCACCTCATTACGATCTCCCAATCAAGAGTTATGATCAAATTACTACACATTGTCTAGTTTACACGGGAATACAATTTTTATCCCATCTAAGCATTTTATCAAACACTTAATGAGCAATCCTTTCTTTCCAAAGCTAGCACGAAAATTCTATGTTCTAACATCCTTCCTATTAGTATCACTTCTCCATAACAACATTAAAACTCATCCAATTCATTCCATATACTATCAATTTCCAAGAACTCCAAAATTCCCAAATCAAACCCTAGGTTCAATACCCATTATGCATCTTACAATTCAATCTACAATTCACCATAATCCAACCACTAACAACATATTTGAGCTAAGAGATTACCTAAATGATGGTTGCTCCACCAAACCGTGCAACCCAACCCTTGGAAGATGAAGGAATTAAGTTCCAGTAGGTTTCCAGTAGCTTGAAACGACCAAGAATGGTGGAATCCGGTGGATGGAAGAAGATAACGGAGTAGAGAAGAATTGAGAGAAAGTAGAGAATGAGAGAGAGCAGAGACAGAGACAGAGAAATGTGCTCTCTGCCACTGCACTACTCGAACGGAATTATCAGGGGTGAGGAGAGGGAGTGTTTGGTAGTACGGATATGGGTGTTTGGGAGTGAGGATAGAGTATGCTATCCTACTCCGGTGCAATCTTATCAATCTTATTTACATTTCTTAATTATAAGTTAATGTCCATTAACTTTAAAACATAAATGTAAATAAGGGAATACCCCCCATTTGGATTCAATAAAAATATCAAAAAAATTAAAATCCTTATAAATAAAAAGTCAACTCTTGAGTTTTAGTTCAAATTCCTGAAATCTGAAACTTTCAAAGATGCTTCCTTTCAAAACGAGTGAGTTAAAGGTTTCTAAAAATTCATTAAAAATCATTTTGTAGCTCTTTGATATCCAATTATCAATTACCACCAATTTTGATTTCAAGAAAATACATATTTACTATAGCCCTCTAAATAGGTGCCACTTCCCATACTTAACCAAATTTCAGGACCCGTATTAACAAGTAGTTATCTAATACACCCAAAATGGCTCTAAATAACTTTTATAAGGTAAGTTTAATTCTAAGAATCCCACTAACAAAGTAAAATGACTCAAAAGGTTAATCCTTTGAACTCAAATTCATAAGAAAAAGACTATACATAATACGACTATCATACGCAAAAATTTCGGGTCATCACAATAAAAATTATAAGAGGAAGAAGAAAACTTGAATAACAATTAAGCAATATGAACAATCAAAACAAGATCTCCAAATTAAACATCAAGATAGTTAATCCCTTGGATTGATTATAAGAGCATAGCCTTCCATGGATGGGAAGGAAGAACTCAGAAAATGAAGAACAAAAACAAAATTCTAAAGAGAATGGAGAAGAAGAGAAGAAAACTCTCATAAATACTCAAACTTACTTCAAATTTTATTGATGCAATTACAAGAGAGATTGACCATATTTATACTAATTCTATATGCCAATTTACAGTTGATAAAAGCTATAAACAACTGGAATGCAAGATAATAATGGATGTTTGTCAATAATGGTAGCTTGATGCATGGTTGGTGAATTGGTGCATGATTGGTGGCTTCTCCTCACCAATTCTTCTCTGACTTCTAGCTTAACTTGCATGACCAAAACAACGTATTTTAGCTTGGAAGTCTACATAAGAGTTGTAGTTTTATGTCTCATCTTTCCAATGACACTGATTTCAGCTCAAAAGAACTTTTACAACTCAATATATTCTAAAAACATTGCACCTACCTCAAGTCACATTAGCAGAACGTGTTTCCAAATTCAAACCAACTTGCAGCTTCATAATCATGCTGACAACGACATCTATTGACAAAATGATCTTCAGTAAAGTTAGAGTTATGCATTTTATCTTTCCAATGGCACCGGTTTCAGCTCAAAAGGAGGCCTATAGCCCACGATATGGTCCAATATGTGTACACTGCTTAGATTCCAGCGACAACAAGCCCACTCTGACTTTCAGGCTTATTTTGGAATATTATAAGTCCGATTCAGCTCTCGATGCTTCATGAAACTTGTAAATCTTTATCTTATCTTTCCACAAACGCCAAGAGCACCTCAAACGAATTACCGAAGCCTAAGTTATGGCCTAATCAATGAGAAAATGTCAAAATGTATCAAAATTCGAGAGTTAATCACAATTTGCATTAAAGCCCAATGATGCCCAACAACACAAAACTCAGCTAATATACTAATATTGGGCACAATAAACATCCAATAATGCCAAATACAAAGTTAATATAAGTATCTCAAAAATGATTTATCAGTCATCGAAATTCGATCATCCCTGTTGCCACTGGCGAATAATAGTGGCAGGCAACTTCGGCTACTGCGCTAGTCACTGAAATCCAACCACATCTGTTATCGTTGGCAATTGATGGTGACCAGCAACTTCAGTCACTGAAATCCGATCACCCCCTATCGTCACTGACGGTTGACAGTGGCCAACAACTTTAGCCACCGCTTGCCGTCAGAGGCAATTTCGGCCACCACATCGATCACCCCTGTCGTTGTTGGTGGTTGACGGTGGCCAACGACTTCGGCCACTGTCGCTAGTCACCAGAATTTGGCAGCCCACCGTTGTTGCCGGCAATTGATAGTCATTGACTTATGCAACCATTGACCTACCGGCAGTTTGAGTCATTTCCAAAAATGTTTTTTGTAAACTAAACGTAATAATCATTATTCTTAAAATATTATTCCTAAGTATGTTATTCTTGAAAATATTTTTTAAAACTTGAACCAAACGCCTCTTTAAGATGTTCAATAATCAATTAATGTTATACCTAATACATATAGACGCATCGATAGTTAACAACACTCCAAAAAAAAAAAAAAGAAAGAAAACATTGATAATTAAAAACGAACAAGAAAACTAGAAATGAAACAAAATAAAACAAATCAAATGCAATGGAACCTGATAAAAAGGAAAACAAACTTGAATTAAATCACTCGAAGAGTTTGTTAATCCAAACTATTAACGTGATCTCAGGATATTTTAGATCTCAAGTCTCTTACAACCTGTACAACTAATATTTACAGACAAAAGAATGTAACTGCCTAATACTTTACTATATGATACCTGTCTGCGTAGTTATTAACGTGTTGACAAGTGTCATAATGTGTACATTTTTTTTTTTACTATTTTGCTAAGAAAAATAATTTCTGTCTTTAACCGTCCCGTTTCATGACTTCTCTTAACTACTTGGACTCGCAACTGTCTTTAAACTGGTGATTAACTTCATTTTCTTTTAAGTTGAGCTTCCTTTACATTGACAATATCAGTACTGTTAACATTTTCTATATATATATATATATATATATATATATAATTTTTTTTTTGGTTGAAACATTTTCTGTATCTTTATTCAACAACTTTATATGGACAAAACTTCCTTTCCGAATCCATCCTTTTTCTTTTCTACAATATCTTCAAATGGTAATAACAATGTGACTTTGTATATATTGTCCAAATTATGTGAATCCCATAGAGGGTATTCTTCCAAGAACACGAATATTGTAACCAGGTAAAGTCTGAGAAACCATTAATATTATTATGAAAAAAATGATACTTTAAGTTGGTTTGGTAAAAAAAAAATTATTTAGATTTTAAATAAAATTAATTAAGTATTTAATTAATAATTTACATATAGTTAATAAATAATTAATTTTTATTTTAATATTTAATATGTAATTAATTATATATAAATTAATTAAATACTTAATTAATTTTATTTAAAAATTAAATAAAAATATTTTTTTTAGACCAACCTTATCAGTTTGTTTGAAATGAGAGAAACAGAAAAAAAAGAAAAAGAAAATGAGGTGGAGAGAAAATGAGTAAATTAGGTAGTTTTCTTCCGTTTGGATACGAGAGAAAAGAGAGAAGAGAGAAAAAACACCTTTGGGAGCACACAAATTTTTTCTTCACTGTGGTGAGAAGAAAACGACGGACGCCAATGCAAATATTGTAAATTTCCAATTCTAACCCATTATCGGTTTCAAATTCAAATTACGCACATCATCATTTTTCTTCTTCTTCGTCCTTCAATGGTATTCTTCTATCACGCACAACCTCTTCCAGCTCACTCTTTCAGCGCACAACAGAGCCAAGCATTATGTCTGTGATGGGAAAAGGGGAGGGATGAGAGACGAGGGCGGGCAAGGGGCACGGGAAGCAGGTTGCACATGGGTGAGGTCTGATGGGAAAAAAGTAAAGAGGGGGAGAGGGAAAGAGGAAAGGGAGAAAGTGAGATCTGAAACCAAAAAATGTGAAAGGGGCAGGAGAAGGGGAAAGGACTGATGACAATTTTTTTATTATTAATTTATATTTAAATAATATAATAATTCGTATTAATGAATAGATGTTGAAACAGAAATGCTTTAGTTTTTAAGCAAAACTTAGTTGTATGAATTTTTTTCCTCTGATTTGGCATAAGCATTAACCAATATGTAGAAATTAATTTTTGAAATTTTATTTTTGTCTCTAACTTTCTAACGCAAACAAAAATTGAACAAATAATCTAAAATTAAAATTTATAATTTAGGTGTCAATAACTTAAATTTTAAATTAATATTTATTATAAATTTTATTTGTTTATATAAATTATAAGAAATGAGTTTAAAAATAAAAATGAAATTTAACATATACAATAAGGGCATGTATGTCATTTTACTTAATTATATTTTCTTTCTTCTTATTTTTCTATACAACCAAACAAGAAAAAAAAAATTTCTTATTTTCTATCTTTTATTTTTCTCTTTATCTAAACATACGAAGAAAAAACTTATTTTTTTATTTATTTATTTTTTTCTTCATTTTCTTTTTTCTCATGTTCTCTCTTTTCATTTTCTCTTCTCATCCAAACAAACCATAAACGCCATTCTTCCTATTATTATGTAGTAACTATTAGTTTGTTTTAGCATTGCTTCACATTCAACTGTTTGTGACAAATGTTATTTCAAAATAAGGTGTATTCTCTTCTCGCAATTTTATTCATACATGGTAAACGATTGCAACCGACTAACATCATATAACCTATTTGTTTAACATGTAAAAATCACACAAACGCTTACGTCATCACGGCCTAAAATTGTACAAAAAGCCACGCCACCATCTAATTTTATGATGTTGTCATCCTGCCACATCATGAAAATAATTATAAAAAAAATGCTTAACATAAATTATAACGAGGTTTGTATATAATATAAATATAAATTACAAATTGAAATTAAAATTTAATTTTAATTTATTGTTAAATTTATTTTAAATTATAATTTAATTATATATTATTAAATTATTAAAAAAATTAACTATTATAATAATTATTTAAAAATTTTAATTTTTTTAATAATATATTAATACATAATTAAAAATAAATTAAAATTAAATCCTTCAAAATATTACACTAGTATTATTATCACCCAACAATACTACTTCTCTCTCTCCGGCACCGCAAGCTTTTCTCTGTTTATACTCATTTTTGTTCCATTGATTTTGTTTTGGGTAGATCATCCATACCACGGACCATGGTCCCTTATTTTTGTTGAGAAGATTATATTTTGATGGGACCCATATAACCCTTTTGATGAGGTAGAGCAGCAAACACACGAGGTTAACAGAATGGAGAGTGACGTGGAAGAATCTCTGAGAAAGTACCCTTTTTCCGGCGACTCCTCTTCTCGCAAGGTCTATCTTCTCGTCTCTTAGTCTTACCCATATGATATCTTTAATCTTTTTAATTTTTTTAAAATTATATTTTTTTGTGTCCCACTTTGACATTCGTGGCTTTGAATTTGATGAAATATAATAAATTATGGGATTAATCGACAAAAGTGAATTCCGGGGCGTGCCCGTGGATGGATACTGCACTGGTGAAATGCAATTATCACTATAAAAATAAATTATAATACATGTTTAATCTAAATGCTATGATAATGAAGTTTGGTGACTTTACCTGATAGTAGAAAATCCTGGATAATACCTTACCTTACCCCCAAACAATTGAGGAAAGGACAAAAATAATTTCTTCCCCAGATATTGATTCTGGAATAGTCTTTTTTTTTTTGGTCACAAATTTCTATTGATTTCTATTCTTGCAGTTTCAGTCTTCTTTAGAGTCAAAATACTGTATTGTGAATATGGTAGGTTTAAAGTGTCAGCACTTTGCAGTAATTGACTTAGATAGTTAGATTAGAATGAAAAGTTTCTAGTGCTTGCAATGGACTTGCTTGAGCCTATACATGAGACTGGGGAGCAGAACCTGTTTACCTTTCTATATCAGAGATCTTCCTTAATTGATTAATTGAAAAATAGCAAGTTGTGAATCATAAATGAATGTGGGTGTTTCTGAAAGCGGTATGCTGATCATAGTTCTTTTTTGCTTTTATTTTTATATGAATAAAAATCATATATTTTTTGTTATGGCTTTGTCAAGTTAACCTTTGCATGATGTTACTGTGCATTTTAGTATGTCCAATATTTATGATTAAAAATTTGAAAAGTTCGATTAGTTGCACATTTCTCTATTTTTGTAATATTAATCATTTTTCTTTGTCAAAACCAATTGGGTTATTTTTTTTATATCAGCATTTCATGCAAGATGATGATATTCGATTGGAGATTACACGAGCTAGATGTAAGTCTATAATCTCCACTAGTGCTGATTCCATTTTCTAAATGACTTAATAGTTATTCTATTTTTTCCATGACAGTTGGAAGTTTGCTTAAAAGACATGGAGATTTGACAGAGCGTCTTTCTAGGTACAAAGTCCTTGAAGATGCATAAGGCTTCTTTCGTAGTTCAATTTCTCATTAAAAAGCATAATTGCACCAATTTGAACTGCTTATTGATGTGTATAGAACTGTATGAGCTTGTTCATGCTCCATGAGTCACTAAAGAATATATATTGTCAAGGATAAACATTGTTTACTAGATTTTCAGAACTTATGATGATGCGGCTATCTTGAGTAAAATGGTCCATAACATCCCTGAATCCCATTATGCAGTTGCAAGCATGATATACCAGGTGTTTTATTTGCCATGCTTGACTTTGTATACTGTTTCATCTTTTGATTTTCTTGTTTACCCCATGAGGTTGGGGAGGTTTAGAACAGATATTTAAGCATTCAATGAGGAAACCATTTGAGTTCTCTGTTATTTTGTTCATAATATAGTTGGTTTTTTTTGCCATTGATGAAGCTTGTCTTTGATAGGAGTGAAATTAGAGAGAATTTGGGTATGTGGAGTTGAATGTCAGAATTCAAACGCAAGTTTTTCTTGCTTCTCAAATAGAGTTTCCCCATTCCTCATTGTTTTATTATTTTTCTTTTGGATATGAAAAGAAGAAACGTTATCTTATTTTGGCCTTTTCTTTCAATTGCCAGGGGGGGTCCGCTTTCTTTGCTTCCCCCCATTTGTATAAGTGACGCTCTCTGTTTTCTTTTAATTTCTCTGTTTTTGGAGGATATACTATCCTTCCACCTTGTTGTACTTTCTCTTTTCTTTGTAGTAAAATTTCTTCTTTTATTACGATACTAAAGGGTATTTACCTCCAAAAAAGGGAATTTAGAGATCATGTGGTATGAAAAGCTGGAGCTTTTGTCGTATCCATTGTGATGCTGATATCATAGCTTTTATATTGAACATTAAAATTACTTGGACGATCTTTTTTGTTCTTTCACTTTTGTTCTCTTTATAGGTGTCTTTATGTGTAATTGCTAACATTTTTTAAACTGCTTCATACCCAAACAAGGTTTATGTGGTCATTTCAAGATGTGTTTGTTTTTCTTCTCTGTTCCTTGGTGGATATCTTAATACATTACGTTAATGCCTATATTGAGGGCTATTGTTTCAGAATGCCCATTGGTAATGTTGTATGCAGTAGTAACAATATGTTTGGATATTTGCTGGGTTCATAGGGATTCTGACAAGATGATATTTGAGCGTCTACAGGAAGAGTTTGAAGCTGCACGGCCCTCTCAAACTGAAGGTAGCTTTGACTATGATGTTGTGTAGATTATTTAATAGTGGACAGTCTCTAGCTCTGCCTTAACTCATTTTTCTTTTTCATCTGTTTCCTTTGTTGCTCCTTAGTCTAGCTGATAGAGTTCTTCTTTACTTTTTTCCACTGTTCCCCTTCTGCACTTTTTGATTGATTTTGTTTGCATGCATGCATGGCTGTTTGAGTTTATGTGTGCCACCCATCCATCCATCTGTCTTGGAGGTTCTACTAGTGGTTTTCATTTCCCTGTAGTTAAACACATTGATTTTAGCTGTGGTGATAAGACTGATGTAAAGGTGATACCCTAAAAAGCAGATGTTCTTCATCTTCAAGATTTCACTATGAAAAAACTAAAATGTATGTTTCTTAAGTTCTTAACCACGTCTAGTTATTTTTCTGTTTTTTTTTTTTTTTTTGTAGAGATATGTTTAGATGGAGAACAGTGGAATGATGGTCTACTAGCTACAATAAGAGAGCGGGTATGGCTTTGTGGTTTTCACCTATTTTTCTGATGTTCTGATATTTGAGTGATGGTCTCCATAGTTATCAATTTGTTGTTGAGTTTCACTGTTCACATTGATGATAATGCTTGACATATTGAAATATGTTTTTGTCAGGTGCATATGGAGGCAGACAGAAAAGCAATGCCTGGGGATGCTAACATAATGGCATGTCCTCAGGAAAAAATTACTTATAAAATTGGAAACAAGGTAATTAGTATATGATGATGCACACCTGGATCGCATTTCATAACACATGACTAGTGCAGCTTATAAATGACTTGGAAGTTATTTTTCAGTAATAGCAGACAATAATGTGTTACTTGTAATTAAGTAGGTAATGTTTTAAAGGTTCTAGACAGTAGCTTTAGAAAGAGAGATAAGCAGTCAAGAAGAAGTAGAAGATTAGAAGTTGGGGTCATAGATGAGGTTTTTACGGTCATTCATTAGTATGCCTATGCAAATTGTGTGTGAGAGAGAAGTGGATGTGCTTGAATGAGGAGTTGCATTATTTGATGAGGATGTTGATCCATAATACAACAGATGCTACATATGCCTGCTCAAGGGTTTACAGATAGTTGAAAGACAGAATTGAGATGTGAGAATTTGAATGTTACTTCTCTATATTCAAGTTGTACAATGACTCTTAGAGAGTCTGATTATATAGCCTACTTATACAAGACATAATCATCATAAGATAACGTATACAATTTGAGATAATATATACTAAGCTAGTGGATATCTAAAGTAGGAGACAATGAGAATATCTACACCTAGCAGATAGCACTGAGGCAACGAACCAAGCACTCAATGCATTCTGCATTCATTGAATCTCAACACTCCCCCTCAAGCTGGTGCATATATGTCATAGGCATCAAGCTTGTCACATATGTATTTTATCCTTGGACCCCGGAGTGATTTGGTGAGTATACCACCGGTGATCATTGGAGTTTACAAATGTCGTGGTGATTTCTCCAGATATAACCTTTTCACGGATAAAGTGACAATCGATCTCGATGTGCTTGGTTCGCTCGTGGAAGACAGGATTGGAGGCAATATGCAAGGTCGATTATCACATATAAGACTCATGAGCCCAATCTACGAGAATTTCAACTCGTAGAGATTAGTTGCTTTAGCCAAATGAGCTCACATGTAGCAAGGGCCATAGCTCATATTCCTGTCGCACTTGATCTAGCTACAACACTTTGCTTCTTACTTTTCCATGCAATGAGGTTGCCTCCAATAAGGACACAATAGCCTGAGGTTGACCGTCTATCACTTAGGCAACCAGCCCAATCTGCATCTGTGTAAGCAATTATGTCAGTGTGGCCTCTACTTTGATAAATTAGTCCTCTCCCAGGAGAACTTTTAATGTATCTAAGGATCCGAACTACTGCATCCCAATGACTCTTACGAGGAAAATTGAGGAATTGGCTCACAACACTGACAGCAAAGGAGATGTCAGATCTGGTAATAGTGAGATAATTCAGTTTTCCAACTAATCTTCGATATCTTCCTGGATCTGAATATGGCTCCCCCTGATCTGGCATAAGCTTAACATTGGGATCCATAGGTGTGTCAGTCATTTTACAATCTAGCATGTTAATTTCCTCCAAAATATCAAGAGCATATTTCCTCTGAGATATAGCAATTCCTGAATCAGACTGAGCAACTTCAATTCCTAGAAAATATCGTAATCGTCCCAAGTCTTTGGTGTCAAATTGTTGAGATAGATGCTGCTTGAGACTTGTAATGCCATCATGATCATCTCCTGTAATGACAATGTCATCTACATATACAACAAGATAAATGTGCTGGCCAAAGGAAGAGCATTTATAAAAGACAGAGTGATCTGCTTCAATGCGAATCATGCCAAAATGTTGAAGAGCTGTACTGAATTTCCCAAACCATGCCCGAGGACTCTGCTTGAGACCATATAAGGCTTTGTGTAACCTGCAAACAAAGCTACGAGACTCCCCCTGAGCAACAAAACTAGGTGATTGTTCCATATAAACTTCCTCAGTCAAATCACCATGGAGGAAAGCATTTTTAATGTCCAACTGATGTAGGGGCCATCGACGCATGGCTGTCATGGCTAAGAAAAGACGAACCAAAGTCATTTTGGCAACAGGAGAGAAAGTGTCACCATAATCGAGCTCAAAGATCTGAGTATATCCTTTAGCAACTAAACGCGCTTTTAGGCGATCAATGTTACCATCTGGTCCGACTTTGATAGTAAATACCCAACGACAGTCAACTGTGGATTTGCCAGGGGGGTTGGGTACAAGAGTCCATGTGGTATTGGATTCTAAGGCTGTCATCTCATCAATCATAGCCCTGTCTCCATCCTCGGATGAGAGTGCTTCCCGTACATTGTTAGGAATAGACATAGAGGAAATGGCAGAGACAAAAGAATAATGGGAAGGAGATATACACGGTGATAACTTAAGCAAGTTATAGATAGGGTAAGGATTGCAGGTGGAACGTGTACCTTTACGAAGGGCGATAGGTAAGTCGGTAGGAGACTTAGGAGGATCCGGGGCAGGTAGATCAATTGGAGTGGGAGATGAATCACCGGCCTGTTCAGGTACACCATCTGTCAATGTCGCTGGATGAGGACGACGCTGGTAGGTAATAATAGGTTGAGGAGAAGGAGAGATAGACACAAGTGGAGTAGGGGTCTGGACAATAGTCGGGATAGACATAGGAAGAGGTAATACCTGAGAAATGGGCGTTGGTGTTACATAGGAGGTGAAATAAAGGGTATCCTCAAAGAAGGTAACATCGGCAGATATGTAGAAACGATGACTAGTGGGAGAATAACATTTGTATCCTTTTTGAACATGAGAGATACCAAGAAAGATACATTTGACAGCACGGGCAGACAACTTGTCAAGACCTGGTGTGAGATCATGAACAAAACATGTAGAACCAAATACCCGTGGGGGAACATTAAACAATGGTTTTTCTGGGAACAAGATGGAAAATGGTATTTTGTTATTCAAAACAGATGATGGCATCCGATTTATTAAGAAACCAGCAGTGAGAACAGCATCACCCCAAAATTTTAAAGGTGCTTTGGCATGTAACAAAAGAGTACGTGCGGTTTCTATAATATGACGGTGTTTTCTTTTAGCAATGCCATTTTGTTGGGGTGTGTGTGGACAAGAAGATTGGTGAATCATGCCATGAGAGTTCATAAACTGATTAAAGGATGCAGAAAAATATTCTTTGGCATTATCACTTCGTAAAATATGAATGGAATGTCCAAATTGAGTTTCAATCTCTTTGTAAAAATGCTGAAAAATAGTTGATAGTTCAGAACGATCTTTCATTAAAAATATCCAAGTACATCTTGAGAAATCATCAATGAAAGTAACAAAATACCTATGCCCTAAGATAGAGCTGATTCGACTAGGACCCCATATGTCAGAATGAACGAGACCAAAGGGAGTGGTTGTCTGACGAGGATTCCTTGTTGGAAAAAGAAGCTCGTATATGTTTGCCAAGCTGACATGGCTCACACTTTAAAGACTGTAAGTGAGACAGATGGGGGACCATTTTCTTTAATTTATTGAGACTGGGATGACCAAGACGACAGTGAAGGAGATCTGGGGACTCAACAATGGTGCAAGCAACTGAAGATGGTGGCTGAAAATAGTAAAGGCCATGTGATTCAGATCCTGTGCCAATCGTCTGTCCCGTATTCCGGTCCTGGATGGAAAAAGAATTATTAGTAAAAGTGATGGAACAATTAAGGTTACAAGTGAGTTGACTAACAGAGACTAAGTTAAAGGGACAATCAGGTATAAAGAGAACAAAATTTAGAGAGAGTGATGGAAGAGGGGTGGCTTGACCAATGCCAGTGGCTTTTGTCTTGGAGCCATTAGCAAGAGTAATATAATGTGGTATTTTAGGCTGTGTTATAGTAGAGAAAAGAGAAGGATTACCAGCTATATGATCAGAAGCACCAGAATCCAAAAGCCAAGATCCAATAGGCAATGACTATGAGAGACAAACCGTAGATTTACCAGTATGGGCTACCGCGGCTGAAGATTGGCCTTGTTGAACTCCTTTAAGCTGCAGATATTCCTTGAATTCAGCGTCGGATAAGACATTATGATTATCATTCCAAGTCTGCTTTTCTGAAGATTGAGGTTGCATGTATGTCATATGGGCTGATTTCTCAGGGAATCCAATGAGAGAATAACATTTGTCTTTGGTATGACCCATGCGATTACAGTATGAACATTGTGGACGATTGCCAAAACTACGACCTCCCCTCGGCCACCTCGGGCACCACGACCTCGGCCCCCACGATTGGTGGTGTTGGAGAAAAAGACAGATGATTCTGAGCCTGAAAAAGAACTAGTTCCGGTCATAGTTTCTGAGGGGGGAACTCGTAAGAGTCGATCCATAAGGTTTTCTACTGTGGGGACGCTAGGATTAGTCAGAATTTGGTTCCGAATAGATTCAAGGTCTTTGTGGAGACCGTGAAAAACAAACACCATACACATGTTATCCACCTTGTTTTCCATATCGTTACCAGTTAAGAGCAACTTGACTTCATCAATAGTGGACTGAGCTTTGGTCAAATATCCTGGGAGATCATTATTCGTCATTTGAAGTGTAGCCAAGTTGTGTACCACATCATACAGACATTGGATATCATTGGAATAAACACTGCGGGCTTTCTTCCATATGTCATAACATGTTTTGTAAGTGCGAAAATGCACCAACAACTTTGGGTCAATTGACTGCCATAAGAGAGAAACTAGCTGATAGTCTGCCTTCTTCCATTGATCTTGATCTCACGCATTAACATGCAGTAGCTTTTTTAGTCAAGTGATCAAATAGACCTTGCCCCAAGAACCAGTTTCACATGACATTTTGCCAATCCATGTAGTTCTTCCCATTGAGCTTCTCTCGAGGTTATAGACGGACTCCCGTGAGAAAACAAAGGAAAGTGGAGTTTTGCTTTGTGAAGATGGATTAGGAGCACCAGAGGTTGTACCAGACGTTGCTACGGAAGCCTCGTGTGTGGAAGCCATTTGATGAAGTTGAGTGACTGAAATTTGGTAAAGGTGATGACCAAAAAACGACTCGTAAAATAACCAAAGTCTCAATTTAGTTTGAGACTAATGAGATAAGATATCTACTCCGAAATTGCGTATATCGAAGATCGGAGTGCGGCGCGTGGGGCGCGCGTGGGCTCACGCGCTTACGTAAATTGGCCGGATGAAGGAGAAAACCGCCGATCTGTAGACTGGGACCGGCGGTGAGAATATTGGAGACCGGTAGGACGGCGCGTGGACTTCACGCGCAGGCTGCTGCAGAGTCTTGTGGCGGCGCGTGGGGACCTAGGTTGAGAGCTGGTCGACGGCGGACGACTCGTCGGCTTCTCTCAAGGCGTGGCGGAGTTTGAGGTCCGGTGGTGGTCGGAAAGGCTACTGGGTAGCCTCCACAGTAGCTCGAACAGTGATATTTTGAAGGAAATCAGGCTCACGGACAGTGAGCTCTGATACCAAGTTGAAAGACAGAATTGAGATGTGAGAATTTGAATGTTACTTCTCTATATTCAAGTTGTACAATGACTCTTAGAGAGTCTGATTATATAGCCTACTTATACAAGACATAATCATCATAAGATAACGTATACAATTTGAGATAATATATACTAAGCTAGTGGATATCTAAAGTAGGAGACAATGAGAATATCTACACCTAGCAGATAGCACTGAGGCAACGAACCAAGCACTCAATGCATTCTGCATTCATTGAATCTCAACACAGATGTATAGACTAAAGTAGCCAAATGACATTTAAAAGTAATATGACAAGATTGAGGGGAATTATTTTACTGTAGATTAGCTAGTAGGCTTTCGTAAATGACATTGACTTAGAGATATTCATTAATTATTGTTCAGAAATTAGGAGTATCAATTTCTCTTTTTAACTGGCTGGGAAAATTGTTGGTATGTTATCTTGTGGCAGTGTGAAGTTTATGCAATTTTATTTGGCATTTGTCTGGAGAAGAATGCTTACATCTTTAAGGGTGTCTATCTTTGCCCTTAAACTTGCCATCAGATAGGATTATGTTTATGGCTTCTCTTTGGTGTTATGCTCATGGCTGTTTCAAGGGAGTTAGCCTTGCTGCATTCTTTATTTTTTCAATGTTTCTTGTTGTATCTCAACTTTCCTGTTTTGTAGGATATCTTATCCTCCCCCTAGTTGTACTTTCTCTTTTATCTCTAATAAAAATGCTTTTTCTTGCCAGAAAAAAATAATATTGTTGGTACCTACTTAGATTAGTTGTTATTTTGCGTATTAGTTTCACGACTAGATTGTCTTTCTAATATCAGCTGTGTTTTTGGATGCAGGTTATTTGCTGTTTGGAAGGGGCAAGAATAGGCATACAATATGAAACATCTTTTGCTGGTAGGTTGGAACTAAATTGTTCTTGACTAATTTATTTTCAGAACCTGGCAACACTATCATATTATTTAACTAATGGGATGACATTATTAATGACAAGATGGAGGCTGGGAGAAGGCTGGACCTTTCTATCTGGCCTTTCCCTTTCCCTTGCGTCTTCTTCATTAGTTGATGATAATTGATAATGTCTGTTCATTTATTGGCAGGTGAACCATGTGAGTTTTACCATTGTGTGCTGGAGAGCAAGTCATTTCTTGAAAAGATGACTGTCCTTGAACACACAGTTCCATTTTTCCTGCCAATACGCGAATCAGAAAATGATCTCCTTTCATCCAATGCAATGGTATGGTCAGTTACCTGTATTAGTTTTGCTGGGTTTATTTCAAATTTTCTTCTAAGCATTGCTTGTAACGGTTTGCTTTCAGAAATTCATAGATCATGTCGGGGATCTTTTGCAAGCTTATGTGGATAGACGGGAACAGGTAGACTCCATGTATGTAATCATTTGAGAGAGTGATATTTTTATTGTTTGGAACAATAATATCTTGTCTTCATAATAGTGTCAGAATGTGGTGAAGCAAGTACTCTGACTAGTTCGCCTGTATTCCAGATGGTTGCATATGTCCAGACAATAATAGATTAATATTTAGCTTACACATTACTCTAAAATTTGGATTTTTTAAGAGAAAATGGAGCTTTTAAAAAAGCTGAAGATGATAGTGGAATATATTTTATATGTTTGTATCATGTAGATGTGTTTTCTGGATTGAGTGGTTAGTGACACTAAGTACCATGTCTTCATTAATTTAGATTCTCAGAACACTCTCTTGACTCTTGCATCAATGCGTGGTGTACTGTGCATCTGGAATTTTTCTGTTTTCTGGAAAATTGTCAAAATTTTTATTCAGGGTTACATTTCCTCTGCCAATGCCAATATGGCAGAGGGAAGAGATGAGTTTCAATTGAGGGAAAAACATTGACTGTAAAATAGATCAAACTTTGTTCCTTGAATGTAACTAAATTTGCTCTGTGGTATGTTGAATATTGGATTGTATGATTATCTTAGAGGGTCAGTATCTTTTATACCCTTTTCCTTTTGTTTCATTAAAGAATCTTTAAATGGAATATGGAGCTAATCCTTCGATAATATTATTTGTTTGGGCAAACCTTGAATGGCTTGTTGTAGTGGATGGAAGCATCAAGTGATTTTTTGTGGTCACATTCTTTTTTTCCAAAAACAATAATGTACAAACAGGTTTATTCAAAATGCCACCAAGAAATGCTTGTATGGTGTTTAAACTCTGTAAACTGGACCACTATAAGAAGTTGTAAACGCATACAGTTCATGGGTCTTTTGGCCTTGGCATAAGTGAATGGGTGGAATGGAATTGATAAGGTCTGCACTTATAATCTATTCTATGTATTAAAAATTAAGCATTTCACACGTGTTCCTCTCTATGTTCTTATTAAAAGATTGAATAATCTTTTATATTTATTTTCTAGGTTGCATTTCTTATCTACCACCATCATCAATTGTATTTAAATTAAAAATCCACCATAACTAAGGAACATGCACATTCTTTATGCCCCAATTTATGGAATTCATATATCTAATAATCTTTTTTCTTCAACTTACACGAGTTTATAGCTGGTTTACCTATAACATATAAATTTATCAAATGAGTATTGGAAATTTATGAGAAATCTTTATGATGATAATGAACCTAGATGGGCATAAATTCTAGTATGTCTATGTTATTCTGATACAAACATTTAACTTTTGTGTCTCTTCAAAATATAATGCAGGTCCGGCTTATAAAGGAACTTTATGGAAATCAAATTGGCGAGCTGTATCATAGCCTTCCTTACCACATGATTGAATTTGTACTGGATGATTTTGATTGGTCAGTATCTTATAGTGATATGATGTTTCCTATGGTCTTCAAATTTAGTATTTTTTAAGCCTGTTAAAATTTTCCTTTTTTTCCCTATCTAAATATTAGGCAAACCAAAATAATGGTAGATTGGTATATTTGGAGGTTATTTCAACATATGCTCGAATAATTGAATAAAGTGTCAGTAAGGTGAAATCAGATTCAAAAGTCTCTTGTATAAATTATTAATTTATTATTAACATTTATTTTCTCCTATCCTCTCTGAGGAAAATCAAATAGACAAGCGAATGAAAAAAGAAAAAGAAACTTTGAAAAGAAAATCACTGCTCAATAATTCATTTCTTTTTGCAGCAAGGTAACAGTCAGTCTTAGATATGCGGATCTCATTTCAGTACTTCCAACTCGAATCGCGGTGCTAGCCTGGCCAATGCATCAGTTCATGAAAAACTCACAAAGTACAACAACTTTGAACAGGAAGGAAGATGGAATCCCGGGAAGTCACCCTACCCCAGTTCGCCTAACCTTTGCAGAAGATGCCTTACGAAGCATGAGTCTACCAGAAGGTGAAATTTATATTATGTTGGTTAATTTCTAAGAACTTAATGTCTTAGTTTTGGGTTTTTGCCACCAATCGCTGGTCTACAATCATGTCCTAAATCCTAATGAGATGAGTGCAACTAGGTGACAGCTATCATAATGTTATGAATTTGGATTATGAAATTACTATTCTTTTTAGTTTCTCCAAGGTGATTTTTTACAAGCCAGCTTCTTTGTCTCTCTATTGCACTACAGATATTCTCTCTACTGATTTTGTGTTCTGTTATCTATCCCAGCATACGCAGAGATTGTGTTAAATCTACCACAAGCGCTTCAGCAGATGTTTCAGCAAAGAGCCCCCACCTAGAGCTTTGCCTTTTCAGGAGTCCAGATTCATCTGTACAAATTCTTAGAAGAGAAGGTATTAAATATTAGAAAAGTAACAGTATAAATAAGTATCAAGTGAAAATGGGCATAGATTGGTTCATGTTTCTGTATTATTGTCATACATGATACACCATTTGTATTTTGTTCCCTCGTTATTCCTTCAATACCGGCTCTAGTGCCTTGTATCATTAATTGGAGAGGGTTAGGTAGACATCTGATCAAACTGTTAATTGTTCATTTTTCCTTCGTAATTCAACCTCTCTCTCATATATATATATATATATATATATATATATATATATATATATATATATATAATCTCTTTTACATGATAAAAAAAACAGTAGTCAAATCCACTTGTGGTGTTGAGTCCCATATGTCGCATAAATTTAATGCTTGTTGCTATGAACTTTCTTTGTAAAAAGCTAGAAATATTTTCGGTATAAAAAGAGTTTTTTTAATCTTAAATTCAATATTTAGCAATGGTTGAAAATGGATTTCTTTTTTATACTTTCGTAGAATTTTTTTTCTTTTTTCTTTATGCTTCGAATGAGGTGCATCTTGGGGACAGATAAGCAAGCATTGAGAGACTCATTGGGGAGAAATTAAAATTTTATACTTTTGTGAAAATGTGTCTTTTTTCTTGTAAAACATTTTTATTTATTTATTGAAAATAGATAATCAAATAGACATATAAAAGACACTGAAATATGATAATTATTATTTATTTGCATATTGATAATTATTAAATGTGAAATAATTTATAGTAACTAGAGAGACTATATAGTTGAATATATTTTTCTTAATCTTATGCAGTATTTTCTATCTTAGTTGAGAATCATTTTTTGTTATTTTATTTTATTATTTATATTAGTTAATTTAGCATTTTTCAATATAGTCCGCTCTTGATAAATAAAATCATATTAATTAGTAAATAATAAAAGTTTGAGCTATGCTTAAAATGAAATACGTAAATGATTTAAAATAGGTAAAGGATAAAAACTTATAAAAATATATATTTTCAAAATAAAAGTACTTTTTTAAATAAAAATAATCTTTCCAAACGTACTCTAAATGGCATCATATATATATATATATATATATTGTGAATCAAGTGTTATATTTAGGTTGAAGAGGTTTGATTCTTTGTAATTGGAAAAATAGTTGAGATATTTTTGTCTTTCTCTAAAAACTCTTTAGTTCACATTCTTTTATTTTTCCTCTTCCATGAGGAAAGGTATTCATACAATTTAAAATTAAAGAGAACTATGATATATGTTTAAAATAATTTTTTAAAAAAAAAGTTGAAGTAATTAAATCTTATTTTAAACTATTCATATAATGACTATTTATTTGATACATTCATTTTAAATTACATAATAAGAACTCTAAAAGTGTAAATTTGAGGAGATTAAACTGAAAATAAAATAATTATTATTACTGAGTAATTTACATTGATAATTTTTAAGGATTGCTAAAATTACATTGGTCTCTTATTTATTTTTAAGATCATATTAACCTTACTTTAATATTTTATTATACAAGTATCATTACAATAACATTTTACCTCGTCTATATAACCTTCCATAATCATAACATTTAACAATACAAAGATGAACAAAATCAATAGTTTCTAAAATAAATAAGAGATTAATAAAATCTTAACAAAATTCATAATAGGTCAATTATCAATTATCAACAACAACAAAATTAAAGCATGCATATTCTACATGCATCAATCATTGTTAGTTGCAGATTACCATCTTTACAGTTCGAATAGACTAAAGTCTTTTTAAAAAATCTTTAAAGTTTGAACACCTCAAAATTGTGATATTATTGTATCTTTAATCCTTTGGAATCTCTAACTCCAGACAAAGCAACGAATATTTTTAATTATCGAGGGCAATTTGTCCTAAAAAAAATAAAAAAAGAAGCTGCTGCCTGTGTTAGTAACCTCTGCTTAGCTGTTTAGCACCCAATTTATCTGTGAATATCTAAACGAAAAGAAAAATCTTCCACGAGATCCACTTTATCTGCATTAAGAGTCTAAATTAAGTACATTATATCAATTATTTACTTTTAAGTTGTAATATCTCCTTAAGCTAAACTACAATATTAGTGAAGGTAACGTTTGAACACAAGTATCCACACGAAGAGCAAAATGTGTGTGTGTGTGTGTGTGTGTCTGTGAGGGCGTGTATAGGGAAAGAGAATAAGAGAGAGGGAGGGGGACACATGGCTAAGTGCAGCATGCCATTCTTCCATTCGTTGTGGGTATTTTATATAGGAATTCCTAGCACTGGGTGCTGGAAATACCTTAAAAAAGTAGTAATCAAAGTGGCTATCAAATATTCAAATGCTCTAGGCAGCAGAAAAGAACAATATGATACTGACGTAAAATTTTGGTCATATAGTAATATTTGAAGTGGTAGTTGAGGTTTGTGTATACAGCTACTATCTCACTTCTTGCAGAAAAGAAGTAAAAAATAGAAAGGAAGTACGCTTTGTCTGGGACCAGACTACCTTTCTGATATAAATTTAAGATGCACATTCAATAAAGAATTTGCTTCACCATACCAAGAGCTTCCACTGCAACCTCTTCATACAAATTAATGTCAGCATTACAGTGAGTGCTTTGTCAGATATTCTCAAAATACAGAATGCTTTTGCCTAAAGCATTTCTTCTTGGTGTATAGTTCTTGTTCTATTTCCTTCAAACTCAACCCACTAGGAATCTTCACAAAAAAAATAGATTTCCATTTCAGTTTCACTTCCTCTTTGACTATTTAAGGATGCAATCACTAAACCAAGCGGAATACTTGTGACACCCAGGATCAGCACAACCAGAAAATGAGTTCCCAAAGCTTCATTCTCCATGCTAACCTGTTTCTTCTTCTGCAGCTCATAGCTAGTTGTTATGCTCAACTTCGGGTTGACTATTACAGAAACACATGCCCAGATGTTGAATCAATCGTTCGCACTGCAGTTGAGAGGAAATTCCAGCAGACATTTGTTACGGCCCCTGCTACACTCAGGCTCTTCTTCCATGATTGTTTTGTTCGGGTCAGCATAGTTTATGATCTCTTTTTCAGCCCTCTGGCAATAGCTGCTGCTAAGCTTTAATGTGTGTGTGTACAGGGATGTGATGCTTCCGTGATGCTTCCTTCAAGAAACAGCACTGCAGAGAAGGATAATCCTATCAGTCTTTCACTAGCTGGTGATGGGTTTGACACTGTGATCAAAGCCAAGGCTGCAGTTGACAGTGTACCTGGCTGCAGAAACAAGGTTTCTTGTGCTGATATATTGGCAATGGCCACTAGGGACGTCATAGCATTGGTAAATAAGCGTAACCTTTGCAGTTTGCAACAAAGAAAATTAAATAGAACATGAAGAAAACAAAGAAACTATATATTCAAAACAAGTTCAATCCTAGTAGTAGTAGACTAGTAGTCTAGACGCCCACTTCTTGCAAGTGCAGCATATCTACAGGAAACAGTCGTGTAGAGTTTGAAAAATATTACAAGGAGATTGATTAGGAGCCCTGCATCCATTTATAAGCAATCTATAGAAAATCACATTTCTTTTGACTTCGATTTAAGTTGTCTTTATAAGATTATTCTTTGTACAACTTAGCTGAATACCAAATGAACATTCACTTGCGTTCAGACAGGAGGACCATCTTATGAAGTAGAGTTGGGAAGGCTTGATGGGAGAATCTCCACAAAAGCCAGTGTCAGACACCATCTTCCTCATCCTGATTTCAAATTAGCACTGCTGAATCAAATGTTTGCTTCACATGGCCTCATCCTTTCAGATCTAGTTGCTCTGTCAGGTATTTCATTCATAATGAGCAAGATACTTATTAGCTGCCTCAGACTCAGTAACGTAGTGAGATACCATTTGGCTTCCCCTTCCCAAAATTCTAATCTAAATTGAAATGGGTGGTTGCAGGAGCACATACTATTGGGTTCTCTCACTGCAGCCAGTTCTCAAAACGAATTTACAACTTCAGAAGCAGGAACAGAATTGATCCATCACTTAATCTAGCATATGCAAAACAGCTTCGGCAAGTGTGTCCAAAAAATGTGGACCCCAGAATTGCCATTGACATGGACCCAACTACACCTAGGACATTTGATAACCAGTACTACAAGAATCTTCAACAAGGAAAAGGACTCCTTTCTTCTGATCAATCTTTATTTACTCATAGAAGATCAAGAAACCTAGTGAACTTATTTGCATCAAACAGCACGGCCTTTGTACAGTCTTTTGTAATTGCTATAACGAAGCTTGGACGGGTTGGGATCAAAACGGGAAACCAGGGTGAAATCAGGCGTGATTGCGCAATGGTTAACTGAACCACTTCCCTTGTTTTGAGGCCATTATCAAATGAGTAATGCTAGACAGCTAGAAAATTTTGATAAAATTTAGTCAGAATTTTGTCAAGATTCAAGGATAGTTATTGGATAAATTAAAGTGGTAAAATTCACTCATGCATCCAAAAATAAATAACAATGTCAACTCATTGTGTAAAAAATTCTGACTATCTAGTATTTTCCTTATCAAATACTTCTTGTAGTTCTATATTTTTTTTTTGTTATAAAGAATGCCCAAGACGTGTAGGGAGGGAGATAAATTACAGGCAGAGCAGCCTAAGTGAAATTCGATCCTGCAACAATCTCCAAAGAGACTTAATGTCACTTACGCTCTTTGAGCTCTTTCAGTTCAATTTAAATGGTGAGGTATATATCGGTGCTATGTTTTTATCCGCATCTACCCACCAGTTCCTAGTCCCATTACTGATACAAGTGTAGCACCTGGACTGTAATTGCCATTTGACATTATTGGAGGTCGGGGGGAGGACAGAAAAATAAAAACAGACTTGTCTAAACTGAGTAGCCTTCTCACTCTCAACTTTCTTGGGCTAGACGTGAGGGAAAGGAGAAGAGAGATTTAGCAATGGTATTCAAGACTGACAATATATTGAGCTTTTAATATGATCTTAATAACACTAGTGTTCCAAAAAAAAAACCAAAAAGAAAGATGAAAGTAAACCCTATCAATGATGTTATTTTGTACCTGAAGAGAATAGTATCTCCCCCTAGCATAGATGAGAAAAGGAAGTAACCATTCAAATTTTCACAAAAGGACTTTTTTTTTTTTTAGGTTAATCTAAAGAGGGAATGACTTATGTCTATCTTCGTCATCATATGTGTTTTCGTTCTCAGAGAAGCACTGTAGTGGTTCTTCTTGACGGTTGTTTAAGCTCCTTCCTTAAACTGTATAATGCTGCTGAATTGTATCGATGTCAAGTCCCTTCAGCTTCACCACTGACTCAACATGTCCCTTTAGAGTATTAAGCTCCCTAAGCCTGTAACCCATTTTAAAAATCGTTAAGAAACATATATATAGTTTATTCAATTATCCCTTAATATTCTAGTTACCACTTCCTGAACCTTTTCAAGCACAAACTTGATGCCATGCAAGTTAATGACTTACCTTGCAACCTCAGCACGTCTCTTGGCTTGCTCTGCAATCTCTGAAAGCTCCCTATAGCTACTCTTGTCACTGAAAAGGTTGGAGGCTTCCGGAGGCTGAAGACCATGAAGTGTCCTCTGTGCAGCAGCCCACTGTGCTTCCCTCTCTTCTTTGCCATAGTCTTTCTTTGTAGTGAAGGCAGTCTGTAATGAGAAAGCATGAACATGATTTGAATCTTGATCCCTCTGGATAAGATCAACAATGCAATAAATAATTAAAAAAATAATAAAAAGAACCTACCTTGTTCTCCAAAAGATTATCCCAAGCCTTCCCACTCAGAATATAGCGGATTGCAAATTTGAGTAAATCAAGAGGGATATATGTCACTATACTGTACAGCCAGATTACACCAGCCCAACCCCATCCCATTCCCTTTATTCTAGCGAAGCCCCAATTAGCATATACTGCTATAAAAGTTGCCACCTGTCAATTACAGAACAAATGATTGTTACCACAAAAGAAATCCAAAAGCGTTTGATTAACCACTCATTTGCATTGCTAACTAATAGAGCAGCTCTCTACTGGGGTATTATGTCAATAGCTATTGCTTCCCAAAATTAATATTTCCTAGTTTAGAGGTGTAGATTACATTATTTTTTTTCTTTTTGGTTGTTATGGACAAACGATTTGATTGATTGTTGTTGTTGTTGTGGACAGGGACAAGTGCATGATCATCGAGAAAGAGTTTTATTCTAGACAATAATAAAATGACAGCTTCAATAATAAAATCAGACGAGAACCTTTAGACACATCTTTATATACTACGTTGCTGATAGGGAATAAGTGGTTCAAGCTTACCAGCTGAGCAATCAAAAAAGCACCTAGTAGGAGAAGACCAGGTCTTTCAACAAAGGACCAGCTGCGGGACCTAGTGACAAAAATTAGGGCCTGGCTTATAATACTGACTTGTAGGTATAAGGCTGCCATCATCTCATCAGGGTTATTTCTCAGAGACCTCACACCAAACTTGTTCTGCAACAGTGAAAGTGGTGCTCATAGCGCTTAGGATTTTTGCTAGTTGGTGATGATGATATTGAGAAAAACAAGAAATATAAATTATTACCGAGAAGAAGTTGGTATCTTTCATTGCCCAGAAAAATACTACTGTCATTAGTGCCATGTAACTGCCTAGCACAACGCCAGTAGCAAATATCTCCCTCAGTTTCCAGCTGTCGGGCAGTGGAGATGGTTTCACTCGATCCTTGGATATTGTCATAATGGTACCTAAAGGTATGGTGGTGAAGGAAATCATATTAAATTTTTTAGCAGAACAGTCAAAGTAAATAACATGAAGGTCAACAAATATTTTCTTACCATCGTTTAGTATGGCAATAATCAAAACCATGAAGGGTGCAAAATCAAACTTCCAGATCAACGCAATAAACATGAAACCAAACTGCCAAACACAAAGAACAAATTTAATTTATATGATTCCTTTATATAAGTATGTAGAAAACATTGACATATTTTGTGTCAACCTATTTTCTGCACTTACCACAATACGAATGGTGATTGACACAGCATAAATCTGCCATATTCAACAACGAAAAAGGTTGAGATTAGACAACTAAAAATATTAAAATAAAGCCAAACAATTAAATTATGTATGCAAGGAAACTAACAGTATAGTTCTTCATCCTCTGGAAAATCGCCCTGCTGGTGAGCACTGCACTAATAATGACACTCAGACCAGGTTCAGTGAGGACAATGTCAGAAGCACTTCTAGCAGCATCTGTAGCGTCAGCAACAGCAATTCCAATATCTGCTTTCTTTAATGCAGGGGCATCATTTACACCATCTCCTGTCATTCCACATATATGCTTCCTCTCTTGCAACCTCTTGACGATTTCATATTTGTGTTCTACCATGTCATACAAAGAGAAAAAGGGAAAAAAAATTGTTAGAAGTGTCGGCCAATTTGAAACGTAATTGTACTGTTGATAAAGACCATCAACTCAAAAAGAAGCCATGAACAGGTAAAGGATGTTTGAAATAGTTGAAAGCAAAAAGGAATGGATGGTTAGTCAGCAATATTATTATCTTTTTACAAACATTGAACTGATTGAAGTGAAGTGGTAACTCTTTAACAATTTATATATATATATATATAATATAATATAATATAATATAATATAAATCTAAAGTACCTACCAGGAAATACTCCTGCAAATCCATCAGCCTTCTCAATCAACTCATCAACTGGAAGAGCTGAAATAGAAGCATCCTTGTCTTGGCCAAGCAATGAAGACGATGGGTACATGTTTGTTCCCATTCCAAGCCTTCGGCCAGTTTCCTTGCCGATGGCAAGCTGATCCCCTAGAGAACAAGAGACCCACAAGCAATTTCAAAGCTACAGAATTTCAGTTACAGTATGAACTACCAGAAATTTAAGACCTCAAATCTTACCGGTAATCATCTTAACATTCACACCAAGGTTTAGAGCTCTTCTGATGGTTTCAGCACTATCGTGCCTGGGAGGATCAAACAGTGGTAGCAGACCAACAAATTGCCATGGTGCACCAGGACCATCTTTTGTTTTCTCAGGTACTTCCTGTTAGACAGATCATACAAGCAGCAATAAAGAAAGGGTATTCAATCAAGTAGAAAAGTAGACATAGTAATATCAACTTTACGAACCTGTCTTGCAACACCTAAAGAACGAAGTCCACGCTCAGCAAACTTATCAATTACTGAATGAACCTTTTTCCTGACATCCTCTTTGCAATTGCAAAGGTTCAATATCTAAAACAGGAGAAAAATATGGATTAGTCATCTTCATAAACACCATAAGATGGTGACAATGAAATCCATATTTACCTGCTCAGGAGCCCCTTTGCTAGATCGATGCCAGTTTCCATCAGAATCAATGTAGGTTAGAGCAGTCCTCTTGTCTACAGGATTGAATGGGAGGAAATGGACCTCCCTGATACCAGCTCGTGCCTGGTCAATCAGAACATTAAAATTAAAAAAATTGATCTTTATCCTTGTCTGAAAGAGAGAGATTTTGGCATATTTACCTCCTTTGGGTCAGCAAGCATGCCAACAATTGCAGCATCTATGGCATCCTGATTTTCAGTTCTAGAAGCCCTTGCTGCAAGAAGGATAACATACTCCTTCTCAACACCCTTAGCAAACACCTCAATCAAGTTTCTATCAACACTTAGCTTATTTAGGGTCAGAGTCCCAGTTTTGTCACTGCAGAGGACGTCCATCCCTGCCATTTCCTCAATAGCAGTCATTCTTTTAGTAATTGCACCCTGCTGAGAAAGCCTGTGAGAACCAATAGCCATAGTGACAGACAAAACAGTTGGCATGGCAATCGGAATTCCTCCAATCAAGAGAACTAATAGATTGTCAATTCCATCTCTGTACTTGCGGTGTTGTATTGGGTACATGACTATGAGCTCAATGACTATTCCAACAGCAATTGAGCAAATGCAGAAATTACCAATTGCTGTAAGTACTTTCTGAAAGTGTCCAACTTGGTTAGTGCTGTCCACCAGATGAGCTGCTTTACCAAAAAAGGTGTGCACACCAGTAGCAATCACAACTGCTTCTATCTCACCCTTCTTAACAGTTGATCCAGAAAATACTTCATCGGAGGAACTCTTTGTCACAGGAAGAGATTCTCCCGTTAAAGCAGACTGATCAACACTCAAAGGATCACCCTCAAGAAGACGGGCATCAGCAGGAACAATATCTCCTAATTTAATGCTGATTATGTCTCCTGGTACTAAAATTGAAGCATCTTGTTCACTCCATCGACCATCTCTTAGTACCTAAAATTTGAGGCCAGAAAAGGAGAACAAACATTAGTAAGATAGTGCCATAAATAATGCACATGCATAAAAAAAAGTTTGTGGATAAAACCTTGGTCTTGGGAGCTAAACCAGCCATAAGTGCAGCAGCAGCATTGCCAGCATTGTTTTCCTCAATAAAACTGATTGTGGAGTTAATCACCAGTAGAGAAATAATACCCACGAAATCTTGCCAATCCGGAGGCCTTCCACCACCATTTGCCAAAGCAATAGCCATTATAGCAGCAGCTTCCATGACCCATGACAAGGGGTTCCACATAAAACCCAAGAACTTCAAAAACTTGCTCTCCTGTTCACGACGCAAGAAAATCAATACATACATCTAATAAAATCAAAAATAAAAATACTGCAATGTGAGTTTGTTTAAGAACATACTTTTTTCTCTTCCAATTTGTTTGGTCCAAAAACTTGAAGCCGGTTGGCTCCTTCGTCTGATGTTAGACCTTCTCTTGAACATTTCAGCTGCTCAAACACTTCCTCTATTGGAATGCGTTCCTGCAGACAAGGTATTAAATGCTTGTTATTTCTCCAAATGCTTAACAAACAGCAAGAATAAACTGTATCTTATATAAGTTACATAATACATGTAGCTCATTCATTCATTCTGCTCTCTTTCTCTCAATCATTGTAATAATAATGGCTCCTGAATTCATTCCTTCAAAAAATGTCCAGACAGAAACAACTTCAACAATCAAGCCTCCAGAGTTCCGTTTAATACTTTTATTTGCCAGCCTATGTCGTTACTACAAAGGAAGTTATCCCATACGTACTACTTGATTAATATTCTCAAACGGTTCAAATTTTACTTAAATTTTATTATATAATATTCTCAAGTTTTTAGTTGACTAGTCTACTAGTCTCAGTAGAAAGATGAGCACTTTATGACTTTTTTTTTTTTTGAAGAACTCTACAATAATTTTTTTAATAAAAATATTTAAAATTTATTATATAATATGTCTACTAGTTGACTAGTCTAGTACTCTCATAGTAGAAAGATTAGCACTTTATGATTTAAGCTTTTTTGGGAAAACTCTACAATAGGAATTTTTAATAAAAATATTTACGTTTGTTTCTTTTGTATTTAATGTCAGAAAATAAAAATTATTTAAGATGATTTAAATAAATATTATACTTTAAGTAGTTATATCTCTTTTATAATAAGAATTTTTACGGAAGTTTTCATTCTAAAATTTTCTTATGTTTTACAATCTTAATTTTTTATTCACACTCTTACCTATTTTTAATTTTAATTTCTAAATGTCTTCAATGAAATAATTTTTTTACTCACGTTAAATTTTATTTGTCTTCATATTTAATTGAGGACAATTTAATAATAATTAAAAGCAGTTAATACAACGTGTGAATAGAGAATTAGGAATGTTAATAAGAAAACAAATATAGAGAGACTATTCAACAATGGTATTATTTACCCTATTAATAATGTGTTCCAAAAAGAACTTGTCTATGATATTTTAAATAGCCGGAAGTTTTCTGTTAAAAAAAGAAATTAAATATGTTATAAAAAAATATAATATTCAATGTTGTTAAAACTTAAACGGATAATGACTCAAAAAAACTTTTGGTTCTAGTTTAACTGTTGGGTCAAATCATATGTCATAATTATATATTAAATATATATATATTAAAAAAATTATAACACATAATACTAATAATAAAATGCATGATAAGATTTTAGAATCTCAATTCTCAAGTCTCATATCACTATCAGTTGAATAGTTACATAATTGAGAGATTAAAATAATAAAATAAAAAATAACTGATTCACATAAAACTACACAATTTACTAGTTATGTTCGATTTTGACCAACTTAACTCGATCCAATAATGAGTTATAACCGAATGAGAGAGCAATTAAACTGGTACTAACCATTTCAGACAACTTTGATAATATTGCATAAATTGAAAAATAATTTATTTTTACATACAAAAATTTATTTATGCAACACTACTCTTAAATCAGTTTAGTCTTCCTTAAAAATTGAGGATTGTTAAAATTTGCACCATAATGTTTAAAAAAAACACAAAATTAACTTGAAATTCTACAGATGACTATAAATAAATAAAATTAACTCGTGCGATAGATGCAAAATTATCCAACCAAAACGAAAAAGAACTTGAATCACCAACTCTAATGACTAAAATAATTTAATATTACGTAGACTCCGACGAAATAATAAAATCTATATTAAATTTGAAAAGAAAAAAAAAACATATTCATTTCAACGGTGTCACGCACAGGCTCTAGAAGCGCGTGAGTACAAGAATAGAGAGAACGGTGCGTAGAGAAGCTGCTATTTGTAGTCTTTAGTTCCACCTGATCGTAAGGTCCGGATTTCTCGGAGTCTACCAAAACGCACGTTACGGTAACATTTTATTTTATATTTTTATCTTCGTAAAAATAAATAAATAATTGATGGAAAACAAATCATTTTGATATGTAGCAACACCCCGAAAAAAAGGGGATTTCAGTTCACGCGGCGAAATAGGCTACGCCGCTAATATCGAATAACAAGAGTAGTAATAATCATAGTTAGCCAAATATATCCAAAAATAAAAAAAATCCGCAGAGATTTGAATATATGTATACATTTTATTAAAATAATTTTCATGAGAAGTTAAAGCTTGGTGCTTTCTGCTCATCCATAATCATCACTGTGAAGAAGTGTTTTTGATCGAGTTCGGTGAAAGAAACGGTACATGAATGCAAATTTAAATGATAATAATATCCATGGACTGAATCATAAATTTACCAAAAAGATTTTATGTGGAACCAAAAAGAAAGAGAGACGGATAGAATCAGATATAGAAATGATGAAAATAACATAAAGAAAGAGGAGAAGTAGCATATAGAATATAGATAGATAGAGAGATAACATACCAGATCGACGTTCTCATTTTTTATCTCCTCGAGGCTGATGACACCCATGTTGGAAGAACAAGGAGAGGCAGAAGCCCCGGCAGTAGCAGATATGAATTATGGGAGAGACAGAGAGAAGAGATGCTCCTTAAATAGGGGGACTCAACACTAGAGAAACATAGCATATAGTATGAGATAGAGGAAAAGTCCAAACACAAAATAAATGCAGGGAAGAGAAAGATTGAGAGATTAGGAGGAATTAGGTGATTTGGGCTTGGGTTTTGGGTGTGTGATGTGAAACGAATGCCGCTGGTGCCCTCCACCTTTTTTGAGTTTTGGGGGTATGTGTATATATATTATATGGCTATTCGCGGGTTGAGAGACAAATCTTTCGAGATACAATAAATAAGGCTGTGGCTGGACCTGGGTGGCTGTGGTTTATGGTGGTGGGTTCCACTCACCAACACTTTTATTATTTTGTGCCTCTCTTCTAACACCCTTTTGAACAACACCTTCCGTGCTGCTGACTAATGGTGTTGGGGTTGGGGCGATATCAGGGGTAGGTCTTTCTTGCTTTTATTCCCATTTTTATTTTACATTTTTTATTAAGTATTTGAGTGAATTAAGCTTCTTTACTTTTAAATTTGTCAAAATGACAGTAAATAATATATACTTTTATGACTAATTGTTAAGAATTAACATCATTTATTATTAGTTATTAATAAGTTCTATATTACAGTCAAGGTTCTAAAAAATAAAATCGGTAAAAGGATTAATTAATGGTTTAATGATCCAATCATATTAAACCGTTATCAAATTGAAAGTATAATTATATATAATTACCATATTATTTTTTATATCAATATTATTAATTTTCTTAGACATAAATTATGAGAAATTGATAATTTATATTATTATATTAATATAAAGTATTTAAAAATATTAAAATTAAATAATGTTAAATAAATATGTAAAAATATATATAATTGCTTTTAACAAGAAATAATAAAATATTAGTGACAAAATTACTTTGAAAATGAGTTAATTTTAATTGAATATAATAATTAAATAAGACAATTGATTTAGAATTAATTATTGGTGATTTCTTCCATAAATGCTAATTATCTCAATGTTTGATAATAAGGTATTTCGCATAAGGTGATTTAGATTTCATGTGCAACAATCAAATAAACTCAATATAACAATATATATATATAATCTAATAATATTAGACAAGAAACACCAACGGCTTAGTAGTTAGTATATCTGTGTTTGATTCCTACTTTTAACATTTGGTGCATTTTATGTTGAATAAACTTTGAACTGGTTTAATATGTCAAACCGTGACTGGTTCAGCGTTCTCCGGTGTTAGAGGCTTGAATGGATTGGCTAGTGAACCGGTTTTATGTTGAACTGGTCTAATTAGTTGGTTTAGTTTGATCTGATTTTCAAAACAGATATTGCATGCATAAGAAACATTATATTTGAAACTTTAAGGCTTTGTTTGGATTAGGAAAGAAATAGGGAAGAGAGAAGTAAAGTGGAAAGAAATAGGGAAAAAAGAAGTAAAGTAAAAAATGAATAGATTTTTAAGTTGTTTGAATTAAGAAAATTAAGAAAAAAAATTAAATTTTGTTGTAAATACATATTTGTCCTTATTTACTTATTTATAAAACAACAAGAAGAAGAATATAATAAGCAATTATTTTACACTTATTCATTTCTTCTCTCTTTCTTCTCACTTTAGAAAAGAAATGAAAAAGTTATGAGACTACTATTTTTTTTTCTCTTCTCTATTTTTCCTCTAACCAAATAAGAGAAATGTGTCATTTCTCTTTTTTTTCTCTCTTCTCTAACTCTCTCTTACTTATTTTTCTCAAAACAAATATATGTTAAGACCCGCCCACCAATTTAAAAAGAGCTTATAGGAGTCCACAATCAATCCCAATAACTGTTATTGATCTTGAATCTTTATGAAGAAGAAACACCCTAAAAAGATTGTGGGGAAAAGATTAAAGAAAAGAAAACTTGTGCTAATGAAGGAAGTAAAGTACGAGGGAATGAATTGACCGAATAGAGCTCTAGTGTTTCTTTTTTCAGTTATGCTCTTCCCTCAATTGACAAACTCAGGGTGGAGCTTTCCTGTGCAATTTATTTAGAGATATGCCTTGAGCCAAGCACCACTCCTTGTGGTCACAGCTTTTGTATAAAATGTCTTGGATATGCTGGAGATAAGTTGGGTAAGAGGTTCCCAAAAGCATAGAGTGAATTTTGCCACGCATTCGGACTCTATCCATGGGTAATAAAAGTCGGGCTAAATAGTATTTTTGAAATTAGAAATTCAACTACAATTGTTTTTCTTTTTCACCTAAAATGTGTTATAGAATCAAATTTTTCAGGAGTCAAAATTTTTGTACGCAATAGTATCAAAATTATGTGATTTAAAATTTGTTATTTAATAATAGAACCGAACACTAAACCATAAAATTATAGGAGAATAATACTTGAAGAAATCATGTGAAGATGTCTCAAAGAATATATTTCACCCACATACATATTTTTTTCCTCACTTTGATTTTTACATTATTATTTTATTATTGAGAAGTCGAGTTTAATGTGTTTAATAGAAAATAAAATAAAATCTAAATAAAAGAAAGAGAAAAGGGATTAGAATCTCGTTGGAAGTATTTTGTGGTTAAAATCAAGTCAACCCCTGAGATCTCAAACAGAGATTAGTCTCACACTCAAATGATGTAAAGACACCTCATAGTCTTACACAAAAAAAAAGTTATATCACATAAGTGAGAGTAATTAAGGTAATTAGGAGTTTGTAATTATTTTTAAAATTAACTAATATTTATAATTAATAATTAAAATTTTGGATAAATGTAAGAGTTACTAAGTTGACTAGAAATAAGGTATCATTATTATTTAATGAAGAACATTTTGAAAATAAAATAAAAATCAGTTAAAGAGGAGTGGCAATATACCCACCCCTCAATTAAGTATGATATTCTTATACTCAAATTTCTAACTTGCTTTTATTAGGTTTTTTTTTTAATATTCAGTAACAGTATAAAAAATGCAAAAAAATATCTTATGAATTTTACATTTCTCTAAAATCTAACAAACAATTAATATCAATAAGGTCCGGCACAATTGGTAGACAGCTGGGTTATTTAACCATGTTGTCTTAAATTCGAATCAAGCCGTGTGTATGGAAAAAGGCTTTGTTGAAAGAGGTTGTACCCACTTTGGTGATCTCTCTGCTTCAAAAGAGATTAGTCTCTGACTGTTAACTAGAAGATACCCTTGATTCTCACAAAAAAAAAAAATAAACAAACAATTAATATTATTTAGAGTAAAAGATATATTTGTTCCCTCACAAATATATTATTTATCAATTTTGTCAATCATACATTAATTTTATTTATTTAATCCCTTAAACTTTAAATCTCGAATAATTTCACCGTAACTCTCTTAGCATAATGTACTATTCCCTCACAAATATATTATTTATCAATTTTGTCAATCATACATTAATTTTATTTATTTAATCCCTTAAATTTTAAATCTCGAACAATTTCACCGTAACTCTCTTAGCAGAATGTACTAAAAAAGAGGCTAAAGCAATATCATTTTACTGTAAAACTTAGCACTTTTCTTTAAGGGAGGTAGAGTAAAATAGATGAAAAGATGAGAATATTATACATTTGAAGTGTAAGGGATTAAATTAATAAGATTATTCTTGAAAGGACAAAATTGATAAATATGTGAGTAACTAAAAATAGGTTTTACCTTTTAATTTATTGAGAATATTTATATAAAACTTGTTTCGGTTAATATTAGTTTAATTTTATTTATAATTTTTTTTATTTTTTTAATTCTATTAATTTTATTAAAATTTTGAAATTTTTGTAGTTTAAACAATTTTTATTTTAAAGTTAAAGTAAGAGACATAGTGTTGTGCACATAGAACTCGATTAACACTCATGAGATGCATGAAATAATATAAAAAATAATATTACACACAATTATTGTACTTTTAAATTAGTTTGATACTAATTAAATAATAATAATATTAGTTAATTATGAAATATTGTTAATGATATAATATATGTTGATGATGTGAACTTTCCACCACGTTGTTGTTTTTGCTTTGACAAAATATTCTTATTACAATCCTCATTAGTATTCGAGTCAAAAAGTAACTTATGGGTGAACTTCTTCATGCAATTATAAAATGTTTTAAAATGTCACAATTTAATATGGAGCTTAAAACAAATAGAAAAATAATTTGTAAACATGAAAATAATTCAACCTATAAAATTCTACAAAAAGACATCTATCATTGTGATGCCTACTGCAAACGTACGATTGTATCGCGTAATAAAATATCATCCCCATAGGGATTTAGTATTAATTATCTATTTCTTTTCATAATAGTGATTAGCTAAACTAAAATCATATTTAAAATGACAAGTTGTTGAAAAACTGAACAAAGACTTTGATTTAAAAATAGAGAAAATGAGCTCTTGGGATTATGGTTTTTCACAATAACGATTGAAACTTGCAACCAACTTTCCTAATGCTATGGGTGTTGTATTTTTAAAGGTAAAATAAGCAAATGTAATTATTGCCTTCTTTCAAAGAACAATAACATGTTTAAACTCATAAACGACTTATTTCCATGGTAGAAGTATTAGCAAAAACCCATTAAGAGCATATATTTGTCACAACCTCAAGAGAATAAAAATTTATTTTTGTGATTCAATCCCCTTGTTCAATGTTATAATTCTAATATCAAACTTCATCTTTCAGTTCTTCACTTAATATCTAAAATCATGCAAACATAATCCATATATTTGCAAACAATAAAAACACTAAGATTGAATTAAAAAGAACAACACACATAACAAAAGGGAAAATCAATAATAGCAACAACCCTTCATTAGAATACTCTCAATCTCAAGATTAGATACTTACTCACTCATATTCATAATAGAAACAACCAAATATAATCGAAACATTGAGGAATTAAAAAAAGGAAAGAGATAGCTAATAAAGGAGAAGATAAGAAATTCTTAATCAGCCTGCATAAAATTCCAAAAAAGTTGCAAGAACATCAACCCAAAAGAAAAAAAAAACAACAAAACAAGAGAACTAATTTTATCTAAGAATGGAAGAGAAGATAGGAGATTTTTTCGCTTTTCTTTATATTAGAAACTACTCTCTTTATAGCATATTACAGCCTCATTTACACCTCATTACAACTTGGATCCTTTAGAAATAAATGGGCTATTACAAAACTTATCCAAATTATGGCCACACTGGCCGGCAGTAATTCGTTCTGGTTGGCTCTTCAAATTCAAGTTGCATGAATTACAACCATAATGGTTATTACTGTCTGGCCGTAATTCTTTCTGGTTGGCTTCTTCATTCTGGACTCTTCACGAATTATGGTCATTACTAGTAGGCCATAATTCTCTCTGGTTGGAGCTTGAATTATTGCATTCTTGCCACACAAATTATGGGTGTAATCATCAACACTGGTGAGTCATAATTCCTTTTGTTTCCTACAAAAACTTTCTTATTTTCCATCATTCCACCTATTAATAAAACAAAGCAAAAATGTAGTAAAATAGAACAAAAGTAAAATAAAATCTTAAAATCAAAAGCGTAAACATATAAATCAAAAGCATAAAATTCTAACTTATCACATTGATATATGCAAGTAACTTGACTACCTATACAGATTAAACAAATTTGGTAACACAGGTCATAGTAATATACAATATGATAAAGAAAACCTAAAAATTACCTTTTTTTTCAAGGTTTCTTCAATTGCTTCATCACACACCCTTTTAATTCCTCATTTAAAGGATATTATCACAGGAAAACAAGAGAGTGGTTGTAGATTGCAAGAACATTAAAATTACATATAATAAAGAGGGATTATATAAAATTAGTTAATTAAATAAAGTTGAAAATTGAAGATACTTGAGGAGACAAAAAGAAAAAGATAAGCAAAAAGAATGTAACACCCCCGTTTGGATGTCATATTGAAGAAAAATTAATTTCCTAATTAACGTCTCTTCGTAATTTCTTATTTATCTAAATGACGAGTTGTAAAATTTCTTATTAATATTAGTGTAACGTAAACAGAATAATAATAAAACTAAATACAATACAAAGATACAAATAATTTACATTGTTCTTATTATTGATTTTTTTACATGGTTGGTATATAATACAACATTATATACACAAACAAAACCCACTACTACTTATCTATGGAGAAAGATCATCCTCTGAGTCTTCTTTCAGATTCATCTGGGTCTGCATCTGGTATGGGTCCTCCGGGTATAGGTCCTCCGTAATAGCTTAATCTATGGGTCGGAGTCTTATAGGCCCTACGCCTAGGAGTCTTGGCGGAAGAAAGTGTGGATCTCTCCCGCGAGGTGTATTGGGTACTTGCGCCCCATAATTCCCTAATAAGCATATATAACTCAACAAAAGCAGTAATAGAAAACACAGTAATGGGGTTCCCCCTCATGGGTCCAACGATCGGAGAGAGTGATTTGAGAGTACATGTTCCGTTTCTCATTAACCTCAAAAGTGTTATAAAATCTCATTTGCACAACCTGGCTTACAAGAACACTCTTCACTAAATTGAAAATAGGATAGTGTCTAGTCGGGATCGTTCGATGTGTTGCAATCATATTACCGCGGTACAATAGTGCTACCAACTGGCTCCCTGTGGAGTTTCCGCACCCCGATGTCCTTAAAGTTGTCCCTGACATTCACTACACAATTTGCAGTGGTACTAAGGTGTAAACTTCATCTCCTAGGCTCAAAGCCTTGACAACAAGTCTCCTCAGACTTTTCAAAATTATTATGCACAGTGCATATATTTCCATAATAAACAAATAATCCCCTTGAGATTCAAACCACTATTCTAAGAAAAGCATAAACTTTCCTATCCAAGGTCCAAGTTACGTTGGCTCGATTGTAGTATCGTTGTTTCTTAACCGTGCTTTTAAACTAATTTCCAAATCACGTAACACTATGGTTACGATTTTTCAAATCACATAACACATCTGTTACATTTCATAAATTGTGTAACATTTCTGTTACATTTTTCAATCGGGTAAAACTATTTTCAAATCGCATAAAACTTTTTCTGTAAAATTTCAATCAGGTAAGGTATAAAAATCATTTTTGAATTGTGAAAAACTTTTTCTGTAAATTTTCAACCGCGTAATGTGTTTTTAACAAAAACTAAGTTATTTTGATCTAAATAAAATATTTTCAAGCATATTTTCATTTTTTGTGATAAAAACTAAGTTTAATATTAAAATTTGACTTTAAAACTATTTTTCCACAATTCTTTCCATTTTGAAAATATTTATTTAAAATTACAAATATCACTAAAAATATTTTCTCATCAAATTTTTCAAAATCAAAGTTTTTCCAAATAAAATAAATTCTATTGAAAACAATTTCCTCTTTCAAAATATGGTAGCCGAACCACCTCAAATACCTTGGATCAAAATCCAATCATTTTCTTATATCTTTTCATAAATCAAACCAAATATATGCATGTCCTAAACATGTCTATTCATATACACATGAATCATTTCATCTATATACAAATTATATTATACCTTTAATATCACAAGTTTATACCATATTCCAAAACTATAAAAACATATAGTTTTAAATAAAGTATAAAACCACAAAACTCAAACCATAAAATATGAAAACACAAAACATAAACCACAAAACACCAACCATAGATAACATTATGAAATTCAAGAGAATAAAATCGTATTTTTATACCACAATATTGGTTGATAGAGAAACTCCCCCTTACTTTGGTTTAAAATCTTCTCAAGGGAACTTTGTATAGGATCTTTGTCTTTCTACCAATACAAATCCTTAAAGAAACCAAACATATATGTATTTAAGCTCTAAAACATGGAATAAAATGATCATTGATCAATCCAATGATCTAAAACTTTGAAATAGAAATTTAAAAGTGAAGATAAAGAATGTTCACCTTTTGTTCTTCAAACTTTGTGGGCCCAAAAAGTGGTTGAATGAGATTTATTCTCAAGAAACTTTCAACACCAAAGTTTCTTAGAATGATATCTAGATGCTAGAAACAAGGTTGGAACCTTGGTTAGAAGTTTGGAAGGAAGTTTAGATGCTTTGGCCGTGAGTTATGTAGAGAGAAATGATGAAGTTTTTGGTGAATTAAAACGAATGGTGAAGTTTGCTATTTATAGAAGAAAAAGTAATGATTAAATGTAATTTAATAAAAGATAAAATCAAGATATTTACCTCCACCCTTAATCACCCGGCCACCCTTGGAGCAAGTTTGGAGAGTTTGTGTTCAATTTGAACACTTGCTCTCCACCATTAATACCAAGTGACTCACCTAGGTGATTCACCCTTCACATAAATGCTACCAATGATTTTATTAGATATTTATCTCTAGATATTTTTCAATAACTATTATCTAATGGACAAATATTAGTATTTATTGTCCAATGGACAATAAGATGTAGCCTAAAATTTTATTTGATAATCAAATCCCTAAAAATGAAAAACTTCCAAATTTGTTCACAGACTTGAAGTTTGTAAACTTCTGTATCTTTACTAAATGGTTAAAGGTATTTCAGACAAAAAATAAAATTATTTATTTTTATTTTTAGGAACAATCCAAAATCAACATATAAGGTTAAGCCCAATTAAATTTTAATTTAATAAGGCTCACATAAATTCCCAAAAATCATAAATCACTAAAATTTGGGAAAGTCAATATATAAATTAGAAACAGAAATTTTGCGGTATTACAAAGAATACAAAAAAGAAAATAAGGAGACAAAGATGTGAATTGGTACCAAAGACAAATATAAAATAAAAAAATTTGAAAGATAAAGCAAGAGAATGAGAGAAATAATACCATATGTGAATTCGTCAACGGTTGGATGGAATATCAAAAAGTAGAAGAATCAGACCAAACTCAAAAGATAGAAATTATGTTGAAATAGGGCCACATAGTAAATGCACTATGACTTTTTTTTTAATTTCAAATTATCATAATATATCATATCAAATTGCAATAAATTGGAGTTAATGATACAAAATATTCAACGATAATATTACTATAAATAATTAACATTAAATAAGTTTTTTCTAACCCATTTATTTAAAATTATAAAAATTTATTGTCAAGATTTGTGTTTAAATCAAAAAATAACTAAGACTTACACGAAAATATGAAAATAGCTATCTGATTGTTCTATAATTCCCAATTGAGAAATTTTGGGAAAAGATAATTTTTAGGCAATAAATTTGGGCTAATGAATATTTTTGTTAAAGGATCAACTTGAATTTGAGTTCGTGAATATTAAAGTAATGAAAATTAAATTTCTTTTCATAAATAATTTAACGAAGATTCAAAATTTGAATTTGTTGTAATAATTTAAATGAAATGAAATCAATTATAATTTAAATTTGAATTTGAATTTAACATTATTATTCATAATTATAATTAAAAAAATCTATGAAATTCAATTTCTAATAATAATTTTTGGAGTCATAAAGAAGGAGTTGACATACAAAGTGGAAAGAAATTAAATACATAAGAATTAAAACTCATTTATGATTGATATATGCATGAAGGACTAAAAATTTTAGATGAAAAAAACTTATTGTATGAGTGACCCATAGTATTGATAGAGTTTAGATAGATGTCATCTACTCTAATTTTATCTAGCTCCTTGAATGATGCCTAAGTTGTTAACAATTTTGTAAACACATAATATCATATACATAATATAATTTACACATAGCACAAAAGTCTTTACATTTTCCATGCATGAATCCAAATTAAATCTTAGTTTGAAATCCTAATTTAAAATTAAATTTATTTTGAGTTTATTTTATATAGTTTTAACTTAAAATTTATCAAATTAAAATTTGTCTTTAGAGATATAAGGCGAGGAAGAGAAAGGTGGAATGGGATTTGAAAAATCAATTACAACTCAATCTATATATACCAAAAACCAAAATGAATCCCTCATCTAATATTAATCTTCTGTATATGTAGTGTATGGTTTTGTTTTTTAATGTACCATATCAAGCAATTAAATTTATCAGACATGATAATCATTACAACTCACAATTCCCTTTTTGGTAGCACAAGATTAATAATATATTTATCATGTTAAAAATAATTTATTTATCTAATAATTATTTTATTTTATTTTCTTCACTCGTTATTAATGTTATAATTAATTTTTATAATATATATAATTCAAAAAATTCAATTATATATCCTTATTCAGTCTTTTCATTTTTGGTAAAAAAAGATTAGGAAGAAAAGAAGATATTCAATTATAATTTCAAGGCATTAGAAGTTTAATTCCAATTTTAAAGTGAAAATTTATAGTAATATTTATAAATCATGATATCATAAACACATAAAAAAAACTTATCCAAGATTTTTCACACCCACACTCACGGTATACACACAGAGGAAAAGAATGAATTTATAATTCAATGTTTCATTCACTTTTTTTAACTTAAAACCAACGTACAGGAATTTACCTTTTATAGACAAGATTGTTAAAATAGAATATTATAAAATAATAAAACCCTCTATGTTAAGTAATTGGATGAAACAGTGATACAACTAGTATTAATTGGACAGCACCTACAATTTCTTTTCAAAAGATTAGTGTGACTGCCTCCATATAGTGTGCCAACCTTCATGCTTAACCAATAACATTGCTTGATGTCCAAAGAGAACAGGGTGGCTTCTACTATTTTAGTGCCCACAGTTTTGCTTTTGCTTGATTTATTTGCTCACATTGCCTCCCTTAAATCAAACTATTAAAATTTGTCATTCCAAGCATTTTCTTCAACTTGTAAAATAACTCAATCTTCAATGGCTTTGTAAAAATATCTGCAACTTGTTTTTCAGTGTGACAATAATCGATTAATACTTCTTTCTTTACCACCAATTCTTGAATCTTGTGGAACTAGGTGTCTATGTGCTTCAATCTCTCATGAAAGACTGGATTTTTAGAAAGCGCAAAATATTACTGTGGGAACGCTCTCCTTTTCATGCAACACTTTAAGAATTTTTCTTAGGCATACTGCCTGAGTAGCACAACTTGTTGATGCTATATATTCTGCTTTAGCTATAGAAAGTGCAACAACTGGTTATTTCTTGGAAGACCAAGATATTGTGCCTAATCTAAGATGAAATATATATCTTGAAGTACTTTTCTTCGTCTCTATATCGCCTGCCCAATTACTATCGGAATATCCAACAAGTTACACATTATTAGCACCATTATAAAAAATTCCATCAGTCAAGGTACATTTGATATATCAAAGAATTCTTTTAGCTGCTTGTAAATGGCAGGCATGTGGTTCCTCCATGAACTTGATAAGCAATCCAACTCCAAAAACGATATATGGTCTGGTTACAGTCAAATATCTCAAACTTTCAATCAAACTCTTGTAATAGGTTGGATTTACACTTCTTCCTTTATCTTCTCTTATCAACTTCAATTTTTCTTCAACTGAAGTGGAAACCGGTTTTGAGTTTTCCACATGAAATTTTTTCAAAATATCATTGGCATATTTCTTTTGAGAATTAAAAATTTCATCATCCTACTGAACAACTTCAATGCCCAAAAAGTAAGACATCACTCTTAAATTTGTCATTTCAAAGTGTTTAACCGTAGCCTCCTTGAATTCTACAACCATCCTCAAATTATTTCCAGTAAAAATCAAGTCATCAACATAAAGATACACAATAAGAATACCATCAGGCTCAACAAATTTAATATACAAAGTATGTTCAAATGGGCATCTTTGAAAACCATTCTCAACAAAATAAGAATCAATCTTTTCATACCAAGCTCTTGGTGTCTGTTTCAATCCATATAATGCCCTTTTCAATCTATAGACTTTATCCTCTTTTTCACAAATCACATAACCTGCAAGTTGCTCAACATATACTTCTTCTTCCAAAGTACCATTCAAAAAAGTAGACATAACATCTGTTTGATATATTTTCCACTTATTTAGAGTAGAAAGTGAGATAATCATACGAATTACATCCAATCTGACAACGGTAGAAAATAATCAATACTTGGCTTTTGCCTATACCGTTTTGCAACTAATCTAGCTTTAAAATGATCAATCTCACCATTTGGCTTATATTTTGTCTTGTGCATCCATTTCACTCTAATTGGCTTCTTATCTGTAGGTAAATCTGTTAGCATCCATGTATTATTCTTTTCAATTGCATGAATTTTTTTCATCCATAGCTTTTTTCCAATTCATATCATTAGATGCCTCTTCATAATTCAATGGTTCACAATCTGCAAATAACGCAAAATTGATAATCTCTTCATCGGATGGATCATTATCATTACTCACGACATAGTCCTCCAATCTAGTTGGTAACTGATGACGTCTTTGAGGTCGACTGGATGATTCTGGTTCAGGTGGTGGATTCGTATGACCATTTTCTTCTATATAATTTCCTGTCATCACCATTGGCTCCTTTTGTTTTGCTTTCAAGGACCAATCCCATATTCCTTCTTCATCAAATGTTACATCTCAACTAATAATCACTTTCTTTGTTTCTAGATTATACAATTTGTATGTTTTTGAATTCGTACTGTAACCAATGAAAACACATTTCTCACCTTTATCATCTAATTTCTTTCTTAGCTGGTTTGGTACATGAGCATAAGCAGTACACCCAAATACTCTTAAGTGATGAATTGAAGGTCTCCTTCCACTCCAAGCTTTTTCTGGTGTTTTATCACGAACACTCTTTGTTGGACACTTGTTCAAACTATACACAACACAAGCTACTGCTTTTGGCCAAAATTCTTTAGGCAACTGTTTGAATTTCAACATACATCTCACCATATCTATGATTGTTCAGTTCTTTCTCTCGGCTACTCCATTCTGTTGAGAAATGTATTTGGTTGTCAGTTGATGTTGAATTTCATGCTCTTCAAAGAAATTAGCACAAGCAAGGTACGCTTGACCTCTATTTGTTCTCAATGTTTTGATTTTGTAGCCACTTTGTTTTTCCACAAGTGCCTTGAATGACTTGAAGGTATCACAGACTTCTGATTTCTGTTTCAAAAAATATACCCAAGCCCTTATACTAAAATCATTAATAAAAAGTAATAAAATACATGTTGTCACTATGAGATGGTACATCAATAGTACATAGATCTGAATGCATAATCTCTATTAACTTTCTTGCCCTCCAAGATCATACAGCAAGAAATGCTTCTCTGTGCTTCTTTTCCAATTCACAAGTCTCACATATACCATCAAGAATATTAACAACTGGGAACTAAAAAACAAGTTCTTTCCTTGACAAATAATTTAATACAAAAAAGTGAGAATGCCCAAAATGCATATGCCACAACCAGTTATCATCAAATATCACAAAACTCAAACAAGAAAAATTTTCATGTTGAACTTTAAATGGGAATAGTCGGTTTGAAGTCATCTTTACCTTAGCAATAAATCTCTCGTTCTTGTTAAACATAATGCAATGTCCTTGATGAATCTGAATGTCATAACCTTTTTCTAACAGTTGTCCTATACTTAACAAATTATGACAAAGACTAAGAGCATAAAATACATTAAAGATAAAAAAAAATTAGAGCTATCTTTCAATCTAATAGATACATGACCTTTTCCCAAAATTGGAATATTTATATTATTGTCAAATCTTACTGTTGAGTTAACGGTTTCATCCAGTAAGGAGAATAATTCTTTTTTCGCACATATGTGATTGCTACACCCTGTATCCAAATACCAGATATTTTCATCTACTGCAAAAGAATTACTTGCCAAAAATAAACTTTATGGGTTATTAGAAATCTCACCATCATTTTGGTATTATTTTTGGCAACATTTGCTTCAATATAATTATTTTGAAATCTGAATCTGCAATCTACAACTTTGTGCCCAAACTTTCCATAGTAAAAGCAATTAAAATTAGTTCTTTCTTGATAATTGTTACCTCTTCCTCTTCCTCGATTAGCAAACCCAAAATTATTTCCACCTCTTCCTTGGCTGGATGATCTAAAATTATTGCCTTTTCCTTGATTGAAATTGTTACTACATCTTCTTCCTCTGAAATTTCCTCTACCTCTGTCTCTGAAGTTTCCTCTGCCTTGATTATTGAAACCACGACCTCTTCCTTCTCCACTTTGGCTAGACTTAGCAAAATAGTTCACTTGACTCTTCAAGGATTCTTCATTTGATTTTCCTGACTCCTCTAAAATTCTGTTCACGTGGCTTTCTATACTTCCTTGCAACTCTGCAATTGTCATCGTGTCTATATTGTGTAACTCTATCATTGTAGTCACCACATGATCAAATTTGATTGGCATGATGTGAAGAATTTTTTCAACCACCTTACTATTTGAAATCATTTCTCCATATACTCTCATCTTGTTGACAAGGTCAGTAACACGTGAAAAATATTGTTCAACACGATCTGAATTGGACATTTCATATCTTTCATATTCTCTTAGCATGGATACACCTTTGTATTCCACGCTTCTTTGGCAGTTTTGGCATTTGCTATTTTTCCAAATTTTGAATAATCAATGCCTTCGGAATTTGTAACAGTGCCAATTGATCTCTTCTTTGAGTGGTTGCATCAGCTCCTTCTTGTAATCCTGGTTCAACAAGACTCCAAATATTGTGAGCCCTAAGGTGAGTAGACATTAAGATCTCCTAATAACTGAAATCGAGTTTCCCATCTAATTTTGGGACCAGACCAAACAATATTGTAATTGTTTGCCATATCTCACTTTAAATGGGACTGACCCAAAAAAAAAAAAAGATTGTATGAGAACACTCTTGTTCCTCACAAACACTCAAAAAATTGGCGTTGGTTTTAACCAAGATTTGATACCAATTTGTTATGAGAAACACATAAAAAACAAAACTTATCCAAGATTTTTCACTCCCACACTCACGGCATACATACAGAGGAAGAGAAAGAATTTATAATTCAATGTTTCATTCACTTTTTTTAAAACTTAAAACCAACGTACAGGAGTTTGCCTTTTATAGACAAGATTGTTACAATAGAATAGTATAAAATAATAACACCCTCTATGTTAAGTAATTGGATGAAATAGTGATACATCTAGTATTGGTATTGGGCGGCGCCTACAATTTCTTTTCAAAAGGTTAGTGTGACTGCCTCTATATAGTGTGCCGACCTTCATGCTTAACCAATAACATTGTTTGATGTCCAAAGAGAACAGGCTGGCTTCTACTATTTCGATGCCCATAGTTTTGCTTTTCCTTGATTTATTTGTCGACAAATCATGTATTAAGAGAGATTGTTATAATTTAAATTGAACATAAACTTTTTAAGCAAATATTTCAATTCTTATCAATTAAAAAAGTAATTGAATTCAAATATTCCTTAAATTAATTATCTTTGATTCTTTGTGGAGGTTTTTCTCTTTAAATTATCTTTGATTCTTTGTGGAATTTGATTTGGCATATAAGTTGATATTACTTTGGAAATGCAGAAAATACTTCCAAAATTGAATCAAACAAATGAAGCTGCCCTCACATAAATTTTTATTGTATTGTCTAATTCCAAATCATAAACATGGCCGTTACTGAAACAATTATCGGATCGTAACTTATTACCTACCCTTATATTATATGTATCTCTACCGACAACAATGTCTTGGATTCTATCTCTTTAATATTGTAGTTTCAGTTATTAATGTTAGAAGCAAATTTTCTCTAATAAATTTTTACTTTCAAGTAATTAAAAACGTTGATTGGATTGAAAAGGTAAAAAGAAGATGAAAATAAAAATAAAGATGTGTTATTACCAAATTTCCAGTTTTAGACTAAATTGGTAATCGACAAATTATAAGACTTTACAAGGTTGAGCTGGAAAAATGCAAGCCCAAAATCGAATAGATGTGTTATCCAATAATTATACTTGGTTGAAATCATGAGATGTTATTGAAGATTGAGTTGATAATATTCGTGATGAAAGATAAAGCCAATATTTATCAATGCTGCATTCGACAAATCAAGGCTAAGAATGACGTTCGACAAACAATTTCATTCGACAAATATATGAAGCCAACAAAGTTTCAAGCGTACACTCAACCGACAAAATGACATGAAAATTATTGACGAAGTTGATGCATTAACAAAACTATTGGTGGTTACCTAGAAGCTGTTGGTTACCATTTTGAATTTCAAAGTAGCAGTTGCATCCATAAATCAAGAAACTGCTGATTTTGACTCATGGCAGTTGTTGCTGGTAGTTTTAGGTGATTAGTTTGAATAAGCATGTGCTAGTTACATGCATGCCACTTGTCCCACAAATGTCAGATTCTTAGAGATTTAAACGTAGAAAATTTCTCTATAAATACTAGTTTCAACATTAAAACAAAGGTTGCAACTTGAAACATCCTACAACTCCTAAAGTCCATACGACGTTCAAAAGACAAAACGGATCAATCAAGTTTATATGTCACTTTCATTTCAATTTAATTTCAGGTTCTTTATTGCATTTCTTTTGCTTGGATTTGGTTTACTTGCTTTCATCTTTGATTTTCTTTTATCTTCATCTTCTTTTTACCTTTTCGATCCAATCGACATTTTAAATTACTTGAAAGTAAGAATCTAGTAGAAAAGGTTCCCTTCCAAGATTGATAATTGGAACTGCAATATTGTCAATTAAAGCATTGATGATGTTAATGTTTAATAAGTTGGCACATTAAAGCCAACTTTTTGTCGAGACATTACTGATAATTTTTCACGTTAAACAAGATGAAAGAAAATCAAAGATGAAAGCAAATAAAGGAAAACGAATAAAGCAAATCAAAGCAATAAAGAACTTGAAATCAAATTGCATAAATAAAAATGACATGTAAACTTGAATGATTCGTTTATTTTTTGTGCATCGCAGGGACTTTAGGATTTGTAAGATATTTCAAGTCGCAACCCGTGTTACATTATTCTAATTATAAGTAGTATTTATAGAGAAACTTCATATGTCTAAATCCCTATGAACTTGCCATTTGTTGGACAGGTGACATACACGCAATCAGTATAACTTGATAGGATATTCATTCTACTTTTACCATTTATTCATCTCTCCCACTCTGCATCACAGTGGCATGGCTATCACTCTCCCACCACCATCATTGTTGCCAGCCACCGCTCTCCCACCACTACACTACCATCGTTGCCAACAACCACTCTCCGACCGTCACCAGTGTTGCCAGCTACCGTTCTTTGACCGCCGCCATCATTGCCGCCCATCGCTCTCCAATTGCCACTTTCGTTGCCAGTCACCGCTCTTCAACTGCTACCATTGTTGTCGGCCACCATTCTCCAACTTCTATCATTGTTGCTGGTGACTTGTTGTCCCCGTCGTAGATAGCCCACCGCAGGGGGACGACAACTAAGTAAGCAAGTACTAGTTGGAAAAAACTGAGTAAAAAAAGATGTGTGAAAAATAGGATTAATATATACAATTTTCTTTTTGTTTATTGATTTTGCCTTAATATTTAAAGACTACTAATTTTCTTAAAGGAAGACATTAGCCTCTTCCATAGAAGAATGCTATATTTTATTTCAAATTATTTTAAAATTTTTATCAAATACAATCAATTTATTTATTCTGTAATGACCAAACACTTGATAGTATAAGAGCTCAACTTTATTATACTATCAAACCTTATCTTATTGCCTTATACTATCAAACCTTATCTTATTGTCTTATACTATCAGGTCTTATACTATTATATACACCAAACAAATTTTTTAATAGTTATATTTTACTTCTATTCAAATTCTTCAGGAAAACACACATGTACAAGTTTTATGGCCATAATCACACATGTACAAGTTTTGTGGCCATAATCATTTGCTATTGCCTGTTTTGGCCCTAGAATAAAAACACCAAATTGATAAAAAGGAGGAGAAGTCAAGAATGAGGGTAAAAACTAGCATCCAAACAGCAAAAAGTCCTAAAATGTATCTTTTTTCTTTTCATTCTATTTTTTTTTTATTTTCTCTCATACTATAGGGAACGTAAATGGGAAACAAGACGACTAAAAAGTAGGAAAACAATGCTAGGCATATAAGAGGAGCGTAGCAGTGACGCGAGTTATGGCGTGCGGGAAATGAAAGCACAAATCCCCGAAACAGAAATCAATGCACAATCTCAGTCTCATAGTCATAGATTACTTTATTAGCATGTTTGATTTAGTTTTTAAAAATTTTAAATTATAATTTGAGTAAAAAAATTATTTTTTAATATTTTTATTCAATTCATAATTTTAAAATTTTTAAAATTTTAAAAATTAAACCAAAACCCTCTATGTAATTTCCAACTCCAAGAAGAAGCTTTTTTCAAAAGGAAAAAAAATTGAAAAAAAAAAAAGGAGTACGTGTCACACTGTCAGAAAAGTTCTGTGAACACACTTGGTTCTTACTTCTTATTCCCTAATTGGAGGTAATATGTTATTCACTAATCATTGCACAAGTTTATAATATGTTACACGCTCCTCCCATATTTGAATGTAAGTCATTAGATATACATTATTCTTAATATAAGTTTTTTCTAATGGTTGAAATTGTACGCTATTTAACAAAAAGTTATGCAAATATCTTTTCTTATCCTATTTTTCACTCCCTTTTTCTGTCCTTACTCACTCCCCCAAACAGGCAACAGCCACCCTAGCTTTCCAATACACATGTTTTTACTTCATTGGGCAAGCAGGGTATATTATATATTATAAAAAGATCATTTTGTTTTTCTATAAAGTAAAGATGAGTTTAATCTTAATTTATTATGAGTATAAAGTTATATTATTATTTAACTATATATTATTACATCATTACAAAAGTTAACTCATACAACAATTATCATAATTAAATAAATGAAAATTAAACAATTTTTTTTATACTACATTATTAAAAGAATTTACTTTCTTAAATATTTATTATGATAGTAAAAAAAATTAAATATTTTATCAATACATAAACAATAAATTTAAATTAAAAATAATAGCATTTATTTATTTTGACCGCGTGCATATATTCTTCTCCATACAATGCAAGTACAGAACGTACCTGCCTATTATATTATACATTTAAAGCACTCCAAATGGCCTAACTATTTCCATTAAAGGGTTTTTGTACCTAAATTCAATAGTGGAATTCATACAATAATAATATTTTTGAAAGGGTCCAAAAGCAAATTCGGGGATGGTCGAAGATACATTTCCTGAAATGCATCAACTCATAAAGCAAAAATTCAATTCTTTTACTTGTCTATTTTAAGGAAGTGACTTAATACAAACACATTTGAGTAAAATGTAAAACAAAACATTTATGATGAGAAAAAACGGATATGGATTATCTTATTTGAAGGTCTCACTTTAATGCTGTCATATAAAAAGAGAAATAAAGACAAAAGAAGTTTAAATGAGTTCCATGCACCGAATTTTCTTTTTAATATTTTTTAGTAATCTAACATGTGAGACCATCACATAAAAGATCGAAATTCAGTATGAGACATCTATTCTTTTCCTTACCACTGGATGATGACACAAACTTGGCTACTTGCCTACTTCGGACTTTTAAGGTTTTTGCCATGTTCTTAGCGTTGTTCTTGGCCCTTTTTTTCCAATGTTTTAGGTACAACAGCTAGATCAATGCCATCAAGTCTATCAACCTGTAGCTTTCTGGTATTGCCGTGTTGCTTGGCTAATAGCAATTTGCAAATTGCAAGGAACCAACCGAGTACGTACGATGTTTGTGTTTCAAAATTTATTTAATAAGAAAGACACTTTAGTGCAGTTTTAAAAAAAATTATTTTATTTTATTTTATTTTATGAATTTAAATAATTAAATATTAAATTTAATTAATTAATTTTTTATATAAAATTAATTAATAATTTATTTTTATTTTAATACTTAACATATAATTAATTATAAATAAATTATTAATTAAATTAATTTAATATTTAATTAATTTAACTCACAAATCAAAATAAAATACTTTTCCTCGAACTACATTAAGACCTTGTTTGGATTATAAAAGAAATAAAGTAAAAAGAAATAGATAGAAGAGAAATAGAATAGAAAATGAGTAAATTTTTAAGTTGTTTTGATTAAGATAATTAAGAGAGAAATAAGAAAGGAAAAAAATTAAATTTTGTTATAAATACATATTTATCCTTATTTATTTATTTAAAAAATAAAAAAAAGAATATATTAGTTAAATTTTCACTTTTATCCATTTCTTCTCTATTTCTTCTCACTTTTGGAAAGAAATAAAAAAGTTATGAGACGACCACTTTTTTTTCTTTCTTCTCTATTTCTCTTCTAACCAAACAAAAAAATTTCTTCATTTTCTTTTTATTTCTCTTTTCTCTAATTTTCTCTTTTTTATTTCTCTCAAAACAAACAAACCATAAAATATCTTTTTCTTATTTATTTATGCAACTAGCTGAAAAGGGCATTGAATAGTATTGGGCTGCATGATTAAAAAGTCAATCTCTCTCTCTCTCTTTATATATACACATGAATAGCCAGAATCCTAACTAATACTCGTAACATTAAAAAAAAGGTATATATGACTATTTTTTATAGTCATTTTCATGAGACAATTGGCAAGAAGAAATTATTAAACTTTGACGTTTATACTTGTACTTGTCAACTTAATGAGGCAAAAGGTCAAATTTCATATGAAATCCTGGTATTAAAAGTTTATATATATATATATATGTATGTATATATTTGCACTTAGGTATTGTAATTTACATTATCTTATGCATATTGTAACTAATTTATTTTTATCAGGTTAAAAGCATTTCATATACACGGAACTATATGACTTATGTTAGCCGCAAGGAATTTATAGTTAAGACTTGATTTTGTAACGTTTGTAATCAGGGACAAAATTGAAAAATTTCCAGTGAATACAATATAATTTTTAAAGACATAGCAGATTTTATCTTTATGAAGTGCTTACTTAAAGAATTATATATGTATATTACCATACACAACAAAAAAAATTTGGCGTTAGAGTATGACCTTCCCCCACACCCCACCGCCTAAGTCTGCCCGTATATTTAAAAGGGCTTCATTATGTAAGGAAGAGTAACAAAATAATAATAATCACAAAACATGTTTTTTAAGATCGCAAACTATGTTTTAACACAAGATCTATTAGACTCCAACCCTAATGACATGGGCGGTGATAGGTGAGTTAAAAGACAATTCAAATTTATTTAATATGTATTATTAAAAAAAATGTGTATTTATAACATAAAAGTTATCATTTTAAATTAGAATAAATATTTATTTTAGTCTTTAAAAAATATATGTATCATCAATTTTGTCTTTTAATGATTTGTCCTATTCCTATCAATATATTACCAGTTGTAACTTTTATATGTTTTAAAGGTTACGTGTTGAGGAAGAAAACATAAAAGGCTGAATTGGTAGTTTTACATATCTCTTTTGCATTTAGGTTCTTTAAATTAAAATCTCATATAAATTCATTAGGAAGAAGAAAGCATAACAATCACATACTCAAAACAAGAATTGATAGATGAGAAAGAAATAAACATGTGAAAGAAAAAAACTAAGAGGTTCGTGAAAACAATAGCAGCGGTTGATGAACGGCGGAGGAACAAGGGACCACCCACAAACTACAGGAATCGTCAAATATAAAAAGTGAGAGTGTAGGGATTAATCTTTTATTATTATTATTTAATTGAAGATAGGAGAGGAATTTAATTAAAATAATGAGGGTAAAAATGAGAAAAAAAATAATACGCTATAAGCTCAAACGCTATTTCAAGTATCGTCTGAAAAAACGTTATAAGCTACTGATTACCAAACAATTCTATTTTTTAAAATTCGTCATCCACTAGTCAAATCCATTATAAGCTAGCGGATTGAACTTATCAAACAGAGCTTTAGTCTTTTTAGAAGATCAATTTAATGTAAAAATTAACATTAAATTACTAATTTAATGTTAAAAAATGGCACTTAATGACCAATTTGATTTCAAAAATTAACATTGAATGACAATTTTGATGTATTTATTATTTGAGAACTTAACTGATAACATTTATATCTTTAAATAACTAAAATGATGTTTACTCCCCTAAATTGTAAAACATGATAATGTGTGAAAATAAGAGAAGAAAAATAGGTGAAGTTGCATGATAAGGATATCTTCAAGTTAATTTTTGTGTCAACTAAGACTTAATCACTCTTCGGGCGATATTAATAACGAATTCTCTATATTGACCTAGCACATTTAAGAAAATTAATTTCCCTATGTGTTAGCTTAAAATTTGAATTTGAGTAATCAAAACACAACACATTTTCTTAACCAGTAGGCAAACTCCTTTAGTTAACGTCCCTATTTGCTTTAATTTCATTTGTAACAATATATTAGTTAGTAAAGTTATTACATTGGCACTACTAATTTTCAATCCTCTCAAACGAATAGAAATATAATAATAAATGTTTGACATGAAAAAAAAATTATTTAATTTGTGATAATTTAAAAAATTATAATTAAAAATTTGTGAGAAGTATGAATGTCTAAGCAATTGAGAATGTTAATAACCATATATCTTAATTAATAATTTATATAAGAAATATGCTTATAAAATAAGAATATTTTTTTAAACATTCTCTTGATATATAGTTAAATTTATTAAAATCAATATCATCTTTATTAAAAAAAATTCTTGGATTAAAACCAATTTAAGCAATTTTTTATACATTTGGTTGGAATAAGGTGTACTCACTCACAACTCACAAAGTGAGACTTTTTAGCTTGTTTAGTTTAAAATTTAAATTCTACCCAGCGCAAATGTTCTTTTTACATTTTCTAAAAGAAAGTAAAACAATTCTTCCTTAAAATGGATGGACCACACGAGAATATAGAAAAGTAAACAAAAAATGTAGAAAAATAAAAGGGTGGCCGATTGACCGTCCAAAGGTACGGAGGGAACATAATAGATGATATGATATGATAGTCAATGTGTCACGGTCCGCATACCAAAGCATAGCCAAGCACTCGGCTGGGCCCACCACCACTAGAGGAGTCACATTGATGCACGCTTACCTCTCAAATCTTTTTCTAAAATTCCAATCATGACCGTTGCTTACGGAAATTGTTATGGACGTAGGGTACTTTCTTTTCTTTTTGATTTTATTTTAGATATATAAAATTTGTTTTGAAACACGTAATTTCTTAAACTTTGATAAATTATGAAACTGAGATATTAGATTTCACAAAATATTATCCACGTAGTGTCACATTGGGTAAATAATATGTTAAAAAATAAAACTTTATATCTTAAATGTGAAAATTGGCTAAATTTTAAGGCTTCGTTTGGTTCGAGAAAACAGAAGAGAAAAGGATAGAAAATAAACTTTTTTCCTGTTTAGACATGGAGCGAAAACAAAGGGGAAAGAAAAAAAAAACCCGTGGAACCCATTCCAAAAGTTTTCTCTCCTTGCATGCGAAGAAAATTAGAGAGAAAAAGAGAAAAGTTTTCAAATTCTAATTTTTACCCTTTATTTATCTTCTCATCTGCGAGTGGCAGAGGAAAACGGCACCACACAAGTAAAAGGCAACAATGGTGCTGCTTTTAAGATGGTGAAGGGGAAGAAGTTGGTGGAGTTGCAAGGGGTGGGGGTGAGGAGTGGGCGAGGGGAATGGGGAAGGTCAAGGGGAGGGGGAGGGCGATGAGGGTTGAGGTGGAGGTGGGGAGGGGTTGGAGTGGGGACGGTGATGGGATGAGGAAGGGGGTGGGAGTGGGAGTGAGGGTCTGTTGGGGTTGCAGTGGGCAGGGGAAGGGAAGGGACGATGGGATTAAGGTGAATTTTAAATATTTGTTAATTGAAATTTAAATATATAAAATGTTATAAATTTAAATAACTGACCACAATTAATTAAACATAATTTAAAATTAATTTTCATAATTTAAGCATCAATACTTTAACATTTTTTAAATTAATATTTATATAATAAAAAATGTGTTTAGAGAGAGATATATATATAATAAATAATAAAATATATTTATATTTTGTTACATATAAATAAGAATATATATGTCATTTTATATAATAATATTTTTTTTATTCATTCTCATTTTTTATTTATTTTCTTTTCATCCAAACACATAAAAAGAAAATATATGTTTCTATCTATTTTCTCTTTTTTTATTTTTCTTTTTATTTTTTCTCCTGTATCCAAACAGAGCAGAAGGGAGTTCTATGTAAGGATCGAAGATTTTTTTATTAAATTTAATAACTTATTAATAGTTTCATAATTTATCAAAATTTAAGGGAGTTATCCAAACGAAGCAGAAGGGAGTTCTATGTAAGGATCGAAGATTTTTTTTATTAAATTTAATAACTTATTAATAGTTTCATAATTTATCAAAATTTAAGGGAGTTACCAGAGAGATAGACGAAAGGAGCAAAGGGATGCCATGGTCCCCTTCAAGTTTGTAATTTTTTGAATTTTTTATGTTTTATGTGATTTTATTTATTTATTTTATCATTTTATGTGATATATGTGATATATGTCTTCTCTCATTTAGTTCCTGGCTTCACCCTTAGGAGCTATGTAATGTAAAACAAACTTTGCATACAATGGTGTAACTTGACTAAAAATTTTAGAGAGACAAATAATAATATATACATGAATAAAAAAATACTTGAAAGAAAAGTAAAACCAATTTAACACATTCAATAATCATCAGTTATAAAACTCATAAGATCATATATTTTCTTTCTTGTTTTGGTAACATTTTAAAGTTTGGTATGTATCTAAGTAGAAATTTCAGAGATAAAAATTCTTTGTTCATCTTTTAATAACAATAAATAAATTGTTAAATTAGTATTAGTTATAACTACCATTAAAAAAACTATTAATATAAAAGTAAGAAAATATTTTTTAATGTTTTAGCTTTAACTTCGTCTTTAAATTAGCTTGTGTTTAAGTCTATAAAATAAACATAAAAGTTTTGATAGCATAATTACCTAAAAAATAGTAATATCGTTAACATTAAAATAAAATAACAAGAAAATTAGTAATATAATTCAGGTTCATATATATTTTTCAAATTTGAGTGCATATCAATTGTAAAACTAAATCAAACTTCATTGATGTAATATAAGTGATTATTTTGATGTCTTTTTTTTTTAAGTACTGATATTTAAAATGAGTTGTCAAATATTTTTTAGTTGTTATTTATATTTAATAAATTTTTAAATATTTATTGTGAATCCAACAATTAAAAAATAATTAACAACTTATTTTGAGTAATAATCTTATTAAAGTATCATAATAACTCCATGTAGCTTATATTTTATACTTTTTTTATAATTATCCAAAATAAATTATTAATTATTAATTTTATAATAAATATTTATAATTTTAAATATTAAATATGATGCTACTTACGTACTCCTTGTAAAGTTTTTGTCGACTATGATTGAAGTTTCAACTTTCAAGACTCAAACACCACCACACACACACACACCCACCCACCCACCCGGTGGACAAGTGCAACAGAAGAAAAGAAACGAATATATATATATATATATATATCTTTTTACGTATAATTTCTTTTAAAACATTATTATTTATAGAATAGGTTCTTTTTAGTTTCATAAAAGTTTAGAAGTTGCCTCCTTGGTCAGAGTTATAATCAATTTATAATCTTAAGAGCTTAAAGATTTGAATCTTAAAAAAGGTAAGGTTAATAATTATAATTGTTTTAAGACCTCAATGAAATTAATCTTATTTTCAAAAGTTATAAGAATACATATGATATGCAAAAAAGTAGAAGGTGGATAAGTCATTCCACAATGAAGGCGCATCTCAATGAATGTATCAAAAAGGAGATCTGGATCAACTAGAGTAATGAACAAAAAAACAATGTTCTAAAATGAGGGGTGTATTTTATAAAATAAAATATCCAATAATAATCATTGGTGAAAAGTCAACTTTTTATAATTTTATAAAATGTAAATCTATGAATAACAAGTGATGAATATATAAAAATATAATTTTTTTATCAACAATTATCGTTTTTAAAGTACATTCCTAACACCAAAATCACCAAAAAAATATCACCCCCAAAAATATAACCCAAGATCTTTACATAATTGACAAAATAGTTTTTAATAAGCTGCTGGAACTCCTAATTATTAGAAAATATTCATTGTTCTCAAAATAAAATGAAAGTAATTTTTTGAAAAAATTATATCTATATAATATTATAAAATAAATACCATTTAAGCTTTACTAATGTCACGTGTCACTCATATAATAAGTTTTTTCTTTTAAAATTTTTAGTGTCTCATGCATATATCAATCATAAATGAGTTTTTTTTTCTAATATATATATATATTCACTTTGCATGTCATCTCCTTCTTAATGAATCCCAAAATTATCATTAAAAATTAAATTTCATAATTTTTTAATTATAATTATGAATAATAATTTTAAATTTAAATTTAAATTTAAATTATACTTAAGTTGATTTCATTTAATTCTTAACAATAGTGTATTAATTTCTTAATTTAATAGCTATTAAAGAAAATATAAAATTATAACTCCTTGATTTTTGTAAATATAAGCATGTTAATCAAATATTTATTCTCCAATAGCATTAATTATCCAAATTTCAAAATTTTTAATGGTTTTTTTTTAATTTGCTCCTAAAATTTTTATTAAATGAAATCAAATGCCTCCTAAATTTTTTTTATTATCAATTTGGAATATTCATCATATGGACATATTTCATAAGTTTTCATGATGATGGCTTAGCAAAAATTATGTTATGTTATTTTGAAATCGATCTGATATAGTAATTGGAGAGTTTTTCTTTTTTACTTTTAGAATTAATTGTGACTAATTTTTTTTTATAAATCAGGGTATTCTCTCGTTTAAAATGTGAGAGACTAATCTCACGGGATACGGTTAGACTCATGACGCAAGGTCCCCTCTCAATTGTGTGTTATCTATACACATCGTCCTAAGAATTAAACCCAAGATAAGATATTTAAAGTAATCAAGCCCCTTCTCCTCTAACCAACACAAGTTAATTTTGATTGTGATTGTGTTAGTTGTGTGCAAAAAAGATTTTTCTAAATGTCTTAATCTTAATATATTTATATAAATAATAAGTAAAATTAAATAAACTTATTATGCAATCATTCAATTACATATATATTTTTGAACTAATTTATTATAATCATTTAACAAACATATACCTTGCTCATTTAATAAACACGTGCATCGTAGAGGTACTAAAACTAATTAACATAAGAAAACACTTGTTTGATCTTTTTAGAATCTCTAACGTTCAAAGTTTATTTTAAAAATAAAAATTCAAACTTAAAAATATGAAAGTATGATTAATAGTTAGTTATTTAAACATTTTAAAATAGTAATGAATTGGATTTGGGCGGCACTAATTATTGAATAGTTATCTAAAATTTTATTTATGCTTTCCATTTCTAAATACCAAATTAGTAAAACTTATGTGTCAGGCGGCATAAAAAACAATTCAAAACTTTAAAGTGCAAATATAAAATTCCACTCCCAGATTTTTGAAACACTGACTTGAATTAGAAAGGAAGTTAGTCAGATTAAGGAACAAGAAAATCCTTGCCTCTTGATAGTCATAGATTAGAAAAAATAAAAAGCTCCAGACCTCTCTTTTTTATTGTTGGGTTGTATTCTACTATGTTTTTTTTATGATGATGTTCTTAACTTTAAGAGCACGAAAGATGTAAAATTTTAACTTTCAAATATTTTATGACACTAATATAGTGATTTAAGATGAAAAATAATTTGCTTAACCTTCAGAGGCTAGGATATGTGGGCAAAACTTTCACTTCACTTGAGTCAATCAGTAAAGAGCTTGGAAAGCAAAATGACTAATTAAAAGAGGATACTGACCATGATTTATGTTGTTTCAGCTGTGACATGTTTTATCTTTCTTAATAATCTTAACCCAAATTACAGCAATTGTACGGCTACGAACCGTCAATAAGAAGCTTTCATTTCCTTGGACTTTAGTCACTTTTATTTTCAATGCCGCATGCGAAGATATATAAGTACTTTGGGTCATTTATGCTTCAAAAGAAGATGTTGTACTTGTGATGATAGAATTAAACTGTGCAAATAGAAATCAAGCAAGCAGTGGTTGAGATTGAATGAAAACGGCAAATCCTATGGTAAGATGGTTCACAATTCAATAACCATTTTGCATTTGTCACCTAACATCAGGTGGTCCTTCTTTTTTCATACACATATATTACGGAATTATTATGGTGCTATGAAAAATTTGCTATTTAAAGTGAGTTGTCAATTATTTATTGTCAGTTTATTTTATAATAAATATTTAAAAATTTATTAAATATAATTAACAACTAATAAATTTTTGACAACATATCTTAAATACCAATACTTAAAAAAAATGTGTACTTAAATAATTCCCACATATTACTCACACAAAGATTCTTCCGGTCTGTCTTTTCGAACCACCAAATCGAATAGGCAATGGCCACAAGTGCCTCAAGTCTAAAGTTGAATAGAAAAAAGGTGGGAAAAAAAATAAAGGCTGAGAGAAGAGATGCCAGTCAAATAACTGCTCTTACTCCCAAAAGTTGAATGGGCTATAGAGTAGTTCGTCAATTTTATAGGCACTTAAAAATTGATGCTTTATTATCCTATTGATGACTGATGAGTAGCCAGTGGAGCAAAGATTCTTAGGACTAGCCATAAATGTATAGATTGAGTTCGCAAATGTAGACTATCACATGCCCAGGTGGCTGGGAGAGGGAGAATATATCAGATGGAATGGTAAAAAAAAACCCATATCTCACTCAAGTCTCAAATGCAAGAAAGGGTTTAGACAATACAAGTATCCCTGTTTTAGGAGAAATTCTTCTGTAGTATGAGATTTTACTTAAATTTTATTATATAATATTTTATATTTAATTTAATGATATATGTTATTATGTTGTGTAATTTGTTACATTTTTAATGGATTAGTGTACTATTTTAAGAGTAATGACATTTCATTTATTCTTTGATGATGGCATTTATCCTTGCCTCATTTATTTATCGCAGTTGGGTTTACTTGCATTATTATTGCATATAATTTTGCGCACTTATGGCATAAATTGCACCACCCTTTGAAAAATTGAAGTTGCAAAGAAACTTTGAATTACTAGTTACTATAATGCTCCGTGACAATATTTCTGTTAATCTCCTTTTAAGAAAAAACAAATAAAGTTTTTTTTTTTTTTTAATGTTTTATGGTGAGCTTAACCGTGAAATTTGAGTCTTTGACACTGAAAGTCAGATTTATCACGAGAGGAGTGGTAGGACTTATCTCTCGAAAGCCCAAAAGACAATTTGGGTGGTTAAGTACTCTCGTGAGGGAGTGGTCACAAGACAGATTAGCACGAGACACGAGACATATATAAATTTTGACAAAATAAAGTGAATAATATTTGATGGTTTGTGTTGCCAGACCAGATGTTGTATTCTGAAAGTTGCCCTTCCGAATAGCTAGGCCTTTATCTCGAAACTTACCCTTCCATGATAAGATGTACAGATTCTAGAAAGAGAAAGGAGAGGAGTCTCGTGGGCGTGGATTAAGTCCCATGTGAGGCTGTCACAGGTACTACCAGAGTTTCATACAAACAGCTCCAGCACCATTAAGAGGTGGACCATTTGCTTGTGAAAACGTCCCTTTTTTTGTATCCGATAAGAATCTAATCTAAGGCATGTTGGTTTGGTGGTGAGAGAGAGAGTCATGAGAGTCATAATTTCTATGACAATCCACAAAAGCCCACTAAAGCCTAAAAATCCACTAAAGCTATAAAGTTAGCAGATGATTTGGTAAGTACTGTTTCACTTGGCCTTTTGCTCTCGTAGTGGGAAGTGATGGGGGAAAAAATATGAAGCGTACGTCTTCCCAAATATGGCGATCTAGATCTGACTTAGAAGTGGAAATTAGTGATCATATTATTCCACAAGTTGAACTGTTTAGATATCTTGGATCTATTATACAAAATGACGGAGAGATTGTAGGAGATGTAACTCATAGGATTCAAGCTGGGTGGACAAAATGGAGAAATACTTTGCGTGTTATTTGTGACCACAAGATACCTCTTAAGCTAAAGGGAAAATTTTATAGAACAGCTATAAGACCGGCAATTCTTTATGGTATCAAATGTTGGACGGTAAAATGTCAACATGAGCATAAGTTAAGGGTTGCAGAAATGAGAATGTTGTGCTGGATGAGTGGACATACAAGAAGAGATAGAATTAGGAATAAGTGCATTCGAAAGAAAGTTGAAGTAGCACCAATTAATGAAAAGATAACAAAGTCTCGCCTAAGATAATTTGGTCATGTGAGGAGAAGACCAATAAAAGCCCCGGTGAGAAGAATTGATAAATTGGAGGATAGTCCCTTAAAGAGAGGTAGAGGTAGATTACTGACAACACTAAGGAATATCATTAAAAAAGATCTTGAAATAAATGATATATCTGAAAGTATGGTCTATAACAGAACACAATGGCGTCGTTTGATCCATGTAACTGACCCCACCTAGTGAGAAAAGGCTTTTTGTTGTTGTTGTTGTACATCTTCCCAAAGGCCTCTCCTATTGTCATCTAAATGATTATAATATGAATTATCGTGCAAAAGAAAAAGACTTAACAAATTTATGTCCTATGCATATGCATGTGAAGACCACAACAAGTGATGTAGTCCATAACCTTCACTGAGAGTCATCCAATTCTTCTTGTTTCTCTATCAACCACTCATTCTCACATACCATGGCAGGAGATTATAGATACGTATCCAAATTCATCCCTGCTGTCTAGGGCGTTTGTACATAGTTTCAATTGCCACCCACCAGGTCTAAGGGTGTATGTTTTCTTATACCGGTTTTCTTTCTCTTTTATCTCTTCAACTCCAATTAAATATGTCACATTATTATTTTATATTTAAAGTGATGATGCATCAACTATTTATTGACTTACGTTGTGTTTAAGACAAGTATTTCTCTTCTAACTTCTCTTTATTTATTTATTTATTGGTCTAATCTTTCTTCATCATTTGACCTTTTTTGTGACAACCTTTTGCCCAAATTGTCAGTTCCATTTTCAAGTTGATAGCGAGTATCGGTAGCAACTTGCCATACATGCAAGTCACTTCTGCCGTTTAAACTGTACCCTTCTATTTTAAAATTATTATATTATTTTAGTTAAATTATTAATTTATATTTTTTTTAATTGCAATAACCTTTTACTTCCTAGTAAGATAAGTTGTGATGACATCTTACTTCACTAAAGGTTGGCCTTTTTAATCTCCAAAAGCCTACTAAATTTTCAATATTAATTCATTCTTAATATTAAATCCTAGCTCTTCAGTAGTTTCCATACACAATTACAATTACAATTACAATTACATTCATATACAAAATGCTACTATAATATACTTAACAAATCTATTAATAAAATCATTTAGCCCATACCAGAAATGCCAATTTTCAGATGCCAAATTTGAGGTTACACATTCAGCGTAGTACTATACAAAATATATTCATAACAGTAAATAAGTATTAGAATCCAAGGGGATTGGCTAAGTGGTTAAAGAAATGTACTCTCCCCATTAACTACTCAAATTCAGACATTGTGCTAGTACCTAGGAAAATTAATTACGCTAAATGCACCAAACCTACTTAGCCGTGGTTGAGACAAAAATTGACTCGAGAATACTCTTAGCCTTTGTTTAGTAGGAGAGAAATAGAAAAGAGAGGAGAGAAATAGGAGAGAAATAAAGAAGTTCTCTTGTTTGGTTAAAAGAGAAATAGAGAAGAAAGAAAAAAAAATGATAGATCCTACTGCTTTTTCATTTCTCTCCTAAAATGAGAAGAAATAGAGAAGAAATAGGTAGGGATGAAAATTTGACTAATATACCCTTCTTTTTGTTGTTTTATAAATAACTAAATAGGGACAAATATGTATTTACAACAAAATTTAATTTTCTTTCTTTTCTATTTCTCTCCTAATTCTCTTAATCCAAACAACTTAAAAATCTACTCATTTTCTACTCTATTTCTCTTCTCCCTATTTCTTTCTATTCTATTTCTTTCTACTCTATTTCTCTCATAATCCAAACAAAGCCTTACCGTATAACACAAAAAAAAAAAAAGGCAGTAGAAGGCATTCAAGCGCAAAACCAATTGTATATTAGCTTTTGCTTTGGCCAGCAGTTTAGTTTCTGTTAGATGAACAAGTCTCTGATGTCAAGCGTGTTCTTGAGATAGAAAACAAGGTTATACAAGGAACAAAAAACAGGCAAAATGTACCATCAATATGTTTTAAGAGTTTAATTTTGATCCACTCTCAGTGTAAAGTTTCTTTATACTGCATCCAATCATGTATTGTCACGTCATTAAAAAAGTTTGACTATCATAGTAACTATCCAAGAAATATAACTCTTTAATGATGTGTTAAAACATCATGGATGATAGTGTAAAAAAACTTTATACTGACATTGAATCAAAATTAAATCCTATGTTTAATGTTTATGTAACCCAGTCTGCAGCATCACCAAAAAATGAATAAATAAATGCAGCTCTAGTAAATGCCAGAATCAGCTTTCAATCATTGGTTCAGGGTCAGATGCTTCTGTGCGAGACCTGTTTGATTGATTCAGAGAGTTGAAAAGGATATCCTTGATTACCTAAATAGAAAATGGATGTGTGGTGAACATTTCAAAATCGAGAAGAAATTGGCCATAAAATTTCAGCAGTGTAGGGAAAATAAAGGGTGTGGCAATGCAAGTCACCTGTGACATCAGACCATGCACTTGCTCCACAGTTATTTTTGCACTATCACGAGTAATCTTAGCAAGCGGAGATTCTTCCTGCAATTCATTGAGATATAAGCATCTGATATGCAAAAAGGAGGAACAGTTGAGAGGGAGGAGGATGTTAAAGTGAGCATTGAGTGGCATCCCCATGGCTCATAAAACTTATAATGGTAGAATAGCATCAAATGAATAACAAATCCACTATCCATTTAAAGCAATGCCCAGTTCTAGATTGGTTCTATGCGATTGGCATGGTAACCATTATTATCATGAAAGGACAAGCTGTTGAAAATTTGAAATTTTAAGAACAATGCATAAGACTCGCCCCCAGTCTATCATGGAAATTAGGAAGTGATCTGTAGGCACATAATATGGTGGGCATAATCTAATCAAACCTAACATCAAATTTGCTGACATTGTGCGCACTAGCACGAGAACATGAGTACACAAGCACACACATCACTTCTTTCTTTTGATGAAACTTTTCCCAAAAGAAAAGAATATGAAATGAATATAATGGATAAATGCACCAGTATGTGTACTTGTAGAGGTTTGCTATAAATAAATTGATGAAGTGTATCTAAGAAGCCATGGGTAAACCAATATTGCAAATTAAACCAGCAGAAACTCAATTGTGTTCAAAGAAAATTAATCAGACATGAAGCACAATTAGTACTCCAGTAAACCATATGTTTGAGTTGACAGAGTCATGACTCAGCCAAATCGAGACAGGCTCCCAGTGGATTACAACCCGTTATATATATACTATTACTCTATTACTGAGATATATGCTAGAAGGAAGTGGGTGAGAAGAGGATCAGCGCACTGGGTAAGGAGGACAAGATGGGAAATAATAGGAATATTCATGCCGGCTGATAGCTTGGAGCATAACTGAATGCTGAGCTGGCAAGGAGTAATGGGGGAGTAGGGGGGAATTTGGTTGGGGGAGTGAGAATATAGGGAGGAAAGAGAGGAAAAGTGAGGCAGGCAAGAAGAGAAAGTAAGAAGGGAGATTAGGAGGTGTAGGAACCCTCAAAACCTGCTGTTACTGTTTTCTTTTCTTTCGTTTTCCATTTTCTCTGTATCAGATACTGTTTCTGGGGTCTGAGCTCCATAAGTCAGTTCCAAAATCAGAATCATCATCAATCAATAAACTCTACATTACAGAGTCTCATTCTAGTTGGTACCTATCACAACCTCATTTAAATACCATTTATTATATCACAACCTCATCCAGGAGGCATGCAATACTTTGATACTTAAATCAAAGCTAATATAAAACAAAACTTAACAGATCTCCTATCCTGACTGCAGGCTCTTCATCAGGCTTACACCTATCAAATTGGTGTCTGGTTTCTAAGACACATACACCCTCCATTCTACACAATATAAGAATTTCTTGAAATTACCAGTTTAACATATATCCTAGATAAATATCATTTCACTCAAAGTCAATCCTGTCAGTCAATCACTTCTATAAGTGCCAGCATGTAATCAGGAGAATGGAAGAAATTTTTTTAGTTTGGAATAAGATGCTTAATTTTATGATGTGGTGCCTTGGATAGAGTAGAGAGACCTTGGCAGCTGTAGCACATGCTGCACATTTAAAAAGCCAAAAACATAGCTATTTTAATGATTCTTCTTAATTCATCCAGTATTTGGCTCTAAGTTTCTTTCCTACAACTTCTAAACTTTCTCTCAAAATTAACATAATGAAATTATTTAATAGGTGCAAACCATAAACATGACAGTTTAGAATTGGATTTACAAAATATTTAGGTAGCATATGCAATACATCCCTCTATCCACACTTCAAGATCATAAGAATGCTGATCTAGTAATAGTATAGAATAATTAGAGATACCAATCACTGATGAATGAGAAGGCATAATGCGGTACCCTGATCATGGGTTCTCATGGTTGACCTTTGAAACAGATTCAGAATTTCAATGGGTAGATGTACATCTAAACTTTCCTACAGGATGAATTAGATGAAAGATAAACACTGAGAAAGGCCTTGATTATCAAAGAGTTGTGCTTTTGACTTCAAACTAACAAGAGGAAACACTCTAATAATCAAAAGCACATCCAGAATATAGTCATTCCAATAAATGAAAGAAGAAAATTGATGTAGATTTATATGGCAAAAGTTACTTACTTCTTTCTTTCTGGGAGGGGGTGCGATTAATGGCCCAAAGCGTGAGTGTGCCAACTGATTCTCTGCTTGTTCTAGCTTTTCGGCTGCAATAAAGGAATTTTCCAATTGAAATGGTCATACGTTTAAAATATAATGATAGGACATTTTATAAAAAATATGGAAATATGCAAGTCCACTATCATGATGGACAGCAAAACTGAAAAACCAAAAAAAAAAAAAAAACATTGTAGTAAACAATAAGCAACTGAACAGTACCTAGATCTGATATTTGCCCAGCAACATAGTCTCCATCACCCAATAGAGGAGAAGATGATAGTGTATTCACCCAATATTTGTTCCATAGCAGATCCAAGAGGTGTGAATCAAGAGAAGACTTAAAGTAAGTGATATCCAATGCATAATACTGCAAATGCACAGGAATGGAGTTCAAATAAAAAATTGATCACGTGGTCTTGAAAGAAATAGACAAGACAAGACAGAAGAATAATGACCTGTTTACAGTGAACACCAAAGTCTTCAATCTTATTGAGGGGGATGGTTTGATACTCGGAAATAGGGTCATCCGGAGGCTTATACCCTTCAGGGTATGTCCTGAATGCTCCAATCTCAACTTTTCCAGCAGAAACAGTCCTGGTTGGGTCAATAACAACAGCTAGAAAGGGCTCCTGAAATTGCTGATTCAGCATTTGCGTAGACACATCAATACCCGAAAGCCAGCATCCATAACCAGGATGAGAATGATACCATCCCACAACATTTTCCAACCGCCCCGCCTACACACCAGGACAGAACATACTCTGTGAGCGAGCTCTATGAAGAACACAACACTTTAGTATTATCTGTTAACAGAACCATCCAACTCATGACAGAAACAGAGAATGTAAATGGAACACCCACCCACCCACAACTCCAACAACAAACATTCAAATTTCACTCTTATAGTCATCGACCAAGCCAAGCCAAGCCAAGCCATTTGACTATAAAGTGAAAAACACAAAGCACAAAACATAACATAACTAGGGTTTAACAAGATCCCAAAAAGGGTACTCAAATTTGAGATCTTTACTACACTTGCGATTAGGGTTCAACAATATCCGAAAAAGGGTCCTCAAATTCGAGACCTTTACTACAATTGCGATTAGGGTTTAACAAAATCCCAAAAAGGGTCCTCAAATTCGAGACCTTTACTACAATTGCGATTAGGGTTTAACAAAATCCCAAAAAGGGTCCTCAATTCCATAATCCCCAAACAAACAAACAAATAAATAAATTAATAACCTGCTTGTTAGTCTGAGAATAATCAACCATATATTCATATGCATCAGCTTGGGCATTGACGCGGGTCTCAGTGCCTTCAACGGGCAAAGCGAAAGCGTCCATGACGATGATGGCATCACCGTCGGTCTTACCCTGCATGAGGCCCATGACCTCGATGGTGCCACCAGAGCGAGCGTGGACGACCATCTTGAGAAGAGCGAGGGCGGAGATCTTGACGCGCTTGAAGTAGTGAGGGTCGTTGACCCATGGCTTCTCGCGATGGAACTCGTTCTGTGCTCCCTCGTCGTAGTAGAAGATGGCGTCAGAGGCTGCTTGGTCTGTGGATGTGGATGTTGAGGTGGGAGTGTCCATTGGAATTGGGATTGGGATGATGTTGTTCTCTAGTTCCCATGTTTGCTGTGCTATCTGAGAAGATGATGATGAGAAGGGTTCCATTGTTGATTCTGTCTGATTCATTTATGATATTCCTCAGAGGAAGAGGAGGAGGAGGAGAAGGGTTCCATTGGCATTGCGGGTAAACTTTGCTGGGCCTCCATGGGCCCTCATGGTTAGGGCTTCTCTGTCTGTAGTACGTACTGTGCTTCCTCTGCATGAATATAATGCTATTGGATTAAAAGTGTGTGTTTAATTTTGAAATACTATTATATTATATTATCATGTTTTTACATAACTAATTATGATGTAATAATATATGATATATATTGACATTTACTTGATATCAATAAATATTATTATGTGACTAGCTTTGATTTTGCTCAATGTGAGACATAATCCATTAATAATTTTTTAAGAGTTATAATATTTTAATGAAGTAAAAATTTCTCGTGTCTAAAATCTAAAAGACCACATGCCTTCCAACTTTTTTTTTTTTGGAAAATTAAAATTTTTTATTTCCATGTAATTAACTGACTAATAATACTACTTGCATCTTATAGAAATGATAAATCGGCCATAGCTTTAGACAGTATCAAGTGGGTGACATTCTCATCAAACCCCTCAATTACGAAGACTTTGCAAAGCTAAAAACGCTTTTTGCAATGACTAAATCAAAGAAGAGTTCATTTAGAATTGGGCTACTAATTAAAGAAGAGTTCATTTTGATGTAGATGGTTATTGGGCGCCCAATTCCCATAAAGATATTAGAAATGAAATATCTGGAATTACAGAAAAATATCTAGCATCCAGAAAGTAATGTAAAAATATCGGTAAAAAATCTAGTATATCTAAATATTTTAATAAAAAAAAAGTTTAAACGTGTAGTAGAGAAGTGTAAGACCATTTACTGATAAAAATTTACTTATTATAAAAAAAGAGTGAGCTCCCATGCTTGGCAACATATATATAAACAACCGAAAAGATAAGACCAAACCAAGAAATTCAAACAAAACTTACAATAATTTTATTAATTGACATCAAAAGCTGAATAATACAAGAAAATAATATTTATTAATTGATATCAAAAGCTGAATTATATAAGAAACTTAAAGAATATTTATAAACTAAGCCTCGAAAATCCTAATTAAATACTACTTTTCTAAAATTGATAATTTATTAGTTTCTTAAAATCAAAATAATATAAAATTGATAAGATTCCTAATAATAAGATGAGATCACAGAAAAAACCCTTAAAATATCAAAACTAATATAATTATTCTTAAATAATTCCTAACCATTCTTCATCAGTAACCTTATTTTCTCTAAAGTGATTTGAATTTTAGTAATAGCTTCAAGGGAGTTACAGTGAATGTATCTGTTGTTGCCTTGTTGGCAGGTTGTGTCTTTGATTCTCTTCTTTGTCACCTTTTTTCTAATAACATTTAATTTCAAATGTATGGATAATTTGTGTTTGTATGATTACCTTATTAATTATTGTTGAATCACTTTTCTTTTTATTTTTTTAGCAGCATTTAATTTTAAATATGTAGATAATTTGTGTCTATCAAATTGTCTTATTAATTACTGTTCAGTTAAGAGAGAAAAAAAATTCAAATGATTGAGAAAAAAGTGAAACTTCATGAATGGCCTGATGCATGTTGCAATATCCAAAGGCCAAAAGTTAAAAAGTTGATAATCCAATGGTCCAAAATGATTCTCGCAAAAAATGTCAAGATTATTATATTATATGATTATATTAATATTTTTTACATAAATTTATATATAATTTAATTACTCTACTTATTAACTGTAATCTTTTGTCGTTCTAAAACTTGTTTTTATGTGTAACATCATGACAAATCAAAAATTCTGAAAGTACTTATTTTAATTATCCAAAATACATTATTTCAAGATAATTACACTAAACATATGCTAGATTCTGAGAAGAGGGAAATTTTTTGGTTATTTAGAGAATCAATAAAATTTATTTCAATTTTGTTCACTTAAAAAGAGAAGTTCCAGCATGGGAATAGTAGTTTCATTTGGTTTTAGTTAGTGTTTAGTACTTATCTTAAAATTTATCATGTGGTTTATAATACATATTATGTCTTATTCTTGTAGTCTTAGTTTAGAAATTACTATATGAATAAAATATTATTTGTATTACAAACATGTGGATTACGCTGACATGAATGTAATATTTTTTATATTATAATTAAATAATGTGTTGTTATATTATTAAAATATTTTAATTTTCTAATCAAATTATTTTAATAATATGATAATATATAATTAAATAAATAAGTTACGTAACAACAAATTAAAATTAAACTCTAAAAATATTGATATTTTTGGCGTTGAATGGTGGCTCAAAGATTTTTATTTTTATTTTTTACCAATCGCCCAAAGAATTTGTTGCTTCCTTTGGCTGATTGCTACGGGAAGATTATTATTAATGACTTCCGTAATTTTGCCTAAAAAGATCTAATGCACTGGATGGATGCTAACCTGGGCCGCCATTTTGACAAATATCAAGATATGGATTGGGATACTATATTTGCTTTTACAGTGTGCTTGGCCTGGGTTAACTACAATGGCTTAGTGCTTGATGAAAATAGGAATGATATATATTTAATCTTTATTTTTACCATTACGGATACCGATTGAAAACTTTATGATGGATTATGCATTAAAAAATAAAAAATAAAACTATAAATTTCCTTTTAAAAAATAATGAGAAAAGGACGTAGCCAAATAAATCATAGAAATAATTAGACAAGGCTTATGAGAATACAACTTGTTCAAGACGTGATTAAAAGTATATTATTATTATTTAAAAATTTAAAATAAATGAAACCCACAACAATACTTGACAGATTAGTTAAGTACATACAAGGCAGAGAAAATAAAAGAAAAAGAGGTAAGGGTAGCGAGGATGCAAGTTCAAACTGCCCACATGACCACAGCCCTCTTGGCTTGTGGTGCAGAACGGCAGAAGCCTCGATGAAGGCTGCCTTCTTCTCAGGAAGGAGCCAGTGTCTCCATTCAGGCTTCACGAACTTGTACACGTCCCATAAAAAATAAGAGATAAAAAAAAAAAGAAAAACACCCATGTAAGCTGTTTAGTTAACGAAAAGCTTCTATGTTGCCCATCTAACCATTTTTACATAAAATACATTCAATTTACGATAATGTAATCAGCAATTAGAAGAAAAGAAAGCAAAGGAAAGAAAAATACTGCCAAAGCTGACGTAGACTCGTATTCGTGAATATTGATTTCACAACAAATGGCCTGCAGAATCCCTACTTTCTAAGCTAACAGTAACTTACAATTTAACATACAAAATACAACCCACATCATTTGACACCCCTGCCGCTGCCTCTCCTGTTGTATCTGGTAATTCTTTTACCCTTTTGCTTAGCAATACTACTTGGCGTGGCTCCCAAGTCTGATTCTGAACCTGGCTGAGAATAGTCCTGTTGAGCCTCATGCTGTACGCTGGAACTGTTCTGCGAGCCAGTCGCAACACGGTCGTCTTCATTGATAACAACAGTGTCGTTTACAATCACATCAGGCACGTCCGTAGAAGTTTCACTTAACAGCTTACAAGTCTCTTGCTCAAAAGCACCCTTAGCTGTTCTCTCCTGACCTGAATCGACTGTATTGGGTTCGTTATCCAATGTTTTTGTGTTCTGTTCAATAACCAGCCCTGCATAAAAGCTAGAAACCAAGAAAATGGCATAATTAATTTACTATTATGAGAATTGGGGTAAGGAAGGCCAATAATTTTTTTTCCCCTAGAGCGGTGGGAAAGAAAGTCAGTTAATTCTCGCATTATGATCTTTCAAGTCAGTCAAAAATCATTTTTTTTTTCCAAATTTGGCAATTGAAGAAGTAGAGCTACCGAGAGAATCATGACTTGGTGCTAATGACCCACGACGTACTATGATGACAGTAAAAATAAAATTTAGTTCACAATTTTACACTCTACCAATTAGCTAGAAGTAAGAGCCAGGTTATATAAAAAAGGTTTTACATTGGATCGTTCAGACAAAAAGAAAAAAGAAAAACTAGTGAACCATAAATTTACCTGGTCCCTGAAGAGGAAAAACCATTTGCTGATGCATCTTTGAATATTGAGCAGTTTCCATCATGTAATCTAGAATTTGAAGCTGCATTCAGAAGCAGGACCAGCATCTAAGATGAAAACTAACATTTGAAAGTGCTAAATAAAATTATTTAACTAATAGACTGAGTTGTCTACCCGAAGAATAATACTATGAAGAACTAGTATAAACTCAAAAAGAAAGTTTATAATACATTAGTGAAAATAGCACATAACATCAACAGAGTGTGTTTCTAATTATAAGGCATCCAAAGGGACTAAAAAATCCTACCTTCTCTAGTTTCTTCCACTGAGTTTAGCTGATGGTTAGCCCCATTTGTATCATTGGTGCCATTGACTTTAACCAGACCACAATCCCTATTATATTCAGAGAAATGTTAAAAATAGAAGACAAATAATAGATGACTCCATCAGACACAGGAAAAAATGAAACCATCCAGATTTCGCACAAAATGCATAACCAGACCCCTGTACATTGGACTCTAGGTAATCATAGACACTGGCATAGGATTACAAACTCAAACATAAATTGTAACTGTCGTTGTAGCAATCCATGCAGAGCATGGTTTCTAGAATTACAACCTTTTCCCTTGGTCACTCAGAGATAGTGCCATGATCGTAATCAAATACTTTGGAAACCTATAATCAGGAGTGTGATCAGTCTCCAACACAGTAGCACAATAATGAAATGTTTTCCATGTTAAGAAGCTGAATCCCTCTTAGAAGCTAAAAAAGTATGTCAAAAAGGTGATCGATGGGTTAAATTATAGGAGTATTAAGGACCTTAAGGGCATGTTTGGAGGGAATTTCAAGGAGGAAATGTATTTGTTTTTGGATATTTAACACGAATTTCGAAAATCCTGGATATTTCCATCGGGTAATTTTTTTTTTCGAAATTACACCTCATTAGGTGGAACTTCTAAAATCCACCCTCGCCTCTCGTCTCTTCTCTCCCAACCTCGATGGAGTTAGCATTTAGCACCACTCATGGCTAGCATAGACCATTTTCTCTCCCTCTGGTCATACCGCTCATGGCTAGCATAGATCACGTTTCTCTCTTTCATAGCCCTAGCTCGCTGATCTGAGGACCACAACCCAGATCTACTTGATTTCTATAATCTAATTTCTCATACTAACTCCATTTCTAAATTTGATGCTTTACTTTGCATTTTAAGTCACATAAAGATGCAAAACACTTACGATTAAAGGTGAATCAAAATTGGGATGATATAATAGATCTTTGTGCAAAAGACAGAGCCATTGGAAATGAAGCTGAGACTGCTCTTAATGCTGAAGAAGTTATGAGCAAAGAAACAACTGAACACAAGACTGATGTAGCAACTGATGATACAATGTGCGAATTAGCTGAGTCTTCGAAAGAGTTTTTGCAAGCAACTACAAAGGAGATGAAAGATGAAAAAGATGCGCAAGTGCTAAATGAGTTAGATAAAATATGGGACCTTGATCGCCAACAATAGCTTCAAGCTGTAAATTGGCTGACATAGAATCCAGGTCAGCTAGTGGTTGTGAGAACTCTCCACACTGGTAAGAAGGATTACATCTTGATTTCATGTTTGATATTTGTCAAATTCTTTGGTATGACCCCCGCCCCCCGCCGCCCCCAACCCCACAAAAATAAAACTGAAAGTAAGATATTTTGAGTTAGGAATTAGGATTGTAAGGCCACTATGGTGCCATTTAAGAGATACTTTCGACCATGAAAGATATTTTGTAATGATCAAGGTTCTGAAACCGAACTGGTCATTGAACCGGTAAAAGGATTAGTTCACGGTTTAATGGTCAAACCATGGTTGAACTGCATTATAATATAAAATTATATACATATATATTTATTTTATTTTTATTATATAATTATAAATTTTTACAAAAAATTACTACATTTATACCGTATCTTTTCCTTACATTATCAATATTTTTATTAAGCTTTTCATCCTTCTAAAAACTAGTACAGAAACATAATTTGAAACAACACCATTAAGTTATATCATGATTAAAACAAAATTGTACCTAAATAATAATTTTTATATATTTTTCCTTAAAAAGTTATTTATACAATGGTAGAAGTTGTTGGAACGCAATACAGCAATAAACCCAAGAGTCAAAACTAGAAACCGGAGGTACACAAAGTCTCTGTGTGATTTGACTGATTTCAGTTCCTTGAGTCCATGCAAAGCCAAGATTGCTCCCCTTTATTCTGAACAGGGAAAGAAAAGAAAGCCACTTTCTCTTTTTCTCCTGTTACACCTCACCTGCACTGCCTCTTCTGATGTTTCCATCTCAAATCACAACCCTCTCCAAAGATCCTCCGCCACCACCGCAACGGTGCCACGGCCTTGGCTCTTAGCCCCAATTTCACTAGCATTGCATCCGGACAATCTCTACAAGTTCCTCGGTATCATTCTAGTCCTATTCTGTTAGGTTTTTTCTTTCTCCTTTCCCAATCTCTGTCACACCTCCAGAAGACCATTCCTCATTGGCACCAACTTTACCTCCACTCATTTTTGCTGCCATAGAACCGCAGTTCATTCCAACCGTTTGAACCTCAAAAGGTTTTATTGAAGAATTAGGAATTGTGAATACTTTGAATGCTTAAGTGTTCATCACACTCAGCTGAAGGATATATAGATAGATAATTTACATAAGATAATAATTTACATTATCTCTAACACACTCATTATCTAACACACTCATTACACACACACTACACCTAACGTACTCATCACACACACTACACCTAACACACTTATTACAAACAGCACAGCACAGCACAGCACAGCTAATAATATTCTATTCTCAACACTCCCCCTCAAGATGGAGCATATAAATCAAATGCTCCAAGCTTGGAACAAAAATTCTGAATTCTTGGTCCTCTTAGTGATTTTGTGAAGATGTCTGCCAGTTGATCATTAGAACTAACTGATTCGGTGATGACTTCTTTAGAAAGGACTTTCTCCCTGACAAAGTGACAATCAATTTCAATGTGTTTAGTTCTCTCATGGAATACTTGGATTAGAAGCTATATGCAAGGTCTGTTATCACAACATAGTTTCATTTGTTGAGTATTCCCAAACTTCAGCTTCTTGAAGAATTTGTTTAATCCAAATAAGCTCACATGTGGCTACCCATAGCTCAGTATTCACCTCTGAGACTAGATCTTGCAACAACATTTTGTTTCTTACTTTTCCATGAGACAAGATTTCCTCCAATAGACACACAAGATTCCAAGTGGAACGCCTATCAATGGGTGAACTCGCCCAATCTGCATCACAAAATCCAACTATTTGAGTGCTCCCTTTGTCTTCATAGAGTAGTCCTTGTCCAGGGTCCTTTAATGTATCTCAGAATCTCGATTACCGCATCCCAATGATCATTATGAGGAGATTGCATGAATTGACTTACCACCCAACCGCAAAGGAAATGTCCGGCCTTGTAATAGTGAGGTAGATGAGTTTTCCAACCAATCTTCTGATTCTTCGTGGATTAGAATAAGTCTCCCCCTGGTTGGGTAGTAATTTCAAATTTGGATCCATGGGACTATCAGCTGGTTTACAGTCTAACATACTAGTTTCTTTAAGTATGTCTAACGCATACTTTCTTTGTGAGATGATAATCCCATTCTCTGACTGGGCAACTTCAATTCCAAGAAAATATTTCAGCTTTTCCCTGCATCCTTAGTCCGAAATGACTAAATAAATGTTCCTTTAACTGAGAAATTTTCTTTGGGTCATTTCCGTAATGACTATATCATCCACATATACTACCAAGTAAACACATCTACGGAGAGGTATGGCAATAAAAAACTGAATGGTCTGCTTCACTACGTTTCATTCCAAAAGCTTGAACAACAGAGCTGAATTTTCCAAACCAAGCTCGTGGGGATTGTTTGAGTCCATAAAGAGATCGTTGCAATTTGCAAACCAAGCCAGACTCCCCCTGAGCAACAAATCCAGGTGGTTGCTCCATATAGATCTCCTCTTCTAATTCTCCGTGTAGGAATGCATTTTTAATATCCAACTCGATATAATGGCCAATGGTTGATGGCACTATGGCAAGAAAAGAGGCGACCGAAGCAATTTTGGCCAGGGAAAAAGTATCGCCATAGTCAAGACCATAAATTTGGGTATAACCTTTTGCAACCAATCGGCTTTGAGACGATCAACTGTCCATTGGCCCCTACTTTAACAAAAGATATACCCACCGACAAATGATGTGTTTCTTTCTGAAGGAAGAGGAACTAACTCCCGTGTACCATTATGCTCCAAAGCCTCGTAGATTTCATCAATCATGGCTTGTCGCCATCCCTGGATGATCAAGTGCTTCACAAAGATTTTTAGGAATAGAGACGTAAGATAAACAGACACAAAGGAGTAAAAGAAGGAGAAAGACGATGATAACTTAAGAAGTTATAAATAGGATGAGGATTCGTGTGGACCGAATACCTTCCTAAGAGCAATGGGCCGTGCAAGATTTTCTTCAAGTAGGTCCGTAGTCGGGTTGTCTGGCCGGAGTAGGACATGATTCAAATGGGTCTTATAGTGCCTTCCAATTCGGTATTGGGAATTTGTGGACGTCGTTGGTATGTGATGAAAGTGGTCTTTGTGGTCGCCAGTGGAAGATTTTCAGAATATCTCAGAAATATATGATTGATCTGATTCTTGCAAAGGAGGTGATGGACCAAGATAGGGAATAGGAAAAACTTCTTGTAGAGTTTTTGACTAATGTGGAAGGTGAAAAATATAATTTTTCTTCAAAGAATGTTACATCCGCAGAGATGTAGTAACGATTGTGAGAACAGAGAGTAACATCGATAACCTTCTCAGTACCGGAATATCCAAGAAAGACACATTTGATGGCTCTAGCAGAAAGTTTATCAAGACACGGAGACATATCATGAACAAAACAAGTGCATCCAAAAATACGTGGATCAATATGAAACAATGGTTCTTCGGGAAATAAAATAGAATGGTATTTTATTTTCAATGGAGGAAGAGGCATCCGATTTATTAAAAACAAGTTTGTCAAAATTGCATCGCTTCAATGACGTCGGTACATTAGCATGAAGTAATAATGTACGAAAGCGCTCTCAACAAGATGTCTATTTTTTTCTTTCTGGGCTTATACCATTCTCGTTGAGGAGCATGAGGACACGAAGACCGATGCAGTAATACCTTGTGATGACAAAAAAGAAGAAATTGTCAAGAAAAGTATTCTTTTTGCATTATCACTTCTAAGCACTTTAATTGTTTTTCCAAATTGAGTTTTAATTTCATTGACAAAAGAAGTGATGATGGACACAATTTCAGATCGGTCTTTCATTAGGAAAACCCAAGTACATCGAAAATTCATCAATGAAGGTGATAAAATATCTATAACCCAAAGAAGACACACCACTAGGACCCCATATATCTCGAATGAATAACTCGAAAAAGGGAATCAACATGACTAGCAAAGATGCCTAAAAGAAGAACGAACATGTTTTCCTAGTTGACATGACTCACGCTTGAAGGATTTTATTTTTGCAAGACCGGACCATTATTTTGAGTTTGGACAGATGTGGATGTCCTAAACGCTCATGAAGGAGTTTTGGTGACGCAGCAACACTACAAATCCAAGAAGAATCGTGCTTGAGATAGTACGCACCATTAGATTCATGTCCTACGCCAATCGTCCGACCCGTGCCACGCCCGTATAACAAATGAGTTAGCATCAAATGTTACTGCGAGTAATTATGAGAACGAGTAAGTCGGCTTATAGAAATTAAATTGAAAGGACAATTGGGGATAAACAAACAGAGGATAAAGACAAAGAAGAAGTGGGTGATACATGGCCGATTCCTTTTGTCAGAATTTGAGAGCCATCACTAGAGTAATGAAATGAGGAATATTTGGAGAGGAGATGGATGAAAATAAAGAACTATTACCAAAGAATGTGATCGAGGCAATCGAATCATTATCCATGGATTTTGATCATTACCAGATTGGGAAATGCAAGAAGCAGAGTTATGAGCACCTATAGATGAGGAGATCTCGAGGTTCCTGGCAGCTTTTAGGAGATACTCTTGATATTCGCTTCGAAAACTTCATCTCAGATGTTTCAGATTTCTGGAAATATTCACAAATTTTCCTGGAACTGCGGAATAGAATAGCAAGTGTCTCTGTGTGGCCCATTCTTTTGCAATAAGAACATTGAGGACTCGCGCCTCTTCCACCTCCGCCTCCTGCTTTCCACGACCTCCTCGTCCTCGACTCAGAAATCATGGCGAAGTTTCAATAGTGTTAATCGAATTGGCTCAGATAGATGAAGGGACCCAAGTAGTCGAAAGTGATTAAATTCTCTAATGAAGGGACTTCTGACCAGCTTAAGACTTGATCGCTAACATGATCAAAATCTGGATGCATTCCTCGTGAGAATCAACACCATATCACAGACATCAAGTTTCTTCTTTACGTCTTCGAGCTTATCGGCTTCCAAAGATAATTTTAACTCCTCCACCGCAGATTGAGCTTTCGAGACATAGTGCAACCATGTTATGATCAACTTGTTCGAGAGTGGCTAATTTTTGTGCAAAGATCATACATTTGTTGAATGTCATTTGCAAAGACATTTTGAGCCTTTTTCCAGAAGGTGTGACAAGTTTTGAAAGCTCTGAAGTTTGTCAATATGGTTGGTTCAACAGATTGCCACAAGAGAGCACACAGTTGATAATCAAGCTTCTTCCATTGGTCGCGTTTGTCTTCTGAAATATCATCGGAGGCTTTTTCGAGATGGTCATGGAATCCTTGACCAAGAAACCAAAGTTCTACAGAGGCAGACCATGCTAAATAATCATTTAATTTTTCTGAAGTAATTGTTGGTGTGCCAGAGAAAGAGAAGGCAGGACCATCATTTCTTTGAGAATTGGAGGCCATTTTATCACTCTTGAGTGATCAAATCAGAAAAATTTTTTTTTTTTTTTTAGGCACAAGTTGTTGCTGATACCCAAATCCAGGTTGGGAAAGAGTGATAGCAGTAGTGCCTTGACCATAAAATATTTGCTGCCTTGACCATAAAATATTTGCTGACCAATAGCCTTGAATCCCTCTCTCCTTTCCAAATGGCCAGTGTTGAAACAACAACAAAACAACCAGCCACTGAGTTCCTGCCCCAGAACAAGCCACCAAACAACCAAAGGAAGAAACCACCGATGAACCAATAAAAAGGGCAGCACACGAAAAAGGGCAGCAGCAACAGAGGAGGCCAATACTGAGGCAGAGAAGCCAGCATACGAGAAAACAGAGGAAAAACCAGATGAGACAGCAGCAGAAGCCACCGTAGAAGTTACTCACGCTACCGGGCGAGATGGTGCGCGTGAGGCGTGGTGGATCTCACACGCGACAGAGAAGGAGCGCGTGGAGGCGTGGCGAGGTTTCCATGACGGGGTTCCGGTGGGTGGCCATCTGAGGCTTCTCGGGAAGGTTTACGGTGGCGATGTATGGTGGGTGTATGGTCCGAACAAAGGGGAGATGTTGTGCAATCCTGCCGGCGTGGATCGGTTCCGGCCAGGCTCCTGGTGGGTGGCCGGTCGGAAGCTTCTGAGGAGGTTTCTGGTGGTGGTGTATAGTGGGTATATGGTGTGACCAGAAGCAGGAGCAGAAGCAGTGAGTGAGTGAGTGAGTGATAGTGGGCTGTGATGGTGGGCTGTGATGCGGACCAGTGAGTGACTTGACTCACTCGGTGATGCCGACTGTATGGTGAGTGAGTGACTTGGACAGAGGTCTCTGCTGGACCAGTAGCAGAGACCTTGGAGAAAAAATTCAAGAATTGATCGAGGCTCTTGATACCATATTCAAGAATTAGGAATTGTGAATACTTTGAATGCTTAAGTGTTCATCACACTCAGCTGAAGGATATATAGATAGATAATTTACATAAGATAATAATTTACATTATCTCTAACACACTCATTATCTAACACACTCATTACACACACACTACACCTAACGTACTCATCACACACACTACACCTAACACACTTATTACAAACAGCACAGCACAGCACAGCACAGCACAGCTAATAATATTCTATTCTCAACAGGTTTTACCTGGTTCAGTACCGCATCTTGAGTGGTTTTCTTGCTCAGCGATTTGTATGGCTGAGCTGGACTAGTCAGGTGACCAGTTCCCAGTCAAACTGGTTCAACCGGCTGGACTATTTTGGTTTTCAAAACCATGGTCTATATAGTATTGATTATATTAACTAATAAATATCATACTTTCATCTAGTATAAATAATTTTGTCAACTTTAATAATCCAGACAGGGAATTGAATTCCCTTACATTTCAAATTCCCTGAAATTTTGAAATAATCCATCCAAACACAGCTACATGCAATTTATATTCACACCATCAATCAAACAAGAAAAAAGAAATAAAGAAAAAGAAAAGCCAAGGTGGGACGGGGGAAGAAGGTAATGTCAGAAAGTAAATTGGGAAACACTTAACATGTTGAAAGCCTAACTTAAAACTATACTGAAAAGGAATGTTAACAAGGAGATACTCTAACCTGTGCATCATAGTCATCATATCATCTGACAACCCGTGTTTTTGTCCTGAAGTAGTTATTTCTCTGCAGTCATCTTGTGAACCTATGTGACAGTTTTTCATAAGCTAAGTAAAACTTCTACTGGGGGTTAGGGGAATGAAAACCATGTGCAGTGCATAAATAAGTGTTTTATCTTCTGGTCATGCAGCAGCAACAGAAAGCAAAATGGATTTGTACCTGTTTAAGTTGTAAAAACTATCTTATTTCTCAAAGCTAAAATAACAACGAACAATACAATGCATATGTCAAATTTCCCTATTGTGATTCTCCTAACTATTAGATTGATTCACACATTGTTTTGCTTGTAAAATATATTTGACTGACAAATTGGCATACTGTCATTCTTGATGACAACAATATGGGGGGGGGGGGTTCAAAGCAGTTGTAATGGATTATTAATTAAGTGTTAATAGCAGTAGTATTACCTTTGATTTGCTGAACAGCTTCAAAGCCCTAAGTCAAATGTAGAAAAAAAGAACCATGTTAGACACAAAATAGCTTGATCCTTAAAAAATATCGACTATATTACCAATGGAATAACAAAATTGAAAAACCAAAACTTATGCTTATTATATAAATGCCACTTCAGATGAGAGCACCTGATTCTGTTCCAAATTAATATTAGCTGGATCAGAGAGCACAGCTTCAGGTTGGAACCCATCCCGTTTCCTCACCAAATCTGAAAGAAAACAAATTAAATGTGTTAAACATCCAACAAGTTATATATATTCTAAGGAATAAATAGAAAAATACCATTGAAACTATCTATTATATGACTGATTATCAGAATAAACCAACAGACTTCCCACAGCAGAAGAATCATACCCGGAGAGGCCTGAGTACTTAATCCTCTGGCTAAGTTTGAAGATGCATCTACTGAATTAGTAAAATTATGTACTTTCTCTCCCAAACTAGCTTCAATATTTTCAATAGCTGAAGAGTTAACATTATTTTTATACTCAATAGATAATGCAGACCAATCAATGTTTGAGGAGGGAAGTGTCCTAAGCATCTGCTCTGTTGCCCTGGATCGTACCCTGCGTATTTCATCCTGAATACTCCATGACCCAGTAGCAGGAGAATCCCTTTTCAACTGCATTCAGGTATCAAAACATAAACTATGAAATAATCCATAACAGAACATTTGGATACTGTATCCCAATCACAGCCATCCAAATAAAAACCCAGCAATGATTGACAGAAACATGCATGTACTTTCCTTGACAAATGAGATTCCAGAATATGAGAAATTCTACCAAGGTATAACAAAATAATCAATTGTAGTACTAAAACAGAAAGCATGAATCCCCTAAACTTACTAAAACCTAAAAAAAATTGCATAAATAATTCTAGAATAAAATAAGTCAGCTAACCCTTAAAGAAGTAAAACTTACAGCCTCTGGCTTTTTCCAGGTAACAATCACAGATTTTCCAGAACAAATCCTCTCAGGTTGTTTCCTAAAGTTGAAGGGTGTAGGGAATGTCAATAATACTTTTCAAAACTTCTACACACACTTTTAGAAGCTCATTTAGTAACTCACTCAACAATCTTTCCTATATAATTCCGAGAATATAAACACTTTAGGATGGCAAGTCAGCAGGCAACAAATTTATCCTCTCAACTCAATAGACATATTTGTCTCCCAAGATCCATGCCGTGCCAACTACACACGGTCAGAAAATAGATAAATACTCAAAACCCCTATACACACTTGAAAACTAGACATCAAATGCTCCTACATATGCTAAGAAACCATACAAATATCTGTCATGACTCACAGATGAAGCCCTTCAAAATGGACTCAGAAATCTTTATTGTCTTATCAAAGTAAAAAATACTTTGAAGCATAGAATCCTTTAAAAAATATGTCATCTTTTGGCAATAGGACAATCATATCAATATCATGAACTTGCTCTGCTTCATCCACTTTCAGGCAGGACAATGGATTGGATTGATTAGATGATGTACCAGGCATGGCTAAAGCCTCATCACTAATTAACTCTCTCTTGTACTTCCTTAATTTTATGTCATCCTGTCACATTTCACCGGTCACTTGCCAGCCCAACGCTTACAGATTTAATGCTAATATATGAGGTTTTTCTAGCTCATACTCAACCCCCTAATGGCCCCTTCTCATCCCTTTGTCTTAATTATGGTTTGTGGAATTATTTCTCATACAAGCCTCCACCTAACCATCAAAATTGGCATCACCCTCAGTCTCTCATCCCATACTTCCACTATATCTCTCTTCTCTTCCTAACCTGCTGACCTCTGGGCGGGGGGGTCATATCAAGGGTCACTCACTTCCTTTCCTGATAAAGATCTAGAACTTTGCATTATCAACTTCTTAGCTTCAATTACCCAAGCTGCAGCTGTGAAGACGGAACACCAAACACAGGGTGTGGGGGTATGGAACTGGGAAGACAGCATAAGCCTTAGCATTTCCATCCCATCAAAAGTAAAGGATGGACATAAGAAAGGGGCAAAGGGGGACTTGAATGCAAAATAACTTTCTATATCAACTCAAATTGCAAACATGATACCCTCATACATAATTATCTTCTTCCGTATTCACATTTTCTACTGTCCTGAAAAAAAAAAACTGTTTTCATTTATTATTTTAGATCTATTTCGTATTAGTGTCTTGTAATCTATCTCATTAGTATTCAAAATTTTCACTTCATGAACTTCAGCAACAACAAATTTTCTGGTTTAATTATCTTTCTCATCATAGCAAAATCTATTAAAAAAGCAGGGACCTAATCTCTAAATTAAATACAAAATAGCTCATTCCTCTCATAATAAAAGCAACAACAAAATGATATATACATGATTTCCAAAACAAAATAACACATCAAATGGCACCTTGGACGATGTAGAATTGCCACCGATTAGATATGGTGTTTCTTCCTTAAAGAGTTGAATTCCAATCGGTGATGGAGGCTTAATATGGTCTATTGAGGGAGATGCCCATGGAGGACGTGAGCGCATATATGACTTGGCCACATCCACTGGTGATCCTCCATCTTCAAAAGCCTGAAAACCAGCCAGTTATATAGGTAAAACCAAACAATCAATATGAAATCAGATTGCCATGATATATAATATAAAGAAGGAGAAGGGGAAGGAGACAGCTTGTGCAAGCATCATTATATATTTTACCGCAGAGCCAGAGAGAGAAAGGAAAAGTCACTAACTTGTGGCAATGTATCCAAATTCAGACTATGACTTCCATAAACTAAATCTGAATTTGAATCTAATCCCGACTTCTTTTCCTGCAGCCATTTCTTTGCCTCCATAACAGCAGTACTGCAGAGATCAGGTGAATCTGTATCTGAGAAATAATTTAAAAAAACCATGGTCAGGTAACAGTAATCAGTTGAAGTTTGAGTTTTCTACGTAGAGAATACCATTTCCAAGAGTCCTGCTGAGAATATCCCTTGGCCTCTTATCCTCATCATCTTCATTGGCAGGAGAATCTACAACTCTTGATCTTATTATACTTATCAACCTATCACATTCTTCCCTGGTCAAATATTAAGCTCCTTTAGAATCTTATTCCGAACAACTAAAGGAAACAGTTTATGAATCCATAAAATTCTACACAATGTGAACCACTTAATGAATGCACTGTTCTACACCTATAGCTCATACACTACACATTGCTCAAGATAACAGGCAGGAATTCTGCAAATATTAATACAAGCCTTTGATATATGCTACATAGGTCACTAAGGAACCAAACATTACCATCACAGGTTGATGATACTAGTAAAAAAGATGAGGAATGCATAACAATGTCAGGCAGAACTATAAACATAGGCGTACTATTAATTGAATTGGTGCTTTTTGAAATTCAATCTCACTTTCACCTAAAAAAACTAGTGAGAGATCTAAAGCACAAGTTAAACTTTTACTTGTGTAGAGGGAATCATTCTAGTAGATTCTTAGCTAGAGTCAGTTGCTTCAATTGTTGTAAAACCAAAATAGAGGGTGGCTTAGGTTTGAATAATATTGGTGTGTTGAAATTCTAGGGTTTAGGCAGAAAAGAAGGAAAAGGGAGAAAGATGGCTAACAATATGATATGAGATTCGATACTAGATGTCATATAATACCCCAACTTGATACTCATATTTATATTTATAATTAGGTCAAGTATCAGTATTACTAGTACAGGCCCAAGTCCACTAACAATAAGACTAATAAACCTAATATAGTAATATATTCCAACACTCCCCCTAAATAACAAAACCTTGTCAACGTTCTTGGCAGATAGCTCCTAGAAGTCTTTGACCTTTCCTGACCCCATCGACCTCCTTTCAGCTTCTCCTCGACACACATCCAAAGCAAATGAGATAGTTTCTGGAGTCTTCAACCTTTCTCCTTAGTGGTCCCCTCGACCTCCAAACTAATCTCCAAACATTGGGTCGGTCTCGTACTACCTAGTAATCCAAACAAGGCCCTTTACTAATGTCCAAAGTCTTCAATCCATAAACCTAAAGAAAAAACAAAGTATGTTCATCTCACCAAAAAACTCGTCAAAGCTCCGGTCAACTGCCATCGTTTGCCGTCAACGTCTTTTCCCTGCCGAACACCGATCTCGGTCGCACCCGAATGTGGCACCTCCAGCCACTTGCAACCTTCAAGATGCTAAAACAGAACTCGCAAAAAACAGTGCGCAAAATAGAGGGTGTGTGCAAAAAGGTAGCCACGACCATCCACCGGACATCTTCCCGTCACCAAATGACCACAATCAGCCTTCCAAATTCGGCAACCACCTCTAAGTCACCTGAACAGCTAAACAACAGCCAAGGGGGAGATGCTGCCCTGAGTTTTGAATGTGACCTTAGGTCACAACCAGCAGTAAGGATTTTGACTTAAAGAAAACAGAAAAATAGAGGAAAGTTTATACAACGGAGTTCCACGGGAACTCAATACAGCGGAAAGGAGGAAGTATCCTCAAGGTGGATGCCGTGGCTTTGATACCTTGCCATTTTGAAATTCTAGGGTCTAGGCAGAAAAGAAGGAAAAGGGAGAAAGATGGCTAACAATATGATATGAGATTGATACTAGATGTTATATAATACCCTAACCTAATGCTCATATTTATACTTATAATTAGGTCAAGTACCAATACTACTAGTACAAGCCCAAGTCCACTAATAATAAGACTAATAAACCTAATTTAGTAATATATTCTGACAGTGAGTATGCAATAAAGCCTCAGTGTCAAAACATATATGGTCTTTTCTTACATGATATGGTTCCTTATGGGTAGCATGGGCTAATGCTTATCTTTTGAAAGCAGTTTTGGCTAGTAAAATTTTTCAAGATTGTACCTGGTGTTGGAGGAAAATTTTGAAGTTAAGGGATGTTGCTAAGTCTTTCTTAAAATTTAAATTGGGCAATTGTAACAATATTTTTCTATGGCTTGATCACTAGCGTGTGGACTCTGGATGGTAGACTATTAGATAAATATCGTTATAGAATTATCTTTGAGGCTAAGAGTATTGCTTTTGAAAAGTTGGCAGTATTTTTAATTTTATAGAAGGAATTGGCCTTCTGCTCTATCTGAGAATTTGGTGGAAGTTCAAGAAAAATGTAAAATTATGACGTTTGATTTTTCCCACCCAGATCTAGCCTACTAGGATACTAGAGGAGATGGCATGTTTAACTTCTCTGCTATTACATAGCATTTCTCAGTAGTTTCTTGATGCCATCTTATATGGCAAAAAATCTATATTCCCAAGCATAACTTGATTGGATGATTAGCTATCTTAAGTATCTTTATATCGACTAACTACTAAAAGAAGAATGCTAAATTGTGGTGTAACTATTAACCCATTGTGTGTTTTCTGCAAGAGGTTTACTGTATATCGTGACCATTATTTGTTTCATGTACAGGGTCTGGTCAGACATTTTTTGGGAAATCAAGATGGACTCATTTTTTTGGGTATTTGATGGAGTCATTTTTTCTATTATTTGTCTCCTAATTTTAATATCTGTCCTAATGTAATAGGGATGGTGGTCTGGTTGAAGTCAATGGCACCAATGACACAAATAGGGCTAATCATCAGCTGAACTCAGTGGAAGAAACTAGAAAAGATGGAGTTTTTAGTCTCTTTGGCTGCCTTATACGTAGAAAACACTAATAGAACTGGGTCAAGAATTACTAGAAAATGAACAGAAACTAAGTGTCTTTATTCTTCCTCACTGTTTCTGATATCAAATATGATAGCAGAACAGATGGGTAACTGTATACAAGAATGACAAGATTACAAGAATTCCCTTGGGACATTCGAGAGGTCCTAGGTATCTCCCTTTCCTTACTTCCAAAATAACCCAATACCAATTCAGTTGGTTCAACCAACTATTTATACTGTTCTACTCTAGTCTGACTAAGTCAAACCTTAATGGGTTTATTCCTCCTAACATACACCTTGTTTATTAAAGGGTACCTAACAATACTCACATGTTAATGTATGTGCAATTTGAACATTATGTAGTATAAACTTTCTTTTTGAGTTTCATACTTATTCTTTGGTTAGACAATGCATTTAATCAAACCTTTGTTTCTTCATTTGTTGCAATTCAGTTTATCTACGTGGTTCACTTCAGCAAGTGTATGCTTCTCACATTTTAGCAGGAATATGATTGGATCCAATTTATTTCTTGGTTAAACATGTTTTGCATTTTCTTGATGGCGTGCTTATGTATATCAGGCTAGTTATCAACATGACCGTGCATGTGTCGGTAGATTTATGGTGTTTTCTCTTTAGTGGGTTATGATAAATTTCTCCCTCTTTTTACCTCTTTAGTTAAATAACTTTACTTGGTACTTTCAAATGTTAATTTTCATCTTACATGCATCTTCAGATTCTAGATTACACAATGGAAACTGCTTATTATTCAAAGAGGTTGGAGCAGAAGATGCATTGGCAAATGGTTTCCCCTCTTCAGAGCTCAGGTAAATTTATAGCTTTTTTTTTTTTTTTTTGGTTGAAAGATCCAATGTAAAACCTTTTTTTTTATATACAACTTGGGTTTTACTTATAGCTAATTGGTAGAGTGTTATACATAATGGTGAACAAAATTTTGTAGTACCTATGGGTCATTACCACCAAGTCATGATTCTTTCTTGGTAGCCCTACTTCCTCAATTAATTCTACCATTTTTTTTCTAGGTTTTATGCAGGGCAGGTTATTGAACAGAAAACTGAAACGTTGGATAATAAACCCAGTACACTTGGTTTAGGTCAGGAGAGGACAGCTAAGCTATGTTTTATCTTTTGAGAGGTCCCAGTTTTTGGCAAGTTTAAATTCCCCAAGATTTTACCTGGTCCTCGAGTAGGAGAAAGGTTTTGAAGGGATGTTGCTAAGTCTTTCTTAAATTTAAATTTTCTATTTTGAGCATTGTTTCTCGTGCACTGGGCCACCCTTTCAGTGTAGTTTCTCTAAACAGATTATTGAAGTTATGTCTTCAGCAGACCTATGTTTACAGGCTTATAAGAGATTGAGAATTTGAGTTGAGATGAGTTGGTTGTTGAGTTACATAAGGCCTTCAAATATGTGCTTTATTGTTCTGCTATTGGCTTGGAAGGCTCTTATAGATCATATTTTATAAGAACAGAATAACAGGTGTAATGGTTCAATTGTTCCACTCTTGTCAGATTCTAAATTACAATGCAACTGTAACAACAGGGACTTATGCAGAAGATGGGGAATTACAGAAGATATCTTTTGTTAGTTATTTGTAGTTGACTGTAAAACTACTGTCTAGTGGTGCAGATTGGTTTTAATGTTCTGTTCAGTGTTTCACTGTGATGAAAGCTTTCTAGCATGCTTTTGTTCAGTTAAATAATATATTCTGATTCATCAAAAAAAAAATCAGAATACTTACCAACAAATCTGTAGTAATTATCAAATTCACACATGTGAAATTTTACTATCTTCCTGGTCCTAAATTGTTCCTTAAGGGGAACATTCTTGCTAATCCCCACAATCAAAAGGCACTCCATCCAGTTATAGTGATACATGATAGAGTAAGTAAAGGGCATGCAAAAATCTGAAGACACCCTAAAACTGAAGGGATGGGTATGATACCCTGCTGGTATTATATGATTCTAACATTACTTTATTGAGCAAACCACCACCCCAATCAAGTTGGATCAAATTTTTTGCCAAATATAGTATTACTCATTCTTAGAAAAATAAAAGATAGCCACAAAACCAGGATGTACACGCCTAGTTTTTTTTTTTGGTTAACACCAGGGTATTATCAACGAAATTACATTGTTTACAAAAAGAGGCAGATCTAAACAAGAAGCAAACTTTCAACAAATTAACATGTGCAAAAAGAAAGGTGAAGAAACAACAAACGAAAAATCCACATATTAAACATAGAACCCCTATAAATTATTCAGTACCTTGAGAACGTCTCCTGAATAAGCAGCTGCTCAATGACATGCTTGTTTTTTCTATTCCCAAATAATGGTTGGAGCCCCTACGCATAGAAATTGATCACTTCTGATGTCCCACTCTTTCATCACAAAAATCAATATCTTATGCACAACAATCTCAGATGAAACCAGGGGATTCATGCAGCCAAGGTTTCAGATACATCAACCAATATTTTTTCTTGTGCAGAATGAAGTCTGCTAAATTTACCAAAAGGTCCATACAATAGGTTGAAAATAGTAGAGTCAATTACCTTCTTCAATGCATCATCGCCTTCAAAAGGGACATCACTTTCATCATTGACAGTGCCAACTTCCTCTGCAACATTGAAAAGCAAAATACAAAATACAGCTTTTTAAAAATAAATAAAATTTTGAACAAAGCCGTCATCAAAGCATGGCCATGGCACACAGTAATATTTAAAACATAAACTCCATTTGCACAATTTCCTCTTTTCCAAATCTAATCAATCACTTTAAAACAGTCTTAATTGCAAGGTACCTAAACTATTAAATCCACCTAAACTAAGAACAACTAATAACCCCACCATACCCAAACCCTAGTATTCCAAGTACACTTGATAGCACTGCAAATTATACACATACCAGTACCGGAACCGGAATCATCGCTACCAGAAGATGAGGAGGAAGAAGAAGCAAACGATGACGACGACGACGTCGGCGAAGGTTCGAGATCCAAAACAGAGGAGACGAGCTTTCCGGCACCGGCGGCAACGAAACGAGTGGGGGAAAGGACGAAACGCGAGAGCCAATTAGGGCTCCGAGGGGCCAAATTGGAGGGCCCGGGGCGGTCGTAGGGGGTCTTGGCGGTGGCGGCTCGGCGGGGTCGGACTATCTTGCCGCCGGATTGAGGCTGAGGGAGTCGTCGAGATCCAGAAATGGAAGACATGGCGATGTTGTGCGACCAGAGAAGAGAAAAGCAACTCAAGACAGAGTCACAGGAATATGCGCAGAAATTGAAGAGGTTGGAGTTGAGGTTCTTCTACTTCTTCTCACAACAGAACAGAACCTCTCGAGTGAAGAAAGACGCAGAGTTTGATAGTGTAGCGGTTATCTTCGGTTTATTGCCATTTCTCTCTTTTTTCTTTTTTTCCGTTGCGCATTTTGTTCTTAGAATCTGGGGTTTATTACATGAGTGTATGAGAGCCTGCTAAGCGAAATTCTGATGTATTTCTTAAAATTATTATTATTCTTAAAAACTAATGATAGTATTATTCTTAAAATATTTAAGAATTTCTCTTAATTAAGGGTTGACGTGAGTGTGTGAAAAAATTATTATTATTATTATTATTATTATTATTATTATTATTATTATTATTATTATCTCATAAGAATAAAAAAAAGAGATCAACAATTTAGAATTTATTAGAAGAAGTTTGGATTCATGTAAAAGGTAGTTTCGTTTGGATCACTGTGATTTTGTATTTTCGTACGGTGAGATTTGTCTCTTAAAGGAACTAGAGAGATCAAGATTGAGCTGTATTGAACAAAACTAACAACGGATAGAATTTTAAATCTTGCTATTATCATCAAAAGAATATTTTATATTTGATGTTTGTTTGAACAAAAAGAACAATGCTCAATTATCCAAAAAAAAAGAAAAAGAACAACTTTACTGAATACATAAATAAATATTTGTTTAGGTTTTTTTGGTCATTAATAAATATTTGTCAATACTTTTACTTAATAAAAAAGACACTAAATAAAGAGATTTACCTAAGAGCCTTGACTCTGTTAGTTGAGGGCACTTGCTGTATTAGAAGGCAGGGGTTCAATTCCCCCAAAGCCCTCACCCCTGTCCCTTATCTCTCTTCTCTCCTGGGCTCTCTATAGAATCTTTTAAGAGAGTTTATTAGTTTATAAAAAAATAAAAAGTTTAATTTCTATTCACATGTAAAAAATTTTTATATTATTAGTGTCAAATCAGTTAAAAAATTGACTATCAAAATAATTACTTAAAAAGTTTAACTATTTTAATGATTTGACAACATAGATTGGATGACAGTGTAAAAAAATTTTACATTGACAGTAGATAAAAATTAAATTAAATTTTTTTTTTTACAATAATATGAATAAATAAAAACAATGTTAACAGGAGAAACTTAAAAGACTCGAAGAAGTTTAATATTCAAAGGAGAAAATCAACACTTGAGCTAAATATATATATATATATAACTCAAAATAAGATATTTATTTCTGAAAAAAAAAAAACTGAAGACTTAGTGGGCCGAAATCAATTGGATGGCGAATTCCTATAAGAGTAAGACTAGTGGAAAACAAAACCTAAAAAACAGGCCCACAAATAAGGAATGAATGAATGACGCAAGGCATTGCGCAAGCGAGTGCTGAATCTTCTTTCTTCTTCACCGTTTCGCCGACAACAAAAGGAGCCGTCGTGTGCTTTTTTTTATCAATTCCATCCAACACACCCTTTTGAGTTTTGAGGTTCGCTTTCATTTTCTTCTCCGAAGAAGAAACCAACCAGCCACTGATCCAACAAAATCAAAGTTCTATAAGCATGCCGGGATTAACATGCAACGCTTGCAACAAAGAATTCGAGGACGATGCAGAGCAAAAGCTCCATTACAAGTCCGAGTGGCACCGCTACAACCTCAAACGCAAGGTTTTTATTATTATTATTATTATTCAATTTTGAAATTCAATTCATTTGTTCCATTTAAATTGTCAAGCAATATTAGGATTAAGTTCTCAATATGGGTTTGCCTTATTTAGTGTTGATCTTAAGTCTGACGAGGTTTTACGGTTTTGTTTTTTTCTTTTTGTTAAACCCTAATCTTTTTTTCAATCTTTTTTTTTTTAATGGTTGGTTCAGTCGAGGAAAAGTAACAATTTGAGAATATGCATGTGCTGGGACTAACACCATTGAAAATTCTGTTATTTCATTTTTATGCCTATATAGTTTATAAGTATCAGTATCAGTTTGCTATATTATGGCTTATTTTCCCCCTGATAATATGCCCATTAATTATGTGCTGAAAATATGACCTTACCATTTCTCACTTTGTTTTCTCTTTTTCAAAGTGTCGTACATCCGTGTTAGGATTTTGTTATTTTATTTGTTGAATTTTGGCAAAATGTGTTATGGGTTGCGTGGACCAGTGATAAGGTATCAAATGTTTTTAGAACGTTTTAACTTAGTAATTGTTGACAATATAGTGTATGGGGAGGTTCTATATTGTTGAGAAGTGTTGTCAGCAGAGGGAGGAAGATTTAAACTTGTAAATGATTAGAGGGGGTTGGTGACTGTCTTGTTTGATGAACTTGATTTATTTCCTAGAAAATAATGCCAATTTTCCTTTGATTTTTTTTTAAAAAAAATAGGTGGCTGGGGTTCCTGGGGTGACAGAAGCACTATTTCTGGCTAGACAATCTGCACTTGCTGAAGCGAAAGATAAATCAAGGGAAACCCCCATGCTCTATAGCTGTGGCCTCTGTGGCAAGGGGTATAAAAGTTATAAGGCTCATGCTGAGCATCTTAAATCACGTGGTCATATGATGCGAGCTTCTGAAGGAACTAGTCATTCAGATGAGAAGGCAATAATCAAGCCACTTCCACAACGTGTTGTGAATAGGCCTCCTCCCAGAAGAGAGGTAGATAACTCTGAAAATGAAGAAAGTGAAGATGAATGGGATGAGGTTGATCCTGAAGATGATTTGGTTAATGATGCCGCAAAGTCCTTGACTGATTTGAATGTGAATGAGCATGCTGACAATGTTGATATGGATGAAGATAATGATGATAATTTTGAGGAGTTGGATCCATCATGTTGCTTTATGTGTGATCAAGAGCACAATACAATAGAAAGCTGCATGGTTCACATGCACAAGCACCATGGATTCTTCATTCCAGATGTTGAGTATTTGAAGGATCCAACAGGCCTTCTCACTTATCTTGGCCTTAAGGTACTGGATTATATGATGCTGTGTCCCCCCTCCCCCCCCCCCCCCTCTCTCCCCAAACAACAAAAAAATACACTTTCTGGTTTGAGCCCAATTTCACCAACATTCTTCCATTTTCTTCATTTTCTAGGTCAAGAAGGACCACATGTGTCTGTATTGCAATGATCGATGTTATCCTTTCAGCAGCTTGGAAGCAGTCAGGAAACATATGGCAGCAAAAGGTCACTGTAAAGTGCATTATGGTGATGGTGATGATGAGGAGGAAGCAGAGTTGGAAGAATTCTATGATTATAGCTGCAGGTTATTTTCTTACTTCTTACTTTTTTTGGTTTGAATTATTCCAACTTCTTTCTAAACTATCTTTCCTATACAATTGGTAAGGCCTATTGATACATCTGATCTCAAATGCTCTTAATTTTTTCAGCTATGTGGATGAGCAAGGCAAGCAGCTGGTTGCATCAGGTGATGCGGCTAACAATGTTGAACTTGGTGGTGGTGGGTCTGAGCTCATAATCACTAGGAAATCTGATGATGGAATATCAACCAGAACCCTTGGTTCCCGTGAATTTTTGCGTTATTATCGTCAGAAACCTCGGCCATCACCACTAAATAATAGGGCCATCACTGCTGCACTGGCTTCAAGGTTTGCCTTTTAACCTTATGCTCTATTTTCTTTGTAATACTGAGGGGGAACATTTGGTGTATCACACAAGCAAATCATAAAGTCATATGGTGATAGTGATCTCGTTTCTTTATTTTCAGGTACAGGAGCATGGGTTTGGTCACCGTCCAATCAAGGGAGCAAATGGTGAGGATGAAAGTTCTGAAGGAAATGAATAGGTCAGGTGTGGAGACTATGCGTACTAAAATAGGAATGAAGAGTAATGTCATCCGGAACCTGCCAAAGAATGTCCCATATTAGTCCCCTTCCTCTCTTTCTGTTGCACTCATCTACTTTGAAAATTTAAGTGGTGCTTTGTAATAGTTATTAAGCTATAAGCGTTCTTTCTGAAGTAATTTTACATTTCTAGATCTATTCAAGCATCCACAAAGTTTCTGGGGATCACCCAAAAGCACCATTTGTTTGTCTTTAATGAAATGACATGATATTTTCCCATTGAGAGATATTGGATAGTTTAGTTATCTCATTGGTAGTTTCATCACCGTCGTGAAAACGAAGGGTCCATATTGCGTGGAAATTTTGATCCAGGAGGAATACAATTTCTATTCTGTTCCTCCTTTTTTCAAGTTAAGATGCTTTGAGAATAATTTGGATCATGAGTTTCACTTTATGGATTTTGTTTTCCGGTAGATATAAGCCATACGGATTTGGTCAAATAGAACGAAATGGGATATCTGGATTCCAAAGATGAGAAGGTAATGTTTCCTTGGCATGAACTTTAGTTTTGGTTCTGGCCGGTAAAGGGGGTGTTGTGTTCAATCAATGACTATGAAAGGAATTCTGTATTGAGATGCCTTTGTTTTTCCTATTTTTTAATTTTCTATTTTTTCTATTCTAAGTTTCCCACAAATTTACTGAACGATAAACTTTCCGGGTAGTGAAAAGTACAAACCAAAGATATTATGATGGAACTCCCCTGAAGCCAGCATCTCGCCCTGAATATTCTTAGTTCCAAGTAACAGCTGATTGTGAAGTCCTTTTCAGGCATTTAAATGGATTATAACGATGATGTAGTGTCGTAGAAATTTTGTTTCTTTGGGGTACAAGCGTATCGTTAAGAAACTCTAAAGTGTATAAGTATACACTTTAGAGAGAGAAGTATATCCATTAATTAAAAAAATCAACAACTTAAATTAAGATATAATACACACACGTGTATAAGAAATTATGATTTTGTCAGAATCTACATTTTTTTTTTCATCAAGTTATCATTTACACTTTACTATCATGATGTATGTTAACCGATATGCCAAATTCATTCATTTGACCATCAGATCTAGTGCAGTATATTTCCTTGAAGATTCTAAAAATACAAAAATATTTCAATAATTTACTAATCTATGTCCTTTTTTTCATCTATTTCTGTCCTTTGAATCTCATAGATAAACTAGTTTTAACAAAATTTAAAACAATATTGTTGTACCCATGCATTTATACTGAAAACCAATGGCTTTCAGTTTTTGACACTTGTAGTCAAATTCCAACACAAATGCTTTAAATGTATGATACTTGAACGTGTAACTATATATCACTTTTACACTTGTCCATATAATAAAATTAGAATTACACTGAATTCTCGTAATTTTTTTTTGTACGGTACAAATATTTTGTAGCTTTTTTGCATCTACCAAGAAAGCCAAATCACTTTATAGGGAGCTGCTGCCATGGTGGCATCAATATTCGCAAATATGGCCAAGTATAGAGCAATGTTAGGGTCACCCAAAAAACAAAAATACATACACCTAACTGCCTTCCAAATCTACAGTCTCAAAGCATATGTGTGATTTTTATAACTAAAATTGTTGTGTCAAAAGCATTACTTGGCTAAGTAACAGTCATCCTCAATTTTTTGTACAGCCATATTCCAAGTCTACAGATGCTACGTGTAAAGAACAATGCTACTTACATAATTCTTGCATTCACAACACAATTTATACAAATGGCTCTGTTAGTTTAACAAGATAAAGTTTAAGTGCAACCACTTCAACCCAAACCAACGCCACTTGTACAATTGTGCAGTGTTACTAATGTAATAATCTTGTAATTACTCATAAATGAAGTCACGTGGGCTATAAGTAAATGAAAAAAGTAAAATATTATTAAGTGACATAGAAACATGCCTATCTTAGAGTCATTCTAACAGATCACAATCAATTAGCTATATGTACAGGGAAAAGAAGATAAAAATTGTCCCATAATTAAGCAGATGCTGGCAGAATCACTATGGTTCCACATCAGGCTATTTCTTCATTTAGATTCAGTAAACAAATGAGATTTTAAAGCTAGGCATAAAGGCAATGTTGAGTATGTGATCACATGGAACTGTCAAATTTATAAAGTTTTCCAATCAGCACATCTCATTGCAAATGCAATAGATGACCTAAATGTAATCTTTGCATGTTGTTAAACAAGCTGCATTTGAGATCACACTGTTTTCCATGTCCAGTGGATCCCTGCCTCTCATTATGCTTCCCTTCAATTCATATACTGCCTGCAAACTTAAGAGAAAATTCATAAGTACTTCAAAGGGAATGGAACAAAATGCCCACAGCACCACTGCCTCATACTTTCAGGCCAGAAGGAAATCTACTACTATTAGCAGTCAGATTAAAGTCATCAGGACCTTAGTACAATACCAAAAAGGAAAATGAAAGTTATTTGTGGGCAGCCAGCACATACCTAGTTGTCATAGAAGCGGGAACGGCGTCTCTGGGATCTGTGAATAAGACAGCAAGTATACATGATCTAACAGCGATAAGAATATTGAAATACTATAATATAACTTGGACAGACCAAACAAGTCATTCTAATTCAAACATCAAATTACACTCTAAATACCCCTGGTAACTCTGATCAAATACACTGAATCACTCGTAATATTGATAGCCTATCACATTTAATCGTGGGAAAATGGTAACGGGCAATCACTTAAATTCAAATGAAATCTCATCGTTAATGGCTATAGAAAATAGCCTTTAAGACCAACATTCAAAAAAATAAAAAGAAGTAACGAGTAAAAAAAGATAACTATTGAATACTAATTAAAAAAAAGAAAAGCTAATTAGTATGTAATTTACAAATATAACAACTTCTTAAGTATGATTTACATTTCAATGAACCACCATAAATCAGGTCACCAATAAATGAGGGAGATCATGTTTTCTTTTTCACATCAGAATATCTTAAGATATGTGTGTAATTATATGTTGCTTTGCAGTTTGTAGTTTGCAGTAGTGCAAATGACACATCATCCTCTTAAAATGGTAAGTTAGATGATTAACATCAGAAGGTACCAAAAAAGAATGTGATTCTAGGTAGCTGCATCATGGTGGTCTTGAAAAAGAAAACAAAGTAAAAAAGTCACTTATTTAGGATGTTTGAGGGGAAAGATTCAGAGAAATTCAATTCTAGTCCTAAATTTTTTTATCGCAATATTAATAGACACACTGAAACAAACTGCATACAGAGTCTTATACTGAAATTGTCAAACCTTAACAACCCTGATTTAAGGCATGAGATGTAAAGAACATTAATATTAGAATGTAGAAAAAGCAAAAGTGAATTAAGAAGGAAAAGTGCTACGCACCTGCGATAACCACTGCTACCCCTTGAGGAGCCACTTGTACTAACAAACTCATCATCAGTCTCATCTAGCCTATAATCTGCATACTCTACAGATGCTACAGAACCTTCATCAGAATTTGAAGTATCATAACTTAAACGGCGAGTACCCCTTCTCGTATCACCAACTCTTGTCCTCCTTCGATTTCTGGAACTTCTGAAGTTGTCGAAGACCTGATACAAAATGCAAGAGGTCCACCAGTTGCCTTCGTCTCCAGGGAAGTCCTCAAACTCATCTCCAGCATCATTATCCCCATATTCAATTACATAATCTCCCAAAACCACCCCCCGTGGGATTTCTGAATGAATAGTGCTCAAAACATCTATGATCTCAGAGGACTGCTGAAAATTATCCCAATCAAGCTGCCGGGCAGGATCAATTTTTGATGGACGAGCATGAGGGTGTTCAATTTGAGCATGATTTTTTAGCTCCAAGTAACTTCCCATGAATGCACATTGCACCTCATCGCAACAACGCTTCTTCTCATCAAGATGCATACGAGCTTTATCAACAATAATCCAACCAGAAACCTCACCTCTACACAAGGGGCAACTCAGCTTGTGCTGACCATCAGATACCACTGGCTCACTATTTTCTATAGAAGTTGCATCAAACGCTGAAGAGGATGGCATGCCACATGCGCTTTTAAAACGATCCAAACAATTTGAGTGCAATTGATTTGTGTCACATACAAAAGGACGACATCCTTTATCATAAGATGAACACTGAAGGAGCACACTGTTATGAGGAAAATCCAAGCATATGGGACAGATTACATCATCCCAACTGATATCCAACTGAATATCCTCCATGCTGTTTTCACTAAGTTGGACTATACTATCAGAAGGCCAGAAACCATGAACAGGCCACTTATACCAAGATTGTATTTGTTAGTACATGGCATGCTCCTTATTCTTCTCGTTTCATATTTTGTTGATGAAAACTTGGTAATGTATCTAGCAAACTGTGTCATGGGTTTTAGAAAAAACCTAATAGAATAAGATACAAATCTACTCGAGAATGCTACACCAGTATATAGCAAAGGTACTTAGGAATTTAAATAATTTTGAACATTTATATGCAATCAACACATAAAACCATTCAGAATGTTATTTACAACACTGCATTTTCATAAAATCACTCTACCGAGGCTTCTGTCCTTTTAGACTGAGGGCTGTAAATTATCAACAGAAAACATGGAAGTATCAAAAATATGAACTTATTCTATCAGAAAATACAGATACACTTTGCTTCTAATTCCTCAAAGAAATCAGTTCAAAATCTAAATTCAGAGGAAATAAGGTCAACAGGCCAGGCCTAATACTGATTGATTAACCAATAAACTGATATACAGACACAGTCCAAAAGCCACGAAACAGTGCCATCTAGAGCTCATCAGCTAAATTCCATAATCAACATATCACCCACATCTGAAATTTTAGGAAAACACCAAGAAGAACACCTGTCTATGCCTAAAATAGCACAAAACCCACCATCAAAATCAAACAAAACGGCCACCATAATGACACTAATACACATAGTTAAGCAAATAACAAAATGGGTATTTCAAATAAAATAAATAACCAATCAAAATAATACCCCCGAATCAACAAGACAGAGAGAACTCAGAGAGAACTCAGCAAAACGTTCAAAATCCGTCCTCTTAACAGCTAAAAAAAATTAATTTTTTTGACAACCCAATTTGCACTATTGTATAAAAATGACCAAGTTGACCAATTCAAAATAAAGGGTATTCTATTCCGTACAGAACGAGTAGGGGAACAATAACTGCTAAATTACCAATCCCAGGTAGGTAAACATAAATTGAAGAGGACCCAGAAAATAAACTAAAACCCAAAAAAGAAGAAACAGAAAAGAAACAAACTTTGGGACACAAAGGTGATCATCATCAAGTACATTGAAAAAAGAGGTACTACAAGGGAAGGGAAGCTGACATTAAAACACGACAATTGATGAGTGAATAGGGAAACCTCGTATGGGAGAGATTGGCATGTCCAGTGAGTGAAAGAGACAGCGTTACGATCTTGGTGCAAATGGTGATGCCAGTTTGAGTTTGAGGAGTAGTCTCTCTCGGTAGGGTCTCTCTGCAATTGCTATTCTCTTCTTTGTATTTGCAAAGGGATAATAAAGGGCAATGAAATGAAGGTCCTCGACGACTCGTACATTGAACCCAATGACATTAATGTCCTTTTTGACCAACAAACCTGGGAATTACTCTGATATTTATAATTTTTAAAATATATTTAGAATAAACTTGATTATTGATTATATTTAAATAATTTTAAAAATATATAAAATTATATAAAATTAATCATTAATAAATATTTAACAACTTATTTTAAATATCATATTTATAAAAATATTATAACAAGTTTTTCAAATATATAAAAATATTATAACAAGTTTTTCAAATAATATTTTCAAAAATTCATTCAATTATGCTAACTTTTTACAAGATAACAATGGTCAATTCTTGATAGCTTTTATTAATCAATTCAAAAAAAAAATCTATGTTTGTATTAGTTATAAAAAATTATATTAAAAATTAATTATGTGTATAATTAATTTTTAAAAAAAATTAATTATAAAAAAATTAATTTATGTTTAAATATATTAATTTATAATCGATTTTAAGATAAAGAGTTCTATTTGAATTGTATAAAAAAATTACTTTTATGTACTAAATTATTAAAAGATTTATAAAATAATTAAAAAAGTTATTTAGTCGAAGATAAATAAGTATTTTTTTTAAAAAAATTTTGAAAAAATCTAAAATCAAATAATTCAAAATAAAAAAATTCAAAAAAGTTGGTTTAAGTTAATAAAAAAAATATTAATATAATTATCAAAATAATAATAATAATAATAACAACTTATAATTAATTTTTTACACTTTAAATAAATAAAATAAAATTTAAATAAAATATTTTTTAATTAAAAAAATTTATTTTAAATAATTAATCAAAATCAAATACACTTTTAATAAATGTTATACAACATGTTAAAATTCAATTTTGTGACTCTAGAATCAAGAGTCAAAACTCTTTTTTTTTTCATTTCATTTTTATATAAAAAAAATTTAGGTCGAAGATTGTACTTATTTCACAACCCAAATTTACCAACCTGCTCTTGTCTCTCTCACTCCTTTTTCTGTTCCTTTCGCAGTCAACGCCGTCCACTTGTGACTTGGATGGGAAAGTGTACTTTTTTATTTTACATCTTTAGGCAGAGCAAAAGACACACAAGTCCTCGCTCTCGCTGCGCTATCTCATTCAACAGTCGTACCCGGTTGACGGTTGCCAACGAGAGATTTTTGTGCAAACACAATTCACACATGACCCAAGTTGTATAAATTATTATGATATATTAATTATTTATTAATTTAATGTATACAATATACATTTATTTCTCATTCGGACATGCACGATTGCTTACGTACCTAAAGTCAAACTGACTTTTTGGTACACCAATACGGGCAAAATTCCTTAGTTTTAAATAAGAATTATTTTGATATTTATTTATTTTTAAAATAATGATATTTAAAGTAAATTATAAAATATTTATTAATTATTATTTTTATTTAATAAAATTTTATACATTTATTATATAATTAATAATTAATAAATAATTAACAACTCACTTTAAATACTAAATTTATCAAAATACCATAATAACTCTCTTTTTACATTCACATTGGACACAAGCTGTATATATATAAATAAAGAGTTTAATTTCTATCTACTGTCAGTGTAAAGTTTCTTTACACTGTCATCCAATCATATGTTGTCAAATCAGTAAAAGAGTTGACTATCACAACAACTACTTAGAAAGTCTAACTATTTTAATGATTTGACAACACATGATTGGATGACAGTATAAAAAAACTTTACACTGACAGTAGATAAAAATTAAATCCATAAATAAATGTGCTTTAAACATTTAAAATTATGCATGATTATATAAAATTATTATTATCTAATTATAAATTACTGCATTATTTAAAAAAATGATTATAATAATAACCAATTACTTAAAACCTCTGTCATTAAATTTAATTATCTGTTCATTCTTCTTGTTTTAAAAAAACTCATGTCGAGTATACATAATTATAAATGCAAAAATTATTTCTACATTTATTCTTTTTCTTTGGTTGACTGCGCAGTGTGAACCCAGGAGAAGAATATAAGACAACAATAAGTTGAATTCCCTATTTCATATTAAGTGTACAAAAATTATGTATATTAAAACAATAAATAATTACCATGTCATCATTTTAAATATAAAATAATTATGTAACAAATTTTTTTTATATTATTTAATATAAAATAATGATATGTCAATTAATTATTTTGTGTACATAAAAATCTCTATCTAAAGTGCATGGTGCTTTTTTTTCTTTTTTTGGTAAGGTAACGAAAAGAAAGAAAAAGACAAACAAAACAAAGGAAGCATTTGATAAAGTGAAAGTGGTAACTATAAGTGAAAAAACTAAGTGAATTTTCACAAATCCATACTTTGTTGTCCATTTGCTTATATTTTATTAAAATGTAATCCCTTTATTTTTTAATCAATGATTATAAATACTGCACTTTCTTTACAATAATAAACGTACAAGATATAATAAAATTATAAACAAATTAAAAGTCACGTGAATTTTCACACAAATAAAGAGAAGTAACATGATACATAAGATCAACCAAAGGATTTTGTTAGCTATTTTGCAAGTACAACGTGTATCCCAGCATAGGCAGCAATAGAAGTTTAAATGAGTAAACACGAGTTAGATTAGATTTGTAGAATAAATAACGTTAAAGGAAGCTCAAGGATTATATGAATTTTGTGGACTTCCCCCATGAAATTACAACTTGATATTTACTGAGCAAAATAATGTTTTCTATACAAATGTAGTAATTATTTCCTTTTGTTACAGAAGTGTTGGCAGGCATTCAAAATTTCATATAATACACCTTCTGCTATAAAAAGAGAAAATATAGGACATGTGTGTATACTCATCTGACTGAAACAATATCTGTATTTGTTATGCAGGTAGTCCAAAGATTTAGCTATCTATCGGATAAGACTGACTCACTCCATGAAAGTAGGAGATCCCTGACAACCGTTGGTAAGTCTACAACAACAACAAAAAAAAATATTTAGTTTGCCTCATGCAGTGATGCAGCCATGGCAGATAACAATTGAACTAAGTCAAATTCAAGGTTCACGAGAGCTTTACCTCGAGCTACTTCTACTGCCACTGAGGGTATGTCTATCTGATCTTCAACAAGCCTATACACATCAACAAGCTGTAGAGAACACAAGTCAGAATTCTCCAGCACAAGATTACAAGCTTTAAGAGAGAGGAAAGGGTTATATCATCATGACCAAACCTCTTCAATATGAAGCTTTGAGTCCTCAGTCAAAGCAAGAAGAAGCTGTCTACGTATTCCTTCATCAACAAAGAAAAGGCGAGCTCCATCTTTGATGGTGTCTGTGAGGTTCAGTTTTCTATCGAATTGCCAGTCTCTTTGGCTTTGCCTGTATAGATGAGCCTCAAGTGAATATCACTTATTGGATGACTCAAAGGAAGAAACCAAACATGCAATGCTGTTTTAATAAAATACAGACATGTTTTTCACTTGCAATGCTGGATTGGTGCTCATCTTGGCCACATTTTCCTTTGCAAGAACAATAAGGTTTTCAAGCCGTTTCCACTGGAAAAGACCGTCTTTGAATAGAACCTAAAACAAGCAGTAAAGTTTTATCAAACGAGGAGCAATACATGTTTATATAGCAAGTATAAATAAGTTTGGATTCAATGCCTTATAGGAAAAAAAGAATCACAAAAACTCTTGAATTCAGAGCAATTCTTGGTTGCTAAGATATCTCTCATGCACTGTACTGAAATTTTCACTAAGTAAAGGACAACTAGGATTCAGTGCTTTGACCTATGAGGCAGAGGGAAGAGAGAAAATGGAAGGACCTTTCCTACAAATCAAGCTTCTAGGCTTCTAGCACATCTGAGTGAGTTGTACGCCATCATATTTAACATCTTAAAGAAGGGGATGAGAAAAGAGAGATTTTATTGCTTCCATTCCAATATAACAGAATCATATTCCACAACTATAACACGAGTGAAGTAGGCATACAAGTAAAGATTAAGTGACACCAAAAGACATGTGTTAGATATGGGCCTTAACGGGGTTACGCCTTGTTAGTAAAGTTAGTTAGTTAGTGGGTGAGTTAGAGAGTTAGTTAAGGGAAATAAGGCATGTTGCCTATAAATAAGAGGAGAGACTGAGAGAGGAGGGCATCTTGTGAATTGAATAGGATTGGGGCCTTTGGGCATTGGGAGGTGCAGACCCTCGAGAGTCTGGAATTGTATTGTCTTGGGTATTGTGTGATTCTGTTCTTAATGGTATTCCATTACTATCAGTCAAGAAGTAATTGAGTTTCTGTATTTCCTTTCATCTTCTACAATTCTTGTCCTTGATCTGAACCAGTATCTATCAACTGGTATTAGAGCTCCCGATCTTGGGAGTTGTGGTGCTTGCTGAGAATGGATGAAATGGAGATTCCTTGCTTCACTGGAGAGTATCCCTATAGTTGGATCTACAAGGTGGAGAGGTACTGCATCATCAACAAGATTCCAGATGATGAGAGGCTATCAGTTGCAATTAGTGGATTGGAAAGGAGAGCGTTGGACTGGGTCCATGAATGGGGGTCCAAAACTGAGAAATTTTCATGGGACAATTTTCGTGAAAAGCTTCTCCAACAGTTTCGACTTCAGCCACGGTTCGATATGACGGAGGGCAACAGGAAAACAGAGAAAGAACGGCGAACATGGGAATGTGAGGTAGCCTTTCCTCTAGAGCCTAACAAATGCCAACCAGAGTTGGTCCAAAATGAGGAACCAGAATCTTTAGTGCCAACGATCTTGGAGCCAAAGATAGAAGAGATGCAAATAGAGGCGGTTGCTGAAAACCCCATCAAGATAGGGGAGCTTCGAGTTGAGCAAAACCAGCAACTACCCAAGCTATCCAAGAACCTAGGGAACCACAAAGGTGTGGAAGGAACCTCATGGTCATCGCAGCAGAAACGTGGTGAGCCAAGTTCTGGGTTGCAACTTTTTGGTGGCTTGCGACTTGACGTTTCAGAGCCTTGGGTCTCTTGCAAACCAGCACCTAAACCACCTGAGCCACCAGATTCAAGCCATGGTGTTGTTGGGGGTCGGGTTAGACGAAAATAGGGGGAGCCGATTGAGTTTACCTCAGCTCCTATTCCACACGCAAATGAAAATTTGGTGAGAGGGGTGTCTACGGCTGGCCTGAAAAAGAGAACCCGAGCAAAATCCAATTTGCAGAGGTTAGAGATGTTGTCGACCCTCCTAGATCAAGCACAATGGGCTCATGGACGGACGTGGGCCGTAGGGAGGAATGAGGCAATCGGCCGAAAATGTAACCCAGGCGTAATTATTTCACTAAACAGGCCCATATGCCTGGGCCCAAAGCCCAACTCAGTGGGTAAAGGCTCCATAGGTTACCCAACCTTATTTGCTAGTGCGTCTTCGACGCCATACTCCTTCCCTACAAGGCCGAACAAGAAGCTTTTGGAGGAGAAAGGAATTCGCCTCACGGACACTGAGTTCCCGGAGAAGCTTCGTAACCACAATGTTGTGGAAGGACCATTATGGTCATGGCACGAGCATGGTCAGGTGGGAGAGCCATTTTCGGCGTTGCACCGCTTCGCAGGTGCGCAAACTAATGTTCCTGCAACGGGGGAGGTCAATGCGGGGGAAAAAAGACAGTCCCAGGGTTGCGCAATGCGGATGCTCAGGCAGGAACAACGTACGGTAGCCACGAAACCTTGGGTCTCACCCAAACCAGCAAGTTCGTCACTGCTAAAGCCACGGGATCCCCAGCCATGGGTCAAGAGAGAAGGAGCAATAATCATCGTAGCTTTTGCTAATGGTGAAGGGAAACCACCAGATTTGCTTAATGAGTCATGGGCTATGGTGGTAGCTTGTATGCTGACTCCATCTACTGTTTCGATTGTGAATGTCGAGATGATTGAGCTTCCAGTGAAAAGGAACAAGGAGGGGCAATTTTCTGCATTCTACTTTTCAGTAACCAATTTTGTGGTTAGTGGAGGAAAGGTGTATCGGGATATAGTTGGGAGTGCTTATTATGTTGCTCCAAAAGTTCTACAGCACAGATGTGGGAAGGAAATGGATATATGGAGTGCAGGAATTATATTATATATCTTACTTAGTGGTGTCCCTCTATTTTGGGCTGAGACAGAAAAGGGAATATTTGATGCCATAATGGAAGGTCATATTGATTTTGAAAGTCAACCATGGCCAAACATATCAAACAGTGCCAAGAACCTTGTTTGTAAGATGCTTATACAGGATCCAAAGCAACGCATTACTTCTACTCAGGTTCTAGAGCAACCGTGGATTAGAGAAGATGGAAATGCTTCTGACAAACCAACAAACAGTGCAGTCCCTTGCAGAATGAAGCAATTCAGAGTTATGAATAAACTAAAGAAACTTGCCCTGAAGGTCTTTGCTGAAAAAATGTCCGCAGAAGAGATCCAAGATTTGAAAGCAATGTTTACAAATGTGGACACTGACAAGAGTGGTACAATCACCTATGAAGAACTAAAGGCGGGATTGCAAAGACTTGGCTCAACACTCAGATTTTGGCTACCACACTTGCTGCCAGAACTTCTGTTTTTAGCAAAACAAATAAGTTGTTCACCTTGAGGACAAGGTGAAAGTTTAGGGGGGGAGTATTGTTAGATATGGGCCTTAACGGGGTTAGGCCTTGTTAGTAAAGTTAGTTAGTTAGTGGGTGAGTCAGAGAGTTAGTTAAGGGAAATAAGGCATGTTGCCTATAAATAAGAGGAGAGACTGAGAGAGGAGAGCATCTTGTGAATTGAATAGGATTGGGGCCTTTGGGCATTGGGAGGTGCAGACCCTCGAGAGTCTGGAATTGTATTGTCTTGGGTATTGTGTGATTCTGTTCTTGCTGGTATTCCATTACTATCAGTCAAGAAGTAATAAAGTTTCTGTATTTCCTTTCATCTTCTACAATTCTTGTCCTTGATCTGAACCAGTATCTATCAACATGATGGTATAATGTACAAACATAGCCACCTGCTTCAAAATTAAACGCATGACTTCTGACTAGCTTTATCTCCAATGACCATGACAAAGCACTATCGTTGGCACATGAATTTAAATATAGCAGGTAAGATGGCATTACTGCATGGCATCCCACCCTCCCCCCTTCCCTCAAAAATTGGGACCACAAAATGGCTGCATAGTGCATACTCATGGTGGTCCTCTATCATATACTTTGTTAGAGATAACAACCCAGATCCACATCAGTGGAGGGTATATACTAGGAGTAATAAGGAACCCAATTCAGATACAAGCCCAAATAGAGCAGCACCACATCAGTGGAAGGTGTATACCAGGAGACATAAGGGTAAAGTGGTCAATGAGATGGAGAAATGGTTGGAGCTGTTAGTGGGGCAATCTGTTAGAGGAAGTCGTGGAACAGATCAGCAAGGGGAATCACAGCATATAGGGGAGGTGGCCAAGTGGAGGGGGGCATGGGAAATTTAGTCATCATTATCGGCATTGGGCTGGGGCGAGCCAGAGCTTGCACGGGAGTCACTCCTGGGAATTTTACTACTTTTATTCTGTTTTATTGCCGCTAATTTCTCTGTATCTCCACTGTTCTATATCCATAAGTGTGAGAAGTTCATCCTCAATACTAGAGGAAGTATCTTAATTCCATTTTCATATTCCTTACCCTATCATACTTATGAAGGGGAAAAAAGTGTGTGTGCATGCGAGAGAGAGAGAGAGATTAATTAGACGGAAGACAGCACTATTGGTCAAGGGAAACCTACCAAGCTGTAAAATCCTTATCCAACATATGATACTTAACAATTGAAATTGATTTACATAAAGATCACCAAGAATGACCCTCTTTTAACTCGAGGATTGTAAGTTAGATACAGTCATACAGGTTTATACAGAATAAAAGTTAATCTATATAAAAGCTTATGCATTTTGAACAGCATTACTAACCTGTACGAGGCGTTCACGTAGAGCTGGATTTGGGTCTGTTAATAGTCGCTTAGCCACATATGGATAGGCAACCTATTTGACATACTGAGGTTAATATTTTACTGAAAATAAGGTCTGATAGAAAATGGACAGTTATGACTGATGCTGAAACTGATTTATTTACAATAACGAAGCATTAGTTCTAATTAGTAAAATATTAAGTAGTTTTTCACTTCTGATACATATTATGATACAGTTTTCATTCTTCTAATGCAGCACTACTATAAAAAAATTGCTTTTCTAAAATAAGTTGCATGCTGATAGAAACTGGAAAATCAGGTACTGTTGTATTAAGTTCTCTGTATAGAATCCTCCTCCGATGACTGATATTTAGATGATATCAGTACCAGAGCATGGATGTTGTTACAGTGCTCTCAAACGAAAACAAAAAAACAGATAGCCCAGGCAATTTGAGAGTGCCTAGTCTCTCGCTTCCAATCCTTTCTACTTGCTTCTTTTCCTCCCTCTTTCTGTTTTCCACTCTTCCTCTTATTCCCACCCCTTGCTTCCCATGCTCCCTGCTGCCACATGTGCAGCAGGTAGTTACATGACGTCACACCTCTCACAGGGATGGCAATGGGGCGGATCGGGGCGGATTTTTCACTACCCGTCCCCGCCCCGTTTACATATAATTTGCCCCGTTCCCCGCCCCGTTCCCGGTTGGGGATTAAAAAAATTCCCCATACCCGAACCCGTGGGTATTTCTCTGCCCCGTCCCCGCCCCGCCCCGCCCCGTTTATGACAATTTTAATTTAGCACAAAGATTCAAGACTATTACATCATAGTTATTTTGAATACATCATAATATTCATCAAGAGACAAGAAACAAAGCCCCAAAATAACAAACAAAATTATGCAAAAGCATAAAGAAACAAATTCTCATAAGAAATCAAATACAATAGAAAGGGGAAAAGGGAAAGTTTGAGTTATGAGAAAGGGGAAAAATAAGAGTTAGATTAAGAGATATATAATATTATTTATATATTTAATATATTATATTATATTCGGGGCGGGTTCAGGGCGGGTAACGGATCGGGACAACCAATACCCGACCCCGCCCCATACCCGAAAAAATACATTCGGGTAAAACCCGAATCTGCCCCAATACCCGGTCAACCGTTGACTTACCCGACCCGAACGGGTCGGGGCGGATCGGAACGGGTCGGGGCAGGGCAAATTGCCATCCCTGCACACTGATAGCCACACGCCTACTAGCCAGCCCCATGGTCTGATGGGCCACAAGCCCATGTTGGTTTATACTAGACGAAAGAAAGTGAAATAGTTGTGTAGTTCACACTCGGAGGGAGGGGGAAGGATAATAATAAGTGGAGGGAAAGTTAGTTATAGGAGAGAGAAAATAGATATAGCTGGTATATTAGACACTGGATGAGACACGGGGTATGCTTCTTTTTCATTGTGTAACCGGCTAGTAGCTTGGGGCCATCTTCTTGGCTGGGAGCTTTTCAGCTCTAACATTCTGTATTCCTCTTTTAATTCTGCAATATAATCAAACTCAGTTTCCCTTTCTGCAATCAATTGGTGCTTTCATTGAGAGAATTGGAAAGGGAAACACGCAATGCATGCAAACCAAAATGGCGTCACAGAAATGGGAGGCAATGGATGCTTGTGTGGTAGCTGTTGAGTCTTCTCTCAAAAACCAGGAAGTGCTGCTGCAAAAACATTTGCTTCAGTTGAAAGACCATTCAACTACGCTGGGTTCCTTGCTAGAAGGCGTGGGGGACATCACCAAGTCCCTGGCAGCGTTGCATTCCGAGGTGCGAGAGGGATTCCAGCGCCAACAAGGAACTGAGTCACCCAATAGCAATGCGAGGATCTTAGATCGTGGGAAGGCAGCGATGAACTTTGCCGGAGGAAGTAGAATCACAATGACTTCGTCGGAGGAGTATCAGTTGAGTGCCAAATGCGTGGAATTACCCGCGTTTTAGGGCGAGGATGCAGTTGGGTGGATTTCAAGGGCCACCACCGGAAATGCAAGTACAGCTCGCCCAGATTTGTATGGAGGGAATGACTTGGCATTGGTTCAAAGTACTATGGGAATTGGTACCCAATCTGAATTGGGAAGGATTTAAATGTGCCTTATTTGATCAATATGGGGATCACTATACAGGGAACCCATTTTCTCAGTTGAAAGTGCTCACTCAATCGAGCATCGTGGATGAATATGTGGAGGAATTTGAGATGTTGGTGGCACAGGTTCCACCCATGCCTGATGATCAATATATGGGGTTATTTCTGGGAGGCCTCAAGGATGAAGTCAGGTTGGAAGTCTTGGCATTGGATCCACCTAACCGATACAAGATGATCTCCACTGCTCGTATGGTGGAAAGGAAGTTGGTAAGAACTAATGCCTCACAGATTTCTTACTGATGGAAAGGGCAGAATAGTACTCGAGTTGGCTCTACACCCACTTCTTATGCAGCGAGAGGAGTGAAGGACAATGGAGGGGTAACTGCTCCCATGGGTTCTGCAAATCAGCAACAACCAAGAGGAGGGGAGAGATTCCCTCCAGTAGAGGGAAATAATGGGGGACATACACGAGGAACTCGAAATCTCTCATACCACGAGCTCATGGAGAGGAGAAATAAGGGTCTGTGTTTCAAATGCGGGCAGCACTATAGCCCTACTCACCAATGTCCTGAGAAACACCTTAGATTGCTCATATGGGAGGGTGATAAGGAGATAAATACCTCGCTGTTGGCAATAGAAGAGAAGGGTGAAGAAGAAGAATGGGAGATGGTTTGTCAAGTTGCAGACTATGGTGAAATCAATCATTCTAAAACAATGAAGGTTGAGGGGCGACTTGAGGGGTTTCCCATATTGCTTCTTATTAATAGTGGTGCTAGTCACAACTACATTTCAGAAGATTTGGTGGCGTCACTAGGCTTACCAATCACTCCTACTAGGGAGTTTGCGGTGAGTCTTGGAAATGGCAGTAAATGCCACTCTCAAGGCATATGTGAAAGGTTGGAAATTGTTGTGGGCAAGGTTAATCTACGAATTGATGCTTTTGTTTTGAAATTGGGGGGCCTTGATCTCATTCTTGGTGTAGAATGGTTGGAGACATTGGGGGAGGTGAGCTCTGATTGGGGGAAGAAGGTCATGTGTTTTGAACAAGGAGGTGATACTGTGACATTGTATGGGCATGGCTCCAAGGATCTAAACCATACAGCTGCCCTGCAAAGGGTATTGTAGGCTATCATAGGGGAAGTGGAAGGCAGTGTGCATACGATTAATGTGTTAGTAACAGACCCCCAATTACAAAGACTTATGTTAGAAGACAAGCCAAAACAGATGGGCTAGTCCCGTAAGCTAGTTAGGATGCACTGTAACTAGTATAGAACCATTTGTACTTAATAATTCAGCCAGGGAGCGGGAGAGTTAAATAGGAGAAAAGGAGGGAAAGTTGGGCATTCGGTTAGACGGTTGGGAATCGGTTGGTCAGGAGAGACAGGCTCTCAAATACCTGTGAGATTGTAACCTCCTCATTTCTCTGTTTTCTTGCATCAGACGAACTTCTTGTTCTCTGAGTTTACTTGCAATAATACGAGTATCCTACAGTGATTCTTGATTCATTACACCAGTTCTATCATAATGCAGGGCCTATCTGTACAAAACTCATGGAATCCCTCAATTTCCAGCAAGAGGCAAAGTTAGCAAGGGTGCTACAGGAGCATTCAAGGGTTTTCCAAGAACCACAAGGTCTTCCCCCCTAACGAAGCCATGATTATGCCATCATCCTAAAAACAGATTAGGTCTTACAGGTATGCTTATCACCACAAAGATGAAATTGAGAAACAAGATAAGTGGGTTGCTGGAGTCAGGAGAACTAAACACAATACTAGCCTTTTGCAAGTCCTATGATATTGGTAAAAAAAAAGATGACTCTTAAGAGAACGTGTGTTGATTATAGAGCTCTAAATAAAAATACTATTCCTGATAAATTCCCTATTCCTACTATTCATGAATTGTTGGATGAGTTAAGTGGAGCCCATTTTTTTCTCTAAGATTGATCTCAAATCAGGTTTCCATCATATTCGAGTAAGGAAGGAGGACACACACAAGACAACCTTTCGAACTCATGAAGGTCATTATGAGTACTTGGTCATGCCCTTGGGCTCATGAACGCACCATCCACCTTCCAGTCTACCATGAATTCTCTTTTTAGACATCTGTTAAGGAAGAGTGTGCTAGTATTTTTTTGATGATATCTTGGTATATAGCCCCACATGGAAGCAACATTTAAATCACTTAGCAGATGTGTTAACTTTGCTTTTACAGAATCAATTTTATGCCAACAGAAGAAAAAAAATGTATGTTTAGATAGCAATCCATTGAATATTTAGGGCATATCATTTCGGCTAAGGGAGTGGCTATAGATCCAACAAAGGTCCAATCTGTAAGGGATTGGCCAACACCCAGCAATGTCACTGGAGTGAGAAGATTTCTGGGTTTGACTGGCTACTATAGAAAGTTCATTAAAGATTATGGAAAGATAGCAAAACCCTTTACTGATCTCACCAAGAAGGAGAAATTTTCTTGGAATCCAGCAGCTCAACAAGCCTTCAAGGAGCTTAGGCAGTGTCAGTCTTCTTTTCCAGTACTCACATTGCCAGACTTCTCCAAGGAGTTTGTGGTAGAATGTGATGCATCTAGGCATGGGTTGGGGGTTGTTCTTATGCAAGAGCAATGTCCTATCGCCTATTTAGTAAGGCTTTGGATAGTACTTGCTGCAATTAATGGACGCATTAAGGGCTGATCCTCAAGCTCGGCCAGGGTATCAACTATTAGGGGATTTGCTGTACTTTGAGGGACGCTTGGTGTTAATGTCTCAATCATCCTTTATTCCTGCCTTCTTACAAGAATTCCATTCTACTCCATCTGGGGTTTATTCAGTCAAGGTTTACTCGTACCTATAAACGATTTGCTGGGTGTCTCTTTTGGAAGAGGATGCGAGGGCAAATTTTGCGCTTTGTAAGGGAATGCAAGGTTTGCCAACGTCACAAATATAACACCCTTGTGCCTTCAAGTTTGTTGCAGCCTCTTCCTATCCCCCTCCTTCATCTGGGAGGAAGTTTCTATGGATTTCATCTCGGGCCTACCCAAATCTCAGGGGTATGATGGAATTATGGTAGTGGTTAATAGACTATCTAAATATACTCATTTCGTTTCGTTAAGCATCCTTACACAGCCAAGGTGATTGCAGAGTCTATCATCAGGGAGGTGGTCAGACTACATGGTTTCCCTAGTGCCATTGTTAGTGATAGAGACCTGGTTTTTCTCAATAATTTTTGGAAGGAACTGTTTCGTTTACAGGGTACTATGCTTAAGATGAGTACTTCCTATCACCCTCATACGGATGGTCAAACTCAAGTGATGAATAGGTGTTTAGAAACTTATCTGAGGTGCTTCATTTTTTAGCAACCCAAGCAGTGGGTTTACTGGCTTTCATGGGCCGAATTTTGGTACAATCCCTCCTATCATTCCTCTACAGCTACTACTCCTTTTGAAGTTGTTTATGGCAGACCACCACCGATGGTCACTCATTATCTTGTGGGCAAAACGATGGTGCAATCAGTTTCCAGAGCCTTGCTGGATAGAGATGAGGCCCTTAGGTAGCTCAAATTCCACCTCAACCGGGCTCAGCAGGTTATAAAGCAATCTGCAGATGCTAAATGCAGATATGCCTCTTTGGAGGTGGGAGACTAGGTTTACATTAAACTCCGACCGCATAGGCAGAGCTCTGTGGCTCGCAGAATCTATCCCAAACTCTTTGCACGTTTTAATGGACCTTTCCAGGTTGTTTCTAAGGTTGGAGCAGTCGCTTACAAGGTGCAGTTGCTTGAAACAACACACATTCTTCCTATACTCCACATTTCTCAACTCAAATGATCCCTAGGTGAGGGTCAGCACAGTTTTGAGCCGCGTTTGCCTCCGGATTTGGAGTTGGATGCGGAAGACCCCATAGAACCTGAAGCAGTGCTTGCCACACGTACTGTCCAGAGGAATCACAAATGCTTCACAGAGTGGCTTATCTTATGGCGGGGGAAACCAACAGAACATGCAACCTGGGAGTCTACCGAACATATCCGCCTTCAATTCCCTACCTTCTGCCTTGAGGACAAGGCAACTTTTCAGGAGGGTGGTATTGATAGCCACACGCCTACTAGCCAACCCCATGGTTTGATGGGCCACAAGCCCATGTTGGTTTATACTAGATGAAAGAAAGTGAAATAGTTGTGTCGTTAACACTCGGAGGGAGGGGGAAGGATAATAATAAGTGGAGGGAATGTTAGTTATAGGAGAGAGAAAATAGATCTAGCTGGTATATTAGACACTGGATGAGACACGAGGGGGGTACGCTTCTTTTTCATTGTGTAACCGACTAGTAGCTTGGGGCCATCTTCTTGGCTGGGAGCTTTTCAGCTCTTACATTCTGTATTCCTCTTTTAATTCTGCAACATAATCAAACTCAGTTTCCCTTTCTGCTATCACACACTGCCTACATGGGAATTAAATCCCGTTACCTTCCCTTTTCTTTCTAAAATACACCTTAGTAATCTTAGGCTTCCTAACATGCAGTTTTCAAATCAACTTGAAATCTGGACAACTCAGAAACATGGGAGATTTTACCTCAAGAAATTTGAAGTCAGGCTTCATGGTAAAACAGATGCCTTCTTGAGTCAATAAAGAACGGATTACAAGCGAAAACCTTTCTGGGATACGAATGGGATAATTGTAAACCAACTGGTTAAACTTTCCTGCAGTACATTTCATTAAATTATCAGTTTAGTATAGTGTAGAATAAAAAGCTTCCACCCCCCGGCAGCCTCCTTTTCTCTATAATGCTGAAAGGAATTGCATCATTACAAAGAAATTATTTAAAACAACATGATAGATGCTTCATTAACGCATTCAATTAAGGACATGAAACAATAGAATCTAATTACAATGAAAACATAACTAAATCATTCCTAGATTATCATGAATCAAACACAAATTAGATCATTATAGAGATCTTAAGAGCTAAATTATAGTATCCTCAGACACATAAATAAAGTAAATAGTTTTTTATCCCTGTATAAGGCAACAGATTTGTTTCCTTCCATACAACATCATGACACCCTCCATACAATATCACTGAAGAAAAGCATATGGGCTTTAGAGGTAAGACGGAACAACATAGTCACACAACCTGTAACTAAGAGTCCTTAACTTGTTTGGATTTCTTCCTTTCAGATTCAGACAGCACACATAACTCTTTTAAGTCCTCCATTTAACAAGATAAAAAATTCAACCAAAAATTAGAAAATTTATTTCAAGAAGAAACATCAGAGTTCAGTTCAAATGGTCACATAGCATAGCTGTTATATTAAATAATGGAGGGAAAGTGCCTACCAGTGACACTTCGAAAATTAAAATCTGACAGTCCTTTTCCAGCAGAGTTCTGCCAAATTGCTTCTAAGGCGGGAACTATTGGAGTGACATCGGTCCCCGGTGACAGGAAGCCTAGTCTGGTGAAATCATTAGCCATCTCAGCATAGTCCTCATTTACAGCGTGGACAACAGCATCAATCAAAATCTGTTTATTTTGCTGAAGAAATGGAAGCAGATCAACATGTCAGCCACAAAAAGGATACTCTAAACTTTGAAGAGATTAATAAAGAAAATAACATACTCTATGTACCCAAAAAATAAAAAATAAAATAACGTACTCTAGATTATAATGGAAGTGGTCCTAAAAGCAAAATATTTTCCTATTTCTATAATAGATCCTTAAATGTGTACCCATTAGGGGTATTTGTGCCAGTTCAGTTGGACATCGTAAACATGTCCACACAAACTCTTTCATCTAACCAAAACAGAAGGAACCAACTTCACAGAAATACAGAAGCATCCTCATAAAAGGCACCTATGAACATTATGCACTACCCATGTCAAACACCGAGGGTAGCTTCACATAGCTGGATTTTGTTAATGATTAGATGTTGCAGGCCGGGGATCTCCAATTGTCTTCATTTTTTGCTTTTGGGATTAATTCGTTTGAACTTGCAGCACTCAGAGGACAGGATCATCCAATTAATTTGCTTCTTACATAACAAGATAGTAAATATTTAAGCAGAAATTATTGCCTATTTTGCTTTTATTAGATGATGTTGTCTATTCTACTTCATAGTGATACTCGACCAATGGTCATTTCCAAGGAGTGTCCCTGTCAGATATTCAACAGGATTAATCACATGTATTGCATTGGTGACTGAACATTATGTTCCCTGTCTTTTCTTTTGCATTCATAGAATAATATCTAATCCTTTTGAACTTTCATCTTTTTCTTTCTCTAATAAAATTTCTTCATTAATATAGGGGTAAAAAAATGTCAATCTCAATGAATAATAAGTGACCACTCTCTTGGACTGACTTGATGGAAATTTTTTCACTTTAACGAGAAAGTTTCAAAAGCGATAACCAGGATAAAATTTGAGAAATATTCATTTATTTTAGAGATATAATAAGTCCATTATTTGGCCCACACACTTGAGTTAGATTTTAAACTATACAAAGTTCCTGTAGCTATGTCAAACCATATGCCCATCGGGCCCTTAATCATCCTAAATTTTATAGTAATAAAATCCAATCAAAAGGAACAGACAGGATGAAAATATTTTAAAACAATAGCAATTACATCATTTGTTACTACACCTCATGAAGTTTTTTATTCTGCTGCAAGACCAGATAATATAGCATATGATGTTAAATTATTGTATAGCTTGAAATAAAGCAATATAAGTTCAAACACTGGGAAAAAGAAAAAATTCAAAAAGACATGTCTGGTGGTCATTTGTGGGGGGAAAAGTAATAACATTATGGGGGGGAATTTATCAACATGATTTTCACAGCAGCAACCTATTTCAGCCATATGATATTCTCCTCTCACATCAAAGATAGATATGGGTGATCATTACAGTAAAACAACATGCACAGTGCAATATATGGTTTTTAACATGTATGATAATTTCAGGAGTATGATGCAATGGCAAACATTCCTAAAGATTAATGCATAAGGAGTGCGTTGATCCACCTATTTCTATTAAACTTAACTCCACAGTCGTCTGATGGATAAACACAACTAAAAATTTCATAATATGCAATTATCTTATAGCAAAGAGACACAATTATTGATGGCCAGAGACAGAGAGAAACACACAAATATTTACCCTCCATGCTCAGCATATGAAGAATTACCTGACTAAGAACGGCAACATTGCCAAAGTCCACATATGCAATTCGTCCATCATGCATGGCAAAAATATTTCCAGGGTGAGGGTCTCCATGAAATAATCCAAATTCCAACAATTGTCGCAGGGCAGCACTCACACCAATTGTTAGAAATCCATCTACATCAATACCAGCTTCTTTGATGGCCTGATTCACAAGCAAGAAAATTGTTAATCCACAACAAGACAATAAACAATGTTGCTTGACAATAGATACAATATATAGTAATAGCATCACCAATTCAATTAAACAAACCTGTGGATTGGTGCACCTAATACCATCAATCCATTCCATTACTAAGACACGTGCACCAGAAAGTTGTTTGTAAACCCGAGGAATTTTTACAGTAGGGTCATTTTTAAAATTCTCAAGAAAGTCTTCAAGATTACGGGCTTCCTGAAATAAAGATAGGGAAATGAGTACATTTGTTTAAAACAATATACACAGAGAAAACACACTCAATATGCCAAGAAACTCTCTTATTTCGTGCTTTGACAAGTTCAAAGCACACATTAAACTACTATGACAAACACAAGGCAGTTCTCAAACTTACCAAGGTATAATCAAGCTCTTCCAAAAGCTTTTCACCAAATTCATCAACAATCAGTTCAGCATTACACCCCAGTTTCTGTATACTAATCCCATTTAAGAATGAAGCCAAAGTGCGGAATAGGAAAAGATCTCGATATATTATGGGCTCTATCTCAGGCCTTTGAACCTGCAAGTACACCGAAGTATGTCTTTAGAAGTGGATTTAAGTATTTAACCTTGTTCTAAACCTTTGCTTTTTCTCCCTTTGTTTATCTTTTAGCAATACATATGCAGAAAACCATACAAATCATTTGATAAGTTAAAGCTGAATTTGCCAATGATAGTTAGGAAAACAGCAGCACAAGTAGAAATGAGAAAAAAGTCAAAATTTGCATACCAACAAATATAAAAAGAAAAATTAAAAAACAAAGCAGGAAATCAACTGCTTTGGAATAGCATGGGCAACCAAAAATCAATGAATCATCCCAACAAAAAATATGTAACATATAAAACTTAGACCTTCAACAACAAAATGCTCTTAGCAAGAGATTCAGGTCACAGCAGGATATAAAATTATTATGAACATAAAGTCAATGGCTCAGGGGCTGCAAAAAGAAAAGTAAATAGCTCACTTAAAGAAAAAGGTAAGTAAAATAGTTAAGCTGATTATTTCAAAAACTAATAGCTAATAGCTAATCAAGCTATGGAGACTGCAATATAAATTGATGCCATGTCACAACTTAACATCATGTAACAAGTGCTATGTTTTGAAATGAAAACAGAATTATAACACAAGGTGAGCTCAATGAAACCTTGATAGCAACATCCTCGCCAGTGGCACGCAAAGTAGCCCGGTAAACTTGACCCAAACTAGCAGCTGCTATTGTCTCTGATGAGATTTGGCTGAAAACAGCTTCAAGGGGCTGACCCAGTTCCTCCTCTATGATACCGAAGGCAATCTAGGACATTTTTAAGTCATACATTAGAATTATAATATTCAGGTGATTAATAGTATGAAAATGGCTTGTCATAAATAGAATCAATTAACAATAGTTGAGGCTCAGTAATAAGTTTTACTTGATTGGGAAATGAAGGAACATCATCTTGAAGAATGCAAAGTTCATTCATATAATCTTCTCTAATGATATCTGGCCTGTTTGCAAGAACCTGTCAAATGAAAGACAACTTATTATCAACTGGAAAACACAAACCCAAGACTTGCTTGACAGAGCACATGACTAAATAACAACACACCTGGCCAGCTTTAATAAAGGAAGGCCCCAGATTGCACAAGAGGTTCCTAAGCTGTCGAGCACGGAACGGAACAACCTCTTCATCCCTTCCAACTAGGAAATCATACATCAAGGTAGACCAGTAAAAGCCCAAACTCCAAACTATCTCCACTCCCCGCAACATAAGTGACAAAATAGCCCCTCTCGATTCCAATACCTTATTCCTCACCTAATAACCAACAAGAAAAAAAAACAAAAAAACAAAGCTTCTAGTTAGAAAGAATCATCCAGCAGATTGAAATAAATTAGTTTATTTGACTAACCTCCCGTGGTGAGAAGCTACTCTCCCTTCTACCAACAGGGATAATGAAACAACATTTACAACAACAAGTATATTCATGTTACACTAGCAAGTTCCGCATAACTATCATGTAGAATAACGTGAAATTTTACATCTGAGAAAATAAATTATAATACTTAAACATCCCCACTCTCATTCGGCAATGCCTCTTTCCTCAAAGCACCAAAACAAAGAAATTGTACATAAAAACAGGTTGTTTCTTAAGCAATCGCAACTGAACAATGAGTTGAAAATTGCAATGGTCACTAACTAATTAAAAGACAAAAATAATATTAGCGTCACAGCACTAAAGATACAACACTAGTAACAAAAATGAACTCAGCCAAGCACGATTTCACAACAAGGTATGTATAATTCAAAATCCGCTGACAAAACAGAAAATTCGAATTGCAGAGAGAGAAAGAGAAGTGCAAAAGCCATACTATCTCGGGAGAGTACTTGCGGAAAGGAATGCAGACGCCGCGCTCGATGTCAAGCTGCTCCAGCGCACTGCTGCTGGGTTGCAAGGCCTTGCTATTGCTACCGGTCTTACTCGCATTCGTTGAAATTGCAACTTTACCGTTAGAAGCAGAACTTCCTGTTGCAGCGGAACTCGAAATTCGCGTTCGCCATGGCTTCTTGCTTCTTCCTCCACTTCTCTGAAGCAACGTTTGGAATGAAGAAGAAGAAATCAAAGTTCGTGGTGGTAGAGTCTTGCGGTAGAGAAGGTCCTGAACCTTGGTACAAGGTAAGGAGTTCGTGTAGATGGACTCCATGAGCTGAGATTGGAAGGTGAAACCCTAAATTAAGAAACAAATTGGGGCCATTTTGCGAATGACTTGTGAGATCAAATAACCACTCCTTCAAAAATTAGTTAACTTAGCAATTGCATACAAGAAGGTCGAGGTGAGGGTGAGGGACAGCCACATGAACATACAGTGGGAAAAGTATGCATGTTGTGTGGTCCACAAAGCCGAACCAAACAACAGCCGCACCTATTTTTCTATGCCCTCCAATCTGATAAGGATAAATTATACAGTAACATTATATTATATTATATGGCTGCTTTGTTGACAATATTGTTCTCAGTCTAACCGGGAGTCATCAAAGGCACGTAAAACATTTCTTGTATATTATATTTTTACATCCCTATTATACTTGAACAAAGGTGACTAAATTATTAGTTAATGAAATATATTGTTTAATTAATAGATTTAATAATTAATTATTTATAAATTGGTAATCTATTAATTAGACAATATACTTCATTAACCAATAATTTATTTATCATTAACTAAGTTTATGAGTAATCAATTATTAAAACTCATTAACCAAATGATATATTATATTAATCAAAAATTTACTAATTGTTAACCAAGTATAAAAATAATATAAAAAATTATGTTCAGATGTCATTACTCTTAAAAGCACCAAAACTGTTTTGATTGAAGGTCCTATCTCATGTGATTTTAATTTTGATTAAATATAATTGTGAACAAGTTTTACACTATTACCTAAGAGTTTAATTTTTATTCACTTTCCGTTTAATTTTTTTTATACTATCACTTAATCATGTATTATCACATTATTAAAAAAGTGTACATTTTGAGATATTTTTTTGTTAAAGTCAAATTTTTTAATAACTTAATAATAAATGATTGAGAAGTAGTGTAAAAAAAATTTACATTAACAATAGATTAAAATCAAATCCATTAATTAATCATATATTACCACATTGTTAAAAGAGTTTGATTGTTCCTTATCCCCTCCAATGTAAAAAATAAAAAAATAAAGAATTTAAATATTATAATAACTATCTAAAACATTAAATACTTTTAATAATATATAATTGTAACATATGATTAAAAAATTATATAAAAATAATTTGCGCTGGATCAAAATTAAATTTCTCAAATATTAACAACAAAAAGAAAAATCTATTTGAAAAGATAACTTATTATAAACATAAATAAAAAAAAAGGCTAACCTTACTTGACTTATATTATGGAGGGATTGCCTTGTGCCAAATGCTTCTAGCCATATGACAGTCCCTCATCACATGAAGGATTGATTTAGATTCAAAGGATCCATCTCAATCCAATTATAAATTCTTAAATTTGTGTTTAGTCTGTTGTGCAAAGCAAGTAAAAAAAAAAAAAAAGACCCCAACCTTTTACTGTCCTTGCAATTTCCAAATTTTGTCCCAAAATTACAATTTTCTATGAGCTTCAATATTTTGGAGCATATAAGTAGGCACTTTTAATAGAGAAATTGTCATGTCTTTCACATGCTCATGTTAGTTTGTCCCCACCAAACTCAACTTGATGAGGGATAAAAGAGTAAGATTTGGAAACAATATTATTAAGAAACCAATTCCTAATGTAATCCCATTTCCAATTGCCACATTTATCCACCAAGTCAACAATGCCCAATCTCACATGTCAAATAAAGAATCTTGCATATGATCAACAAGGTACAAATCCGTCCCAGTCATATATCAGCACAGGCATTGATAGATGTTCCATTGCCCACTTCCATAATTCAAACTGATTTAGATTCTTCAATTAATGCATGATGTCCTTCCAAACTTTAAAATCATAATATTTCACACAGTATGAAGTGACAAAATCATTATGAAGTGACAAAATCATATCCTTTATTATACTTCCCTTTGATAACCTCAACAAGGCCTATACACGTGTTCTAAGCTTTCAAGACATTTTCATAACACAAGCAACATGAATTATAAATAGATTTCTCATCTTTACACCTCCATGATGCTTAGGCAAACATAAAGCATCCCACCCTATTAAGTGGCATTTTATGACCATGACCTCAGATAAGATTTCTCTGGATCTTTTCAACCCCCTTAATAATGCTTTTAGGAATATAGGTGGTCATTATTGTATACTGATAGATACTTACTTTATGTAGGGTGTATGTAGAGCATGGTATACGAGCCTAAGTTGGACTAAGCTAACTCCCAAGTTAGCCCATAACATGATAATATTTTTTTAAAAAAATGACTCTCACCTAATAATTCTCAATAGAGGTGTCAAAATGGATTAGCTCATGAATAAACCGACAAAAAGTGTGGGCTAGGATGAGAAAATCTCACCCCGAACCAATTATGGGCTAGCCCATCTCAACCCTAAAATGAGCTAACTAGATGTGGGCTGGCCCGATTATATGAAATTTCTTTTTTTGTTATATATTTAATTTTATTATTTTTTATTCATATCTTTACTTAACTAGCTTTATTTGGATTTTAAAAAAAAGAATCAAATTTAGTGAGTACATCTAACTTTTTTTTTTCTCACTTGAATTATGATGTTAACTTGTGCTAGTTCCTTAAATTAATTAATTTATGGTTCAAGCGATGCTTCATGGATATATCCTAAATCGTTTATGTTAAAAATAATGTAGTAAATCTTTATTGTTTATGTTGATGATAATTAATATAATATGTTATACTTGTATCTAATTTGCGTACATGATTTTTGTGGGCTTTATTTGATGTAGAAGTTTAATTTATTAATAAATTATTATTATATATACGAAAAAAGTGAAGAAAGACAAACAAAAAAATTGAGCTCATAGGTCGAACTAGACTAGCTTGTGACCCGCATGGGCCGGGCTAGGCTAGCTATTTACTAGCCCGCACATATTGTGGGCCGGGCCGACATGAAATAAGCTTGGCCCGACGCAAGCCGAGCTGGCCCGAATAGACACCTCTAATTCTCAAGACCAAAACTCTTTAAATAGAAGGTATAATTAATATATATATATATATATATTGATGTGATAAATCGGAACGCAAGTATACGTTATCGCAAATCAAGTAATATAATAGTAAGAAAGTGTCGAACCTACAGGGATTAATTCTAAATTTAACTATCTATTAAAAGTTTACAAAACTCAATCTTATTTAAACAACTTAATAAGAGGAAGTGTTATGAAAGATTAAAAATTAAAGTAAACAAGAAGAAGAATTTAATGATCAAATTTAACCAAGCCTAGGATTGCAATTATTCCTCACACTTTACTTGATTCTCTTACTTCTATCTAAGATCAATTAATTATCTGAATTGTTAACTAGAAATCCTTAACTTATCTATAAGCCTCTTTCGATGGTAAAATAAAAATATCTTTAATTAATGATAAACTATATGTCTATGTCTATCAAATAATCAAGAATTCATTAAGTTCTGATTTCATTAATAGTTACATATGTCATATAGGTATATGTCTATCCTATATGAACTCAAGGCTTTCGCACAAATATCATATGTTATCTTACTTAGATCTAAAACCAAAATCCCTTTGTCAAGTTGCTTAAGGTTTATCAATTCAATTTAATTAATGGACAATTAATTAAAAGCATTAAGAACAAGTAAGATAAACAATTCAAGATAATCAACCTACTCTTAGATATGATAAACGAATCAAATTACGTGTGAGTTCAAATTGCAACCCTAGTATAGAAATTTAGCTACTCATTATATTAAATGAAACAAAAGAACAAGTGAAAAGCATGATAGAAATGAAAGTGGTTGTTGGCATTAACAAGAACACAACGGGCTAGAGTTTCGGGATTTACTTTAAACAAATTGGAAGATCTAACCTTGAAATCAAAGTATAAATCTCACAATTTATGAAAGCTTCACCCCTAACTCTAGGAAGAACCTTAACTAGACATCAAGATGAAGAAACTTGAATAAGATGAAGAATATATTATACAAACTACAAGAGCTTTGGGATTTACTTTAGACAAATTGGAAGAATTAACCTTGAAATCAAAGTATAAATATCACAATTTATCAAAGTTTCACCCCTAACTCAAACTACAATGAGAGAATTCAGAAAATGGGATGCCCTTAAGTGTGGCAAATGCCTTCCTTTTGTAGGCAAAGGCTAGAACTATTCAATTACAATTTTGTCAAATCTCTTTGCACATGGGTTGAAATTTCAGCTCCGAAGATTACCAAATTCGTCATTGGTTCTGTCATAATTTGGAAATATTCTCTTCATGAAAGTTGTAGCACATGCAGTCGTGAAGAACATGTCAAAAATTCAGCTAGATCTAACGGTTGGATCTTGAGCTCTGACCATTTTTCCGAAACTACTCAGATTATATCAATAATGACAGCCACCAACTTGTTGCCTAATGTTGACCCACTTTCGGTGCTAATCTGGAAATCTTCGTTTCTATAAAAGTCATAGAGAATGATGTCATACATGACATATCAAAATTTCAGCTACATCCAACGGTTAGATCTTGAGAAATCACCAAATAACCGAGTATAGGTTTGAAGCGGGGAATTTTCTGATTTGTCCTGAATTTGATGTAACCCAAAATTCACTGAGTTTAGGTCTTCATTTCTCTTCTGTTTGAGCTATACTGATATCAACATCCAAGTTCATGATACTTTAGTTCAACAACTGCTTTGAATAGTCCTTCGGGTGTTCTGCTCAATTTGTAACAACATAACCAACATATGAGAAATTATGCAATTTTCACTTCATATATGCAATAATTTCATAAGAATAGACCAATGAGAGGTGCTAAATTATGCATATAAAATATGTTTATCATATATATATATATATATATATATATATATATATATATAAGATTAAAGGTTTAACAAGCCATCTTATTAACTCGCAAGTTAAGAGGGTCAACCTGGGATGCATAAATATCGAGCCTTTTTTTTTAAACGGGCTAGCCTAGTCTGACCTGTTTAAGGCAAAGATAGGCTTGCTCGTTTACCTAGCTCAAGGTGTATGTTAAGAAGGGAAAAAGGGTAGCAGGGAAGTGTGGGCTCGTGTGAAAAATGAGGGAAATACGTGTAAGAAGTATGAAATGGGTTCACATTGCAACATCCTGCCCTCATGGCAAGGTAGGGGGCAGATTCAATTAGAAGGAATAGGTTAAAAGGGAAGGAAGGAAAATGAGAGAGGGAGGGGAAAATTGAGTGTGGTTTTGGGAAGTAGATTGCAAACCCTCAAAGTATTGTTTTATCTTTGTATTTTCCTTTCTATTTTGTGTGTTTTTATTTCCATATTGATATTGATATCAATAGTAGAAGCATAGATTTAGTGTGTTTTATTCAATAAAATCTATACTTAGATTTCTATGTTCTTATCAATTGGTATCAGAACTTTTGGTCTTAGAAGTTGTGGATGATACAGACTCAAATAGAGGCTAGGATGAAAAGGCCATGGTGAAGGAATTCAAAAGGTGGAAAAAATAAGTCCAAGAGTAATGAGAGAAATGAGAGACTCACTTCAAACGCAATGATGAAAACTACCAAGAGCTGCTGTGATACATCAAGGGAAATCTCCCTAATCATTGTAGAAGCAGTTGCAAGTCACTTGGAAGATTAAGGCGTCAGTGAAATGAGGTTTAATGTGACGAATCAAAGCACATTAAATAATGGTCTCTAGGAGGTTGGAGGTTCCTTTGTTCTCTAGTTAAGACACAAAGGAATGGGTGAATCATGTGGAGAGGTATTTCCACATTGAAATGAGTGATTGAGAAAAACTACAAGCAATTATAGGGGCCTTGAAGGGTCATGCCTTTACTGGTACTAGTGGTGGGAGCTTCGAATGCCAGTCGCGATGTGGCTGGCGTTCAAAGCTGCGATTTTCTAGTGGTTCCAGTCGAACAATGACTCATAACTCGTACGAGTATAGTTGTCAAAATGAATGACCTAATGTGGGTTGGACCAACCCACGTGCTCAATACAAATGTTATTTAACTTATTTTAAATCAAACATCCATATGTTTAAGTTTACTCAAATATTACTTTAAAAAAATATCAATCCATTTTTAATAACAATTAATTTGAAATCTTTCAATACAAGTTAATTTAAGTTTTACAATACAAGTTACTCAAAAAAAATTTATTTGACATTGCATTGTCTTTCTCGAGTTATAAAAATAAGTAAAAAGTATATGGGTCAGCGGGTCGGCCCGAATAGCCTACAGCCCGCAGAGGGCTGAGCTGGGCTAATAATGAGCTATTCAAAAACAAATTTAGGACAACATGGCTCGATTTGACACCCCTACACATGAGACACACCTATGCATCCAGTAGACGGGATTTGGGGGTGACTTTTAGGTGCTGATTGAGGTGGATTCTGGTCCCTTGCATCACAACCAAGGTTCTAAAAACTGAATTAGTTAGGGAATTGATTTAAGGTTTAATTGTTGAACCGTAGTCGAACTGGAGTATAATTAAATAATTTATATATATTTATATATTTATATAAATATATTATATAATAATTAAACAAATAAAAAATTATTAAAAAAATAACACAAATAATAAAAAATAGTTTACAACTTATTTTTTGAGAGTAAAAAACATTCAATAACAGTATTATAGCCTATTTTTGCTTTAAAAAATTCCAATTTTAGTTCAAAGAGATATACAATCAATTATACATTTAGTTTCCAAGCTTCTGTATAATCTGAGTTTAAGTATTTCATATAAAATTCTTTTTAGATTAACTTATATTCAGTTTTTAGATCAAAATGACATCATCTGAATTAGCAAGAATTTAAAAAAAAAAGAGGTTAAACCTAATTGGACCAGTCCGGGTTGACCGGTTCTTGACCGATTTTAATGTTAAACAGGTTTTTGGGGTGGATCAAATCGATGGGGTGACCGGTTCCCGATTCAACCGGTTGAACCAGCCGGTCCGGTCCGATTTTCTTATCCTTGATCACATCGAAGAGGAAGCTCTACAAGGAACTTTTGTCAAAAGGGTGAACAAATAAGGGAGGTCAAAACTATAATTACATTAATTGGGGTTGTTGGAACCAAAGGCAAAATCAAGTATTTAATATTGGAACCAAAGTAGTTCAAAGAATTGAACCCCTTAAAGTTTTGAAGATAATAATAATATTAAATTAGAATGAACAAATAAGTTTTAAATGAACTTATATTATTTTGTTCTAAAGAAAATGAAAGTCCAAATTTTATTTCATAAATAAATCGGTTATAAACACTTCTAAACTAAGACATGTTTTGTTAAAGATAAACTTAATGTTTTACTGCATGCGTCCAATTTGATATGTATTGTTTTGTTATATTTTATTGGATCATCCAATATATTGTCTTTGTTGTTCCTTCACTCAAGTGTATTCGTCCAAAACAATTCAAATACATATAAGATAAAGTATATTAATTGCTGATAAGATCTCTGACATGTAGGCTACATTCGAAATCAACTTTGTACGTTGGAGTTAACACACCTAATAATTATAATGACCAACAAATAAGAACTCTCTGATTGCTTAGAAGAGTCAGTACAAAGATATCAACATTTTCAAAAATTGTTGATAACCAAGTTCACTTTTCAAAAGAAGTTCAACACGTTATCAGCATTGAGTATTTAATGCAACTCAGAATGGTAATAAATATTACCGTTGGACGAAAAAAATTTTGAAGACAAAGTACAAGCTCACAAGCCTATATATACTCAAAGTCTTCAAAGGATTAAATAGATAGAACAACATACAATTTTTGAAGACAAAGTACAAACTCACAAGCTTATATATAATCAAAGTCTTTAAAGGATCAAATAGATAGAACAACATACGAAATGAAAAGATTTACTTTGAGCTTTGTCAATACTTTATTGTACTATTGTAAAGAATTTCTTTTCTTAAGCTTATTGTTTATCCTCACATATCGTGAGTTAATCTTAAGTGTTTTTAAACATTATCCTTTTATTACTTTGTAAAAAGCCTGAAGAGGTTTGTATAGAAAAGAATACTTGTTGTTAGAACCTGAAGATATTTAGAATACTTGATTGTAAACCTGAAGAGGCGGTATAAAGAATACTTGTAATTTTTGAGAAGATTAGTTAAATTTCTTCAACTAGAAGGGACTAGATGTAGCTCTCGAGTTGTGAGAGTGAACCAGTATAAACATTTGGTGTGAGCTTCCCTTCAATTTCCTTGCGTTATTTTCTTTTTACTAACGTTTGAGAATTGTCATTGTTGTTCTTAACAACATGTTTTATTTTGTGCCATAGTCTTTAGCTTGCGTCCAAAAGTTTTATAAAACTTTTTTTGCGTCTAGCGTACTGCTTAAAATATTTCAATTTATCCAAACTTTCTTATGAACTTGCTAAGTTTAGTTATAAGAACCTTTTTAAGAAAAGTTTTTCAAAAATGTTAAGAAACGCAATTCAATCCCCTTCTTGTATTTCAATTGATTATTTCAGGGGTAACATTTAGGATTAAAAAATGGGTCTCAATTAGTGTTGGAAAGTAAGTCTCAGTCAAAAACAATGGGCTCACATTTGAGGCTAAGAAATGGGTCTCATTCAATTCTAGAAAATGGGTCTCATTCAAAAATAACCTAGCCCATTAGGACCACCTTAGTGGACCTTAGGCCACAGCTCAATCCAAATACTAATTTTGTTTATGAAAAACAAAAATATGATAAATTGATGAAGTTGTTGGATGACATCATGGATGGCAATTGACTATTGATATTCATGGATACTAATAAAGGACGTGATCATATCACTAGGCAACTTTTCATGGATGGTTAGCCTACACTTTCAATTCATGGAGATAAAAAGTCAAGCAGAAATAGATTGGGTGCTTGTGGAGTTTAATTTCGAAAAGAGATTAATAATGATTGCAACAAATGTTGCAGTTTGTGATTTAGTTGTGAAAGATATGATAAAGTATGAATTCTTAGGATCACTTGAGGATTGTGTTCATTGCATGGTCAAACTGGGAGAACATGTGCAAAAGGAGTTGCACACATATTCTTCACAGTTATTAATGCCAGATTTGCAAAGGAACTTGTAACTATATTTGAGGAAGCTGGACAAACAGTGATTTTTGAATTAGTAGTAATGGAACATGGTGCACCATTGTTGCTTTCAAATTCCTATCAATTTCTAATCAACTTAGAAAGAGAAAATGGGGAAAATAAGAGAAAACAACAAGAAGGGAGAGTTGAAATGATGAAGGAAGAGTCATTACAACTATTAATTTAAAGCAGTATGGTCCATTACCTTTTCTTGTTTGACCCTGAAAAAGCATGTTGCATTGGAGTTGAACTGGGTAGAAGGGCTTGAGGAAATCAGAGCTAATTTTAAGTAAAGTACCATGAAATTGGAGGTTGCAGGAAGGGAAGTACCCTTAAAAAGGGAACCATAACAACCTTGTAAGTCTTGTTCAAGGCCCTTAGAAGTGAGGGACATGGATTCTAAGAGGAGTTTGGGGCCATGGTAGTGACAACAACAGAAGACTTGGAGTTACGGTCAGAGGATTTGAAGTTGTACATGCTCCATGTTGAGATTCTGAGTATGAGATTCGTAGCTGATGCTTCAACGAGAATCCTCATCAAAGGGAAAGACCTACCAACATTTAAGAGTTCTTGGAAATCCTTTGACACATTATAAGTGTTGTTTCTAGATTTTCATCTTGAGGACAAGGTGATTTTTTTTAGAGGAGGGGCAAGTGTATTGTTAGATACTTACTTACCTCTTAGGTGTATGTTGAGAAGAAAATAAAGGGTAACAAGGAAGTGTGGGCTCGTGTGGGAAATAAGGGAAAAGAATGTGGTAAACAAAAATGAAGGTTCACATATATTGTAACAACCTGATCATGTGGTAGGTGTGGCAGGGACATATTTAGTCATAAGGAATAAGTTAAAAGGGAAGGAAAATGAGAAGATATGGGGAGGGAAGAATTGAGAGTTACTTTTGAAAAGGAAGCTACATACCCTTTAAGTGCTGCTCTATCTTTGTATTATCCTTTTTTGTTTTGTGTCTCTTTCTTATCAATGTTTGTATTCATTTCCTATTGATACTGATACAAGTAGCAGGAGCATAAATTAAGTGCATTTTGTTCAATAAAATTTGTACTTAAAATTTTAAGTCCCTATCATATATTAAGGAATAGAGATGATGAGTGATGATTGATTTAGCAAGGATGATTCCACTAGCTAAAGACAGGTTGGACATCTTCCAACCAGAGAGTCTAGATCTAACCTTGTCAACTATGTAATGAATTTTTTTCTTTTGCAAGACCATGTAAAATCGAATGCCTAAGTACTTCCCCAAGTTATTTGTTTAAGAGAAACCAAAGTAAGAAACAATGTGCTCTTTAGTATGTTGACTTACATTTTTATTTTTTAGAGAAGAATATGCCAATTTTATTCTTGTTCACTCTTTGTTCAAACAACTTACAAAACCAGTCCTATGAATCATTACTCTTTGAAAGAATGGAGGATATTACAAAATTCTATATGAATTAAAGAGAAATTGTACTTAAATCCTTATAAATTAAAAAGATAAAATGAGATATACTTACAAATTAAAATAGTAAATTAGAATTGAATTTGCTTGCATTCACCATCTTTAGCTACATTACATATCTATATATTTCATATCATATTTATGGGAAATGCTGGATCACACAAAAATTATTTCGTAGAATGACTACGAATGAGTGAAAGCGGTTTAGAGATGGTAAGTGATGTGTGTTATTCTGGTTTTTTCTCCAACTGTTTTATTTTTGGTCCTTATAATTTATACTCATTTTTAATTTAGTTCCTATACTTTTTTTTTTCTTGTAAATCAATTCTCACACTTGCAATCATTAGCAAAATGGTCTCTGCTGTTAAACCTTGGTATGACGCTGTTAGCTTATGATTTGACATGAAAAACGGAGGCGACATTGTCCTTGACATTAGTATAGGAACCAAATTAAAAATAAGAGAAAACTATAGGAATCAAATTAAAAAAAAGATAAAACTATATGGACCAAATATATAGTATGTGTTTACTATCTGTATATACTATGAGATCAGTTTAACTCTAAGTATGATAAAAGTTATTATATATTTTTAAAGATTGTAAAATGGATATGTGACAAAAAGAAAAACTTAGAACTTGCTTTTTTTTTTTTGCTTCCTATGGTATCCCCTTCTCCAAAAGATAAAAGACTAATTCATCGGGACACTGTTAGGTGCTAGAAGAGGGAACCCTTCATAACTGTATTTTTTCCATACACATCGCCTAAATGATCGAACACAGGACAAGATGCTTATGGTAACCAAGTCTTTTTCACTCAGACCAATGCAAGTTGATATCTTATTCAGTATTCTTATGTTCCTATTGCTTAATTTAATTTTTAATATACTTTCAATATTTTATATTTATGTAATTATTACTAGTTTTAACCCAATATAGTTGACCTAATGATTAAGGTATAACAAGGTATGCTTTTTACCTTAACTACTCAAATTTGAACCTCAGACCAATTAATTATCTTAAATGTATCATGCCAATGTGGGACGTGCCCTTAAGATTGTTAGGGAGAGACTACATCACGGTTTGTGGTTAAATTGTGCTTAGAAACATAATGCTTGCTAAATATAAGGTTACACATTATGCATAATGGGAAAGAAAAATAATTAAGCTGAAATGTTCTTAAAGTATATTATACATTTGATCCTTATACTTTTATCTTATTTTAAATTTAGTTCATATAGTTTTATCTTATTTTTAATTTGATTTCTATATTAATGTCAGAGATGATGACGTGGACAAAAATAATGCCACCTCAACCTTCATTTTCATATCAGAATATAAACTGACGGCGTCATAACTGAATCTAATGGCATGGACCATTTTATTAACGATTGTAAGTATGATGACTAATTTACAAAAAAACTATAATGACCAAATTAAAAATAAGTATAAAGTATAGAGACTAAAATTATATTTTAACATTTATTTATTTTTCTTATCTTCTACTGCCATGTGAATTTGTGGTGTGATTCCTGAAAATTCTTTTTTGATAAATAGCATTGCTCTTTATATACTTGTATCTTTGACTTTTTGTTACAGTGAGAACTTACTAGTTTATCACTTTTTTAAAATAAACTATTTATTGTTAAAAATAACACTGTATTATAGTTTAATATAGTTTATATTTTTGTTTATTTTATTTTATCTCAACATGCATAAAAAAGTATTATTATTGATAAGAATAAAGAGGATGGGATTGCCAAAAGAGAACCTTGTCCTGAAGCCAACATATGTCACGCTAAATCTTATTCTTCAATTCAAGTCATTCAACTTACTTATACAATGAGTTTTTTAATTCTTATTTATACTAGTAATTTATCCTAATTAAATAATTACTTGGTTAACTACTTAGCTAATAGTAACTAGTAATTCCTATAAGTTCTTTTATTTAAAAATGTAATAATGGAACATAAATAATATATTTTATTTTAATTATTTTTATTATAAAGAATAATTTAAAAAACAATTTTGTTGGAGATATGATTGAAAAACATTGATAAAAAGGAATGTGGCATAATAGTCAAATATGATACAAATTTGATTCAAATAATAATTGAAAAGAATTTTTATATTAATTGTTTGAGTATATATCTATTTTGATCATTTAAAGATGTATACGATATCATATTATTCTTTCTATTAATGACATCAAATTAGTTTTTTAATGATAATTAATGTCATTCATTTCTTTTTTGAATGACCAATTGAATATCATTTTAAGGATTAATTTAATGATGAAAATGTGACATTAAAAGACTAATTTAATGTAATATATATATATTTATTTGTAGAACTAATTTTACTTATTTATAAATAATTGACCAATATGATATCAGATATATGTTTGAACGAAAAAAATAAATATTTATTCTAATATTAAATAAAAAAAGAAAAAGAGAGACACCTTAGAGAGTCGAGTTAATAAAGCTATGTTTGAATGGATAGAATGAAGTGACTTGTAGTAGAGTTAAATGATAAAAAGACCTTAACTTATTATTTGGAAGTTTTTAAGTAATAGAATGAAGTGGTTAATGAGAAAAACTCAAATCACTCCATATCACTCAAATCCTCAAATTTTCATATCCTATAAATTAAGGGTTTGTGATGAAATATTTTATTCTTTTTTATATTTAAATAATTATTTACAATTTTAACCATTTTTTTATTTTTAAATAATGTTGTAGGCAAATTTTTAAAAAAAATAGTATTAGAAATAACATTTATAATTTATTTATTTTATTAATAATCATTGTGATTTCAAAATAATAAAATAAAATTTTTGTTCATTCGCCTATTAAAATTTTCAAATAATAAAATAATGTATTTTTATATTTATACTTGATTGTATTCCAAATCACTTCATTATTAACTACCAAACATAGCATAAGGTAGAAAGTTGAAACCCTAAAGGGCGGGCAAACCGAAGCATTGTTGGCGGGAAACAATATAAAACGATCCCATTTCTGATTTGTCATTCTTCGCATATCGTATTCTCGCTCCCTAGTTTTCTATCTTTCGTCGATTTCTCTCTCTAGGGTTTCACAGATGTTCTCCAGCACCCAATTTGATGCCGCCTCCGCCTTCTCCGGCGGCGGATTCATGGCCACTCAGGCCACCCAGCTCAACGATTCATCTCCAGCACCCGCAAAAGTAAGCGATCTTTCTTTCCTCTCCTATTTTCATTCTCAATTTTTCCGTTTGGCTGCAAAGAAAACAGTGAAAAACAGAAACTTTCCCTTGAAAGCTTCGAAACTCAGGGTTTGCTTTAAATCTCTCGACTAACTGGGTTTGCGTTTCTTTGTTAAAGAGCCGTGAAACTCAGGGTCTGGTTCCGGTGACAGTGAAGCAGATAAGTGAAGCCTCTCACTCTGGTGATGAAAAGTCGAATTTTGTAATCAACGGTGTGGATCTGAACAATGTACGTCTCATTCTTTTATTCATTCAAGTTATTATAGTGTTATTTATGTGTCTAATTCGTTAACTTTATTTATGTTGCAGTGCGAGATTAATAAAATTGGCTTCTTTATTTACTGATAATCTCCATCGTGGTCGCTGAATGATTTAACTTTTATCCTATCAAGAATAGTGCTATCATGCTGTTTAGGCTTGAAATTAGAAAATGTGTTCTATCATAGTTTATCCTCTCTAACATTGATTATGTTTTGGGTGTCAGGTAACTTTGGTTGGAATGGTGTTTGACAAAGCTGAGAGAAACACCGATGTTAATTTTATTTTAGATGATGGAACAGGACGAATCAAATGTCGAAGATGGTACTTCATCCATGCCAAATGCTATCTTAAATTAAATATCAATATATATATATCTGTTGTGTGTGTGTGTGTGCGCTCAAGCTCTTGCATGTGCTTGTGCTTGCATATGCTTGTGTGTGCTTGTGCTTGTATGTATCTTGATTATTTATGACCTATTTTAGAAAGGATTTAATTTCTATCCACTGTCAGTGTAAAGTTTCTTTACATTGTCATCCAATCATGTGCTGCCAAATCATTAAAATAGTTAGACTTTCTAGGTAGTTGTTGTGATAGTCAACTCTTTTACTGATTTGATAACACATAATTGGATGACAGTGTAAAATTTTTTTACACTGACAGTAGATAGAAATTAAACTCTTTTAGAAAAACCTCCCCAACATATGTTGTAAAAGAGTAGTCTGAATTTCTTTTTGATTTTTTAATTAGGGTGAATGAGACTTTTGACACAAAGGAAATGGAAGAAATACAGTAAGTTCTTAACTATGGATGCTAATGACTGGTAATATACGAGTCAGTAGTTGTTATAGTTCTTACATTCTCAAATTATTCAATGATAGGGATGGTATGTATGTTCGTGTTTATGGGCATTTGAAAAGCTTTCAAGGTGTAAGGCAACTTGTTGCCTTCTCTGTCAGGTATGTGTGCTAAACCCATTTTGTAATATCTTGTCAATTTACTTTTAGTAGATTAGTTTTTGCCTGCTAAATCTCATTTTCTCTCTGGAATCTTTGATAAGATACATTAATTAACACAAGTTCAACTATTACACAGAAGAGACAAGCCATTTTTGCAAAATTTTCCCTAAGCTATCTAATTGCAACTTTGATTGATAAGTTCTAGAATGTATTTGGAGATGTCAGAGTCTTGTTCTCATGAGAGCAGAGGGTGACATGTAAATAATCCATGATGATTTTGACATTTAAATGTTCAAAATTTGGCACAGATTATGAAATCACAATATCTGATATTTTAATTAGCAGGGCATTTGATATTGAAAAACTGGGTAGCTCCCCCAGGGTCAACATTGCAGACAGTCAGGTTCACTATTATGTAATAGCAGTGCCAGAGACCTAAAACTGGCCCAACAACATACAGGCCCCTAATGGCTAACTGGAGAGATCCTAAAGCAGTTTAGCCTGATGCTTAGAATCATTAAATTTAATAAAAAATCACACTGATTATTATTTACATTTAATGGTTCTAAGCACCACTTTGGCTACGTTTGGATAAACAACTTAAACAAATACTTATTTGAGTAGAGCTTATCAAGTGTGGTCTAGAATAATCTTAATAATGTTTAGATAAACACTTCAACAAGTGCTTATGCAGGAATGGAATTTTAATAATTTATTAAGGTTAATTTACTCAAATTATTATAAAAAACAGCTACCCCCTAAACTTTTTTTAGCTTTTGCAAAGGCCTATTTTCATAAGTTTCAATTTCTAGCTTATGAAAATAAGCCAAAAAAAGCTTATAAGAGTTTAGCTCATCTAAACAAGGCCTTAGTTGCTTTAGATGTTTAGAGGTTTTGCTTATCAGTGGGGCAACACTGAGCCTGGGAACTATGGCTGATATGCATTTGGGTGATTCATTTGCCTATGGTGTATGCATCTTGGCTGTTTAAAGAGGTTTCATTAATGGATGTATAAAGTATTGGAGGTCCTTCTTAATACATGAATAGTTTCTTTCTGTTGTGTTTAACTTTTAAGGATATAATTTTGTACTCTCCTTTATTCAGTTACAAAATTCTTTAATCAAATAAAAAATAAAAACTGATGAATGTATTTGCAAGTTGGTGCTAGCTGAGTGTGTGTCTCTTGGTTATGAATGTTTCTGTTGCTTCTGGTCATTATTGAAGTTATCTAGCTCTTTAAAGAAGTTTTTCAGAATTTCTTTTTCACTGCTCTTCATTCCTAGTCAGTATGAATGAATTTTGACTGGAGGCTGTCAGACATGTTGAACTTACAGAATATGTGGTTTTGATTTTAGCATTATGGATGATTTTGCATTATTTAGCATGCTCCGTCAGATTGAATGCTTTTGCAAAAACGTTAGTTTAATTTGTGAGTTGTCCTATCTTTTAAGTTAATTGATCTAGTATTTATAGCTCTAACACATTGGTATTAAATCCTGACATGGACATCAATAGGCAAATGATTATTTGATCTTACTTCCTCTCCCCCTTCTGTCTTTCTGGGATTATATAATGCATGAAGTTAAAAAAAATCTTTATGGTTAGAGACTGGCATATTGGGTTATATAACTGGTTAGTCTAATAACTATAATCTAATTCAATTTCATTTTAAATTGAATAATAATAATTATTATCTTGTCTTAGAATTTAATCTTGGATTTGTCCTTGGTCATGGGTGTCCTTGTTAACTTTGTGAAGGTAGCATTTTATCTGATTGATGGATTTACATGTGAACCACTAAGCGTTAGTAATATCTAGTGGTGGAAAAGTAATTTGCCAGATTCAGATCTGTCATCTGTGTGTTTTTTTTTATTATTATTATATTTTTCTCTGGGAGAATGTTTCGTATGTGACAAATTGGCTGGTTTTATCATGCTTTATTTCCATATTTGTGGTGTGTTTCGCAGGCCTGTGAAGAATTTTGACGAGATCTCTTTTCACTTTATTGATTGCATACATAACCACCTCCGCACCAAAGTAAAGGTACACAGTTTTCCATTCTACCAGACTATTTTCAGTTAGATCATAGTATGATGGCAATGGATACTACGTGAACTTTCAGGAATTTGATAAATTGAGAATTGTGTATAACCCACTTATAGGATCATTAGAAGTGTTGACTGTTGACTGTTGACATGTACTCAGATATCGTGCCTAACTCAAGTGGGCATACATGATGATTTAATATAATGCCTTGCCTTTCTTGCATTTGCATTTTTTATTTTGGTTTCTAGGTGGAAGGAATCGCACCTGCACACCCTCCTTCATCAGACTCATCTTTGAACACACCAGTCAGAAATGCATCAGCTGGATATCAGGCTCCATCATCAAATCCAGTATGAGATTTGATGTCAGTTTCTATAGTAGTTGTTTAGTTTGATTGGATTGATGATAATTTTCCTCACCTCAGGTATATGCACAATATAGTGTGGATGGACTCAAGGATTGTGATAAATTGGTTATTGACTATCTGCAGCAACATTCAGACATGTGAGTTATACATTGAAAATTTTACATTTGTATTTGTTAGATGTTACCTTTCATTTAATGGTTTCAATGAATTTAGGATTGTTAGAATTGTCATCCCACATCAATATTCACTTATATGAGTAATGGTGCTGAAAGATTTGTAAATTGGTTTTGAATTGCAGGTCAGATGAGCGGGGAATACATGTTGATGAACTATCTCGAGAGCTTAAGCTTCCGTTGGACAAGATCATGTTTTCTCTCTTACTTTTCTATTTATTTGTCTTGTTATAGGTATGCATTGCATATGATGTAACTTAAAGCTGTTTATGATGCTAGGTTGTCGCTAAAGACTCTTGGAGATGATGGTTTAGTATACTCCACCATAGATGACTTCCATTACAAACAAGCTTGATATTTTCATTCATCTGAGGAATATAGCTGAGGATCGAGCTGGATACCAGGACATGAACCATCGATGCTATTGGTGTTGGTCTATTTTGATTTATAGGTTTCAAGAGGATGTAGATATGTTTCTGGATGAATTAATTTATTGTATGCTCAAAACCGAACGAATCACTTTGGTTGATCAGTGTAGATTTCTGAACGCTTGTTACAAGATTTTAGGACTCCGTTTTCATACTTCTGATAAATCTTTTGAGTAATTAAGAGGTTTATTAATTGATTTTTTAGGAGGATATATAATTATTATATCCTTAATTAAATCATCTTAATTATTTAAAAAAGAAAGTATTAAAAGTTTTTTGAATTTTTAGGATATTAAATATTTTGAGTTTTTAAGATATTAAATACTTTTATTTTTTATTTAATAGTTTTTATTTTAATTTCGGGATATGCACTGCTTACTTATATTTAATTTATAAATGTGTTTCACTTGTATTGTTGAAGTTAAATTTATTTATATTATTTTATTTATGTGGTGCTCGAGTGTTAGTGTTTGAACACTTGAATTTTCTCTTGTACATTCCTTTACGGGGCGTTTGGTTCGCGGATTGTTTTTTCATTCTTGGGAATCTTTACATAGGAATGTTAGATTCCCATGTTTGGTACAAGTTTTGAAAAAATATTTTCATCATAAAATGATTCTCAGAATGATTTTTAACCAACATTTCCACACATTCATTCCTATGGGGGGAGGTGGGTTTGCAACATTCTCATGACATGGGAATATTTTTGCCATGTAAAATGTTCAAAATATTTACTCTTCTATTGACATGTCATTAACCAACAACCGTCATATCATTGCCGGTGGCCACCATCGACCACCGTCCACTGTGGCCAATCACTGGAATCCGGCTACTTCCGTCATCGTTTCCAATTGACGATGGCTGGAAATTTCAGCATCCGTGATAGTTACTGAAATTTAGCCACCGCAAGCCGGCGGCGGCTAACAATGACCGACGACTTCAGCCATCACACCGGTCACTGAAATTCGACGACTTAAGCTACTGTCCTAGTCACCGAAATCCAACCACATCTGCCGCCTCCAGAGATTGACGGTTACAGACGACATCGGTTACTGTCGCCGGCGGTTGGAGTCATTCCCGGAAAAGGTTTTAGTTAACCAAACATAGTAATCATCATTCTTAGAAATATCATTCTTAGGAATATTATATCTGGGCATGTTATTCCTGAAAATTTTTTTTTAAACTTTGAACCAAACACCTCGATAATTCCTTGACATGTATCCTAAAGTCACACGTTGACAAAACCTATCTTTTAATTGGGTAATTGTTGACCCTAGCCATTCGATGAACCGAAACGAGGTAAAGTAAAAATTGCTGTTGGCCTTTTAAAGAGTCTAGGGTTCGTTTCCCACATTATTTCTTTATTGGGTTAATTCCAAATTTCTTCTAGGTGTATATTATAATGTAAGTATGTATTTTAATCTGGATCGTAAATGATATTAATTTCACTAAAGTGAGTTTACGAAAGCATATTTACACTGATGCAATTATGAATGCTGGGTTAAAAGTTTTCATTGTCTATATAAAATTGATATTGATGAATGTTTTAAAAATCGAACCGATTACTCAGTCGGACAAATTTGATTGTGACCTGCCTGTGCCTCCGATCCAATTATGCCCAAAAAATCGAATAAGCCATGGAACAAAAATCGTATAAGCCATGGAACCGCCAAGAATTGAGTTGACCGGTGTCAGTTTTTTATAACTATTTGAGTCACTTAAAAAAGAAATTTTCTTTCTCTGCCGAAGTTGTCATTTTGTTGCATTTTCTTTCACCTTCTCTTTACGTTTTCAACTTCTCTGCCAAATTGCTTGAGGTTTTCATTTCATTCTCAAGTTTCAAATTCAACTCTGTTTTGGCAGCTTCTCTGCCAATGAACCGGACCATTTTGGTTTTGCTGTAGCCATCCACTCGCCGCAATAGTCATTCGTCTTCACCGCGACACTGTCATTGTGCCGCAGCCGTCCACTCACCAGAGCTTCGTCTAGGAGCTGTCAAGAAGCTTCGCTGCTAGTCTGCCTTTGCCAAGCGGCCAAGCCTTCCTCTCATTGCCAACGTTAACGTAAGTCTGTTCAGAATGTTGAGTTTCTTCTCCCACTTTCCCCTTATTTTTTGTCTCTTTTATCTGTTTTCTTTGTTGATTTAGAAATAGTGGGATAAACCTGCGAACAGGGTGGGACTAATTGGTTTGGGCTTTGCAGTAAATTTGGGCATCAACAAATTTGATTACGATAATCTTCACCACTTTTATAGTTTTTGACTAATTTAGAAAATGAATACATGATTGTAAAATTTTAAAGAATTTAATTTTAATTGACTTTCAGTGTAAAATTTTTTTATATTATCTTTTAATCATGTCTTGACACATCATTAAAAAGTTAGACTTTTTAGGTAATTGTTGTGATAGTCAAACTCTTTTAATGATTTGGCAACACATGATTAAATGACAGTGTAAAATTTTTTTACACTAACGGTGAATCAAAATTAAACTCAATTTTAAAAAAGAACTATTGAAATATGGACCGGTTGCAAAAACTATAGTGGAAAGCTACCATTTTTAGGATATCCTAATACTTGGTTCATTGGCTTTTGTGTGAAGAATTCCAACACATGAAACCAAATGAGTTACTGTTTGAGTAGTAATAGAGCTTCATATTTCATTTTTGTTTGTTTATTGGAAACCAAATTATTTATAAAAATGAGTTATATTATTATTATTATTATTATTATTATTATTATTATTATTATTATTATCTAATTTAATCGGTTAAACTAATCAAACGTGATATAAAGGTATTGTCGATTTGATTTTTAGTTTGATTCTTAAAACATTAATATTGGCATTTTTTTTAGAAATGTTTAAATAATAAGAATTTCTTAGTTTTAAATATTACAATTAAATTTTATTTAATATTACATTGTAATTTTTATCAGTATAAAAGTCTTTCTGTCAATATTTAGGTATAATTGTTACATTTAAACCTTTTTTTTGTGTGTGTCTGATTTAGAGTCAAAATCTAACATGTCACACTATTTAGATTAGAAAATTTATTGTATTAGAAGTATGTCAGTTTCATAGGAAACAGACTATACCCCAATGATTGGCTCGTGAAAAATAAAATAATTATGCCATGCTTGTCCATTGTCCCACAAATTAGCCTTCCAACGATTTGGGGAATCAGAATGCTGGCTTTCAAGTAATTATATATTGAGCTGAATTAATATTCCATGTAATTGCATTGAGTTATATAAATTTTTTTTTATTTCATCCATTTCGTAAATAAACTTTCCATTCTTCTTGTTGGTGTGCCGGCAATCAAATTAGTCAAGTTAGCATTATCCTTGTACATAATAATGTGTAAGTTATGTTACAATTTACAAAGATTTTAAATTTTGATTCATTATTTGATAAGAACTGAAGAGATAGAATAGTTTCTATTAATAACCGATTGTTGAGTTGGCAAGTTTGTTGTTTTTGTTAATAACCAACTGCTGAGTTGATAAGATTGTTGTTTCTGTTCATAACTAACTGCTGAATTGACATGATTGTTGGCATGTTGTTAGTTAGTCAGCTATGGTTGTATAAATAAGAAGGATTTGGAAAGTGTAGATCATCGAAGTTCATTTTGAGAAATACAAGAGCTTGTTGTCACGACCTGACTTCTTGGACACTTTTCGAGTTTAATTTTTCTCATAAAAGCTTGATGCCTAGATAATTCTAGATCTTTGGAGAAGAATCTAGAAGACTCTAGAATGTTCTAGAACCTTGAAGAACATTCTAAAATACTCTAGAACGTTCTAGAACCATGAAGAATATTCTAGAACTCTTTGGAAGACTCTAGAATCTTATGGAAGGTTCTAGAAGACTCTAGACACCAAGAGAGACCTAGAAGCCTCTAGACTCTTGGAGAAAACTCCAAGACTCTCTAGAAAGTTCTATATAAAATATCTTAGAGTAAGGAGGTGGGAAGGTTCTAAAACCTCATCCCCACCGTATACTTGGCTTAATCTCTACCGTCCATTAAAGAGGTAGAACTACTATAAATAAGTGAAGCTTCCCTAGTGTTAGGCACAGAGATTGATAGAGATTGATAGAGAGTGATAGAGGCATAGAGTGAGAGATTGTAAGAAACTCTTATACAAAACATTCTTTATCAATACAAGTTCTCTTTTAAGTACTTCTTGCACAATCTTGCTTCTCTAGTCACAAATTCCTACTTGGTGAGAGCGAGGCTGACTTGGTCTTTGCTCAAAAGGTTGAGAGTGGCCAAGTGCCTAAGACGCAGGCGTTGGAGCGTGTCCAAGGCCATGACAACGTGGTATCCGAGCAAGGTTCGTGAAGGGGCGACATCGACTCAAGAGGGAAATGTCTAATGTGATTGAGGAGCACGTTGAGGTTCCGAGGGGGAGGGATACTATTATTCCTCCTACTCGGGTGCAGAAGACACGAGGTCTAGCAAGCCAAGGGGAGAAGACATCACACCCCTTAGAAGAGAAGTTATCCTTGCTAGAGAATGCCCTTAGCACCATAGGACTGGAGGGTTCAAAAGGCTGAGCATGACAAGGAGATATTGGAGTCTCATGTCTGGGGGAAATTCGACCTTTTGAAGGAGGATGTCTGGATTCAAAAGGGTGAAGAAGAGAGGAAGAGCGTCTCGACACCCTTGAGAGCAAACTCGAGATTGTCATGAAACAACCTCGAAGAACTCAAGACATCTCGAGGAGGTAAAGGCGCTGCCTCACTGGGATCGCAAGCTCAAGTGAGTACAGGATACTCCAAGAATCGACATTCCTAAGCCAAAGGAGTTCAAGGGCGTAAGGGACGCCTGCAGAGGTGGAGAATTTCTTGTGTGTATGGAGAGGTACTTCGAATGCATGAAGTTGCTGAGGATGAGCAGGATGAAGGTAATGCACCGCTTTCCTCTACCTCACTTATAATGCAACTTTATGGTGGCGGGCGAAGCATTTACGCCGAGCATGGAGAAAGGCCTATACTCCATAGCCACATAGGATGATTTCAAGAAGGAGTTGAAGAAGCAATTCTTCCCTGAAAATGTGGTATATGACGCAAGAAAGAAGTTGCGAAAACTTAAACACAAGACCACGATAAGTGACTATGTTAGGGAATTCACCACTCTTACACTTCAAATCCCTAACTTAGCCACTAAAGATGTTCTTTTCTTCTTCATTGATGGACTTCAGTCTTGGGCAAAGCAAGAGTTACAATGAAGAGGAGTGAAAGATGTGGACGAAACCATTGCCGTGGCCGAGTCACTCACTGAGTATCAACGAGGTGAGTCCAAAACTAAACCCTCTTCTAAATTTAATACTAGCAAAGGTGGGGAGAAAAAGGGAAAGGTACTTCCAAGAAGGAGAACAAGTACTCTTCAAAGAAAGAGTACGAGGAGAAAAAGAAGGCATTCGTGCCTAGAAGTGGCTGCTTTGTGTGCAAAGGGCCACATCAAATGAAGGATTGTCCCAAGTTAGGGACATTAGCATCTATTGCGGAGGAGCGAGAGTCCCAATCTCATGAGGTCGAGCATGTGGGATCTCTCCAACTTCTAAATGCCCTAAAGGCAAAAGAGCCTCCACAACCAAATGAGAGAAATGGGTTGATGTATGTTGAAGCCTTACTAAATGGGAAGCTGGTGGAAGCTATGATTGACACTAGAGCAACCCATAACTTCATCACACCCAAAGAAGCTGAGAGGATAGGGTTGAAAATTTTCAAGGGAGTAGGATGGCTAAAAACCGTCAACGCCAAGGGCTTACCCCTTTCCGGAATGGCTAAAGGAGTAGAGTTTACTCTTGACTCTTGGAAAGGAGTTGTGGATTTCTCTATTGCGAGCATAGACGACTTCAAGATAGTATTGGGCATGGATTTCCTAAGGAAAGTGAATGTGGTACCTATGCCATTCTGTGACACCGTGTGCATCATGGAGAAAGGGTCTCCGTGTATGGTTTCCACATCTTCTAAACCCAAAGAAATCCAAATGATGTCTGCCATGCAAGCCAAGAAGGGACTTAAGAAGGGTGAACTCACCTATTTGGCTACACTTAAGGAGGAGTCCATAAAGGAGGAAAAAGATCTACCAGCTATGATCGAGGAAGTCCTTAAGGAAAATGAGGACATCATGCCGCTCGAAAGCCATCGAGGGCAACTTCCACCAAGAAGGATGGTAGATCATAAGATCAAGTTGAGCTCAGCAAAAAGCACCGCCATGGCGCCTATAGGATGGCACCGCCGTAGTTGGAAGAGTTGAAAAGACAACCCTTAAAGATTTACTTGATGCAAGGCACATACGACGCCTAAAGCACCTTTTGGCGCACTGGGCTTTATTTCAAAAGAAGCACGATGGATCGTTGAGGTTATGCATCGACTATCGGGCACTCAACAAGGTAACAATAAAAAACAAGTACCTCATTCTTTTGATAGTTGATCTGTTTGATAGACTTGGAAAAGCCAAGTGGTTTACAAAGTTAGACTTAAGGTCAGGTTATCACCAAGTGAGGATTGCCGATGGTGATGAACCAAAAACCACTTGCGTGACTAGATATGGGTCTTATGAATGGCTGGTGATGCCTTTCGGCCTAACCAACGTGCCAGCCACATTTTGCACCTTGATGAATGAGATCTTCCATCCTTATCTTGATCGGTTCGTAGTGGTGTACTTGGATGACATTGTCATCTATAGTAACACTCTAGAGGAACATGTAGAGCACCTTCGAACCGTATTCAAGACATTGAGGGAAAATAACTTATATGTCAAGAAGGAAAAATGCTCATTTGCCAAGAATGAGGTACACTTCTTAGGGCACATCATCAAGGATGAGACCCTAACGATGGATGAAGCAAAGGTAAAGGCTATCAAGGAGTGGGAGCCCCCAACTAAGGTCTCTCGAGATCCTTTATCAATGGGGTGAATTACTATAGCGGTTCATCCAAGGGGTATTCGCAAAAGCAAAGCACCTCTCACGGATCTTCTTAAGAAGAACCATGCATGGGAGTGGAATGAGAAGTGCCAAAAAGTCTTTGACGGGTTAAAGGCTGCAATGGTGAAGGAACCTGTGTTGGCTCTTCCAGATCACTCAAAATTGTTCGAGGTACACACATATGTTTTCGACTTTGCAATATGAGGGGTCCTAATGCAAGAAGGACATCCTATAGCATATGAAAGCCGTAAGTTAAATGAGACAGAGCGGCGATACAAAGTACAAGAAAAGGAGATGACAGCAGTAGTACATTGTTTGAGGACTTGGCGTCATTACTTGTTGGGATCACACTTCGTCATCAAGACAGACAATGTGGCTACAAGTTATTTCCAAACTCAAAAGAAGTTAACCCCCAAGCAAGCAAGGTGGCAAGATTTCTTGGCGGAGTTCGACTTCAAGTTAGAGTATAAACCAGGGAAGGCTAATGTTGTAGCCGATGCACTAAGTCGCAAAGCAGAATTGGCTGCCATCTCTGAGGTCAAGGGAGACATCATAGATCTCATCAAGGAAGGGTTAGATCATGATTCCTTGGCTAACCAACTTATTGAGCTAATTAGAAAAGGTAAGACTAAGAGGTTTTGGTTAGAGGATGACCTTCTCTATACAAAAGGGAAGAGACTTTATGTTCCTAAATGGAACAATTTGAGAAGCCTTATAAGGGAGTGTCACGATACTAAGTGGGCTGGTCATCCGGGGTAATGACGCACATTGGCAATACTTGATTCAGCCTATTATTGGCCACAAATGCGAGAAGAAGTGGAAAGTTACGTGAAGAATTGTCTGGTGTGCCAACAAGACAAGGTAGAGAATAAGGCTCCAAGTGGATTGTTAGAGCCTCTACCTACACCAGAGCATCCATGGGAGAGCATCTCCATGGACTTCATCTCCGCACTCCCAAAGTCCGAAGGGTTTAGATCCATCATGGTAGTGGTGGATAGGTTCTCGAAGTATGCCACCTTTATACCTGCCCCCAAGGATTGCACTGGCCGAAGAGGCGCACGCTTATTCTTTAAGAACGCTAGAAGTATCGGGGGGTTACCTAGAACGATCATTAGTGATAGGATCCTCGCTTCATCGTCACTTATGGACGCGAGCTTTTCATTCAGCCCTAGGATCAAAACTACACTTCTCCACAAGCTTCCACCCACAAATTGATGGACAAACTGAAATGGTGAATGCATTGTTGGAGTGCTACCTGAGGCACTTTGTGAGTGCTAACCAAAAAGACTGGGCAAAGCTCTTAGATGTGGCACAATTCTCCTACAACTTGCAAAAGAGCGAGTCCACGGGCAAAAGTCCTTTTGCGATCGTGACCGAGCAACAACCACTCACACCCCACACTCTTGCTACCTCATATACAGGAAAGAGCCCTAGGGTATATCACATGGCTAAGTCTTGGAAAGAGCAAGCTGATGTAACACGTTCTTACCTAGACAAGGCCGCAAAGAGAATGAAGAAATGGGCAGACAGGAAGAGGCGACCAGCTAGCTATCAATTGGGTGATATGGTCATAGTGAAGCTTCTTCCCCAACAATTCAAGGCCTTCCGGAAAGTTCACAAAGGGTTGATTCGCAAGTATGAAAGGCCATTTGAAGTTATTGGGCAAGTAGGAAAGGTTTCCTACAAACTCAAACTTCCTCTAAGTATGAAGATCCACCCAGTCTTCCATGTATCTATGCTCAAACCTTATCACGAGGACAAGGAGGATCAAACTAGAGGCGACTCAAGGCGAGCTCCACCTGTGGTTATTAAATCATTTGACAAAGACGTGGAAGAGGTACTAGCTGATCGAGTCGTGAGAAGGAGAGGGGTACCACCAAGTACCTAATACTTGATCAAATGGAAGGGATTGCCAGATAGTGAGACAAGCTGAGAAACACAAGAAGACCTTTGGCAATTCCAAGACCTCTTGAAGCTCTACCATGACACGAATGCGACGAGGACGTCACAAGAGTAGGGGGAGAGTGTCACGACCCGACTTCGACACTCTTGAGTTTAATTTTTCTCATAAAAGCTTGATGCTCTAGATAATTCTAGATCTTTGGAGAAGAATCTAGAAGACCTCAGTAATGTTCTAGAACCTTGAAGAACATTCTAGAATACTCTGGAACGTTCTAGAACCATGAAGAATATTCTAGAACTCTTTGGAAGACTCTAGAATCTTATGAAAGGTTCTAGAAGACTCTAGACACCAAGAAAGACCTAGAAGTCTCTAGACTCTTGGAGAAAACTCCAAGACTCTCTAGAAAGTTCTATATAAAATATCTTAGAGTAAGGAGGTGGGAAGGTTCTAAAACCTCATCCCCACCGTACACCGCTTAATCTCTACCGTCTCATTGGGGATGCAGTAACTACTATAAATAAGGAAGCCTTCCTAGTGTTAGGCATAGAGATTGATAGAGATTGATAGAGAGTGATAGAGGCATAGAGTGAGAGATCAAGAAACTCTTGTACAAAACATTCTTTATCAATACAAGTTCTCTTCAAGATTCAGCACAATCTTGATTCTCTAACACAAATTCCTACTGCATGAGAGCAAGGTCGACTTGGTCGCTCAAAAGGTTGCAGCGCTGGCGCCGGCACTGCACGGGGAGTGTGTCTGGCCGTGACATTGTGCTCAAGATCAAGCAGAGAATTCTCTTTCTCCAGAAGGTTCTTCATTCTTGCATGTTGCTAGATCAAGGATCTAACATTATTAGTGTGCATTTTTTTTATAATATTATTTAATTATATAGATTTTAATTTCTCAAGTAATTATCATTTATAATTAAAATTCCTTTCACGATAAATTAAAATTAATTTTTTTACAATTATATAAAAAATGATAATATATCTATGTGTATTTAAATTTTATAAATATTATTTTTTTAACTAAATAAAATTGTAAAAGAAATTAAATACATACAAAATTCATCATAGTACGGTTCACATGACGCACTTTTAGATTTGGATATAATAAATTTCTCTTAAAGTATGTTTGGAATGTTAAAAATTTGAATTTAATTTGATTGATAAATCAAATTTTGTATTTGAAATGTTAAAAAATAAGAATTAATTTAATTTAAAATTATTTTTATTTAAGTTGTGTATATTTAAAAATTATTTTGATTAAAATTTTTAATTTTACTTCACTAATTAACAATATTATTCACAATGATATAAGGTTAAAATAGTAAAGTAATAAAATCAAATAAAATCAAATTATTTTTTTAATAAATTTTAAACATAATAATTGATTTGTAAATCAATTTAAATATAATTTTTTATAATAAATTTCAAGCATAAAATTTAATTTTTAAATTAAATTAATTCAAAATCAAAATTTTTTAATTCATTTTAAACATAACCTTAGAAATCTGACCATATAATTTCTTGAAGGCAAAAATGGCTGAGATTTCGTTTTCTTAAAATGTAGATGCTGTTGGGGGCACGTGGCAACCCACGTTGTGACAGTGACCACCTTTCTCAAATCGCCTCACGTGAAGCCCCATCCTCCTCTCCTCTCTTCACGTCTCACCTCTCAACTTCACACTCGTCATCCATAACATCATCGATTCATTCCCAATCCAAAACATGAAAAATGCGATGAGCACATTTATAATTACATTTTATAGTCACATGAATTTAATTTTGATTCATTTTAAGATAAAAAGTTTGATTATGATAATAATTATATAAAAAAGTTTATAGTAATATATAATTAAATGATGATGTGAAATTATTTTGCATTTTAATAATAAATCAAGATTAAGTTTTCATTAAATTTAATTTTGTACTATTATTAGTATAATTTTTTTTGTATTAAATGTTATCATAATATTAAAAGAGTTTAACTATAATAATAATTATTTAAAAAATTTTAATTTTTTTATAATATGTGAATACATAATTAAATGATAATTTAAAAAATTTAAATCCTTTTATAACGTGGAAATACATGATAAAATGATAATCATCACAAAAAATTGATCTAAATTAAACCTCTTAGATATACAGAACTTATCTAAATTTCTTTCCATGCCTCTTAGATTTATGCACATCACCGAAGTGATATGAAAAAGTACAATGGATGTTGCCTGTTGGCATATTAGTGTCATTGGCTGCGGGATTCTCACTTCTCACTCACCCTTCTCTTTGAGGGACACATAAACATCTTATTGGATGAGTCGTTTGTCTTTGTTTGCCTCTCACAGTAACATTCTGATTGGATGACAGATGCTTTCGGCTGAGAGATTATCCACTGCGGTCGTGCACTGCCCAACTCATTAGCCCCTTACCCATAACAAGGTGAGAAATGGGGAAGCCAAAATTATCTCACCGATAACTTGAAACTTTTTGAAACTTCAATTATTAACGCTACCTCTACAACATCTAGTCTAGAGATATAATTAATCAAATTTTACAACACATTCTATGCATATTTAAAGTGATATTAAAGTTCCATATTATGATACGTGATAAAAAAAGGAGAGGTTAATATACGTTAAAAAAAATAAAAAAATGTAACTTATAAGTTACCTTATTTTAGAAATGATTAACTTTTCTAAATTAACCCCTAATTAACTCCAAAAATCTTGTTTCTGCCCGAGTGACACGTGATAAATTCAACTCTTTTTGAGATGTGCTAATCCATGAGAAATTGAGAGCACGTGATCAATTTCTCACTTTTTGAGACGTGCTACTCCATGAGAAGTGAGAACAGATACGCACGTGCTTATTAAAACCCACACCCCCTTTCTGTTTCCCTGAAACCAATCAAACTATGCCTCGTATCACACTAACCTTTGTGCAGAGAATGGTCTTTCCATACTCTGGAAACAAATGAGACATCCTAGTAAGTTGACAACTTGACATGGCAAAACGTAAAAAGCAAGTGATGGAACTCTTTTTTTTTCTTTCTTTTTTTGTTTCTGTCCAAAAAAAAACAAAACAAAACAAAACCCACTTAAAATCTCCCAACTCCCAAGTAGGTATAGTGCCCATATGAAGTGGAAACTAAAAAATGGGAAATTCATGAAATGCATAGAATATAATGTTATTAAAAATCAATACTAAATATGTTACATAAGCACCCATGCATACTAGTCATGTACAAACACCATCATCTAACTTATTCCTTACGAACCGAAAGCAAAACAAACCAGCAAGTTTTACTAGAGTTTCCACAAACCCTAGCTATAGGAGCACACCCAAATCAGAAAACAGACCAAAAACTGAGATAGATCTAAACATCAGAAAAGAAGAAGAAGAAGAAAAGATCAACATAGAAACAACGGGGGAGCTACTAGCAGCTAGCTAGCTGAAGTGGGCAGGGACATCAACAAATTAGGACTCACTTATCCCGGACGTGGAAGACATTGGGATTCTTGATGACTATATCGTACATATAGATGGAGTTGAACTTGGAGAAATCCCTTGGGAGAGAGATTAGATCAATGGAAGAGTGCTTGTGGAATTGGTACAGATCCGGGTCTCCATCATAGTACCTCTCCCACCCTAAACCAGTCAAGATTTGCTCGAGAAAACAGTAGGAAGAGACCACCTCCCCTGAAGGTAAGTGCACCAACACCTTTTTCTTTGAGCTACTTCCCGTTCCTTGCCTTCCATCGGAGGCCTCTGCTTGAGGGTTTGCCACCAAACGAAACACACCCTTATCGAATATCCAAACCCCTGACATTTTTCTCTATTAATTTGGATTTATAGTGTATAGAGGTTGTTTGAATTTCTGGGTATCTCTGATTTGGATGGCTTGCTGACCCGAGAAGCACGAGCAAGCTATATAGAGAGGACAAGAGAAAATAAATTAGAAGGAGTTTTTGGTTGCTGTTGTTGAGGAATGCAAGGGTGGGAGGGTATATATATGTGTCAAAAAAGGATGGGGGCAAATAAAACAAGTGAAAAATACTCTTGGAAGTGGAAGAGTTAAAAGTAGGGTTATGATATATGGCCATATGGGCATGTTTCGCTTTGGCATAGAATCTAGATATTGTGGGGCCTAATGGTTTTCAATATGAGAGTACATATGAATGCCCCTAGGCTTTAGGGCACAAGAACCAGTCATGGGGTTTAGTTTGGGAGAATCTTTGCGGTTTTGATGCAGGCCTTGCTTTTGTATAGCTTTTTGATATAGGGAATCTAATTTATTTAAGAAACAAAAAATATCTATAACATTTACAAAGTCAATCAATGAAAAGAGTTGCTCCCACTTACATCACGAGATGTCCACGTGAAGACAGTAGGTTCCTTAGATTGATGTTGGTGGGATTGTTAGCTGAAAGGAGCAGCTGGTCTCTCGTTTATGTTAGGTACTCATCATTGGGAATAATTGGACACCTTAAAGGAAATTTTAGGTACTTTTGTGTAGTCAAATTTGATAGGTTGGAATTTTTGGCTCTCAGAAAATGAGCTCATTTTCAACATGGCAAAAAATAATTAAATTAATTAAATTCCCAAAAAAAATTTGTATCCAAAGAGATTTCCCCTAATATATAGATCCATTTTTTTTTTCATTTGCATTAATTATTTGTAAAAGAAATCTTAATAATTCAAAAACTTTTTTATGAATGGGTCTGACAAATAATATATATATATATATATATATATATATATATATACATATTAGCAATTATTCTCCGTTGATTTGTAGAGTATCGATTTGGAGAATGGAAGGTCATTTAAGGCATCACTCGTTGGCTGTTCCTTATCATAAGGTTTACGCTTTCTAATTTATATAGAAAGTAGAAGTGCGATTGTGAATTGTTAAGTAGCAGCTAATATCTCCTAAGCTTGGCGTATAGCCAATTTGATACGGGAAAATGACCATCATATTTGGTTTGATTAAAAAGTTAGACAAATTGGTTCATTTTAAAAATTAATTAAGTATTTAATTAATTTAATTAATAATTTACATATGGTTAATCACGTATCAAAATAAAAAAATTATTGGTTAATTGTATGTAAATTATTGGTTAAATTAGTTGAATACTTGATTAAATTTTAAAATGAACTAATTTGTCCAACTTTTCAACAAGTTCAATGTGAGAGTCATTTTCTCATTTAATACCTACATACAGGAAAAATTGTATCTTTTTGTGTGTACGAGTGTTTGTGTAGGCCCCCGACAATGACAACATATATAATCACTTAATCAGTACTAATTAACCCTTCAGAGGCACATAACTAGATTAGATTAACACTAGGAAGCTGCATGGAGATTATATATATATATATAATCTCCATATATATATATATATAGATAGAAATTCACTTACTCTAAGAGTAAGTCTTGTAGACTTACACCGTTGAATAACTTTTCATAGAATGATTATTTTTTCAATCTAACCGTTGAATCATGTAACGTTATCATAATATATAGACACACACATAATAATGATATTTGCACACCAAAATTTTATATCATTTTTATACTTGGTTAACAATGAGAATTTTTTTGTTAATACAATATATTATTTTGTTAATGAGTTTTGATAACTAATCATTTACAAGCTGGTAATTTATTAATCAAACGATATACAGAATTAACTAATAATTTATTCATTGTTAACAAAGTTTATAAGTAATTGATTACCAAAATTCATTAACCAAATGATATACTATATTAACTAAATATTTATTCATTGTTAACTAAGTGTAAAAATAATGTAAAAAAAAAGCATAAAAGTATCATATTTCATATATATGATATACTATCATTTTCTGAACATTTCAAAAAAGGTTTATATTATTTTTTTGCTCATTAAATGAAAGATCTTTTTGTTCTATGAAGCAAAGAATCTAGGAATGACAGCTAATAGTTAGCTACGTCTTGCTCTTTATTATTCTTTCAAAGCTCCGAGTTTCCTTTCCTAGCATTCTCTTTAAAGATTCTTCTTCCTAAACATTCACTTAACGTGCAACATTTTCCTAGTCATTTTTTTTATTGTTTATCTTTTTATAGCACTACGAAAGGCACAATTTTTTGTTGAATTAAAAAGGCCAAATTAAGTTGTCTCGCGATGAGAACTTTGGGATTGATATATTGAAAAATTCTCAATCTTGTGCGAGGAAAAGATAAGGAAAAAAAAAACTGGTTTTTCCTGTGGTTTAATCAAGAAATTTCACCTAGATGATACAATAAGTGAAAATTACATAGTCACTAATTAGCAAGAAATGCAGATATATGACTTCCTTCTAACTTTTTTTCCTTCTTGTTTTACTGATTTTTTATTACAATTTTTTCTTCTTGTGATCCCTGATTGGTTTGCCAATGATACACCCATAATTAGTAGATAATTGGGTTATCCCTAAAGTTCTATTACCACTGAAACCTCATCATCAATAGCCCTTTGATATCAAAGTCACTTCAGAAATGATTGGGCCCTTAAAGAGTCCCTAAATTTTCAGAGGACCACAAGGGTTTCAGTTATCATTATCATCATTGTCCTATAATTATACCTCCCATTCTGTTACCTGTGGCAACAAAATTCTTTATTGCCTAAAAATGCTGAGTTGCCCACATGGCATCACATGGGCTTTGTGGGTTTCATGGTCCTCCACAACACCGAGGAAATCTTTAAGCAGCCGCCTTGTCAAATCTGTCATTAACACAAGACTCCAAGACTCCTACAACATTGTCCTTGAATGTTTGTCTAATGTTGTTCCCCCACCCAAACTTAATCTTCACAATCTTGTATATATTCCCCACGCGTCTCAACATTAATTTGCTAATACTATGATTCAGTAAAAAGCCTTTACCTAATCAAAAGACTAATTAGTTACTTACGAGTCAAGTCAACTGTGCTAATTGCTAATTGCTAATTAACATCGTTGAGTGATATAGGGTCCTAACTTTCACGGTTTGGCAAAAAAAAGACATGGATATATAACCATTTGGATAGCAAGCAGGTGGAAAGGAGTGTTAGAGAAGAGTAGAGATATGTAAGTTCAATTCTTAATTATAAACCAAAATCCCATTCTTAGTAACTAATTTTAGATGTTTAAGATTCTCGCTCAATCACAAACCTGATATATTAAGTCATGATTTTAATATTCAAATCTGTCACTGGCAGTCTAAGTGCTGGTGTTGGGTTTATCCATATCACTTCCATGTATATATATGCTCGATCACCATCATAGCTAGACTTGACTGTGTCAATGGTGGTCCTCAACTTTCCAAAGCTGATGAATTAGAGTAGTAAAGCAAAAGTTGTGCGTGCCTTTGGGCATCCAAAGGGTCAGTGTATGTTTCTGTATGTCCCTCTTTATGCAGCCACAAAGTCCTACTGACAGAAACCTATTAGGTGGAGACCCTATGATATTGGGAAATCCTAAGTGGTGCCAAACCTACGAGCATTATCCCCAAACTTTCCAGTTTTGATATATCTTCACAAGTTTTAGACAAAGACACAGAATTTTCAGCTCATTTTCATTGCAAATAGCATAGACACAAGGCACACCTATGCTCATGCAGACACGTGCACAGCATCCTACATCATGCAGAAAATTTTAGTGAAGATGACAGTGTGGTCCTTGGCCTCATTGATAGCCCATGAAAGTTGCACTAGATGAACAATAAACGAGCACATAAACGACAGAAACATTCATGTAGACGCAACAAAATCTTAGCAAGTATGATTGGTTCAGCTAGTATGAATCGAAACATCTCGTTTGTAGGCAATCTATAAGTACCATTGTACTAAGGCTTATAGAGCCTTGGAATAAGGTAGCCTCTTCTCTTCTAAACTTTTTCAAACCAAAAAGAAAAAATCTTAGCCAAAATATATTGAAGGCAGTACCTTTCATGGTTACTGCATCAATCAATGAGTCAGAAGTTGATCTAGCTTGATTTCTTAGTTGGCAGCAGATTCGCTATCCCTTAATTTTCTTATGTCCAACTAGGACGCCCATGATTTCATATGTCAGATTGCACAGTTGTTTGAATTTTGGAGGACAAATCCAACTCAGCAAGATTTAAATTCCAATTCCTTTTTAGTGAAAGAAACCAAACATTTCATGTAATTAAGAAGAAAAAACTCGGTGGGGCAATCACTAAATTCCTTGAGGCACCCACAAACTTTATAAAATGAGAATCATCAAAGGGAAAGTAGCCTCCACTAGAATCTTCCATATGCTCTTCTCTTTTCTAACCCACAGACTGTAAAAGCTTGAAAACTATGTATCATATAGGAAAGCCATAGCTAGTTTTCTTAAATATAATGCAACCCCCTTAAACTACTTAGGGCACTACTATACCCATTTGGCTTCTGGAAATTTCAATGGCATCTCTTATCAATATCAGCTCCAGCTGGATGCATGTAAATCCTTGGTTGAATTTGACAATATACTCATCTATTTAAGTAATGCTGGTGTTCTTTCCGGCTGGTAGCAGTTTAAAGGGGGATTTTACTATTGGTAGCTTTACTATAATTAAGAAGCCCATTAATGAGTAAACCTCGCTTTGTTATCGTACTCGTTGAGGTGTGTGGGATGAGATTTATGGATGAAAATTGAGCTTAGATTCTGATTCTATTAGGTTTTATGAAATTTTGCTTTTCCCTCAGATTATATATATGGATTCAATAAACTGAACCTTTTTCCATCACTTGAGGGTTTAGTAATAATAGTGATCCGTCCTTTCTTTCAGGGATATGTGCCCCATAAATAAGCCACAACGTATTAATTTAATTAAGTACATTTATCTACTTAATTTTTATTAATTCTTAGTGACATAAAGCAAAGATAAGATCAGAAGTCACAACTATACTAATAATAATGTGTTCCAGAACAGAATGGCATTTGGCTCAGCGATATGCAATGTACACATAGCTTTAGAGAATGTATAGCTAAGGAATATTGTAAATCAGGTGAATAATTAGGTTCCTTTATCATAACTACAATTGGGACTATTACCATATTCCTTTTAGAAAGAGCAAATAAAATACAGAGGATTAAAGTGGAGAAGAGAAGCATCTAATACCTCAAAATAATATCTCTTTCATCAATAACAAAATCTGAGGTCAGGAACAGCACCCAAATTAAAGCAGTATTAATTAGTGGTGAAAAGCATAGTGAATGAGCACATATTCCCCCATTTTCATAATTTATCTGATTGATTATGATTATGATTATAATTTGATGGGGCCGTACAAGTTTTTTCAGGTAGTTTGGCAGAATATATGTGTGTGTATTTTCTAATTTCTGATGTCTAAAATGAAAATTCTGTGATTCGAAGTCTGGTATATGAACACCCTTTTTTTTGGTTGATCTAAAGAATCATGTAGATTGTATATTCTAACATATGATCACATTAAATTTGAAATTAGTTTATCTAGCACACAAGAGTTGACATAAACGGTGACGACTGTTATCAGAATCTCTGCACCAAATTAGCAAAACTATCCTCTTAAAGGATATATGGAACCGTCATCAGCAAGAAATCATGTACAATTTTTTAAGGAATTTGTATCTACGTACAAACTACGTAATACTTCAAGTTTTACATTAAATATGTGAGTGATAGAATTGTTATATAAGCACTAACTATGAATTGAAGACAACTTGGATGAGTCTTTTAGACTACATAATTCAAAATAGCAATTTTCTTTATTTAGTAGTGTTAATGTTTGGATTTTTTGGGGGATCAATCCTGATGTCAACTGTCATGAACGCGAGCTCCGGAAGAGGACTCCAAGATAAAGGTACCTGTAAAAGGCACTCATAAAGGTACCTGTAAAAGGCACTCTAACGCTCAAGTTAGTGAAAAGTATACTAGGTTAGTGTTTAAGGTTTGATGGCCATACCCCACAGGTTTAGACACCTTTTTATAGACATGAGTGGTAAAAATTGGCCTTTGATCGATCACCCACTTATCTTGGCATGCTTCTAGGAACAGATTTAGGGATCTCATATTGACTTATTTGTAGGAGAGGAGGTAGGAATTCGTATATGTTGGCCAAGTGTAAGTTGTCTTATCCTTATTTAGTGTTGACTAAGTAAGTCGGTAAATTTTCTATAAGTCAGGTTATAGGCCTAACCCAGGCCAAATTATAAAAGTACATAACATTACCCCCAAGTCAATACTTGATGAGCTGATGAGAGAATTAAGCATCGAGTTATGGTCGTCGGGTGGTAGAGGTGGGTAACGGGTTGGCCTGCCCCACTGTGGGCTTGTCTTATATGGGCCAGACCAGTGCTCAACCCATCTAAGCGCGCACGCAGATTAGCGGGCCAGCCCGGTAACCTGCTAACCTTATTTTTTTTCATTTTTAATAATTTAAATAAATAAATGTGTGTATAAGTATAATATGAGGCCATTGGTTAAGTTTTTTTTTTACTACTTTTTGAAGATTTTTGAAGCTTTCAGTTGGAAATAGAGATTAGATAAGTTAAATACTTGTGTTAGGCTACTAATTGAGAGTATTTTTGTGAAGAAGAGTTATTTTGTTGAAAAAAAAAAGAAATATTGAGTCACGGGCCAACGTGCGGATCAGCCCGTTTCAACCTGCTTAACCCGTTGTTTAAACAGATTGGGTCTTACCGATCAAGGGTTGTCGCAGGTTAGGTATTAGGATGATTCTAATCCTTTAAGAAATCAGGTTAAACAGGTCGGCCCATAGGCCTTAACCCGTTTACCTAGTTCTATCGGGAGGTAACTTAACAATTGGAATTGAGTTCAACACTTAGTCATTTTTTGTGTGGACCAAAGTCCTTCACGTAATTGGATTGTTAAGATGGCCACCATAGTTTCCTTTTAGGTGATACTTCCTCGGGCGAGTTTAGTAACCTTGGAGCATCATCCTTTAGGGTAACTTTAATAGTTTTTGCCTTAAGAGTTCTAGGGAGAATTTCCTTAGTTTGAGAGAGTTTGTGATATTTGCTTTGAGGTGATAAGAAAAAGATCATTTTTAAGTTGTTAGGTGATAGGTCTCTAGAAAGACTTCCCTACCATAGGAGGATTCTTTAGTAGGCTAAATTAGGCCTAAGATTGGGTCAAAAACCAAAAATATTGATACATTGTACAATACACTTGCCCTAGCTTGGTAATCGGCAAGCTAATGTACTTGGCGAGTCGAATGCTAAGATGAATATGTCGTGATTTCTGTCAGTTGTAGATATGCTAGATAAATAGTTAACTTGGTGATCAAAGAAATCTTAGCTAGGCATAATGGATACACAAACTCATTGGCATGACAATACATTAAACATGATAGCTAGAGATGTGCTCACATTTTTGAGGTGGTGTAGGAATTGTAGTTTTATTTTGTACTTAGATATTGTCTTCCTGTTGTAATTATCTAAGAAGTTTCAATGAATATCATTTTTTTCACTTCAATGCTTTCTTTTTGTTTATGTGCTTTCTTCTTGTGGTAGATAAATTTTTCAAAAAATGACCAAAGCACCTGATTTGACAGAGGTGCTAATTGAAGTAGAAGTGAATGAAGAGACAGAAATAGTTGTCGGTAATGAATCAGAGGATCCAGACTATGAGGAAGATAATGTCATGGATAGTGACAATGAAGATCTAGATCAGTTTGTAGATAGCTCAAAGGATGAAGGGAAGGATATATATGATATTGTAAGGGATCCAACATTGCTTAGGCAAGTTAATAATTGGATGTATAAAAATTCCCTAACCAACCGATCTCCTCCTCCAAGACATTCTAAAAATATAGAAGTTGCTCAAGTTTCTGACTATGAAGACAGTGATGAACTTTTGAGTTTTGATGGGAGTGATAGCTCATATGTTGAAATGAGGCCAAAATGGCCCGAGTTTAATGAGCAGACATATTTGAATGAAGATCTAGAGCTTGTTGATAAATCTGCATAACATGTAGAGTTATAGGCTAAAAATGGTTGTGGTTATGCACATTTTTAATAGAAGTTGATGATTTTAGAAATAGGATTATTGTAAGTAAATCTCACACCAATTGTTTTTACTTATGGTAATTTTCCTGGAGAAGTGCATTAACTTTGGAAATTATCCTTTACAAGAATTCAAAACCATCAAGTTCATGCTTAGCATCCAATTCGTATGCTTAGCGTAAAAGGATGAATTTACCATTAACTTCCCAACGCTCAGTGTGGATTTCGCATGCTCAGCACAAAAGGAAACGTTTGTTTCTGACTTGACTATGCTTAGCGTGGATTTCGCATGCTAAGCGCAATAGGGAACATTTGTTTCTGACTTGCCTGTGCTTAGCATGGCTATCTCATGCTGAGCGCAGACGCCTGATAACTATAAATACGAAGCTGAGCTCATTTAATCGGGACTTTTCTCCTTTTTCCATTTTCTTGGTGCAAATCAGAGATAGCTCATAGCCATTCAAGATCCCTGGGTATTCAAGTGTTTTTGGAAGGAAGAATTTGATGAATCCATGGCTTTTCCATCTCAACTTCATTCAATCATTTCCACTTCTTAGATTTGTACCATGTCTTTCTAGATTTTTTTTAGGTTAGGATAAGATGAACTCAATGGGATCTTGATGTAAGTAAATTCTGTTTTTGATTCCAATTCATTTTCATATTGATTGAGTGATCTCTTATATGCTTAATGTTTTTCTTTGATTGGCCATCTGATCAATTAATTTGAGATACTTATGTTAGCTTTGTACTAGGCTTTATTAGATGTTTATTGTGCTTAATATTAGTATTTTAGATGAGTTTAATGTTGTTGGGCCTCATTGGGCTTTAATGCAAATTATGAATAATTCTTGGATTTTGATGCATTTTTACCTTTCTTCCTTGGTTAGGCCATAACTTGGGACTCAGTGATCCATTTGAGGTGATCTTGGTGTATTTAGAAAGTTAAGACAAGGCTCTACAACTTTCGTGAAGAACTCGAGAGCTGTATTAGACTTCTAAGGGTCCAAAATAGCCTTGCAATGCAGAGTGGGTTTGTTGTCACTGGAATCTAGGCAGTGTACACATATTGGACTATATCGTGGGCTATTGACCTCCTTTTGAGCTGAAACTCAGCCATTGGAAAGATAAGACTCATATCTCTAACTTCACTGAAGACCATTTAGTCAATAGATGCTGTTTTAGGCATGATTATGAAGTTACAAGTTGGTTTGAATTTAGAAACACGTTCTGCCAACCTAACTTGAGGTAAGTGCAGTGGTTTTGGCATATCTAGAGTTGTAAAAGTCCAAAATGGCATGAAACTAATGCCAAAATTTCAAAATGACAATGGTCTACAACTGTCATGAAGACCTCCAAGCCAAAATACACTGTCTAGGTCATGAAAATCAAGCTGGACGTCGGATAAGAGTTGCTGACTAGAAGCCACCAACTATACACCAACCCACCAACCACGCATTAACCCACCAACCATGCATCAAGCTTCCATATTTGACAATTTTCATGTTTTTACAGCTTGCATTCATATTATTTTCAATTACAAATTGGCTTCTAGGATTAGTATAAATAGAGTCAATCTCTTTATATTATACATCATTCAATTTGAAGTAAGTTTCAAGAAAGTTTAAGTATTTGTGAGAGTTTTTTTTTCTCTTCTTCTCCATTCTCTTTATAATTTCGTTTTTGTTCTTTTATTTCTAAGTTCTTCCTTCCCATCCATGGAAGGCTAGGCTCTTATAATCAATCCAATGGATTAGTCATCTTCATGTTTAATTTGGAGATCTTGTTTCGCTTGTTCATATTGCTTAATTGTTATTCAAGTTTCTCTTATTCCTCTTTTGATTTTTATTTAGATTGAATTGCTTAATTTGATTTAGATGTTGATGTGATAATAGCTTTATTATCATGTATTTAAAGAGGATCACAAAGACTAAACAATATATCAAAGCTTTTTGATGGATTGTTTAGCTTGATTAAATCCCTGATCTTAAGTTAATATATGTTTGGATGATGCTTACTTTATATAACATTTGTTAATTAAATCCTAGATGCTTCAAGTAGAGGATTCTTGGATCATGTTAAAGCTTCTTGATGAGATCTAAGGCCAAGAACATGGTTAGCTATTAAGTGAATTCCTTGCGATCAATGATGAATTAAACTCAAGATCGGTAAATTTCCTTAGATTGGTTGCTTCTTTAAATTTGTTTATAACGTTAAGTCCCGTACTTTTGTCAATCTTATTAATCAACAACAAATACCCCCTTTTAATTATCTTGATCTGATTAAATCTTTGTTCTTTTTGGATTCTTGAGAGACGATTCGGTTCATTCTCTATACTACAAATTAGTTTGTGAACCGGTAATTTTTATTATTTGACGGGTCTCGACAACCTCTTGTCACCATCTCATAAATGAATTCAAGTATGAGCATGATTGGAAAATTGACATTCATGCTAGAACTGAAGTTGATTATCGTTGTGATGTTGATTCAAGGGATAGAACTTCATTGTTATGCATTCCTCTGAGTCTTTTACTTAATGTTTGTTTTGAATTAGGATCACCTAAGGAATTAGGGTTCTTAATTGATAGCAAAAGGATTTCTACCAAGGGATTGGGGAAAATCTAAATTAATGACTTGAATGTCAATTACATGAATTGAATTGAGATTAGGGCTTGAATTAGGTTACATTAGGTGATAATTGAGGGAATTCTGATTCCTAACTGATTGTTATACATTGATTTTATTCTTTGTACTTTGTAATTGATTGTGATAGTGTTAAAATTCATTTCATTTCATTGTTTCTTCCCTTTCTAAATTCAAAATTAATCGATCTTGCGGAACTATGATAATCATTCGTTCAAATAGAAATTGCCTAGTTACGGTTGATACTTGATCGCAATCCTTGTTGTGAAGGGTATTCTATTCATCACTCTATTAGTTGTCACGATTTGGTGCATTTGCCAATTTGTTAACACTTGTAAATGGAATGAAATTTGATTCCAACATCACCTTTAGGAAGACTCTTATTGAATGGACTATCAAAAGAGGCTATGATATCAAGTATATTCATAATGACAAGAGTAGAATCACTGTTGTATGCAAGGAAGGATGTGAATGGAGAATCCATGCTTCTCCAACACAAGACATCCAAGACATGAATGTGGAAGGCATTACAAAAATAAGAGGGTGACAACAAAGTGGGTAGCTAGTAAGTACTTGGAAAACTTTAGGGATTCTCCTAATTGGGAGGCCACTAGTTTGAAGTCAGCACAACAAAGTGACCGTAAGGTCTTCATTTTGATATATAAATCATATAGGGCCAAGAGTCTAGCACTCAAAATTATCCATGGTAATGAGGGTAAGCAATATGGGAAGTTGTAGAGACATGTTGCAGCTATTAGTGAAACCAATGACAGAAGCACTGTCATGATTAAGACAGAGGGCCATAAATTCCAAAGGCTTTTACATGTGTATGAATGCATGTAAAAAAGGATTTTTGGTTGAGTGCAGAAAATTGATTATGGTGGATAGATGTCACTTGAAGAATAAGTATAAAGGACAATTGTTGTGTGCCATTGGTAGAGATGCCAATGAGAACATGTTTCCTATAGCTTATGCAAAAGTTGAGATAAAGAACAAAGACTCTTGGAGATGATTTCTTACCCTACTTCTTGAAAACATTGGTAGTGTCAAATGCTGGACCTTCATGTTTGACCAACAAAAAATAAGTGATAAGTCATATTTGGGAATTCTAACTTATATTTAATACATAGTTAATTGATGTTTGTTGATTGTGTTTGCAAGGATTAGTTGAAGTATTCAACAAAGTTATGACTGGTGCAGATCACAGATTCTGTGTCAGGCATACGCACAACAACTTTAAAAATGTTGGCTATAAAAGGAAAACACTTAAAGACTTGATGTGGAATGCTACAAGAGCATATAAAATTTCAAAGCATAATTACTATATGAATGAAATTCAAAAGATTGATAGAAGGGCATACGAATGGTTAAAGAAATTTGAACCAAAATTGTGGTGCATGTGAGTTTTATGGTTTAGGTTCTGATTATGGTTCATTTTTATAATTATTAATTAGGTTCTGTTTTACTATATTTGGTTTGGGTTGTGTTCATTATTTTAGGTTTGGGTTCTGTTTTATATTTGGTAATTAGGTTCAATTTTATGGTTTAGGTTTTGATTAAGATTATGCTTTATAAGTATATTCATAAGGTTCTATTTTATGGTTTAGGTTCTGATTATGGTTTTGTTTTATAATTATTAATTATGTTTTGTTTCACTATATTTGGTTTGAGTTATGTTTATTGTTTTTGGTTTGTGTTCTATTTTATATTTGGTAATTAGGTTTTGTTTAGGTTTTGATTATTGTTATGTTTTATAAGTATTAATTAGGTTTTATTTTATGGTTTGGGTTGTGTTCACTGTTTTTTGGATTGGGTTCTTATTTGTGGTTACGGTTTGGGTTCTTATTTATATCATCTAATTTCAGGCATGCTCATAACCTAAATTTGAAGTGCAACATGCTTCTAAACAACATCTCTGAGGCATTTAATTTAAATACAAAGGAGGCAAGGGACAAGTCAATAATAACCATGTTGGAGATGATTATAAGGTAGTTAGTGAAGAGATTTCATGTGAAAAGGGATGGGATGCTAGCTTACTCATAGTTAGTGTGCCCCAGGATACTTGAGAAGTTAGAAACGTCCAAGAAATATGCAATGAACTGCATAGCATATATTGAAAGACATAAAATATTTGAGATTAGTCATTGCGTTGATGGGAATAAGGTAGTCAACTTGTTGGAGAGGACCTGTACCTATATGAAGTGGAAAATGACGGGAATTCCTTGTAGCCATGTTGTGATTGTAATTTTTGATGACGAAGGAAGGCCAGATAACTATGTGCATCCTATATTCTCCAAAGATACCTTTTTGAGAGCATATGATTATCACATACATCCTATGCATGGGAAGAAGATTGGCTTGAGTGCAACTATGATGAAATCTTGCCTCCACAGATCAAGGTAGCACCAGGAAGGACCAAAAAGAAAGAATCAGAGAAGAATAAGAGTTTGAAAATCCAAACTGAATTAGCAAGAATGACACCAAGATGAAGTATGGGAATTGCAGTAAAGAAGGACATAATGCTAGATCTTGCAAACAACCCTTCAATCCATATAAAACATTTACAAGAAGATGTCAAAGAAAGCGCCAAAGCCAAGGATAAATTGTCGCAACCGTCCCCAGAAAGGAGAATGCTGTGAAATAGGCAACCTCACAAAAGATGCTTAAAGAGAAATAAATAAATGTTTAGAGCTGTCACTAATCGGTTTTTCCATTTAAGAAAGTAGAATGGTGTGATTGGACACCTAAAAATGAGAGTTTGCATTCCAGAGTTTAAGTTCGGGGGTGGATTACGAGTAGGAAAGGTATTAGCACACTACATAGTCCGTTCCAAGAACGGTTACCAATTTAATCTGAAATTATCTATTAAATTAATTGTGTTGATTATTTATTATTTGAAATGAAATATTTTTTGTTATTTTTCACGTCCCATTTTGTCGGGCATATTATCAAAATGATAAATGACTGAGATAGGGAATGAGTGGCTTAAAAACCATTATTGAGAAACAAATCATGAGCCAACAACTTATTAAGAGTGAACCTGGTGAATTGAAAAATTTTATTTCTAAGAAAATATATATTTTCAAATGGAAAGGTTCATGAAAAGAGATTTCACAATGAAAGAATACTATTTAATAAAATAAAGGATTTTTAAAATGATTTTCGCAAAAAGATTTTCAAATTTTAATCCTCAATTATCAACAAATATAAGCTATATGAATTTGTTCACAATTATTTTGCATTATTTAATTTTCTTGTTTTGAAAAATATTTTATTTATTTTTGGGGATTAGATCCCGCTAGCACTCCTGGCCTGATATAATATAAATGCCTCGAGATTATAGGGAAGAGTTTAGTTGATTGGACTCCCAATCCTCTCCCAATTTCCATCATCGGCCAGTTTTAAATTATTTTAATTGTTGAGACATTGAATTAATACTTGCTTAAAATCCATTTAACTAATAACATAGAAGCAAGAAGAAAAGGCAATTGAACAGATAAAACAATCATTTTTATTGTTGGAGATTACTTAGAGTCACCTCAAATGCTCAGAATTAACAAATGCAATAAATTAATAATGAAACAAATTTTTTTATTGGAAGTCATTTAGAACTTTGTTAGCACTTCCGACAAAATCACAAAATCTCTCTTCACCTTAGTGAAGTCAAAATGTAGTTGCCATCGCAAATAATTTTAATTGTCATTTCCTTAGAATCTTATATCATACATTGATTTAATATCTATATATTAAAATGCTAAATGATGATTATTGAGAATGGACACGGTGATTGAATCGGTCATGGTCGATCGGTTAAGTGATGAGATGGGAAATGATGGTGGGATCGATCAGGTCCGATCAGTCAAGCATGGTGAATGGAATGGTGGTTGGATCGGTCATGTCCGATCAGTTAGTATCGAGAATGGAAATGGTGGTCAAATCGGGCATGACTAATCGGTTAAGTATTATTCCAAGTGAGGCAAGTACTTGATCGGTCGACACTGATTGGTTGTTGATGGGGATGGAAAGATGGTGATCGGTTAGAACCACTCGATTAATAGTAAGGTCGATCGGTTAAGTTGATTGGGAGACTATTAAGGGAATCATATCAGTTTTGTGAGCTAAGGAGTAAATAGGTTAAGGGTAAGGTCGGCTCTGTTGGCCAAGTGGATCCTGAGGCTGAGGGGGTTAAGGGCAAGCTCGGCTCGAAGAAGTGGTCTGAGGGGATAATGGGTTAAGGTAAGGGTCGGCTTGGCCGGCGAAGTGAATCCTAAGGCTGAAAAGGTAAGGGTAAGCTCGAATTGATCAGTAGAGGTTGATGGGGGTAATGGTGTGGGTGTGATCGGTCGGCTTGGTGAGCGAAGGGGTTAAGGCTAAGGCTCGGTCTGCTCGGTAGGTACATTGGTTGACGGGTTAAGGGCTAAAGATCAGGCCTGGTGGTTGATGGGGAAAATTATTAAGGAGATTAGATCGATTTGGCGATCAGTTATGGAGAGGTTGAGGAAGAAGCTATGGTCGGTTCGGTCAATTTGGGAGATCTAGAGGTTGAGATCCAGGAAAAGGCTTTTATCAGTTTGGAAATGGTCTAATAAATGAGTGGTCGGTTGGAAAGTGTTTGGGGGAGTAATGGTCGGTTGGGAACGGTCCAGGAAAGGGGTGCTCTGTCGAAATGGTATAGGGAAGGGGTGCTTGGTTGGAAAATGGTATGGGGAGTGAGTGGTTGGTCGGACACGAACGCAGACTCTGTTTTTTGGTTTTTCACGAATTTGGCATACTGTTGATGTCTATTGAGATGGGTATTAGGGCTGTGTTTGGTGGCAAAATAGTGAGATATTATGGTGATGTTGGTTGTTCATAGGTAGCTTTGGATGGTGTTTTATAATAGGCATGAAGATGAATCTGTTTTTGACATAATGGTGTAGGGGATGGTGCGTGAAATGATTGGGTGGTGATGGAGGTTTAGAATTTGTAGAGATATGGGAGGAAAAATAGGGAATTTAACCAAAATGACAAAACAAAGCAAAAACCAACAGATAGATATTGTAACTACATGAATTGCATGACAAACATTTAGTAGAGCAGAGCCATATCAAAAGCAAAAGACTTGGAAAACCAAGGAACTTACCTCTTGAAGCATAAACGGGAAGAGCAGATGATAGTTGATCAAACCTTTTTCCAGAAACACAAAGTCCTCCTCTCTCAGATTTTTCTCTTTCTTTTCTCAATTTTTTTCAGATTTTTCCTTCTCTCCGTGTCTATCCCTTTTTTTCGATCCTCCTTCTCCCCTTTTATCCCCTCTAAAATGATCATTAGGTCTAGGTGAAGGAGGAGGTTAAGGGTCTCTTCCCCTCTAATATGCTGACTACTTCCCACTTGCTTCTGCCATTACCGCCACATCTTCCTTCCAAAGTCAAATAAATGGGTAGTGTGTGCAAAGGAGTGCTTATGTGCAGAGGTTCGATGCAAAGTATGTGTAGAGGTGAGTGGGCTTGGTGCAAAGTGGGAGCTGGGGTGAGATAGGCTCGGGGAGTGTTTTGAGCCAAGCCAATTGGCTAGATGGGTCTGATTGGGTCCAATGAGTGTCAAAGGGAAAATGGGCTAATAAGTTCAAGAACTGGGCATAAACAAATTTATCATTTTTTTAATTCTTCTCTATATATTTTTTTTAATTTTTTTAGTTTTGGAATTAATTGGTTAATTAATATTTTTTTGAATTTTTATAATTTTTTATGTGACCCGAAAAAAATACGGTGTTCACACAAATTAAGGACAACAACGAAAGAATTAGGCGAAGCAAAGTGGGACAAACAATGTTGGTAGGCGAAAAATGACATAGAATATCACTTATGTATAATTTTGACTTTTGGACATAGTAGACCATTTTTTTAATATTGTTTTAATTATAGACCTAGTGGACCACCTTTTTAGTATTTTTTGAGTTCTGGACCTAGTGGACAACTTTTTTAGAATGACTTGACTTTTGGACATATTGGACCACTTTTTGTAATTTGGCGATAGATCCTCTTTTTATTGGATCATTATTATCAATGAAATATCGTATTTTAACAATTTCTCTTTTTTATATATCCATTCTTTACAATGCAAATTGGTTGAGTGCTACTTGGTTCTTCTTAATTAGGCTAGGCATTTTGGTTCTACATATGTTTTTGCATTTCAATTCAGCAAATTGTTCCTGCATACTGTTTTGCATTTTAGTTTTGCATATTGTTTCTACTTTTGCATACTGTTTCTGGTTATGTATACTATTTCTGCTTCTGTATAGTATTTTTCATTTTGCATACTGTTTCTGCATTTAATTCTAGTTTTGCATACTGCATTTTGGGTATGCACCAATTTCTACATATTATTTTGGCATATGTTTCTGGTTTTGCATATTATTTCTGGTTATACACTAGTTTCTGCATACTATTTATGCATTTATTTCTGATTTTGCATATTATTTCTAGTTATACATCAATTTTTGCATATTGCATACTGGTTCTGCATATTATTTCAGCATCTATTTCTGGCTTTGCATATTGTTTCTAGTTATGCATTAGTTTCTGCATATTGTATATTGTTTATGCATACTATTTCTGCATTTGTTTCTAGTTCTACACCATTTTCTACTTCCTTGAAACTGGTTCTACATCTAATTCTGGTTTTGCATACGACATTCTGGTTATGCATACTGGTTCTGCATAGGTACACTTTCTGCATTTAGGTTCGTATTGGTTTATATCACTTTCTACATATTTTTTTCTTCCTTGGTTAATTGCACTGCTCTTGATGTTTTGGGTCTTGCTGAAAACAAGTTCCAACGCAATACATGGAAGTATCCCTATTGGGATTGAGAACCATGCTAACTTAACCATGCTAGGATTGGAAGAGAACAACCTAAGTGGTTGTGTTCTTAATTCAATAGATATGCTTCAAAACTTGGATGATTTAGAAATGAATGTCAACAACTTTTCTGGACTAATTCCTTCCTCTATGGAAAACTTAACAAGATTAACGAGGCTACTCATGAAGGAGAACAACTTTGAGGGACGTATACCTTCAAGTCTTGGACAATGCCAAAACTTGTTGATGCTAAGTCTTAATAATAACAAGCTCAATGGTACCATACCAAGACAAGTCATTGGCCTATCTTCTCTTTCAGTTTACTTGGACTTGTCTCATAATGTTTTCACAGGGTCTCTGCCTGTTAAAGTGGGTAAGTTAGGTAATGTTGCAGAATTGAAACTCTCAAATAACAAATTGTCTGGCATTATTCCATCCTCTCTTGGTAGCTATATTAGTTTGGAATTGTTGTATTTGTAAGGAAACTTTTTCGAGAGAAACATTCCTCAAACTTTACATAATTTTTTAGGCTTACAAAATATAGATCTTTCATGCAATATGTATTAGTTTGGATTGGCTGCTTCACTGAAGGCATGCCAATATTCATAATACGTATTGTGCATTTAAGTTCTTAACATGATTAATTATAACTTAGAATCTTAATTTTGATTTTCAATTGCTCCACAATGCACAATGCATAAACTGATTTGCAAATTGATTTCAAATCCACACTTCAAATTCTATGATTCATTTCAAATTAACCATTTCAAATTCACCATAACTGTCATCATAGAATCATATTCTAATTTAATAAAATAGCATTACAAAATAATATGGAAATACATGCTCACAACCTAAAGTCATCTAACAACCAAAATATGGAATTACAGACTCATGCCAATACATAAAATCCTAACACCTAAACTTCTCCACACAACACATTACACTTAATAATACAATAACCACCCTAACCACCCTAACCACCCAGGACAAAACCCGCATCATATACATAAATTTCCTTTGTCTGTGAGCAACCTCAGCATCAACCATTATAGTTTTCTCCCTTTCCAAGAGTTCATCAATTAACTCCCTCATTTAGTTGCCATTGTTGAAGGAGGGAATTTTGGATGATTATGGAGTATCTACCCAGCAAATAAAATCACAAGCATCAACTTCTTTCTATCTTGCACACCCATAGAAAGGCCGTCCAAAATTTGTGCTTGTCTTTGCCTTTCTGAATCAATTGACAAGACCACAATTACAAAAGCGAGCTTGTCTTCCTGTCATGGTGGATGATGAACGGGTGGAGCCCATATGATAAACCCACCATTAGAAAAAGGGAGTTACTGAGAAAATTTAAAAAAAAAACCAAATAAAAAACACCCAAACTAAGAAATAGCAAGAACGCACCTTAATCTTTGTTCTCTTTGACCAAGTTGCGCAATTAGGGATTTTAGGACCCCACCGCTTCTTCGTTCAAGTTACAAAGACGCTTCATGGAGAGGTCATCAAAGGATAAGTATCCTTCAGATGATGGAGGTGGAGAGTGCATGTCATTTCCTTTTTGTTTTTAATATTAATATAAATTTTTATTTCTTAAAATTAAATAAATAATTACATAAACATATAAGAAAATTATAATTAAATCAATGGTTAAGATTTGATGAAATTAAAGGGTTTGGATTATGCCACTTCACATTTTTGTTACTGACTTGATGGAGAAATGATGCAATGATCTATTGCAATAATTGACTTAGTTTAGGAACTAAATCAAAAGGTTTTATAGTTTATAGCGTCTATTTGTAAATGACCCAAAGTTCATGGGGTTTGTATGCTCTTTTCCTTATAAAACTTAATAAATCATGACATAGAATCTTTTGAGTATTCAAAATTTGACATCATAAGAGAGTAGTGTTATAAAACTTATAATAGGCATCATGTGTTCCATGTATATTAGCATAGAATTCACATACTTAGTATGAGTTTGGATAAGCTGTGAAAAAAAGATTATGTTAAAAATCGATTATGCGTATAATTAAATTTTAAGAAAATCAATTATGAGAAAATTAATTTATGTTTGGACATGTTAATTCAAGATAAAGAGTTTTGCTTGGATTGTATAAAAAAAATCATTTTTATGTATTAAATTACCAAAAGATATATGGAATGATTGAAAAAGTTATTTGGTTGAGAGCAAATAGGTATTTCTCTTCCAAAGCTTTTGAAATAATCTAAAATCAAATAATTAAAAGTTCAAAATAAAAGCTTTTCTAAAAATGTTGTTTTTATTTAATGAAAAAATAATCTTAACTTATAATCGATTTTACACTTTAAACAAACAAGATAAATTTAAGATAAAATGACTTTTAATTAAAAAAAAGTGATTATTTCAAATAATTAATCAAAATCAAACACACTCTTATACTATATATATTGAATCTTGCAACCAAGGCCTTCCAAATACTCATTTTGAGTAATTATTTATCTCCTAATCGACTCATAACCGGTTTGTTTTGGATTCATTTTAACGTTAATGGGCATTTATGCAAACTCTATCTATTACGCATTATTCTAAAGAATTTTTTTTCCTTTTTGAAAATCTGTTTGCATTCTATGAAATGTAAAACAAATGGGTCCTTATCATTTGAATATTTTCCTTTTAATATATACATAAATTTACACAAATCTTTGTATATAAACTTAGATATAATACTTTTCGTTTGAAGTTTTTGTCTATTAAGATAAATATATATTTACACAAAATTTTGTATATGAATTTAGACATAGTTTCTTATTCTACACAATAATAATAATAATAATAATAATAATAATAATATCATATTTCTAGTTTAAGATACAAAATCATGATAAAATAAATAAATATACAAAAACTTTAGAAAAAAATAATATTTGCTCCAAAATTAAATGCTCTAATATATTGTCATATTGTTTCCCTTCATTATTTAAGCTTATCACACTAAAATTTATAAATTCAATTTACAAAATACTAACTAGAAACATAAAGATGCAAATATTCCACGTGACTTGCAAGCTAAATGACTTGGAGAAAAATAAAACGACTAAGAGAAAAATAATAGGCACCCTTAAACAATTGAAGCTTTTGTGTTATAATTATTTTGAATAAAAGTAAATAATCTAATTTTTAAAAATTTATATTTATTATTGTTATATATTAAAGTTGGCTTCTGCAATGAGGGTGAGTAATTGATTAGCTTCTGATTGGCTAATTATTTGAATATCAACCCATTAACATATACATAAATTTACTCAAATCCCCATACATAAGCTTAGACATAATATCTTTTAAGTCTTTATCAATTAATAAATACATGGATTTATACAATTTCTCTTATATAAACTTGGATATAGTCTCATATACTATACAATCATAATAAAATGTCCATACTTCTAATTTAAGGTATAAAATCATGATAAAAAGCTAATATACAAAAAACTTTTAAAAAATAGTACTCTAATATATTGTCATATTATTTCACTTCATTACTTAAGCTTATTACTTGCAGCTGTGATTAGGATCATAATATAAATTCATATAATTTTAAGTGATTATATGATTTTTAAATAATTTATAACCTCGATTATTAATTAATTAAGATTACTATTAAAAGATAAATAGATGCAATAAAGACATCCCACACTGTCAAAAAATTTGGTTGCAAGCCAGCTTCAGACACAGGAATTTTTTTTTTTTGGGTACAGTAGACAAATGAAATTTAGGATATAATGTTTATCAAAAATTTAAATCGACAAATATAACAAAGTTTGCATCACACCGAAAATGTAGAGAAGGGGGAGAGGGTTGAAATTTATTGTGTAAATCCATATGACGCATTGGAAAACAAAAACCCAAAAAATAAAAGGAAAATGTTTGAATCATCCTCAATAGCTGAACATGAAAAATCAATTTTGTTTTTCCATTTAAATCCCATAAACACTAAAACACAAGAGTCTGATATCATTGACAAATATTTCCAACAACAATGCAAACCCTTCATCTCTTCCAATACCATTTTCTTTCCTCAAGCAAGTCATCTTCCTCTTGCTCTTCCTCTTCCTCTTCCAGTAGTAGTATTAATATATATCCAATATTTTTGCTTTCTGAATCATTTAAAAAACGACCAAAAGGGAAGCGAAGCCCATCACTGCCCCAACCAAACCCATCTTAGTGCGTGAAGAGCTGCTAGGAGCTGGTGCTGGTGCACCTGGAGCCTGAGCCTGAGCTGAACCTTGTGTCTTGGTTTCAGCTCCAGACGGTGACGGCTTCGTGGACGGAACTGGGGCCTTTGCTCCCTGTTCTGGCACTGGGGTTTGTGCATGTGCATCAATTCCAGGGAATACAATGGGTTTGGAGACTTGAAGAATGGAGATGCTGTCGGGTTGAGTGGTGACGGTTTTCACGAGCTCGGCATTGGCAGGAGCACCGTTCACGGCGGAGCCAAAGGCGATCTCTCCTTCGCCGATGAGGGAGACCTTGATGAAGCCTTGCTGGTTCACGGCGAGGCCTGTGGTTTGGTATAGGGTGGTCACCGGTTCGCTGCTGCCTTGGACGATCATCAGTTTCTTCTCATCATAGTAGTCAAGGGCGACGTGAGTGCTGATGATGGCCTTAATGATTTCTTTGGGCTTGCCGGAGATCGAGGAGAGAGCGGCATTGTCGACAGCAAGGACAGTGATGGCTTTGTGACTGTTGATTTGGTCTGCGAGTTTGGTTTCGGTGAGGTATTGGTTGAACAAGCTAAACTCTGGGTATTGGCCTAGCAGTTTTGTGATGTCAAAGGCCTGAATGGAAGAAGAGAATGCAAGCAAAAGAGCCAAGGAGAGAAGAGAAGATCTTTTGAAACTCATCTTTTCAAGCTTTAAAATTTTCTTCTTCTCTTCCAAGGGTTATATTTTATTCTTTTGAATGTGAGGTCCGAAACCAAGCCTGAAGAGAATGGGGGAATTGGGGGGTTTATATAATATTTCATGCTATGTAGAATTGAAGGCTTGATTTGGAGATGTGTTCAGAAACGAATTTGGTATTTGGTGGCCTGGGTGTGAACTCTGAATTTCTCTCTACCTAACGATTTGAAGGAGGTTATGGATGGTTAAGCATGGTTTGCACAAAGAAACAAGCGGAGGATAACTAGTAAATGTATATTTTTGGGTGATCATGATTGGTGGTGATGTGATGATTGTGTGGTTTCGCTAAAATTAGGAGTTTTGCTATTTTTGCGTTCAATGTTGGATGCCACACAATTCACCAACAGATATTCCGGTACAGTTGTTGCTCTAATCTAATCTCAATGGCACGATTAAGGGCATTTGATAGATCATATAACCCTAAATAGGTGGTGCTATTGACAATTCTAACCCTATATTCACATTCTTTATCAACTATTTTTAATTATATTTTCATAAATTATATATTTTTAATTAAATGTGAATATAGAAATAAGAATATATTTTTAATTAGTAAAGATTGTTACTAGAGTTACTAGACAATTGGAAAGCCAATAGTCCCACACCCTACATATATAGTCAATGAACCTTTTTGGCAAAAAATTGATAGTTGAATGTGTAGTTCATATATATGTATATTGATAATACTATTCGCTTGATAATCTTAATTTACTCCTTATGCTTACTAATAGCATGTCTTATTTTATATTAATTAATTGCCAACTATTGATAAGAAATTATTCTTCCATATATATATATATATATATATATTAATATCGTTAACACATTTTTCTGCCTAATAATAGTTCTTAATCAAAAGGGGTGGCTTAAGTGGTAGTTTGAGAGGGTCGAACCTAACGGAAAAGTATTTATAAAAAGGGATAGTCTCAATATTCAAAATGAGAATAGTCTTACACCTAAAAGGTTTGAGGATATACCTGAGTAAGAAAAAAAAAGTCCTTACATAAGCTCCACATTAATTACCCCAGAGTTGATGAGAATTTAAGTTTCTAAGCTAAATGTACAAATCCATGCTTCAAAAAAAAAAAGAAAAACAAAAGCTAAATATACAAATCCTTTACTGCTCCTTAATTATCTTTTGCAAATGCAGCTGTTTCATTGCTTGGAATCGCTTGTAATCTAGGATCAGCATGTACGCGGGCCCAGTACACAACGCCCATCACCACACCCTGGGAATTGGTTTCTATTCAACCCACACGATTCATCATATGTAGAATAATGGCAACGATTTACTGTCAATGGCGGATGCCAGCCACCAGTGGCCACTGCCAAACTCGTGGAGGCATGCAGTTTTGGCTCAGCCCCACGACATCAATCCCACACGGTTCCCTGCAGATTATATCAACTTGCTACTTAATTAACCATTAAGTTTCGGTTTCACATGGTCCAGACTCTTACCCATAGAGGAAGCCCTTGCCCTTGCAAGCTCCTGCACGTCCACCACACAAGGAAGCCCAAGCCAAAGAGTTAACAAGCACAAATACTTCAAAATATCTATCGCACTCGTTTTGAATATGTATGGATAGTGAATACCGTACTAGATATTTCTTATACACTATTGTGTACATGGATATGTATGGATAGTGAATACCGTACTAGATATTTCTTATACACCATTGTGTACACCATCGTGTATGGTTAGTATATGTCCTATATTTTTTATTTTTTGTGTAAATAAGGGTGATATATTATAAGAATTTGATAAATACCAATTTTTTATTGTATCCGTGACTAGTGTTAAAAATAAAAATTACTTTTTTTACTTTTCTTCTTTAATTATGGGATGACCCAAGTATTATTTATTTATTTATAATGTGTTATGATAGTTTTATATGTTTTTTGATATTTTATAAGATGGTATATATAATTTTTGGATTTAATTTCAATCCAATGTCAGTATTATAAGAATTTGATAAATACCAATCTTTTATTGTATGTGTGACTAGTGTTAAAAATAAAAACTACTTTTTTTACTTTTCTTTTTTAATTATGGAATGACTCAAGTATTATTTATTTATGATGTGTTAAGATAGTTTTATATGTTTTTTGATATTTTATAAGATGATATATATAATTTTTGGATTTAATTTCAATCCACTGTCAATATAAAGTTTCTTTATACTGTCATCCAATCATATGATGACACATCATTAAAAGAGTTAGACTTTTTAGGTGGTTATTGTGATAGTCAAACTCTTTTAATGATTTGGCAATACATAATTGGATAACAGTGTAAAAAAATTTTACACTGATGATAGATCAAAATTAAACTCATAATTTTTTATATATATGTTATGTTCTTGCCGTATCCAGATCTTAACTTTTTTTTGTCGTATTCTCATATCGTATCAATGTCATATCTAATATCTATACTTGTATCCGTGTACCTTAGTAAATAACCAAACACGCCAACAGACAACAGAAAACGGCAACACATGATGATGCGGGAGAGGGCTCTCCTATCCTAGCTTCCAGGCACGGATGCAGCCGAAGCCAAATGATCACGCAACTGCCTACTTACTATAATAGCCTAACCATATTCCTCATGCACTCTGGTGGGTTCAACTGTTCTTGATCTTTTACTGAGGAATTGCCATGTCAGTGGCAATACTCTTTTTACCCTAGACTAAATTTTTTAACATGCAAAACTAATTATTAATAGTAAATAATCGTAACATTAAGGTAGAAATACACTTTAGTGTGACTTGTAAAAAATTATTTTATTTTAGTTCATAGATTGAATTCATCAAGTATTAAATTAATTAAATTAATAATTTATTTACAGTTAACCACATATCAAGTATCAAAATAAAGATAAATTATTAGTTAAATTAGTTTAATACTTGGTTAATTCAATTCACAAACTAAAATACAATAGTTTTCTCTTAAGTCACACTAAAATATCTTTTTCCCTAACATTAATATTACTCATATATACCATCTTCTAAGATGATCTTATTTAATGTTGTTTGGATGTAAAATGTTGTACATGCATGATCATACAGTCTAATTTCATTAGATTAAGATAAAGATTTTAATCACAAATTATTTTTCAATCTTAGATGTGAAATTCATCTCTAACTTATTCAAAAGAAAATATAGAATGATGATATAATTCAAGTAAAGAAAAAAAGTAACCGAAAGATTCATATAAAAAGTAGCTAAAAATTAGTTTTAAGGATAAAATACATTAAACAATATTATTTGATTTTCATATTGTACTTTTGGGGACGTACAACAGTTTTTTTACAAGCACTTTAGAAATATTCCATTCATTTATTTACTTGTGATATTCAATTCATTTATTTTTATTAGTTATATATCTTATTTCTTATTTTCTAGTTTTCTTAAACTCTCCTCATCCTAGTTTTTTTTTAAGGATAATGTTATTTTCAAAATTATTTTTTACATTAAAAAAAAACATTTCTCTATGCAAGTCCTTGAAATTCTTATATGGACCCTAATATTTGCAAGTTATTTTAGTTTACATCACTTTTACATTATTATAATTTTTACATAAAAAAAAAACCCACATATAAGTGTGTCTATACAAGAGCCAATCTCTATGAAGAGAAACGGTGTAAGAACGTGATGTAAATTCAAACAGATGTGCACGAATCATTATTTATTTCTACATTGACTTGATAGTAGCCAAAGATAGTGTTTAATATATAACCTTTAATTCTGAGTTGCAAGATTTTTATTTTTATTTTTCCAACTTCTTCATACATTTGATCTTTTTTTTAAGAGTACAATTTATGCATTTATCTTCTAAGTTATGGGGGTAAACAAAAACTAACCACAATATATAATAAGTCGCAAAATCTAGCAGGGTCATTTAAAGCATTATGGAAACAAAAATTAAAAATGAGAGTGATCAGACTTTAACTTAATTACTATTGTTTTATTAGGTTACATATATATATTTAACATATACTATATTATAGAAGGATATTGAAATTCCAGAATTGGCAATGTTATTTTTTTTATTGGACTACCACTCATTGATTATTTTGTTTACTAAAATTGGTTGAATGTATAGCTTGATATTTTCTGGAACCCATGTTATCTAATGGGTTGGAAAACTACATGTGTATTGAGTTTGGATCTAATAACTTAGTGTGCTGAATTATGTGTAGGGCTTGGTAGCTTGGGTCTATGATAGGTGGAACTAAATATTGTTATCTTCTTATGTAAGGTCAAGATTCCCTCTCCTTTTATCTGATTTATTTTGTGTGTGCTATCTATCAAGACACATAATGACAAATGGGGAGTGTTGCAACCGTCCCGAAAGTCGCCATGATGGGAGAAGAAAACTAAATTTTAAATAAATAAAAAATATTTTTTGGAAGTTATCATCAATCGATTCTTTCATTAAAAATGAAATTGTGCGATTAGACACCTAAGAAAATGATATGTATTTAAGAGTTTATGTTCGAGGGTTTATTATGGGTAGGGAAGGTATTAGCACCCTACACCGTCCATTCCAAGAACGATTACCCATTTAATCTAGTGTTATCTTACTAAATTAATTAAATTGGTCCTTTATTATTTTCAACAAAAATTATTTTTATTTTTATTTTTATTTTTAAGTGTCTTATTATGTCTAGCACAATATAAAAAAATGATAAATGACTAAGATTGGAAATGAGTAGTTAAATAGCCATTATTGTATAAAACAAATGTAAACCCACAACATGTTACATGAAAGAAGTAAATTAAAAAATCAGTTTTTTAAGAAAATATTTTTAAATAAAATATAGTATTTTTAAATGATTTTTATAAATTAAAAGGAAACTTTTAGAGTGAATGATTTGTGAAATGATTTTTAAAAAATGAAATTTTTGAAATGAGTGATCAAATGAAATTTTAATTTACCACCATGACAAAGTTATGACTATATTAATTTGTTCACATTTGTTTTTTTTCTATGAAAATAATTTATTTAATTAATTGTGAAAATTAGACATTGCCAACATTCTCCGCAAAATCTAATATTAAATAGCCTCAAGAATATTGGAAATAGTTTAGTTTATCGGCATTCCAATCTTTCTATCGTCGGCTAAATTTAAATTTTTTAATTAAAAAGTGAATGTAAATATATTTGGAATAAATTAAAGCATATTTCAGTAACACACAAGAAAAGAAAGACAATTTGCGATATGGAATAAGATTTTTATTGGAGATTTTTAAAGCCCTGTTAGCGCTCTTGAAAAAGTCTAAAAATTTATCTTCACATTAGAAAAGTCAAAATGTTACCGATATCACAGTTAATTTTGATTATTCATTCGTTGAGTACTTACACTATATTTAAAAAGAATTAAAAGAATATGACAAATTAATATATGAGGTAAGATCTTTTATTAGGTATCATCTAAAGTCTGGTAAGATCTTTTATTGGGTATCATCTAAAGTCTCGACAATGCTATCAGCAAAACTAAAAAGATGTTTCTCACTCCTAAAAAGTCAAGTCAAAACATCATTATCGTCACAATTAATTTTATTTTATTTTTTTAGTTGGCCATCTTAATTGATAATTAATGATGATTGAAAATACGTGTGATTAATATGATAAAAGGTAAATAAATGATTGTCACATAATATAAAATGGTCTTGTAAAAAGGCATCTAATCTTATTAAGAGAGAAATATTTTAAAAAAAAAAAAAACTAACAGAATCAATTTATAAAACCAATAATAATAGTAAAACATATATATGTACATATATTGGGCCAAGAGGCGTCGGCCCACTTAATACTAACCACAAACACATGCCATTGCTGGGAAGCGTAACAAACCAAGGTATCACAAAGGAATTGAATACCAAAATTAACATTAAAGTTAAAAAGGGTAAAAGGGGAACAGTGGCACGTAAAGGGGCGGTATCATATGCGATAGTGCTACAATGTTATCAAAAGGCAACTGAAAGCTCTGTTTCGGGTTCTAAAAAATAGGGGGTGATTCACTTAATACTTATTGGCTTTATGGACTCTTGGTGACGCTAGGCATGGTGTGGAGTAGCGTAGGGCGGATGGAATTAGTGCGGGAAAAGAGTGGGTGCAGGCTGTTTGAGGTGTCTAATTGATGGATTGCATTGATATTAAATGAAACAATAAGCAAGGAGACATAAAAAATAAAAAATAAAAAATAAAAACAATAAGCTACACCACCAAGAAATAAGAGGAAAAGATAAGAAAATGAATGAAAATAAATCTTTGTAAAGATACCTTGCAGAGATGGCAATAGCAAGGATTATGGGTGTTTATGGTTTGGATTGGTTTAGTTTTGGAGAGAAAAGTCATCTGAACCAAACAAATCGATTTTTTTATATTAAGAACCAATCGGTTTTTTTAAAATTGGAAAACCGAACCGAACCAAACTAATTATAATCGGTTTGGTTCGGTTCGGTCCAATCGATTTTTTACTAAACATTTTTTTCTTAAAAAAAATCATACATATTATCACTTTATTCTTTTTATGGACCAATTAAAAAAAAGTTGGTATAAAATCCTAATAAAAACATCATTACATAATTATAAACAATAAATAGGCCTAAAATATTTATAGAAACAACCAAAAATTTAAATATAATCATTTATAAGTATGTAAATTATAAAAAATATATAGATAATTATATGAATTCGGTTTAATTTGATTTGGTTCGGTTTCATAAATAAAAACCGAAAACCGAACCAAACCAATCGGTTTTCATAAAACAAAACCAAAATTAATCGATTTTGTTCGGTTTTGATCGGTTTGGTTCGGTTATGAACACCTCTAGCAAGGATGGTCCCTTATTCTTCACTTGGTCTCTTTCTTTTTGACCGTGTCTTATTTGCTCAATCACCTCTATGTTATGTTACAGTCTTGCCTCTAGGGCTCTTTTTCTTTTGTAAGGTTTTTCTACTCTTAGTTATTAATAACTCAAATAATTATTTTTATCACCTTGATCAGCTCAATTAATCAGGACAAATTAGAATAAATTTCTCCCATAAATCAAAATCAATTTGTACAATCAGAATAAATCAAAATCAATCAATTATTCAAACCCCAAATTACTATTAATAATTTATTTTTGAATTCAAATTTATTTCTTGAAATCATCTTTTATTTTTGCTTACACTTTAATTTATGACTGATCAAATTTTTCCTTATTCTAAATTTAACTATATCAATGGAGATTTGTCTCTTTTTACATGTCAGATCAAAATTATTTTTTTTCTTTTTTTATTTATTATTATCCTTTTGAAGCATTGAGTTTGAGTTTGAGTTTGGTAAATGAATCAGATTCAAATTTATTGCTACAATGTTCATTAATAAAAATAAAAATTTTAGAATAAATTTAAATGTCAATAAAAATCAAGGAAAGAAAGATCTTGTATTTGAACAACACGTCTATGTACATTTCCTTTTCAAAAATTATTGGATTACGTGCACATTCAGTTTTACCATTCAGGAATCTTAAAAATAGTCGAATGTCAATATGCCTTTTAAGAGATATGTAAACCTCAAATCACTTATAACCTATGGTGTTTTGAATTTTAATGTAGACATATTGTATATGTGATTTTTTCGTACAAGCAATTGCACACACTGGTACATGTGTGGCTCTACCACTTATCATTATTGGCTGCTGTGTGTGAAAGTCAAGTAGAGGTGCACAAGACAACAAAGAGCAAAACAATGAAAGATGACAACCTTGAAAGTACGATTAGTTTCCATACTATTCTCAAAGATGTACACGAAAAATAGTAAAATTCACTTAATTATTCAAACATCAAATATAACTCCCGAAAATGAGCTAAAATTGCTCGTATATGTTTAGCTTTTCTTTTTTGACAGCCATCGATGGTTGTCTTATTCTTTAAGTGAAATCGCATGGTTTGTGTTGTATCCTTGTGACACTTCTCTCACCTTACCCAAAAAAAAAATATCGTACTGTTTATACTTGTGCAAATGTTTGAGATCAGCTACACATAAATCAACTCTGGAGAGGTTTCTAATCATATAACTAGTGCATAAAAATTAAAATGCCACAGTAACATATTAGGTGCATGTTAGGAGGTCAACAATTTTTGCACAATCATTTATTCCACTAACCTTCGTGTAAAACTAGAAATGAGTCGAACCGAGTCGAAATAGGTTGGAATCAAACTCAATTTAATAAGAAATCAAGTTTATTTTTTTAGCTTGAACTCGACTCACTTTATGCTCAGGACCTATTCAATATCAATGAGTTAATATCAAGTATTATTTTAATTGAGCCTCTTAAGCTCAAAGAGTTATGCCTAAATTTGTAATTTAATAAAATTTATCTTTTTAAAAATATATTTAGTTAGAGGGAAAAGTTTATACAAACTTTTGAACTTTGTTTCATTTGTAAACAGTCACCATGAATTATAAAATATTCAAATTTAATTCTTAAACAAAATTAATTATCACAATAAGTCTTTCCATCCACCCTCTATGAAGTTGCTAACAGTTGTGAGAGTCATGTGCTTTGCAGATGACTACTTGCTGATGTGGCAAAAAATCTACACCTTCTATCTGTTTCAATCCTTAAGGGTATGTTTGGATAGATGAAGTGGAGTAGTTAGTAATAGAGTGGAGTGGTAAAAAGACTTCAACCTATTGTTTGAGAGTTTTTTAAGTAATGAAGTGGAGTGGTTAAGGAGAGGAACTCAAGCCATTCAAACCCTCAATTTTTCATACCCTCTAATTTGGGGGGTTTGAGATTGAACATTTCTCTCTTTTTTATTTTTACTTAGTCATTTACAATTTTAACCCTATTTTATTTTTAAATAATGTTGTAGGTAACAAAAATTAAAAGGATAATATTAGAAGTAAAATGTATAATTCACTCCACTCCATTGATGATCATTGTGACTTCCAAACAATAAAGTGGGGTTTTCCTTCATTCCTTCATTAAAACTTCCAAATAATAGAGTAATATATTTTTACCCTTCCACTCTATTCTATTTTAAACTACTTCATTATAAACCACTCCACTCCTTCCTCTTCAAAACTCTCAAACATAGGCTAACAGTTTATTTGATTTTTTTTTCTTCTCTCTTTACCTAATTAATTAATATTCAGAAATTTTAAAAAAAAAGTAAGAATATTAAAAAAAATCATAGTCTAATTTTGAACTAACACAACCACCTACACTTCTCTCATACACACACTCTCCCATCTGCACCCGAACTACCATCTTTTTTAGGTTCAATTTCACCGAAAAATCCTTCAACTCCTCTTTCTCATGCTTCCCACGTTAATTCACCCACACTAGAACGAAAACCCAGAAATCCTGAACTCTCCAATGTCAAGAGCTTATTCAACACGCTCATTGCGGTCCTCTAACTTTTTTCTCTCCTCAAAATCCTCGCACATGGATTCTTCTCACTCACCTCTTTATCCAGATCGTACTCCTCTACAGCCTCTGTAGCTTCCCCACCTCAATTACTCTCGTCCACCACCACCTCCCAACTCCGCTCGCCACCAACAACATCATCAACCACATACCAATTCAAAATGTTGTCGTCGATGTAACACCCAGTGAAAACGGCACCATCGAGCATGACCAATGTGGGTCCGACAGGGTTTTCGTCTACGACCTTTCTAGAATTTCAACCAATAATTCTCGATAATTGTGACAACTTGAACCCATGGAGCTCCCATTGCGACGTGTTTTTCAATGATGGCTTCGGCTTGAGGGTAATCGGGCTCTTAGGAGTCTGCCAGAGGATCTGCTCCTGACGTGGTACTGAATGGGCTTGTTCTTTTCAAAGGTTATCTTCTCAATCATTTGTTTAACAATTATGAAATTATTTTTAAAATTTTAACATTTAACCTATCTCTATTATAAATATAACTCGTTAAAGTAAATTTTAAAAGACTATTTAATTAAGGGCTTTCTATTATTTGATGATTTTTAAATTATTTTTTTTACTTTATAAAGAATTATTAAATAAGTAAAAAGAAAATAAAAAGACATTAACATGAAAGGTTAGCAATGAGAAAAGATAGAGGGTGAGGATTATATCATGTCACTCCTTCGTTAGCAACTTCATGGAGAGGGGATAAAATGACCTATTGCAATAATTAATTAAATTTAGGAATTAAATTGAAGGATTTAATTTTAATCCACTGTCAGTGTAAAGTTTCTTTACACTGTCATCAAATTATGTATTGTCACATCATTAAAAGTGTTAGACTTTTGAGGTAGTTGTTATAATAGTCAAACTCTTTTAATGAGTTGGCAATACATGATTGGGTGAAAGTATAAAGAAACTTTACACTGACAGTGAATCAAAATTAAACTCTAAATTGAAAGATTGTATAGTTCATGGTGATTGTTTGCAAATAAGCTAAAGTTCATGAGGTATGAATGTACTTTCCCTTAGATAAAAAAATAATTTAGTCAAATCAAAAATCAAATCAAATACTAGTCTATATTAAATGAAAACATGATTATTACTGTTATTCTTTGTAAAAAAATGACTATATACATATATCGAGTCATCTCAAAAGTTAATGAGTTGAATATATGAAAGCTCAAGTTTATCTCATTTAACAAACGAGCTAATCTTTTTTAGCTAATTGAATTGTTAAAGAATCAATCCATGAGCAAACTTGTGAGTTTGCTTAACTCATTTCCAACCCTATCCTAATGCATTCATTGTAAAAGATTTTGGATAATCTTTTCACTAGCAAGTTAGATATTTTGTTATAAAGTTGTCAAAACAAGCCTACCTATGTTGACCCACCACAAGTTGGAGGCTAAGTAGGTTGAGTTAACTCACTTTGATAGTTGGCTGAAAAATAAAAAAACTCGAGCTCACTTTGCAAGAGTTAGTGGGTTAAACAGATTGATCTACTAAATTGTTTTTTGAAAATAATAAGAAAAATATTAAATAAAATCTAAAGTAGAAAATAATCATAACCTAAGTTACATCATTAACAAAAAAATTATTAAAATATTAAAATGCATACCAAACTTGAAAAACAAACCCATCACAAACTTAAACGATTTTTGTGAGATTAGTTACTTGTTTACCTGCCAGGTTGATGCTACCTATTGTCTGTGTTACTGTCAGCGAGATGGGTATTGGAGTTGCTGCTAACTACTACCTGTTGCCTGCAATATAGTTTATGGAGTTGTTAATGTTATTGCCTACTGCCTACCTCCAGTAAGATGGGTCATGTGTCTCACTCTCACACTCCTGCAAGTTGCAGTCAATGTTTTAAAAATAAGTTGAACCGGATAACCGGAGAGGAGAGTGATTCAAGGTTAAATCGGTTGAACCGGTGGTTGAACCGGTATACTATATATATATAAATATAACAGATCACGAAAATCATAAACGCTTTGTTGTGTCACCACCTATTTTGTGAAAAAGAAAGACTAGAACCATGGGAACCCCCAACCCAACTCCCAAAAGAGCTAAATCCTAAGTTTTTTTTTTAAAAGAACTATTTTCTTCTTTCTTTTTTAATAAAAATTCAATTTCAAACTTGATGAATGAACCGATCGGTTTTTTATTTTTGGTTTTTACTGGTTTAACCGGTTCAACCGGTTTTTTTATGATTTTGTGTGGTTTAACCGCTAGGGTGGTTCTTTGGTTGAACCAGAACCGGTGGAGCTTCCGGTCCACGATCCAACCGGTTGGACCGATTTTTAAAACACTGGCTGCAGTCATGGAATAGGGATAGGGGAATGAGAAAGATGAATGAGTTAGGCTATTACGATTTGCACTTCACACTTTGCAATAGGCTTTGGAATTTTTAGCTAATTGAATTGTTAAAGAACGAGCCATGAGCAAACTTATGAGTTTGCTTAACTCATTTCCAACCCTAACCTAATGCATTCATTGTAAAAGATTTTGGATAATCTTTTTATTGCAAGTTTGATACTTGGTTATAAAGTTGTCAAAACAAGCCTACCCAGGTTTCCCAGTTTGACCCACCACAAGTTGGAGGCTAAGTAAGTTGAGTCAAGTTAGCTCACTTTGGTAGTGGGCTGAAAAATGAAAAACTCGAGCTCACTTTGCAAGGGTTGGTGAGTTAAATGGGTTGGTCTATCAATTTTTTTTTTTTTTGAAAATAATAAGAAAAATATTAAATAAAATCCCAAGCAAAAAATAATCATAACCTAAGTTACATCATTAACAAAAAAAAATTAAATATTAAAAGGCATACCAAACTTGAAAAACAAACCCATCACAAACTTAAACGATTTTTGCAAGATTAGTTACCTGCTTACCTGCCAAGTTAATGCTACCTATTGTTTGCGTTACTGTTAGCGAGATAGGCACTGGAGTCGTTGCTAGCTACTACTTGCTGCCGGCAATATAGTTTATGGAGTTGTTAATGTTGTTGCCTACTACCTACCTCCGGCAAGATGGGTTCTATGTCTCACTCTCACACTCCTATAGTCTACGGTCATGGAATAAGGATGGGGGAATGAGAAGGATGAATGAGTTAGGCTATTAGGATATGCACTTCACACTTTGTATTAGGCTTTGGAATTTTTTGCCCATAATTTTTGAATAAAACTGATTCAGCCCGCACTAACTTGGCCCAAACCCACTTATCCCATAGGTTAAGTGGGCTGGAGCTGGGTGACCCGAATTTGTGTGCTGAAATTTAAGCAACACAACCCACCATTTTGATGGGCATAGTTGAGTTAGCTCACAGGTTGCGACATTGACAACTTTACTTGATTATCAAATAAAAATCAAATTATATATAAAATGATTTAATTTTGATCTACTATTTGTGTAAAAAAATAATTACATTATCATTCAGTGATATATTACAACATTATTAAATAAGTTTGACTATAATAACAACTATTTCAAAAGTAAAATTTTTTAATAACATACTACAAATTATTTAACAATAGTGTCCACAACTATACACCCGTGTTGTTTTGATCATCGTCCGATTGGTTCAACTGTGAACTGTGAACTATTCTCTAATCTGATTGTGGTTCAATGTCATTACAAGATTTGTAGTTGGATCAAGTTGAGTCAGTTAAAAATTGCTACAATCGGGTAAAATCAGTGAACTATCTAATTTTATTTGAATCAGTCATCTACTTAATTTTTTAATTTTCTCTCAGTCACGTGAGAAAAACACCTACAAGACCAGAAGTTGAACCTTTTTTCACTTTCACTCATCGTGTTCGTTTCCCAACTCCCACCCCCGCAAGCTGACATTGCTCGCCACACGCCTCCGCTTGCTGATTGCCGCACGTCTCCACACGTTGTCGTCTCCAGCATCATCAGCGTGCTTTGTTCTAAAGATTGAAAGTCCTATGACTCCAAGCTTTTTTATTGTGTTTTGAATCTTCCGATATATCCTAAAAGTTGTGTGTTGACATCAACTAAAAATAAAATAAAATAGACTTAAATTAATTTAATTTAAATTGATTTTAAAATCAAATTTTATATTTATAACTTATTATAAAAAATTAGATTTTAATTGATTTGAAAATCAATTGTTATGTCAATATTCTTATAATTTTGAAACTACAAACATGAAAATTCAAAATACAGATATATCTTGGAGGTTAGCTTACTGCAATTTGATAAATTCGGCCTGGACTTATTGACCGGACCGAAAAATCGATGAGCTAGTCTTTTAGCCAATCCGAGCACCATGTTGGATCGGTTGTGCAAATAAACCATTTTGCTCGAGTGATTCGACCAAATTTTGTGTAACTCGTACCACTTGTTAGTTTCATTTGAATTGGCTAGTCAATACATTTTTCTAAAAAAATTGAGTTTACAATTGTGCTAAAACAACGTCAACCTGAACTCAGTTCTGTTTCTTGTTGATTCCATCCAATTTCGACTTCACGAGTGACTTATATTCACTATAGGAAAACAGATAGAGGTCACTTGTTAAAATAACTTTTGATGGTGGTTTATCTGCTCACACAACTGAGCAAATAAGCCGCTCCCCGCCATTAGAAAAGACAAAAGTTGGGTAATTTTTCAAATTGTTGTGTTCATGTGTTCTTGCTCTCAGCTTTTGAGATGATGGCATATGTGGAGTCGATAGTATCATTTTAACATGCATCATTCATTATTTTTTATTGCCATTGTATTATATTACATAATATAAATAATAATAATAATTTAAAAGCAAAACTATCAATTTCACAACTCTATCTTGTTTTTAATAACAATAATATTCACATCAAATTAAGAAAAAAAATTTATAATTATCCGTTGTGAATTTTAATTAGTTTTAAGTTAAATTATATTTGCATTAATGTTTCTATTATTATTATACATATTTTAAATTATTTATTTATTTATTTAATTTTATACAATTCAACCAATTCAATACCTATCCCAAGTTAATCACCAATTTGAGTTTTTACTTATTTAATTTTATACAATTCAACCAACTCAATACCTCTCCTAAGTTCATCACCAATTTGAGTTTTGTAACACTAACTTACTAATTGAAGAGATATGCTCCCTACTTTAACCATTTGCATAATAACATTAGGCCAATATTAAAAATTAATTAATTCCTAAATGTAAAAGAGTGAGGTGCACTCTTGGGATTGCTAGACTTGAACTCAGTTGAAACAAAAACTTGGCTGAGGATATTCTTGTCATACAAAATAAAATAAAATAAAATATAAAAATGAGATAAACCAATAAAAACATGCCAGCATGCCACCCCACAGTTTCATCAAGAACATTTGTGGTGTCTGATTAACCAAAAGATTAGATGATAAAACACAATAGCTAAAAAAAATTCATAGAAACAGCATTGCTAAGAAAAACACTCAAGAAAGATCTAAAAACTGCTGACAAGATATCTCGGAATTTGATCTGAATATGCATCAAAGAAACTTGAGTCTACTTAAGTTAGATAAACCAAATCTACTGGTACTCATCCGAGACAGTTAACATTTCCAAAAGTGACTGTCTCAACTCTCAAGTAGTGTCATCTCGAACTAATAACCACAAAGACAACTGGTAAAGAAACCATAAACAGTTTTCCATTGTAGGATTTCTACCACCGGAACAATTTATCTAGATTCACTGCAAAGTCATGCCAAAAAAACACTTGCTGAACAACTATAATCAACTCGTGCTTAATATCTCGTCAATGATATCCGAGATGACCTTGTCCATGTCTAGATTCTTCATTGGTGTAAACGGACGCTTCATATCCTGAAATAAAATTATGGTTTGCAAACCAAATATGCGTTGATTCTGAGGAAAGATATAAAGAAATTGGAATTTTTTATCGTAAAGAAAGATATCTTCAATAAACAAATTGATATCCTAATAACAGATGTGGGAGGCCAATAGTTAAAAACAAATCCCTAATATAGCAATTCTAATCATGAAAAAATGGAAAACTGTTTGATAATTAACAGTTTAACACGACAGCTGCCAATATTCATGTTTGATAACACGGGTAGGATTTACCAAGAGGCTAATGAACTTCTTGCCACCTTCGTCCCGTATTTCAAAGCAACCCCTTCTTGGCTGTTCATACATAAAATGGGTCAAAGTTGGATCAATCAATCGGTTGACATAAATAATAAAGTATCAAATATCATATGAAACTTAATAACCATTCCCATTCTTCAGAAGTTCTAAAATGGCACTAAACTGCATATGCACAGAACAATAGATCTCATGATGCCTAATGGCCTGAAAAGCTTCGGGCTCAGTGAAACAATTAACATAATCACTAGTTCTCTTAGCATACCTTTTCAGGGTTCACTATCACAGTGATGCCAGTAGCTCTCTTCTCTAGACCCTCTTTCACCAGAGTGGCTCTCGTCTTGAATGAATTGCATTGCTTACTAAGGCAAAGCAAATAAGCAGTTTCAATATATAAGATATAAAAATTAATTTCAGTGACGCATAAAAGTGGTAGGCATAGTAAATGGACCAAGTACCAACAACAACAAATGCTTATTGCCAACCTCCATATGTTTAACAATAGCAATTTTTAAATTCCAATATAAACTGAAGTACCAAATAAAGTGTCCCGTTCTAATTTGTTTGAGACAATCAAGACTTACTACCGAACATGAAGCTGTATATATACAAGCCAACAGCGTACAGCTGTAGGGGTTGTTTCCAAACTCAAAAAGCTAGATGACCAAATATCCATTCCAACAGTTATGCGCCTTTTCGATAAGTAGATAACTACAGTCAGCATTGGCATACGCTACTCCGGATGAATGGAATATTTATTGCATACTCCTCAAGTCTTGTTTACCCTTGCTCTTGCATACTGTTCCACAAATTTTGCTTCTTAAGTCTGTTCACAAACAGAACACATGTGCATTACCATTCCAATGACACCACTTGTTGCATAACCAATTGCCCACTTGTTGGTAGTTTGTGTATTTGTATTTCAACTGAAATCACTGTAGGCAGCAGAGGCGATTCATAATCTCCCATTGTCATCCCCTACTATATGATATTCCTCCATATCATAACAAGTATTTACTGATGTAAACAGTGGGTTGCGTCCAATTAAAAACAATGGACATAGTATCAAAAATCTTCTGTGTTTATCCCTTCTAGATGTATACAGAGAAAAGCCCGTGTACTTTATTTCTGCCTTCTTTGGCTGTTCAGAATTCATATTGATTGCACTTTATAGCTGGGTTTGAAATATCAGATTATCTTGAGCGGTCAAAACAATATTTCAGATTTGCCAAGAACCATCTGAGGGCAATGTTTTACAGCAAAAATTAATGGGAAAGCATCATGAAAAATTGTGGAGTAGCTTCCCACTTTCACCAAAAAATGAATCTTTAGAAAGCAAAATCAGAACCCGAAACAGGAACTCCTCAAGCAACCAAATCCTAATCAACATTACCCAGATATGGCCAGCACCAACTTCATACACCTTGAGCATCACATTACATATAAACCAAGATTACCCATTTACTAATTCTTCATTTAGTAATCGTGCTTTTTAAAAAAAGTTAAAACATTAAAAAATACAAAAAGTACTTTTTATAAAATAAAAGAGTTATTTAAACATAAAAAAGATTTTGTTAAATAGTGCATTTAAACATAAAAACACTACTATTTTTTTTAAATCTTTTAGAAAAAAACAATTTTGAAAAGATAATTCAAACTAGCCTTTAGTGCAGGTTTGTATGCGCTATTTCTATTTAAAAAAATATTTAAAATATATATATTTTTGGTTATATTTTAAAACACTTGAATGCCCTGTTTTTTTTATAAAAAAAAACTGAATTACTAAAAAATCGAAGCTTTTACAGTATCCTCACAAAAAGGGTATTAATACTTTTTCATAATTAGTAATCAATATTTAACTGTCCCAATCAGTTAAAACATATTTATTTTATGGGTATTGCTGTTAATTATACGCTCCAGCTTTTGAACGTTTTACATTTATAATAGTGTTATTTTAAATGTGATGTTAAAATCATAAACTGCGGACAATGAAACCCAAAGTTTAATCTCAAAAAACTAATGCATCTGATGGTTAAAAACTACATCTTTGGACACTCAAATGTTTGATAGTATATTTATATTTATATCTTAAAAAATAAATGATATCAAAGAAATCTTACTAAAAAAAACATAAAATTTACTTTTTTTTATTAAGTTTAATGATTCTAAGAAAAAAAATTATAACAGAAAAAATTATATTTAAATATTTTATTTTTATCTAAACATAAAACACATTTTACTTTTAAAAGAGTAAGATAAATTCATCAATACGGCCCTTAATCTGAATAAAACAATTAAATTTCTATTCCCGTAGGTCAAAAAAACTACATTACAAATACAAAACAAAGAAGCCCTATTTTATTTTGCATTATTTATTTATTTTTCATGAAACCAAGAAGTGACATACCAATGCTCAATGACGATAGTCTTCTCGGACGCATCTCCAACATTCCCGGAGTCTCCTTCCCCTTTGCCGGTCTCACCTTCTTTCTCGGTCTCCTCCTTCTTCTTCCGCTTCCCCTTCTTCTCCGCCAACTCAGCATTCGCGGCGCCGCGGCCGCGCTTCGACGCAGCCCGAGTGACCCTCCCCGGCGCAGCCGCATCGGGCTGAGCCTCCTTTCGTTTTCTGGGTGCCATTGTTCAGAAAGCCTAGAAAGAAAGAAGCTTTTTAGTTTTGCTTCTCTGAGAAGACACAACAAAACAAAAGCTCTCTCTCTCTATCTATCTGTATCTCTGTGTCTCTCTCTCTCCCTAGCTCAATGTGACGTTTTATTTATGTGTGTCTTTTCATTTTCAGATTTTCCCGCGCAGGGGAATTTGAACGAACGGTGTGGATCAGTTGTGAATCTGACAGGTGCCGAAAAAGTTTTGGCAGAGTAATGGAAGGAATCGAAAGGGAACTTTGACTAGTTTCGGTTTCCCATTTTTTCAGACCAAAATCAAATACTGTGTCTGAAAAATGACATGATGTTGTATTTATTATTATCCTTTATATGTGCAAAACGAAAATCAAACGAGAACAAACTGAATAGAATAGAATTGACTGAAAATTGAAAACTGAAAACATATTAACGATAAAGGTGGTTTTAATAATTTCTGGTGGATTATTCGTCTAAGGGAATATATTTTTAGCAAAATACTTTTGCTATTTTATAAATTAAATAATTGATGATCATAACTATTTCAATAAAAATAGGATAATTCTTTCATTTTCTTAAATGGTTTATGAAAAATGTCACGTGTATAAATTTATAAAAAACAAAATAAACAATTATTATGTAAAGATATTAAGTTATTTATAAATTTAGTTCAAATTTGATTTACTATTAATGTAAAGTATTTTACACTATTATTTAACAATATGTTGACACATTTTTTAAAAAAAATTCACTTTTTAAATAATTGTTGTGATAGTCAAACTATTTTAATAATTTAGCTAAAGTATTATTAATGTGATTTTATATGATTTTAATGTAAAACTTGAGAATGGAAGTGAACCGTGACTCACATGATCCTTATATGTTTGGTTTAATCTAAAATAAAACTATTCATTTATTTAAATATATATTTGACTAAATTTGATTAGATAAGAGTGTAAATAAGTTTTATATTAATAGTATATCAAAATTAAATTATTATAAATTTATGTAAAGTATTATTAATGTGATTTTATATTACTTTAGTGTAAAACTTGAGAATGAGAGTGAAGCGTGACTATCATGATCCTTATATGTTTGGCTTAATCTAAAGTAAAATTATTCATTTATTTAAATATTTATATATCTTTGGCTTAATCTAAAATGTAATTTAAGCATTCTAAATGCATATATGTGATCTGGAAAATAATAATAATAAAATATGCATATGCTTATGGCCACCACCTAAATTAACATTAGAAGTTAGAATGCCAATAATTTGAAAACCAAATCATCAATTACTCACAACTTAATAATAAAGAAAATAGAGTAAATGAACATTTTGCTCCATGAAAGAATCGATGCGCTACACTTTGGTCTCTAAAATTTTTTCTGGTTACACGTTAATCCCTTATTGGTGAAACATCTAATTAAGTTCATTCTTCTGCTAACTTCCCATGTTATCCTCTAACGAATTTATTGATTTGTCACGTTAAATTTCAAGTAGATTCAATGTGGTAACCAAATGCTTCTGAAACCCTAATCCTAAATCTATTTGTCAATTTTGAAATTCTTCAACGTGAGGAGGAAGGAATCGGGAAGGTTAGGCTGAAGACTTGAAATGGACAACTAAGACACGAGGTCATTATTGCTGCCATCTCCAAGTAGGATCTCTAAATCCTTATCCCCGTATGAATATGTTTTCTAATCTCCTAAATGGTGGTCCCCAAGTTATGAACTCTCAAATATGTTGCATTGTGTGTTGTAGTCCATGGAGCATTGTGGCCCCTAGTTATCTTCTTGCTTATAGTCATTGCTTTGTATAAAATATTGAAAAGAAAGAATGGGAAGGTGGAGGTGTAGGACTAGGACTATAACAACATACTGATTTAGAACATACTGGGAAGAGAGACCAACTGATTTAAAGGAAAGTATGGAGGAAGAACCCAATGAACTTGTTGAGGTGCTTGAACTATTGGATGAACAACTTTTGCAGGTTGTGTATGATATGTGTAGGGAAGACAGAGATGTAAATGAGGGTGTTAATGAAGAGGATGGTGTTAATACAGAGGATGATACTCATATAAAGGATGAAGCTAGTACAGAAGATGATGCTAATACAAAGGTGGGTGAACCTACAAAGGTGGATGATATAATGCAAGCTGATAATAGTGAAGGTGATAACATTGTAGGTGATATGAGTTATGGTAATAATAGTGATAGTAGCGAAGATGATGATTCTACCGAGGATGAAACATACAAACCAGGGAAGGAAATCTTTGACACCCTAAAAGATGATGAAGACCTTGACTATATGAATGTAGTGAGAAAGAAAAATGTAGGTGGTAATAGGCGTAAAGACATACTTGTAGAAAGTAGGAATGAAGATGTCAGTTGTAGGAGAAAAATGAGGTTTACACCACATCTACACTATCAACCTACAGAAGAAGATACCATTCTGAAACTTGTCCAGAACCATATTAGAGCTCTGATGAGGAAGAAAATAGCAAGGAGTTGTACCCTGAATTTAATGCATCAGCAGGGTCTGGAGAAGTTACACTAGAGTTAGGCATGGTATTCCCAACTTTAGCACAATTCAATGAGGCTATCAAGGACTTTAATATTGAGTTTGGGAGGGATTACAAATTTGTTAAAAATGATAAGATAAAGGCTAAGGCAAGGTGTGTGAAACTTGTCCATGAGAGGTGTTATGTTCATGGAGTAACGCAACAAGGAGTTTCCAAATCAAAACACTTGTAGACAACCACACCTGCAACAGACAATTTAAAAACACCAAATGTGATAGGAAATAGATTGCAAAGCAAATAGTGTCATAGCTTAGGACTCAACCTCATTTAATTGCCCATGATGCATTCAATTATGTCAAAGGCTTAGAGTAGGTGGGAAGGAAATATAAGGTTAAGCAGTATTAGACACCTACATGGACAAGTGATGCAGCAGGATAAAAGTTTAAGGTGTCATGCCCACCTAAAAAGTGTAAGGTTGACTTAGGTTTAGCAAGTTGCTCTTGCAGGATGCAGGATTTGTCAGGAATTCCTTGCATGCATGCCATTGTAGCTCCGTCATATAACAACCTGCAACTAGAGGATTATGTACATTTCTGGTATTCAATGGAGACTTACCACAGAATTTATGAGCATCACATTTAGTCTGTTTGGGGACAAGAATATTGGCCAAAGACCAATGTGGAACCAGTTGGCCCACCACCATTCAAGAGGCCAGCAAGTAAACCTAGGAAGTACAGGTAGGCATAAGGATAAGGAAGAGCCTCAAAACCCATATCGAGTAAAAAGGAAGTATGAAGATGCTAAGTGTTCAAAATGCAATGGGACAAGGCATAACATCAGGAGTTTGCTTTCCCTTTCGCTTCTTTTCTTTCACTGGAGCTTTCTTACAGGTCCTTGTGTTATGCCTTGTCCCATTGCATTTTGAACACTTAGCATCTTCATACTTCCTTTTTACCCGATATGGGTTTTGAGGCTCTTCCTTATCCTTATGCCTACCTGTACTTCCTAGGTTTACTTGCTGGCCTCTTGAATGGTGGTGGGCCAACTGGTTCCTAAGCTCACTAACTAGTTTTTTCTCATTCATCTCATCTACTGCTCCACCTTTATCATCCAACCACTTGAATAAGCCACAGATTCGATGTTCATCTTTGTACAAAGGATACCTTAGAAACCTTCTACCATAATTCCTTGTAGTCTTTGATGTGAATATCAAGGCTTTACGCCTACATTCACACAACATCACTGAAGAACCATAACAACCCCTTGATTGCAACTACCCATAACCGCAGAACCTGCAGCAGCACCCCAACTAACCTCTGAACTATGCACATATTCACCCCCATGGTTGATTTTGGGAAACAACACCTCTACAACCAGCTATAGCACTTGAGCAACTTGCTGCAACACAACTGCAACACCTCTTCAACCTAATTGAATGTGCAATGGAGGAATGAGTTTCAGAACTGCAACACGTTTGCGATGGAGAGATTAGGGCTGTTAAACAGACTGGGCCCGGGTGTTTAGGCCCGCTCGGGTAATGCCAAAATTGTTCGCATTTAAACGGGTTATAAATTATTTAGCCCAACTCGCCTCGCATCAACTCACGGGCCTAAATGGGTCAACCTATGAAATTTTCTTTTTTACTTGTAAATTTTGAAATAAATTTAAATTTAATCATTTCAAATCAAATATTACATTACATAAACATAATATTGAATATTTTCATCTCATCTAAAGGGTTAAGGTAGAATTCAAACAAATAAATAACATAAACTTATAGAATTTGATGAATGTGTTTGTGTGTAGGTTGTTAGGTGTGCCACTGCTAGCCTGTACAATATGTGCATTTTGTACTTTTGCTTGAAAAAGATTGTTTAATTAACTTTAAAAATTTTTAATTAGAATTTTTTTGGTACAAATAAATTGAAACTTAAAAAAAATTATGCAGGTGGCACACGGCTTCGCGGGTTGACCCGTTTAACTTGCAAGTTAAACAGATCGATCCAAAATTACCCACATTTTCATAGGTCACTAATTTTGAAGTCTGACTCACATAATTTATGCATGTAAACAGGTTAACCCGTTTTGACGGCCCTATGAGAGATAGGGTTCTTCAGTGTAGAATCTTTGCAATGACAAGCTAAGATCTTCAATGTAGCACCTCTGCGATGGAGGAGTGAATTTTCCTTTCAATGAACCATTGCAAATAGTGAGGTATTTTAAGGTTTGAGTTTTTCCTTCTGATGAGAGATTTGGGCATTTTTATTTCTTTATTAAGCATCAGACACATTTCTCACATTGGATCTACATGGAATTTAACGTGACAAATCAGCAAATCCGTTAGATGTTTGCTAGATGATAACATGGGAAGTTAATTGAGGAATGAACTTGATTGGATGTTTCAACAATAAGGGATTAACGTGTAATCGAAAAAAATTTCAGGAACCAAAGTGTAGCACATCAATTCTTTAAGAGACCAGAAGTGTTTATTTACTCAAGAAAATAATGTCTTTAAAATGGACAATAGCTGAATTAATTAAACTTCACCCTCATTTATATTGTTTATGAAAAAATTGATAAGTTTCAATTTCTGCCAAGAACACGACGAATTAATCCACGACCTATTAAGTTGTGCCTACAGAATCATTTGTCAAAAAGAATATGAGGAAAAAATTGAGAGTTATGTTATTTACGCACTTATTTATACACATTATTTTTACATTTGTCTAAGACAAAATTTAAATTATGTTGGATCTACTTAATACATTTTTTTGTTATATGTCACAAATTTATCCATATTTAGTTGGCATTTAACCCACTCAAACGTGCGTTTGAGGCATGTAATGGGCTCTTGTCAGCTAAACATCTTGTTTGGATATGCGTTCAAGTGTTGTTTCAAAATTGATTTCAGCAACTATGATTTATTCATAACTAAATTCTTTCATATTCATTTTGTCCTTCTTTCACCCCTTGCAATTTCTTTACCCCACTCTACTTTTTGTCTTGAAACACGTTATCAGCTGAGAGTGAGAAGTATCATTTTCTGTCTTCAAATCCAAAATAATCCACTACTGGGGAGTGCAAGGCAGCTGAAGTGAGAGGTACTATCACCACTAGAAGTGCAAAGCGACTGAAATTTTCTCAGGGGGTAAACAGAATAAGCATAAAATGGAAGAAGCAAACCCACTCAATTCCCAGCACCGCTTTGAACTCCTATGACAATGTTCTTGAGCTTGCTAAAGATGGTTCTTGAGCTTGATGCCTCTGTTTTCTTGTTTGCAGGTTTGCATCTATTTTTTTGTTTCTCATGGGCGAGCCTACTTTTGTGGTTATGGAGCATCTGTTCTAGAACATTCATGAAAGGAATCACTAATGGTTGAAATTAGAAAAGGTGGCATGGAGAGTTTTCAGTTTTGAATCTTTACTTTTTTATATATTTTTTTAAATGCTAATTTTTTTACTTTCTTATTTTAACTGTATTTTAAAGAGTATTTCACCAGATTTAGTATTGATTGCTTCTTTGAGTGTATAATTGTTATGACAATATTTATGTTATTTGTTAAAGTATATTTAAAAAATAATAGAAAAAAATATAAGGACAATATAGACAAAGTAATATATAATTTATGTACTTTTTAGTAATTATACTTTTAAAAGAGATTTTTATTAATATTATTCAGATAAGATTAATTCAACTAAAATTATTTTTTAAATAAAAGTTTTCAAATATAAATTATATTCATGCGAATTTATTTTTGAATAAAATCAAGTTTATAAAATCAAATTCACTTAAAATTAAATTTATAAAATTTAATCTAAATACATTTGTTGAATATAAATTATTTTTATAATGTCATTTAATCTAATTAACCGATTTAAATAATTAAACATGAATTGAAAGTTTCATGATTCGCATCCAATTTTAACATTACTATATGCATAAAACTCGTGGGTTTTTTTTTTGTCTTGAGGAGGACCCCACCACTGGGGATGGGGCCTTGGGGAGCTCCTGTAGGGAATTTTTAATGGTTAAAGATGACTGAAATTCTTACATACAAAGATCGACCATGGGAGCTAAAAATTTCTACTCAAGGAACCATTCACTCTCTCAAACTGAATTAACCACAGGGTTAACGGGTCCTGAGTATAAATTTTACTCTCCCTTGGTCCGTATGGGTCACCTAAGAAGATTTTAGGAATAGGGAAATTACTTAAATTTAAGCTCTCATTCTTTATACACTACACTTCTGTACCTACAGGTTCAAAATAATTTTAACAAAAAAAACTGTCATATAAAACGACAGAATTGCGAATTCTATATAACAAAATCTTGAGACATCAATTCAATTTTTCTTTCTGTAAATTATTGTAAAGATCCTTCGCTTTGCATAATATCTGCATAACTACTGAACCATTCACCAAGCAATAGTTAAGGTATGAATGCTGAAAATTATCCATGCAATAACATTCATAACAGGTTAGCTTCAGGAGTAAAATCAAGTAAGGCCAGATTACCACCAAAAAAAGAAAAAGGAAAAAGGAAGGCCAACACTTATCCCTCCCTCTATAGTCTTATCAAGGATACCAAAATTTTTCAAATTTCAAAACCTATGATGTTCATATATGTAAAAAAGCAAAATAGGAACTGCAAATTATCCATCCAGACAAGCTCAGCAGTTTGTCAATCCCCAGCCAAGCAATTTTTTTTAGTGAATCAGCTTCTTCGTCTTCCTGTAGAATTTTATCCAGCTGCTTCTGGATTTGGGCACTTTGCAAAACAAGGCAATATGTGCAAGACCCAAGGTGAGGCTGGGGATCACATGGTGTTGATTTACCAAAGAATGATAATGAAACAGAAATAGTTTAGAATATTGTAGAATTAGAGAAAAGGTGCATCAATTTATCTTGAGTTGATGGGTAAAACTTCCGGGCAAATAGATAACAAGATCGTTTGAAACCATTCAACATGCAAGGTGTAATCACCGTTGATCTCTGCAAGGCATATGAAAATGAAAACCAATAATAATGCATTCCTTCAATAGAAACAGATGCAATAACACAATATGGAGGACTTCTGAACCTAAATCAGAGGAATGATATTTATACCTTTGCATCGCTTGTAAAATGTGGACTTTCATCAATGGACTGCAGTGAATGAAATCGTGTCATTAAGTAAAATTGTAGATAAATGCTATCTTAGAACCTTGTGAAGTAGCAAATAAAAGACAAGGAACGAAGTGTCGTAACTCGTAACTAGGTTCACAAACAAAAAAATAGGGAGAAGAAAAATAGACAAGGAATATAACGTGGTTCAACCTACAGTAAACATCCATGAGCGAAATAGAGAGAAAGTTCACTATGTTCAATGCAAATTACGAAGAGTAGCCACTTAATCCTCAAAATCTAATCCCAATACACCCAAGTCCTCGCTGTTGAGGACTTAACTGTTGGCCCGGTCCTTCCGCTTCTACCACAAATCTCCTCAAAAAATCATTGTCATGCTGCATCGTGGGCTTTTTGGTCGGGTGAAATTCTAACAAGGAATCTCACTTATTAAGTAAATTTTCTATTGTCATTTTCCTTTTTCTCTATTCTCTTTAACTCTTCAAAGCTATTAAGGTTCATAGGGAAATTTTTTCTCTAGTCAACATTCACACAAATTGCTAATATTTACAAATACTTTTTTCTAAGAAAGAGGCAAAAAAAACAACAAAAAAACTGATGAAGAATACGTAGTCCTTCTAGGTGGTCAGCAATTGGTGGTATGGGTGGCTTGAATGTATGCCAAAAGAACTTAGATAAAATTTGTCACATACTGCTATGTTTCTCAGGAGTTGATAAGTAATATCCCGAGCCCTGAATGACCTTGGATGCCATTTTCTTTCAGACCAATCAACATATGTTACCGACCAATTTGCAATTCCACTTGGATCAAGCATCTAAACATACACCAAACGAGTTAGCAGGGAGAGAGAGAGGAGATGCCTATCATTGCAATTTAAAAGAGAACAGATTGGTGCACTGACATTAAAAAAGGTTGGCAAGTAATGCTCATCAGCATAGCAGTTGCGTCCTCCCTCCATATTTGGCTGGGAAGTTTAAAACATGAACGGTAGAATTTTGTCAGTGAAGCTATCTTTACAGATTCCATTCTTCCCAAAAACTTCTAAAAATAGCATTAACAGCAAACAGTAAAGATATTAAGTCTGAAAAGAATGAAAGAAAGAAACAATTATTGAGTGATGCTTTTGTGACTTGGTCAGCAAAAAAGAAAAAAATAAAATCAACAGTCAGTCATATTATCAGGAAATGCTCATTTATTTTCAGAAATTCGTAAAAACTAATGCATGCTGCACCAAGTACAGTAATGACAATGTACCAGAATAAAAATTGATTACTATCTGTCATACTTTTAATATATCAATTTCTTAATAGCAAAATAAGAGAGAATTACATATATGAGGATAAAATATCAAATATAACCAAAAGAAAAAACAAAACCAGAAGAACAAAGAACCTGTAGTCAATGCTATTGCTAGAAATGAGATATTTGCGTGCTACTGAGAATTAAGTCCAGGAAATCTTTGTCAAATTTAATCTTTATAATATTCCTGAAAACTTACTCATGCGTGGGCCAGTTACAAACTTGTTATATCCCACTCTAACATGTTAATTGAAGGTTTTTTTTAGTAAGTTAAAATTTAGTTTCTAAGAAAAAGAGGACAATTTTTTTGAATAAAAACAGTGGATTAGAGTAGTCCAGAAATCCCTACACCTCTTATTTCATTAACCAATAAATGTGTTTACCTACTCTAACTTTCTTAGCAAAGGTGATAGGAATAATACAGAATGGATCAAACAACCCATCCAGTTAGCAACGCAAAAGCACAAATGATTCTTAGTAACATATTACCCTGCAGTGATGCTTGAATTTTGTAAAATAGAGACTGTCGGCCATAATTATTATAGCATGCTGCCGCTTCATTGAGAACCACTGCATTACAAACATGATCCAAATCAGCTGCATATCAGAAAAGTTTCTATCGATTTCCCACATGTCTACATTTGTAATACAAAAGCCACTTTTCATCCAAATCTTGACTGTAATGAATGGTTCCGCATTTTAGAGCGGAGATGAATGACTTGAAAGAACATTCTGAAAGTCAACCATGCAATCAAAAACTTCTGCCAGGTAGAAGTCTCACAAACTAAGAATGAAATTCCACCACTTAAAATAACTGGAAGACAGTTATATACTTATATTGTCCAACAACAACTATTAGGCATTATGTAGATACTATAAAAAGAATTTACGAAATAGTGAAAGAAATGAGCAAGTGTTTTTCCTGTTTTCACAGTGATTTTAATGCCAGGCTAGATTGCCTGACAATAAATTTGGATGAATGGGATGTAATTGGATTCCTCAGGGACAATTTTCATGCAATAAAGAGGAAAAGACCATCTTTATAAATGAAATCAATGATGTTTCCATTGCTGCTATAATCTGGACTTCTGGAGATATGAATACAAAGCAGGGTATGTAGTGAGCATTGAGCTATGAAGGGGGGGGGGGGGGAATAAATCATAGACGTAGCAAATCAGGACAGCTTCTTTCAAACTGAATTGGCCATGCTACTCCAAGTGAAAGAGAGAGAAAAAGTGAAGAGTAACCTTGATGAAACATTGCAATTGAGTGGATACTCAAATTTTCTAATATAGGTAGATATCGACATCCATAGAAATTATACCTGCGAACCCTTTCGGAAATCCTTCTTTTCTACTTCAGGCAACATATGCTCTATATACCTTCCATTTCCATGAGGACCAGGATCCACATAGCTTTTATTATTTTAGGTGAGTGGGCAAAAAAAATAGAGACAGATTAGTCCAAATTTCAATCTAACAAATCTGCAGCAAAGAATCTTTAATCAAAGGTAAACGTTTCGAAAATTTCACAACTAATTAGTAGAATGTTCTTTTATAATGTCTTACCTGTCAATAAAGCTGACATTTGTTAATAACAAGTAGTTGTACACGAATTGAAAGTGGCGCACAGGTATACAACTGAGACAGAATTTGAAGATATAATTGACTAGATTAAATCCCACAAACCAAGCATGACTTAACAGCAAAAAGAAGAACCAGATAACAAAAATACCTTTCAGACAGCAAGACAAAATGTTGGTTATCAGGGTCTAAAAGTGCATTTGCCAAAAGTCTCCTTTCTGCCTCAACCATAGAAATTTTTCCCCAACCTACCTGAAAGAAATCGAAGACCAGTTGGTACTAAGAAACAGATGGCATGCCTTTATGTAAAATGGATGCATGTTAAGTACCAGGTAGTAATCATACATTAAAGAAAAATCATAAGAATAGAATAAACTCCTTGAGTTTATTTTCTCTGGTGTCCTTATTGTTCTGGCTCCCATTAGAAAGACATTCTATCAGATTATCATCTTACAAAAACACTAGTTCTCCCTGCTTAGTCTAGAGACAAAGGAGCAGTTTTGTTCCAGATGGTAAAAAAAAGCGATTTCGAAAATGGCATGAAACTCACTCTTAGTATTTGCTTTATATCTCTTTAATAACGGGATTAAAAAAAAGTTTTTTTTGCACCATTTCACCAAATGCTTGAAAGGAGATAATTTGTAATAAACATGGTTGTCAAACTCTCAAGTTAACTCTTAAACTCTTGTGAGTTTACTATCCTAGGACACAAAACGAGTTAAATCACATGTAAACTTTCTTTTTTGTCAAACTCTTACGAGTTCAAGTAAACTCTAATAGAATCGGTAAACTCTCGATTCTACTAGCGAGTTTACGAGCCTGGATTTACATATGGTTTTGGCCTCAAAACACAGAGTTTTGGTTTATTTTGTTGGGTACTTGGTTGAATTGCCTCTGTTTTGCCATATATATTGGGTTTATGAAGCTAATTTTAATTTTATGTTATTATTATTATTTTTGTTTGCTTTGTTATGGAGTTGGAATGTTGAATATTAGTTATGGATATGCTATTAAATTATGTTTAGGTACTAGGATATTTTTTTAAATAATATTTTTGAAGTATGTAAACTCTTATGAGTTTACAATTCGAGTTTGCTGGGGCTCCTCGAGTTTACCTAATCTCTCGAGTTTGACAACCTTCGTAATAAAATCGACTTTGTTCATCGTTACATAGCTATGTTGACTCAGATGTAATTATTTGTACTTGAAGTCTTATATGACCATTCATTTTCCAAAGTCTGAGTGTTAACATTTGGTAGTAGATTAGAGAATTTGTTGAGTTACAATAGTTAATATGTTTCCTATGTTCTGATACACAGTTTTGATGAAATTTAATAAATGATAGATCACATTATGCTTTCAGAACATCCAATTCTTTTCTTCTTAATACAGGGAACTATAAGAGTGTTCCACAAATATATCTCCCCCTCTTGCTTAAGGATAATGTGCACATGCTATCCTCCTTTAAATTGCTTCAGTAACAATAAAATCGTGCAATATGAATCTAAATACACAACTTCAAAATATTGTGAGCTATTCACCGTTAACCTATGAAAGTGCTTTGACAGTAAATTTGATCATATAAAATCACAGGGTGACATTTATGAGATAATATCCTCAAATTTCAACCAATTGTCAAAATTTTAAAATTATGCATTAAATTATATGTATTATATAATACGCACATTTTTGTTATCAACCCCAACTCATTATGTTGGAACTTGAAACTGACATATAAAGAACTTGTAATTTATATATTCAAATCATGTGCTATACTCCATACCGATTCACTGCGAATGTCTCGGCCAACAAAATAGTGGCTGACATGTACTGGTTTTTCCCTCGATGCATGTACATAAATAGAGAATCTGCCCTCATGGCCCTGCATTTTGTTATAAGTGGAGTTCATATAAATAGGAAGTAAACATATCTATCACATTCAAAGGAAAAGGAATTACAATTGATAATTATATCCAGCAGTAACAAGCATTAATATTTTATTAAAAACAAAATTCTGCCACATAAATACGTTGCACTTAGCATCTACTCAAAATAAATCCACTTTAACAAGTAGTGGTTGTATACATAAGTTCCACAAATACTTTGCCATCCACTTGCAAAATAGTATTTTTCTAGACTGAATAGGAACTTGGATTACTTTAGGAAAATATGGAGACTAGCTCCTTACAAGCAAAGGTAGACCTCTGTAATTCCTCAACGAAACAGAAAAACAAAGAAAAGAAGAAGATCAGAGACTGCTAAGACTCCAGAACTCTAGCCAATTCAAGGAATCCACCCTCCCAGTCCCACACATTTCCCTCAATTCTCTTCTTACTTCTCAATTCCTTCTTCTCCTCCTTTTATTCGGTTTCCATACATTCTGGTGTGATTCCAGAATCTTCTCCTCCACTGACAGGTTGCCAACTGTCTAGTTGGCTACTCTCAATCATCTCTTTACCAGTCAGCCCTTCACACCCCTCATCCCTTCTAACTAACTCTTCCAGCAATAATCCCCTACTTTCTTCCCTATTTTTCTTGTCATAAGTTACTGAAAGTCTAACATAGACAAATTTCATTGTTTGATGTTAAGTACCTGTAAACTTGCTTTGTATTGTTGTCATCCCTGTATACGCCGGGGGGGGGGGGGGTTGGGTGACACAAAACACAAGTTATATAAATTGAGACACTTTGGCTTACTCAAATTCAGATGACGTCCTTCAAAAATGTTTGTGTTAATAATTCCTCTTGAGAATAAATACATGCATAATTGCTTAAAAAATGAAAAGATTAAGATAACTTTATATTCCCTAAGCTAGTTTTCCACAGAGGTGGACATATCATCTCACCTAAATTTTCATAAACCTCAAATCATTCCACAAGCTCATCTTAAGAATTAAACTTGAATTGAAGCTACCATGATTAAGAATCTGACTACAAGAAGAGCAGTAATATATGTTATTTTATCACTGTTCAAGAATTAGACTTGTATTCTTCACAAACTTAAAAAGAGACTGAAATTAGAGTCTGACTACAAGAGCAGTACATTATAATAATCACTTTCTATTAAAATGCAACTAAACCAGTAAATTCATCACAAATATTAAATCTTCACTTATATTTTTTCATCAAATAAAATCGCAACATATCATTTCATATTTCTTTGCACATCCTTTTGGCACTCTTAAAACCAGATATAGCACAATGCTTGAGGAGAATAAACACTGCAAGGCAGCAATTCAGTTGAGATTATAGTGTAAAGTTAAATTATCAACCTTCCTTAATGAAAAAGCCTGTACCCAATATAAGCAATGCTTATAAAACTATTCTCTAAATCCGACCAAATACAACAAGATTTTCTTAGTCCAGAATTATGTCACAGTCGTCCAATCACCAACAATCTTCTACTACTACTTCTCCTCTTCCAGTGTAAAATTCAATAGATATCTAATATGCATGAACTGAAAATTTCACATAGCATTATGAGCATGGCTAAAATGAGAAATCATTGACTCTGCACCCGCACAAATAGGAGTATAATAGCCAGAAATTCTTACTCCTTAATAATGAAATGGTACCACTTTTCCAAATGCTTATCAATTATCAAATAAAGGGTTCGATAGTGATCTCCCACATTTTCGCAACTTATTCATCCCCAGCAATCGTTCATTCCTTCATACTGACCTTTTTCCTTGGAACCCAAATGAATCTCCAACCATAGATGATTGTAAATAAATCAGATTCTATCCATCAGTCATTTCCACAACTTGAACAAAAATTGCCAGCAGATTATCTGCTCAACATCAACCAGTCAGCACAACACGGATCATAATGCTTCCAGATTCTATCAGGGAATCAGTCTTGCCCACTAACACATCCTCTTATCTGTAGACGGTTCTTGTCTTCATATATATATATATATATATATAGCCATGAAAACAACAATAGAAAGAATAAAACAGACCTATTACTATTTCGCGTATTGTAGCTCACTTATGGTCCCATTCCCAAAGTAACAATCTAATAACTATAACTGAAACAAGATGACATGACTCAAATTAGTGCCTATCAAGAAAACTGCTGTAGCCATATCTGCAGAAGACTACTGTGAAGAACCCAAAGATACAAGTTGTAGAATAAAATTTTAAATTAAACGAGGAAAAAAAATGAAAAATATAAGATAGCATCCATGCTCATGAAAGAAGACACACAAGCAAAGTTTATGGAATATGAATGCCATACCTGAAAGAATATGTGCCAGAGCTTCTCAAAAGGTAATGAACCCGGAGTCAAAAACAAAAAAGCAACTTTAGGGATCTTGGTTTGGACAGAATGAAAGTTCAGAATTTCGTTAATAACAACCCGGGATTCAATCTCAGCATCAGTTAATTCCCGGGAAAAAACATTTGGAGGCAGATCATGTGTGCCACAACCTTGAGTTGAAGAGAAGTAGCATGTTGAGGGGCTTTGTGGTGGATAAATATAGGCAGCAATCAGAAAAATGCACACTATAGAAATTAATACAATAATCCAAGTAGGCCTCCTTAACTGTGATCGGTTTCTTGATCCAACCATGATCAGAAGATTTCTTATGCCTTGGGGCCATGCAAGTACTTTCTTCATTTAAGTTCACGATACCTCAGCAGCTTCCCCAGACACCTATGATCTATCAACATTTTTATTCAATGCTGTCTCTCACTGTCATTGTACATAGGAAAGAAACAAAGTCATAATAATTCAACTAGCAATAACCAAAATGATGAAAATATACGTATGCATAAAAGCTTCATGAACATGTTTGGAAATTGAAAAATTAACAAACATGATTCAGATCTTATCCCCTACCTCCTACCCTATGTTTTGTTTTTTTTATTTAAAAAAAAACAAAAAAACAAAAAAACAAAAGACGGAATGGGAAGGGGGAAGGGCTTGCAAAATCATCACTAAAGCCTAATTATCAAAATGAAACAGAAGCAAATTGTTCAGAAACCAGATTGTGGGTTGACACACTACGTCTCAAACAAACAGAGCCTGAAAGATCTATGAACATTAATAACAACAAAACAACAGTGTTACACGGAGCTAAACACAACCCATTCAATTACTAATTAGGATCCTCTCCTTTTCCTTAAGAACATGTCAGTGTCATATTATGAACCCTTGGAAAAAAATGTGGGCCCTTCAACTCAAAAAAAAAAAAAATTTGCGTCTTTCTCTCTCATACCATATCATGTTCTTAATGAAAAGGAAAGAATGCAGATCTTCAATTTACACATCAAAATATTCCCATTAATCAAAGATCACGAGTGAGCAAAACAAACCCAAATCACAATGACGCAGAGGGATAGTGTCAATACCTGCGATCCAATGCAGGGGATCTAAGGGGCCCCAGAAAAGGAGAAAAAAAAAAAGAAGGAAATTGAAGAAAGCCCAAAAGAACGAAGATCCCAAAAAAGAAAGTCAGAATCGGAGGCAACGGAGAAGAAAACAATTGAAGAATGGGATGTAGTGGCGGTTGCACTGGAGGGTGGAGAAAATGCAGCTACGACAGAGAAAGAGTGTGGATTCATTCATTGGATCCAGAAATGTGTGTTTTGTTTTTGTGTTGTTGTGTGGTTCGATAGCTGAGTCAGGGTCAGGGTTGCCAATAGAATTGAAGAGAGGTGAGCATAGGTTCCGGTGTTCTTGGCACATCACATGCCAATGTACATTCTCTCTCTCTCTCTCTCTCTCTCTAACTCTATCGCTGTACAAGATGCGGCGCGTTAGTTTACGTCGTAATATCTCGGACTCTATCGTCGACGTCGTATATTCTTCTTCCCTTGTCTTTTGTTTTTTCTTTTTTTCAATTTTCTTTTTTGTTTTCCCCCCGTTGCGCATTCCATGTAAGATTACGATATTGCCTATAGTTTTATTGAGTTGTAAAAATGGGCTTTGGCCCAGCGATTGGACTTTTAGGCCTTGGTCCTCGGTCTCACGAGCTGAATTATACTAGGACTAGGCCGGCCCAAGATGGAGCAAACAGTGTATTTCAGTTGATGTTTTAAAAATTAAATTGGAAATTGAACCGACCAAATCATCATATTACGGTTCAATCAATATTTAATTGATTGAATTGGTGGTGAAATCGAATAACCTAATAATTAAATAATTATATATGATATATGTTGATAAACCTAATAACATGAATTTTAGCATATCATCTCCTCTTTATACTTGGTCATAAATTTTCTTTGTAACCAAAAAAATATAAAGTACCATATAACTCAAATTTATAAGGATAACATATACCTAATTATTAATCTATCTTAGTTTAAACAAAAAAATTGTTTAGAGGACCAAATTAACTAATACATGTAATAGAACTTTAATTTTTAAATCATATATTATCTTTTAATTAGAGTTTGAATTAAAAATTAATACTTGTTGTATTGGTAAGTTTCAAAATTAATACTTTTATTCTAATTAATCTTCTCACCTACCAATATTACCTTTCCCATCTCTCTCAAAAATGCTTTTTTTTAACCTTTATTCTCACAAGTCACTAACTTTTCACCTTTTTCCTTTCACATTTACACGGTTTCTCTTTTGCTCGTCCTCCTCCTCCTCCTCCTCCTTTTGTTGGTGGATGGTTGTGGATTTAATGGTATTTTGAGGCCCTGGCCGATTTGCTGTTATATTGAGCTTGAATCAGTTGGTTTTACAAAATTGGATCCGGCTTTGTCGGTTTAATCTGATATTTAACAGTTTAAGCAGTTTGATTCCAGTTTAACACTATATCTAGTTTTTAATTATTAATGTTGAACCAGTTATATAACTGATCCATAGTCTAACCGATTGGATTAGTTGGTCTGATCCGTTTCTTAAAGCCATTGATTCCAGTTAGAGACTACTGCGAGGTGGATTGAAGAAGCTGCCTTCAACCTTAATAAGTGCTTCACGCCTTCACAAAAACATTGTGTGTTTTGTCTTTTCTCATTATTGTGCCATAATCTTTCAAATCATCATTATGCCTATGACAATCTGGTTGCAATATTTATAATTTTTGTATTGCAAATGTCTAGTTTTATTTGGTCATAATATCTTGAAACCTTCGTACACGAAGGTTTTGACTAGTTTGTGAAGATTTATAGATTATATATATACACATAAAAGTTTCTTAAATATAATTTTTAATATTTTGTGAGTTAGCTCATAGGCTAAGGTTAGGACTTTAGTAGTCCATTTAACAAATGGGCTTTTTGGCCCAACTCATAGAAATTTCGACTGGTTGGATTCACTTTAACATCTCTAATTTTGAATGAGTTTGACCATGGCTTTTTAGATAAAATAATATAATGATATATATATATATATATATATATAATTTTTATTACTCATTAGAGAAAAATATTTTTTTATCAATCTAGCCATTGAGTTACAACGATTCATCATTTAGATTATTTGTATCTAATTTTAAAAATTTTAAACATTTATAAAAATGTAATCAAATAGTTCATATTTTTATATTTTTTAAAAATAATATATTATGTTAATCTTAATTTATATTAATTATTAATGAATTATAAAATAGTTTTAGATTAATATAATATTTTATAAGAATGATTTACATGATAGGAAATTTTAATCTAATTGTGAATTTTGTGACAATGTCATTCAATAAAAAAAATAATTGTATGGACCAGATTAGCCTGATAGGTACAGTAGAAAAAATCGTCGACTGGTCAAAGCTTAAGACTGTTTTTCATATCAAGCTAGTCAAACCCGCTTGATCTGACCTAACTCGCCTAACCCAACTTTTATTGAAAACAAGTTATTTGATAGTAAATTTATACTTTAGTTCATCTTATTATATTTATATTGTTATTTGATTAAAAACATGTGAAAATGATTTTATTTGTGTTATTAGTTGGCTAAAAGCAAGTTTGTGTTGTTATTTGATTAAAAAAAAAATTTAATTTTGTTTTGAATTATAATATTAAATTATGTACTCTTTAAATATTGGATACGAGTTGTATTCTATTAAAAATATGAGGTACTTTTCATATAACATATTTTTTCTTTATCTGAGTTTTCAGTTCAACCGCTTGAGGTTAGATTGTTAACCTATTGGCTCAGTCTTCTGATTGAGTCGACTATTAATTCGAGTTATATAACTGTGATAAAAAGTTATTCAATTATGTTTTATGCAATTCACCCAAGTTTCAAAAAAAGTCTAAAGACCCGTTAATTCTTTACTATATGTGCAAAATACCCCATCTATCCAACAAGCATCAATTTGACTATTGGATTTTTATCCCATAAGTTTTGAAAAATGGTCATAAGACATATTCATTCTTTACTAAATTTGTGAAAAAAATCACCTTTGTCCAATAGACATCCATGTAGCTAAGGAAAATCGTCACATAGGCGTCTTACCCTCATGTTAAATGAGTAGAAATCCTTTGATTTAGTCCACATAGTTGAATTTGTTTCTTCAACAGCTCCTTGCAAACATCATACTCACCAATTGCAATAAATCATTTTCGTTGTTGTTTAACAATCATTTCATAAAATGCAAAAAATTTACTATCTTATTCTTCTTTGGCCTATTCTTATACTACTTATGATTTGCATTTTGTGGGCTCTTGCATGATCTTGCATTTTGTCCTAATCCTCCACAATTGTCACACTTTGTATTGTTTCCCTTCCTACAATTCTTTATTGAAACACCAATCTACTTTTGTGTTTTGTAAGTCAACTTCAGTACTATTAAGAATTATGAGTGGTGTAAGTAGAATTTTGTAAAGTATTAGTTCTCTTATGCATTTTGGAAGTGAATAAGTCAATTTATGTAACAGACCAATTCACGTTTGAGATCCATCAATATTAATATTGTTTTATGTTAGCACATGAGCACACGTAACAATTTTCATTAGCTGTATGGATGTCTATTGGACAAATGTGTTATTTCTTTTGCACACATAGTAAAAAGAGTAATGATATTTACATAGAAAAAAAAATTTATAAAAACTCATGTAAGTTATTGGATCAAGTTTAGGTCTCACTATAACTTCTTTTGACTTGATTCAATAACTTGCATAAATTTTTGTGAAAATTTTGTAAGAATTTTTTGTGTGTAAGTATCATTACTTTAGTAAAAAATAAAAGGATATTTTTACCATTTTAAAACTCGGGGGTAAATCACATATGACCCAAGCTTGAATTTTTATTTTTATTTTTTTTGCATTTTATTTGTTAGCTGGATGAATGTTTATTGAATGGGTAGGTTCTTTTTTTTAGTTGCATTATATGTATTTTTTACGATATATAATTAATTGGATAAGTAAAAAGTGATGAGGTAAAATATTTAAAATAAAAAATCATTTCACACATATTTAATATCATATAAATGTAAAGTAGTTAAAAGTATAATTAGAATCGACAGAGCAAAACTCAACTGGTATCTCTCTCAACTTTTACCAGGAGACTATGGGTTTTGTGGTAGGTATTTGATCCTCCATATCCTCATATACTATTATCCCTTAGATCCAATAGGGCTTCCCTAAAAAAAGAAAGTATAATTATAAAATTGAACTAGACATCAACCCAGCAAGGTGATTGATTCACTAACTACTGGATCAATTGTTAAGTCACTAATTAACCCTCTTTTCAAACGTAACAAAAATGAATTTTTTTTTAATAAATATAAACATTTTAATTCATATTTTTTAAAAAGATTATAATTAAAATGTTAAACAATAATTTTTTTACTACAATTTTTTTTAATATAAAATTAGTTATTCTATAACTTATTGTTGGTTGAAAGATATTGGTTAGGATTTTTATGCTAATTTATTTTTAATCAGGCTATAGAAAAAAAAAAGTAAAGTTGCGTATGAATTTTTTTAAGGAAAAAAATATTTAGCCAAAAACTGATTAGTTCGAACCAAACTAACGTGGTTTGGTTTTGTTCTCTAATTAGAAATAAACTGATCAATTCTCAATATAAAAAAAAATAATAGTTTAGTTTCGATGACTTTTCCCTTTAAGGTCAAACCAATCTAAAATGCAAATACTCTTACTTGAGAGATGTTATCTATCACAACTAGCTTTTAAGTTAACATTAATGCTAGTTTATTTTTTTTTCCCACTTAAAATGTTAGAAGTTAGCAACAAAAGAAGAAGAAGAAGGAAATTACATGCTTTGATTAAAGGCAAACTAATTAATTCTTTTTATTTCTATTAATGTGTCGTTTTGCAAAAGTTAATAATATATTGATAAAATTGGATCGGATAGTGAATTTGTGAGATTTCTAATTTAGGTTAAACTGTTTAAATCGATTAATCAAATCAAATGAAAATAAGATATATAAAAATATTCTTGAAATATTGAGTTTATTTTTTAAGGAAATCAATGATTGGTCAATTCAACTGAATTTTAACTGATTTTGAACAATTTAAAATGATATAATTCAGTTATAAAATGAATTATAATCGTTTAAGTGTTTGATTCACGGTTAAAATGATTAAACCATTTGGTCCAATCCAATTCTGAAAAGACTAAATATTCAATTGGTAGGATTTTCTGATTTAGTATTTTCCTTGTTTTAAACCAACAGAAAATAAAAAGTGCTTTCCGCCTCTACGGCTCTAGATCCGTTTGTTACAAATTAAAAAAATGATTTTGACCTTCAATAATTTAAAAAATTATTTTTTTTTAGATTTGTTTACAATCATAAAAATTATATTTTTAAATGAGAATAATTTTTCTCTTTTATCGTAAGAGATTTTTTTTAAAAGCTAATAAGAGTAATTTTTTATTTTAACCATAAAAATAAATTTTTTAATAAGTTTAAACAAATACAATTAAAGTTATTAAAAATAATTTTTTACTTTAAAAAATGATTTTTTTATAATATGCAATAAACGAGCTCTATCTCAAGTAATTGTGTAAAAAAAAAGCCTTTCATACTCAGATCGGATCCTCCAAGATAAGGCGAAGACGAACTGCCTACGTGGCATCACCAAAACCCAATAGTTGAATTCCACGTAGGACCCAACTTGATTTTCGCCCAACCAATGGAACAAGCTTCATTACTTTACTTGGGTTTTCTTTGCTGCGGCTGGCTCTGTCCACCGCCAATCCATGGCTGCTGCTTCAGCTTTTGCTTCTGCGTCTCTGCTACCCTCTTCCTTCACACCCAAATTCATCTCTCTCCGCTCCTCACCATCACCTTCACATTGCTCTCACCTGAACCGCCGCCATAGCAGCTTCAGAGTTTCGGCTTCGCTTTCAGTCTCCAACCCGGAGGTGCGAACCGGTCCACATGATCTTGTGGCGTCTATTCTTTCCAAGGTAAATCAGTAATCAGAGTCTTCTTTGGATGTTGAGACTATATTTAGAAAAACAAAAACAAAAATGGGTATAGAGAAAATTACAGTTATAAGTTACAATACTTCCTTCCCATTTCATTTGGATGGAGGTTTAATTTTACAGGATGGTTTTTTATATTTGCATACTAAAAAAAAATGAATTCTGTGTTTGTAATCAGGTGCTGCAAACAGATGGAGGAGTTTTACTGAAAAAGGAAGAACATAAAGAGGTGGCTGAAGTGGCTCAGCAATTGCACAAGTATTGCGTGAATGAGCCAGTGAAATGCCCTTTAATATTTGGAGGTGAATCCATCTAGTGCTGCGATTTGTGTTAAAAACCCCTAACAGCCTGTCTTCATATTTAATTTGCTGCATCTTCTTAACCTTACCAAAGAAACCTTAATTATTCTGTGTTTTACTTTTATCTTTATCCATACTTTAATGTTATGTTTGCGAGAGGGAAAGTGGTGAAAAGGGAAGGGAAGGGATGGGAGGAATTCCCTTCCCTTTGTGTTTGAGATTTAAAATTAAAGTAGAGGAAATCAACAAGTGTAAAAATTAAATTTTCAATATATCACTTATGTTGCCATTCTTATAACGCATACATCGGTTATATATGTAATTTAATAAATATTTGATTAAAAATAAATCATTTTCCCTTTTTCATTCCCAATTTGAGGGAAAAGAATTTTGGGCTTTGAGGGAAAAGGAGGGGAAAAATCATCCAAATAAGGGTTGGGGTATTTTTCCCTTTCCCTTTCCCTCCTTACCCTAATCCAAATAATACATAAGTGCATTAGAAATTGTCTATTCCAAAGAGTCTACTTTCAACTTCTGATCATACTTTACATACGCTTTTTTCCCTATAATATTCAATCAGTGAAATCATTCAGTGCTTGCTTTACTCTCTTGTTCATTACATTGATGAAAATGCTTTCCAGAGTGGGATGTGGTGTACTGTTCACAGCCAACATCACCTGGAGGTGGCTATAGAAGTGCATTGGGCCGCATTTTCTTTAAGACAAAGCAAATGATTCAGGTTGTTGAAGCTCCTGATATTGTGAGAAACAAGGTCTCCTTTTCTGCTTTAGGCTTTTTGGATGGAGAGGTGTCTCTAAAGGGTATGTCATTTAATTCTTTGAAAGTATGAGTGAAACTTCCACATGCTGATAGCATATCCAAAAAACCTATTAATAGCAAAACTAAAATTTATCAGATTCACCAACAAGCGTTGGGTGCAATGGTAAGTGAGTTACACTCCAAGGTGAAGATACAAGTTCGATCCTTAGAGTACGTTCTGTTGGGAGGGCCTCTTAGTTCCCACAAAGCTAGAAGGGTATTAGTCTCACAATGCTAGTAATCTGTGGGGATATCCTGGAGAACAATTTTTTTTTTTTTTTTTATCAGTTTCACAAACTCCAAATTCCAAACTCTAAACCAAACGAGTGTATACGTTATTGGATAATTTAAACTTCTTTTATCAAACGTAAAGCAAAAAAAAGGAATGACTTGGATTGGATATTTGTTTGCTAGGTGTTTAGTTTGTAATCCAGTTATTATTCAGTGTTAAACTTCTGTGCTGATTAGATGTATGAAAACGTGAAACAGGAAAGCTCAAGGCTCTAGACAGTGAATGGATTCAAGTTGTATTCGAAGCACCTGAATTGAAGGTGGGATCATTGGAGCTCCAATATGGCGGTCAGAGTGAAGTTAAACTCCAAATCACTTACGTAGATGACAAAATCAGATTAGGGATAGGTTCCAGAGGTTCCCTGTTTGTTTTTCAAAGAATATGAAGTTGAACTGCAATCAAAATTCCCTTCAGCAAAAATCTGACGAGTTGCTACTCTTCACAATTTCATGTATAATATGATTGTGAGTGGATTAGTAATAGCTTTGAAAAAAACTTTTCAAGACCGCATCAACCCCTAGGCTGCAGAGTTTTTCTCATAATGGCCTAGGGTGTTATAAGATGCAATATAGTGTAATTAACTTGTCACAGACAGTCTTTCCTTTGTTTTATGAAGTCGAAGTTATTTTTGTTGTAATAACTGATCTCTCATTTTCATTTATCTTGTGATAGTGTCAAAAAGATTATTTAATCGTCGGAGTAGTGAGACATTTTTTGTATGCTATGTTTTCTTTTGTTTCAAGTAATTAGAAAATATCTTTCAGCTTATAAGTTCTTAAAATTTTCATAATATAAACATTTTAAATAGATGTAACTGTAACTTAAAAATTAACAATACAATGTATTTTATTTTCACTCACACAGAAAACCACAACCTATCAACCTATCCTAAAAGTAGCAGTTTTCTCATAATTTAAATTAAGGTTGAATCAATTTAGCACATGTCTAGTTTTGCTTAATATTTACACAAAAATACTTTTGAGCCAAAAGCTCTCAAACATTTTGATTATAATTTTTTTGAATATAAAATAAATTAATTCAACCACACTAATGAAATACATCAAATAAAATCAACGTGAACGGTAGACTGTGAGGTTAGCCAGGCCCCACGTTTTGAATATCACAATAGTCACTCAGATTGGCCAGATATTGATTGAATACCTGAACCCTATCTCGATGTGACTTGCATGCCACCTTTGCTAGCCTCTCAAGCTCAAGTTTCTGTGTCTGCTGGAGAAATCACCTCTCGGTTTTGGATGATCATCATATGAAGCACAGTGTCCTTTGTCACCATCCTTGTCAGCCTTATTCATGCTGTCTTCTTGGTGACACGTTGACAACGTGTTTGCACCTAACAGCCTCCAAAGTGAAGAAAATACCATTAGCAAAAGAAATTGTAGAAGAGGGCAACCAAAGACTGAGGGAGAAGGTTAGCAGGGGAGGAACGTGACGAATTGAGGTCAAATGTGCGTAAAACAATCCGTGTCAAAATTTGTTTTTATTCCATAATTATAATCAAATCAGTAACGACAAGAAAACACGAATATTGAATTGAAAGGGATTCTAACAACATTTGTCCATATCAAATGTCATTATTCAGTGAGTTGCAAAAATAAATGGATTTAAAGCCCCATTACAATAAATGTTTGCCATGCATCATGCAGCTGTCTCTCTTGCTCCTCCTCCCCCCTTCTCTCTGTTTGTCCCCGTGAATGCAGCAGTTATAGCTTTCTTCAACATGCCAAGGTTTATCAAGATTTATTTATTTTTGGTGGAAGAACGGGGTCAAAGACCCAAGGTTTATCAAGATAATTAGCTGAGAACACAATAAGTAAACCTTCGCTAAGCACATAGCTAAGCATGTTTTGATAATTTTATAAATGGGCCATCTGAATCACATGTTCGCCAGTAATTTTGGAGACATTATACGTCATGATTCCAAATTAAATGCAGTTAACTTCGTTGATGTTGGCATCACCAGATCTTTTAACTGATTGGCAAGATTCCCCCACCTTGTAGTCCAAGGAGCACCAACGGTTTCTTAAAAATGGTAAGTTTATATCTTCCAACTAAATGAAACAAAAATTCTTGAATAAGCGCTCTCTCTAACAGAAAGGTTAAAGGGTAGAGTGCCCTCAATTTTAATAAAGTTGACAACGGAATTCTGATGGTTTCCACTTGTTAGCCAACTGCTTGTCTATACATACTCTTGAACCAGCTGCCTTGAAAGCAATCCATCTGAAACACTTATCGAGTTTTCAACCCTTTAAAAGATTACTGTTGCCCCCTTACAAATCTGGGAACATGGTCTTTGGTCACATTTTGGACATAAGTATATTAAGATTATCCAAACAGCCAAGAATTATGGAACCATGCTTAGTGTAACTTAAGGGGCTGGCCTAATGTTAAGGAGTTATGCTTTCTTCTTTGACTACTCAAGTTCAAATATTACACTAACACTTAATTAATTAATACTTTTAAATGTACTAAGCCAATATAGAGAATATTTTCTTAAAATTACTTAAAAGAAATTTAGTCTCAATTAACTCAAAAGATAACTCAAGAAGAAACTTATTATTCTATTTTGACTTACTTATACCAGCTACCTATGAACTTTTTTTTTATAGTGGTATATCTTCTCTTGATCATAAAAGAATCCTCCAACATAGTCTACATAGACTACTATCTCAAGAAGTAATTATCCTCAATTTTTTCTTCAACTAAATTTAATCAGATCAAAAGTAATTGACTTACCTAAATTAAATAAAATAAAAAAATCTAACAATAAAACCACCATTTCACATATCATCTGTGATATGAGAATTTCGCCTCAAATTTTTTATAATATTAGATTTATATTTGGGTAATATAATTTATTTTTATATGAATATAATTATAATTTTACATAATTTTTTTATGTCTTGGTTCAAATAGCATTATCCTATTTCCAGTGTCTGCTCGGTTAATCCTAATTCATCCATAACGTGACTTGGAAGTGGCTTTGCTGGTTTCCGCTGTAGTTTCTTTCTCTTCCCCACGGGCATGGCAGTCTACCTTTGTGCCAGTTTGAATTCAACGAGTTCCAATCCTATTCAAGGTGTTTTTTATATTCCCTGATCCCTTCGCAACCACACTAATTTCTGCATCACATTATTGAAATTCCACACCGTTTCTCTTAAATAGTCGTCTACTTATGCCGAAAATTTCAGGTAGAAAATGCAAGCATGCGGGTCAATCAGTGGTAATCATCTCCACTCCTACCCTAAAAGTTATCTCTCAAAGCTCTTCAATTTTCTGAGTTTCACTATGTTGCAAAATGAGACTTTTGATTTTGAAGATGACCCTGTTATTTTTAGTTTTACTATCAATTGTCAAATGGTTAGGGTTTACCTGTGTTGATTTTGAGTCTGACTCGTTACACTGAGTTGACCCAGTAATTAGTGGGGTATGTGAAATGGTTTGATTACTGTCAAGAACCAACTCATCCCAAAAGCTTAGGCTGTGGAGGTTCAAATTTTATATCTCTAACAATTGCCAATTACCACTGTAGTAATATGTGTTTTTTTTTTTTAATTATTTGATTTTGTGTAGAGAGCACTTCCCATACGTGTATTATCAGTGGGGAAGAAGCGATCTCATGGATTACAACTCATGGTTGACGAGTATGTTGAAAAGCTCAAGTACTATTGCTGTGTTGAGGATGTTCAAATACGGTCAAATCCTAGAAATGCACGGTGAATTCTCTATATTATTTGAGCATTGTCATTTTGTCGAGCTTTGAATGTGCATTGTGAATATAATGTATGCATGCAGGAATCTGTCATCTTACAATTGGCACACACGCATAGACATACACATGTACACAAGAGCTTGCATTTTTCATTGTCTGATAGAAATGGTGGATCATTTGTTTACATTGTAGTGACCAAAGGGCTCAGGTTGATGACGAAGACACAGCAGTGATGAACCTTATCAGGTCTGATGATTGGGTATAGTCTCAAACATGCATGAATTCGAATTACTATAACAAATAATTTTGTTATCCTTATTTGTACTTGTAAGTGCCTTCTATTTTGTAGTGGAGATGAGAAGGATAGTAAAAGAAAGGAATTGCTTTCAGCGTTCAGAACTAATACTGCTTGCTTACGATGCTGCCATTTGTTCTGCAGTTTTATTATGAAGTTTCTCTGAATCGTTTTTGTCTTTGTCTCCTTCTTACCCCACTTTTATCTAGGCACACAAGTCTAAATTCTAAGCCTTGATCCTCATAAAAATCATGTAATGTGACTTAAATATGTTTATATACTCCTGTAGCTCAATGTCTCGTGCTGATCACACAATGGAGTCAAACTGTTGCCTAAGCAGAAGTTAATGCCAATTCTATATTGTGCTTTGGTTGCTAATGGTCTTTATGTTCTTATCCATGGTTTTGGAAATAGAATTAGGTTTGTTTTCTTGCCAAGGACAGTATCTCACTTATGGAATACACCCACTTAAACTTAGCACACACAATTATTCTATCGAAAATGTTAAGATCTTGTTGCATTTGAATGTCATGTGTTTTAACTATTATGATTGACATGGTTTAGATTTTTGCAAACATTGTAATACCAATTCTGTTCCAGTAAACCTACTTGCAACTCATATTCTGCAAGATATAGCGTGACAGTTACAGATTTATATATCTTTGTTTTATCAGCAAGAAAAAAAATTGCCCTTTTTTTCCCCTCTTAATTAGGTTTTGTCTGTCATGTACTTGCACTTATAGGTTGTGATGTTGGATGAACATGGACAAGACATAGGATCTGAGCAAATGGCAGAGTTGGTGGGTGATGCAGGAAATACCGTAAGAACAACATCTTCTAAATGATCTCTTCCATATATGGGAATTCTTCATGGGCATATGAGCATTGAGTGTGCTCATTGGCATTTGGCACTATGCTGAAAGAGCATAAGTTGTCTATCATGTAACAGTCCCTTGTCATCCTCTCAGCTTCTCTTCAAATTGAGTGGTAGTAAAATACTATCAATTCTGATTTCCCACCCTTGGCACTGCTTCAATCAATCATTTATCTTTGTGTGTTTCTGCCTTTCCTGAACTAACTTTATAGTGAATTGACTTAGATGTCACTAAACAGATTTTAATAGCCACCAGAATAATGACGTATATCAAATCTACTTTTATGTAAGCTCGCAGCAGTCCTTTGACTAGCCTTTGTCTTGTTACTTGAAAAATACCATCTACCTGTTGAGCAGGCCAAAATAGGTTCTCAGTTTTGAACTCTTGAAGGCATGATTTCTTGTGCTTTAATGCGAAGTTTGTATTTTAGTATTAGATAGGTGCATCATGCATCTCAAAATATAACACTTTCATTTTCAGTATGTCTATGGACTGGATTTCTGTCACCTATGTGAGACTCTGCAGCTTATGAATGTTGACAGATTCACCTATGTGCAAAAATATTTTTTACATATTATCTGCATTGTTGGATTTCTGCTTTCCAGTGGAAGTCTTTTTATGGTTCTATACTAGTGTGTTCTCTGAGATGGGAATACACACACACACCCACACACCTTAAGTACCTCAATGTACTTTGATTTGGATTTTCTGTTCTGAGAAATTACTTTTTATTTAGGTTCTTATTTTGATGGGAAAAATACCATCACTTTCCGTTCTCTTGTTTTGTCCTTTCATCTTGTAACCTTATTATCTTTTTTAATATGAAGATACCCCTTTTTAAGCAAAAATCAATTTTATTGATATCTCCTTTCTCATAGGGTGCTTCAAGATTATCTTTCTGTATTGGTGGACCCTATGGTCATGGAAGAAAAATGCGAAAACGTGCTAACTTATCAATTAAGTTATCTTCACTGGTCTTAAATCATCAAATCGCATTGCTTGTGCTCATGGAACAGCTTTACAGGTAACAATATTTTAATCTCCTATTATGTTCTGTTTTTTATTTTTTTATCTTTTATTCTTAAAATGTAGCATCAGGATAATATAGTAACACTTTCGTCCTGGACCATACATTGGCCACATTACCAAACTTTTAGTGACGCTAACTTTTGGCTTCTGAAGAAGGCTTAAAACAAAGCCATTTTTCAGCTTTTCCTAAAGCCTGAACTTTTTAACTTTTTCAAATAAACAAAAGTTTCTTTCTACCACGATCACTTTTGGACTTTTGCATAAAAACCCAATTCAAACGGGCCTTAAACCCAATCACAATGGAACTTTACATTTCGCTTTATGAATATTCAAAACCCAAATTACAATGGAATGCTATTTTTCCATTTGATGACTGGCCGAAACCAATTACAGTCTTAATTATCTCCAAGAATTGCCACTTTTTCCTGTTCTTGAGATTATATTATTTACTTGTAAGTGGCGTAACACTCTTCAATCTCTGATTTGTAGGTCATGGACAATTTTAAGAGGACAAAAGTACCATCATTAGGTATCCTATCTCATTTTGTTTATCTTGTCATATATGTATTTTGTGATCTGTCCAATTTTTCTCTGAACCTTTTATATCTTGTCTTCTATTTCACAGAATTTGCATCTTTTGAATTTTGGGGTGAACGGCTGAGATGTCTTGTGATGAATATGATTGATGAGTGTACATATGAAGTGACGTGAAAAATCCTATTCCTTCTTTGATGGGGTAAGAGTATGTCTGGTTTTGAAAATGGTGAGGTGGTTGTCTAGTTGTTTTGTTCCATTATTACTGGAACGAAGGGCGTTTCATGTATCTTGTTCATGTATTTAAGGTTTGTTTACCGTACGATTGGCACAAAATTTTGGCAGAATGATTTTTCAGCTAACAATATTATCTACTTGGTTTCGTATCAATTTTGAAGCTCTCTGACGTTTAAGCTTTAAAGTTTAAACTTGGACTAATGGGACGCCTACTGCACCAGCAGTTGTCATAATTTGACCCATATTATGAAGGAGGATCCAGTTGTCAGAAGGATTAAAAATTCAGTTGTTACGATGTCTAAATTCTTGATATGCAAAATCTGAAAGCAATTGCTGGCATTATTCTTAGGCTGAAGAAACCAGTGTTTTGGATTTGACTTTGACTTTTGAAGTTTTGTAAATTTTAGTGGCATAGTTTCTACGTTGTGACAGCTTTCGGTAAAATAAAGAGAACCATTAAATTGATGGGCAAGGAAAGGTAGTATATCCTTATCCACTGAAGGGGTATCTTTTTCCACTTAGGGCCTTTTCCCACGCTCCCCGTTATATTTACTGTGTTACCTATTTCGTTCTGATAGCCTGAAGTATTTTTTTTTTACTATAGATAGTATTTATATTACCTTATATTTAAATTTCCTTTTAGAAACGGATAACACATTAGAGCAAATCTATGAGAATATACCACAAAAGAATATATTTCAAATTATAGTTTTGAACTCTAATGCTTACATATATTTTGAGTAAGCATAAAAGTAATTATTTTCCTCTTTTTAGATCTAACCATATTTTGTCTCTTTTTTTATCTTTTTCTTTTTAATTTTTCTTCTAGCCTATGCAACAAAACAATCTAAGCATATTTCAATTCAACCCTGAACTCTAATACTTTATTCTTAATTACTTGTATACCATTTTGTGTGTGTGTGTTTTACTTAAAATTAAATTTATAATATCTATTTAAGCTCTAATCTCCTTTATCACTTGACTAAGATCAACTGACTTGCACTGTTTATTTTAGAATAAATAGTTATTTTAGTTTTTTTAAAATAAAAATATTATCAGTTAGATCTTTTAATAATAAATATATTTAAATAGTCTTAAAATATTAATTTTTAATATTGAATAAGTCTTTTAATATTAATTTTTAATATTAAATTAATTTTTTACTTTTTTTTATATTAAAATAATTCTTTAAAAAAATTAATTTGATATAAAAAGTTATTAAAAAATTAAATTGATGTCGTTTGTATGATTGTATCTTTTAAAAGAGTAAAATTAATCTTTACCTACAAACGTGAAGTTTGTAAACCAGACCTTACCTGTCACGCGGTTTTCCATCGGCATGAAAAAAAATAAAATGGTACAATGGATGATGGAGTGGCATTGAAGTCTTTGCATTTCTCGAGCGGTTGGGTGTGCGTGAAGTTCAAAGTGCGTAGCACGGAGTGCTGTGTGTGAAGGTTACCCCCGAAAAGGAAACCCCAATTTTGAAGCCTTCTACACATAACTTCGCTCCATCACACCCTTTCGTTGCCTTCACGAACTTCATTGCGTTCGCTTCCCCTCTCTCTCTCTCTTTCTCTGTGTGCGTGCGTGCGTGCGTGTTTCTGAGATCTGAAGGAAGAGATCAACCAGAGGATAAGGAGGGAAAATTCTCGAAGCATCTCAGATCGAAATTCGTCTTCCTTCGTTCTCAGGTTTCTATCCGCGATCTGATACTTCCCCTTCTTGTGGACCGTCATCGCCTTCTTTTGATAACCTTCGGCTTCAGATTATTGGTCTTTTATTATTATTATTATTATTATTATTATTGGTTGCTTAAAGAACGGAAGAAAATTCTTAATTAACAGACCTTGAATTCACTTGAATATTCTTGTTCTCAATGATTGAATATGACCTCCGAGTTTATAGCGTTGCTTTCTTATGGGCGATTGTTCTAGCTTCTCAGAGCTGTTGAGTTATGGTGAGGGAGTGGAACTTGTAGAAATGTGGCTTTGGGTTGAGTAGATTAACGTAATTTGTGGCATCCAGTAATTTATAAATTTTTCGTCCCTGCATTTTTTTTCCCGCTTTCAGTAGAAATTTGTTCACTTGCTGCAATCTGGGTGTAATGTGTTTTTGTTAATTGAGAATGCCCTAATTTGTTTTACCGGAATGTGGCTTTTGTTTTCTTGTGAGTGTGGTTATTCGTTATTGATCTGCTATGACTTTCACGTGTTGTAGGAACTAGGAAATAAAAAGGGATGGTTGATGATAAAGCAGTTGGGGAAGGTGAAAAGAAAGAGACAAGTCCTACTGCCACTGGGAATGGAAAGAAGAAGCGCAAGGGGATTATTTCCCGAATTTGGAATGGAATATTTAGATTACATGGCGACGATTTTGAGAAGAGACTCCAATATATTTCTAAAGAAGAAGCTGCAGTTCTTTCTAGAGTGAGCAGGAGATCCCGATCCTGGAGGCGGATGTCCCGGCAGCTTATTATATTTTCGGTTATATTTGAGGTGTGCTTTGTTTGTTATACAATGATTAATTATACTTCCAGTGAACATGTGTTGTCAATTCTTCATTTCATTGTAAAATTGATATGTAGTTCAGGTTATCTTATTTTGTCCTTTGAACATGCTATGTTAGTGGTTTCTAGAAGCAAGTTGAGTGTTCCTTTGCAACTGTGAATATTTTAAGGAATTGAAATTTTAAATTTCCCCACCAACAAATTAATATTATCCTACTCGGATTTTTTATTTTATTTTTTGTTGTTGTTAAAACAAACAAGGATTTTGCTTAAAATGGTTTCAACTTTCAGGTCATTGCTGTAGGTTATGCTATTACGACAACAAGATCAATGCATATGAATTGGAAAATGAGGGCAATCCGGGTTTTGCCGATGTTTCTTTTGCCTGCCTTGTCATCTGCTGCTTATTCAATATTTGTCAGCTTCACAAGGATGTGTAAGTGTCAAAAGGTTTAACATACATATCTGGCAGAAGCTAGTGTATTTTTTTATTTTTTATTTATAAATCAAAGTTCCAGATATAAATTATGTGTGTTCTACTGTGATTGAGTTTATGTAAGTGCTGCTGAATCTGCAGTTGACATCTATGTCAATAGAGCCTCTAATTTTATGTGTTCCCATTGTCATTCTCAAATTCGATGTCTTCTACAGTTCCGCTGGTCCTATTTATGGTACAGTTTACAATTGGAAAGAGTTCTAACTTCATCAGTTTCATTAGAATTTCTGCCATTATTCTTGATTTTTTTTCAACGAGCTAGGAAGGAAAAACTTCAAAGGTGAGTTTTTCTGCCAATAATTGCAGACCAACTTCTCTTCCAAGCAAATGCCTTAATGACTTCTTAATGCCAGTGGAAAAGTCTATGGTTTAGTACTCTGATGGATGAATTTCTTTTATGAAAGAATTTCTCTATGCATCAAATTGATAGCCCTGGTGTAGTCTTGCTAATGCTGATAAAAATGCTTCATCTTAATATGTCTATACATTCATTAGAAGTTCCTAAAGTTCATGCAATCATGTGCAATACCTCTAATGAAACTTCTGTGTAGAGAAAAATTTGCTTGAAGGTGCAGCATGTGATATTCACAGTTTGGTTAAAGAAATTTGGTACTGTCATTCATAAGTTATAAAAGCTATGTTTCACGACTCTGATGATTGTAACATTGGATTCCAATTTAATGATGCAGGTTTTGGACTGGAAGCTTGTGTTTAGAATTTGGTATGCCAAGGGCAAATAATATTTGTTGAATTTTAAAATAGCTATGTTTCACGACTCTGATGATTGTAACATTGGATTCCAATTTAATGATGCAGTTTTTGGACTGGAAGCTTGTGTTTAGAATTTGGTATGCCAAGGGCAGATAATATTTGTTGAATTTTAAAATATATAATGTGTGATTTTATAGGTGATCGCAGGGACCAGAAAATTCTTGAAAGGCTTCGAGCTGAAAGGCAGGAAAAAATTGATGAGCTCAAAGAGAAGACAAATTATTACAGTACTCAACAGCTCATTCAGGTGATTGTTTGAAGCAAGGCTTGTTACATGACTTTCAATATCACATTTGTTCCATGTCATTTGGAACAGGAAAAATATATTTGGGGTTGTATTGGTATGATCATGTTCTGTAATATCAAAATCTTAAAGGCTATGCGTGGTGCACCATATAAGGAAGACATGATAGTGTAAGTAAATACTATGAGATCTTAACAGGTGTTTGGTGCATGTATCTATTAGTATAGTCAAATCTGGTCAAACATGTTAATCCCATTACAATCGAATAACTCTATCCTCTCTCCCACCACCTGATATCATCTGATAAGAAACCACCTAATAAGAAAAAAAATTTGGCTTCCTTCCTTCAATTTCACTTGCCCAGTTTTCATTCTGTCTTACTGTTGAATCTGACTTTTTCGGTTTTCCCTTCTTTTATTTTCTGATGTGCCCAGTTTTCTGTCTCTTCTGTTTATTTTCAACCTACATTTGGGTTAGTAAAGGTTATCTTTCTTCATTCTGTTCATTCAACACTCCTTCATTTAACTAGCAACTTTTTGGTGTTAGTGACAGGATTAATGTCTGTAACTGTCAGTTGAGATTAAAGTAATTGAATCATATGTTATAGTGTAAGTAAGGCTATTTTTGTCTAAATTTTTTTTATTCTGTCAGGTTATATTTTACCTGACAACAAATATCTAATAGGATATCATTATACTATCAGGCTACTTATACAACTGTGCACCAAACACTTTATAGTGTAATAGCTTATCAGCTCCTTTATACTATCAGGCCTTATCCTTGTTATCTTATACTATAAGGTAATTATTTAATATTTCAAACTCTTACCAGAATTCAATGACATCGCTCCTAATTTTCAGTTAGGCTGAAATTTATTATGCACATTCATAATCTAGTCCTTTTTATTGGAAGAATCAATGATGTTAGCATGTCCATTATGTTAACTGTTAACGTTAAGAAAATGAATGAAATCACATATGACTAATTCTACAACTAGAATCCAAGTTTCTCTGATCACATGCATGTGCTTTGAAGTGCATTATTGGAAGGCAACTTATGATGGTATTTGTTTGCAACTGCTTTAATATTATTGTGTATTATACTTAGCTTGTGATCTACACAGAGATATGACCCAGACCCAGCGGCAAAGGCAGCCGCAGCAACTGTTTTGGCATCTAAGTTGGGTGCAGATTCGGGTTTGAATGTGTATGTGGGAGATGAATTTAAGCCTGGTGCTCCTACAGGGAAGAGCAATGATGTTGAACTTGTGCAGTCCAGTGGACTTCGAAATCGCAAACAAGTGCACTCTAGATCCTCCAGTCCGGGGACAATTACACCAAATTATTCTGATCAACAGTTAGTTGGTTCTGGGGGAATTGATCAAACTCAGACTTCTGAGCATAATCAGCTTGTGGTTGTTGAACATCACCAACCCCAAAGTTCAACAACGCATGATGGAGGATGGATTGCTCGAGTTGCAGCATTGCTTGTGGGTGAGGATCCAACGCAGTCATATGCGCTCATATGCGGTAACTGCCATATGCACAATGGTAAGTGGACTGGATTTGATGTTTTAGGCTTTTTGTCATCTTGCATCTATTGCAGAAAAAAAGATGCTCATGCTAGTTCTTTGTAGTTGCCAATTTTCATTATGAATACAGTGGCAGGAAAAGTATTTTTATCTACTTATTTCTCTTCAGGTCTTGCTCGGAAGGAGGATTTCCCATTTATCACTTACTACTGCCCGCACTGTCACGCGCTGAACAAATCAAAGCAATTGGATGAGCGTATCTCCGGTTTTAATTCCCCAAACATGGGGCCTCCAAAAACTGATGATGATGAGGCAGTTAAGAATGCCAGTGCTTCTGCAGCTGACAGCATAATCAGAAGCAATAATCCCGTAAATGCTAGCCCTGAGATTGAGGATGTATCTGAAGGGGCAAGTTTGGGGGAGAAAGCTAGTTAAAAGTCAGCCTCATTTGGAGATTGGGCTGTTGGGATGGCATGTATTGCCCCTTGTTGGACACGAACCAACTATAAGGAGAGCAACTTTGCAATTGATTTCCTTGGTTGGTTTTGTAACAGGAAGAGTGTTGATATATGACTTTGAAACTTGTGATTTATAATACATAAATTACATGACTTGCTTGTGAGTTACGGCAATTTTGGCATTGTGAATTTTTTTTTTGATATTTTTTGGGAGAGTCTTTTAGTTTGTGAACTTGGACCGTATCTTAGGTTGGGTTTTGAATCAATTAAAAATGAATTTGATTTGATTTAATTTAATTTAATTTAAAAATTAAATTTTATGTTTGAAATTTATTATAAAAATTATATTTGAATTGATTTAGAAATCAATTTTTACGTTTGGAATTTATTAAAAACAGAATTGATTTGATTTGATTTGATAATTTTATTTTCTTTAATTTTATATAATTGTGAATGATATTGTTAAGTTAGTAAGAATAAAATAGTTAATTTAAATAATTAATTTTAAAATTAAATTAAATTAAATTAAATTTAATTAGATTTCTAAATACACACAAATTAGATCAAAATAATTTTAAAATTAAATCAATTCTTATTTTTTAACATTCTAAACACAAAATTTGATTTACAAATTAAATCAATTCTTATTTTTTAACATTCCAAATACACTCAAGAAATTTTGAAAACTAAATATCCATTTTGTTTAATGGGTTTAAATGTTGTTTATTAGGGATTCGCAAGGCTTGAGCTGAAGGACGAGTACTTTGAATCTACGATTAACGTCTAAATTATTAGAAACAAAACTTTATAGTCCAGACTAAATTTTTGGGAGAATGAGTTATGTCATTTGAGAGTAATGGTTAAGATGTTATAAATATTAATTTTAGTTTTCTAAAACTACACGTGTCATTATTTAGGTTTTTTAATAATAAATACATTAAAATGGTCTTTCAATATTAAATTGTGACATCAATTTGGTTATTTAATGTTATTTTTTGACATCAAATTAGTTTTTTAATAATATTTTTTTATATCAAATTGGTCTTTTAAAAGAACTAACTTAATATTAAAAATTATTAGAGAATTAAACTAATAAAACTTGTATCTTCAAAAAATTAAAATAAGTATTTATTTAAAATTTTATTATATAATATTATAAATTTAATTTGACGGTATATACTTATATTTTGTGCATGTTTTCCATTCTCACTGAATTAGTGTACTTCTTTCTTCAACTACATGAGAATTTCTCCACTAAAAAAGGGGTGCACAAAATCACACGTTTTTATGTATGTATGTATGTCTGCTATCGTTCTGTTTTGTTTTTTTTTTCCTTTGGTCGTCCATTCAGAAGTGCCAAAAAGGCAAAAGACGATATATAGGAGCATTAAAGAAAGGGACGAGCTACAAAGCGCTATATAAATACTTGACTTCATAATTGGCTTTCATTGATAAAATATTATAAATTTGGTTTTTTAAAACAAGTGAAGCCCATTTTAAAGTTGAAGAATAATCAGCTTTGTCTGGCCAACTAATCAGCCAAGTTATTGTTTTTGTTTTGACAAGTAGGCCATTTTTTTCATGGAAACCATGGTTCTGATCAAATTTCTAAAATTGAAGGTTTGAAAATTAGTGTCAAAATTGGTCATGTTGAACCGATTGAGTTTATTTATTTATTAGCATGTTCTGACTTTTTTGGGATTTTTCCTTTTCTTGATTGATGAATATGTATCTTGATTCTTGACTCATTTTTTTAATATTGTTGGATACTTTTATCATTTTATGGTTGTAATGTTGATTTTGGTTTCTAATAATATCAGCATATCTGGGTTAGACTTGGTTTGTTGGTTTCTAACTGCAATCTCCTTCCAAAACCCATTCTTCGTGGTCTATATATTGAGAGACTAGAAGAAATGCCTCCTCCACACCAGGCCTACGTGAAGCTTTAAAAGGAAAAGAGGTCAGCAACCTAGGATCTTCAAAACCTTTAACCTCATTACCATCACCAATCATCCATCTTAATTCTTGTAAAATAATCTTCCTACCTTCCAAGATGCTTCGCCATCCCCATGATGGATTGAGCCAATCTCAGCTCTAAAAATAAAAGCAAAATGGGTAGTATTTGCCTTTCAATAAGCGCTGAAGTAAAGAGTCATGATTTTAAGCACATCTCCAGCTGTGTTTTGCCAACAAGTCTAGGTTGAAAGCCTTTAAATCTTTAAAACCAAGTCCTCCATTAGCTTTTGAAAGACACATACTATCCCAACTTATCCAGCATATTTTCCTCCTATCCCCATGTTGGTTCCACAAAAATTTAGGCAGCAAACAAGTAAGCTCATCACAAAGACCATATAGTGGGAGCGCAGTACCCACAAACTTGATCAGCACTTCTTTTTCTCCATAGGACAAACAATGACCCCTTCAGCTGCCAAGTCTCCGAAGGACTTTCTCTTCAACAAAACAGAAAGTCATTTTTTTGGACCGAATGCAACCTCATATATTTGTCTTGCCCTCCAACATGCATGATTTCCATTTGCTTAACAATCTGCTCTCTATGTCTATGAGGAGTATTGGCACTAAAGAACAGGGCATATTTGTCATAATTAACTTTCTGGCCGCTAACTGTTCATTCTGGGAGAGAATAAGCTACAGCATGGTCGCTTCATTGTGGCCTACCTTGCAGAAAAATTATTGAATCATCTGTGAACAATAGATGGTTGATTGAAGGGCAGTGTCTTCCAATTTTGAGTCCTTTTAGGCCCCTATTTCTCTCTACAATATTGAGGAGATATTAGAACCCCTGGGCACAAATTAGGAATGCATACGGGGAAAGAGGGTTACCTTGTTGGAGCCCTCTATGTGGTTTTAAAAAACCTTTAGGTTGAGCATTACCCACCACAAAAAGTTATGGAAACACATTCTAAATTCATAAGAACTCATTTCACATTAAAACCCAATTTCTGCAACATGAATTGTGCATACTCCCATTCGATGCGGTCATAAGCCTTGCTCATATCCAACTTGGCTGCCATATGGAAACATTGCCTTGCTTCCTGTTTTTAAGATGATGCATCAACTCGTGACCCACAAGAATGTTATCAGTAATTAATCTTCTTTAACAAAAGCACTTTGGTTCCAACTGATGATTCTCAGCATAATGTTTTGCAATCTATGAACCAAAACCTTAGAGATAATTTTATAGGCTAATCGCCCTGACCTGCTGGAGGGATGAACAATTGTCACCTTTGGGGATGAGAACAATGTTTGTATGGTTGAAACTCCTAAGCATTTTACCATGTCTGAAGAAAACTTATACTGCTATGCAAATGTCTTCCCTGATGATACCCCAAAAGCTTCTAAATTTTTTTCCAGTAAACCCATCATGCCCAGGCGCCCCTTGAGGATTAATAGAAAAGGTAGCATATTTTATTTCTATATCTGAAATTTCTCTCAATAAAACTGTTTATACCTGCAGTTACCTTATTTGGAATTTCAGTAAGGATATGGCTAAGGCCATGAGGTTTAGAGGATGTGAATAAATTTCAAATTATTTTATAGCCAAATCAGCCATAACATCTAATGGTGATATTCATTCACCATCTCCATTTTGCAGCCTGTAAATTCTATTCTTTTCTCGTCTTTAAGATGTACACATGTGAAAAATATTTTGTGTTTTTATCTCCGTGTTTAAGCCACCTAACTAATTTTTTGCAAGCAATACCTCTCTTCCTCCATATTCATTTTGGCGAGGTCAAATTCCAATTTCTTGATTTGGGGCCAATGAGCTTCGCCCTCCATCTCTTTTAAGATTTAGATTTGGTTTTGCAAGACAAAGCAATTTTATTCCAAGTTGTTCTTGTTCATTTTGCACCATTGTACTAGCTTGTGATGACACTTTTTAGGTTGAGAAAATTTGGAAAGCCAAGGAGCCTACAATTGGTTCTTGTCATGCCTTTTTTATTATATTGTTCACCTCCTTGTTACCAACCCAATGTTCATCAAAACAAAACATCTTCTTTCCCATCTCCAAGTTAGGATGTGACTCTAGCATAATTGGGAGATGGTCAAATTCTAAATCATCACTTTATTCGCTACTCAACAGAGACTAAGTATCTGTCTAACCGTTGTGCAATAAACCCATTACCAAACCATTTGTTTCTCCAAGTAAAAGGAGGGCCAGAGTAACTAATGTCAATTAATCCACAAGAGTTAATAAAGCTAGTAAAATTAATGAGAGGTCCAAGATTATCCGAATTACCTCCCTGTTTTTCTTCTGACTTCAGGATTGCATCAAAATCACCACAAACCTTCATAGGTCCCTGAGCTGAATTCAAGTGTTGTTGAAGTCTGATGAAACCGGTCTCTTATTATATCAATTGATCTTGCATAAGTACCCACCACAGAATTACATTTAGAAAGGAAAAGACAGTATTAAACTATAAAATTACAAGCATATTATTATTTATCTAACTTGTTGGATGTAGATGGCAAAATAATTAAAAGACAAAATGTGGTTCTTTCAACCATCTGAAAGTGACAGTTTTTTTGTGATACTTGACAAATGACAAAATCGATAGGTGAATGAATGACTTTCTAGACTCATAGATGTGAAAGGCGAGAACTGGCTAGAAATAGAGAAGTGACATTCGAATTGAACGAGAAATTGAGAAGGACGGAACGATGATTCAGGGAAACAATAGGCAACAGGTAACCTTTTAGCTAAAGTCCAAAGGGTTTAGAGATAAATGGTCTGTCGTGTCATAAATAACATCATTTAGTATGTCTAATATAAAAAAAAAATAGAACTAAATATATAATATTGGGCTAGGTATGCATAAGGGTAACATGATCCTGACTCGATTTTCCTTTTGGGTCAAAAAATTGAGTCTGGTCCTAACCAGATTTTCAAATGAAGTCAGGTCTTACCCAACTCAACTAAACTAAGTTTGACCAAGTTACTAGGTTAGGCCAGGTCATGAGCACTCATAGTCATGAGGGACACAACATGAGTGTCTTTACTTTTTTTCTTTTGATTTGTTTAAACCTAGTTCAAACTTTCTACAATAACATTAGTTTGTCTAGAGTGTTGGTATGAGGGTGACCCATCTCAACCTGGAAGTAGAGATGGTAAAATGGGTTCAACCCAATGAGTCAACTCGTTAACTCGTAAAAGAAACGGGTTGGATTACCTAACTTATTTTTTAATGGCGGGTTATATAACTCGCACTGTATAACTCGCGGGTTATGGCGAGACGGGAAGAGTTGATCCGTCGGGTTAGGTTTTTTTTTTAATTTATTTATTTATGAAATTGTTTATAGATTATGAATTAGACTTGTTTGAATATTTATTTATGAAATAGATTTATATGCTTTTGTTTTGTGGACTATGTACTTACTTAATGCTTATGGAATAGATTTATTTATATTTATTTTGTATTTAATCTTTATTGAGTGAGTGAAATGATAACAATTTATAGTTTTTTTTAATTTTTTTTCAAATTTTAAACAAATTAACTCGCTAACCCATTAACTTGTCATAAAACGAAATGGGTTAACATTTTCAACCCACCAATCAAAAACGGGTCAACCCGCCTTGTCCTGTTTAAAGCTAACTATGGCGGGACAGGTCAACCAGTTTACTACCTCTACCTGAAAGGCCCATCTCAACCTATAACGGTGGTTTGCCCTTGCTCTTGAGCATAGAAAATTCTTCTTTTCTTTTTTTCGTACTTGGACCAATTGGGGTCAGTGGAAATCCCATTGTTAGAGTGGGGTCTAAGGGCGCCTAGTAGCGGGGGCGCCTAGTAGCGGGCCCCAAGGATTGGGGGATGGGATGAGGGGGGAGGCATCGACCCTCCATTGCATCATATATGTCCAACCACATGAGCTAAAGCTCGCAGACAAGCATTGAAATTTCGTTTACTATATATAAATCTTACCTATATCACAACCGTCCTATTATCTAACGTCTACGTTCCCGTAATGTAATAAGTATATCTTAATTATTATTTTTTATTTTCATTAAAAGTGATTCATTATATAATTCAAAATTGATGGTCATGAGGTTATGTGGCAATAAATAATTTATCTAAATTATTTCTTTATCATTTTATTGGCCATGTTACTTCCTTTTTTGTTTATATTATCACTACCTTTATTTGAAATTTCTAAGTTCATGGGATTGGCTTAGTGATTAATGAGGTTTGTTCCATACCTTCATTACTTAGGTTTAGAGCTTGGGTCAGTATCTAATAGAATTAATTAATTTCTTTAAATGTATAAGACTATTTTAGTTGGTGTAAAAGCTGGCTCGACGATACTCTTATTGTATAAGAAAAATATTTAAAATTTCTATAAGGTATTTAACTTAAAAAGTAAATGCTCTAAAAGGATATAGATTCTTTAAAGTGATCGATGTACTTTAGAAAGTAAAGTGCAGAATGATAACCGTTGATGAAAAAATCAATGGAGTGGATTCTCGCATATGTATGATTTGTTGTATATATGCTTATATTTTATAAAATTATAAATCGTTGATTTTTTGAATCAACAATTATCATTTTATATTTTACTCTCTAAAGTACACACCCCTTAGTTTAAAAAATCCAAATCCGCTTTAAAAATATGTTAAATCGTTAGCCACTTAGCCCATTTAATGAATTTAATTTTACTAAAATTTTATTAATCTTTGTATTTAAGACTCTAAATTAGGGTGTTTTATTTTTAATTTTATTATAAAGGAGGTCTAAGAAAGTGTGAGGAGGGAGATCATTCGTTAAAGCATAGTTATTAAAATTAGCTCGGACTGTCAGTTTGACCAATGACCCACCGATTAAATCAATGACCCACTGATTAAACCAGTGATTCATTGATTTAGTACTCTAACCGAGTCAATTACCGTTTTGAGTTTAATAACTATGGATTAAAGTGCAAAAAAAGCAATTAGAGTGGGATTCAATCCCGAAATCAAGTAATTCTCAAATAAATTTAGTGTCACTTGAGTTAAGATTCTTGTGTAAATTAGGCTGTCTTATTTTATTTAAATAAAATTTTACTAATAAACTATAAATCAAGTTATAACAAAGTAACCATGATCATAAGTTATAAAGACTTGCAAGTAATTTATTAATAATTTAAAAATCTATGAAGTAAATAAGTTGTTCTATCGATAAAATATGACATATTGCAATTGGTAGATGCTTACTAAAAAAGTAACTTTGGCAATAATCAAATGAAAATTTTGTTTGCGTTAACACAGCTCAATAATAATATGTTTTGTTCACTAAGTGTTGGTTGCATATTGAAAATTAACACTGTCTTCCTTAAAATCTTCCCCTCTTTAATAAATATAAGATTCGATCCTAGGCCTTTGTGTTTAGTAGTTGAGCCAATCAACATTGCAGATCTTAGGTTACATATATGTGCTGAATCTATAACTTATCGTGGGATGAGTTTGGAATTTTATTTTATATGAAATTTAATTTGATTTTTATACTTGGACCTTTCCAAAGTTTGGAAAATTAGTAGCCAAGCCCAAGCTTACAATCAGGTATAGTTAGATATATATATATATATATATATATATATATATATATATAAAAAGTTGACATAAATTAAAATTATCTTATTTTAAGGACAAAGCATATGACTCTTTACACCACATACTCATAGGCTTTCAATTTTTTTTTTATACATTAGAAAATAAAGGAAGAAAACAACAAGAACTAATGTCTAAGATGAATAACTCCCATTACGTCCGCAAGCATAAAGGGAGTCAGAGCATAAGGACAAAGTATATAAGAAAGAAAGACATTGTCATGATTGGCCCCATATTTAGCAAGCCAATCTGTACAAAAATTAACTTCTCTTAGAGTATGCTGTAGACAGATGTTCCAATCTAAAGCTAAAAAGACTCATAGGCTTTCAATTAAGACTTAAAGTGAAAATCAAACCTAAATCTTATAAGTAAAATACTTTTATCCTTATCAGTTGAGCCTACATATGTTGATTATATCTAAAAGGCAAAAAAATAAAGGTAAGAATATAATTAGCTTAAAATATAGATCAATATTAAATCATCTTAAAAAATTTCCAAATTTAAAAATCATTTTAGAATTGAAATGTTATAGAATAAAATTAATTTTGTTTTTAATTATTAAATAATAATTAAGCTATATTTAAAATTTTCTAAATTATTTAAATTGCATACACCTTTTATATGCAACAATTATTATTTGTGCATTTAAAGGGAAAATTTAAGAATATGTATTAAAAAATATTAATATGAATTTATA